>OY728162.1:29562500-32062500 GCA_963277665.1 Viscum album | reverse complement strand
AAATTATTCTTGAATAGTTACGATGTGGAATGAATCTCATCACGTTCTTGGAGACGGTAATCCGTATGTATGCACGAGTGATAATATCATTCTATTGATGGTGAAATTGTATGTAATTGGATGGTATATTATATATAAATAATCATTAACATTTATATTTATTATTTACATCAATTATACTCATTATTATACCTATCCAAATAATGATGTGCTGAATAACAAACTACACCATGACGTGGAGAGGGTAAGTCATACGTACGCACGTATGGTAACTTTGTCATTCATAGGATGGATATAATAATTAATATGGTTGTACCATGTTAATAATAACATATTAGTATGTAGAAGGTTCTATATTTATTATTTTATTATGTAAACAACAAAGAAATAGGAAGTGGAAGAAGAAAATAACTTGAAAGAGGTAATGAAATAATTACCTCTTCTTCGAGTGCTTCGTTTTGATTTGATCAAAATGGATCCTTAGTTTGGATTTATAATCAAGTTAAGATCTCAATATTTAAGTGAGGGTAGTTTTGAGGATATTTTAGCATGGTTTTGATGATCCAAAATGATTTGGATGTGTGAATTTGAGAGAAGGGGAAGTACCCTTTTATAAGAGAGGTGAGGGTCACTTTAGGAAAAGCTTGAATTATTATTTTATTATAAAATACTTTTCGGTTTAAAATGGCTCCAAATGGATTTATTTTGAGGCCAAGGTAAGTATGGGTCCCAATATTCTAAACCAATAGGTTTTAGGCAAGTTTAGGTCACCATATTAACCTTATATTTTATATTTAACTCTTAGTTAAATATTTTAACTTTTACCATGTATTCGTGTATTCTTATATTACATGATTAATAAACATACTAAAAAATTCCAAGAGAACCTAAAGTGGTTAATTAATGAAATATCTATCATTATATAAGTTTTTTGGAAAAACCTTTTATTTTTAGGAAGATTATATAATTTAATAAAATAGTATTTGTTTTAAAAACTCATTTATGTCAATTTTGATACTATTTAGTATTTGGTTTTAGTGAAAGTCAGAAAAACATTATCAATTCGAAAAAAAATTATTTAATCAACCCAAACATGTCATATTAACCTATAAAAATCATGTAATGCATCAAAAGTATCAATTTACCTATGTTTTAATATTTATAATATCAGTTACTTTAATATTTCATTAAAAAGGTAATTATTTCATCATCACTGTGTCATAAATAAATTTAATTATTTAATGTCTAAAATTTATAAATACGATATCATGATGTAGGAAGTATTTTTAACTTCCTAATTAATATTTATATTCGAATTTATCTTATGTATAACCCTATATTAAAAATGGTTTAGTTAGTAAAAGATGAATTTAACACTAACTCTTCTTTAAATAAAATAATATTAAATGTCCTAATCTAACCCAAAAGGATAAAAAAGGATCATATTTTATTCCTAATGTTTATTTATGTCGAAATACACTTATCTAGTAGAATTAAGACATGTGTTAGGGTATTTATAATATCATTTTTACCTTTAATTACCATATTTACTTTTAACCATGGTAAATAAAATTCAAAAGTTACTATTCACCAAAAATTATTTTCATCCTATTGAATCAAATTTTACTTACTGATTCCAACCATGTCTCTCATATTTTTAAAATTCAATTCACAGAAGCTGTAAAATTACGTTTTATGCAAATTTGTAAATGTCCCTAGAAGGTGGGTAAAAGGCATTAAAATGTTCAATAAAATATTATATATCTAATATTATTACAAAATGACTCCAATAAATTACATTGTATTAATATAGGTATTATGTATCTATTTTTACATTTATATAAATTTAAATAAAAATAATTTTTATTTAAATAAAAGTAGGTTTTAAACAATAACGTAGTGTTTTCATTATTCATCAAAAATTTAAGGTTTTCAGAAAAATACCAAAAAATCACCATAAGCTAATTTTGATATTCTAAATCCAAAAAACGAAATCCAATTTGAAAATAAAATTTATAAAATTTCAAAAAGTGGTTATTACTATTCATAACTGCGTTTTAAATGACTAGTTTGATTTGTCATGATGTTCTAGAATTCGAAGTTGGGTACATCGCAAGCTATTGTATTATTCAAATAGAAGCGTATCATGGAAGCTTGGGGTGTTACAGAATGCCTAGTGGGACAATACCTTACATCAATTGAATGACCCTAAAAAACTAAAAAAACTCCTCCCTTTTACTTCTTCATGTCTTCATTAGGCCCACCACCTTGATGTTTCTACTATCTTTAATAGCCCTTGAATGGAGATGTATAGGCCAATGAAGTGGCCACGATATCCCTCCTTAAATACTTGGGTTTGGCTGGCTCTACCTTAGTGACTTCTTCTATTATGTTCTATCCGCATTGGGTTACACCATTAAGTTGTTCGGCACTAATTCATCACCTGTAGGCCCCATTACCTGAAAGACTTTGATGGACTGAAGGCACCGTAGGGCAAAAACCTAATTTTATTTCTCAAAATCTCATTTGGGATTAATAATATTACTGCTAGAGTACCCTTATATAGTACCCATAGTACTATTGTACATGCATAAATTATCCCCCACCTAGATTTGAACCCAGTTTATATATGAGATTAAAGGGAGTCTTTACAACTCATGTAAGCCCCCAATTTCCATGTAATTATATATGTAAATATAAATATGTAAATACAAATATGTGAATATATGTCTACATTTTTAAGAGGGGATTACAATCCATAAACAATATACACACCCATGGACCCCAGTGGGTTAAACCTCATTTATCCTCACAAGGAACGGAAACCACACACTAGATCCATTTTAGAAAATATTCACTATTTGAAGGAAGAAGTTCTTTTTGTTCAGGAGGCCCTACTGGATGATTCCCAAAGGCCACCAAAGGAGATGAACTGGAGGGTTAAATGTTCATTTAAGTGTCACGTCAAATCCTTAATGCATATTTATATATTATTGAATATATTTAAACCTATTTTTATATGCTTGTAATTATATGTGTTTTTATATATTTATATATATTAATAGATATTTATATATTTTTTTATATATTTTTTTATATAAATTACTAAATATTTATGTATGTATATAAATATATAAATATATAAATATATATACATACATACACATACATGCATTCATCTCTCTCCCTATATATATATATAATTAAAATTATATATACAAATGTAAATATAAATACATTTATATTTATAAGTACATATTTATATAATTAAATGTATGTATATGTAATTCTGCATGTTTATATACATATTTATATATAGTTATATGTATTTATACATAATTATATTTTTATATATATAATTATATGTATTTATATAAATATTTATACATATACATTTATTTATTTATTATTGTAATTATATGGATGATTATATATTTCTTCACATATATTGATCTGCAAGTGTGTGTGTTTTTTTGTTTATAAGAATACTAAAGTATCTTTAATTAACAAATGGGGGACTTACTGAAGTGGTAATAGATTTGCATAATAAAGAAGATGTAAGGGGGTCAAATAATAACCTTGTCATATATATATATATATATATCATTTTTTTACTATAAGTTGAGGTAGGAAATTCGGGTAGCATATGGGTCGGGATGAGCGGGCAGGACAGATGGGTCAAGGTAGGTTAACGGGGTGAGTGGGGTGGGATGGTCAACTAGCTAGATAGGTGGGTGGGAGACCTGGGCTAGGTTGCGTCAAGTGGGCCACCATATTTGGTCTATTCTACTAGATAATAAAATAAAAATGTTATAAAATAAAGAAAACCCAAAAAAATTATTTAAATAACAATGACCGCAAAAAAACACCATGAAATAAAAAAAATATTAAAAACCCATCGTGAAATTACACCTGATATAGCTATCTATGATGGTTTCTAGATTACACCATGAATCATTTATCTATTATTTAAACCACAAAAAATTATAACAACTAACTCTAATTTCTCATTTTTCTAATAGTGTAACTCATTATAATAATTAAGATGAAAATTTGATTTTCATGACATATTCAATATTTTAAAGAAGAAAACTTTCACATACGTTCATTTATGCTTTCACAAAATAAATATTATGATGTGACAATTCAAATTCATAATAAGGTAATTTGAAAAAAAAACACTCAATTTATTCCTCTTATTTTTACTAATTTTATCTTAATATCTTTGAACTCTTTTCTTATAAAGGATCACAGATACTCTGTCCCAAATTATGTATCAATAGTTGATAATTGTGACATGATTTTTGAACTTCATAAAAAAATTATTAGTAGGGACAAATAATTTTATCCATCAAATTCATACTTGTTAAATGGATATCTATGAGATGTATCCAATAATTGACAATGACAGATGAAAAACTACCTTCTTCTATATGGTAGTCGTCTATACTAAATTCCATAGTTAACGACTATATATTCCTTCCTAGTATGACTATTACTACCAAAAAAATTTCTTAATCTATGGAAATTACTAATCATTCCCATTATATAGGAACACATTTTTAACATTTTATCTATGAATGCATCATATATATTAACACCAATTTCCCATAACTCTTGAAATTCTTATATAAGATATTGAATTTATATATCTATGTAATTTCATGGAATTTTCTTTCCAAGAATTATTATCAAAATAATAAAAGAAGTTTGTTGCATGTAGATCCATAGAGGAAGATTGTATGATATAAGAATAGGTCAACTTAAATTATAGTGATGATTATTTTAAATATATTACTAAAAAATTCCAAATACACACTCCAAGGATCAGAATATAAATTTGGATATAAATTATCAGTGGATTTCCATGCCCTAAAATCTGTTTTATTTAATATAAACTCATCATTGTTATTTTAAATAGATTTACACTTCATCTACTCTACCATATTAGAAAACATTAATAATATTTAAAATTATTTTTTTAATTAAAGGTAACATAAAATCATTAAATTGAATTTATTTCAATTATTATTCATAAAATGTTTATCTAAAATTTTATCAGGATATTTTGATATCTGTCTAAGAGTATAGAATCTGTTACCATATTTTCTATAATAATCTTATCCCTGATACAAAATTCAGTCATTAGAATATGTATGTATCTTTAAATAATTAAGACCTATCTTTTTAACAACATTATTCATCTCATAAAATTATTCATGGATCTTAGATTCAATCAATGAATCACATGATAAATCCTATATCACTGAAACTAATTTATTTATAATTCCATATAACCACTTAATTTGGTATAACTTCAGTAGAAATGAAAATATTATATATATTTTTATATCCTTTATACAAATCATTTATTCAATCGTCTTCTAATTAAAAAAATCATTTGATTTCCTACTTATCTTCCATATTTTTTTAATATTTTTAACATTATAAAAACACCCCATGTATATGTTGTAATCTTCATCATGTTGTGATGCATGGTGGAAAAAATTGTAATGTTGTTAAAATTTTCATTTTTTACTATTGGGGAAGTGGGTTGTTCATTCTTATAATGGTCACAAATCAAAAAAAATTACAATTTCCAATTACACATAAAAAATAAATCTCACATATCCATTAGTAAGTTGTTTCAATGTCATGTGATCATATAATTCCTATATTTTCAACCATCGTCTAAAATTACAATCAGGACATGGTAATTTTATATATCCATCTACATAATATTTAAAATTGTAATATCTAAAAAATATTTCTAATTGCATCACATATTCAAGTGTATTATTTGGTAGAAAAGTATAAATTTTATCCATTTATATCCTATTGATAAATATTAATGTTCTTCCAAGTGAACCCATGTAGAAACCATGAAGGTTTAATCATGTATCGGCAATATTTTAGAAAATTACAATTACCCCCATAAACTATTACCTCTTTTGGTATTTAACACTATGTCACCTATTAGGATAAAAACTAATCTATTTATCTCTTAAAAAATAGGAAAAACTATATATAATTCATAAAATAAAGTAAATAAAAACACATGATTTTTTATACATGGTTTTTAGACTACTCACAAAAAATATTCCTTACTATGATTTGGGTGTTCGAGTCACATATTCTCTGTGATAATCTTATAATCAATTATAATTTGGTTGTCTAGGATTAAACTTGAAAAAAAAATTACCATATTACATAGGTGAGAATTTTATATATTACATAGGTTAATATATTCTACCTCAATCATGTTCTTTATACAGGATCCATCCAATTCGCAATAGTCCATCTACTACATAAGAATATCTCCAGTCTTCGCAGGATTTAAATGCATTAACATGGTATCATATATGATTAGTAGATTTATGTTTCATTTATCTTATTCTTTATTAATACTCATAACGATCTTCTTCACAAAGAAGTATCAGGTTCCCTTATCTTCCCTCAGTGAGATTAATAAATTCTCTTGATAGGACCCTATCTTTTTCTTTAATTGACCACTTTTCACTCACTTCTTTTTCCCTTTGATATGTTTGATAATCAGTATATCCATTTAGTATTTAAATAAACTAAACTATTTTATCATATTTTTATGTCAAGAAATCTGAGATCATTCTTCTCAATGTGTTCTTCTGGGTGTGTTCCCATGATCATAGGATATCATCATTTTCATAACTACTTGTATCCTCTGTAATTATAGGAATACCCTTTCTCTTTTTCTTCAAATTTTTTCCCTAAAGATAATTAATATTTCTTTTAATTATTCTAGTATGCTCCAAACTCTTCTTCTAACAATATTTCCAAAAATATACACATATAAACAATCTCTTAAAACAATATAAAATTAATCGTAAAAAACATCAATTACAGTACAAAACATTACTTTATAAAACAAATTCATTTGATATTCATAATAAAAATATTATTTCCTTTTAAATTGTAAACATCAACTCAGCTTTATCTTCTTCTGTATAATTATAATGTTGGTAGAATCTCATTTTGGCCTCAACATTATACATTTGTTTTTAACCCTACCTTTTCATTTTTCTATATATATTTTGTACTTAGGGTGAGTCAAGGGTGCATCTTGATAAGCAAAGTGAGTGTGGGCCTTAGGTTGTAGGTAAAATATCAATAATAGTATCATTGGATAGTTGGTGGGTGCATTGACCATATAGTAGTATGCGTAGAGGTGAATCAAATCTGTTACACTTACTGGCCATTTGGTGATGGCTACTGAATAGATAATGGGATGGTAGCAGCTATAATTGAATCTAATATAGCCATCGGCCAGACAATGGTCTATCTAGATGTGGATGATGGTAGGGTAAATGTGTATTTTTATCTAAAATCCCATTTTTTTTTATTTTTTTTATCCTCCCTCAACATTTTCTCAACCCTCTTGAATTTAATGTTTCTCATGTGTGATTTTATCCCCCCCAACCTTAATTCTTGGTGGATCTAAGTGATGTTCTTTATGGTGTCCATCGATCAGTGTGTCTATATTTTTATTTTTCATAAATCTTATTATTTCTTGTTTTTCTCTTTCCCCACTTTTATGATAGGCATTAGAGTTTCTTGTATCCATGTTTTCTTATTTTTAACTAAAAATCTAGGAATCTCCTCTATTTTTAATCAATCCATCTCCACTGACTTTAGATTCTACCTAGTGATCAGGATTATATGTGATTCAACATTGGTTTCCCAATCATCTCCCTTTAGAATTTAATATATTATTTCTTGTGTTTTCCTCTTTATATTTTTATATCTCTTATTGATTAAACCTATATCTAGTAGTTATATCTATGATTGATGACTTCTAGAGTTTTTTATAAAAGTGGAAAATGATGATTTTAACATGAAATAATATTAATGTTTTTTTAAAGGATCATGATCTTGTTTTAGAAATTGATATGAACATTTAACACTTATAAAGTTACCTTGATATATTTATGATAAGGATTAATAAAAGAAATATATATGTGTCATTTTCCAATGTGTGGGTTCTTTTAACCCTTTTGAATTGAATCTTTCATATGATGCTTTAGAAACGTATATTTCTAAAATTGTGTTAATATATAAATATCCTTGATTTTTTTTGAATGTATCAATAATCTGAGTGGAATTTGAAAGGTATTTTTAGAACTATGAATGATTTGAGATAGAAATATGTTTGTTGAAAACCCATGAAAAATGGATTTTGAAACAAGGTGTTGATTTTCATAAAAAATCATGATTTCAAATGATCGATTTCATGTATGATTTTGATGTTGTGAAAAGTTATGTAATGTTTTATTATTTTAAATGAGATAATTTGAAATGAAAATACTGTTTTTTTGATAAAAATCATTTTTATTGGTTTTTAAAATTAAATGCGTGAGATTTTGATAAAACCCATTTTTTTGTTTTTGAAATGTATGGAATTAGTTTTTGAAAAAAAAAATGGATCTTGGTTTTTGAAATGAAAGGGTTGTATTAAAAAGTGAACATGGTGTTAATTTTAATTAAATGATTGGAATTATTTAAAAGTAATTTAAATGAACAATAACCCCATTCATATTTGATTACCCTAAAGAAAATGAGATCTAGGTTAGTTATGAAGAGGTTATTCATGATAGAAGCAATCAACGGTGATAATTATGCAAAACTACATAGGGGAATAAAATCAATATTTAGGAATAGATTCCTTTCCCACTAGTCCTAAGCCTCGAGATGTGTCTACACACCTTGAGTCATACTTCTCTAAGACTATGAAAAAATCATAACATGTATTTACTAATTAAACCCAAAGTCATATATCCATTATGTGATGTTTGAAGAATTATGTAAACATTCCATTATTTGAAATAAATGTTCTAGTAATTTATATTTTGAAAAAATTATTTATTTATGATTATTTTTATGAAAATCATTGTCGATGCCTCCATTTTTTGAAAAACAATTTTGTATCTATTATATTATATCCATTGAACTGTTTTGAAAAATGTGTTTTGATATGAGAAAATGAATTTTAGTGTTGTTTAGAGAAGCATGGTTTTTATGAAAATGTGTGTTTTAAAAGGAAATGCATAATACTTTTTATATCAAAATAAAACATAGAAAACACATTTTGTATCATTAATTTCAAACCTTATAGTTATTAATTCAATTTTAAAGAGTTTTTCTTAGGGTCAACATGTGAAGATTTTATAGGGTTTTAGATCACTGTAAGGTCCTGAAAATTCCACAAGGAGGAAATCCAATTACCCCAAAACTTGGAAAAGGACCAAACCGGTCTGCGCACTGGCTCCCAATAATAGCACACGGCCGGTTCAGCAGACCGCCCTCCCACAATTCCACAGACCAGCGTCGTCTGCAAAATAGAGGCAGGGACCTCCGCGGGCGTGAAGCATGATGGGTGCCAGGCCGGTCCACCATCATGAACTGCGACAACCTTCCCATGCCGTCGTGAACCTCAAAGTTCGCAGAATAAAGGCAGATTGGTGTGATGCCACGAATCAACCCCGCCAAGACTCATCAAATATCGGTTGACCGAGTCGTTCGCGTGTGTGGGGGTTCCTTCATGGGCTTCCGCAAAATGTATAGTGAACCTATCAATATTTCCTCCTCGTGACTCTATAAATATTCACCGAGGGGCACCAAAAAAGGAAGGAGGAAGGACAGGTGAAAACCCGTGGGGAGACGCTGGAGGAATCGCTCTATGCGGTGTTCCACGGCCATCTACGGACCCCATATCATCCGCGGATGAACTCTTCCATGGAGAGGAGAAACCAGTCCAAGAACCACATGCGTCCAGCTCCTCCGCGACCAGCCCATAGCAGCCATTTCCTTCGCGGATAGTCCCTTCGCAGCCATCCCTTCCACGGACGAGTTTCATTCGCGAAATGGAGGTAGAACCCCTCTGCGAGTGCGAAGTAGGATGGGCACCATCCCCTTTGTAGACACCCTTCGCGGACGGTCATCTCCACCGCGGACAGCACCCTTCGCGGACAGCATCCTTCGTGGATAGCCTCCTTCGTGGACATCCATCTCCTCCGTGGCCAGATCCTCCACAGACACCCTTCACGGACAACTAAACCGCGAACCACATGCGGCCAGCTCCTCGCGTCTAATCCCTTGCAGCCGGCACCTCGCGGCCAGCTCCTTTGTGGCCAGCTCCTTCGCAGACAGCCTTATGCGGAAAACCCCATGCACTCGTTGGTCCATACCGCGGGGGTTGTGCCCCCGCACCAGGATGCCTCTTGCTCCATGCAAGAGATGCCTTATTCTCCAAGTATAAGATGCCTCATTCCATGTTTACTATGGCATAATTTCAAGATCACTGGAATCCATTCAAACATTACATCACTCCACCCCACTCTTTGTGTGTCCTTCATTCGGATCTTCATTCCCTTTCATGTCTGAAGGGACCCCCTAACGGCCTGGTCCCATGCCACCTCGGCTCACCTACCATCCTGGGCCAACGCCCCTGAAAGACTTTGGACAACACTTTGAGTTATGTCCTGTGTTTTGAACATGGTCATCAGTCGACCCTCATTTGTTCGTCCCCATTTCAGGCCAACGTGATTTGGATGCGGTGTTTCGAACACAACCAACAGTTATCCTTCATCTCCATGCCACTCTCATTGCATTCCGAATGACGGTCATGTGATTCACACTTTTCATCTCCCTTTATTCGGACAGATTCTAACACCCTTGGTGTTATCCCGCTTGTGCACTTGCGCATAGGTGTATGCCTCAATTATATACCTCAACCCACCAGTAAGTTGGGATGCCCTCATGGTCAGACATGAGGAAGGCACCTGGGCAACTTCCTTGCGTAAGCCCCATTTACCAGTGCCGCTCCTTAGCAGAACATGGGAATCCATCTCGGAGTAAGCCCCAACCTTATAAGATGCCTCATGCCATGATCATAGTGGCGTAATTTCAAGAGTGTTGGAATCCGTTCAAACATTCCATCACTCCACCCCACGCTTTTCATGTCCTTCATTCGGATCTTCATACTCTTCCATGTCTGAAGGGACCCC
Source organism: Viscum album (assembly GCA_963277665.1). NCBI lineage: Eukaryota > Viridiplantae > Streptophyta > Magnoliopsida > Santalales > Viscaceae > Viscum > Viscum album. The sequence continues at coordinate 32,051,461 of OY728162.1, read as the reverse complement.
CTAACGTCCTGGTCCCATGTCGCATCGGCTCACCTACCGTCCTGGGCCAACGCCCCAGAAGACTTTGGACAACACTTCAAGTCAGGTCCTGTGTTTCGAACACAGTCAGCAGTCGACCCTCATTTGTCTGTCCCCATTTCAGGCTAACGTGATATGGATACTGTGTTTCGAACATGGTCAACAGTTATCCTACATCGCTATGCCACCCTCATTGCATTCCGAATGTAGGGCATGTAATTCACACTTTTCATCTCCCTTTGTTTGGACTGATTCCAACTCCCTTGGCTTTATCCCGCTTGTGCACTTGCGCATAGGTGGTGGCCCCCATTATATTCCTCAACCCACCAATGGGTTGGGATGTCCTCATGGACAAACATGAGGAAGACACCCCGGGCATCCATCTCAGAGTAATCCCCGACCTTATGGGCCTCCTCATAGTGTAAGCCCCAATCCATCGCTATGGGCATCCATCGAGGAGTACGCCCTGACCTAATGGGCCACTCTCATGCGTAAGCCCCACTCCACTTCTCACGGACGCACCTTTCGCGATGTGATCCTCTGGTCCCCGCTGCCTCTTGTTTCTCACATTGAGTATGAATCATGTGGTCTTAGAGTAAGCATCGACCATGACATCCCCTTATGTGCCTCCTCAGAGTGTAAGCCCCAATCCTTGCGAACTATGTGGACTTTGATCCCTGCCTCCTAGGCAGGGTACGTAGGAAGCCTCCCTGAGGTTCAAGCCCAACAACGGGTCATTCCGACCCCCTTTCACATCGGTTTACCAACATCTTGGGACTCCTTAGAGTGTAATCCCCAATCCATCTGAACTACATGTACTTTGATCCCTATCTCCTAGACAGGGGTACGTAGGAAGCCTCCAAGAGGTCCAAGCCAACAACTGGTCGATCTGACTATCTTCACATCGGTTCACCAAGATGCTCCTAGCACCGTCTCAGTGAGTCCAAACTCCACGGGGTAATTAATCCAATGAGGGATGGTAAACCTCAGGCCAAAATGATTCTAAATTCCCTGCGTCCAAATGACCATTTCCCAACAGGGTTAAATCTGTGGATACTATGTTTGGGTATAAACCAAAGATTCATGAACATATGAATACATCTTAAATCTATAAGAGAGTCCCGGAACAGGCAATAATTCCCCCCCAAAAAGGGTTTGATGAGCCTGACTTCCCATCCTCTCGACCAATGTGAGTTCTTAAGAGTCGCTGGTCAGACCATCTGGCAAACACCTGCCTTTGGAAATCAGGTCCATCAATCATTGGATACGGAGTCGTTGGGCGTTTCGAGGCCGAAAGCCAAAACAAAACAAAACAATCACACCAATACATTATTGGTTTAGTAAGTTTCTCAACATAATGGTTATTGTTATATCTTGGTGTTTTTGATTTGATGTAGATGTGTACTTCATTTCCTCACTTTCATTTAGTGATGTTAGAGTTTGGTTTCTCTTTAGTTTACATCGGTTATATCGGCCATCGACCTTGTTATCTAGTTAGTTGTAACTCCAATTTTTCTTTTATTATTAAATATCTTAGTATAAGACTTATTTGTATTTTCATTACACTTTTTGACTATTTATATTCATTTTAGTTGGGTGAAATTATTATTTTTTCAGTCTTTTCAATTCTTGAGTGCTTTTCACTATCCCATGGGGATTAAGAATTCCCTTTTGTCTAGTATCAAATCAATTTGGGAGATATTTTGAGATTTTAATCTATTTTAGTTTATTATAAAAGGAATCAGATGAGTTTTTTCATGTTTTTCTAGGATTTATTTTATATGAAAGGATGTATTCTTGGAATTTATGTTATCGGTCATGGGAGAGTTCTCGATCACCACCCATCCTAGACGATGCTTATATTATAAGGGTTGTATGGTATAATAATGTCTTGATTTTGAGCATAGTCTTTGAACATTATTTAGGCTTTTTATCATTTATTGATTGTTTGTTTTGAGAAGCTCTATGTTTTAGAGTGCAGTTTGGAGGGAATTCAGAGGGTGCGTTCATGCTATACATAGTTCAGAAAACCATGCATAGTCCATGAAACCAGTTTTGGTTGAATTCATGTGGAATTTTCATTATTAGTGCATGGTTTTCCAAACTATTTATCCAAACTATGAGTATCACATATTTTTTATTGATGATCTGAAACTTATTACTAGCCAATAGGGATTGGGAACACCCTTTAGGCTTGTGAAGAATTGATTTAAGAGTTTTTAGAGATGGTTATTTGGGAAGGTTATTTATAAATGGTATCAAATGAGGTGTTTCATTTTAGATCTAGGATATCAAGTACATTGGAGGTATGATTTCTAAAATTAAAATAGTTATTCAGGGGAGGGTGCTTGATCAGCACTCATCTGAATGAATTCATGGACTACCATGGTTATTTCGGATGTGTATGTCTTGAGTTTGATCTCAGTCCTTAAATAAAATATAATAATTCAAATTTTTTGAGTATCTATTTTGAGGATTTTAATGTTTTAGTGTATGTTTTAGAGGGAATTCAGAGGGATAATTATTACTACCCATGGTTTGTAAACCCATTTTCATCATTGAAACATGATCCATTTGACTTCCTATGGCATTCACAAGACTAGTTCATGGTATTCCAAACCATGAAACCAAATTGTGAGAATCCTATATTTATTGAAACTTTTTTATGATTCCTTATATATAGTCTTGGATTTATTTTCCCTTCCTCCTCATTCTAACTTAAGATGAATTTGGCTATTTATTTTCAAATATTTTAATATTTTTTTCTTAAAGTGGTTTTTTAAAAATCAAAACCATGGGTAATTTGAGAATTTTTTAGGAATTTCATCTAGTTTTAAAAAAAAATAGCCACTTTCCCTCTTTAGAGAAAGATATTTTTTCTTGTAAATTTGGTATTATCGCTTAAAAATGTTTTAATTTATAATTTTTTTCAACTTCTTGATAATTTAAATTGTTTTAAATTCAAAATGATGAATGGTTTTTATAAATCTAGGTTGATTCTTTTTGAAAAAATGGATATATTTCTTAGGTTTTAGATGTTTTCAGGTGATGTTAAACATGTTAATGTTTGAACCTTTTAAATATTTATATTTGAAATGTTTTAAAATATAGTTTTTAAAATATTTCAATGATATATATTTTTCTTTTAAATTTTTTGAAATGAGTGAAAATGTTGGACTAAAGAAAGGATATTCTTTTTTAAATTAATTTTAGCAAACCCTATTGATTTAAAGAGGTGGATTTTTTTAAGAAGATTTTTTGACTTGGGTTTGTTAATTTTTGGTTTTTTTTTTCAATTGATTATTGATGACTTTTGATGATTTGTGTCATTTATTGTGAGACTTGATTTCTAATGTTTGTTTTAATGGGTTTGTTCTTCATTTTTTTGACTTCTCCCAATTCAGATTAAATGGTATGTTTCTTTGATCAAGATTCTCTTGGAATGGTTATTATGTAAATTGTAGACTAAGGAACCTACATCCTTCCTAACTTTCCCTATCATAAAGATTATATTTGATGGTTTCAAAGCACAGATCCTCTCTATTTCATTAAGAAAATTGATACCAGGAAGTTTTGATGTGACTGAAGTATATTGAGGAAATATTTTCCTATCTTGACTCTCTATAATTACTCGAGGTTGAATTTGTGACCCTCATGCTAAATGATCTTTGCTGGTTATGGTTGAATTTTGTCACTCGGTATAGGCCACAGATGGAAAATTCTTAGTAAGCTTTCAACAATTGTTTTTTTAAAGTTTCTTCCCTGATTCATTAAGGTTAATCAAGGTTATGGTATTTTATAGTCTTCATAATGGATATGAAATAGTGTTAGATTATTCTCACTGTTTTGTCAATTTGGTGTCATTTCCTCCTTATGAATCCATTAATGACTATGTAATGGCATTCTGTTTCTAAGAGTTCCTTAATCCATATCTTTCACAAATGATGTTTATTATCAGCCTCAACTCTTATGTTATGTTTTTTATGCGTTATTTCTAGGTTAAAACAAACATTATGGGAGAATTATAGGCATTATAAATTTCTATTATTCCAATAAGTAATGGAGGAGACTCTAGTAAAATAAAAAAATAATCCTATCAAGTCAGAACCCATGAGTGGTAACATAAAAAGTCCACTACATTACTTCTCACCAGAATCCAATTTAAATAAGTACTTGGTTTTCTTCCATTGTAAAATAATGGGTCATGTAAAGTGTGTTTGTAAGAATAATCTAAAATAATATCACACTTATAACAATATGTGTCATTTACAAAGGATCTTATATGGTTTCTCTATATCTAGACATGGTCAAAGTTTGTTATCTTATAATTATTTTTTTGGGAAAATAAGCTTCAAGAAAACTAGACTCTATCCATCGGCCTCAATGCGAAGAATAATAAAATAGTGGAGGATATTCCAGTAAAAGTTGATGTTGGATGATTTTATTGATCCTAATATTGGATTTTTGATCATTTAGGATTTTTAAATAGGGAGTTATTTTATTTCTAGTCAACTAGTTTTCTTAAAGATGATATTTTTTGGGTTTCTAGTATTATTATTGGATTATATCCTATTGATGTGAGAATCTAGTTTTATAAACATCCATTATTTCTTCCACTTGTTTAAAATTCCTTATTTTTAAGCTTTGATTTGATGAAGTTTTAATCTGATGTGAAATTCAATATAGTGGGGAGATCACTGAATTTTTAATTTCTCATGATGAAATGTTTTTTGTTCCCTTTGTGTAGCCAAAGTGCGAGTTCTCCTTTAGATGGGATAGAGTTCTCTAGATATAATATGTTTTCATAGTATTCTTGCATAGCCCATTGATAATCCTCTTTGATATTGGTCTCTATTTTTGAATTTCTTTTTAAGATATTGTATTTTTCTGCTCTTCACTCATGAAGATGCAGGCCCTACAATGGGATAGTGGTTCCATTTCTTAGTATACATAGGAACGCATGATTATGTTTTGGGAGTACAAGGTGGTATGGTTGATGATCATTTGATTCTTTGATTAGAATTACCGAGAGCTATTATTATAATAATTTTGTCTTATATTACCATCTATTTACCTACAACTAGTATAAACAGAACTTTTTGAGGAATGAATCTATTTTTTCATTCCCAATTGTTCTACAATGTACACTTTCAGGAACCATTAGTTATATTTTATCAAGGTTGATTCCATTTTTAGGATTTATTATTTTGGTGTATTGTTTTGGGATTTTGTATGTGGGTATTTTGAGGTTTCAATTGATTTTAATGGTTTGATTCTTGTTATTGAGTAGTTTATGGTTGTTGTGTGGTTTTTGAAGGATCTTCACCTTGTATATATTTTTGAGAGTTTCCTATATTTTATGAAATCGTCTCTCTAAATTATTTTTAGTGACAAATATTTCTGAACATGATCTTCATGTTTTGTTCTATTGGTCTTGGTTTCTTCCATAGTTTTGTTAGATTAACTTCTAGTTATCAACTAAGGTAGTAAGGCATTTCGTGTCACTTGATATTTTGAGTTTAATTGTGTTTATTGAGTTGTATTTCCTCTCTTTTAATGATTAAAAAATCTAGGAATATTTATAGGCAAATAAATCCTTATGGTGGGGGTAATTGTAACATCCCATTTTTAGAGTCATATTCATAATTTTATTTTCCCCATACATTGTTCTATTTCTAGATATTTTTAGTAGTTTGGGTGAGTCAGAGGTTGTGGATAGAGTAGTGGAGAGAGTGTGGTATTTACGATATATCGAGATAATATTCTAGAGGCCAATTAGCTATCTAGTGATTCCTACTACCGGGCTAGTGGGATTGGAGTGGCTACAACTGAATCTGTTATAACCACCAGCTCACTGGTGGCATTAGTGGGCATGGGAAAAATTCAGGGAATATGTGCCATTAACCCAATGTCCTAGAATTCTTTCTTTTATTCTCTTGCCTCAAATTTTCATAAACCCTCTTTTCTTTAGAAGTTATACATAGGTTATTTAGGCTTCCCCATCCTTTATTCTTATTGGGTCTAAGCATCGCTTTTTTATGTGGTCCCTGATATGTAGGTCTCTCTTCCTTTTAGTTTTGGATCCTCTTATACTTCATGGTTCTATTGACCTAAGATTATGATTTCCATGGGAGTTCTCTAGATACATTCATTAAAATTGGTAATTTTGATTCTAGGAATATATTCATTTTTATTTTAATCCCTTCTTCTCTTTTTCTTATAGATATGATCTGGTGGTCAATACATTAATTGATTCGAGGTAGGTGTCCCAAGAGTCTCCCATTATAATTAAATATATGATTTCCTATTTTTCCCCTTGAAATTTTTATATATTTGATTAATTAAACCTATATATAGTATTTATATCTATGATTGATGACTTTTATAGTTTTTCGTATAAGTGTAAAACTAAAATTTGGACATGAAATGATCTGAAACTTGTTTTGAATGTAACATTATCTTGATTTAGAAATTTATATGCCTATTTAGTTATTAATAAATGACCTTGAGATATTTATGTTGATTTTTTGTAAAAGAAATATAAATGTTTGATTTTCCAAAATCATGGTGCATTTAACCCTTTTAAAATATTCTTATTCCCCTAAGCTTGAGCCTAAGGATGTGTGTGTACTCATGGATCCATACTTCACCATGACCATGAAAACATCATAAACTATGTTTAATAACTTCTCCATGAGGATTATATCTATTTTTGTTGATTAAAAAATGATGTTTACTTGACATTTTTTGAATGAAATGTTCTACTCATGCCTATTTTGATAAAATAATTTATTCATCCCATTTTTTAAAGAAATTATTGAAGATTACTTTTTTTGTAAAAAAAAATGAACCTATTATATTATATACATTGAAATGTTTTCAAAAAAATGTTTTCATATGAGAAAAAGTTTTTTTTTTCTTATTTGGTGAAGGATCACTTTTTTGAAAAAGAATTTTTTCAAATCAAATGTGCGATACTTTTTTTATGTAAAGAAAACATTGAATTTTTTTTTTGTATCCTTGTCTTAAAATCTTTTGGTTATGATTTATCTTTAAAATATTATTATTATGGTTGGTGGGTAGTGACATACAGGGATTGTATCTCACAATTACACATTACCAGTTTAGAAGGTTGTTTGGTGTAGTGTATATTGTTATATTTTGGGGTTTGATATTTGATATAGGTGTTTGTGGAATTTCCTCACATTCAGATGTAGATGTTTGTGTTTGTTATCTATTTCCTTAATATCATTTGTATCATCCATCAACCATGTTATCTAGACTGTTGGAACTCTAAAGTTTCTTTTATTATTGGATATCTCAATGTAATCCCTTTTTTGGATTTTATTTTAGTTGTTTGACTATTTATATCCTTTATTGTTGGTTTAAATCATTCCATTTTCATTTTTATTGATGAAATATTTCTTTCAACCATCCCATGGGGATTAGGAAATCCATTATAGCTAGTGTAGAATCAATTTGGGAGATGTTTTAAGATGGTTATCCATGTTGGTTCATTAAAATGATCATTCTTACAATCACTAAACTTGAATCAAAATTCATTTGGTGATGTTTAATGCATTAAAGATCAATTATTTTCATCATATGAAATAAATTTCCCTCAAAACATCTCATTTTTTTAATTTTTTTTTCTTTCATGGTTCTCTTAAGTTTTATAACTGTTGGATCATATATGAGATGTATCACTCACCAAGTATCATAGTGTGATAATCTAATATTATATTCATTATATAAGATAAAATAATTTGAAATTTTTCTGTTAAAACTCATAGGTGCATCATATGTATCATAAAAATTTTACACATAACACATATCTTTTTAAATTTTCTACCTTCTCACACAAGTGAATTATACAAATCCCTTTTCCACATTTCAGAATGCTTCAAACTTAAGATGATTTACATCATATGTGAATAGGTAAATGCATTCATTTCTTTGAAAATTTTACTCCTTCCTCAAAGGGTCATCCTATATATTCACAAATATATTATATATTTCAATGTAATTCAAAATTTTATACAATAATCTATAGGTGAATCATTTGTATTGACTATGTATCAAACCTATCCGCTAACTTTGACAATGTTCCACCTTGATTCATAATTTAATAAAATGTATCATCACATCGGTGAATTTTTCATCACTTCCCTAAAAATTGTACGTATTAGCATAGTATTTTAAAAAACCTCTTAAAAACATCTATATCAATCATATAAAATAACATCATACATATGAACACAAAATTAGGCATATTCACATAAAACTTCCAGAATTCATCAAATCAATCCCAAGCCACTTCCAATAATATCATGGCATCTTCAAACAATTAAAATGAATTTGGGTTTTATAAAAACATTTTAGATACACGGCATCCTCACTTATAATTTATTGTAGAAAATTAAATTCTCTATTTAGAGGGTTTTAGGTAACTTCACTTCCTTACCAATTCCATCTGCACTTCAAACATCTCAACTTTAACCCAAAGGATATTTTTCAATATTTAAATCATTTTTTAGGTTTAGTATTTCATGGATGTTTTCTCCACTATTACATCTGGATTCATAAAAAATTGAACCACTTGTATTCTCGTCTCTAATTATGGATTTTCAAGATATTCAATATAATGTTCAACAACCAAATTCTCTAAATTAATTAATAAATCATGTAGATAACACTCGTTTTAAGCTTTAAAATTTGTCATTTATTTCCATTAAAACCATCTCAATAATGGTCTAATTTATATAGATGCTATAAAAAATATATCCATCCATGTATTAAAAAGTTACATCCCCAATCTTCACTTATATTTACTGAAATATATGGGTAGTTTCTTTATCTTATTCATTTGATGGATGTTTTCCCCATTACCAAACTTAAGCACACATTTACTTTCATTCATATAATCAAATTTAAAAAATAAAATAAAACTTCAACTACATTTATCTTTATACCCACTTAGTCTCTTCAATATCCCCTTTTTGATTTGTTTTCAATACTCAATACAATTCCAAATTCAATGTGATTATTCAAACCCATATTAAAAATAAATATCTGGGTAAATATAAATGGTAATTAAACTTAGTTTTTCAAAAATCAATTTTTTTGAAAAAACATATTATCCTTTTTTATTTTTTTCATTTTTTGGTTTCTCTTCCATATTGAGAGAACCTAAAATTCCATGTGAAAGAAGGGTGGAACTATATTTTTTGTAGAAGTGTTTCACTAATTAATCGACTATATTTTATGTGGGAAACCGAATTATAGAAAACAATATTGATAAATCTACAAAACAATATTTCAATATATGAACTAAAATGTGGTAACAACATTGATGTCAATTATTAGGGGTTTTATAACCATATTTTCAAGAAATATTTTTAACCTATACTCAACATAAATAAACATATAAATAATATTCATGTGTGCATATCTTTCCCCCCATTTTTCACTTGATAATCACTCACCCTTGGGATACAAATTAAATATAAACCAAAATAGACATGGGAAATTGAAAATCGTATCTTAACCATCAACATAGTAGTGGCTATCAAGAATTCAATATTTTATATTAAATAATTAGACTCTTGATGCTTCATCTTTTATGATCCACCTCCATGGATACACTTATATGGTCTTCATCATGGTTAGTTTTACTTCAAAAGATATTCCCTAATAATTATTATACCAATTAATTTATGATACCAACTGAGTTGTGGAAAATTGTGCATTATATGGAGACCCCATGACACCATTTGAACTATTATATAATGAATTTATCTTATAGATATATAATCACAATAGATTTTATCCATTCTATTCTTTTATTCTTCACCTTCAATTACCAAAACAATTTACAATAAATAGATAAGTATTGGAATAAGGTGAGATTTCATCATCCCATTAATGAACGTATAAATTTTGAAATTTTCTATTAACCTAATAACTCTTTTATTTATAGATATAAAATATTTATAACTAAAACTTCTTGATTTATGATTTATTTTCCAATTTTTGCTTCTATGGAAATCATATATTTCTTATATTTATAATATTTAATCTTATCTAGAATATGATTTTTCACTTTGGAAAATAGATCAAATTATTTCATTTCATTTTTATCGATATTATTATCTTTTTAAAAAAGTGTAATCCATATAGTTAACCACTATTTTGTTGTATTTTTAATCTTCTTTAACTATATAGACTCATTTTTTATATTAGTACATCTAACACTAGATTCCACTAGTGTTTTCCCATGTTTTTTAATGAATCTTTTTTATTATAAACCAATTCATTCACATAGTATATAATTTCCTATCATGATTTTACGTTCCATATATATTATATAAAATCACTGAGTTTCCCTTATTTGATAATTTTTAATGTTATTATTGATCCAGGGTGTCAACCACTAAAACAATCCAACTATTTTTCTCTAGGATTGGATATATTTTTGAATATATCTTACTCCATTTTTCATAGGTTTCTATGGATATCTTGAAAATATACATGATGTATCCTATTATTCCATCATATAAGCATCATTTCAAAGGTTTGAAATCATTCTACTCTCTCTTCAATGACTTTTTAAGAGTAGTAGGGTCATTAATGTTGTATTATTTATTCCCCAAGGTAGAATCATTACCAATTTTCATTTTCTTCTTGTAACGACCTAATGTTTTATCAATGGAATTCCATTATTATAATTATGAATTATAGTATAATCACATTAGTAAGAACAATGAATTATAATGATACTAAAAATTATGTGACCATTAAACATAATTTTTCCACTTCAATGTTTTGAATTTCAAAAATCTGACAAACATTGTTGTGATCAGTAAGATGTTTTGAGTCTGATAGGACAAATATAAATTTTTTGTGAATAGTAACCTACCCATATGAATAGTAACCTACCCTTATGAATATTAATATGACCCTTATGATTATTAAATCTTCCAAAATAATAGTAACCATGCCCATTAATGATTAAATAAAATGTAGGTATCTTAGAAGTGACAATTTGACCATAATAAAAGTATTAGTATTATTGTAAGTCATAAATAATTAATTATAATTAATTACTTAATTGAAAAAAAAAATTATTTTCCTTGAATTTTTTCATCAATTTTAAAATCTATGTCTTCTATTTTTAAGATAATTTTACAAGACCTTATATAATTTTTGAAAGCTTTATAAAATCAGTTTTAATTTTAAAATATCTATTTTCAAGTAAATTATGATTTTAATTAAAAATTAAATTAATCTTATTTAGAAAATTAATTTTTAAAAATGGAATTATTTTTTGGATTCTACATGTCGAAAAATGGTTAGGGTGAATTTTTGGGATTTTTCTGAAATACAGTTTTTGGTGAATAGTAAAATACATTAATTTATAGTATAAATACATTATAATTTGAATCCACTATTCCTCACATAATAAGTGATGTAAGAACCAAAATATTGAACTCACATTCCTTATTTATTATTATTGGTCATGTAATCATCACTATTTCTTATCTTCGGGGAAATTAATAAACAAATGACTAAAATATTAAGAGAACCCCTCTCCCCTCCTCTATAAATACCACCCTTCATAGCCTCATTTAATCACACCTCTCTATCTTCAATCCATGTATAAACTCTACCAAAACATCTTCCATATCCCCTCCCCCAATTCCTAGGGATTGTTTCCTCATAAAAAGACCAATCCTAGGTTCTTTAAGGAGGATCTCAAAAGGAGGATTCAAGAGGTAATTCCTCCCTCTTTTTTCATTCAATTTCCTTTCAAATTTCATTACTTTTCTTCTCTAATCCTCAAATTATCTTATCCAAATTTCATGATAAATCCCTTATTATTGATTTAATGGTATTATATCATGTTAATGGAAAATTATTCGTTATAATCCTCCCTCCCACTCTTTGTTAAAAAAATGAAATCTTTGCCCGTGATGTGTTAATTTACTACATCATGGGCGATGCACTTCCATTTTACATAAACACCTTCAAGGATATAAATAAAACCATTAAAATGAAGAAAATATATTTTAAAGTTTATGTTTTATACCCTTTTATGTTTTATGACTAACTTATTTACATGACACCAAGGGATAAAATAAAACAAGTTTTTTTATCAAAAAAACACCCAAATCAACCAAAAATGATCATCAATAAATTTTATCTAATGATTCATCCTCATTGTAACCACACAAAATTTCCTTAATAAAAATTAATCTTGATCTAATTAAATGTATTATTATGTAAAATTTATATATAAAATAAATTCACTTCCTTGGTTTTATGTTTTTGGATTTTAAAATACTGTTAATAATTTTTACTGTTACTAATATAGAAGTTGAATAGTGATCACATGATTAGTATAAATATAGTGATTTAACAAATCTACTTTACTCAGACAAAGGAAGTGATAGCCTCATCCTGTATAATTGCTCCAAAATAAGCCCATTTTTCAGAGCTCAGAAATGAGGTGACATCACAGCGCTTCTCTCTTGACCAAGTCCAAGTAGAGCTTCAACACATTAAGCTTGAACAGAATCTCCTATAGGAAAAATGGAAGTTAATAGAGATTACCACCCAAAGAATGTTAACCAAGCCACACCAAGAGTCTGTCACCATCACACACCTTACAATCAGGTATTATGTTTGTGTTATAAGGTGTTATGTAATGAGTCCCTATCATTATGATTATGTGCTTTTTTTACAGAATAAAGAATATATATTCATTTTATTATTGTTCCTTTATAAATTGGGTTTAAATAAAAAAATAGTATTTTCAGTTAATATTCAATTAAGACATATATTTTAAGGAAATAATGAATTTTTTAATTAAATATTATTTTAATAAAATATTATTACTAAATTAATTGTTATTAAATATAAATAATCGTATAATTTTTATGAATACAATTGTAATTTTTACCAAGGTTTGCAAACTGTTTTTGTCAAAACCCATGAATTTTGGATAAATGTATGTTTTTATTTTAAAATAAAAAATAAACATATTTATAAAATTATTTAGATAAAATGAATTTAATTTTTGGAATCAGGATGTCGAAATTATCCAGTGGTGAATTTTTCATAATTTTCTAAGACATTATAAGTTTTGGGTAAAAATTAAATACTGTTTAAATATATAGTGTTTCATGACATCATAATGACCCAATTGTAATGTAATAAAATACTATAAATGGTATATTCTGCCAATATATGTTTTAACTTTAAAATAATGTGATTTTAGTTTTTTTTTGGTTTATTTTACAAAGCCCTAGTGGACCCCCAAAGACTTATAAAACATTTTCACATTTTAAAATGATTTCCTTGAGATTGTGACTCACCTCCACATAAGAAAGCCTAATATTTTAATAATTTCTGCCATTATCCCTATAAAATAATTTTTCTGACTCCCCTTTGAAAAAAACCATGTGTAAAAATCATGGTATGGTTTGTGGTTTTTATTAGTTTAATGTATAGTGTCTAAAACATAAATAATAATGAATTCCCTCCGTTTTCCTATATAAACCAACCCAAGATCCCACTTCTCTTCACTAAAAACCTTTGGATCTCAACAAAACTCTATGATAATTTCTATAAAATCCTCACAAGGCACCCCAAGCATCCAATAAGCCTCTCTCAGGCCTCTCCCAAGCCTTTGGGATCACACTTCCAATTAAGGGATTTCTTCCTTTCTCATTTTTGTCCAAATTTAATTATGTTGTTATACCCTTTTATTTTTAATTAAAAATATTGGGGTATAATTTATCACCTCACTCATACTTATCTCCTTATGTTTTAATGATTAGATACCACTTTCTCTCTCATTAATTCCTCCCATGTGCACTTGTTACCATGCCGAAATTCCGTAAGGGATCTTCACTTTCCTTCCTTCCTTATTTATGTCCAAGTTTCCATATATTGTTACACCCTTTTATTTCCAATTAAAAATGTCGGGGTATGATTTTTCAACTACCATATACATACCTACTCATTTTTTTAATGATGATAGACCTATTTCTCTCTCATTAATGTCTTCCATGTACACTTGTTACCATGACGAAATTTTGTTTGGGACTTCTCTCTCCTCATTTACATTCAAGAAATTATTTTATATTATGCATCTAAATTCCATTACACATGTTGGTATATTATGTTCCATTCACCCCTTACTTTCCATTTCATGTATAAATTATGTGAGACCCATTTCCCTCTCATCAACCAATTTTACAATTTCTATTTGACGTCGTTATGCTGTCAAAGTTACACCAAAATTTCCCATGCCAAAATCATCATGTAAGTTAATACCATACCCATTTCTCTATCAAGGGTATTCACCATTATGCACATGTACTTGTTGATTTAGGGATTAAATTTATTTATTCAACATCTCTTATTCATGGAATAAATTATGAATTTTAAAGAATCCATGTTGTATGATCTATGTGGCACACTTATGCATGAAATGAAATGTTTATAAAGGGTTTTCCCGAATAGCGCTTCAATGCATTGGGTAAATATTAGTATCATGATACTTCAAGTGAAATAAGGGTTTACTCATGGTAATTCAAGTGAAATTAGTGTTTACTCATTCTCTATGTGCAATGATCCTTGGCTCATGTTAATATCAGGTTAAATGTTGTTGCTACATTTCCATGTTATGATAATCATGCTATATCATGCCTTTATGTTCATGTTTCTATTATTCTCTAATGATATGACCATTTCCTAACACGTACTATATTCTTCATATTATGACTTTTTTACTCCCTTACTGGGATTTATATCTCACCCTTCTCTTATGCATGTCCTCAGGTTATCCCAAGCATTGCTAAGTATGAAGGAATGTGTGTGGTCATGTAAAAGAAGTTTTCAATAATGATGTGTATGTAATGTTTTAAGTTGTTGTGTAATGTTCCTAATCCCCATAGACACTAGACCTTTAAATCCTCTTTGTTGTATCAAGTGAAGATTTTATGTAATAAATTATTTTTACGTTTGAAATAAATAGTAGGGTTATTATAGTTGGTGTCAGAGGATAGTTTTAGATATTTTTGGGATTAGGATTAGAAAACCCTATTAAAAGACTTAGGGATAAGACTAAGTATAATTGAAATGTCCCTAAATTTTGTTTATTAATGAGTAAGTGGTTTATCATGAAAATAAATCCTTTTCTGGATACGAGTAGGTAGAGGTGGCTCTGGCATAAATGTATCTAGGGGTAAACTCAAAAAATACCACTTTGAGCTAGAATCAAACGGGGACTAGTGCACGATAATAGTCCTTGTTGTACTCTTGGTTACGAAACTCCTAGGGAATATTATTTGGTAAATTCATAAGCTTAGTATAAACCACTATTAATGGAATTAAAAAAACCCTAAGAATATATGTTGGGAAGTACATCATGGATAACATAGATTGAAGCCTATAAATTCATAAGTTAAGGAAATAAAAGTAATTTACAAGTCATACATTTTTGTATTTGGATTACCCTCTATGTTTTACCCCTAACATTACTTTTATTCCAGCCAATGGCCAGAAATAGGAGGTCTCGGGCTAATAACCAATGCAAAGATCAATGTGATAACCTTTCTAATGAGATTCCCAATTCTATGGGAGCAGGAATCGCGAACTTTTTCACGATACTCTCTTAGTTAACTCATGTTTTTAATTCAAACATGGGTTAATAGGAATTTTCAACACCCCCAAAGAAAGAAAATTTTTCAATCAAGGGCTTCATCAAATAGTGGCCTCTTACTTTTAATGGATCATCTGATCCCTCAATTGCTGAACAATGGATCAAATCCATTGAAAAGATCTTCTCCATCCTTCAATGTTATGAACAAGATAAGGTTATTTTGGATTCTTATTGTGTGGAGGGTAAATCTGACCAATGGTAGACATTGATCAAAAATAAAAATCCTAAGGAGGAGACCGAGGCTTTATAATGGAAGGATTTCCAGAAAATATTTTTCAATAAATATTTTCCTCACACCCTCCGACTTAAGATTAAAGGTACTTACTTTCCCTAAAGAAAAAAGATGACAAATACATTAGATCATACGAGGAAAACATCACAAGGCTTGCATGATATGCCTCCGACTTTGTGGTTACCCCCGAATTTATGGTTGACCGCTACATTGGTGGGATAAAACCTAGCCTACAGAAAGCCTTAGTGATCCGTTACTTTGACAACTATAAGGAAATTGTCTGATGTGACCTCAAAGTTGAAATATATATTGGTGAATCTAGGTAGTATCATGGGGATAAGAAGCTTAAGGTGAAATTTAATTCCGGTGGTCCAATGGATAAATACAATGGTGCTAATAAAATCTAGCAGCCCACTTGCCTACAGTGTGAAAAGAATCACCTCAGTAATTGACTGAAGGGGATGAGGAAATTATTTCTGTGTGGAAGAGAATGGAACCTGGCTATTAACTATCGACAAGAAAAACCCACGGCTGCGACAGAGGAGAGGAACACTCTATTCGACCCTCAACGCATTGTTCATTACCTCAATGCATTTTTCATTACTTCAACTGAAAATAACCAGGGCACTTAGCAAACTAGTTCTAGATGAGAAGGGTTTTTGAAGGGAACCAACAACCTCCAAGGAATCAAGGGCAAGCTTTTTCCATCACTACTGGTGAAGTGAACCCCGACAATGAAGTGGTGATAGGTACACTAGTCATTCATTCAAGAATAGTGAACATATTTTCTGATTCTAGTTCTACACATTCTTTTATATCCAAAAATTTTATAAAAACAATCCCAACACCACAAAAAATAATGGAAGTAAATATGTAGGTGAGAATAGAAAATGGGGAAATCATTACATTCCATGAATATAACTCCTCCCCTGTCATAATTTGTGGATGGAACTTCCCAGAAAACCTCGTCATACTCCCTTTGGTGGAATTTGATGAAGTTCTTGGCATGGATTGGCTTTCCTTATATAGAGCCAACATAAATTGTCATGAGAGGAAAATCACTCTACATATGATGAATCAACCCCTGATTTTGTAAAAGTGAAAGGAGGAGGATGAATCTTCTTTAGCACAATCATCTCAAGTGTGGATATTACTTCCCTATGATCACATTTATTTTTCTCAGATGATTGAGTCTATGCAAGCAACCATCCTGAAGACATTCCTATTATGAAAGAATTTTCTGAAGTTTTTCTTGAGGAATTTCCTAGTCTTCCTCCTAGTAGAGATGTTGAATTATAAATTGATCTTATACTTGGGGCATTTCCAATATCCAATTCTCCGTATAGAATGGTTGTTGTGGTGCTTGAGGAGATGAAGAAACAACTACAAGAGAATTTGGATAAAGAATTTATATTCCCAAGTGGTTCACCATGGGGCACACCAGTCCTCTTCGTCAAGAAGAAGTATGGGCCAATGCACCTTTTCATTGATTATCGTGAGTTCAACAAAATCACGATAAAGAAAAAGTATCCTCTATCACAAATTGATGACTTTTTTGTCAGCTGCGTGGAGAACAATACTTCTCCAAAGTGGATCTACGGTCGGGGTATTATCAAGTAAGGGTGAATAAGGATGATATCCCCAAGACTATTTTTCATACAAGATACAGGCACTATGAATTCATGGTAATGCCTTTCGAACACACTAATGCTTCAGAAATCATCATGTACTTGATGAATAGATTCTTTAGAGATTACATTGAATAATTTTTGGTAGTCTTTATAGATGATATTCTAATATATTCTAAAACCAAGGAGGATCATGAGGAACATCTAAGAACTGTACTATAAACCTTTCGAAAGTAAAATCCCTATTCAAGGTATATAAAGAGTGAGTACTGGTTGAAGGAGGTCTCATTCTTGGGTTATATCATCACAAGAAATGGGATATCTATGGATCCCTCCAAGAAAACTTCAATTGAGGGATGGATGAGGCCAACATCGGAGACGGATATCCCTAGATTTCTGGGGTTAATAGGATATTATCACTTATTTATGAGAAATTTATTATGATTGTCAAACCCTCTAACCATGTTAACTTGGAATGGATTCAAGTTTTCTTATAGTGATAAATGTAAAGCGAGCTTCAAGTAGTTGAAAAGGAGACTTATCACTGAGCTTGTGCTCATACTACCCACAAGTGGAGAAATTTTTTTGGTATTTGGTGATTCTTCGAAGAAGGGAATGGGTTGTGTGTTGATGAAAAATGAAAAATTCATTGCCTATGATTCAATTAAATTGAATGTTCATGAGAAAAAATATTCAACACATGATCTGTAGTTTGATGAAGTAATCTTCTCTTTAAAAATTTGGCAGCATTACCTCTTTTGGGATAAGAGTGAAATATATATGGATCACAAAAGCCTCAAGTATATATTCAATCAGAAAGAGTTGAACATGCGCCAACGAAGATGGTTAGAGATTATCAATGACTATGATAGATCAATCCATTACCACCCCGGGAAAGCGAACAAGGTGGTGGATGCCCTTAGTAGAAAGGACCTATAAATTATATCATTGATGAGAATTTAAAAGGATCCAATCTTATTAGGTTTGATAAATATGTACATGGGAATCATAAAGAGTGGAAAATCATAAATTCTTTCCCAAATTATTGCTCAACTATCTATTTTGGTAAGGTAAAAGGATGCTCAAATAGACGATATAGAATTCACAAGAAAGTGGAAACTATCAAAAAAGGGAAATCCTCGGTGTTCAATGTTAATGAAGAAGGAACTGTGATATTTGGGACAAGACTATGTGTTCCATCAAATACAGAGTTAAAGAATGAGATTTTGGATGATGCATATAGTTTTAATTTCTCCATTCACCTAGGAAACACAAAGATGTATAGAGATCTTTGAGAGATTTATTGGTGGGATAACATTAATAAGGACATCACTGAGTATACATCAATGTGCATAGTATGTCATTAAGTGAAGGCTGAGAGGAAGAATTCCAAGGGGATGATGAAATCATTTCCTATATCGATGTAGAAATAGGAGGACATCACCATGGATGTTGTCACAATACTTATAAATAAATCCAAAGGAAACAATACTATTTGTGTTGTTGTGGATCATCTTACAAATATTTCACACTTCATTGAAATTTGAGATGATTTCTCATTATATCAACTGGAATAGATATATATTATAGAATTGGTAAGGTTTCATGGAGTAACACTATCTATTGTATCCGATCGAGATCCAATATCCACCTCTAAGTTCTCGAAGAGTCTTTAACATGCTCTTAATACTAAGATGAAATTTAGTACAACTTATCATCCTCAAACCGATGGCCAATCTGAGCGGACAATCTAAAAACTTGAGGACATGTTGAGAGCATGTTCAATGGACTTAAAATGAGGATAGGATCAACATATTTCTCTGGTTGAGTTCTCTTACAAAAATAGTTTCTACTCAAGCATCCAAATGGCTCCTTATGAAGCCATGTATGGGAAGAGGTGCAGAACACCGGCATGTTGGGATGATGTTAGGGAGAAAAAACTCCTTGGTCCAGAAATAGTCGAAGAAATGGTATAGAATGTTAAGACCATCCAGCATCACATTAAAGATGCTCAGAGTCGACAAAAGAGCTATGTTGATAATCGTCTATGATAACTAGAGTTTGATGTCGGAGACATGGTATTCCTCTGTATATCACTGTGGAAGAGAGTTATGAGATTTGGGAATAATGGAAATCTTATTCCAAGGTACATAATCCATTTTGATATCCTTTATCGCATTGGATCATTGGCCTATCGACTAACACTCCCACTGAACCTATCTCAAGTACATGATGTATTCCATGTATCACTCTTAAATAAGTACACACCTGACCCATCGCATGTACTCAATCCAGATGTGTTACCTTTGGATAATGACCTCTCCAATGAAGAGAAGCCGGTGAAGATCTTAGATCGTAGGGAAAAAATTTTATGAAATAAGACAATACCCCTCGTGAAAGTGTTGTGGAGAAACCACAAGTTTGAAGAAGTGATGTGGGAACTGGAGTAAGTTATGAGGTAGAGATACCCAAATACGTTTTATTGTGGGAAAAGGAAATTTCAAGGGTGAAATTTTTTAAGGGGGGAGATTGTAATGACCCAATATTTCATTAATAAGAATTTTTATTGATCTAATTTAATGTCTTACTATGTAAAATAGATATATAAAACATATGAAGTTCCTTGGTTTTATGTTTTTGGATTTTCAAATACCGTTAAAAATTTTTACCATTACTAATTTATCCGTTGAATAGTGATCACATGATTAGTATAAATATAGGGCTTAAACAAATCCAATTTACACATAAAAAGGAAGAGATTGCCTCATCTAGTAGAATTGATCCATACGAATACCATTTATCAAATCTTAGAAAGGAGTTGGAGTCACTAGGATTCACTCTTAACCAATACTAAGTTGAGCTTCAACATGTTAAACTTGAACAAAACCACCTATGGGAGAAGTGGAAGTTAAAATAGATTACCAACCGAGCAATGTTATTTGATCCACCCCATGATTCTTTCACCATCAGACACCTTACCCTTAGGTCTTATTCATGTGTTATAAGGGGTTATGTAACAAGTCCCTATCACTATGATTATGTGCTTTATTTTTTTATATAATAATGAATATACATTCATTTTATTTTTTTTACTTTATAAATGGTTTTTAAATCACAAATAGTATTTTTAGTTAATATTTAATTAAGAAATCTATTTTGATGAACTGATAAATTTTTTAATTATATAATATTTTAATAAAATATTATTACTAAATTACTTTTTATTAAATATAAATGATCATATAATTTTTGTGAATGCAATTTTAATTTTTATTAAGGTTTGAAAAATATTTTTGTCAAAACCCATGAATTTTCGATAAATGATGGTTTTTATGGTAAAAGTAAAAATTCACATATTTAGAAAATTATTTAGATAAAATGAATATTATTTTTGGAATCAATATGTCTAAATTATCCAATGGTGAATTTTTCATAATTTTCCGAGACAGTTGAATTTTTGGGTAAAAATTAAATATTTTTTAAATATATAATGTGTTTTATGACATCATAATGACCCAATAGTGAAGTAAGAAAATGCTATAAGTGGAATATTTGTCGAATATATGTTTTAACTTGAAAATAATGTTATTTTATTTTTGTTTTTTTATTTTTCAAAGACTTAATGGACTCACAATGACTTATAATACATTTTAACATTTTAAAATGATTTCCTTGAGAGTGTGACTCACCTCTGCATAAGATAGCCTAAAATTTTAATAAGTTCTTCCATTGGACTTATAAAATTATTTTTCCACACCCATTTAGAAAAAACCCTAGGAAAACCCCATGGGATGGTGTGTGGTTTTCATTAGTTTAATGTGCAATGTCCAAAACCTAAATAATAAAGAATTCCTTCCCTTTTCTTATATACACCCAACCAATATCCCACTTCTCTTCACTAAAAACCTTTTTATCTTGACCAAACTAGTCTATAATCTCCCTAGAATCCTCCCAAGGTGCCCCAATCTCCCAATAATCCTCTCTCAAGCCTCTCCCAAGCCTTTGAGATCACAATTCCTAGTAAGGGATTTATTCCTTTCTCATTTTTTTCCAAATTTATATATGTTGTTATACCCTTTTATTTTCAATTAAAAATGTTGGAGTGTGATTTATAACCTCAAAAATACTTCCATTAGTATGTTTTAATGATTATAAATCCCTTTTTATCTCATTAATTCCTCCCATGTACACTTTTTACCTTGACAAAATTTCGTAAGGGGTCCTCACTTTCCTTCCTTCCTTAATTATGTACAAGTTTCCATATATTGTTATTACCTTTTATTTCTAATTAAAAATGTTGGAATATGATTTATCACCTCCCTTATACTTCCATTATTATGTTATAATTATTATATATCCCTTTATCTCTCATTAATTCCTCCCATGTACACCTATTACCATGCCAAAATTCTGTAAGGGATTTCTCTCTCCTCATTTACATTCAAGAAATTATTTTCTATTATGTATCTAAATCACATTATACATGTTGGTATATTATTTTCCATGACCCCCTTACTTTAAATTTCATGTATAAATGATGATATAACCATTTCTCTCTCATCAACCTATTTTACTATTTCTATTTGATGTTGTTATGCTGTAAAAGTTACACCAAAATTTTCCTTGCCAAAATCATCATGTAAGTGAAGACCATACCCATTTATCTATAAAGGGTATTCACCTTTATTCACATGTACTTGTTGATTTAGGACTTAAATTTATGTATTCAACATCTCTTATTCATGAAATAAATTATGATATTTAAAGAATCCATGTTGTATGATCTACGCAACACACTTATGCAAGAAATGAAATCTTTATAAAGGGTTCTCCCTGATAGAGCTCCAATGCATTGGGTAAAGATTAGTATCATGATACGTCAAGTGATATGAGGGTTTACTCATGCT
This sequence comes from Viscum album, assembly GCA_963277665.1. Classification (NCBI taxonomy): domain Eukaryota; kingdom Viridiplantae; phylum Streptophyta; class Magnoliopsida; order Santalales; family Viscaceae; genus Viscum; species Viscum album. The sequence continues at coordinate 32,028,946 of OY728162.1, read as the reverse complement.
AATTCAAGTGCAATGAGGGTTTACTCATGCTCCATGTGCAATGAGCCTTGGATCATTCTAATATCATGTTAAATGTTGTTTCCACATTTCCATGTTATGATAATCATGTTATATCATGACTTTATGTTCATGTTTCTATTGTGATTCATTGATATTCATATTTCCTAACATGTACTATATTCATCATGTTATTCCTTGTTTACTTCTGTACTAGGATTTATAGCTCACCCTTTTCTTACGCATATCCTTATGTTATCCCATGCAATGATAATTATGAAAAACATTGTGTGGTCTTGTAGAAGAAGTTTTCAATAATGATTTGTATTTCATGTTTTAATTTGTTATGTAATGTTCCTATTCCCCAAATACATGAGACCTCTTGATCTTCTATGTTGTATCAAGTGGTGATTTTATGTAATAAATTATGTTTAATTTTGAAATAATGGGCAGGGTTTTTATACTCATGGTACATAAACAAATTTATTATAAGATCATTTATATCTTTAGAATTTAACTAATATAAAATATTAACAAATTTGGATTTACAACCACATTTTAAATGAACTTCCATTCATGAATAAAAGTGAACCGTTCAGAAAAATTATAAAAACAAACATTTCCAAACAATGAATTTAAACTCTATAACTCATCCAAAATCCCATAAATAAACTTAATTAAACCTTAATGAATATTATTAATGTATTAAAGATTCTAGGTTTTTTATTTAATGAATATAATACTATTATATTGGTCATTAAAGTAAATAAATCATTCAGATACAAGGAAAGGGGAAATTCTTGAACCCAACTTTCATTTTTCGGGTTGTCCCACTTTCACTCCATGTTTAGTATAGGTTGTCCTTAAAAATCATTTATTGATCATTATCTTACCTTTTATGGGATATAAATTTTCTCTAATTGATTTTATGAAATTCCCAATGTTTTTTGAAAGAACTCTTCTTTCAAATAAACACATCCCTTTTACATCTTAAATATTGTTTCACTCTTCACTCATAGTAAAGGGTTATATGTCATGAATGATATTACCTCTTTATTATGGGGACCAAATTTTTATGAAAGTATGATTTATTATGTGAAACCCATTTCATTCCATGGTTTATGTTATGTTCATGTTTTATATATTTTTAATGTGGAATGCATGACAATCTAAATATTATGATGTGACTGGTGCACTCGGAATTATATAGCACGATATGAATGTTTGAATGTGAAGGGTGCAGTCGAAATTATACATAGATATAATGCATTGGGTAAAGTGAAGAATCTCATGAGTAAAAGGGAAATGATGTGAGAACAAGATTCTATCATTGTTCACAGTTATGTGTGGTAGTTGACCACTAAGACATGATGTTAAATTTGTATGCATTCCCACATTTCAAGTATTTTATTAATGTTTCCACTCATTATTTTGATTATGATGTTAAGATTATTCTCACCACATTATATATTGGTCAAATATATCCTCTTACTATGATTTTAAATCACCCCTTTTTGATGTATATCCATAGGTGAATACATGTACTAAGGAGAGGCCAACAGCCAATAAGAAGCTAGAGAAGAAGAAATTAAATAAATGTTGATTCTTGATGTTGTAAATACTATGTTTTGTCCTAGTTTTCCCAAGACACTAAACCTATGGATCCTCACGGAGTACTAATATTATTATTTTTTCTTTATAATGATGTAATATTAATGTAAGAAAATGTTGGGTCTCTATAGTTGGTATCAGAGGCAAGGATTAGTTAATCTACGAATTAGGATTAGTGAACCGTCGAGAAAAACTCTAGTATTAGATTAAGTACAAATTTGAACACAAGAATATTTACATAGGGATCCCATAAGTTGTTACTTTATTGAAAATTTTACAAAGGAATAAGTTATTTATTCATGAATTGTTGACTTTTTTTCTATCCTTTTTTATTTTAGAAAATAGTGTGAACTAGGAGAAACCAGGACAACAACCCATTTGAGGACCAATGAAATGATTGACCGAAAGACATCCCCAATGCTTTTGGAGGTGGAGTTCAAAACATCATGGAGATTTTTACCCTACTATATTAGTTTATGAACAATAACCAGAATAATGGGAAACATCCTCCTTCACCAAAGAGGGGTCAACTAGATATAGAGTGTTTTATGTGGAAACGACCACCGACGTTTAGTGGATCATCGGATACAATAGTTGCAAAAAAGTGGGTAAAATACATGGATAAGATCTTTTGTTTTCTTCACTATTCTGAGACAGAGAAGGTGAAATTATTCATTTATCATGTAGAGGTAGAGGTTAATCAATGGTGGTCTTTGATTAAGAACACCAAGTTAATATAAGAAATTGAAGAGATGGAATGGTAATACTTTATGATCAAGTTTCCTAAAAATTATTTCCCACAAACTCTTCATACGAATATAGAGAAGTAATTCATAGATCTCAAGAAAAAGTAAGGAGAATCTGTCACGGCCTATGAATCAAATTTTACAAGGCTTTCAAGGTACGCTTCGGGTTTTGTTATCAACAATGATAACAAAATTGATAGATTCTTTAGTGGGTTAAAACCACACCTTCAAAAGGCTCTTGAAATCTGAGACTTTGGGATTTATTAAGAAGTTGTTTGGTGTATCCTAAAAGTGGAGATAAAGTTTGGAGAATATTCCCATAGCTATAGTGTCAAGAAACTAAAGATGGAGTTTCAAGCTAGAGGATCTAATGATAAAGGTTGGAGGAAAACTCAACAACCCACATGCAAAAAATGTGGGAAGTTGCATCATGGGAACTACCTCAAAGGGATAGGGAATTGGTTAAAGTGTGGGAAAGAAGTCCACCATTATCAATAGTGTCTAAAATACCTATGAAGGAAGGATAATGTAGTGCAAGAAAGGGGATAACCACCCATGGTCTAATGCTACAACTGTAGGGGGCAAGGGCACTATGCAAGCCATTTTACTAAACCTCATGTCCTAGAGGGTAATCAGCGTCAGTAGCCACCAAATAAAAAGGAAAAAAGGTAAGTTTTATGACATCACTACTGTAGAAGTGGATAAAGACAATGAATTCATACAGGGTACACTTTCTATCCACTCAAGAATGGAAAAAGTCTTATTTGATTCTTGTTCTACGCATTCTTTTATATCTTGAAAGTTTTCTAGAACTATATAATCGAAGCCCCAAAACCATGATGTAGAGATATATGTAAAAACACAAAGGGGTGAAATCATTTCAATCTATGTATTTGACTCTTCTCCTATTGGTGTATATGGAAAGATTCTTCCAGCAAATTTCGTAGTACTTTCCTTGGTGGAATTCGATGATATAATGGGAATGGATTGGCTCTCATTATATAGATAACATATCAACTTCCAGGAAAAATAAATATCTTTTCATATTCTAAAACAACCCATGATCCTCTAAAAATTCATGTAATATCATGAATATCCTTTAAAAATACTTCAATGGTGTGGGTGTTGACTCTCTATGAAGAAGCATACCTCACCCAAATGGTTGAGTCGAAGGAAAGTGCCAACCTGGAGGAATTGCCCATCGTGAGGGAATACGGTGATGTATTTCCTGAAGAGTTACCCAGACTTCCCCCAGATCATGATGTAGAGTTCTTAATAGAACTCATACTCCGAGCTACTCCTATCTCAAAGTGTCCTTATAGGATAGATCCTATCAAATTACAGGAGTTAAATAAGCTGCAGCAAGAGAATTTGGAAAAAGGGTTAATACACCCTAGTGCATCACCTTGGGGTGTGCCAATGCCCTTTGTAAAGAAAAAGGATGGAACAATGTGACTTTGTATCGATTATTGTGAACTTACCAAGATCACCATAAAGAAAAAGTATCATCTTCCAAAAATTTTAAAAAAAATCGATCAGTTAAGAGGAGCTCAATACATCTCAATGGTGGATCATTATTCTGGATATCATCAGCTAAAGGTAAATAAGGAATATATTCATAAGAATACCTTCTGTATAAGGTATAGGCACTATAAGTTTCTGGTGATGCCCTTCAGACTTACTAATTCCCCCACAATATTTATGGATTTTATGAATAGAGTCTTTAGACATTTCCTAGAAAATTTTGTGGTAGTGTTTATTGATGATATTATCATATACTTCAAGAGTAAGGAGGTATATGACGAACATCAAACTTGTTTTAGTTATATTGAGAAAGGATAATTTGTAAACCAAGTTCAGCAAGTGTAACGTTTGGATGAAGGAAGTCACCTTCTTGGGAAATGTGATCACGATAGAAGAAATTTTTGTGGACCCTTAAAAACAAATGTTATTGAGGAATGGAACAGAACCTCTAGTGTTATAGAAATCCATAGTTTTCTTTTATTAGATGGGTACTACAGATGTTTTGTGAGAAATTTCTCATGACTTTCAAGCCCTCTAACTAAGTTAACAAGGAAATGGGTAATGTATGTGTGGACAAAAGAATGTGAGGGAAGCTTCATGGAGCTAAAGAAAAGGCTAATCATTGCACATGTACTCAAACTATTGAAAAAGTGGAGAAAGTTTTTTGATATAAAGTTATGATTAAAATAACATATTGGATTGTGTCCTTGTGAAAAATTATAATGTGATAGACTATCCCTCAAATTAGTTGAAGATCCATGAGCTGAACTACCCAACGCATGACCTCAAGCTGGAAGATGTGATTTTTTCCTTGAAAATATGGTGGCACTACCTTTATGGTGATAAGTGTGATATATACATTGACCACAAGAGCCTAAAGTTTATATTCACACAAAATTAGATCAACATGCATCAAAGGAGATGGTTAGATCTAATCAAGGACTATGATTTCTCTATTCCCTACCATCCTGGAAAGGCGAACAAGGTAGCTGATTCTCTATGTAGAAAATAATCTACGACTCAATCCATGTTATAGATTGAGAAGGATCATATATTCTTGGATATTCAAAGAATGGATTTTGAAATAATAAGGGTATGGGATACATCCTACACTGACCAAATTATTATGAAACCATCAATCAAATAGATCATTAAGGAGGAAAAAAGGGGTGATCTGGAGTTACAAAAGAAGGTGAATGCAGTAAAGGAAGGGAAGTTGCAAGAGTTCCATATTGACAATGATGGTGTGATTCGGTTTAGAACGTGTCATTGTGTGTCTTACTCAACCAAAATAAATAAGGAGTTATTGGACAATGCACATATCTCAACTTTCTCAATCCTTCCTGGTAGCACCAAGATGTGTCGAGATATCTGAGAACACTTATAATGGGATAACATGAAGAAGGAGATTGTGTAATGCATCTCAAGGTGATTAGTAGGTCATAAAGTTAGATAAGAGCAACAAAAGTCCAAAGGGATGATGAAACCATTGCTTATACCCATGTGGTAATGGGATAATGTCACTATATTCTATGTCATGGGTCTCCCGAAGAAGTCGAAGAGAAATAATGTGATACGGGTTCTGGTTGACTTAATCACCAAGACTACCCATTTTATCACTATTTTGGAATATCTACTAGTTGAAAAAACTGAAAAGATATATTTGAAGGAAGTGGTGAGACTACATGGTGTTCTACTCTCGATGTTCTCTAACCATGATCCAAGGTTCACATTTAAATTTTGGAGGAGTCTTAAATATGATTTGAGTACCGAATTAAATTTCAGTACAGCCTATCACCCCAAACTAATAGCCAATATTAAAGGAATATTCTGATGATTGAAGATAATATAATATCCTTCTCTATTGAATTAAAATGTAGATGGGATCATAATCTCCCATTGGTTGAGTTCTTATACAACAATATCTTCCACTAAAGTATTCAGATGGCTCCATATGAAGCTTTGTATGGAAAGTGATGTAGAACTCCAACCTGTTGGGATAAAGTTGGAGAATGAAATCTACTTGGACTCGATCTTGTGGAAGAGATGATAGAGAAGGTTAAAGTCATCCAGAAACACATCAAAGCTTCTTAGAGTCAGAAAAAGAGCTATGCTAATAACAGTCGAAGGGACATGGAGTTTGACATTGGAGATAAAGTCTTCTTTTGAATATCACTATGGAAGAGAGTCATGTGGTTTCGAAAAAATGGGATGATAAGCTCAAGGTACACTGACCCCTTTGATATCCTTGACCACATAAGAGTTTTTTCCTATTAGATTTCACTTCCACCAAATTTGGATCAAGTTCATGATGTGTTTCACATATTAATCCTGAGGAAGTACATACCAGACCCCACACATGTACTGAAATCATAGGTGGTATAGCTAGAAGATGATCTCTCTTACGAGGAGAAACCAGTGAAGATTATAGAGAGGAGAGATAAGGTTATAAGCAACAAGAAAACCCACCTTTTCAAAGTTTTGTGGAGGAACCATAAGTTTGAAGAAGCAACTTGGGAACTAGAAGAGGAAATTAAGGAGAAGTGCCCTCACCTGTTTGTGCAAAATGAAATTTCGAGGGTGAAATTTTATTGAGGGAATAATGTAACAACCCAATGTTTTATCAATGGAATTATTTTCTTATAATTATGAATTATAGTATAATCACATTAGGAAGAACAATTATATATAATTCCACTAAATACTATGTGGCCATTAAACATAATTTTTCCACTTCTATGTTTTGAATTTAAAAAATCTAACATACATTGTTGCAATCAATAAAATGCTTGGAGCCCGATAGGACAAAATTTATTTTCAGTGAACAGTAACCAACCCATATGAATAGTAACCTGCACTTCTAAATAGTAATATGACACTTATGATTAGTAAATCATTCAAAATAATAGTAACATTACCCATGAATGATTAAATAAAATTTAGGAATCTTAGAAAAGACAATTTGACTGTAGTAAAAGTATTAGTATTATTATAAGTAATAAATAATTAATTATAATTATTTATTTAATTTAAAAGAAATTTTTCTTGAATGTGTTCATAAATTTAAAATTCTATGTCTTCTAGTTCTAAAATAATTTTATAATACCTTATGTAATTTTTGAAAGCATTATAAAATAAGTTTTAATTTAAAAATATCTATTTTTCAAGTAAATTATGATTGAAATTAAATTTTAAATAAATCATATTTAAAAAAATATTTTTAAAAAAGTTAATTCATTTTTGGATTCTACAGGTCGAAAAATGGTTAGGGTGAATTTTTGGGATTTTTCTGAAATACTTGAATTTTGTGAATAGTAAAATACATTAATTTACAATATAAATACATTATAATTTAAATTCACTATTCCTGATATCACAAGTGATGTAAGAACCCAAATATCTAACTGACATTCCCTCTTTAAAATTCATGTTCATGTAATCATCACAATTTTTTATCTTGGTGGAAATTTATAAACTAATGATTAAAATATTAGGAGAACCCCTCTCCCCTCTACTATAAATACCACCCTTCACACCCTCATTTCCTCACACCTCTCAAGATTCAAGCCTTTTCTAAACTCTACCAAAACATCTTACCTAGACCCTCCCCCACGTCCAAGAGCTTTTTTAACTCATCAAAAGACCAAGCCTAGGTTCCTTAAGGAGGATCTCAAGAAGAGGATTCAAGAGGTAATTCCTCTCTCTCTCTTTCATTCAATTTCATTTCAAATTTCATTTATTTTCTTCACTTATCCTCAAATTATCTTATCCAAATTTCATGATAACTCTAGTATTATTGATATAATTCTATGATATCATGTTAATGTAATATTATTCATTATAATCCTCTCTCCCTTTGTTAATAAAAATGAAATCATTGTCTGTGACGTGATAATTTACCTACATCATGGGCGATGCAAATACATTTTCCATCAATGACTTCAAGGATGTAATTAAAACCATAAAAAGGATGAAAAAATATTTTAAATTTTATTTCTTATCCCCTTTTATGTTATGAAACTAACTTATTTACATGAAATTAAGTGATAAAATAAAATAGTTTGTTTTGATCGAAAACCCACCCAAATTAACCAAAAATGATCATAATTAAATTTTATCTAATGATTCATCCTCATGGTACATAAAAAAATTCATTATAAGATCATTTATATCTATATAATGTCACAAATATTAAATATTAAGAAATATAGATTTATGACCACATTTTGATTGAACATCCATTCATGAATACAAGTGAACCATTCAAGAAAATTATAAAAATGAACATTTCTAAACAATGAATTTAAACATTATAACTCATCAAAAAGACCATAAATAAACTTAATAAAACCTTAATTAATATTATTAATTTATAAAAGGTTATTTATTTTTTATTTAATTAATATAATGTAATTATACATGACATTAATGTGAATAAAGCATTTGGATAAATGGTAAGGGGAAATTCCCTAACCTGACTTTATTTCTTCGGGTTCTCCCTCTTTTATTCCATGTTCAGTATGGGTTATCCTTAAAAATAATTTATTCATCATTATCTAACCATTTATGAGATATACATGTTCTCTAATTTATTTTATGAAAAACACAATATTTTCCAAAAGAACTCTTCTTTCAAATAAACACACCCTTTTTTACTTCTTGAATATTGTTTCACTCTTCAATCATAGTTAATGGTTCTATGTCAAGAATGATATTCCCAAATTATTTTGGGGGCCAAATTTTTATTAAAGTATGATTTATTATATGAAATCCATTTCTTTCCATGGTTTATGTTATGTTCATGTTTTATATATTTTTAATTTGGCATGCATGATAATGTAAATATTATGATGTGACGGATACACCTGGAATTATATATTTCAATATAAATGTTTTAATTTTATGGGTGTGAACGGAATTATATAGTGCTCTAATGAATTTTTTAAAGTGATGAATCTCATGAGTAAAAGGTAAATAATGTGTGAACATTATGCTATCATATTTCACAATTTTGTGTGGTAGTTGACCACTAAGACATGATGTTTCATTTTTATGCATTGCCACATTTCAATTATTTTATTAACATTTCCTATCATTATTTTGATGATGATGTAATTATTATGCTCACCCAATGCTATATTTATCATATCTATCCTATTATTGGGCTTTTAGCTCACCCCTTTTTGATCTATATCCCCAGGTGACTACTTGTACTAAAGAGACGTCAAGAGCCAATAAGAATCTAGAGTAGAGGGAATTAAATAAATGTTTATTCTTGATGTTGTAAATGTTATGTTTGGTCCTAGTTTTTCAAAGACACTAAACCTTTGGATCCCCATGGTGTTATACTATTATGTTGTTTATCTTTATAATGATGTAATCGTAATGTAAGAAGATGTTGGGTCTTTATTATTATTCTACAAATTTTTCATTCATTTCTCATAATAATTTTATTTTTTTTGTGGATGTCATATACCAGAACTCATCATAAATATGAACATCATTGTTTCAATAATTAAAAATCTTATCAATCCTTTAAAAAAAATGCATGGCTAGATTTATTACCATTTGTGATGTATGCCTTAATATAGAAGGTTTCTTCTATACATCGACTATGCTCCCCCTAAATTCAGTCCTTTTATACTCTTTATATATTGACATTTTATACTAATATTCAGGGATTCTTCCCAAACCACTAGTATCACCCAAAAATAACCATATTCTACTTATATTATTAGTCTATAATTATTTTGTAACATTCTATTTTTGGATATAAATTTCATTATTTCAGTATCTATTTGGGTATATTCATTTATTACACTTTCATAGATCCTCTAGTAAAACATTGGTGTGGTTTTTAGTATTATCAGTCACCCACATTTGTATATATTTAGATTTAATACTATAATGGTGGAAAAAATATATTTAGTTTAAATATACTTATCTAGATTTTTTAATACCTTTCTCCATGATCTTATTGATAGGACACTAGAAGATCTTAAGAACTTACTTCCACTAATTTGGGACTTATTAGAAGAAAAAAATCTTTAAATGTTTTGTATTTTATCAGTTCTCCATTCATTTGATTGTTATTATTCTTCTTGGGTGATTTCGATATTTTTATTCTTTTCCTCAAACTCAAAACATTTCATTTTAATCATTTACTTCTAGTACTCAAGTGATTTCACACTTTCATTTCAATAAAATTCCAACTTATTACTCTAATTCACATGTATATGAATTTCCTATATTATGGAATTACCAAGATCATTTATTCATTTCGCTTTAACATACAACAGGGCATCTTTTATATGCATCGAGACATTGTGTAGTTCTTCAAGTTCATAGATCACATATGTGAAAAAAAGTTCACGTAATGTGTTTTGATAAATAAATCTTTGTAATTATTCATCAATTATGGTAGACATTTTATTATAAAGTGTGAAATGTTATTCCTTAAATTTAACCATTTTTTTGAGAGTGTTACATATTCCCACCATTTTTATAATACATATTACATTTTATCGATTTATTATTCCACCTATGATTTTTCATCCTATAGTACCTTAATATATTAATGTAATTATGTAAACAAATCAATGGGGGAATTTAAATATAACCCTTTACCTTAAATAGAAATAACTATGTGATTCACCGTCTACATAATCTTAATAATCTCTAACACTTGAAGTTGATTAATTTGATGAATCATAATCAATATATTTATCAAAACAATTACCACACTAACTAACATCAGATAGTGGTGATTCCACTTTAATTTTTGAAGTTTTATTTAGATTCTTTGCCTCATAATTTTTCCCATTATTTATTGTATTTTCTAAATCCTCTGTATCATTCCTTGTTGGGATAGAAACTATATTTTCCATCTAAGTATCCTCTAAAAACTCCTCAAATATACACTTCATATAACTCAGATTAAAAAATATAGGAATGAAAATTTATGAAATGAAATGACCATCATGGGGAACTACATAGACAGATGGTAAGTTGAATGTGCCACCCTAATCCCATCACTAATAGGATTGGGGTTGATGACTATCTCCATGTAGGAATATCACATATATGGGATACCTTATCTTAATGTACATATCTAAAAATCATAACACCTTGGTCCATGAAAAAATTATGTATAATAAAAGTTGGAACAACTATAGAGGAATTTAGACATGAACAACCTTGAAAAACAAATCAAAGTATGATAGAAATATATATTCAATGTATAAGGTTGAAAAATACATTCTTGATAATAAATATAGGTGAAAAAAAACTTCTTAGGGGAATCGAGATCCCTAATTGAAAAATTAATTTAACAACACCTATAGACTTAGTCTACAATAAATACTAACAACCACTAACGAATGACTTGAAATGTTCACCAAAAACCTTCTTTTCATCTCCATAACACATGAAACACATGTGTGTAAAGGATCCAAAGGTATGAGTATATACATATCTAGCATGAAACACCTAAAACCAAGGAGAAATTGGTTACTGAAATAGTCTTCTCATCCCAAAACACAAAGGGATGAATAAATCCCGAAAAGTTAGATATGCACATAAAAGATATGCATTCAAATATATATAGGGTATATCTATCTTCACATCTATCTAAAGATGTCAAGTTTTACTGAATCTCCATGTAACTACACTATCTAATGCTTTAATCACAATATAACCTCTCCAAAACATATATGGGGTACCCACACCATGTTGATGGAATTCCATGACTAAGGTGGTGATAACCCCAAGAGGGTGGAATACCCACACCAAGACATAGATCAAATATCACAAGGATCCAATCCACATATAGAAGACTCATTCCTCATGGTTAGTATGTGGGGTTTACAATAATACTTGTACATTGAAATGGGGGACCTAAAAATTGACATATTCATGTTTTATGGTGTTTCCAACCTGGATGGAACTCGAAATATCACACTCAAACCCTAACCCAGAATAAAACTTTTTTAAGGGAGTGATATGATGCATCCTCATAAAACATTATCACAGTCATCAAAAACAATGAGACAATATTTCTCTATGAATTATTCATATTAGGAAGGGTTACTCATGAATCCAATTTTGATATTGAATAAAATATAGAGGTATGGTCAATTTAGGATGATTACACAACATGATCTTCTAGGGGACATGAAATATAACCCTTGGATACTTCTTAATAATGTTCAAAATCTCCACCTGGAATATACATATATATCCACATGGTGTGTAGATCATGAAAAAAGAGTGTGATATTTTCTAGGCATCTCGCCATGTTCTCTATATAAATTTTTATCTTATCATCCAGTGACACATGACATGTGGTTAAGTTCACACACTATGTAATGGCACAAGGTGTTTGGGGAATGTTCTCATAGAACGCACAAACCTCGTTAAAAAGGGTAAACATGGTGTATTAAGTATTAAACATGGATATATGATACATATCTATGACTAAAACCCTATTTAGTGTGATGTATGATACACACATGATTTTTTATCAAAGGCTTCCACTCCTTCTCTAGAAAAATTGGAGATAGGCCATCCTAATCCATCTGAAGAACGTGTTTCCACCAAAATTTCTCAAATATCCCAAAAACATGATTATATCATTCATCTAATATCACACCAATAAAAATATGGTGGTTTGATTTCAATTTTAACTAGACTAAAAAATAGTAGCACTGCCACCCGAAACATGGCATGTACTAAATAATATGATGAATGGTGGAGGGAACCAAATAAAAAATCAAGGTTAATATAAAAAATTATTGGTATGGTTTTGTAAATCAATTTTCATGTGGAAATAAAATAATGGAGATGGGATTCATCGTTAACAAATAATCTAACCAAATAATTAAAATATTTACCAACGGTGAAAATTGAATCTGGAAAATAATATAAGATTAAATGAATAAAATTAATATTCATTCTAGAATCCTAAATCATGGGTAAAAAATATCTAAATTATGATCCTGTGAATTTAAATGTATTGATCACATGATAAATATCATTTTAAATCAATTTCATTAATGCACTCCTTGATGTTCATTCATCAATTTGTAAGATCCATTGTCACTTGGAGATGATCCTCTACATGAAAAGTTCTCCTCCACCACCCTATTCTCATAAGGTTATGAATTTAATGTTATAAAATCTATAAAATTATGTTTAAATAGAGGAGGGTATATGTAAATGGAAGTATGTTAGTTAATTAAATTAATTATCTATTTTATATAATGCATCCACCAGTGACTGCACTATAATGTAGAATATGAAAGAAATGAAAAATATATCATTCTTGGGGTACACCCGACATCACAAATCAAATGTTGGTATTGGTTTTCCCAACCAAAACTCTATAGAGTGAAATTAATTTATTCAATAATGAAAAATGTCCATGATATGAATTTTTTTAAAATATTTTTAATATATCAATACCTTGGTCCTGTGACACCCAAAACATCATCTCATATCTAAATTAAAATCCCTGAAAATTATTTTTAAATATTCAATGGGTTTATACGTGAAATTAAGTTTCATTAAACCATCCCTGTCTCTAAGGATTTTGACCCTAAAATCACAACCTACTCAAAATGTTGTTGATAGGGAGCCTATATCTAGTTCTCATGCTCCACATAATCTATTGAATGATTCCATGCTTCCAAGGATTCCGAACATGTGGATTGGATCACCCAAGAAGGATCCAATTTTGACAATATTTGATCATCACCTAGTACTATAAGAAGCTGGATCAGTCGCTGATGTACATCCCTCCCTTGTAAATAACTTACAACAGATCATGCATGTACCTCCTCAGATGTCAAGAATAGAAGGCATCATGCACTCGATCCAAATGTGTTGGTAAGGCTAAGTTATAAGAATCTTCACCAACTCTTCACATTATCTAAAATGGATTAATAAATCTTAGTGATAGATTGTTACCCTAAACAAACCCCTATAACTCTCATCATGGAGAGACTTTTATAATATGTGATCTATAAACTCATAATATAAAGTCATATGTTGTTAGTATATGTATGAATTATGATGAATATAAGTATTTTTCATCCACTCCTAAATCATCTAAACTTTCTCTCTCATCCATAACACTAGTTACAACCCCATGATAAATGGATCACCCATCTCTGACCAGTATAAAGGTGACCTTCATGGTTTCTCTAATAGACCTCAATTAGAGGCAGAATGATAGTTGAGTGATAACCATTATTATATGTAATCCCCACAAAAGGAATGTGACCCACTAGACATTAACCAAAGTCTAATATAGATTCTCGCATTATATCCTCAAAAACATGGATTGTTCACTCTGTATCTCCATTAGTCATAGGATTAGAAGAAACATTCATACATAACTAGGTCCCAAAGGCCTCCTTCAATCCTATCCACAACCAAGAAATGAACGTTTTATCGTGGTCAGATACAATCATTGAGAGAAATCCATGAAACTAGATGATCCCCCACACATACAAGTTCCCCAATCTCTCCACCAAACTATGATATTATATATAAAGAAAATGTGATGAATTGGAAATACAATTAATAATAACCTGGATAGTGTTTTGGCCTCTAACTATATGTGGGATCCTAGTTATAAAATCCATAGATATTCCATCCTACTTCCATTATTGGACACTTATAAGTTCATCCAAACTAGTAGGAACCTATTGCTTTACCTTCACCTGCTGATAAGTGAGGCAATGAGAAAAAAACTCAGCAATGTTTTTTTCATGTATTCCAACTAAAACTTTTACTACATTTCTTAGTACATATTTTCTAACCAAGGATATGCTACTAATGGGGAGGTATAAAATTTCCACAATACATCCTCAAATAAACATGACATGTACCACCATCCATCACTTTAAGAGGATGACATACTTCCTATCTTCATAAAATCTTTTTGGTGCATCTCTTGAGGATATGTGTCCGCATAGAACATCAATATAGATATCTAAAAACTAGGCATCTCTCACATGTCATAAAGTCAGTGGAGTCACCATAATTCACTATATATGAGCTAATCCCCTATATTTGACTAGGGTTAGTTGTAATGAGTCTAATTACTCTAAATCCTCCTCCAATAATAATTACCTTGACATCCCTCTAAGGTAATTAATCACCAAATTTTTATCCACTAGAGTATATAATATCTTAAATTCATAATATGGTTTTAACTCAATTAATTTACTTTATCTCAGGTAGAGATATATCTAGGTAAATACATAATAGAGACTCCAATGATCTTAGAATTTGATAAAAATATCTCCCAAAAAAATAATGCCTATATATATTCATACTGAAAACTGGTACTACCAACTCCATGTATTAAGTAGTATAGTTTTTTCCTAGGTTATGAGCTTCTTGGACACATTAGCAATTACTTCCTTCATCTACATTAAAAAATCATGTTGATCTCTATAGGCATTTAATAACACCACATACTCAACACCCTCCTGTGGAAGTTTAAAAATGAGAGAACTTGTTAATATCTGCCTCAACTCCTTGAAAGACCTCTTTTACTACTAAGTCTAGACAAATGAATTCCCCTTATAGGTCAAGGAAGTTAATAAAATAACAAATATATAAAAATATGCCAAAAACTGATGATAGTACTCATCCAAACCATGAAAAAACTACTCCTATGTCACGATGTTATGTGTGTTCCAAACAAGCACTTATTAAATTTTTCATATCTCCGAAACTACTCCATATTCATAGATGAAATTACCCATAAATAGAATCTACCAAATCTAGAACTGATACTTCAAGAACTTACCACATAACTAATGAAATTATAGAAATTCTAGGACTATACTTAGATTCTCTTCCTACACCTCTCTTGATATAGAGTAAATAATATGGTCATTGAAGAATAATTATATAAAATTATCTATGAAGGGATAGAATATTAATTTAACGAGTCCTATTAATACTGTGGGGTATATTCATCACACTAATGGGAATCACCAGGAATATTTAATTTCTGTAGCATCACTATAATTTCATCTTTATAAGACCCTCCTCATAGACCTACAATTGGTGAAGGATGGAACATATGACAATCAACATGAACCGTATTAATTTGTTTATCTAGTCAAGTGGCTATAGATCCTTATTATTGAATAATAGTTCTTGATTATAACATAGTTTAGAATATGATAATCCTTTAAAAGCATCAACATCCCATCTGTTGTTTTTTGGAGAACAACACATGAACTACTAAAGGGGAAACACTATGGCTCGTTATTCTTTTTCCTAAAGTTCCTCCAACTTCACCCTCATATCATGGATCTTAGAGGGAACCATTTAAATATCACCGAAGATATCAAAGTAGTACTAAGATATAATTAAATACATAAATCAATCTACTAAAGAGGACATAATCAAAGTATATTCTTAGGGAAGAAATACATGTATTCCTCCACTACTGTTGGAAGATGAATTTCAAAAAGATTTGATAAAACAAGAGTCAAACATTGCAACTCATAGAAGATAGGATAAAACTTCTAAAAATAAATACCTACTCATTCTTTGGGAAAAAATCATTACCAATGAAGGATAATCTCATCCAATCATCTCATATACACATCATCTTCCTGTAGTGATACTTTATCTAGGTATGAACTATGGATATCCATTCTATTTCTATAATGACATCATATAGAATTATCAGAACTATAAAGTTATCCCATGAAAATTACTCTACATTGAGTATAAGAACACACTATTAGTATATGTGTGAAATAGTGGAAGCACTCCGAGAAGGAGTCTCTAAGGACATAGTTAAAATGAAAGGCTCCACTAGAATATTTTACTCTTGAATGAGGGATAAAGAAATGGACAAATACTTCATTATTATGTCTAGAAGTATTGATTATAAATTATTAAAGACATAGGCCATACCTTAGATCATATCATTTTTCATTTATTAATTTTTATATAACTAAATTTTAATTTTGAATAATAAATTTTACTAATTTTTAATTCATTTTACCCAAATAAATCATTGATCGTTTATTTTATGGGTTATTAAATCTTTTTTTCTATTTGAAAAAAGAAAAAAAATTGGAATCTTTTCTTAATTTATTCTTCGGAAAAATGAATTTTTATGTTTGAGGAAATTTTACTAAGTCATTATTAAATTTTTATGAAAAAGGGGGTTCTTATTGCCCAATGATCTAAACAAATGACCAATACAGGGCTAATTGGAGCATAGGTTAATCAGCCCATGCACACTATCATAGGAGGAAATAGAAAATTCCACCTATGAAAGTCATATATTTTCATAATAACCCTATTTATGGATGAAGATGGCCATTTATATCACTATAATGCTTGATATCAATCTTTTATACCACAAAAAGAGGTCTGAGATGATGTAAAATATTACTGGAAGTTCAGATGATTGATAGTGAATATATTTCAATAACCAAGATTTCAAACATGAAAATTAATAAAAATGGTATCCAATATGAAATAAGATCCCCAACCATGTTTTACAAAAAAAAATCAAGAATAAAACATCTTGATAAGTAGGTTTTTTTATCATTATGAGGAAGAAACAGTTTCAACAACAACAACATGTCATAGTGGCTGAGCCCATGGATCATAGGGATATTGAGAACATGAAGCATACATGGAAAGACACATGAAAATACAGTGGAATTACTTTTGGTTAATTTTAATTAAATATAAATGTGAAGCACCTAGTAAAAAAGGTTGAGATATTATGATATTCCATGGTGATGATATATAATATAGATATATGTATCGCTCCAAATAACTATGATGAGATCATGGATATATATTTTCAAAGGGGATACAATGATTTCATTCATAAAGATGTTTCCAATAATTAATTCAGGGGTGTGATCCATTCATGTTAAGATATAAGGTTGGAGATACAAAAGAAGATAAGGGGAATATATTAATATATATAGATATATGTTAACCTATTTCTTTCCAAGATAAAAATGTAGATTTAATTCAAAAGAAGATATGTGGGGAATATTCACATGTGGTTAATGGATATTAAAGAGGTTGTGAAATACATAAAAAGGGTATAGATTTAATCAATATAATTTAGTTTTTAAAGGAATATTTGAAATATATATCTTGATGGAAATTTGATTTTAAATACATGGATGAGGTACACACATTAGAGTACCAAATTATGGGGATATTCTTTAGCTATTTTACACTAGAGGATGTTGTTAAGAATTTATGTTTTGTTTTACTTTTACTATAATTTTTACCTTTAATGGATAGCATTCAAGTTCAGTTTTTGGGGATGATTTTTATATAAAAAGGTGATTGTTTAATAATGTATGTTTTCATTATTTTCATGATGGGTTCTCATACTCATTATTCAATTTTATGTCCTTATTTTAATATTTTCTAATAAATGACTATTATGTAAGTGAGGTGAGGGAGTGGATTTAAAATCTCATTCATTTGATTTAATATTACCATTCCCTTTTAGTTTTTATGGTTCTTTTAGTGTGAGTTACGGAGTTTTATATTTCCAACATGACAATTAGGCTAATTGTTTATTCTCTTTTTAAATATGGTTTTAGGTTACCCACTATGGAGTGATCCAAAGAACCATAAACATTGAAAAATGGAGATTTGTTAGTTTGTAGAGTGTCTACTCATACAAATGGATTTATTAAGACCTAATTGGAAAAACATCATGAATATCATACATCAATTCTCTAACTCCTTATTTCAATAACCTGGGAATCAAAATACTTGGTACAATTTATCATACCTTGTTTCTTATAGGTTTTTGTAGTTAGTGGATTTATATTCCTAGTAGTTTTTAGATATTTTCTATTTAATTATATAGTTTCCTAGTCTTTCTAGGTTTAACCTCATCTTATTTTCATTTTTATACTATAATTATTTGTAGTTAGTAGGTTGTTTGATAAAAATACATACAATATTGTCATTGCCTAGAAGAATTAATTATTCCTTCTTTTTATATAATTTTTTGGAACCATTTTCAGGGATAAGGTAACATTGTATTTAATTATTTAAGAATGGCCTTTCTCCATTAATTTTTTTTAATTTTAGATAGGTTTTTCTTTTTATTCTATTTTATGATTCATTATGTTTTGTTCTGATCTTAGAGAAATTAGAGATGAAGGAACATATTTATATGGTGATCTAAATTACATACCTCTCTCAAAAAATTGAGATACTCAAAGGTAATATCCAAATCCTTTTATGTGATTGAGAAGTTCAAACCTGGGTACCAAAACCACACTCAAGTCTAGAATAGTAAATTAGAGGCATGGAAAAAAGAGTTAAAATAGGGATTTCTACTCATGGAGAGAATGGAAAAGGTGGTTGATAAATGAATATAAGAATAAAACAAGGAATAAATTCATAAATCAAAAAAAATAATAGGAATCTGATAGTGAAGTTGATATCGTCATTGAATATGAGGATGATTCATATGATGTCACCATAAGTGAATATTATGGAGAAAACATAAATGTATCTACCAAGAAGGAATGAGAAGAGGGACTATCCTAACTAAAATATGATTAAAAAGATGAGTAGGGGTGGATAGTGTATGATGTTATAGACGGTATATTGGAAGATCTGGGAATAAAGTAAGAAGACGTTCCCCCAACTGAAGAAGAGGAAAAGAGAACATGTTATAAAAAAGTTCCATAAGAATATAATGATGAGTTAAAGACTACTAAAATTGGAATTATTAAATATTTTGAATAATATAAAAAACAAGAATATGTACAAGAAGAATCGTACTAATTTTTTATGGAAAAGGTAGATTATTTATCAATCTCCAATGAAATATGCTAATTTCCTTACAAATTATCAAGGTTTTTAAATGTTTTTAAAGAAGAGTCAGATAACATGTACAATGTAATGATTCAAATTAAAAAAAATTGAGTTATTTTGAGGCAATTACCCATGTATGACACTCCAATAACATGGTTAAAAGGAGGTAAGGCTATGCTTTATAACCGCAATAAATTTTCTCTGTTGGATGAAACCCAATTTTTCTATTTATTTTCTTCATTGGGAATTAATTTTAGAACATATATTGGGAATGTAGTTTTGGATCTAGTCTCAAACCCTTTTTATATATTTGTGCATAAAATAATGAAACTTTTTCTTTCATTATTATGTTTTTTGGAAGTCTGTTATTATGAAAAAGGCAGCATAAATAGTAATAAAATAGGGAGGAAGATTCAATGAAAGGGTAGTGTTCTTCCAAATTCTAAATTTTTTCTTCCCTATTGTGTTTTTCAAATCATCTTTTAATTGTAAATTTCATGAACCACATTTGGATTTTTTTTATACTTATCGATCACGGAGAAAAAAAGGATTTTTTAGGAATGCCACGATACCATGTTTTAGATATCTTATTCAATGATATTTAATGAGTAATATGGGGTATTGAGTGATTAGTGTAATTATAGGAGTATTAATTTAATAATTAAAAATTTTGGTTAGCAAGTTTATTCATGTAAATAATATTATCCTCCCCCTTTCATTATTTTAATTCCTAAAATTAATCCATATTAATTTTTTATTTTTATTCATTCTAGGAGGGATTAAATATATTTTTTATAATCACATTCTTGATACAATTATAATCCAATATTTCTAATTATCACTTATGCATATTTCTTGAGTGATACTTTGGACATGTCTCCAACTATAACTTTCAATAGATCTTGTAAAATCTAGGAATTAAAACGTCATATTAAATAGGATTTATGGATTATTTTTTAAAAGAACATTAATCATTTAACCCACCATTACATTGATCCATATTTTAGGGACCTAGAATCCGTGAATAACCTTGTTAGGAAAGATCCATTTTAAAAATTGATAATATCATTTACTAAACTAATATTTTATTTTTAATGATTTTCACATGTTAGAGTGTGTGAGATTGGTTTCATATAGTGGTAGGTATGTGATTTGTTGAAGAGGAAATTTTAGGGTTTTATTTCATGGTATTCTTGGAAAAAGGATCATAATATCATTCATTTTTATTCAACTATTTACCCCTATTGAAAAATAAAAAATGTGTTGTATATTTTGAGGGTAATTATTTACCCTTGGTGTACAAATTATTTATCATTTGGGATTTTGTTATGGATGTGATATTTTTCTCAAGAACAAATTTTTATAAATGTAAAACATAGAACAAAAATCAAGAGGGTGTAAATAGTTCATTGTTGAATGTACTTTACACTGAGCTTGGGAAGACAGGTGTTCAGTTTGAAGGGGATATTTTATAAACAAATTACTTTTGAATTAATTTATTTTGATTCTTATATTATTATTATTTTGATCCTTGAATGTCTTTAGATCAATACCCAACAAAAGAATTCCTCAATTTTATTTGACCGTTAATGCTAATTTCTGAGGATTATTTGTCATTATTATAAATATTAAGTGGATAATGTTTGTCCTTCAAAATATTTTGATAATAATAAATTTAGATTCTTGAATGCAATAAGGGATAAGACACATTGTATACATTGAGAGAAAGTAAAATATTTGGTTTTATTTATTTTTATGATAAATTTGGAATTTAATTTATAATTATTTTATAAAAATAGAAAATTTTATTTCCTCATTTAAATTTGTTTGATTTTGTTAAATTAAAATTTGAATACTTCTAAAATGTTTTTTATTTTTGTTTCAATGTTTATATTTTATGCTTGAAGGAATGTATTGGTTCGTTAGTGGGGGTATTTTATGTATTCATTTTTAGTAGATAATTTTTTTAAATTTTTTATAATAAAATTTATTTATTTACAATAAATTTATCCCAAAATATTATTTTATTATTTATTTTTTGGGTAATTACAGTTTTCAAACAATTTATAAAAAGAATTTTTCTTGAATATTTTCTTAATTATTACCTAATAAAAATTAATTTTTGTGTTTGATTAATTTTGACAAATTAATTTGAATATTTTTAGTCAAAAGGGGTTTCCTACTACCCAAGGATGTAATTAGACCACCAGTATAGGTACAATTGGATCATTGTTCAAGTAGAGTGTGCACATCACACTAGAGAATAATTTCTATGTGACATGCATGTATGTTTTCTTTGGTGATAAAATATCATAAAAATGGTTGGATACCCAAAATCTCATGTCAAAATTCCCATGAGATATTTGGGGTGTGCCATTATTTATAAAATATTTCTCAAATGCTGGAATTTTTACGTGGGATGTATATTTTAGCAAGCATTATACACCTACCCAGACATGATTCCACTTCACCCATGAGTCACATTCCAACGGTAAAAAATACATTCCACTACCTCAACTACTCATTGATTACCATACCACCATTTTTTATTGTCATAGATCAACATTAATAATAATTAAAAACATAATTATGAGCTCTAAAACAACTAAAACAGGATGGATAGACCACAGACTTTTTTTGGAATCTCTAAAAATGTAGAGTGAAGAAATTTCAAAGGAAAATAAACCTTTCATATAAATATGATCAAATTAATATTTACCACACTATAGAACCTTAACCATATTTTATATGGATTTTGAGATACTAAAATGGCATGTTGATCCTGTTTTTTCACATACATGTTTCTATTTAGAGGTAGTATTTTGTTTATTTTTTGTCATATTTATCCCATAGTTTCCACATTATTTTTTTAAATAGATATTTTGGGCTTGATAGAAGGTGGAACAAGGTTAAGGGAAATTATTTTCCCTTCTCCAAGTAATTATTCGACCAACATTCATTTTGGATAGTGGAAGCCAAATGGTTGGTGCATGGTTTTTCAAACCATCCAGCCTAACTATGTGGCTTGTTCCTCTTAGATAGCGAACGATGCACAGTTACTTTAAGGTTTGTAAAACCATGTGGGAAAACTGTGTGACCTGTCCAGGTTGATAAAAAATGAAAATTCAGCATTTTCCCTTCTTTTATTTTAACCCTAAAACACCTCTCATTAACCCATTTGAGACTTTCATCCATGTGATCTCTCTCAAAGCACTCTTGGACATCTTGATCCTCAATCATTGGGATGTTTTGACCAAGGTTCTTCAAGGAATCATCATTAAAGTCCTTATCCACTTGATTTTTCCCTCATTCTAGGCTCCTTCTTCCCACTTTATTGAGTTACTATTTTACATTGGTTTGTTTGAACTAATGAGGGTCTGATCATGATATGTTGTGTAAAATCACGATGATTAATGTTTGATCTTGCCTTTATATAGTCTTGTGGTGGCGCGGTTGTTGTTTCGCACTGATTTCCAGATGTTTCCAAGTGTGAGGAAGGTGGTCCCATGATTTTATATTATTAGATGATTTTTATATGATTTCATGGTTTCATAAATGTGTTCTATGGATTTTTTGTGTGGTGCGATCATATTTTGGGAGGGTTTTGAGATACACATGTGATTAAAATGGTTTTTTCAAAAGGAAAGTAGTTTTATTTCGTGTGTGATTAATTTTGGTGTTTCTTGAATATGTTGTATGCATTGTATGAAAGTGTAAAATGTGTTTTATAATATATTTAAGGGTATGAATGCATTGAAAGTGGAGTTTCCAAGAACAATGGGTTTTTATGGATGTTTGATTCTTTATTGTGCACTTTAAATGTATCTTTGAAATGTGAAAGTTATGTGATGAAAGTTATAAAATAGTTTTGATGTGAGTATGAA
The DNA here is from genome assembly GCA_963277665.1 of Viscum album. Taxonomy (NCBI): domain Eukaryota; kingdom Viridiplantae; phylum Streptophyta; class Magnoliopsida; order Santalales; family Viscaceae; genus Viscum; species Viscum album. The sequence goes on along the minus strand of OY728162.1, from coordinate 32,005,329 downwards.
TTTTAAAGGGAATTCTCCCATGAAAATGGTTCGATTCCATATGTGTTCTTATTTTTGTGATTTCAAATGGGTTTAATAAATTATTTAATTGGTGAAAAATGTATTTTTAAATGGTTTTGGTGTGCATGGGAGTTGTAAAGTGGTTTTTTTATAAAAAAAGGTGGTTTACATGTGATCTTTTGATCGTTTCATCAATGTGAAAATGTGAATGCGTGAAATTGATGATTTACTTGTTTTCTTATGATGCTTGGCATGTATCTATGAATGTTTTGATTTATGTCATATATGAAATCAAACATTGTCACAAAATGAATATCTGGTATTCTATGTGGGATAACTATAACTAATATTCCAGTTAATTCAGAAGTGGCTAAAGCCTAAATTCATATTATAGGATTGAAGATTATAACACTAACTAAACATCTGATATGATTGGAGACCACAAGACCTTGGGATGCCTCAATTGTTTCATTTATGGGAACTATTTTGGTATTTTCATATGATATGGACACCATTGGACCATGGGAAGGGATCTCCTCTAATGGAACATGCTTGAGAATTCTTTTGGTAGTTTAGTGGATTATTTTGATCACTAAGGTATGAGGTTCATAAATTTCCACTTGTATTAGATACCCATAGGAATTTATCCATGGTGATATCTAATGGCATGATGCTTATGTGATGTGGTTCTAGCCGTCAGTATATGTTTGACCTCATTTATAATTTTATTTCAAGAAATCTTATTTGAGAAATGGTTTTCTTTAAAATGTTTTCTTAAAAATATTTCTAATTTTTTTATGAATATGTGCATGTTAATTTTTCTTATAATGTTATATCATAAAATATTTTCTTTGTATGGAATCCTAAGGGGATTTGGGCCACACACTACATACACCTTTGTATGTATGTATCCTTTTTTCTAGGACCTAGGTAAAGGTAAGATGCATTGTGGTGATGGTGAATCTGGTTTCTAGAGTTCCTCTTATTTTAGGTGTTGGTGGGGGTGGATTTAGGGTGATGTCCATATTATTACATGGAGGTTATTGGGATGGTCTTTTGGTTCCAATTCTATTGTAGTACTTTTGGTTTTCATTAATGTTGTAAACTATGAATCTAAAAATTGTTGTAACTCATTTGGTTATGTATATTTTTTATTGTGATGTTATTTCTATTGGATTTTATTTCTTATATAAATGGTAGAAATAATTCCCAAAGAATATTATTGATACCCATGAACTAGTTTCTAGCCCATGGGGATCGGTAACTCTCTTTGTGACATGCCACAGATCGAGTCGGGTGTCGAGTTAAATGGAACCCAAGAATGGTTCATGAAAAAATGGTTTCAGAGCAGGTCCTTCTCTTTTTGGGTCAAGTTATTTTGAAAATGTCTAGATATACTAGATCTAGGATTTTTAGGGCTTGAGGTTCTAGATGAGAGTGTGGTGTATGGAAAACATATCTCTTGATATGACTCGAGCCACCATGGGATGTCAGGAAATTTGTTTTGACTTCTCCTCTATGTGAGACATTCTAGTTCCAAATTGTATATGGACCCTGAGTATAACTGGATTGGTTTGATCCATTTGTTATTGTGGTGGATTTTTGGTTTGATTCGATTCATGGAAGTGTTTCAGATTTTTTGTTATTGATTTCAATTTTCAGGATGTGTATTGATGATTGTATTGATGTTTTTTCTTATGGTTATTTCTTATTATAGAAAGATATATCCTAGAAGACTTCATGTGTGACCATGGTAATATATTTAAGATAATTCTCCCTCACCAATCGATAATTTATTTGTGGATTTTGTGGTTCAATCCATACATGCATTGGAAAAAGGAGCAGGATGTGGTCTTACCCAAGTTAGAGAAACTGAACCAAGTCCCAAAAAGGATAAATCTAATGAGTTCCTCAATAACAATACTACTTCTTTATGATGTAGCATAAAACCTTAGTAATAATAGGATTTAATTGAGAAGATAGATAGGATTTTTTAGTTTCTTGATACTACTCAGGAATTCAAAGAGAAATGTGTTTCGTTTAATTTATAGGTTACCAACCAAAAGTGGTGGTACTTGGTGGTGAAAGCTAGAATGTATGAGAAAATTAATTAGAAAGATTTCAATATCATATTAAATAATCATCATTACCCTAATATTTTTTCCTTTTCTAGATCTAAAGAGTTTTTAGAACTTATCCAGGGATATCGGACTATGATGGAATATGCTAACCACTTTACAGAGTTAGTTTTATATGCACCTGATATCTTTTATAATGAGAAGATAAAGGATAAAAAGTTTGAGATGGTGTTGTGACCATAAATTTTATCAGGAGTATTTTTGATCAATTTGAAGACTTACGATGTGGTGGTTGACTATGCTATAATGGTCAAAATTGATTGTGGGGGAAATTTTAGTTTATTTGGAGTAGTGTCAGCAGTGGGTAGTGTAAATTCCTCTATGAAGAATATGAAGTAGGATGAGTAGTGGATGAAGGTAGGTGGTAGTCCATACCATCCATTCTGTTTGTCTTCATATGTAGCTTTCACTGTTGGGTCAGTTTTATGACATCATTGTGGAAAATTAGGTAACATGTGATCTAAGTTCTCATCTCAACCCATACCTTTTCACTAGTTCATATCTATCATTCACTTGTAGTGATTTAGCAAAGTGGTGTGCCCATATCAGAGTGGTGCAAGATTTGTGGCTTCGAAGGGCATGACAGCTTAGTTAGAATCATCAAGGACTATGGGTTCTCAGTTTGGAGGTCAGGGTGGCAAGGATAGATCATCTTCTGGGAAGATTCAATTTAGTGCAGAGTCATAAGAAAATGGATTCTCATAGGATCAGTCTAAGACAAGGCAATTCCACGTGGTGGAATGAGCACCAGTGGAATCATATGTAGGAACTACGATAGTTCAAGGTATAATTCTTATTTCATCATCTTTAACTATCATTCTGATTGATACTTGTGCATCTGTTTATATTATTTATTCATGTCTTGAGGATGTGTTAATATTTCCAACCGAGAATATGTCGTATGCAATGGAGTTGGTAACACTACTAGGTAAGAAGAGACAATAGGGGTTTTGGTGTCCATCTTTCACACTCATTGTGTCAAGGGTTGAGTTGGAATGGTATTTTATCATTTTGGAGACGGACCTCTTTGATGTGATCTTGGATATAGATTGGCTGGAATTTTTTTATGTGCACATCAATTTTTATAGGCATCAAGTGAGTTTTGTGGAACCTGGTGAAAGTATTAATATTTTTGAAGGTGAATGGGATCCTTGGTCGGGATGTGTTATACCTACATATCTAGAACTCAGAATCCTTGTTTATCAGATTTTGTGTCTTCTGTTGGAGGATGACCATTGGTACTCCTAAGGGAGGATTACCTCCTATGGTATGTTTTTTCTTGGTGGTTTTTCAAGATGATTTTTGGGTTTGACATCGGAGTAGGATGTGGAGTTCTCTATTCATTTTGCATTGGGAACACAACTGATATATCTTCCCTTATATCATATGGTCCACACTGAGTTTACGGAATTAAAGGTATATCTGGATGATTTTGAAATACAAGGATTTATTCACTTGAGAGTATCACCTTGGGTCACCTCAGTCCTATTTGCGAAAAAGTTTCTTAGATCTCTCTGGTTCTATATTGATTATGGAAAGATGAACAAGGTAAAAATCAAGAAAAATTTACATTTTCCCTATATTGATGACCTTTGGATCATCTTAAGGGGGAATGGTGCTTTTCTAAGATTGATTTTCATTTCAGGTATCATTAAGTCATAGTTAAATAGGTGGATTTCTAAAAAATAGCTTTCTGAAGTAGGTGAAACAATTCTGAGTCCTTATTCATGACTTTATAGTTGATAAATGCTCTAGTTTTAATCATGAAACTCATGAACACAGTGTTCCGTTATTATCTTGAAACATTTTTTGTGGTATTTGTGGATGACATACTGGTCTATTTTGAAACCGAGGATGATCATGAGTGGAAATTGTGTATCATGTTGGTATCTTTTCTAGACCATCACCCATATGAAAAGTTTTCTAAATGAACCTTCTAGATTAGGGAGGTGAAGTTTCTAGGTCATGTGTTTTCAGAATATGGGGTTTCGAGGGGACCCAAAAAGATCAATGTATTGATGTCATGGGAGCATCCAAATAATGTTTCTAAAATCAAAAGCTTTTTTGAGATAGCAGGGTATTACAACTGGTTTTTTTTGTTTTTTTCTCAACTTTATTCATCCATTATGGCCCTCTCCCAGAAAGGGTTGAATCGTGAATGGAACCAATAGTTATAAGAGTCCTTTTAGGATCATAATTAATGGTTGACCAAAACTCATATTTTTATCTTTCAGTGCTGGAACCCTCTTCTCGGTCCTCCGAGTCAAATGCTGGGGAAGGAATGAGGTGCATTAGCCTTGTAATCCTGGAATGTGAGGTCCATAGGATCCCTGTCTCCCTCTGAAGGTATATCTAGGAGGATGAGAACCTGGAATGTCCCAAGGGGCCGACCACGTAGTCACCATCGTCATCTCTGGAAGCACCCTCTACCTCGACTAGAGATTACGAAGAGCTATTTTGGGGGTCAATGGCGGAGGATCTGTGGCATAGCTCACCCTCGGAGGATGCCGATGCTGTGTCAGGAGCATTGGTCACTAGTCCATCCTATCATGATATAGTTGCCAGGTCACTACAATCCTCAGTGGATGACCCAATATACAGCGGCCAATCAGCCTGCTCACCGTATTCTCTACCGGCCAGCCCACCGTCCCAAAGGTCTGCCTCGGTGCCGCTGCCAGTTCCTCAGCCACCCCCAGTTGACGATTGGGTAAATCAAGGGCCAGACCCTAAATCTGAGCCAAAGACCTTATGTATTATCCTTGTAGCAGGCCACTTCCCTGAGATGTTTTGGCCGGTCGCGAGACCAAATTTTTGTGCATCAGAATCTCTCACCCCAGAGGAAGTTGAGTGTCTCCGTGGAACCCTCTGGGTGATGAACTTCTTCCTTCAACCTCATCGAGTGACTTATTCTAAGAGCCAAGTACACTTTAGATACATCGACGAACAATGCCGTCTGGTTGACCTGGCCACACTCCCTATGGTCCAGCACCCTAAGTCACCTAGTCACCATAGGGCCCTCCAACGGCAATGCGTTCAGAGTTTCCAAGTACTCCACAGGTTTATTAAGGAGGATACCCCCCATGTACAAGTCTGTGGCTGGGTGCAGTACGCCGCCCTCCTCTTCAGTGTTATTTTTCAGTAGCCTGACTCGCTAGGCGATATTGAGGACATGCCCCTGAGAGGAGTTGCGGTCAACATGACCGATCTATCGAGAGGGAAAAATGATCTGGAACTTCTTTATGGGAACATCCTCCCTGAGGACATACCACCACTACTGGACCCATCGGGGAGGATTACTCATCAGCAAAGGAACCTCCTAGGTCTCCCTATGCCCACCGAGGCATTGGTGCTCAGCCGGAATGTCGGCAAGGTCAAAGAGAACGTCGGAGCTTTCAAGCACTCTGACCCACCCACTTCAGTGAAGAGGACAGAGGAGGACCCCAAGAAGGCAACATTGTGCCAACAACTTTCTGAGAAGAAGAAGTTGGTCGACGAACTCCTGGCTGAATGCGTCGCTGAGAGACGGACAGACTATGACAATCCTAGACCAGTACAACAGGGGCAAGAACATTCTCGGTGAGCATCCTCCAGGTAACCCTGATCATGTTGTTCCCATAGATAGGGTTGAAGCCAGGACTTATGGTAGGAGGGAATGGTATGTTTCACTAAACCCTCCCAAACGGTGCGAAAATCCAAGGAAGCCTGCTCGGGCTACTCTAGATGCCCCAAGGGTCACTCCACCAACCGCTCCACAAGCCGCTAAGTTTGTCTACCACATCGAAGAACCCGACAACACGCTCGTGGTTAGGGACCCTCATCAAGACAAGGACCCCTGTCCAGATGATCCAATGGAAGCACTCATCACCCACCTAGAGGACTTGGAAACGTGACAGGTGGCCATCCCACTTGATAGAAATCCATAGCCAGCATGGGTGGATGATATTCCCGCACCCCCAGGATTTGGAAACCCCACCTTCACACCCTTTAATGGGATGGGGGACCTGCTGCAACACATGGCCCACTTCAACTCAAGTTGTGTGCCCATGTTAGGGACTCCAGCTCATCAGGAGGCCACCAAGATCCGCTGTTTTGTTCAAATGCTGGAGGGGCCGGCATTTATCTGGTACACCCAGCTCCCAGTTGGATCCGTGACCAGCTGGGAGGAACTTCACAAGAAATTCCTCTACTAGTTCAGATCTACCACCCAAAAAACGAGCATCATAGATCTCTTCAAGTACAAACAAAGGCCTGATGAGTGAGTCATGGACTTCATCGCCTGGTGGAAGGGGATCACGGACTCCCTTGACATGCCACTAACTCAGGAGCAACTACTGATGATGTGTGTGGGGAACGTCAAGAAAAATCTGGTTCCCTCCCTAATCACTCATAACTATCCCGGAGGGTTTGGAGACTTCTCAGATAAGGCCCAACGTCTCGAAGAATCCCTACAATAAGCCAGTCGGGCACATCTGTTGCCCCCTGTAATCCCAATGAGGAGGGCCTAAGAGGACCAGTTTGGGATATACCTAACACTGAGATGGGCGGGGGGTGAATCAGTGTTGGGGACTTTTAAAACCAATTCAAACTTTTATCCATGTACCTCATGAACTGTTAGGATCTTGATTCTATTATTCTCTTTTCCCTATCGCATGAAATAATAAAAAGCAGCAAAAATATGCTCACGATAGTTTTACAAGGTTCACCACTCAATAAGAGTAGCTACGTCCTTTCCATGCATGGATATGACCAGTGCATGGATTCTCCACTATAATGTGATATTATTTTACAATGAAGTGGCTAGGAAAATAATCCTATAGTCAGTGTGAGTCCCTACACTTTGGAGGGGGGTGGGAAACAATCCTTTTCCTTGGACTGGTGATGTCCTAGTCCAAATTGCAGCCTCTAGCTAGTTCTTTATACTGCCTAAGGAGACAGTCTTCTTCCTTCTTAATAAGGTAGGTTCTGCTCTTGGTCTTCTTTAGTGCTCTTAACTTTATTACTTGCAAAGCAATAGGCAAGAAATTATTCCTTTTTTCATTCTCTTCCTTTTCTAGTGCAACACAAACTGCACTAGACTTCTTCTTTATTATTCTTAGTGAAATACCCAATTGCACTAAAACTTCTTCTATCTTCTTGGCTAGAATCACATATACCAATGTGATTAATCAGGCAGTGAAGATAGGTTCACTTGGCATCATCTGAATCTAACTTCCCTGAACAATTGTCAGCATTCAATTGGTCATACTCTGTTATTCTTCTTCTTCTCTCCTTTTTCCTTGACACAGTAGAATATGGAATGGTACTGCAGTGTCTTAATCTCTTTCTTCAGTTCTCAATACCATCACATAAGTGTGTCGGTATACTACCTTCTTCCTTTGTGTAGATGTGAGTTCGATTTCACATATAGTTCTTATTTACTTCACAAAGTACAACAAGGGTGATAAAAACTAGTCGTGTGAGTGTGGTTCAACTTCTCTTTGTGAAACTGAATGGTTCACAGTTCTTTCTTCTTATAAAAGTTACTTCAAGAGTGTTATGAACCAATCGAATGCCCGTGGGACCCCCAAAATTTTCACTCACCCTTCTAGGTTTCTTGCACGTAAAATTCAAACCTTGTGCATAAAAACAGCTCTTTGGATGAAAAACCCTTTTCGCACAACTTTTCTTTTTCGTGCAGAACTTCCCTTTTTCGCGCAGCACTTCGTTTTTCGCACATCACTTCTTCTTTTAGCGCAATACTCTATACTTTAATTTTTCGGCACGTCAGAGCTCGGGATTTGTCTAAGTGTCGAGTCTCTTATTTTAAATGAGAGGGGGTCACCTCATATTTATAATCATTTTTGACCCTGCGCGTAAAACCCCTTCCTGCGCGTAAAACTGTCTCTCACTTCTTTAATTACGTGAACCTTCCTTTATTTTCGTGCACCACCTAGACTTTTAGTGCACCTCATTACTTTTCCAATTTTCATCATTCCTTTCATGAAGCACCAATTGCACGCAAAATTCCACACCACGTTCTATATTGCGCGCAAACCTAGCCTTTCACACGACATCATAATTCGCGTAATAATCCAATTTTTCACGTACCACATGCCTTTCCCAATTTTCGAGCTTCTGAACTCGAAACACCTTTTGTGCGAAAAAACTTTATTCCTCTATTTTGTGCACCACACCAATATTTTGTGCATCCCACTAATATTTCATGCAACCCGCTACAATTTCGCGCATCACTTAATTTTTCCGCCCAGCTTGCCTAAATTTCCACGCACTCCATGCCTTTGGAATTTTTCGATGTTATAACCTTGAATCATGCCTTGCACACATAAATATAAACCATATTCAATCTTGTGTGCAACATCCATTTCCACATACACATCTTCATCTCCCAATTTTTAGGCCCTAAAATTTGGAAAACACTGGAAAACAGCACCACCTTAATCTGTGCTTTTGTGCCGCCCCTAGATTGTCCATTGCTTTGTCATTTCTCTCTTCACTACTTCCCATAACCATTCTTCATATTTCATCACGAACTCCACTATCGTGATATATATCCTTTGATAGATCATCTTTAGCATCGTCAGAGTTACAATGGGAAGTACTGAAACATCCTAATCTTCTAGCAGCATATTCCTTCCAATCAAAACTGTATATGAATGGCATCATTCTTTCTCCCCCTTTCCTTCATAAGACTTGCATCACAATTTCTCCTGACTTATGATATTTGTGAAATATATATCAGCAAAGCATCGCTTGGTTTGACACAATGTGAAATGAATGGTTATCTTAGAATGCCAAGCCCTTCCACATTCTATCTTCTTCTTCAACTATCATTCCACACTTCTTTCAAATCGTTTGATTATATTCTCCAAGGATTCCCTGGCATGGATTTAATTCCATCATGAATAATTGCATGGTCTTCTTCAAATACTCATTCTTCTTCAATCATCCTCCGATGGATGATACCTCACTATTCTTCATTGTTGTAAACAATGTGTCACCTTTGACACAAGTTCTTTGAACTTAGGATCACTTCAACAATCGTCTGAATTAACTTCATGGAGAGTTTCCCAAACATGACATCCAATTATATTATTTCATAACAATTCTCCAGGCATCCTCACTTCATCCGATCTCCATTAACTTTGGAGTTCTTCTCCATCTCCTTCTTCATTTTGACCAGTATTGACAACTATTGACAACAAATACAATCTTCATACACAAAGTGATCCCAAAAATCTCCCCCTTTGTATTTGTTGTCAATACCTTAAAGTTCTCCTTAAATGAATATGTAAATATCAAAATGATAATCTTTATCTCCCCTTTACTTTTCAAACATTCATTTCACTTTATTTCCCCCTTATTGATAAGAAATACAAAAGTTCATGGTAGAGAGGGTATCATTCCATACTTAAGCAATGTGCCATAAATCATTTCACTCTAAGTCTACTTGAGTAATGCTCGGTGTAGAAAACAAGAGGATTTGATTTAGACAATAAAGCTATCCATTACCCATTGAATATGACACCTCATGAGATGAGAAATCATACACTTGTGTTCAAGGGTTTTCCACTTTTATTTGAGGCCGAATATATTGAATGTGATTAATAAATAATCAACCTGAAATTCCTTCACTCACTTCAACAAATGGATCTAAAGAATTCAAGTGCAATTGGAAGGATAAGTGTACTTGGGGAACTTTTATTATTCTTATGTCACTGATTGATTCAATTACTCCCCCTTTGAGAAATAATATTTAATTTTAGTAACCAAGGATGAGATATTGAGAAATGACATACCTTTTCCAATAAAATTATTTTCAAACAATCTTCAGAGTAATTGAATTTTGATATCAAATGAAGTTGACACTAATTGAGATAATGTCTCTGGAATCTTGTTCATGTGTCTCCTCCTCAAGGGAACACTTCTCATCACTGAATCTCAGGTTCTCCCCCTGATATTTTCTTCACCTTAAATTCACTGATTGTTAAGAACAAAGAAAAACACAAATATTTAAGGGAATAAGGTGGATCCTCCTTGCTCCATCAATGTGAACAACAAGGTTGAGATGATCTTCTCAACCCAGATGCTCCATTCTTCACACTTTCACACCTGATCTTCAATGCTGATTGTGATTGTGTGGACCTCACTATTTCTTCCATTTCTTTGTGTGTTAATCTTTTTTCATCAAGGGATTTCAAAGCACTAGAATCTTTTGGTGAAACAGTCATCTTTTTGAGGAATTCTTGTTGGGATGGAGTAAATTCAAAGCATTTTCTAACAGTATGACCAACCTTGTTACACCTCACACCCAAAACTTCTTTGTCTTCATGTAGAATCTTCCTTTTTATTTTAGCACAATTCTTATCCTGTGCATCTTCCATCTTTCTCATTCTTTCGAAATATTCTGTCCAAACCACCAATATATCATTAGGGACTGAGGCATTATGATTGGATATTCTACATGGATTCTTCTGAGTGGCATACTCCTTAGTAATTCTTTTGGATTTACCACCCTTCACCTTCTTGGACCTAGAATCCGAGGAATTCTCATCGTTCCTTCTTGAGATCTTCCTGGGAGAACTTGTTTTCATATTATTCATTTGATTTATTCCCAAGGATGCTTCTTCATTCTTACCCAGATTTTGAGGGCTTCTTTTCTTATCATCTTTGGGTACCTGTTGAAATGAACATGTACCATTCATATGACCACTCCCATTGCATACATCAAAGATATTATATAACATTAAAAATATGTTTGAAATATACATATGTTTCTAGATCTGTGGATGTTTCTTCTTCTTCTCTGGATTTCTCCCCCTTGAGATGGAATTTTTCTGTGCTTTTACATTTAAGGGATTGTACCAACAATACAGTGCATAATGCCCAAATCTATTACAGCACCAGCATTGACCAACAAACCTTGACTTCTTTCCATATTCTATATAATGTTGTTTAATATTCTTCTTGGTATGTTGTGTTTTATGTAGAGAAATATCTTACACACTCTTTCCCCTATCCACCATAGCCATCGTGTTAGGTTTCTTCTCACCTTTCTTCATCCATAATTTTTTATAATTTTTCGTCCAACCTGGACTTTTTGTAGAAATTTTTTTAGAAACATTAGTACAAGTTGGTATGGATGGTACCTTTACTTTCTCAGCTGCTTATGATAGATCAATGAGTGAAGCCATGATCTTCTTATCGCATGTTGGAGGTCCTTTGATAGTAGAATCCTCTAGTGAGCATTGAGTACTAGCAACAATTGTTTCCTTCTTTTGTGGAGACTCAAAATGTGTCTTATCAAGATTGGTCAATTGAGCTTCAAATTCTAGACATCTCATATTGAGGATGACTTTCCGGTCTTCAATCATAGTCATCTTCTTTTAACAAGATTTATTTAATATTTTAAATTCATATTCATGGATCCTTACTTTGTTTTGTAACAAAGAGTCAAGTTCTTTGATCTTCTTGGAGTCTTCTTCCAAATACAACCCCTTGACATCATTGCTCTTTTTCAGATAATCATCAAGTGCATGGATCTTCTTTTCTAGAGACTTATTGACTCCCCCTTTCTCTTCAACATCTTTGATCCATTTTAAAGAACTTACTTTATATCCCCTCTTTGTTTCTTCAAAAGATCCAACCTGTCTGTAGAGCTTTAGAAATTCAACAATTTTTTCTTGTAATCCTTTCTCCAAAATATCAGTTTCTTCTTCCAACTGAGTGATATTTTCCTGCATGCATTGAAATAATCCACAAACCAGGGATGTACTTTCTTCAGGAATACCATTAAGACTCACTCTTAATCTATCAACTGATATATCTTGAGATTTTTTTGATTGATCATCAAAACTTGTGCTAGCATTTTCATCATCAGAATAATTTTCAAATGTACTAACATGTACCTCTTGATCAGTTGAGGTAGGAAGGTTTTTCCATATTCTTGGTGGAGACTTGAGCCACCTTCTCTTTACTTTCTAAGTCTGGTGTGTCAGCTAGATATGGAGAACCAGAAACTTCCTCTTCTTTTGATAGGAGGGAATCCTTTTTCAAATTTCTTTTCTCTTTATTTTTCTTGTTCATCATGGTCTTGGTAGATATATCCTTATAATCAGAGATAACTGAATCTTCAACAACACTTCTCTTCATTGTTGAATTCGGAAAGTAACTCAAATCTTCAAAAGAGAATAACTTCACAATAGAGAATCCAATAGAGGTGAACCTCACTCTAATACCAATTGATGGTAACAGTTTGGGATATACCTAAAACTGAGAGGGGGGGGGGGGGTGAATCAGTTTTGAGGACTTTTAAAACCAATTCCAACTTTTATCCCTATACCTCTTGACCCGTTATGATCTTGATTCTATTATTCTCTTTTCCCTGTTTCATGAAATAATAAAAAGCAGTAAAAATATGCACAAGATATTTTTACAATGTTCACCACTCAATAAGAGTAGCTACGTCCATGCCATGAATGGATATGACCAGTGCATGGATTCTCCACTATAATGTGATATTATTTTACAATTGAGTGTCTAGGAAAAAAATCCTCTAGCCAGTGTGAGTCCCTACACTTTGGAGGGGGGTGGAAAACAATCCTCTTCCCTGGACTGGTGATGGCCTAGTCCAACTTGCAGCCTCTAGCTGGTTCTTTATACTGCCTAAGGAGACAATCTTCTTCCTTCTTGATAAGGTAGGTTCTGCTCTTGGTATTCTTTATTGATATTTACTTGATTACTTGCAATACAGTAGGCAAGAAATTCTTCCTTCTTTCCTTATCTTCCTTTTCTAGTGCAACACCAACTGCACTACACTTCTTCTTTCTTCTTCTTAGTGCAACAACCAACTGCAGTAAAACTTCTTCTATCTTCTTGGATAGAATCACATATACCAGTGTGATTAATCTGGCAGTGAAAATTGGTTCACTTGGCATCATCTAAATCTAACTGCTTTGAACAATTTCCAGCATTCAATTGGGCATACTCTGTTATTCTTCTTCTTCTCTCATTTTTCTTTGAAATAGTAAAATATGGAATGGTACTGCAGTGTCTAAATATATTTCTTCAGTTCTCAATACCATCACATACGTGTGTCGGTATACTACCTTCTTCATTTGTCTAGATGTGGGTTCGATTTCACATCTAGTTCTTCTCTACTTCGCAAAGTCCAATGGGGGTGATAAACACCAGTCATGTGAGTGGTTCAACTTCTCTTTGTGAAACCGAATAGTTCACAGTTATTTCTTCTTCGCAAAGATGCTTTGAGAGTGTTATGCACCTATCGAATGCCCGTGGGACCACCTAATTTTTCGCGCACCCTTCTAGGTGGCTTGCACATAAAATTCAAACCTTGTACATAAAAGCACCTCTTGGCGTGAAAAATCCTTTTCGCGCAACTCTTCTTTTTCACGCAGAACATCCATTTTTTGTATAGCACTTCGTTTTTCACGCAACACTTCTTCTTTTTGCGCAATAATATATAATTCAATTTTTCTGCATGTCAGAGCTCGGGATTTGTCTGAGTGTTGAGTCTCTTCTTTTAAATGAGAGGGGGTCACCTCATATTTATAGGCATTTTTGACCCTACGTGTAAAACCCCTTCCTGCGCGTAAACCTGTCTCTCACTTCTTTAATTAAGCACACCTTCCTTTATTTTTGTGCACTACCTATATTTTTCATGCACGTCATGAATTTTACATTTTTCATCATTCTAATCACGAAGCACCAATTACGCGCAAAATTCCACACCGTGTTCCATATTGCACGCAAACCCAGCCTTTCACGTGACATCATATTTCGCGCAATGATCCAATTTTTTGTGCTCCTCATGCCTTTTCCAAATTTCAAGCTTCTAAACTCAGAACACCTTTTGCGCGAAAAAACTATATTCCTCTATTTCACGCACCACGCCAATATTTCGCGCATCCCGCTGATATTTCACGCAACCCACTACTATTTGGCGCATCAGTTAATTTTTCCACGCAGCTTGCCTAAATTTCCACGCACTCCAAGCCTTTGTCATTTTTTGATATTATGACCATGAATCATGCCTTGCACGCATAAATATAAACCATCTTCAATTTTGTGCGCAACATCCATTTCCAGATACACATCTTCATCTCCTGATTTTTAGGCCTGAAAATTTGGAAAACAATGTAAAACGACACCACCTTAAACTGTGCTTTTGTGATGCCCTCAAGATTGTCCATTGCTTTGTCATTTCCCTCTTCACTACTTCCCATAACCATTCTTCAGCTTTCATCACAAACTCTGCTATCAGGATATATATCCTTTGAAAGATCAACTTTATCATTGTCAGAGTTACAATGGGAAGTACTGAAACTTCCTAATCTTCTAGTAGCATCATTCCTTCCAATCAAAACTGTATATGACTGGCATCACCATTTCTCCCCCTTTCCTTTATAAGACTTGAATCACAAGTTCTCTTGACTTATGATATTTTTAAAATACATATCAGTAAACCATCATCTGGTTTGATACAATGTGAAATGAATGGTTGTCTCAGAATGCCAAGCCCTTCCACATTCTATCTTCTTCTTCAACTATCATTCCACACTTCTTGAAAATAATTTGATTATATTCTCCAAGGATTCTCTTGAATGGATTTCATGAAATCATAAATAATTGCATGGTCTTCTTTAAATACTCATTCTTCTTAAATCATCCTCAGATGGATGATACCTCGCTATTCTTCATTATTGTAAACAATGTGTCACCTTTGACACAAGTTCTTTGAACTTAGGATCACTTAAACAATCATCTGAATTTACTTCATGGAGGGTTTCCCAAACATGACATCCAATTCTATGATTGCATAAAAATTTTCCAGGCATCCTCACTTCAGCTGATCTCCATTAACTTTGGAGTTCTTCTCCATCTCCTTCTTCATTTTGACCAGTATTAACAACTTTTGACAAAAAATACAATCTTCATACACAAAGTGGTCCCAAAAATATCCCCCTTTATATTTGTTGTCAATAGCTTAAAATTCTCCTTAAATGAATATGTAAATATCAAAATGAGAATCTTTATCTCCCCTTTACTTTTCAAACTTTCATTTCACTTTCACTCTCCCTTATTGACAAGAAATACAAAAGTTCCAGGTAGAGAGGGTATCATTCCATACTTAAGAAATGTACCATCAATCATCTCACTCTAAGTCTACTTGAGCAATGATCGGTGTATAAAACAAGAGGATATGATTTAGACAACAAAGCTATCCATTACCCACTGAATATGACACCTCATGAGATGAGAACTCATACACTTGTCTTCAAGGGTTTTCCACTTTTATTTGAGGCTGAATATATTGAATGTGATTAATAAATAATCAACCTGAAATTCCTTCACTCACTCCAACAAACGAATCAAAAACATTCAAGTGAAATTGGAATGATAAGTCGACTTGGGTCACTTTTATTATTCTTATGTCACTGATTGATTCAATTAATCCCCCTTTGAGAAATAATATTTACTTTTAGTAACCAAGGATGAGAGATTGAGAAATGACATACCTTTTCCACTGACATGATTTTCAAACAATATTTAGAGTAATTGAATTTTGATATCAAATGAAGTTGAAACTAATTGAGATAATGAATCTCGAAGCTTCTTCATGTGTCTCCTCCTCAAGGGAACACTTCTCATCACTGAATCTCAGGTTCTCCCCCTGAGATCTTTCTTCACCTTAAATTCCCTAATAGTTAAGAATAAAGAAAAAAACACAAAGATTTAAGGGAATAAGGTGGATACTCCTTGCTCCATCAATGTAAAAAACAAGGTTGAGATGATCTTCTCAACCCAGATGCTCCATTCTTCACACTTTCACCCCTGATCTTCAATGATGATTGTGATTGTGTGGACCTCACTATTTCTTCCATTTCTTTATGTGTGAATCTTCTTTCTTCAAGGGATTTAAAAGCACTAGAATCTCCAGGTGAAACAGTCATATTTTTGAGGAATTCTTGTTGGGATGGAGTAAATTCAAATCATTTTCTAACAGTATGACCAGCCTTGTTTCACCTCACACACAAAACTTCTTTGTCTTCATGTAGAATATTCCTTTTCATTTTAGCACAATTCTTAGCCTGTGCATCTTCCATCTTTCTCATTCTTTCCAAATCTTCTATCCAAACCATCAATATATCATTAGAGACTGAGGAATTATGGTTGGATATTCTACTTGGATTCTTCTGAGTGGCATAATTCTTAGTAGTTCTTTTTGATACACCACCCTTCACCTTCTTGGACCTAGAATCCGAGGACTTCACATCGTTCCTTTTTGAGATCTTCCTGGGAGAACTTGTTTTCATAGTATTTATCTGATTTCTTCCCAATTATGCTTCTTCATTATTACCCATCTTTTGTGGGATTATTTTCTTACCATCCTTGGGTACCTATTGAAATGAACATGTACCATTCATATGACCACTCCCATTGCATACATAACAGATATTATCTAACATTCCAAATCTGTTTGCAATATACAAATGGTTTTGGATCTGTGGATGTTTCTTCTTCTTCTCTGGATTTCCCCCCCTTGAGATGGCATTTATCTATTCTTTTACATTTAAATGATTATACCAACAATCCAGTGCACAATGCCCAAATCTATTACAACACCAGCATTGACCAACAAACCATGACTTATTTCCATATTCTATATAAGGTTGTTGAATCTTCTTCTTGTTATGTTGTGCTTTCTGTGGATACATATCTTCCACACTCTTTCCCCTATCCACCGTAGCCATGGTGGTAGGTTTCTTCTAACCTTTCTTCATCCATACTTGTTTAGAATTTTTCTTCCAACCTACACTTTTTGTAGAAACAATTTTAGAAACATTAGTAAAAGTTGCTATGGATGGTACCTTTACTTTCTCAACTGCTTGTGATAGATCAATGAGTGAAGCCATGATCTTCTTATCACATGTTGGAGGTCTTTTAATAGTAGAATCCTCCATTGATCATTGATTACTAGCAGCAATTGTTACCTTCTTTTGTGGAGACTCAAAATTTTTCTTCTCAATATTGGTCAACTGATCTTCAAATTCTAGAAATCTCATATTGAGGATGACTTCCCGGTCTCCAATCAGAGTCATCTTCTCTTCACAATCTTTATTTAATATTTCAAATTCATCTTCATGCATCCTTACTTTGTTTTTTAACAAAGATTCAAGTTCTTTGATCTTCTTGGAGTCTTCTTCCAAATAAAACTCCTTGACATATTTTCTCTTTTTCAGATCATCATCAAGTGCATGGATTTTCTCTTCTAGAGTCTTATTGACTCCACCTTTCTCTTCAACATCTTTGAGCCATTTTGAAGAACTTACTTGAAATTACCTCTTTGTTTCTTCAAAATCTCCAACCTGTCTAGAGAGATTTCGACATTCAACACTTTTTTATTTTAAGCCTTTCTCCAAAATATCAATTTCTTCTTCCAGCTGAGTGATATTTTCCTGCATGCATTGAAATAATCCACAAACTAGGGATGTAATTTCTTCAGGAATACCATGCAGACTCACTCTTAATCTATCAACTGATATTTCTTGAGTTGTTTTTGATTGATCATCACCACTTGTGCTAGCATTTTCATCATGAGAATAATTTTCAAATGTACTAACATGTACCTCTTGATCAGTAGAGGTAGGAATGTTGTCCATATTCTTGGTGGAGACTTGAGCCACCTTATCTTTACTTTCCAAGTCTGGTGTGTCAGCTAGATATGGAGAACCAGATACTTCCTCTTCTTTCGATAGGAGGGAATCATTTTTCAACTTTCTTTTCTCTCTCTTTTTCCTGTTCATCATGGTCTTGGTAGATATATCCATCTGATCAGAGGTAACTGAATCTTCACCAACACTTCTCTTAATTGTTGAATTAGGAAAGGAAATCAAATCTTAAAAAGAGAATAAATTCACAATAGAGAATCCAACAGAGGTGAACCTTGCTCTAATACGAATTTATGGGACCAGTTTGGGATATACCTAACACTGAGAGGGGGGATGAATCAGATTTGGGGACTTTTAAAACCAATTCCAACTTTTATCCCTATACCTATTGACCTGTTAGGATCTTGATTCTATTATTCTCTTTTCCCTATTGCAGGAAATAATAAAAAGCAGTAAAAATATGCACACGATATTTTTATAAGGTTCACCACTCAATAAGAGTAGCTACATCCATGCCATGCATGGATATGACCAGTGCATGGATTCCCCACTATAATGTGATATTATTTTACAATTGAGTGGCTAGGAAAACAATCCTCTAGCTAGTGTGAGTCCCTACACTTTGGAGGGGGGTGGGAAACAATCCTCTTCCCTGGACTGGTGATGTCCTAGTCCAACTTGCAGCCTCTAGCTGGTTCTTTATACTGCCTAAGGAGACAGTCTTCTTCCTTCTTGATAAGGTAGGATCTGCTCTTGGTCCTCTTTATTGCTCTTTATTTGATTATTTTCAGAAGTAGGCAAGAAATTATTCCTTCTTTCCTTCTCTTCCTTTTCTAGTGCAACACCAAATGCACTAGACTTGTTCTTTCTTCTTTTTAGTACAACAACAAACTGCACTAAAACTTCTTCTATCTTCTTGGCTAGAATCACATATACCAATGTGATTAATCAGGCATTGAGGATTGGTTCACTTGGCATCATCTAAATATAACTACCATGAACAATTGTCAGCATTCAATTGGGCATAATATGTTATTCTTCTTCTTCTCTCATTTTTCTTTAACATAGTAAAATATGGAATGGAACTGCAGTGTCTTAATCTCTTTCTTCAGTTCTCAATACCATCACATATGTGTGTTGGTATACTACCTTATTCGTTTGTGCAGATATGAGTTCGATTTCACATCTAGTTCTTCTTTACTTCGCAAAGTACAATGAGGGTGATAAACACCAGTCATGTGAGTGGTTCAACTTCTCTTTGTGAAACCGAATGGTTCACAGTTCTTTCTTCTTTGCAAAGCTACTTCGAGAGTGTTATGCACCTATCGAATTCCCATGGGACCCCTAAATTTTTCGCGCACCCTTCTAGGTGTCTTGCGCATAATATTCAAACCTTGTGCATAAAAACACCTCTTGGCGTGAAAAACCCTTTTCGCGCAACTATTCTTTTTCACGCAGAACATCCCTTTTCACATAGCACTTCATTTTTCGTGCAACACTTCTTCTTTTCGCGCAATACTCTATACTTCAATTTTTCTGCACATCTGAACTTGAGATTTGTCTAAGTTTCGAGTCTCTTCTTTTAAATGAGAGGGGTTCACCTCATATTTCTAGGCATTTTTGACCCTGCGCGTAAAACCCCTTCCTGTGCGTAAAACTATCTCTCACTTCTTTAATTATGCACACCTTTCTTTATTTTCAAGCACCGTTTGGATTTTTCACGCACCTCATGACTTTTACATTTTTTATCATTCTAATAATGAAGCACCAATTGCACACAAAATTCCACATCGTGTTCCATATTGCGCGTAAACCCAGCCTTTCATGCGACATCATATTTCGCGCAATGATTCAATTTTTCACGCACCTCATGCCTTTGCCAAATTTTGAGCTTTTGAACTCGAAACACATTTTTCATGAAAAAACATCATTCCTTTATTTCACGCACCACGCCTATATTTCGGGCATCCCGCTAATATTTCACACAACCCGCTACAATTTTGTGCATCACTTAATTTTTCCACGCAGCTTGAATAAATTTCCACGAACTTCATGCCATTGGCATTTTTTGATGTTCTGACCTTGAATCATGCCTTGCATTCATAAATCTATACCATCTTCAATCTTGTGTGCAACATCCATTGCCAGATACACGTCTTCATCTCCCGATTTTCAGGCCCTAAAATTTGAAAACATTGGAAAACGGTGCCACCTTAAGCTATGCTTTTGTGCCGCCCCCCGATTGTCCATTGCTTTGTCATTTCTCTCTTCCCTTCTTCCCATAACCATTCTTAAGCTTTCATTAGGAACTCCACTATCGTGATATATATCCTTTTATAGATCAGCTTTAGCATCGTCAGAGTTACAATGGGAAGTATCAAAACTTCCTAATCTTCTAGCAGCATCATTCCTTCCAATCAAAACTGTATATGACTGGCATCACCCTTTCTCCCCTTTTCTTTCATAAGACTTGCGTCACAAGTTCTCCTGACTTATGATATTTCTGAAATACATATCAGAAAATCATCGTCTGGTTTGATACAATGTTAAATGAATGGTTGTATCAGAATGCCAAGCCCTTCCACATTCTATCTTCTTCTTCAACTGTTATTACACACTTCTTGAAAATCATTTGATTATATTCCCCAAGGATTCTCTTGCATGGATTTCATGAAATCATGAATAATTGCATGGTCTTATTCAAATACACATTCTTCTTAAATCATCCTCAGATGGATGATACCTCGATATTATTCTTTGTTGTAAACAATGTGTCACCGTTAACACAAGTTCTTTAAACTTAGGATCACTTCAACAATCGTATGAATTGACTTCATGGAGGGTTTCCCAAACATGACATCCAATTATATGATTACATAACAAATTTCCAGGCATCCTCACTTCACCTGATTTTCATTAACTATGGAGTTTTTCTCCATATCCTTATTCATTTTAACCAGTATTGACAACTGTTGACAAAAAAAATACAATCTTCATACACAAAGTGGTCCCAACAATATCCTCTTTGTATTTGTTGTCAATACCTTAAAATTATCCTTAAATGAATATGTCAATATCAAAATGAGAATCTTTATCTCCCATTTACTTTTCAAACTTTATTTTCACTTTCTCTCCCCCTTATTGACAAGAAATACAAAAGTTCATGGTAGAGATGGTATCATTCCATACTTAAGCAATGTACCGTCAATCATTTCACTCTAAGTCTACTTGAGAAATGCTGGGTGTAGAAAACAAGAGGATTTGATTTAGAAAACAATGTTGTCCATTACCCACTAAATATGACACCTCATGAGATGAGAACTCATACACTTGTCTTCAAGGGTTTTCCACTTTTATTTGAGGCAGAATAAATTGAATGTGATTAATAAATAATCAAAATGAAATTCCTTCACTCACTTCAAAAAACAGATAAAAAACATTCAAGTGCAATTGACAGGATAAGTGGACTTAGGGCACTTTTTTTATTCTTATGTCACTGATTGATTCAATTACTCCCCCATTGAGAAATAATATTTTCTTTTAGTAACCAAGGATGAGATATTGAGAAATGACATACCTTTTCCAATGAAATTATTTTCAAAAAATAATTAGAGTAATTGAATTTTGATATCAAATGAAGTTGACACTAATTTAGATAATGACTCTGGAAGCTTCTTCATGTGTCTCCTCCTCAAGGGAACACTTCTCATCACTGAATCTCAGGTTCTCCCCCTGCGATCTTTCTTCACCTTAAATTCCATAATTGTTAAGAACAAAGAAAAAACACAAAGATTTAAGGGAATAAGGTGGATAATCCTTGCTCCATCAATGTGAACAACAAGTTTGAGACGATATTCTCAACCCATATGATCCATTGTTCACACTTTCACACCTGATCTTTGATGCTAATTGTGATTGTGTGGACCTCACTATTTATTCCATTTCTTTGTGTGTGAATCTTCTTTCTTCAAGGGATTTCAAAGCACTATAATTTCCTGGTGCAACAATCATCTTTTTGAGGAATTGTTGTTGGCATGGAGTAAATTCAAATCATTTTATAACAATATGACCAGCCTTGTTTCACCTCACACACAAAACTTCTTTGTCTTCATGTAGAATCTTCCTTTTGATTTTAACATAATTCTTAGCCTGTGCATCTTCCATCATTCTCATTCTTTCCAAATCTTCTGGAAAAACCACCAATATATCATTAGGGACTGAGGCATTATGATTGGATATTTCACATGGAATCTTCTGAGTGGCATACTTCTTAGTAATTCTTTTGGATGCACCACCCTTTACCTTCTTGGACCTAGAATCCGAGGACTTCTCATCGTTCCTTCTTGAGATCTTCCTAGGAGAACTTGTTTTCATATTGTTCATCTGATTTCTTCCCAAGGATGATTCTTCATTCTTATCCAGCTTTTGTGCGCTTATTTTCTTATCATCGTTGGGTACCAGTTGAAATAAACATGTACCATTCATATGACCACTCCCATTGCATACATCACAGATATTATCTAACATTCCAAATCTCTTTGTAGTATACAGGTGTTTCTGGATATGTGGATGTTTCTTCTTCTTATCTGGATTTCTACCCCTTGAGATGGAATTTTTCTGTGCTTTTATATTTAAGGGATTGTACCAATAATTCAGTGGACAATGCCCAAATCTATTACAGCACCAGCATTGACCAACAATCCTTGACTTCTTTCCATATTCTATATAAGGTTGTTAGAATATTCTTCTTGGTATGTTGTGATTTCTGTGGGGAAATGTCTTCCACACTCTTTCCCCTATCCACCGTAGCCATGGAGGTAGGTTTCTTCTCACCTTTCTTCATCTATAATTGTTTAGAATTTTTCTTCCAACCTGCACTTTTTGTAGAAACAATTTTAGAAACATTAGTACAAGTTGGTATGGATGGTACCTTTACTTTCTCAGTTGCTTGTGATAGATCAATGAGTGAAGCCATGATATTCTTATCACATGTTGGAGGTATTTTGATAGTAGAATCCTCCAGTGGGCATTGAGTACTAGCAATAACTGTTTCCTTCTTTTGTGGAGACTCAAAATGTGTCTTCTCAAGATTGGTCAACTGAGCTTCAAATTCTAGACATCTCATATCGAGGATGACTTCCTGATCTTCAATCACAGTCATCTTCTCTTCACAATATTTTTTTAATATTTCAAATTCATCTTCATGCATCCTTACTTTGTTTTGTAACAAAGAGTCAAGTTCTTTGATATTCTTGGAGTCTTCTTCCAAATACAACTCCTTGACATCATTGCTCTTTTTCAGATCATCTTCAAGTGCATGGATCTTCTCTTCTAGAGTCTTATTAACTCCCCCTTTCTCTTCAACATCTTTGAGCCATTTTGAATAACTCACTTCAAATTCACTCTTTGTTTCTTCAAAAGCTCCAACCTATCTGGATAGCTTTATACATTCAACAGTTTTTTCTTGTAAGACTTTCTCCAAAATATCAGTTTCTTCTTCTAGCTGAGTGATATTTTCCTGCATGCATTGAAATACTCCATAAACCAAGGATTTACTTAGTTCAGGAATACCATGTAGACTCACTCTTAATCTATCAACTGATATTTCTTGATATGTTTTAGATTGATCTTCACCACTTGTGCTAGAATTTTCATCATGAGAATAATTTTCAAATGTACTAACACATACCTCTTGATCAGTTGAGGTAGGAAGGTTGTCCATATTCTTGGTGGAGACTTGAGCCACCTTCTCTTTACTTTCCATGTCTGGTGTGTTAGCTAGATATGGAGAACCAGATACTTCCTCTTCATTCGATAGGAGGGAATCCCTTTTTAACTTTATTTTCTCTTTCTTTTTCCTGTTCATCATGGTCTTGGTATATATATCCTTATAATCAGAGTTAACTGAATCTTCACAAACAGTTCTCTTCATTGTTGAATTAGGAAAGGAACTCAAATATTCAAAAGAGAATAACTTCACAATAGAGAATCCAATAGAGGTGAACCTCGCTCGGAAACCAATTGATGGGACCAGTTTGGGATATACCTAACACTGAGGGGGGGGGTGAATCAGTTTTAGGGACTTTTAAAACCAATTCCAACTTTTATCCCTATACCTCTTGACCTGTTAGGATTTTGATTCTATTATTCTATTTTCCCTATTTCATGCAATAATAAAAATTAGTAAAAATAAGCACACGATATTTTTACACGGTTCACTACTCAATAAGAGTAGCTACGTCCATTCCATGCATGGATATGAACAGTGCATGGATTCTCTACTATAATGTGATATTCTTTTACAATTGAGTGGCTAGGAAAACAATCCTCTATCCAATGTGAGTGCCTACACTTTGGAGGGGGGTGGGAAACAATCCTCTTCCCTAGACTGGTGATGGCCTAGTCCAACTTGCAGCCTCTAGCTAGTTCTTTATACTGCCTAAGGAGACAGTCTTATTCCTTCTTGATAAGGTAGGTTCTGCTCTTGGTCTTATTTATTTCTCTTTACTTGATTACTTGCAAAGCAGTAGGCAAGCAATTCTTTCTTCTTTACTTATCTTCCTTTTCTAGTGCAACACCAACTGTACTAGACTTCTTATTTATTCTTCTTAGTACAACAACCAACTGCACTAAAACTTCTTCTATCTTCTTGGATAGAATCACATATACTAATGTGATTAATCAGTCAGTGAAGAACGGTTCACTTGGAATCATCTGAATCTAACAGCCCTGAACAATTTTCAGCATTCTAGTGGGCATACTCGTTTATTCTTCTTCTTCTCTCATTTTTCTTTAACACAATAAAATATGGAATGGTACTACAGTGTCTTAATCTATTTCATCAGTTCTCAATACCATCACATATGTGTGTCGATATACTACCTTCTTCCTTTGTGCAGATGTGAGTTCGATTTCACATAAATTTCTTCTATACTTTGCAAAGTACAATGAGAGTGATAAACACCAGTCATGTGAGTGGTTCAACTTCTCTTTGTGAAACCGAATGGTTCACAGTTCTTTCTTCTTCGCAGAGCTACTTCGAGAGTGTTATGCACCTATCAAATGCCCGCGAGACCCCCAAATTTTTCACGCACCCTTCTAGGTGGCTTGCGCGTAAAATTCAAACCATGTGCATAAAAACACCTCTTGGTGTGGAAAATCCTTTTCGCGCAACTCTTCTTTATCACACAGAACATCCCTTTTTCGCGTAGCACTTCATTTTTCGCACACCACTTCTTCTTTTCGTGCAATACTCTATAATTTAATTTTTCTACGCGTCAGAGCTTGGGATTTGTCTAAGTGTCGAGTCTCTTATTTTAAATGAGAGGGGGTCACCTCATATATATAGGCATTTTTGACCCTGCGCATAAAACCCCTTCCTGCATGTAAAAATGTCTCTCACTTCTTTAATTACGCGCAACTTCCTTTATTTTCACACACCACCTGGATTTTTCATGCACCTCATGACTTTTCCATTTTTCATCATTCTAATCATGAAGCACCAATTGCGTGCAAAATTCCACACCGCGTTCCATATTGCGCACAAACCCATCCTTTCACGCGACATCGTATTTCGCGCAATGATCCAATTTTTTACGCACCTCATGCCTTTTCCAAATTTCGAGCTTCTTAACTCGAAACACCTTTTGCGTGAAAAAACATCATTAATCTATTTTGTGCACCACGAAAATATTTCGCACATCCCGCTGATATTTCATGCAACCCACTACTATTTCGCGCATCACTTAATTTTTCCATGCAGCTTGCCTAAATTTCCGCGCACTCCATGCCTTTGGCATTTTTTGATGTTCTGACCTTGAATCAAGCCTTGCACGCATAAATCTAAACCATCATCAATCTTGTGCGCAACATCTATTTCTAGATACACATCTTCATCTCCTGATTTTCAGGCCCTAAAATTTGGAAAACACTGGAAAATAGAGCCACCTTAAACTGTGGTTTTGTGCCACCCTCAGATTTTCCATTGCTTTTTCATTTCTCTCTTCACTGCTACACATAACCATTCTTCACCTTTTATCAAGAACTCCACTATTGTGATATATATTCATTGATAGATCGGCTTTAACATCGTCAGAGTTACAATGGGAAGTACTGAAACTTCCTAATCTTCTAGCAGCATCATTCCTTCTAATCAAAACTGCATATGACGGGCATTATCCTTTCTCCCCCTTTCCTTCATAAGAATTTCATCACAAGTTCTCCTAACTTATTATATTTGTGAAATACATATCAAAAAATCATCGTCTGGTTTGATACAATGTGGAATGAATGGTTGTATCAGAATGCCAAGCCCTTACACATTCTATCTTCTCCTTCAACTATCATTCCACACTTCTTGCAAATAATTTGATTATATTCTCCGAGGATTCTCTTGCATGGATTTCATGCAATCCTGAAGAATTGCATGGTCTTCTTCAAATACTCATTCTTCTTCAATCATACTCAGATGGATGCTACCTCGCTATTCTTCATTATTGTAAACAATGTGTCACCTTTGACACAAGTTCTTTTAACTTAGGATCACTTCAACAATCGTCTGAATTAACTTCCTGGAGAGTTTTCCAAACATGAAATCCAATTCTATGATTGCATAACAATTCTCCAGGCATCCTCACTTCATCCGATCTCCATTAACTTTGGAGTTCTTCTCCATATCCATCTTCATTTTGACCAGTATTGAAAATTGTTGATAACAAATACAATCTTCATACACAAAGTGGTCCCAACAGTCTCCCCCTTTGTATTTGTTGTCAATACATTAAATTTATCCTTAAATGAATATGTCAATATCAAAATGAGAATATTTATCTCCCCTTTAAATTTCAAACTTTAATGTCACTTTCTCTCCCCATTATTGACAAGAAATACCAAAGTTCATGGTAGAGAGGGTATCATTCCATACTTAAGCAATGTACCATCAATCATTTCACTCTAAGTCTACTTGAGAAATGCTCGGTGTAGAAAACAGGAGGATTTGATTTAGACAACAAAGTTGTCCATTACCCACTGAATATGACACCTCATGAGATGAGAACTCATACACTTGTCTTCAAGGGTTTTCCACTTTTATTTGAGGCCGAATATATTGAATGTGATTAATAAATAATCAACCGGAAATTCCTTCACTCACTTCAACAAACAGATCAAAAACATTCAAGTGCAATTGGATGGATAAGTGGACTTGGGGCACTTTTATTATTCTTATGTCACTGATTGATTCAATTACTCCCCATTTGAGAAATAATATTTACTTTTAGTAACCAATGATGAGAGATTGAGAAATGACATACCTTTTCTAGTGACATGATTTTCAAACAATCTTCCGAGTAATTGAATTTTGATATCAAATGAAGTTGACACTAATTGAGATAATGACTCTGGTAGCTTCTTCATGTGTCTCCTCCTCAAGGGAACACTTCTCATCACTGAATCTCAGGTTCTCCACCTGAGATCTTTCTTCACCTTAAATTACCTTATTGTTAAGAACAAAGAAAAACACAAAGATTTAATGGAATAAGGTGGATCCTCTTTGCTCCACCAATTTGAACAATAAGGTTGAGATGATATTCTCAACCCAGATGCTCCATTATTCACACTTTCACACCTGATCTTCAATGCTAATTGTGATGGTGTGGACCTCACTATTTATTCCATTTCTTTGTGTGTGATCTTCTTTCTTCAAGGGATTTCAAAGCACTATAATTTCCTGGTGCAATAGTCATATTTTTGAGGAATTGTTGTTGGGATGGAGTAAATTCAAAGCATTTTATAACAATATGACCATCCTTGTTTCACCTCACACACAAAACTTATTTGTCTTCATGTAGAATCTTTCTTTTGATTTTAGAACAATTCTTAGCCTGTGCATCTTCTATCTTTCTCATTCTTTCCAAATATTCTGGCCAAACCACCAATATATCATTAGGGACTGAGGCATTATTATTGGATATTCCACATGGATTCTTCTGATTGGCATACTTCTTAGTAATTATTTTGGATGCACCGCCCTTCACCTTCTTGGACCTAGAATTTGAGGACTTCTCATCATTCCTTCTTGAGATCTTCCTGGGAGAACTTGCTTTCATATTATTCATCTGATTTCTTCCCAAGGATGCTTCTTCATTCTTTCCCAGCTTTCGTAGACTTCTTTTCTTATCATCTTTGGGTACCCGTTGAAATGAACATGTACCATTCATATGACCACTCCCATTGCATACATCACAGATATTATCTAACATTCCAAATATGTTTGCAGTATGTAGATGTTTCTAGATCTGTGGATGTTTCTTCTTATTCTCTGGATTTCTCCCCCTTGAGATGGAATATCTATGTGCTTTTACATTTAAGGGATTGTACCAACAATCTAGTGCACAATGCCCAAATCTATTACCGCACCAGGATTGACCAATAAACCTTGACTTCTTTACATATTATATATAAGGTTGTTGAATCATCTTCTTGGTATGTTGTGATTTCTGTGGAGATATATCTTCCACACTCTTTCCCCTATCCACCGTTTCCATGGTGGTAGGTTTCTTCTCACCTTTCTTCATCCATACTTGTTTAAATGTTTTCTTCTAACCTGCACTTTTTGTAGAAACAATTTTAGAAACATTAGTACAAGTTGGTATGGATTGTACCTTTACTTTCTTAGCTGCTTGTGATAGATCAATGAGTGAATCCATGATCATCTTATCACATGTTAGAGGTATTTTGATAGTAGAATCCTCTAGTGAGAATTGAGTACTAGCAGCAATTGTTTCCTTCTTTTTTGGAGACTCAAAATGTGTCTTCTCAAGATTGGTCAAATGAGCTTCAAATTCTAGACATCTCAAATTGAGGATGACTTCCCGGTGTTCAATCATAGTCATCTTATCTTCACAATATTTCTTTAATATTTCAAATTCATCTTCATGCATCCTTAATTTGTTTTGTAACAAAGAGTCAAGTTATTTGATCTTCTTGGAGTCTTCTTCCAAATACAACTCCTTGATATCATTGCTCTTTTTTAGATCATCTTCAAGTGCATGGATCTTATATTCTAGAGTCTTATTGACTCCCCCTTTCTCTTCAACATCTTTGAGCCATTTTGAAGAACTTAATTCAAATTCCCTCTTTGTTTCTTCAAAGGCTCCAACCTGTCTGGAGAGCTTTAGACATTCAACAATATTTTCTTGTAATCCTTTATCCAAAATATCTGTTTCTTCTTCCAGCTGAGTGATATTTTCCTGCATGCATTGAAATACTCCACAAACCAGGGATGTTCTTTCTTCAGGAATACCTTGCAGACTCACTCTTAATCTATCAACTGATATTTCTTGAGATGTTTTAGATTGATCATCACCACTTGTGCTAGCATTTTCATCATGAGAATAATTTTTAAATGTACTAACATGTACCTCTTGATCAGTTGAGGTAGGAAGGTTGTCCATATTCTTGGTGGAGACTTGATCCACCTTCACTTTACTTTCCAATTCTGGTCTGTCAGCTAGATACGGAGAACCAGATACTTCCTCTTCTTTCGATAGGAGGGAATCCTTTTCAACTTTCTTTTATCTTTCTTTTTCCTGTTTATCATGGTCTTGGTAGATATATCATTCTGATCAGAGGTAACTGAATCTTCACCAACACTTCTCTTCATTGTTGAATTAGGAAAGGAACTCAAATATTCAAAAGAGAATAACTTCCTAATAGAGAATCCAACAGATGTGAAGCTTACTCTGATACCAATTGTTGGAACCAGTTTGGGATATACCTAACACTGAGAGGGGGGTGAATCAGTTTTGGGGACTTTTAAAACCAATTCCTACTTTTATCCCTGTACCTATTGACCTGTTAGGATCTTGATTCTATTATTCTCTTTTCCCTGTTGCATGCAATAATAAAAAGCAGTAAAAATATGCACACAATATTTTTACAAGGTTCATCACTCAATAAGAGTAGCTACGTCCCTGTCATGCATGGATATGACCAGTGCATGGATTCTCCACTAAAATGTGATATTATTTTACAATTTAGTGGCTAGGAAAATAATCCTATAGCCAGTGTGAGTCCCTAAACTTTGGAGGGGGGTGGGAAATAATCCTCTTCCCTAGACTGGTTATGGACTATTCTAACTTGCAGCCTCTAGCTGGTTCTTTATACTGCCTAAGGAGACAGTCTTCTTCCTTCTTGATAAGGTAGGTTCTGCTCTTGGTCTTCTTTATTTCTATTTACTTGATTACTTGAAAAGATGTAGGCAAGCAATTATTTCTTCTTTACTTCTCTTCCTTTTCTAGTGCAACACCAACTGCACTAGACTTCTTCTTTCTTCTTCTTAGTGCAACAACCAACTGCACTAAAACACCTTTAATCTTCTTGGCTAGAATAACATATACCAATGTGATTAATCTGACAGTGAAGATCGGTTCACTTGGAATCATCTGAATCTAACTGCCCTAAACAATTGTCATCATTCAATTGGGCATACTCTGTTATTCTTCTTCTTCTATCATTTTTATTTGGCACAGTAATATATGGAATGGTACTGTAGTGTCTTAATCTCTTTCTTCAGTTCTCAATACCATCACATATGTGTGTCGGTATACTACCTTCTTCCATTGTGCAGATGTGATTTCGATTTCACATCTAGTTATTCTTTACTTTGAAAAGTACAATGAGGGTGATAAACAACAGTCATGTGAGTGGTTTAACTTCTCTTTGTAAAACCGAATGGTTCACAGTTCTTTCTTCTTCGCAAAGCTGCTTCGAGAGTGTTATGCACCCATCGAATGCCCGCGGGACCCCCTAATTTTTCACGCACCCTTCTAGGTGGCTTGCGCATAAAATTCAAACCTTGTGCATAAAAACACCTCTTGGCATGAAAAAACCTTTTCGTGCAACTCTTCTTTTTCATGCAGAACTTCCCTTTTTCGCATAGCACTTCGTTTTTCGCACAACACTTCTTCTTTTCACGCAATACTCAATTTTTCCATGCATCAGAGCTTAGGATTTCTCTAAGTGTCGAGTCCCTTATTTTAAATGAGAGGGGGTCACGTCATATTTATAGGCATTTTTGACCTTGCGTGTAAAATGCCTTCCTGTGCATAAAACACCTTCCTACACATAAAATTTTCTCTCACTTCTTTAATTACGCGCACCTTCCTTTATTTTCGCGCACCACCTGGATTTTTCATGCACCTCATGACTTTTCCATTTTTCATCATTCTAATTATGAAGCACCAATTGCACGTAAAATTATAAACCATCTTCCATATTGCGCACAAACCCAGCCTTTCAGGAGACATCGTATTTCGTGCAATGATCCAATTTTTTGCGCACCTCATGCCTTTGCCAAATTTCGAGCTTCTGAACTCAAAATAACTTTTGAGCGAAAAAACTTCATTCCTCTATTTCACAAACCATGCCAATATTTCGCACATCCCGCTGATATTTCAAGCAACCCGCTACTATTTCATGCATCAATTAATTTTTCCACGTAGCTTGCCTAAATTTCCGCACACTCCATAACTTTGGCATTTTTTGATGTTCTGACCTTGAATCATGCCTTGCGTGCATAAATCTAAACCATCTTCAATCTTGTGTGCAACATCCATTGCCAGATATACATATTCATCTCCCAATTTTCAGGACCTAAAATTTGGAAAACACTGGAAAACAGCGACACCTTAAACTTTTCTTTTGTGCCGCCCCCCGATTGTCTATTGCTTTGTCATTTCTCTCTTCACTTCTTCCCATAACCATTCTCCAGCTTTCATCATGAACTCCACTATCATGATATATATCCTTTGATAGATCAGCTTCAACATCATCAGAGTTACAATGGGAAGTACTGAAACTTCTTAATCTTCTAGCAGCATCATTCCTTCCAATCAAAATTTTATATGATTGGCATCATCCTTTCTCCCCCCCTCCTTTATAAGACTTGCATCACAAGTTCTCTTGACTTATGATATTGGTGAAATACATATCAGCAAAGCATCTCCTGGTTTGATACATTGTGAAATGAATGGTTGTCTCAGAATGCCAAGCCCTTCCACATTCTATCTTCTTCTTCAAATATCATTCAACACTTCTTTCAAATAATTTGATTATATTCTCCAAGGATTCTCTTGCATGGATTTTATGCAATCTTGATGAATTGCATGGTCTTCTTCAAATACTCATTCTTCTTCAATCATCCTCAGATGGATGATACCTCACTATTCTTCATTGTTGTAAACAATGTGTCACCTTTGACACAAGTTCTTTGAACTTACGATCACTTAAACAATCATCTGAATTAACTTCATGGAGAGTTTACAAAACATGAAATCCAATTCTATGATTTCATAACAATTCTCCAGGAATCCTCACTTCAGCCGATCCCCATTAACTTTGGAGTTCTTCTCCATCTCCTTCTTCATTTTGACCATTATTGACAACTGTTGACAAAAAATACAATCTTCATACACAAAGTGGTCCCAAAAATCTCCCCCTTTATATTTGTTGTCAATACCTTAAAGTTCTCCTTAAATGAATATGTCAATATCAAAATGAGAATCTTTATCTCCCCTTTACTTTTCAAACTTTCATTTCACTTTCTTTTACCATTATTGACAAGAAAT
The DNA here is from genome assembly GCA_963277665.1 of Viscum album. NCBI lineage: Eukaryota > Viridiplantae > Streptophyta > Magnoliopsida > Santalales > Viscaceae > Viscum > Viscum album. Next base: position 31,972,875 of record OY728162.1, on the reverse strand, counting down.
ACAAAAGTTCATGTTAGAGAGGGTATCATTCCATACTTAAGCAATGCACCATCAATCATTTCACTCTAAGTCTACTTGAGCAATTCTCGATGTAGAAAACAAGAGGATTTGATTTAGACAACAAAGCTGTCCATTACCCACTGAATATGACACCTCATGAGATGAGAACTCATACACTTGTCTTCAAGGGTTTTCCACTTTTATTTGAGGCCGAATATATTGAATGTGATTAATAAATAATCAACCTGAAATTCCTTCACTCACTTTAACAAAATGATCAAAAACATTCAAGTGCAATAGGGAGGATAAGTTGACTTGGGGTACTTTTATTATTCTTATGTCACTGATTGATTCAATTACTCCCCCTTTGAGAAATAATATTTACTTTTAGTGACCAAAGATGAGAGATTGAGAAATGACTTACCTTTTCCAATGTAATGATTTTAAAACAATCTTCAGAGTAATTGAATTTTGATATCAAATGAAGTTGACACTAATTGAGATAATGAATTTGGCAGCTTCTTCATGTGTCTCCTCCTCAAGGGAACACTTCTCATCATTGAATCTCAGGTTCTCCCCCTGAGATCTTTCTTCACCTTAAATTGCCTGATTGTTAAGAACAAAGAAAAAACAAAAAGATTTAAGGGAATAAGGTGGATCCTCCTTGCTCCATCGATGTGAACAACAAGGTTGAGATGATATTCTCAACCCAGATGATCCATTCTTCACACTTTCACACCTGATCTTCAATGCTGATTGTGATTGTGTGGACCTCGCTATTTCTTTAATTTCTTTGTGTGTGAATCTTCTTTCTTCAAGGTATTTCAAAGCACTAGAATCCCTTAGTGCTACAATAATCTTTTTGAGGAATTCTTGTTGGGATAGAGTAAATTCAAATCATTTTCTAACAGTATGACCAGCCTTGTTGCAGCTCACACACAAAACTTCTTTGTCTTTATGTAGAATCTTCCTTTTGATTTTAGCATAATTCTTAGCCTGTGCATCTTCCATCTTTCTCATTCTTTCCAAATCTTCTGGCCCAACCACCAATATATCATTAGGGACTGAGGCATTATGATTGGATATTCAACATGGATTCTTATGAGTGGTATACTTCTTAGTAATTGTTTTGGATGCACCACCCTTCACCTTCTTGGATCTAGAATCCGAGGACTTATCATCGTTCCTTCTTGAGATCTTCTTGGGAGAACTTCTTTTCATATTATTCATCTGATTTCTTCCCTTGGATGCTTCTTCATTCTTACCTAGATTTTGTGGGCTTCTTTCCTCATCATTTTTGGGTACCTGTTGAAATGAAAATGTACCATTCATATGACCACTCCCATTGCATACATCACAGATATTATCTAACATTCCAAATCTATTTGCAGTATACAGATGTTTCTGGATATGTAGATGTTTCTTATTCTTCTCTGGATTTCTCCCCCTTGAGATGACATTTCCCTATGCTTTTACATTTAAGGGATTGTACCAACAATCCAGTGCACAATGCCAAAATCTATTACAGCACTAGCATTGACCAACAAACCTTGACTTATTTCCATATTCTATATATGGTTGTTGAATCTTCTTCTTGGTATGTTGTGCTTTCTGTGTAGGCATATCTTCCACACTCTTTCCCCTATCCACCATAGCCATGGTGGTAGGTTTCTTCTAACCTTTATTCATCCATACTTGTTTAGAATTTTTCTTCCAACCTGCACTTTTTTTAGAAACAATTTTAGAAACATTAGTAAAAGTTTGTATGGATGGTACCTTTACTTTCTCAGCAGATTGTGATAGATCAATGAGTGAATCCATGATCTTCTTATCACATATTGGAGGTCTTTTGATAGTAGAATCCTCCAGTGAGAATTGAGTACTAGCAGTAATTGTTTCCTTCTATTGTGGAGACTCAAAACGTGTCTTCTCAAGATTGGTCAACTGAGCTTCAAATTATAGACATCTCATATTGAGGATGACTTCTTGGTCTTAAATAATAGCCATCTTCTCTTCACAATATTTATTTAATCTTTTAAATTCATCTTCATGCATCCTTACTTTTTTTTGTAACAAAGATTCAAGTTCTTTGATCTTCTTGGAGTCTTCTTCCAAATACAACTCCTTGACATCATTGCTCTTTTCCAGATCATCTTCAAGTGCATGGATCTTCTCTTCTAGAGTCTTATTGACTCCCCCTTTCTCTTCAAAATATTTGAGCCATTTTGAAGAACTTACTTCAAATTCCCTCTTTGTTTCTTCAAAGGCTCCGACCTCTCTGGAGATCTTTAGACATTCAACAATTGTTTCTTGTAAGCCTTTCTCCAAAATATCAGTTTCTTCTTCCAACTGAGTGATATTTTCCTGCATGCATTGAAATACTCTACAAACAAGGGATGTACTTTCTTCAGGAATACCATGCAGACTCACTCTTAATCTATCAACTGATATTTCTTGAGATGTTTTAGATTGATCATCACTACTTGTGCTAGCATTTTCATCATGAGAATAATTTTCAAATGTACTAACACGTACCTCTTGATTAGTTGAGTTAGGTAGGTTTTCCATATTCTTGGTGGAGACTTGAGCCACCTTCTCTTTACATTCCATGTCTGGTGTGTCAGCTAGATATGGAGAACCAGATACTTCATCTTCTTTCGATAGGAGGGAATCCTTTTTCAACTTTCTTTTCTCTTTCTTTTTCCTGTTCATCATGGTCTTGGTAGATATATCCTTCTGATCAGAGGTAACTGAATCTTTCACCAACACTTCTCTTCATTGTTGAATTAGGAAAGAAACTCAAATCTTCAAAAGAGAATAACTTCATAATAGAGAATCCAACAGAGGTGAACCTCACTCTGATACCAATTGATGGGACCATTTTGGAATATACCTAAAATTGAGAGGGGGGGGGGGTGAATCAGTTTTGGGGACTTTTAAAACCAATTCCTACTTTTATCCTTGTACCTCTTGACCTATTAGGATCTTGATTCTATTATTCTCTTTTCCCTGTTGCATGTAATAATAAAAGGCAGTAAAAATATGGACACAATATTTTTACAAGGTTCATCACTCAATAAGAGTAGCTACGTCCATGCCATACATGGATATGACCAGTGCATGGATTCTCCACTATAATGTGATACTCTTTTACAATTGAGTGGCTAGGAAAACAATCCTATAGGTAGCGCGAGTCCCTAAACTTTGGAGGGGGCTGGGAAACAATCCTCTTCCTTGGACTGGTGATGGCCTATTCCAACTTGCAGTCTCTAGATGGTTCTTCATACTGCCTAAGGAGACAGTCTTCTTCCTTCTTCATAAGGTAGGTTCTGCTCTTGGTCATCTTTATTTCTCATTATTTTATTACTTGCAAAGAAGTAGGCAATAAATTCTTCCTTCTTTACTTCTCTTCCTTTTCTAGTGCAACACCAACTGCACTAGACTTCTTCTTTATTCTTCTTAGTGCAACAACCAACTGCACTAAAACTCCTTCTATCTTCTTGGCTAGAATCACATATACCAATGTAATTAATCAGGTAGTGAAGATCGGTTCACTTGGCATCATCTGAATCTAACTGACCTGAACAATTGTCAGCACTCAATTGGGCATACTCTATTATTCTTCTTCTTCCCTAATTTTTCTTTGACATAGTAAAATATGGAATGGTACTGCAGTGTCTTAATCTCTTTCTCCAGTTCTCAATACCATCACATATGTGTGTCGGTATACTACCTTCTTCCTTTGTGCAGATGTGAGTTCAATTTCACATCTAGTTCTTCTTTACTTCGTAAAGTAAAACGAGGGTGATAAACACCAGTCATGTGAGTGGTCCAACTTCTCTTTGTGAAACCGAATGGTTCACAATTCTTTCTTCTTCGCAAAGATGCTTCGAGAGTGTTATCCACCTATCTAATGCCCATAGGACCCCCAAATTTTTCATGCACCCTTCTAGGTGGCTTGGGGTTAAAATTCAAACCTTGTGCATAAAAACACCTCTTGGCGGGAAAAACCCTTTTCGCGCAACTCTTCTTTTTCACGCAGAACTTCCCTTTTTTGAGTAGCACTTCGTTTTTCGCGTATCACTTCTTCTTTTCGTGAAATACTCTATACTTTAATTTTTTCACGCGTCAGAGCTTGGTATTTGTCTAAGTGTCAAGTATCTTATTTTCAATGAGAGGGGGTCACCTCATATTTATAGGCATTTTTGACCATGCGCGTAAAACTCCTTCCTGCACGTAAAATTGTCTCTCACTTCTTTAATTACACGCACCTTTCTTTATTTTCACGCACCACCTGGATTTTTCAAGCACCTCGTGACTTTTTCCATTTTTCATAATTCCAATCATGAAGCACCAATTACACGCAAAATTGCACACCGTGTTCCATATTGGGCACAAACCCAGCCTTTCACGTGACATCGTATTTCACGTAATGATCCAATTTTTCACGCACCTTATGCCTTTGCCAAATTTTGAGCTTTTGAACTCGAAACACCTTTTGCGCGAAAAAAATTCATTTATCTATTTCGTGCACCACGCCAATATTTCACACATCCTGCTGATATTTCATGCAACCCGCTACTATTTCGCACATCACTTAATTTTTCTACGCAGCTTGCCTAAATTTCCGTGCACTCCATGCCTTTGGCATTTTTCGATGTTCTGACCTTGAATCATGCCTTGTGCGCATAAATCTAAACCATATTCAATCTTGTGCGCAACATCCACTGCCATATAGACATCTTCATCTCCAGATTTTCAGGCCCTAAAATTTGGAAAACACTGGAAAACATCGCCACCTTAAACTATGCTTTTGTGCCGCCCCAAGATTGTCCATTGCTTTGTCATTTCTCTCTTCACTGCTTCTCATAACCATTCTTCAGCTTTCATCATGAACTCCACTATCGTGATATATATCCTTTGATAGATCAGCTTAATCATCATCAGAGTTACAATGGAATGTACTGAAACTTCCTAATCTTCTAGCAGCATCATTCCTTCCAATCAAAAATGTATATGACTGGCATCATCCTTTCTCCCCCTTTCCTTTATAAGACTTGCATCACAAGTTCTCCTGACTTATGTTATTTTTGAAATACATATCAGAAAAGCATAGTTTGGTTTGATATAATGTGAAATGAATGGTTGTATCAGAATACCAAGCCCTTCCACATTCTATATTCTTCTTCAACAATCATTCCACACTTCTTGATAATCATTTGATTATATTCTCCAAGGATTCTCTTGCATGGATTTCATGAAATCATAAAGAATTTCATGGTCTTCTTCAAATACTCATTCTTCTTAAATCATCCTCAGATGGATGATACCTCACTATTCTTCATTGTTGTAAACAACGTGTCACCTTTGACACAAGTTCTTTGAACTTAGGATCACTTCAACAATCGTCTGAATTAACTTTATGGAGAGTTTCCCAAACATGAAATCCAATTCTATGATTGCATAACAATTCTCCAGGCATCCTTACTTCAGCCGATCTCCATTATCATTGGAGTTCTTCTCCATCTCCTTCTTCATTTTGACCAGTATTGACAACTGTTGACAACAAATACAATATTCATACACAAAGTGGTCCCAAAAATCTCCCCCTTTGTATTTATTTTCAATACCTTAAAGTTATACTTAAATGAATATGTCAATATCAAAATGAGAATCTTTATCTCCCCTTTACTTTTCAAACTTTCATTTCACTTTCTCTCCCCCTTATTGAAAAGAAATAAAAAAGTTCATGGTAGAGATGGTATCACTCCATACTTAAGCAATGTGTCATCAATCATTTCACTCTAAGTCTACTTGAGCAATGCTCGGTGTAGAAAACAAGAGGATTTGATTTAGACAACAAAGCTGTCCATTTCCTTTGAATATTACACCTCATGAGATGAGAAATCATACACATGTCTTCAAGGGTTTTCCACTTTTATTTGAGGTCAAATATATTGAATGTGATTAATAAATAATCAACCTGAAATCTCTTCACTCACTTCAAAAAAAGGATCAAAAACATTTAAGTGCAATTGGCAGGATAAGTGGACTTGGGGCACTTTTATTATTCTTATGTCACTGATTGATTCAATTACTCCCCCTTTGAGAAATAACATTTACATTTAGTAACCAAGGATGAGAGATTGAGAAATGACATACCTTTTCCAATGACATGATTTTCAAACAATTTTCAGAGTAATTGAATTTTGATATCAAACGAAGTTGACACTAATTGAGATAATGACTCTGGCAGCTTCTTCATGTGTCTCCTCCTCAAGGGAACACTTCTCATCACTGAATCTATGGTTCTCCCCCCTGATATCCATCTTCACCTTAAATTCCCTAATTGTTAAGAACAAAGAAAAAACACAAATATTTAAGGGAATAATGTGGATTATACTTGCTCCATCAATGTGAACAACAAGGTTGAGATGATCTTTTCAACCAAGATGCTCCATTCTTCACACTTTCACACTCGATCTTCAATGCTAATTGTGATTGTGTGGACCTCACTATTTCTTCCATTTCTTTGTGTGTGAATCTTCTTTCTTCAAGGGATTTCAAAGCACTAGAATCTCCTGGTGCAACAGTCATCTTTTTGAGGAATTCTTGTTGGGATGGAGTAAATTCGAAGTATTTTCTAACAGTATGACCAGCCTTGTGGCACCTCACACACAAAACTTCTTTGTATTCATGTAGAATCTTACTTTTGATTTTAGTACAATTATTAGCATGTGCATCTTCCATCTTTCTCATTCTTTCCAAATATTCTGTCCAAACCACTAATATATCATTAGGGACTCAGGAATTATGATTGGATATTCTACATGGATTCTTCTGAGTGGCATACTTCTTATTAATGCTTTTGGATGCACCACCCTTCACCTTCTTGGACCTAGAATCTAAGGACTTCTCATCGTTCCTTCTTGAGATCTTCCTAGGAGAACTTGTTTTCATATTATTCATCTGATTTCTTCCCAAGGATTCTTCTTTATTCTTATTGAGATTTTGTGGGATTCTTTTCTTATCATCTTTGGGTACCTATTGAAATGAACATGTACCATTCATATGACCACTCCCATTGCATACATCACAGATATTATCTAACATTCCAAATCTGTTTGAAGTATACAGATGTTTCTAGATCTGTGGATGTTTTTTCTTCTTCTCTGGATTTCTCCCCCTTGAGATGGAATTTCTCTATTCTTTTAAATTTAAGGGATTGTACCAACAATCCAGTGCACAATGCCCAAATCTATTACAACACCAGCATTGACCAACAAACCTTGACTCCTTTCCATATTCTATATAAGGTTGTTGAATCTTCTTCTTGGTATGTTGTGCTTTCTGTGGAGACATATCTTCCACACTCTTTCCCCTATCCACCATATCCATGGTGGTAGGTTTCTTCTAACCTTTCTTCATCCATACTTGTTTAGAATTTTTCTTCCAACCTGCACTTTTTGTAGAAATAATTTTAGAAACATTAGTACAAGTTGGTATGGATGGTACCTTTACTTTCTTAGCTGCTTGTGATAGATCAATGCGTGAATCCCTGATCTTCTTATCACATATTGGAGGTATTTTGATAGTAGAATCCTCCAATGAGCATTGATTACTAGCAGCAATTGTTTCCTTCTTTTGTGGAGACTCAAAAATGTGTTTTCTCAAGATTGGTCAACTGAGCTTCAAATTCTAGAAATTTCATATTGAGGATGACTTCCCGGTCTTCAATCATAGTCATCTTCTCTTCAAAATCTTTCTTTAATCTTTCAAATTCATCTTCATTCATCCTTAATTTGTTTTGTACCATAGAGTCAAGTTATTTGATCTTCTTGGAGTCTTTTTCCAAATACAACTCCTTGACATCATTTCTCTTTTTCAGATCATCTTCAAGTACATGGATCTTCTCTTCTAGAGTCTTATTGACTCACCCTTTCTCTTAAACATCTTTGAGCCATTTTGAAGAACTTACTTCAAATTACCTCTTTGTTTCTTCAAAGGCTCCAACCTGTCTGGAGAGTTTTAGACATTCAATAATTTTTTCTTGTAAGCCTTTCTCCAAAATATTAGTTTCTTCTTCTAACTGAGTGATATTTTTCTGCATGCACTGAAATACTCCACAAACCAGGGATGTACTTTCTTCAGGAATACCATGCAGACTCACTCTTAATCTATCAACTAATATTTCTTGAGCTGTTTTAGAATGATCATCACCACCTGTGCTAGCATATTCATCATGAGAATAATTTTCAAGTGTACTAAAACGTACCTGTTGATCAGTTGAGGTAGGAAGGTTGTCCATATTCTTGGTGGTGACTTGAGCTACCCTCTCTTTACATTCCATGTCTGGTGTGTCAGCTAGATATAGAGAACCTGATACTTCCTCTTCTTTCGATAGGAGGGAATCCCTTTTCAACTTTCTTTTATATTTCTATTTCCTGTTCATCATGGTCTTGGTAGATATATCCTTTTTATCAGAGGTAAATGAATCTTCACCAACACTTCTCTTCATTGTCGAATTAGGAAAGGAACTCGAATCTTCAAAAGAGAATAACTTTACAATAGAGAATCCAATAGAGGTGAACCTCACTCTGATACCAATTTATGGGACTAGTTTGGGATATTCCTAACACTGAGAGGGGGGTGAATCAGTTTTGGGGACTTTTAAAACCAATTCCAACTTTTATACCTATACCTCTTGACCTGTTAGGATCTTGATTCTATTATTCTCTTTTCCTTGTTGCATGCGATAATAAAAAGCAGTAAAAATATGCACATGATATTTTTACAAGGTTCACCACTCAATAAGAGTAGCTACATCCATGCCATGCATGGATATGACCAGTGCATGGATTCTCCACTATAATTTGATATTCTTTTACAATTGAGTGGCTAGGAAAACAATCCTATAGCTAGTGTGAGTCCCTAAACTTTGGAGGGGGGTGGGAAACAATCCTCTTCCCTGGACTGGTGATGGCCTAGTCCAACTTGTAGCCTCTAGATGGTTCTTTATACTTCCTAAGGAGACAGTCTTCTTCCTTCTTGATAAAGTAGATTCTGCTCTTGGTATTTTTTATTGCTCTTTACTTGATTACTTGCAAAGCAGTAGGCAAGAAATTCTTCCTTCTTTCCTTATCTTCCTTTTCTAGTGCAATACCAACTTCACTAGACTTATTCTTTCTTCTTCTTAGTGCAACAACCAACTGCACTAAAACTTCTTATATTTTCTTGGCTAGAATCACATGTACCAATGTGATTAATCAGGCAGTGAAGATCGGTTCACTTAGCATAATCTGAATCTAACTACCCTGAACAATTTTCAGCATTCAATTGGGCATACTCTGTTATTCTTCTTCTTCTCCCATTTTTCTTTGACACAGTAAAATATGGAATGGTACTACAGTGTCTTAATCTCTTTCTTCAGTTCTCAATACCATCACATATTTTTGTCGGTATACTACCTTCTTCCTTTGTGCAGATGTGAGTTCGATTTCACATCTAGTTATTCTTTACTTTGCAAAGTACAATAAGGGTGATAAACACCAGTCATGTGAGTGGTTCAACTTCTCTTTGTGAAACCGAATGGTTCATAGTTCTTTCTTCTTCGCAAACTGCTTCGAGAGTGTTATGCACCTATCAAATGCTCATAGGACCCCCAAATTTTTCTTGCACCTTTCTAGGTGGATTGCGCATAAAATTAAAACCTTTTTCATAAAAAAACCTCTTGGCGTGAAAAATCCTTTTCGTGCAACTCTTCTTTTTCACGCAGAACTTCCCTTTTTCACGTAGCACTTCGTATTTCGCACAACACTTCTTCTTTTCACACAATACTCTGTATTTCAATTTTTCCATGCGTCAGAGCTCGGGATTTGTCTAGGTGTCTAGTCTCTTATTTTAAATGAGAGGGGGTCACCTCATATTTATAGGCATTTTTGACCCTGCGTGTAAAACCCCTTCCTGTGCGTAAAACTATTACTCACTTCTTTAATTACGTGCACCTTCCTTTATTTTCAAGCACCACCTGGATTTTTCACGCACCTCATGACTTTTCCATTTTTCATCATTCTAATCATGAGGCACCAATTGCATGAAAAATTCCACACCGCTTTCCATATTGCACGCAAACCCAACCTTTCACATGACATTGTATTTCACGCAATGATCCAATTTTTCGTGCACCTTGCCAAATTTCGAGCTTCTGAACTCAAAACAGATTTTGCTCGAAAAAACTTCATTCCTCTATTTTATGCACCAGGGTAACATTTCACACATCCCGCTGATATTTCACTCAACCCGCTACTATTTCTCGCATCACTTAATTTTTCCATGCAGCTTGCCTAAATTTCTGCCCACTTCATGCCTTTGGCATTTTTCGATGTTCTGACCTTGAATCATGCCTTGCGTGCATAAATCTAAACCATCTCCAATCTTGTGCGCAACATCCATTGCCAGATACACGTCTTCATCTCTTGATTTTCAAGCCCTAAAATTTGGAAAACACTGGAAAACGGTGCCACCTTAAACTATGCTTTTTTTCCACCCCCAGATTGTCCATTGCTTTTTCATTTCTCTCTTCACTACTTCCCATAACCATTCTTCAGCTTTCATCACGAACTCCACTATCGTGATATATATCCTTTGATAGATCAGCTTTAGCATCATCAGAGTTACAATGGGAAGTACTGAAACTTCCATATCTTCTAGCAGCATCATTCCTTCCAATCAAAACTGTATATGATTGGCATCATCCTTTCTCCCCTATCCTTCATAAGACTTGCATCACAATTTCTCATGACTTAGGATATTTGTAAAATATATATCAGCAAAGAATCATCTGGTTTGATACAATGTGAAATGAATGGTTGTTTCAGAATACGAATCCCTTCCACATTCTATCTTCTTCTTCAACTGTCATTCCACACTTCTTGCAAATCATTTTATTATATTCTCCAAGGATTCTCTTGCATGGATTTTATGCAATCATGAAGAATTTCATGGTCTTCTTTAAATGCTCATTCTTCTTCAATCATCCTCAGATGGATGATACCTCGCTATTCATCATTGTTGTAAACAATGTGTCACCTTTGACACAAGTTCTTTGAACTTAGGATCACTTCAACATTCATCTAAATTAACTTCATGGAGAGTTTCCCAAACATGACATCCAATTCTATGATTGCATAACAATTATCCAGGCATCCTCACTTAGGCCGATCTCCATTAACTTTGGAGTTCTTCTCCATCTCCTTCTTCACTTTGACCAGTATTGACAGCTATTGACAACAAATACAATCTTCATCCAAAAATTGGTCCCAAAAATCTCCCCCTTTGTATTTGTTGTCAATACCTTAAAGTTCTCCTTAAATGAATAAGTCAATATCAAAATGAGAATCTTTATCTCCCCTTTACTTTTCAAACTTTCATTTCACTTTCTATCCCCCTTATTGACAATAAATACAAAAGTTCATGGTAGAGAGGGTATCATTCCGTCCTTAAGCAATGTGACATAAATAATTTCACTCTAATTCTACTTGAGAATTGCTCAGTGTAGAAATCAAGAGGATTTGATTTAGACAAAAAAGTTGTCCATTACCCACTGAATATGACACCTCATGAGATGAGAACTCAAACACTTGTCTTCAAGGGTTTTCCACTTTTATTTGAGGCTGAATATATTGAATGTTATTAATAAATAATCAACCTGAAATTCCTTCACTCACTTCATCAAATGGATCAAAAACATTCAAGTGCAATTGGCAAGAGAAGTGGAGTTGGGGAACTTTTATTATTCTTATGTCACTGATTGATTCAATTACTCCCCCTTTGAGAAATAATATTTCGTTTTAGTAACCAATGATGAGATCTTGAGAAATGACATACCTTTTCCAATGATATGATTTTCAAACAATATTCAGAGTAATGGAATTTTGATATCAAATGAAGTTGAAACTAATTGAGATAATGACTCTGGAAGCTTCTTCCTGTGTCTCCTCCTCAAGGGAACACTTCTCATCACTGAATCTCAGGTTCTCCCCTTGAGATCTTTCTTCACCTTAAATTCCCTAATTGTTAGGAAAAAATAAAAAACAAAAATATTTAAGGGAATAAGGTGGATCCTCCTTGCTCCATCAATGTGAACAACAAGGTTGAGTTGATCTTCTCAACCCAGATGCTCTATTCTTCATACTTTCACACCTGATATTCAATGCTGATTGTGATTGTGTGGACCTCACTATTTCTTCCATTTATTTTTGTGCGAATCTTATTTTTTCAAGGGATTTCAAATCACTAGAATCTCCTGGTGCAACAGTCATATTTTTGAGGAATTCTTGTCGGGATGGAGTAAATTCAACGAATTTTCTAACAGTATGACCAGCCTTGTCTCACCTCACACACAAAACTTCTTTGTATTCATGTAGAATCTTCCTTTTGATTTTAGCACAATTCTTAGCCTGTGCATATTCCATCTTTCTTATTCTTTCCAAATCTTCTAGCCAAACCCCCAATATATCATTAGGGACTGAGGTATTATGATTGGATATTCTACATGGATTCTTATGAGTGGCATACTTCATAGTAATTATTTTGGATGTACCACCCTTCACCTTCATGGACCTAGAATCCGAGGACTTCTCATCATTCGTTCTTGAGATCTTCCTAGGAGAACTTGTTTTCATATTATTCATTTGATTTCTTCCCAAGGATGCTTCTTCATTCTTACCCAGCTTTTGTGGGATTCTTTTCTTATCATCATTAGGTACCTATTGAAATGAACATGTACCATTCATATGACCACTCCCATTGTATACATCACAGATATTATCTGACATTAAAAATCTGTTTGCAGTATACAGATGTTTCTGGATCTGTGGATGTTTCTTCTTCTTCTCTGGATTTCTCCCCCTTGAAATGGCATTTCTCTGTGCTTTTACATTTAAGGGATTGTACCAACAATCCAGTGCACAATTCCCAAATCTATTACAGCACCATCATTGACCAACAAACCTTGAATTATTTCCATATTCTATATAAGGATGTTGAATCTTCTTCTTGGTTTGTTGTGCTTTATGTGGAGACATATCTTCCACACTCTTTCCCCTATCCACCGTAGCCATGGTGGTAGGTTTCTTCTAACCTTTCTTCATCCATACTTGTTTAGAATTTTTCTTCCAACCTACAGTTTTTATAGAAACAATTTTTGAAACATTAGTACAAGTTGGTATGGATGGTACCTTTACTTTCTCAGCTGCTTGTGAAATATCAATGAGTGATTCCATGATCTTCTTATCAAATATTGGTGGTCTTTTGATAGTAGAATCCTCCAGTGAACATTGAGTACTAGCAGTAATTGTTTCCTTCTTTTGTGGAGAATCAAAATTTGTCTTCTCAAGATTGGTCAACTGAGCTTCAAATTCTAGACATCTCATATTGAGGATGACTTCCTAGTCTTCAATCATAGTCATCTTCTCTTCACAAGCTTTCTTTAATCTTTCAAATTCATCTTCATGCATCCTTAGTTTGTTTTGTAACAAAGAGTCAAGTTCTTTGATCTTCTTGGAGTCTTCTTCCAAATACAGCTCCTTGACATCATTTCTCCTTTTCAGATCATCTTCAAGGGCATGGATCTTCTCTTCTAGAGTCTTATTTAATCCCCTTTCTCTTCAACATCTTTGAGCCATTTCGAAGAACTTACTTGAAATTCCCACTTTGTTTCTTCAAAGGCTCCAACCTGTCTGGAGAGCTTTAGACATTCAACAATTTTTTCTTGTAAGCCTTTCTCCAAAATATCAGTCTCTTCTTCTAGCTGAGTGATATTTTCCTACATGCATTGAAATGCTCCACAAACCAGGGATGTACTTTCTTCAAGAATACCATGCAGAATCACTCTTAATATATCAACTGATATTTCTTGAGATGTTTTAGATTGATCATGACCACTTGTGCTAGAATTTTCATCATGAGAATAATTTTCAAATGTACTAACATGTGCCTCTTGATCAGTTGAGGTAGGAAGGTTGTCCATATTCTTGGAAGAGACTTGAGCCACCTTCTCTTTAATTTCCATGTCTGGTGTGCTAGCATGATATGGAGAACCAGATACTACCTCTTCTTTCGATAGGAGGGAATCCTTTTTCAACTTTCTTTTCTATTTCTTTTTCCTGTTCATCATGGTCTTGATATATATATCCTTCTGATCAGCGGTAACTGAATCTTCACCAACACTTATCTTCATTGTTGAATTAGGAAAGGAACTCAAATCTTCAAAAGAGAATAACTTCACAATATATAATCCAACCGACGTGAACCTCGCTCTGATACCAATTGATGGGACTAGTTTGGGATATACCTAACACTGAGAGGGGGGTGAATCAATTTTGGGGACTTTTAAAACCAATTCCAACTTTTATCCCTGTACCACTTGACCTTTTAGGATCTTGATTCTATTATTCTCTTTTCCCTATTGCATATAATAATAAAAAATAGTAAAAATATGCACATGATATTTTTACAAGGTTCACCACTCAATAAAAGTAGCTATGTCCATACCATGCATGGATATGACCAGTGCATGGATTCTCCACTATAATGTGATATTCTTTTACAATTTAGTGGCTAGAAAAACAATCCTCTAGCCAATGTGAGTCCCTACACTTTGGAGGGGGTGGGAAACAATCCTCTTCCCTGGACTGGTGATGGCCTAGTCCAACTTGCAGCCTCTAGCTGGTTCTTTATACTGCCTAAGGAGACAATCTTCTTCCTTCTTGATAAGGTAGGTTCTGATCTTGGACTTTTTATTTCTCTTTCCTTGATTACTTGCAAATCAGTAGGCAAGCAATTCTTCCTTCTTTCCTTCTCTTCCTTTTCTAGTGCAACACCAACTGCACTAAACTTCTTCTTTCTTCTTCTTAGTGCAACAACCAACTGGACTAAAAGTTCTTCTATATTCTTGGCTAGAATCACATATACCAATGTGATTAATCAGGAAATGAAGATTGGTTCACTTGGCATCATCTAAATCTAACTGCCCTGAATAATTGTTAGCATTCAATTGGGAATACTCTGTTATTCTTCTTCTTCTCTCATTTTTCTTTGGCACAGTAAAATATGGAATGGTACTATAGTGTCTTAATCTCTTTCTTCAGTTCTCAATACCATCAAATATGTGTGTCGGTATACTACCTTCTTTCTTTGTGCAGATGTGAGTTCGATTTCACATCTAGTTCTTCTTTACTTCACAAAGTACAATGAGGGTGATAAACACCAGTCATGTGAGTGGTTCAACTTCTCTTTGTGAAACTGAATGGTTCACAGTTCTTTCTTCTTCGCATAGCTTCTTCAAGAGTGTTATGCACCTATCAAATGCCTGCGGGACCCCCAAATTTTTCACGCACCCTTCTAGGTGGATTGCACGTAAAATTCATACCTTGTGCATAAAAACACCTCTTGGCGTGAAAAACCCTTTTCACGCAACTCTTCTATTTCACGCTGAACTTCCCTTTTTCGCGTAGAACTTCATTTTTGGTGCATCACTTATTCTTTTTGCACAATACTCTATACTTCAAATTTTCCGCGTGTCAGAGCTTGGGATTTTTATAAGTGTCGAGTCTCTTCTTTTAAATGAGAGGGGGTCACCTCATATTTATAGGAATTTTTGACCCTGCGCGTAAAACCCCTTCCTGCGCGTAAAACCGTCTCTCACTTCTTTAATTACGCGCACCTTCCTTTATTTTCGCGCACCACCTGTATTTTTCACACACCTCATGACTTTTTCCATTTTTCATCATTCTAACCATGAATCACCAATTTCACTCAAAATTACACACCGTGTTCCATATTACGTGCAAACCTAGGCTTTCACGCGACATCGTATTTCACACAATGATCCAATTTTTCGCACACCTCATGCCTTTTCCAAATTTCGAGCTTCTGAACTCAAAACACCTTTTGTGAGAAAAAACTTCATTCCTCTATTTCACGCACCACGCCAATATTTCACACATCCCGCTGATATTTCACGCAACCCACTAATATTTCGCACATCCCTTAATTTTTCAACGGAGCTTGCCTAAATTTCAGCGCACTCCATGCCTTTGGCATTTTTCGATGTTTTGACCTTGAATCATGACTTGTGCGCATAAATCTAAACCATCTTCAATCTTGTACGCAACATCCATTGCTAGATACACATCTTTATCTCCCGATTTTCAGGCCCTAAAATTTTGAAAACACTGGAAAATGACGCCACCTTAAACTTTTCTTTTGTGCCGCCCCCAGATTGTCCATTGCGTTGTCATTTCTCACATCACTTCTTCCTATAACCATTCTTCAGCTTTCATAATGAACTCCACTATCATGATATATATTCTTTGATAGATCAGCTTTAGCATCGTCAGAGTTACAATGGGAATTACTGAAACTTCATAATCTTCTTGCACCATCATTCCTTCCAATCAAAATTGTATATGAATGGAATCATCATTTCTCCCCCTTTCCTTCATAAGACTTGCATCACAAGTTCTCCTGGCTTATGATATTTGTGAAATACATATCAGCAAAGCATCGTCTGGTTTGATACAATGTGAAATGAATGGTTGTTTCAGAATGCCAAGCCATTCCACATTCTATCTTCTTCTTCAACTATCATTTCACACTTCATGAAAATCATTTTATTATATTATCCAAGGACTCTCTTGCATGGATCTCATGCAATCATGAAGAATCGCATGGTATTCTTCAAATACTCATTCTTCTTCAATCATCCTCAGATGGATGATACCTCTCTATTCTTCATTGTTGTAAACAATGTGTCACCTTTGAAACATGTTATTTGAACTTAGGATCACTTCAACAATCATCTGAATTAACTTCATCGAGAGTTTCCCAAACATGACATCAAATTCTATGATTTCATAACAATTCTCTAGGCATCCTCACTTCAGCCGATCTTCATTAACTTTGGAGTTCTTCTCCATATCCTTCTTCATTTTGACCAGTATTGTCAACTGTTGACAAAAAATACAATCTTCATACGCAAAGTGGTCCCCATAAGGCCGTTAGAGCCGAGCACCCCATGGTGGCCCAAATAGAAGCCCCTAGGCAACTATAATTGCTACCAGTGGAGCCAGCTCCGCAGCCCCGCAGAGGTCTGCCACCACGGGCACAACTTCCAGCCCAGCAACGACAGCCTCAAAATCGGCAAGCGCCTCTATGTAACGCGCCGCCGCCACCTAGGTGAGATAATCAAGTTCCACCTCCTCGGAAGGCTCCTCATTCCCCTCATCAGGGTCAGGATCCTAGATCCCCCTTTCCAGATAGAAGAAATCAGACCTACTTGTTTAATGTGGCTCAGGTTCCTGGTTACTTCCGCAGTGCCTTAGAGTAGGGAATTGTATGACTACTTGAGTGAAGAAAGCTAGAAGAGGAGAATCTCACTGATTGCCCCAACTACTGCCCTTATCACCGGATCATAGGGAAAATCCTCAATAATTGATATGTGTTCAAGGACTGGATCCAAGACCAGATTGAAAACAACATAGTCAGGTTGGGCCCAGCCCCGACATAAGTGGCGGGTGTCTTTGTGTGGTCAGATGGCAGTAGCGACATCGAAGGTGAGTGGCAGGAGGTTTCTGACTGCGGGTCTCAAAAGTATAATGACTGGATGGCCCTCAAAGTGGTCGCCCACGCCCATGGCATTATCCGTGCATTCCTGAATCATCCAGAGCCTTCAAAAGCAATGGCCACCACTCCTGTGTCATCATATCATGCAACATACTCCCAGAAGATCAAGCATCGACAATGCAAGAAAAAGCAACATGCCCCGCCAATGTCATCGTCATCCCACACTCTCAACGACTTCATGCCCCTGGAGATGGGGATTCCCCTGAGAATATTCCTGGTAGTGGATGATTCATCAAGTGATAGTCAAGGGTACACTTCGGTTAACACTGTTGAGTTGGTAAACCGCTACATGACTCCCGACGAGGGGGAGCGCCAGAAGAACCACCCCAACATCCCCAGTCAATGCCAATGTCGGAGGATCCGTGATCATATTGGTCATCGGGGCATGACAGATGGCACCTCCAGTCAGGCCATGCATGCTACTGAGACCATACAGTAGGCCCAGAGTAGAACTCAGCACACGCAGCCTCTTCATCTGGTGTTGACAGGCCTACCTCTACCAGCATTTGTGCTACTGGATCAAGCAGAACCACTTCGGCCGTGCCACGACCAGATTCTCCCTGTACAGAATGATCTCAGCCATCCGGTCCTCATCCAACATCTACTCTTTGGGATTCTACTAGTGAGAAATGAGATATGCCTAGTACCAGTCAGCCGCCGGTCCGGCTGGTAGGGCCCGCCATGTCTCATATCACAGAGCGGCTCCCTGCAAGCAGAAGTTCACGCCTGACACAGAAGTATGATGTTCTCAAAAACCTCACCGGTATCCCAGCGAGGCTTTCCATCCTTGAAGCCCTTAGACTATTTCCAGATATGCATGAAGCACTCGTAGAGGCTTTGAGAAGCCCCCTACAGTTTGAGACATAGGTAGCAGCAGTAGAGGCCTTTCATGCTGAAGCAGTTGAGAACGCTGAATGTCAGGCCATCATTTCATTCTCTAAGGAGGATGAAGGTTCTCCCATATAGAGGCACATCCGCCCATTATACATCACATGCTAGTTTAACGGTGTGGAGGTTCGCCACTGTCTCATTGACACCAGCTTTGGGATCAACCTAATCCTAACACGGACACTATGGAAGCTAGGGTTATCTGAAGATGACCTGACTCCCTCCAATTTGAGAATCCAGGGATACGACAAGACAAAAAAGACCCCGTTCAGCAAGGTCTGTTTGAAGACCCAGTTCAGTGGCCTAGTTTCCATCATTGAGTTTATGGTTGTCTCCCAGGACACCACATATAATGCATTGATGGGCAGGCCATGGCTCCACCTGCACGCGATGGTCCCCTCATCATATCACCAATGCATCTAGTACTCCCTTAATGGTCGGGTGGGCGTACTCCAAGGTGATGCATCTCCTTTCACCTCTTGTGAAGCCCACTATTTGGACACTAACTATTACAAGAGCAAGGATAAACAAGTCCAGGCAAGTGAAGTTAAACCTGTCACTGCTACGACCGACCCTTGGGCAGGCTTGAATGACGCATACGTCTTCTCAATCCAGTAGTTGGAGGCCACAACCCCTGATATGGGGCAATGTTTTGTCATTTATGGGACAAGGGGGAACCATGCTCCCAAATCCAGACAGCTTCGGAAGATCACTACATATTCTTATACGAATCAAGCCTTAGTGATCCTGAAGCCTCCCACTCCCAGTAGGTATTGGGGTGTCCGACTCATGGAAAAAGCAGTACGCTATACTTGTCTATTTCGATGGGCTAGAATAAGTTGGCTCCGGCAGACGCACCACTACAACATTGATATTATCAAACATGGCCCCTTGGGCCAGAGCCAAGATGGGATCGGGTCGACAACCTTCATTGCTGTAGTCTTGGCAGCGTCGGTGTTCCCCGATGCAATAACCACTATCTCTCAAGATGGTACCGACCTCCCATTAGGGTCTGGTAACTCAGAAGAAACTTCCCCTGTGGAAGATCCCTCTTTAAGCGAAGAAGAAGATCTGGAGGATGCTCCCCCTGCCTTTGAAGAAGGCGTTTCCACCATGGTCGACGAGTTGGTACAGGTGAACCTCGGAAGCGAGGAAAACCCGAGACCCACATTGATCAGCACTTCCATGCCCCTCAAGGAGCATCAGCGGTATGTAGAATTCCTTAAACAACACTATGATGTGTTTTCCTAGAGTTACGATGAGATGTTAGGACTAGATCCTCAGGTAGCATTCCACCACGTCGGCCTTCCGGTGAATCATCGTAGGTTCAAACAACCTCCCAGAAAGATGCATCTGTTTCACAATGCCATGGTTGAGGCTGAAGTTGACAAACTAATCAGTGCCAAATTCGTTAAGGAGGTCCAGTACCCCAAATGTCTGGCCAAAATTGTACTGGTCAGGAATAAGAATAGAAAGATAAGAGTCTGCATCAATTTTTGCGATCTGAACCACCATTGTTTGAAGGATGATTTTCCCCTTCCTGTGACGGAGCTCTTGATTGAAACTATGGCTGGGTTCCAAGCCCTCTTCTTCATGGATGGTTACTCTAGGTATAATCAGATCCAGATGTCCCCCGAGGATGAGGAGTCCATACCTTTTAGGGTGCCCCAAGGTACTTTCTGTTACCAGGTTATGCCCATCGTCCTGAAGAATGCTGGTGCCACCTATCAACGGGCCATGTATTGCATATTCAATCCAATCCTCAAGACATTGGTGGAGTGCTATGTAGATGATTTGGTGGTCAAATCTCGCCAGTGCTAGGACCATCTCAAGGATCTTGATAAAGTGTTAGGCTTCCTTTGTTCCCGCCACCTGAAGATGAACCCATTGAAGTGTACTTTCAGGGTCACCTCTGGAAAGTTCCTTGGATTTGTTGTCAGGTACCAGGGCATCGAGATAGACCCGAAGAGGATCATTTCCCTCAGTCAGATGCCTCCCTCGAGTAATATTCAGGAACTTCAAGGTTTCCAAGGCCACTTGGCCTACATATGCCGATTCATTGCGAATTTGGATGGAAAGTGTAATCCTTTCTCTCGGCTCATAAAGAAGGGAACCACTTATGAGTGGGATGAGGAGTTCCAAACCGCCTTTGAGGAAATCAAGCAGTATTTTCTCCAGCCTTCGGTCTTGATGCAACCCATCTCCGGGAAGCTATTGGTCCTCTATGTCACCACCCTAGAATGGTCCCTCAGCACCCTTCTCACCCAGAAGAGCAATGTGGGGATAGAGAATAACCTCTACTGCCTCGGTCACATGCTCATCAATACGGAGACTAGATACTCCCCCATCGAGAAGAGATACCTTAAACTCTTGTTTTCCATAAAAAAATTGAGACATTACCTACAGCACCACGAGGTACAGTTGGTGTCCCGAGTAGACCCGTTGAAGTACATCTTATTCCTTCCCATGTTGAATGGCTAGATGGAACGGTGGGAGGTAATCCTCCATCAGTTTTACATCAGGTTCATTCCCCAGAAGGTTATAAAAGGACAAGCGTTGGTCAATTTCCTTGCTACCCATCCAACCCCTGCTGACTGGGCCTTGGACCTTGATTTTCCTGATGATGAAATCCTCTCAGTCGATCAAGCCGTCCGATGTTGGTAGATGCACTTTGATGGTGCCTCCTAGATCCCCATCGATACGAGGATAAATGATGCTAGACTCAATAGGGTAGGCCTAGGCATCATTTTTATTACCCCAATGAAAGACATTCTACCGTATTCATTCCTGCTATCGGAAGGATGAAACAACAATGAGGCAGAGTATCAGGCCCTCATTACGGGCCTCGAGCTGGCCCTCGAGATCAAAGTGACCCATTTTCATGTGAAAGGGGACTCCGAGCTAGTCATTAAGTAGATCAACAATGACTATGTTGTCAGGAAGATAGAGCTCGTACCATTGTTGGAACGCACTCTCCAGCTAATGAACCAGTTCCCTTCTCGGCCAGAGATTACCCATGTCCCTCAGTCGCAGAACGGTCAAGCAAATGCTTTGGCCAGCTTTGCCGCATCACTTGTAAAACCTGAATAGGATGATCTGATTATCCATGTGGCACATCAGAGAGTCATAACTCATGTTACCTTGGATGGTGATGACAGTCCACAGGTAATCCATCTTACCATCGGGGCCTCTGCGTCAAGACCCCTGGGTCATCCAGATGCAGTAATCAAAATGATTTCCAATTGGAGGACACCTTTGGTTGAATACCTCCAACACAGTAATCTCCCATAAGACCAAGTTGAGCGTGAGAGAATCTGATGCCGTGTGCTACAGTTTACCCTACAGAGTGCTCCCAGCCTTGAGCCAATCCTATATAAGCGCGTGTTTTATGGCATTCTACTCCATTACGTTCAGGGGGTTGAGATTCCATAGACCATGTGAGAGGTTCACACCGGTTCTTGCGACGCCCATCAGGCTGTTCCAAAACTATCTCACCAGATCCAGATATTAGGGTATTTTTGTCCCTCCATGATCTATGAATGAATTGAGTTTTCCAAGAGGTTCCATGCGTTCCAAGTTCATGCTAACTTTGTGCATCGGCCACCAGAGCCTCTCCACAATACCATGTATTCTTGGCCCTTTACATTCTAAGGATTAGATGTCGTAGGACCATACCCACTGGCAATGGCCTGCCAATTCCGGTTCATCTTGACCGCCATGGATTTCTTTTTCAAGTGGGCAGAGGTAGTTCCGCTCAAGGAATTCAAGGCCCATTCTATCATTTAATTCTTGTGTTCCAATATCATCCATCGGTTTGGGGTTCCTCACGCTATCCTCACCGATAATAGCACCAACATACGAGCAGTCAGGTTGAAAAATTTGTACGCCAAGTACAACATTATCTCTAACCATACCTCCCGCTATCATGCACAAGAGAATGGGAAGATTGAGGTGTTAAATAAAACCATCTCTAACATTCTGCAGAAAATGGTTGGTCATAACAAGAGGAGTTGGCCGGATAAACTCCCCAACGCCCTCTGGGCTTGTCAGACAATGACTCGTAATTCCACCCAGGTGACCCCATATTCCCTAGTACACGGGACTGAGGCTGTCCTGTCCATCGAGATTCAGTTTCCCTCATTACGAACAACAGTCTATGACTAACAAGCTCTAGATAGAGTGGATGAAATCCATCTAGCTGAATTGGAAGCACTCGATGATAATAGGCTTCATGCCCTGCCCAATCTAGAAAGGCATCAGTGTAGGATGGATCGAGCCTTCAACAAGAGGGTTCACCTCTGCTCTTTCCTGCAAGGTGACTTGGTGCTGGCTTTGAGAACACCAATGATCCCTGACAGAAAACCACCCAAGTTGGAGCCCAAATGGGAAGGACCTTTCATTGTTCATAAGGTTTACACCAATGGAGCATACTCCCGGCTGACCATGGATGGTGAGCGTATCACTCCTCCCACCAATGCCAACTTCTTCAAGAAATAATTTGCCTAATACTTTCTGGTCCTACATGACCTTAAACTGGATGGTCCTACATGGCCTTAAACTGGATGGTCCCTATAACATCTTGCCTTTTTATCACATTAACTTTCATTACATTTTACAAAATCGAGGATCTTTAAGGTTTAGTGTATTGGAAACCAAGAACTTAAAACATTAAAACAAAAAACCTTCTTCTTAAACACTTGAAAGGCTTCTTCATTGTTCCTCATAAGTTCATTATAGCATCTCATAACTTGGGAGCATACATAAAAGGAAAGGGTGAGAAAAAGGTCCAGTAAGGGAAACAAGGGAAACATTTTACATGTGAACTTGAGATACATCAAAAAGTCATGAAAAATAACTTTAAGGCATGAGAAAGATATCATGAGGCATATCATAATAAAAATAACGTGCTTCATAACTTGAATATGTGGCTACAAAATTTCACATAGATAGTCGTTTCCATTTCACCAAGTTCCATCCCCAAGGTTTCATTAAAAATTACCAAGGTTATTCACCAAGGTATCGTTAAAATGGTCATCTGTAGAGATTAAGTCTTTACCCAATGCATTGGAGCACTATTAGGGAGCACCCTTAAATTTGAATTTATTATCATCTGAGCCACATATATCATCATCAAACATTTCATAAATAACCCATATATCATAAAACAAATGGGTTTCATTTCATAATCATAATGTTTTAAAACTGCTTTAAAGACATGATCTTTATGTCACTTTAAACCCACGGAAAAAGAAAGAGAGTTTCATATATGTAAGTCCTAGAATTAAAATAGAAAATTTTGATATATATGTGAATACCCATATATAAGAAAGATCTTTGAGTATTCACTTAATAAATTAAACTAATTTGAGAAAAATAGAGAGATATTTTGAGACGAAAATTCCGCAGCATAACAGCTATGTTATACGGTTTTAGAAAATAATGAAAAGAAAGGGGACATGGGTCACTCACTCATAAATGATCCATAAAACAGTAGAGGGACATAATATAAAAGATATAAGAACATGGTATTGAAATTTTAAAGACATACCATATGAAATGAAAAACATGAAAGGAAGACAAAAATAAGATTTCTCTTATGAAAATTCGGCAGCCTAACGACATCACTTGAAACTTAAAAAAAATGAATTGACGAGATCAAATAGGGTCTCTAATCATATGAAAATAAAATATCAGTATGATAGATATAGATATTTTACCCCAACATAATAAAAAGGAACATGAAATACTTGACATGAAAATAGATCTTGAAAATGAGAAGGGTGAAAGAATCCCTTAAAACATTCGGCAGCCTAACGGCGCCACTTAAACATTATTAAAATGAATTGATGAGAGAAAGAGGGGGTATCTCATCATATGAACATGAAAAGGGAATTAGGATTAATATAAAAGAACATCCCCAACATAAGATCATGGAGCATACAAGAAATGACATAAAAGAGAGTACTTGGAAAGAAAGAGAGAGGTAAGATCCCCTACCTTGAAGAGTAACTTTGAAATCTTGAAGTTTGGGACCTTGGGAGGGTTGAGGGCACCTTGATAGGACTCCTTGTGAGGTAAGGAGACCAGAACATCATTGAGGAGGAGTTTGGAATGAAAAGGATGAGATAATGGCTTGGTATTTATAGGGGAAGTGAGGGGACAAAGCATTAATAGCCAAGGGACACCTCATTGGTGGTATTGGCAAAAACATGGGCTTGCCCATGGTATTTGCCCATGGTATTGGCCACTTGAGACACCACATATGTAATATTACTATTCATAAGTCGACTAGAATTATCACATAATTATTACATCCTTAATGATGTCATTAAACACCCGAAACTCTAAACGGAAAATTCACTATTCACTGAAAATTCAACTTTTTCAGAAAAATCCCAAAATTTCATATTAACCAAATATCGATGCTCTGATTTCAAAAATGAACTCCATTTTATGAAAATAATTTTTAAAATATTTTTATTTTAATTTTTATATAAAAACACTATTCACTGAAAATTCATTTTTTCAGAAAAATCCCCAAAAATTATCTTAACATAATATCGATGTTTTGAATTCAAAAATAAATTCCATTTTATAAAAATAATTTTCTAAATATTTTTAATTTAATTTTTAATTAAAAAAATCACTATTCACCTGAAAAAACTGATACTTGACTAATAATTTCTAAAATAGTTATTACCTATTTTATTGAATCACATTATTAATCAAGGTGCCTATATTATATTAATACTTTCGTTAACTGATATTACTAATCCATTTGGTCACATTACTAATCCTAAGCGTAAAATTACTATTCATATATTACTATTCACCAAAAATTAATTTGATCTTATTAGACACTAAATTTCTTACAAAACACATTTGTAGAAGACCATTTTTTAAAAATATTTACACATCATTAATTATTTAAGGTTTACATAAATATTTTAAAATATCCTTTTTCCAAAATTCATCAATAATATACATCCTAAAATTATCCGGACATTTGAAAATTCACAAACATCACCATAAGAAGAAATCACAATTTTATCTCAAAGGATTACACAAAGCAGTTACGGTCTCCTTACATAGCCCCTTATAACCCCAGCATATGACCTAAGTGTAAGGTGTGCTATAGTGAGAGAATATGAGGGTAGCTCGGCCAACATTGCAGGAGTAGTGATTTCTATCAGTTTGAACTTCTCACGAAGGCAATTCCATTCTAGATTCACACGATGAAGTTCGGCTTGGGTTTGGTCCAGAGCAAAGCCCAGTGGTGCTACCTTCTTCCCAAATCCCGTTAGATGGGATTTGATTGGCCTGAGACTACTGGATGAGGCCATTAAATCTTATTTATATATTAATTATCCAAGATCACTTGTATTTAGAGACAATAATTGTAACATTTAGTTTCCAACGGTCATATTTACCAATGGTCATATAACAGTCGAAACCCTACAATCTCATTTTAATTATACTCATGTTATCAAATGAAACAGTTTTGTTGAGTATAAAATATAATAACACAAAAAATTAGGAAACAATATTTATTCAATATTTCAGGTCGTTACATTCTTCCCCCCTTAAGAAATTGTGTCCTCGCAATTTTTAAAATTGGGTTTTGAAATTTCATTGAAAGTCCCACATCGGAAAATGAGTCAATAAAACTATTAATTTAAAAGAAAGAAAGGTAAGTACAAAGGTCGTCTGAGTTAACCCATACTAGGATTCCATGTAGGGAATCATGGATATGGAAGAGAAAACAAAGGGTCATGTTCTGATGGATAGTGATAGAAAACATGATTAGGAGAAAGTTAACCATAAGAAAATCACAAACTTATGATGTGTGTAAACGGTATTTGATTAGCTAGTAGGAAACGTAAACCAATGACAATTTTGTTTTACATTCCATTTCATAATTTTGAGGAATTCATTTACTACATAGAATAAAAACATAAGGAAATATACCTACCTTCAAGTAGAGTTTCATCCTTTAATAAGTTTCTACCAAAACTAATATTTTCTCCAAACGGTGAGCATTAAAAAACACTTGGTCTCATCAAAAGAACACAAATCATCTTCAAGTGAATCACATAATCCACAAAATATTAGCCATATATTTCTTTTATCTTTAAACATTATCCCAAAAATAGAAAGGGTGAGATAAAACAACTCTTCAAAAAGAAAGAACCCCGTATGAAGGGAAACTACTTTAAATCTTCAAAGTTCCATGGTACTACCCAAAGTTCATCATAGACCATTCAATAAATAACTATCCTTAAAATTCCTCAAAATTAACCAAACTAATATTGAAACCCAAATACAAGAAGGATTTTATAACACAGTCTTCCAAGATAAACTTTATCGTTCATCTCCAAACAACATCAACCACTCCTAACATCTTATAACAAAAGTAACTAACCTAAACATATTTTTCCCAAGATAG
Source organism: Viscum album (assembly GCA_963277665.1). Lineage (NCBI taxonomy): Eukaryota > Viridiplantae > Streptophyta > Magnoliopsida > Santalales > Viscaceae > Viscum > Viscum album. The sequence goes on along the minus strand of OY728162.1, from coordinate 31,945,856 downwards.
GTTGATCATTTCCATAAGTAACCTAAATTACTATAAGTTCACCTAAAATTCATCTATTATTCAAAATATAATTGAACCTTTACTCCTAAAATAAAATACCATAGTAATCTATTTACCTCGATCATATAGGGTTCCCAAAATAGTGAACGTCTTCCAAAATAATAATCATCTTTTAATCCCCTAATCAATTTTTTTTTCAAGAAGAACAACTTCACAACATCAACATGTGGTACATAACAATAGATGTTTTCCTTAATGACATAAAACCATCTAAGGTAGTGACTCGACGTTGTTAGAAAACATTAAAGATATGCTCATAGGGCACAAACTAAAATACAACATTGCGAGGAAGTTACATGTAATATAGTCATCATGATCCATCTCAGCATAGGACTTGCATTGTTCCCTTGTCCTTGAAGACTATTGATGCTCATCATGCTTCTCATCCCTTCCAAGAGAGCATTGCCTTGGATAATGTCCAACTTCTCTATATTTACGACATTGAAAAGTATAAGTTACATTACATCGAACCTTATCTCTATTCATAACATTATCCATTTTTTAAAGTAATTGGCTACTTTATGCCCTATCACCCCACACTTAAAACATCTCCCAGTTCCTTTGTGACATTCTCCTTGGTTCCCCTTTCCACACTTTTTGCACAAAGGAAATTAGGCCTTCTTTCCCTTATCAACTTTATCAGATGAACATCCTTGAGACTTCCTCTTATTCTTCCTTGATGAATTTGGGCATTCAACTAGGTACCAATTATTAATTGTGATTTTTGATAGCTGTTTTGGCATAATCAAAATACGTTCAACTTGATCTCTCGTCATCTCTGTCATATTAATAGGGCAATCGTCACATTTCCTATCACATTGGTTTTTGGGTCATGTTCTTCCATTTCCCGCCATTAACTAAGAAAAGTAAGTATAATTAGGGGGCTTAAATACTTAGCCAATAATCATGAAAAGGAAACTTATAGCATAAAAGGATAAGGTTATAGAAGAAAAGTATTCCCTAACTTGTGATCCCCTAGGTTCCAATCTAGGTTATCCATGATCATATATTATTATGTGAATCTTTATTTTATTTTATCTTTGTCCCTTTAATAATGGTTCATACAAAGCTTATAAATTTACCAAAGCATATCCCCCAGGAATGTCAAACCAAAAGTGAAGCAAGGCCCGTTGTCATGCACTGGGTTACCTCGGGTCAAGCCTAAAACACCTTGTCAGAGTTTTCACTCCTAGGAACATCTATGCCAGAGCCACCTCTACATGTTCATATCCAGACAAAGATTTATTTGTTTGGAACCCACTTACTCAATACTCACCAAAATACAAGGAAGATTTCCTATATTTAAAATTTTCTGTAGGGTTATTCCTAAAGTTTTCATATAATAATTTCCACAAATAACTAAACCATACTTTGATACCAACTATAACATCCCGCCTTTTTATCACATTAACTTTCATTACATTATACAAAACCGTGGATATTTAAGGTTTAGTGTCTTAAAAACCAAGAACTTAATACATGACAACATAAAACATTCTTATTAAACACTTTAAAGGCTTCTTCATTGTTCATACTAAGTTCATTACAACATCTCATAACCTAGGAGCATAGATAAAAAGAAAGGGTGAGCAGAAGGCCCAGTAAGGGAAACAAGGGAAACATTTAACATGTGAACTTGAGATACATCAAAAAGTCATGAAAAATAACTTTAAGGCATGATAAAGAGATCATGAAGCATATCATAACAAAAATAACATGTTTCATAACTTGAATTTTTGGATAAAACATTTAACATAGACAATCATTTCCGTTTCAACAAGGTCCATCCCCAAGGTGTCATTAAAAATTACCAAGGTTATTCACCAAGGTATCATTAAAAATGGTCATCTCTAGAGATTAAGTCTTTACCCAACGAATTGGAGCGATATCAGGGTGCACCCTTAAATTTGCCTTTATTATCTTTTGATCCACTTATATCATCATAAAACATTTCATAAATAACCCATATAGCATAAAATAAATGAGTTTCATTTCATAATCATAACGTTTTAAAAACTGCTTTAAAGACATGATCTTTATGTCACTTTAAACCCACAGAAAAAGAAAGTGGGTTTCATGTATGTAAGTCCCAGAATTAAAATAGAACATTTTGATTTATATGTGAATACCCATATATAAGAAATATATTTGAGTGTTCACTTAATAAAATAAAATAATTTGAGAAAAAGAGAGAGACATTTTGCGACGAAAATTCTGCAGCATAACGGCTATGTTATACGGTTTTAGAAAATATTGAAAAGAAAGGGGACATGAGTCACCCACTCATAAATGATCCATAAAATAGTAGAGGGAGAGAATATAAAGGATATAAGAATATGGTAATGAAATTTGAAAGACATACCATATGAATGAAAAACTAGAAGGAAAACAAAAATAAGACTTCTCTTATGAGAATTCTGCAGCCTAACGACATCACTTAAAACTTAAAAAAAATGAATTGATGAGATAAAATAAAGTCTCTCATCATATGAAAATAAAATATCAGTATTATAGATATAGAGATCATACCCCAACATAATAAAAAGGAAAATGAAAGACTTGACATGAAAATAGATCTTGAAAACGAGAAGGGTGAAAGAATCCCTTAAAAATTCGGCAGCCTAACAACGCCACTTAAACATTATTAAAATGGATTTATGAGAGAAAGAGGGGGTCTATCATCATATGAACATGAAAAGGAAAGTAGAATTAATATAAAATAACATCCCCAACATAAGAACATGGATCATACAAGAAATGACATAAAAGAGAGTACTTGGAAAGAAAGAGAGAGGTAAGATCCCTTACCTTGAAGAGTAACTTTGAAATCTTGAAGTTTGGGACCTTGGGAGGCTTGAGGGAACCTTGGGAGGACTCATTTGGAGGTAAGGAGACCATAAAGTCATTTAGGAGGATTTTGGAATGTAAAGGATGAGATAATGTCTTGGTATTTATAGGGGATGTGAGGGGACAAGGCATTAATGGCCAAGGGACACCTCATTGGTGGTATTGGCAAAACCATGGGCTTGCCCATGGTATTTTCCCATGGTATTGGCCAATTGGGAGACCTCATACCTTATCTTACTATTCATAAGTCAACCAGAATTATCACATAATTATTACATCCTTAATGATATCATTAAACACCCGAAACTCTAAACTGAAAATTCACTATTCATCGAAAATTCAACTTTTTCAGAAAAATCCCAAAATTTCATCTTAACCAAATATCGATGCTCTGATTTTAAAAATGAACTCCATTTTATAAAAATAATTTTTTAAATATTTTTAATTTAATTTTTATATAAAAACACTATTCACTGAAAATTCATTTTTTTCAGAAAAATCCCCAAAAAATACCTTAACATAATATCGATGTTCAGAATTAAAAAATAAATTCCATATTATAAAAATAAATTTCTAAATATGTTTAGTTTAATTTTTAATTAAAAAAACACTATTCACTTGAAAGAACTAATACTTGACTAATAATTTATGAAACAATTATTTACCTATTTTATTGAATCACATTACTTAGTCCAGGTGCCTATATTATATTAATACTTTCTTTAAGTGAGATTACTAATCCATTTGGTCACATTACTAATCCTAAGTGTAAAATTAATATTCATAAATTTCTATTCACCAAAAATTAAGTTGATCTTATTAGACTCTAAATTTCTTACTGATTACATTTATAGAAGACCATTTTTTGAAAATCTTTTCACATCATTAATTATTTAAGGTTTACATAAATATTTTAAAATATACTTTTTCCAAAATTCATCAATAATATACATCCTAAAATTATCTAGACATTTGAAAATTCACAAACTTCACCATAAGAAGAAATCACAATTTTATCTCAAAGGATTATACAAAGCAGTTTCAGTCTCCTTACATAGCCCCTTATAACCCCAGCATAGGACCTAAATGTAAAGTGTACTAAGGCGAGAGAATATGAGGGAGGCTCGACCAACATTTCATGAGTATTAATTTCTACCAGTTTGAACTTCTCGTGAAGGCGATTCCGTTCTAGCTTTACATGATGAAGTTCGGCTTGGGTTTGGTCTAGAGTAAAGCCCAGTGGTGCTACCTCCTTCCCAAGTTCTGTTATATGGGATTTGATTGGCCCGAGACTACTGGATAAGGCCATCGAATCTTCATTCTATATTAATTAACCAAGATCACTTGTATCTAGAGACAATAATTGCAACATTTAGTTTCCAATGGTCATATTGACCAATGGTCATATAACAGTCAAAACCCAACAGTCTCATTTTAATTATACTCATGTTATCAAATGAAACAGTTTTGTTGAGTATACAATATAATTACACAGAAAATTAGGAAACAAGATTTATTCAAAATTTCGGGTCGTTACAGTCCTGCATAACCCTAAATTACACGTCGGTCCCGCATGACCTTAATCTATCCAGTCCAACATGACTTTAAATTATACCATCCCTTATGAAGTTAATCTACACACACTTCTTCTTAATGTTAAACTGGACCATCAAGAACTACGTGTGGCTTTATTCCCATCATTATGCGATATGTAGGACTGCCAGAACATTTAGGTTTCAGGTCCAACCCCATATCTTAGAGATCTCCCGGTCACCTAGGCCCCTTGGCCTGTTCCCTTCCACGAGAGGGATATATATAGGTGTGGTACAGGGTTATTCCCTCCTTTGAGTTGGGTTTTTGGCAACCGTTCCATTCCCCCTTTCTCCTAAGAGTTCACCATCTCTCTCAAGTTGAGCCCCTCGACCCTTTGCAGCAGTTCACCGATGTGTCCAAGTGCACTCTGGTCTTGGACCTGGAGTGTTAGATTCAATGTGGGCAAGTTCCATTCACTTGTCAGGCTTCGTGTTCCTCTTCATTTGGGCCCCCATTATCTTTCACACCTGAAGGGACCACCAAAACAGCATGGATGCTAGGCCTAAGGGCTCTCCTACCATTACGGGCCAACGTCCCTAAGGGTTTTCAAACAAAAAATCGATACAAGTCCTGCGTTACGAACATGGTCAGTGGTTGATGCTCATTTGTTTGTCCCCATTCGAGGCTAACGCGACATGGATGCTGTGTTGCAAACATGGTCAGTAGTAATCCTCCGTCACTATGCCAGCCCCTTTAGGACTTGAATATTGGTTACATGATTCACATTATGTTCCACCCCGTTATGCCCAGGTAGAATTTTGACACTCTTGGCACTATCCCTTAGTGCACCCCTGCACGTCAGGGGGATGAAGATGCAATACGGTGTTCTTCAGGGCTCCCATGGTCCGAGCTCTAAGACCATAAAATATGATATTCTCTAAGAACTATGTGTGGATCTATTCTCATCCTCATGGGATATGTAGGATCACCCGGACATCGCGTTTCCGGGTCTAGCTCAACTGGGAGATAGCCTCTCCTGCCCCTTATACTCTGACCCTTACTGGCCTCTTGGACCAGGGTTACTTTCCTAGAGTTGTACACGGTGATGATATGAAACTCATCCTCATTCACGTCGGGTATGATTTATCGCGTCGTGCACATTACTTCATGTCCAAGCCATACGACTTTAAACTTTGCTATCTAGTCCTATCACATGACCCTAAACTGTGATAATATCGCCTCGACCGCACGATGAAAAATAGAACTGCATTATGATGACCTCATTATAGGGGACATCACATTGGGTATCGGTCATACAACATACCATTTTTCGATGCTAGCATATGTCTTGATTCCCTTGGCTATACCGGGATCCCTAGGTCCTCGGATTATCGCTTAAAAAAAGCATCTACCCTAAAGGAAAAACAAGATACATAAAATACCACTTCTTTTGGTATGAGGGCCAGACCCACACACCCCTTTCATCCTTCTCATAGGTACCTTACCATGCCACCCCTTAGAACTACGTATGGATTGATTCCCATTCTTATGGGGTACATAGAAATGCCCATGCGCCCTATTCCTGGGCCTGACCTAACTTTTGTTTTTTGGCCTTTAACCTAAAACCTCTCTTAGGTCCACAAGGATGAATACCCTGAGAGGGGGGGGGGTGAATCAGGGTATGACTAATTTAAAATTAACGCCCGTTCTGATCTTGTTTCACTGTTATGCAAAACAATCTTCTCTCTCTTTCCTGCTTCACAAAGTAAATAGAAATTAAAGCATGCACATCACACAAAAATTTTACTTGGTTCACCAAAAATGGCTATGTCCAAGGAGCATACACCGACAAGTTATCGGTTGTACCAAATTCCACTAAACTTCACTAGCCGTGGATTACAAGGTTCAGGCATAGTCACTCTGTCCCAGGCTCACTGCCTTTACAAGGTTTAGGGTCATCTCACTGCTTTACCAAGGGTCACTCCCTGTTTCTCTCTCTCTGGCTCACTACCGGTGGAGAGGATCACATTCTTCCTCTTCCTTTGCTCACTGCTCTTGAAAGGATCCACTCACAGTTTATAGACCTGTAGGTATCTTCATTTGCATGAAAGAATACATCTTCCTCTGTGTGTAGATGCTCTGTTGAAGCCCAACTTTCACTGGTAGATGAATTTCTCTTTACACTGAAGGTATCGGGAAAACTTCCAGCTTCCACAAAGCCCGAAAATCACTACCGGAACAAAACCTTACTTGACGCACAAGTCAATCTCAGCGCACAAGTATCAGCACGCAAGTCACAACTGGCGCGCAAGTCTACCTAAGACACTTGCACAACACAACCTTCTTCAACCCAAAACCAGCGCGACTCACTTCCTTTTACGCCCAAACCAATATTGGCACGCAACTACCAACCGGCACACAACTTCTCAAACTGGCGCGCAACTTCAACCACTGTCGCGCAACTTCACTTGCGCTCCCCACACACCACTTACGCGACCACCACACCTGCGTGATGGGATCTCTGATTTCTCAAAGTGTTGAACTCTGGTTGAGAATGGAGAGGGGTGGTCCAATATTTATTGGCATTTGGTCACCCCTACACGACAGTGCACAAGTCTCTCCTCAGCGATCAAGTCTCGGCGCGCAGGTCTCTTCCCCTGCAAGTCACTTGCGCGACCCAATTCCAAACTTGCGCAAACCTCTTTCCTTTGTCGTATTATGATCTTCTGATCTTGAAAAAAAACCGGCGCCCAAGTTCTCAAGATTCCAAGTCATCGACGTGCAAGTATCTTTCACGGCGCGCAAGTCACTTGCTCGACCTCACCAAAACTTACGTGAAACTTATCCCTTTGCCATATTTTGATGATCTGATCTTGAAAAACATATGGAGGGCAAGTTTCCAAGCCTTCATGTACACAGATCACAAGTCCCTTTGCCAAAAACCACTTTTCTTCATTTGTCGATTTTCAGGCCCAAAAATTTAGCAAACACTGGAAAACGGCGCCACCTTGTATCTGTTCTTTTTTATGCTGCCTCCAGATCATTCATTCCTTTATTGACGTTCTTGAATCAAACATGGATCATTGACCACAGCTCTTGAACTCGGCATTCCACCATGAAATCCTCTTTGTCAACAAATTTGTATGTCATGGTTTTCATTGTCAACAATCAACACTCAGATGTCTACTTTGTCAACAAACACAATCACCTCAAAAATGCTTCAATGATGCCTTGAGGGATTTTTCCCCAACAATCTCCCCCTTTGGGTTTGTTGAAAACTCTTCCATAAAAGGATACATCATTGATTCTTCAGCCACCATTCGCCTTTTTCGATTATGATAGCGATCAAGGATTTACTCAACACATACTCTAAGCCCACATGAGCAATGCTCGGCATGAGAAACAAGAGTAAATGGAAAGTTCATCAATGAATCACTTCATCTCTGACTCCCACTATTGATACCAAACTGATACCAATTTGTACTAAACTGACACCAATTGTTGAAGGACTTGTTGGAAGACCAATTGTTTGGTTTGGAAATATTCTTACCACCCTCCAACACCACTCTTCTGCTTTTATCACGATCCTCAGTTGTCATGATATATATTCCTTGATCGATCACTTCTAGCATCGTCAGATTTAAAAATATTCCCCTTTCTCATTTCTCCCCCTATCTGGCTGCTCCACTGGTCAGCTTCTCCCCGTATCTATCAAATAGCCACACTGTCTCCCCCTTGAACAATCACTATTTTCTCCCACTTTGTCAAAGAACCCAAAGGTCACTACTTTATAGTCTGTAACATAGTAGAGGACACATATCAACACATTTGGGAAAAACACATCATACCTCAGAAAGAGGGGGAGTTCCACATCCACACACTTTTAAGTGTGGGGAATCAACTGAACTCCCAGAGCCAGTCGATGCCTTTCGAATGCTTCCTTGGGTAAGGCCTTGATCAGAATATCTGCAACCTGTAACTCTGTAGGCACATACTCCAACTTCACAAGTCCTTGTTCCACCTTCTCCTTGATGAAATGATACGTAATCTCAATGTGCATTGTCCTTGAATGATGGATGGGATTTTTTCTAAGATTTATATCACTTGAGTTGTCGCACTAGATTCTGATCAGAGACTTCATTGCAACTCCCATATCTTCAAGCTGCTGCTTCATCCACAATAACTGTGTGCATGCTTGAGTGGCTGCAATATATTCAACTTCTGCGGTGCTCAACGAAATACAATCCTGCTTCTTACTTAACCAAGAAATACATAGCCCACCAAGATAGAATGCACCACCTAACGTTGATTTTCTATCATCTACTGAACCGGCCCAGTCTGCATCAGTATATCCCAATAACTCTGTCTGAGATTTTTCAGTATATGTCAAGCCGAAATACACTGTGCCCTGGATATACCAAAGTATTCTTTTCACTGCAATCATGTGGCTTTCCTTGGGATTACTCTAATATCTCACTGCTTGGCATGTGGTGAAAACAATATCTGGCCTTGTTGCAGTTAAGTATAACAGACTTCCAATAATTTTCCTGTATTCTGTGATATTAACTGCCTTGCCATCCTCATCTTTTGATAATTTCATCAGGGTAGCAACCAGAGTCTTCATCTCTTTGGAATTATCCATTCTAAAACCTCTCAGAACCTCCTTGGAATATTTAGATTGATTAATGAATGTTACATTCCTTCCTTGTGTCACATGTAGACCAAGGAAAAACATTATCTCTCCAATCATTGACATTTCAAACTCATTTTTCATGAATTCGGAAAACTGTATGCACTGAGCTTCATCTAATCCACCAAAATTATGTCATCGACATACACCAGCACCATCATCCTTTGATTACTGTCATTACTAAAATAGAGATTGTAATCAACTCCTCCACGCTGAAAATCAAGCTTCTTCAAGTACTGATCAAGCCTTCAGTACCATGCTCTTGGTGCTTGTTTCAGCCCATAAAATTCCTTCTTCAGCCTGTAAACTTTGTTCTCATCCTCATGAATGAGAAAAACATCTGGCTGCTCAATGTACACCTCTTCTTCCAGAACCCCAATCAAGAATGCGGATTTGACATCCATCTAGAACACTTTGAACTTTCTTTGCACTGCTATGGCAAAACATAATCTGGTTGTCTCCAGCCTTGAAACTGGTGCAAATGTCTCATCTACATCTATTCCCTCTATCTGGGAGTATCCCTTGAACACTATCCATGCTTTGTTTCGAATCAAAGTTCCATCTTCATTCATCTTGTTGTGATAGACCCATTTTTCCCGATGACATTCTTGTCTGCTGGCCTCAAAACAATCTCCCACGTCTGGTTCTTCTCAATCTGATCAAGCTCTTCATTCATAGCCTGAACCCAGTTTTCATCTTCATCTCCATCAGGAAAACATTTCGGCTCCACCTGAGATAAAAATGATGTCTGCTATAATGATTTCATTCTTCGAGTCTGAACTAGAGCTGTCTGATCACCAATGATATTCTATCTATCAATTTCATCTCGACTCTTTGGCTTCCTTGTAGACACAGACTTGAAACTTTCTTGTTCATAATCAGTATCTTCTTCTGAGTCAGCCTCCGCCACTTCTACTCCCCCTGTGTTACTTATTTTCTCATCACTTTCATCCGGAAACTAGTCACTGGGTCGTTGAGTATTCTGTTCATTTTCAACTATAGTGACATCATTGCTCTCTACAATTTTTCCCAGCCTTTTGTTGTAGTATTTACATGCTTTTCTTTTCCCTGAGTAGCCAAGGAATATCCCCTCATCTCCTCATGCCTCAAACTTCCTGTGATTTTCTTTGTTGAGAATGAAACACTTACTTCCAAATATTCGAAAGTATATCAGCATTGACTTCTTTCCATACCACAGTTCATACAGAGTCTTCCCTTGCTTCGGACACAACAGAGACCTGTTCGAAACATAGACCGATGTCAAAATTGATTCCTTCCAAAATTTCTCTGGTAGGTCTTTATCAATAAGCATCGTTCTGGCCATGTTGTTGATGATCCAATTTTTCCTTTCAACCAATCCATTCTGTTGAAGAGTTCTCACTGAAGAAACTTGATTCCTTATCCCGTGTTTCTCGAGATAGTCTTCGACCTGACAGTTTATGAATTCTGTACCGTTATCAGTATGAAACTTTAGAATTTTCTGCCCAAGCATCCTTTCTGAATCCCTCCTATACTGCTTTATGTAGTTGAACACTTCTGTCTTATGGGTAATGACAAACACCCAGGCCATTCTGCTAAAATCATCAATGAAAAGAATATAGTACCTTTTTCCCATTTATAGCTCGTGGTGAAATAGGTCCAAATACATCAACATGCACCAATTCGACAAATCCAGTTGATTTTTGTTCCTTTGGCCTGTATGTCTTTCTGATGATCTTCCCTTGTTGACAAGCATCACACGTATGAGTTCGATCACGTGACAGTTTGGGAAGGTCTCTAGTAGCATCACACTTTACCAAAATCTTCCATAGATGGTTGACATAGATGACCAAGTCGCTTATGCCACAGCTGGTTTTCTTCTTCTCTGGATAAAAAGCACGAATCTTCTTCCCCTCCTACCAGGTAAAGATTTCGCTTTGTTCATTTTCCTTGTAGAATGAATTCTCCATCTTTTCTTTTAACAATACACATCTTCTTGGTAAATTGGATAGAGTGCCCAGAGTCACATAGTTGACTAACACTAAGAAAGTTATGACTGAGACCCTCTACTACCAAGACATCAACATGTCTCATTTCTTTTTCCCCAAACATGGATTTCCCTGATCCAACAATCTTCAGGCCTTCATCGTTTCCAAATTTGACAACTCCTTCTTTGTCATATTTTATGCCTGTAACAAGATCCTTATTACCCATCATGTGAGATGTGCAAGCACTATCAAGGATCCACACACTAGAGCGATTTGATGCTTTAAGAGAAATCTCTACCACCACAACCTTCTCAATTTTCTTCTTCTTGGTCCATACTTTTTCTTTCATACTCGGCATGGATTGAGGCTTCTGTTCTTTCTCAGAGTATGATGGACCAGCTTCATCTTGCAAAGCCGCAAATCTATTCTGCATTTTTAACTCACTTGTCATTTTATCGATCTGCTGCTTGCTAACATTTTGATTATGCTTTGGAACATTTCTCTGAATGGTCAAAGTGAATTACCTAGAAATATCCTCAAATCTTCCGCACCAAAAATAGTGTCCTTCAAAATATGTTCTGGAAAACCGTTCTCTATTTGGATGCCATCTCTGTTCTTGTTCCCTTCGATATCTTTTGTCTATGGAACACACATACTGTGAATGTACCATCTTTCCACAACAATAACACCTGATATAAGGTGCATTCCTTTGTGTTACTTCAGCACTACGAGTTTCCCCTTTGGATCTCTAAATATTCTGATTCTGCTCTGTGCCCAAATCCACCTTCAATATTGGGACAGGTGCTTGCAGTTTGACTTCAACTGCCACAGATTTTTGTTTCTGATTAAGCCCTGAATCAGCCTTAGCTTTTGAGCTTTCTTGTTGCTTCACTCCTGCTGAAATAAGAGCCTTCTCTTTCATCTTCTATATCTTCTGAATGGCCTTCTTTTCTGATATCACATTGGGGGTCAAGAGTTTTTCTTGATCCTTAATTTTTTGTCGCAGACTGACCACTTCTTCTTCAAGATCTTTGATACGTTTGACCTTCTCCTTTCTTATGTTATTCAAACAATCAATTTCCTTCTTTTGTTCCTAAATTTTAAGCTTATACTCAACAATATTTTCTGAGATCTCTCGTGTTGAGGATGCTAGTCTTTCAATTTCTTCTAACATCTCAGACTTTTCTTCATCCTGTTGTTGCATATAGAGTTTGGCATCACGAACCACTTTATTGGCATTCTTAATTTTGGCTCTCCAAACGTCTATCTCCTCAAGAGATGCTTCCAATTCAGCTTCCATATCAACTCTCCCTTCAATTTCTTCTTCTTCATCAGCGTAAGCTTCTTCCTTTTTCTGAGAACTACCAACAATCGCCACCAAGGCATTTACCCCACGATCTCTACAATTTTCTATTTCCTCAACCTCTTCATCCTCAGACTCATAAGAACTTTAAAATTCTTTTGAAAGAAGATTCTTTTTCTTGAAGAAATTTCTTTTGAATTGTTTCTTCCCTTTCACAAACGCTGAAGTCTTCTTCTTGTGAATTTCAACTTCATCATCATCATTATCATTATCTTTAAACTTCTTGGGGCATATTGCCGCAAGATGACCAACCTTTCCACATCGAAATCATGATAGTGGAAGTTTTCCTTTAAACTTTCGTCTTCCTCTTTTCAGATTTGAAGAAAGGAATGACATCACCTCATCTATCTCTTCTTCCTCATTAGAGTCTTCAATGGTGAGCTTCTTCATGGTCTTGAATGCCACCTCTTTGTATTTCCCCTTTTCCACAGTCTCTTTATCATCGTTTCTCATTTCATATACAACAAGAGTACTATAGAGACCCGAAGCTTGACGTACATGGATATTACATTACTTTTGCGGAATACTTAGTACATAACAAAAACACACACACACAAGGACCGTAATAGTTTAGTGTCTTTGGAAACTCAGAATATAATCTTCTAATCATGGTGAAAGATCTTCAATATCTCCCATAAAGATCTTCTTTTTTTTAAACCTAAATCCTTTCTTTATGTCCTGGGGAAAAGAAAACATAAAAGGGTGAGCTCAAATGCTCAGTAAGGGTAAACAAAAGAAATATCAATCACATCATATACATAAGAACATAACTTTTGGAAATCTTAACCTGCAAAAGAGATCAAAATATCATAACATGGGATAAATCATAGAAGTGAAATGTAATCCCAATAATCGTAACTTAAAACATGAAACTTTGTGGAATACACACATAATCATATAGAAACATTTCTTATTAGTCAAGACTCATTTCCAAGACTATCTTAGTGGACAAAGTCCCTTTCTGAACCGAGTTCACTCCTAGTTTCAGTCCGGTTTCACTGAACCAGTATAACCTACCATTCCAGCCATGTCTATCTCATGAGATATAAAATCTTTACCCAATGCATTGGAGGGAGATATAGGTCCCACCCATCTCATAATGATACTATTCTTATGTGTGCCACAAAATCATAAACCATACATCATAGAATAACCCATGTAATAAAAATGGGAATCTTAAACATCGTGACATCATAAAACAATTCATATAAGATAAAGGAATTCATAAAAATAATTCCATCACAACATAATCAAATCAATGTAATAATAGGGATAAAAACAGAACCCTTTTATTATCTTAGATGGAAAATAATTTTGATAAAACACTTGAACTCCATTCTTGAGGAAAATATCCTTTCTACTTCAATTTTTTTTCCTTTCTTAACATGTCATACAATTTTAAACTAAAAGAATTTGATTAAAAATAAACTTGAAAACTTGTAAAGGAAGCTTCTTAGAAATAATGTTTTAAAAATCCATTCATGCCGTATAATTTTAAAAAAACATTCTTCGTACTTTTTTCAGAAAAGTCAAAAAGTACCTCGTACGAAAAATGACAAAATATTCCTTTCATATCTTTTAATAAAAACTCACCTAAGGGTATAATTGGATTTAAACAATTGTAGGTGGATGAAAATAATATTACATATTGAGGAAACATGGACGTGGATGATAAAATACACCCCAGTAAATACTGAAGTATAAACAATCTCATATAAAAATTAGATTGTGATATTTCCCTTACCTTAGGTCTGATATGATTTGTACGTGTCCGAACCTTCTTTATAATGATTTGAATAATGTTATTGACTTATTACAGAATCATACTTATTTTTATGATATCATATATGGTTCACTTATGGATTTATATTACCCATTCTTTTGTAAATTCCATGTTAAAGAGTGTTTTGGGTAAAATCGTTTCATTTTTTGTCCGTGTTTTGACTTGTAATTATTCATATCATTACTTAGATCATGATTACTTAATTCCAGAATATAAAACATGATTTATATATAATATATATTGAGAATATACATATATAAAATAGATCAGTAAATGGAAAGAAATACACCGTTCATGGAGACGGTAGGCCGTACGTACACATGAACACTGTTTTCATTTCCTTATTGAGTTGAATGGAATTAAGTAGATGACATACATATATATACACATAAATCCAGTATCATTATTATGTCATATATTTCATTATTACTTATTATATATACTTTATAATCATTCATGAATGGTTAATGTGGAGAATGAATCTCATCGCATCGTGGAGACGGTAGTCCGTACGTATGCACGAGCGATGATATCGTTCTCATGATCGTGGAATTGTATTGGAGTGTATGTATACTATTTCAGAATCAATATCACATTACAATAATCATATATAGTTATTATTTACACCATTATACACATCCAAGTAAGGTGGTGGTGGAAAATAGATTACACCACGGCGTGGAGACGGTATTCCGTACGTACGCACGCGCGGTGATTTCATTTTCCGTAGGATGGATAGATGGTGAAATAAGCTTGTTTCATAATTATAATAACATATTAGTATATAAGTGATACTGATGTTATTACTTCATAATGAAACAACCTAAGAAGAATAAGTGGAAGAAGAAATAAAGATGAAAGAATTGGTAACAGACATTACCTCTTCTTTGAAGTACTTCTTTGAGACCTCATTTTAGGGCAATAAAATAGGTCTTTGAAGAAGACCAGAACCTCTAGGATGTTTCTAGGGAAGTGGAGAAGGGAATTTGTCAGGGTTTTTCCGAGCTTGAAGGCTCAAAGTGGTGTGAGGAAGAGAGGGAGGAGGTTCCCTTTTATAAGGGAGGAGAGGGGCACCTTTGGAATAACTAAAAATATTATTTTATTATAAAGTCAAGTTCGGTTTTAAATAGCTCCAAATTGATTTATTTCAAGGATAAAGTGGGGATGGGTCGAAATACTCTCATCCAATAGAATTTAGACAAGTTTAGGTTCCTATTTTAACCTTATCATGTAGATTTAACATTAAGTTAAATAATTTTACTTTTACCATGTTTTCTTGTGTTCTTATACTATAAGGTTAATAAAATTACTATATCAAGCCAAAAGAACCCCAAGTTGTTTATTATTAATATATATAAACTTATCTAAGTCATTTGGCCGAACCTTATATTTTTATGAATAAAATAACAATTAATAATATAATATTTGTTTTAAAAACTATTTTATGTCAATTTTGACACTATTTAGTAATTGATTTTTGTGAAAATCATAACAGAATGATAAGTTCGAAAAAAGATAATTAAATCAATAATAACATGTCATATTAACCTATAAAATTAGTGTAATTCATAAAAAGTCTCAAATTAAATTTATTTGGGTATTTATAACATCAATTATTTCAATATTTCATTAATAAGATAATTACTGCATCATCTTTGTGTCATAAATAAATTAGCTTATTTAAAGTCTAAAAATTACAAATAAAATATCATTATGTAGGAAATCTTTTTAGCTTTCTAATTAATATTTATAGTTGAATTTATCTTATGTATAACTCCATATTAAAAATGATTTACTTATTAAAATTTGATTTTAACTATTTTAACCCTTCGTTAAGTAAATTAATAATAAATGTCCTAATCTAATACAAGTGGGCCTAAATGGTCATATTTTATTACTAAGGTTGTTTTTGGTCGAATTAAACTTGTAAAATAGAATTAGGACATGTGTTAGGGTAATAATAATATCATTTTTACCCTTAATTACCCTATTTACTTTTAACCGTGGTAAAAAAAAGTAAAAAGTTACTATTCACCAAAAATTATTTTCATCTCATTGAACCACATTTTACTTACTGACATCAACCGTGTCTCTAGGATTTTTGAAATTCCAATCACAGAAGCGGTAAACTTAAGATTTATGAAAAAATTAGTTTTTTTAACTACCACTTAGTAGTTTCACTATTCATCAAAAATTGAAGTTTTTCAGAAAAATGCCAAAATTTCACCCTAAGCTATAATTGATATTCCGAATTCAAAAATGATGTCTATTTTACAAAATTCCCAACTTATAAGTTGCATTAATTAATTTTATAATTAATTTCCGCTGTCACAACAAATAGCGTGTTTTTAAGAGATAATAACTATCAAAATATTAACACTTGTTTATGTCTGGTTTAAATGTGAAATTACATCCAATGACCAACATTGTATTAAATTGTAAAAATATATTCTAAATATACTTTAAAACCACTCAAATTAATAATTTATCACTATTAATTGTTTCAATTAAAAAAGTTGTTTTTAATTAAAATTTAGTAATTTTCACTATTCATCAAAATATGAAAGTTATCCGAAAAGTACCAAAATTTCTCCCTAAGCTAATTTCAATATTCCAAATCCAAAAATGAAGTTCATTTTGAAAAATAAAATTTACAAAATTTCAAAAAGTGGTTATTACTATTCATAACAGCTAGTTTTATTAATATTTTAATAGCATATCATTGTTTAGTGAAACTCGGTATTGCGTACTACACATGCTATCGAGGAAGGTCGTGATTGCGTGTAATGAAAGGCAAGTCAAGGATGCATGTTGAGCAATCTCCTTTTGGTGTAGCGTACAACACAAGACATTAATGAAATTAAAAAGAATATTTTTTTATAAAATCTCGGGCTGTTACATTCTACCCCCCTTAAAATGAATTTCGCCCTCGAAATTCGTCGGGGTTATAAATGGTTTACTACTCGAAAGTTTATTTAATAGAAACCCACATCGTAAAAAGGAATACCAAAACTTGGATTTAAAAACTAAAGTATGAAATGTAACGATTACCCAAATAAACTAATCACTGGGTTTCCACATAGGTGAAAATATGGATATGGAAGAGAAATCTAACCATCATGTTCTGATGGAGAGTGGTAGAGAACATGGCTATGGAAAAGCCAGCAATCACAAAGCCATAAATTTGTGACGATCTAAGGTACCATCTGATTCATCAGATATAAGAGCACTAGTACAACATTTTTGGTTTTCAAGATCGTTTCCCTAAAGTTGATGAAATTGGAATTAGAAGAAATACTTTCATGATTTCAGTATAGTCTCACCGTTGGTCGTTCTTTGGACAATTTCCACTTCATCTCTTAAAGAAATGAAGTTGGATTTGTCATTCGTGATGTGTTAGCAGATCATAGAATGATGGGTCATTCCATCTGTCTCAGACAAAAGGTTAGAAAAGTTATCAAAAAATACATAAGACCATCTATGGTGAAGTTAATCGTATACGATTCCAAAAATGAACTTATACTTCATATATCATACTGCTTAATATAATAAAACTAGTTTCTACTAAACAGGGACTTCCTGTAGGCCAGTGGTAGGTGATAAAGGCCAGTTGCACTTCGGTTGTGGGTTCAATTCCCACAGCCTTGTCCGAAGCGATGGGATGTCGCCCGTCCTCCAGGTTGTCCTTTTTCTAAAGTATATTACTATAACATCCCATCAACAATATCAAAAAAAGTTTTATCCTTAAACAATACTAACTTATGTCCAACATAATCTATTCCAATCTTTAGGCTTATCTAAAATACTTCGGTCCAAGCTCATAGTATAAAGAAAATGATCACGTGAATGCCATCATTTATCCCCCATATATCATAAGATATATCTTGTTGGTCAAATTACAAACATGTGAATACCTTAATCATGTATTCTCTTGAAGAATGAATACCCATTGAACCTTAGTGAAAACATGAATGCAGTCAAAAGTTAACTCTTTCCACATACCAAAATCCAAAAATTCAATATACTCAAACCATGATATAACCTTCTCCTTATATCAGTCATGAGCTCATGAATACTATCAAACATTTAATTTTCTCCTTATCCCTTCATTATGCTTATATCATCTACATTCCAAAAATATCTGATTAACCTTTCATGGATACTGGTACCATTAATCATACACTTTCAAAACTCAAGGAAAGACAACAGTGTAACAATCCTTAGATGTCTCTTTATTCCATAGTACCATGAGATTACTTATACAACATTACACATGATAAACATGTAATCATTCCACTACATTCTTAAACCATTGACCGAGCTTCAACAATTCTTTCATATCACATATCATTTGTAGTCTCTTCATCATCATCAACATAAATACTACCCATACGACCATACTGATTCTCTTTATGAGACATTCCCTTAGGGAATTGGTTTTCATAATTCCCGTACATTCCACATTTAAAACATTTAACCATTGTTGATGTCGTAGCAATACCATTATCCTCATCCCTGGTGTTAACTGAACCTTTTCCTTTGCACTTACTGGATTTGTGTCCTTCTTTTCCACACCCAAAGCATCTTCCAGTTCCTTTGAAACATTCTCCTTGATTCCTCTTCCCACATGATTTACATAGGGGAAATTAAACTTTCTTTTCTCTATGATCATCATGAAACTCCATCTTTCTCTTATTAGCCGAGTCAGGAATTTTACTTTATTGATCATATTATGAGATTGCTGATTCGGCATAATAATAATGTTTGGACTTCCAAATCCCATTTCATTTGGTTTCTCATAAAGAATATCATTCCATTGTCCATCATATCCTCCATTATCGTGAATCATCTTGTTTCCAGCCATTATCTAAAACCCAAAATGAATAGCGTGAGAGGCAAAAATCATAATAAAGGTGGAGTAACTTCAATATCTAACATATTTGGTTTAATCTAATATCGTTACCATAGTTCTAGGACTATATCCTATATGTATACTTATCCTTAGGGACATCCCTAGACATACCTTAGAAATATCTCTAGGGATCTCACTAACGTTTTCGCATCCTAGTTTCCAAAGGTTGACTAAACTTTTCCTCTGATACCAACTATAGAGACCCGAAGCTTGACGTACATGGAAATTACATTACTTTTGCGGAATACTTAGTACATAACAAAAACAAACACACACAAGGACCGCAATAGTTTAGTGTCTTTGGAAACTTGGAATATAATCTTCTAATCGTGGTGAAAGATCTTCAATATCTCCCATAAAGATCTTCTTTTTTTTAAACCTAAATCCTTTATTTATGTCCTGGGGAAAATAAAACATTAAAGGGTGAGCTCAAATGCTCAGTAAGGGTAAACAAAAGAAATATCAATCACATCATATACATAAGAACATAACTTTTGGAAATCTTAACCTGCAAAAGAGATCATAATATCATAACATGGGATAAATCATAGAAGTGAAATGTAATCCAAATTATCGTAACTTAAAACATGGAACTTTGTGGAATACACACATAATCATATATAAACATTTCTTATTAGTCAAGACTCATTGCCAAGACTATCTTAGTGGACAAAGTCCCTTTCTGAACCGATTTCACTCCTCGTTTCAGTCCTGTTTCACTGAACCGGTATAACCTACCGTTCCAGCCATGTCTATCTCATGAGATATAAAATCTTTAACCAATGCATTGGAGGGAGATATAGGTCCCACCCATCTCATAATGATACCATTCTTATGTGTGCCACAAAATCATAAACCATACATCATAGAATAACCCATGTAATAAAAATGGGAATCTTAAACATCGTGACATCATAAAACAATTCATATAAGATAAAGGAATTCATAAAAATAATTCCATCACAACATAATCAAATCAATGTAATAATAGGGATAAAAATAGAACCCTTTTATTATCTTAGATGGAAAATAATTTTGATAAAACACTTGAACTCCATTCTTGAGGAAAATATCCTTTCTACTTCAAAAACATTTTTCCTTTCTTAACATGTCATACAATTTTAAAATAAAAGAAGTTGATTAAAAATAAACTTGAAAACTTTTAAAGGAAGATTCTTGGAAATAATGTTTTAAAAATCCATTCATGTTGTATAAGTTAAAAAAACAATCTTCGTACTTTTGTCAGAAAAGTCAAAAAGTACCTCGTATGAAAAATGACAAAATATTCCTTTCATATCTTTTACTAAAAACTAATAAAAGGGTAAAATTGGATTTAAAAAATTGTAGGTGGATGGAAATAATATTACACATTGAGTAAACATGGATCTGGATGATAAAATACACCCCAGTAAATACCGAAGTATAAACAATCTCGGATAAAAATGAGATTGTGATATTTCCCTTACCTTAGGTCCGATATGCTTTGTACGTGTCCGAACCTCCTGTATAATGATTTGAATAATGTTATTGACTTATTCCAGAATCATACTTATTTTTATGATATCATATATGGTTCACTTATGGCTTTATATTACCCGTTCTTTTGTAAATTCCATGTTAAAGAGTGTTTTGGGTAAAATCGTTTCATTTTTTGTCCGTGTTTTGACTTGTAATTATTTATATAATTACTTATATCATGATTACTTAATTCCAGAATATAAAACATGATTTATATATAATATATATTCAGAATATACATATATATAATAGATCAGTAAATGGAAAGAAATACACCGTTCATGGAGACGGTAGGCCATATGTACGCATGAACGCTGTTTTCGTTTCCTTATTGAGTTGAATGGAATTAAGTAGATGACATACATATATATACAAATAAATCCAGTATCATTATGATGTCATATATTTCATTATTACTTAATATATATACTTTATAATCATTCATGAATGGTTAACGTGGAGAATGAATCTCATAGCGTCGTGGAGACGGTAGTCCGTATGTACGCACGAGCGATGATATCGTTCTCATGATTGTGGAATTTTATTGGAGTGTATGTATACTATTTCAGAATCAATATCAATTTACGATAATCATATATAGTTATTATGTACACCATTATACCCATCCAAGTAATGTGGTGGTGGAAAATAGATTACACCACGGTGTGGAGACGGTATTCCGTACGCACGCACGCGTGGTGATTTCGTTTTCCGTAGGATGGATAGATGGTGAAATAAGGTTGTTTCATAATTATAATAACATATCAGTATATAATTGATACTGATTTTATTACTTCATAATGAAACAACCTAAGAAGAAGAAGTGGAAGAAGAAATAAAGATGAAAGAATTGGTAACGGACATTACCTCTTCTTTGAAGTACTTCTTTGAGACCTCCTTTTAGGGAAATAAAATAGGTCTTTGAAGAAGACTAGAACATCTAGGATGTTTCTAGGGAAGTGGAGAAGGGAATTTGGCAAGGTTTGGCCGAGCTTGAAGGCTCAAAGTGGTGTGAGGAAGAGAGGGAGGAGGTGCCCTTTTATAAGGGAGGAGAGGGGCACCTTTGGAATAACTAAAAATAGTATTTTATTATAAAGTCAAGTTCGGTTTTAAATACCTCCAAATTGATTTATTTCGAGGATAAGGGGGGTATGGGTCTAAATAATCTCATAAAATAGAATTTAGACAAGTTTAGGTTCCTATTTTAACCTTATCTTGTAGATTTAACATTAAGTTAAATAATTTTACTTTTTCTGTGTCTTCTTGTAGTCTTATACTATAAGGTTAATAAACTTAATATATCAAGACAAACGAACACCAAGTTATTTATTATTAATCTATATAACCTTATCTAATTCATTTGGCCGAACCTTATATTTTTAGGAATAAAATAACAATTAATAATATAATATTTGTTTTAAAAACTATTTTATGTCAATTTTGACACTATTTAGTAATTGATTTTTGTGAAAATTATAACAGAATGATAAGTTCAAAAAAAGTTAATTAAATCAATACTAACATGTCATATTAACCTAGAAAATTAGTGGAATTCATAAAAAGTCTCAAATTACATTTATTTGGGTATTTATAACATCAATTATGTCAATATTTCATTAATAAGATAATTACTGCATCATCTTTGTGTCATAAATAAATTAACTTATTTAAAGTATAAAAATTACAAATAAAATATCATTATGTAGGAAATCGTTTTATATTTCTAATGAATATTTATAGTAGAATTTATCTTATGTATAACCCCATATTAAAAATGATTTACTTATTAAACTTTGATTTTAACTATTTTAACCCTTCTTTAAATAAATTAATAATAAATGTCCTAATCTAATCCAAGTGGGCCTAAATGGTCATATTTTATTCCTAAGGTTGTTTTCGGTCGAATTACACTTGTCCAATAGAATTAGGACATGTTTTAGGGTAATAATAATATCATTTTTACCCTTAATTACCCTATTTACTTTTAACCGTGGTAAAAAAAAGTAAAAAGTTACTATTCACCAAAAATTATTTTCATCTCATTGAACCACATTTTACTTACTGACGTCAACCATTTCTCTCATATTTTTGAAATTCAAATCACAGAAGCGGTAAAATTAATATTTATGAAAAAATTAGTTTTTTAACTACCACTTAGTAGTTTCACTATTCATCAAAAATTGAAGTTTTTCAGAAAAATGCCAAAATTTCACCCTAAGGTATAATTGATATTCCGAATTCAAAAATTATGTCTATTTTAAAAAATTCCCAACTTATAAGTTGCATTAATTAATTTTATAATTAATTTCCGCTGTCACAACAAATAGCGTGTTTTTAAGAGATAATAACTATCAAAAGATTAACACTTGTTTATGTTTGGTTTAAATGTGAAATTACATCCAATGACCAAAATTGTATTAAATTGTAAAAATATATTATAAATATACTTTAAAACCACTCAAATTAATAATTTATCACTATTAATTATTTTGATTAAAAAAGTTGTTTTTAATTAAAATTTAGTAATTTTCACTATTCCTCAAAATATGAAAGTTATCTGGAAAGAACCAAAATTTCTCCCTAAGATAATTTCGATATTCCAAATCCAAAAATGAAGTTAATTTTGAAAAATAAAATTTACAAAATTTCAAAAAGTGGTTATTACTATTCATAACAGCTAGTTTTTATAATATTTTAATAGCATATCATTGTTTAGTGAAACTCGGTATTGCGTACTACACACGCTATCGAGGAAGGTTGTGATTGCGTGTAATGAAAGGCAAGTCAAGGATGCGTGTTGAGCAATCTCCTTTTGGTGTATCATACAACACAAGAAATTAATGAAATTAAAAATAATATTTTTTTTATAAAATCTCGGGCTGTTACAAGTGCTGTGCAGGTTATCCCATGTCAGTTATTTTGGGTCTTTATCTTCCAAAACAGAAACTTTCGGATTGAACCGAGGTGGAAGTTTTCTCAATATGCGCTTCATAATTTTTATATCTTCGATAATTTCTCCAAGACCCCGCATGGCTTCTACCACAACATTTACCCTGTCAAAGAATGCATCAATAGACTCATTCGGGTTCATTCTCAGATCTTCATACTTGTTCCACAACACTTGTAGCTTTTCCTCTCTCACCTTTGTATCCCCTTCATATATATTCAAAAGATTTTCCCACATGGCATGTGACGTTTTTCATGACATCACCTTTGTATAGATGGGATTGGAGAGGGCTCCCCCTAAGGCATTGATCTCTTTGGAATCAGCATCCAACTCTCTATGTTCAGCTTCTGATAACGCACCACTATTAATATCAGCTGTGATACCATGAATAGCTGCTAAAAACACATCCATTCCCAAAGATCGGAAATAGTGTTGCATTCGATTCTTCCATATATGAAAATTACATCTGTTGACGATTGAAATCCCTTTATAATTAGTGACCTCCATTGAGAGAAGAACAACTGTCAAACTTTCGTTCTGATACCAATTGTTAGGTCCACAAGGCTGAATACCCTGAGAGGGGGGGGGGTGAATCAGGGTATGACTAATTTAAAATTAACGCCCGTTCTAATCTTGTTTCACTGTTAAGAAAAACACTCTTCTATCTCTTTCCTACTGCAAAAAGTAAATAGAAATTAAGGCATGAACAGGACACAACAATTTTACTTTGTTCACCGCAAAGGGCTATGTCCAAGGAAAATACACCGACAAGTTTTCGATCATACCAAATTCCACTCAACTTCACTAGCTATGGATTACAAGATTCAGGCACAGTCACTCTGTCCCAGGCTCACTACCTTTACAAGGTTTAGGGTCAGCTCACTGCTTTCCTAAGGGTCACTCCCTGTTTCTCTCTCTCTGGCTCACTGCCGGTGGAGAGGATCACCTTCTTCCTCTTCCTTTGCTCACTGCTCTAGAAAGGATCCACTCACAGTTTATAGACCTGTAGGTCTCTTCATTTGCATGAAGGAATGCATCTTCCTCTATGTTTAGATGCTCTGTTGAAGCCCAGCTTTCACCCGTAGATGAGTTTCTCTTTGAACCAAAGGTATCGGGAAAACTTCCAGCTTCCACACAGCCCGAAAATCACTGTCGGAACCAAAACTTACTTGGCGCGCAAGTCAATATCGGCGCGCAAGTATCGGCGCGCAAGTCACAACTAGCGTGCAAGTCTACCTCAGACACTTGCGTGACAAAACCTTCTTCAACCCAAAACCTGCGCGACTCACTTCCTTTTACACCCAAACCAATATTGGCGCGCAACTACCAACCGGTGCACAACGTCTCACACTGGCGCGCAACTTCAACCATTGTCGCGCAATTTCACTTGTGCGACCCACACACCACTTGCGCAACCACCACACCTGCGTGACATGAGCTCTGATTTCTCAAAGTGTTGAACTCCGATTGAGAATGAAGAGGGGTGGTCCAGTATTTATAGGCATTTGGTCACCCCTGTGCGACGGCGTGCAAGTCTCTCCTCGGCGCACAAGTCTCGGCGCGCAGGTCTCTTCCCTTGCAAGTCACTTGCACGACCCAATTCCAAACTTGTACGGACCTCTTTCCTTTTCCATATTATGATCTTCTGATCTTGAAAAACAACATGTGCGCAAGTTCTGAAGATTCCAAGGCATCAACATGCAAGTATCTTTCACGGCGCACAAGTCACTTGCACGACCTCACCAAAACTTGCGCGAACCTTATCCCTTTGCCATATTTTGATGATCTAATATCCAAAAACATATGGCGTGAAAGTTTCCAAGACTTCATGTACACGGCGCGCGAGTCCCTTTGCCAAAAACCACTTTTCTTCATTTGTCGATTTTGCAGGCACAAAAATTTGGCAAACACTGGAAAACAGCGCCACCTTGTATCTGTTCTTTTTTATGACGCCTCCAGATCATTCATTTCTTTACTGAAATTCTTGAATCAAACATGGATCATTGAACACATCTCTTGAACTCTACATTCCACCATGAAATCCTCTTTGTCAACAAATTTGTATGTCATGGTTTGCATTGTCAACAATCAGTACTCAAATGTCCACTTTGTCAACAAACACAATCACCTCAAAAATGCTTCAATGATGCCTTGAGGGATTTTTCCCAACAACCTCCCTAGGGAACACATGATGATGTGGACCTAATCCCCACTCACACTGGGTTGTATGAGTTACATCCCCATGTGTCTCCCGGATTTCCTACGAAGACCCTTTTCATAACTACGTATGGCTAGATTCCCATCCTGATGAGATATGTAGGAACGCACAGACATTTTGTCTCGGGTCTAGCCCTAGGAATCACAAATCCTATCCTTTCTCACTGTCGGACCGTTGGCCTAACCCCTTGGGGAGTTGTGTAACTACCCTGAATGAGTTCGGGATGCCCCATAATGACATTGGGAAGCAACAACTCCCTCACCAGAGAGGTCCTAACAAAAAGAAGGAATGGTCCATGATCAGATTAATGCGCCCACTTACTGTGCTTCCACCACAGTGGTGTAATTTCAAGAGTGTTGGATTCTGTTCGAACAAACCATCACTTCACCTTCCACTCTTTGCGTGCCCTTTATTCGGACCCTCATACTCTTTCACGTCTTAAGGGACCCCCTAACAATATGGATGCTCATCTTATGGTCAGCCTGCTGTCCTAGGCTAACGTTCTGGAAGACTGATGGATGATATTTTGAGTTTGGTCCCATGTTTCAAACATGGTCAGCGATCGGCCCTCATTTGTTTTCCCCATTTTAGGCTAAGGCAATAGGGATGTTGTGTTTCGAACACGGTCAAAAGTTGTCCTTTATTGCCATGCTCCACCCACAGTGTTCCGAATTTGGGGTAACATGATTCACATTTTTCATTCCCCTATGTTCGTACTGATTCTAATCCCTATGGCATTTCCCCGCTCGTGTGCTAGAGCACATTAAGAAGATGATACATCAATCGGTATGAGGTCCTCTTCCTTTGATTGGGCCTCCCTCTTCTCCTCGGAAATATAGATTCAAATCTTGAATGCCCGAAGCTTGGTTGATGCTCCTGCGATCAAACAAAGTGATAGTACGAGAATCCATTGTTTCTCACATTGGGTACGACCCACGTGAGCTTAGGAATGTATTGATATTTATTTCGGGATTATGGTTGAGCACGTTAAACCAAGGGGACAAGTAAATAAATTTGTCCATACATGCAGTTCAAAATAAGAAGTAGTAAGGTGAAATAAGTTTATGGGTTCGGCCAAAACAGAGCCCCTAAGGGTCGGCTTCCTGAATGGATCATTCCAAAGCCGCTACCCTTTGGTTGGTGGTCTCCAAGACTACTTCTTGCCCCCTAATAACCCTTTATTCCTCAGTGGCCGCAAAGCACAGTTCGCCGACCCTAGCCCGTTCCCGTGCCTGTTTGGTTTGATGTTCAATCATCTGGTGACTCTCTTACACTAGTTTTTCTTGGGCATCTTCCAGCTGGGCCCTCAACTGCTCCATGAGCGCCGAATAGTTTTCAATTAATATCTCATTTTCTTTCACCTATTCTTCGAGGCGTCAGACCTCCTGCTCCGCCTTCAAAAATGCTCGGGTACTCCCTGAATCCTCCTGACACTGGGTGACGTTGGAGCACCGGCTGGTCTCATGCATCTTCTCAGCCATGTAGTCACGAACCGTTGCTTGAAGGTGTTGGGCATATGCCCCTCTAGCACATAGGAAACATAGCTAGGTGTGGAGTGATCCCATCCGCTTCAACCATTCTGTCTGAGGCTGATTGAGAAAACTCCCGATGCACTTCCACCCTTTGCGTCGGGTCATCCAGCTCTCCTCGACCACTTTTGAGTCCGAATCATAAGTTTCCTCAGGATCAGTGGGCCAATAGATAGGAAAAAAATTCAACATGCTAGAATAAGGGTCTTCCTCGGATATTCCCCCCATGGGGTTGGGCTCTTCAGCATCTGAGCGACCTTCCTCTCTTGCCTCGACCCCTGGTGGCACCTTTGTAAACTTCAATCCCTGCCCCGACAGCAGTGCCATAAATTTCCGCTGCTCTCTGCTCACCATATTCCAGGTCCAACTTGGTTTGAGAGTCTTGTCCTAGATAGGGTAGTACATTTTCCATTGAGTCGCTTGCGGATGGTCTGAGCTCAGCAGCCCAACAAGCCTCCAATACCATGACCACTGTACATACATGGAGCACCCTTCTCAATTGAGTCCTCTAACAGTAAGTACAGACGTTGAAGTAATGAACTTAAAGGAACCCAAAGCATCATCCTATAGTGTTCTATCCGGTACAAGAGTTATCATTGCGGGGGCTCCCTCAGCACTCGTCAGTTCAATAATGGGCGTCGGTTCCCCACTTTGTTCCATTGGAACTACCCCCTCCTTTGACTGGAGACTCTTGATCAGCACCAATATGCTCCTGAGTAAGATAAGGAGGGTGGATTAAGTATTGTAAAGGAAAGTGGATAAAATGAGAAGGACAGATAATAATTGAAGCATACCTTGAGTAGCTCAGTCACATCTATATCAGAACTGATGATCTCACCACTCTCCTGGAGGATCCCTTGGTAAGATGCCCCTCGAGACCCTTCACCTTCAGGATCCTTTTATCCTTCACCTTCTCCTTCTGCCTCCTCCTCTTCTGTCTCAATTTCCTCCGACTCATCATTACTGTCGTCATCCCCCGACAACATTCTTTCTGGATCATGCGCCTGGCCGAGCATCACTTTCACCAAGAATGATGGCTCATCGCGCCGACCCCTTTGGCGTGAATACACATCCATGGCCATCAGATATGCAATCCGACGATGAAAGTTCACTCTGTTGACAATCCGGACAAGCCCGACATTTGGCAATTGAATCCCATCTCGCTCCATCTTCTGCCCGAGAGCTTCAGTACTAATCAA
The DNA here is from genome assembly GCA_963277665.1 of Viscum album. Taxonomy (NCBI): domain Eukaryota; kingdom Viridiplantae; phylum Streptophyta; class Magnoliopsida; order Santalales; family Viscaceae; genus Viscum; species Viscum album. The sequence continues at coordinate 31,917,290 of OY728162.1, read as the reverse complement.
TTTTCGCAGGGTCATCCAAGCCAACCACAGAGCCGGGAAGATTGCATATTTGGAAGGTTGAAGAAGATACTTTATCTACTTCCATGTGAGTTCCTTGGCCGCTACAGGATCCACTCTCCACCTAGGAAATGAGGGCTCGACCACGCCATATGACGACCCCACTGCTGAAGTCCCGGACTATGCGGGCCCAGTTTCCTGATGTGCTGCTGAGCTTCTCCCCTCAACGACACTCTGCCTTCTCTCTCGCCACCCGGGTTCCACACCGGCGACCATGAGTTGCTGAACTCGCTTTCGCAAAATCCCCACAGGGTATGCTATGGCCCAATGTTTGGTGTACTCGGTTGAGAGGCCAACATCAACTCCGGTGGGAGGAAAGGTGATGACGTCACCAGAGCCATAGGTCATGGAAATCATCCACATTTGGTGAAGAACACAGGGATGTATTTCTTCCTGAACATCTATGTAGACTTTTTTTGGCATCCGATCGAGGCACCCAAGCTGCCTGGATAACCTGGATGGCACGTAGGGCTCGCAGAAGATCTTCCTATCAATCTGGGCCACAAGCACCCCGCCTCCAATTCTATAGAAGTACTCCCTCTACTCTAGTGACCCTTTCCCATTGTCTATCATCTGGCTAGTTGGGGTGGGGAATGGGATGAAAATGAAGTTGGCATGATTACTAATTTTGATCCTTACTCCCTCCTCGTTGAGCGTCAGCGGCATGACTCTGACAATGTTCAGTAGGGAAGATCTCATGCCATTACCTAGAGGATGGATGGAATTCATGAAGGTATATCCACCGCAATGCACTGAAACCCAGCCATAGAAGAGCTGGAAAGGGCCACCGATTCTCCTAGGTGACCCCCTCTCGATATTCATCCCAAAATGGCATACAGATGAGCCAGCACGAGGACCCCCAGATTGAATCCTCTGTTACCAGCCATGATGCCAGCCATCACTAGGGTCGCTGGACGGACTCCCATCCTTGTGTCCCTCACTGGTAAGAGCCACCCACTCAGGATTGTGGAGAGGAATCTGGTGTACCAAACATATGGGTCCTGACTCTCATTTATGCTATATCCCCATGATTGATAGTTCTCTGCCACTAGGATCCTCCAGTACGATCCGATCTTGCTCCTCTATGCCACAGTTGGAAACCGTTTCCCTCGCCCTGACATCTAGACTGCTAGATCCCTTTTTAGGAACATGCTAAACTAGTGCTTAAAAGTGATGTCCTTCAAGAAATCCTTGACCCCCAGCCTCTCCTTAGCCAGATCTAATAAATGCCATGTCAACATGGGGGTTCTGGATCAGTCTCCCCAGGTGTTCATTGGTGGAAGGAATTCATCATATTGGTGGACCTCCAAATGGATACCCCCGATATAGTGAATATCCCAAAGACTAATACCGACTTCCCCATGATGAAGATTGAAGGTATTGGTATCAGTGGACCAATGAGTGAACAACTCTGGCCCAAGCTTTTGTTGGCGGTAGAAGTGAAATTGCAACGTAAAAACTGCCTCGAACAAACCAATATGCCATAGATCAGAACTAAATTGGTCACATGTATGGTGAACCCAATACGCCCAGGCCCATTCACTGGTGAAGTTTCCCTCAGATCGCATGTCCTAGTCCTGCAGCCAGCCTTTAGCCTTGTTAGTGACATTCTGACGAAAGGTGCTTGCATAGAGGGCCGCAGAACACTCCGCGACATGGTCACTCCCTAAAATGGTCCTAGTCCTAGGATTCAGGATATAAACGTCCATATGTTTGGTTTCCCTAGTAGGATGACAATTGTTGGTGATTTTGTATCAAGGGAGATCATCCTCACGGGTCACCCATGACCGCGGTGTATCCACTTCAAAACATGGCAAAGGGACCTCCTCCAAAATACTGAAGTCCCATAGTGGTAGATTGTGGGATAGGGTGTACTCCTTTTAGGTGGGGGTTAGCATATTGAAAAGGGTATGGTTATTGGAGACAATACTTTTTGTGCCATAAACCTCAGGATTGGAGACCATTTCATCCCTTAGAGCACTGGCTTCTCCCTCTTCAGCCTGATTTGTGGCCATCTTCTTCCAACAAGTGCTAGAGTAGCTGGCGCGAAATATGAGAGGGTGGCACAAAATATCAGTGAACATCGTGAAATATCAGGGTATGGCATGAAAAACCCAGGTTTTCATGTAAAACAACTACTGATCTTGGTGGAATTGTGCACAACCGGAGTGGTTTTTCGTGCAGGATTGGAGAAATGTTCGCGCAAGAGAGCTCAAAGCCTGTCACACGAGGAAATTCGTATGGAGCATGGGACCCACAATGGATTTTTATAATCAAAGCTGGGTTTACGCACCCATGCGAAAAGATGATTCTGTGCCCCCTTGGGTTTTTCATGCTGCTCTATGTTTTAGCTCGCATGGACCCCACAGAGTTCTGCATTTTGGCGTTTCCTTCAGAATCCGAACGTTGCGACCCCTCACCGATTCGATTCTGAGGGGGGGGGGGATTTGTAGATGCCGAAAAACACCCAAGGGATAAAGAAGGTTTCAAAAAGACAAATTGAAGTCATATTTAGATCTAGGGACCCAGTCCGGGGGGACTGGAGGAAGTGCGCAAAAAAAAAATTCGTAAGTGCATGCAAAAAAATATGCCCTTGCGGAAAGCTCTTGGATTCGCGAGAATTATGCGGCGGGGGTGTGGAATACGCGCCCCCACCCCGCGCGGTTGACAGTTCGCACCGCTGACATCAGTAGAAAATTATTTCACACCGCCATATTTTCTGTGCCCCCAAACACCAATAAATATAAGGTGACCCCTCGACTTCAGAAAAAGTTGAATCTGAACCTGCTCTCGTGCGCGAAATTTGCCTATTATGTGTGAAAATATGGCCTTCAGGAACTGTTATTTTCATGCCAAGTCATCCCAGAGTCTGCCTTCATGTGATATCCCCTTGGTTTAGACTGAATTCCATTCCCTTCGGGGTCTTCCCCCTGCGCGCAATCCTTTCCACTTGCGTGCAGGCTGGCCGATTGCACGTAGTCCCCTTCAATTGCGCACAACCCAGTCATTGCACACAATACCCTTCACTTGTGCGCACCCCAGTCATTGCGCCCAGTCTCTCCCAATTGCACGTAGTTCATACTCATTGCGCGCAATCATCACTGATTTCACGCTAGCCTGGTGTTTTGCGTGCAATGCTGCTTATTTTACGCGCAAGCTTCAATGGTTACACGCAACTCTATAGGACCCCGTTCTCCATACTCCTTGGGTGTACCTCTACGTGTGTGTACAATGCTCTGATTATGGATGCCATTTGTGGGTGTTTATCAAGCCTCGAGCATCCACATCATACACCACTTTCCCGTACGACCTTATAGGATCGTACGAAGTAATTTCAAAATCCCTTGGACGGTTCTTCCCATTGCGTTGCTTCACCTCATGTTTCTTCACAGAGGCACGCTAACGGCTATTGCTTCTTCACATAGCCATGCTAACGTGGACCCCTCGATGGTTCGCTCTATGACACCCCCTAGCTACGGCTTTTCCTATCCCCTCTCTGCACTAAGGAGCATAGGGTACCAGTTATGTAAGTCTTAGGGGTGTGGAGTAAACCCACCTCGTCCGAGCTGCAGGACGTTAAACTGCCAAGCACCATCATCCTCAGCACATGACATTAAACTGTAACCCGCCCCCATGCATCTTACATATGGTTCCCCATCATGGACATTCTCCACACCTGCTTGTCTCAAAGGGGATGGGATTACCCCTCACAAGGGATGATATCCTCCTTACAAGAGCGGCGTTTGTCCGCGGGGAAAGGGAAACCTCCTTGGTGTAAGCCCCTAGCATTTCTTACAGGAGGTATCTTCTTCGCTCCTCCTTTATCCAGTCCCAAATCACTCTCCCGTTGTGCTTTGTCGCCATTGGGCCTCCACCTTGGAGTAAGCCCTAAATTCTCAGGATGCTAACCCCGCATAAGCTCCTGTTTCCTCTTTGGGCCACTCCATGCATAAGCCACACTTCACTTCCCATGGATGCACCCTTCGTGACGTGATCGTTAGGTCTCTACTGCCACTTGTTTTTCACACCGAGCATGACTCACGTGGGATTAGAGTAAGCACCAACCCGGACCCCAAAACCTTAGTCCACCTCAGTGTGTAATCCCCAAACACCATCCTGAACTACGGGGACTTTGATCCATGTCAAGATATGGTATGTAGGAAGCCTCCATGAGGTTCAAGCCCACCATCCGGTCATTCCGACCATCTTCACATCAGTTCACCAACACCTTGGGCCACCTTAGAGTGTAAGCCCCAAACACCATCCTGAACTACGAGGACTTTGATCCATGTCAAGGAATTGTACATAGGAAGCCTCCACGAGGTTCAAGCCCACCATCCGGTCATTCTGACCATTTTCACATCGGTTCACCAACACCTTGGGATGCCTCAGAGTGTAATCCCCAAACACCATCATGAACTTTGATCCATGTCAAGGCATGGTACGTAGGAAGCCTCCACGAGGTTCAAGCCCACCATCCGGTTGTTCCAACCATCTTCACATCGGTTCACCAACACCTTGGGATGCCTCAGAGTGTAAGCCCCAAACACCATCCTGAACTACGAGGACTTTGATCCATGTCAAGGCATGGTATGTAGGAAGCCTCCATGAGGTTCAAGCCCACCATCTGGTCGTTCTGACCATCTTCACGTCTGTTCACCAACACCTTGTCCTCCTTAGAGTGTAAGCCCCAAACACCATCCTGAACTACGAGGACTTTGATCCATGTCAAGGCATGGTACGTAGGAAGCTACGACGAGGTTCAAGACCACCATCCAGTCATTCCTACCATCTTCACGTTGGTTCACCAACACCTTGGGCTGACTCAGAGTGTAAGCCCCAAAAACCATTACTAAACTACGTGGGAATTAATCCATGTCAAGGCATGGTACGTAGGAAGCCTCTATGAGGTTCAATCCCCCCATCCGGTCGTTTCGACCATCTTCACATCGGTTCACCAACACCTTGGACCACCTCAGAGTGTAAGCCCCAAACACCATCCTGAACTACAAGGAATTTGATCCATGTCAAGGCATGGTACGTAGGAAGCCTATATGAGGTTTGATCCCATCACTCCTGTCACATCATGATCTCTCCCTCGAGCCTATGTGTCTCGGGAAGCTCATTCCCCAACATGGAGGTTCCACTTACTTTGGGTCCCATACATGAATCCATTATCACGGTTCGCCTCCTCAGGTGTCCCATCTTCCCACCAAACTATGCGGACTTTGATTCCCTACCACGGGGATACGTAGGAAGCCTGTTCGAGACTCAAGACCAACTTCACCGTCGCCCTTGTGATGGGCATATTCCATCCCCCTTCACTTCATCACCCATCCTGATCCTCACCCAGGCCGCCACGTCTCGGTGGGATCATACCACCCCATTCCCCATTCCATTGGACAACATTCAGGAAGCCACCCACATGATGGCCCTAGTATCGGTGTTCCCTCCTGGGGGTTCCTCTATCTGATCCACTCTAATCAATGTTCTGATCAGTATGGTCCATCTCTACAGGACGTTAAACTTGCGACATACCCTATATTAAATATGGGAAGCTGAGGAAAACCTTAGGTACATGCCTATGACATACGATTACCCGCGTTCGATGTGGGATGTCTCAGGATTCCGTGACCTCAAGAATCCCTAAAATAAGGGACAAAAGACAAACACACCAATCCCCCAGTGTCCAGACATGCTAGTGATGCCCAACATGACTACTCCACTAACCGAAGGTTGCTGACCTGACCGAACCCCTTGGAATGTCCTGATAGAAGCAGTGTAATTAGCTAGTGTCCATGAAGATATGGCGCCGGGAAGAGTTTCACGAACAATATCTTAAATCTATGAGTGATACCCAGACTAGGTGATGAGCACCGAGGATAAATCCATAGAAGGAAGAACCGATATCCCATAATCCCATTTCGATCAAGGAGAAGACGTTCCTAAATAAGGAGCGGATTCCGCGTACCTTTGGAAAGCGGGAATGTGGGGTAATAGCTACGCGTCCTCTACGTGACAGATGCACGCGCCCCCAGAGAAAGCATCAGAAACAATATGTATCACACTTGATCAAACAATTTATCATAGAAAAAACACAATATAATTGTTTTATGCATAAGGAATACTTCTTTAATAAATAGTGCTACATGATAGATAGGTAGGTGGGAGAAAAATATTCACGATGCTTTACATCCTCATATGAATATCTGACATTGAAATTAATGTTTCATGCAATAGTTTAAGAGTAATAATTAAAATAATCCTTTGAATTAACATCAATAATAAGGACATTGAGAACATTTAATTAAAATATCCTAGAATTGCGACGATGGCACAAGTATGGCAGTGAGTCATGCTTAGTGGTGAGTACGTCCAACGGTAGTTCATATAATTGTAGGTTAGGTATGGAAGTGACTTATCTTTGTGGTGACTATTCTAAACAATGACTCATCTCAATAGTCACTCATCTCAAAGGTGACTCATCTCAATGGTGAATCATGTCAATAATGACTTATCTCAATGGTGACTCATCTCAATAGTGACTTATCTCAATGGTGGCTCATCTCAATGGTGAATTTTCTGATGCTGGGAAATCTATAGTGGGAGATAATTCATAACAGTGAGTAATTTTTAGTGGTAGGTTAAGTTTGGTAGTAGGTAGTTTCTAGAGATGAATCTTTCTGATGGTGACTAAACTAAAATGGTGAGTCTTTACTGGTTGTGACTTAACTCCAATAGTGATACTTTTCTTGTGGTATGTGTTTTCAACACCTTGATATGTTTTCATTATATTTATTTATATTATAAACTATTATTATAAAATATTAAAACCATTAGAAATATAATTAACCTGATTTATGAGAATTAAAACAAGGGTTCCAATAGTTATCTTAATTTTTTTACACTTTTTACTTAATATATGTTTGATCATTTGAGTGTATGTGTTCTCTTATCCTACCTTATGAAATATTTAATGATTCTATATCATTTTATCAGATATTTATCTCATGCTATTGTTTTCTCACTTTCTTATGATCTAACCCATGATATAATTTGATATGTTTTTTCCTTAATGTGTGTTTTAGATCACCCTTTATTTTATTTTCTATTCCCAGGTTATGAATATGATTATAACATATGAGTTTTCTATAATGGGGTTTAGTGTGGTGTGATTATTGAGAAATGTTTACAAGTGTCATAAAACAAGTTGTTTCTGATAATAATCTCTAACAAAATTAAACCTTTAATTCCTAGTATTGCGATTTTATTATTAGATGTAAATATTTTTTATTATAATGATGTGTAATATAGGCATGTTTATCTTGGGTCATATCACCCGTTATTAAATCCTATGTGTAAAGAATGTTTTTTAGCACTAGATTTGGGAATTTGGGTTTGAGGAACCTCAGTTGGCATATGATAAATGTTTAGATATTCTTAGGGATTATATTAGTTATTTTTATGGATTAGGATGATTTAATTTTATTGAAAACACTAGGTATAAGTCTATTTAATGGATAACATTCTGATGTTATCATAATGTAAATACCATGTGGTTTATAAGTAATGAACTCAATGCGTGTATAATAAAACGGGATTTACAGTCATAAATAGATTCACCTAGAGGTAATAAAACTAAAAAATATGGTTCAGTGTTACCTTTATCATCACCTAGTGCATGAAAAATATTCATGATTGCAAACATGGTTTAACACATATAAGGGGTATACTTTTGTTAATTCACATTATCTTTTTAAACCACTATAAAGGGATGGTTTCTTAATTTCATTATAGGGTTAGGATAAAAATTATGATAGAACCAACTTAAAGAAACCTAGGTTGAACATATTGCGATTTAGGGTGAACTAATTTTTTTTCTAACTTATTGGTATAAAATGGTAAGATATTTTGAGGTTGAATTTCTCAAGTTATTATTTAAAAAAAATATATTTATAAATTAATTGTTCATAACTCATATTAAAATTTTTTAGTAATGATTATATCCATAAATAACCATGTTAATGATGAGTTCCCTAGATAATATGGAAGTTTTCCCAATGATCATCCTAATAGAATAATATATGGTGTAAAAAATCTAGTGATTATTTCAAACCATCTATCATGAATTATGATTAACAATGTGAATATAGTTGAAATTATAAATTCAATGAAGAAGGGAAGGATAAATCCTCATGAAATTTCGGGTGGTAAACATATTTTAGGGAAGAATATTAAATTTTTTACATGTCAATTATATTGGATGAATCACCCAGGGATATATCTCAAAGGAACTATAAGATGTTTTATATGTAAAAAGGAGGACACCGAGAAATTAATTACTAATGAATAATGAATAGTTTGATGAAGGAAATAAATCTCATCATAAGGATTCATTAAATAGTTCAATTTATTAAATTTGGTGATTTTGGACATTATCCAAGTTAATTCTTAAATCCAAGGGCTAATAAGGATTATAATCACCAACAACCTTCAATAACAATAAAAAAAGAAAGATCATATTTAATGACTACCACTGATGTGGACCGTGACAATTAAGGAAAATTTATAATACACTATAGAATTTTGGATGTCCTATTATATTTTAGTTTTATGAACCCTATAATATCTAGATAGTTTTCAATAAGAACTTAATCACCACCTTGTTGATTTAATTGAGAATGAAATCTATTTTTTATATAATTATTATATCCTAAGATTATCCTAATCGAAATTTGATTTGTGTGAGTCTTATTAACTCTTACTTTAAAAGAAATTAATTTTATTTTGTAAATGAGTTGTCTATATTTACAAAGACATCATATTAATTACCAAAATGGGGAAATCACATTTCATATTTCAAAACAACATATGGTCATCTAATTGTGCAACGATGAATACAAAATTTCTTATAAAACTAATTCAATTATAGGTGTTATAAAACCTAATAACAAGGAATGGTTAGCTAAAATGAAAGGAGAGAAACTAAATAGTTCTATTTAGTCTATTCCAATGAATAATATATGTTTCCTAAGTATATAATGTTTACCATATCAAAAAATTGTGTATGTACTCATGATTGAATTTTATATACATTTTTCTATTTTTACTAGAAAGTGATAATTAAAATATTTTTTGGATGCAATTTTTCTAGGTGGTGGAGAATTTTAAATCTTAATATTATACTACACATTTTACAATTAATAAATACCATGTTTAATATCTTTATTCACAAGAAAAACCAAACTAAAATGAAATATTGACCCTTAAAAATAAAATTATTAAATTTTACCAATATGATATAACCGTTAAATAAGAGACTATAAATATAATTAACCACGATATGACATCTATTTACAAAAAAGTAAATAAAAGTAATTGGGTATCATAAGTCTTTGGTATTAATCTCATTTGACTGATCTTGCAATGGTTGTAACTTCCACTGGGTTTTTTTTGTAAAATAATCCCAAGATGAACCACAATTATTATTGTTTTAGAGGAATAATATAAAAGAAAATTTAAATCTTATAGTGATTGAAACAATATCCATTCTAGCTAAACCACCATCCACAACCACCACCATAGATTTTTATATGATTTTTTCTTATGTAGAGATATTTAGGGGTTACATAAATAGAAGGTAGGATGACATAAACATGTAATAAATAATGTAATAATTTATTTATATATCACATGTATTTTATATATTTATCTTTTCTAATTTTAAAATTTAAATAATGTTCATTTTAAATATTAAGTCACTAACAAAATTATTCTACTATAACAAAATAACAAATAATATAACTTTCAACCAAAAAATGTGTTTTTTCTAAAATTACATTTTTATATGATTTATGGTGATTAAATAAGGATAATATATTATGTTGATATTAATAATATATCAAAAATTATTTTAATTTTTAATTGATTCGAAATAATAATAAGGACAATTAATATTTTTAGATGTTATTTTCTTATAATATAATTTTTCATTATATTTTTTTTGATTTTATATAAAATTTAAATTTATAAATTTTAGAATTATAATTTGAAACAGTTAGCATAATTTATATGTTTGTGAAAAAATATTATATTCAGATAATGTTTTTGGATTTTTTTTGGAAAATATTGATTTTTATTTTGAATAGTAGAAAATAATGTTTTTATAAATAACATATCATTTATGTAGAGATGGGTTTGGGTATGTGAGAGAATATATCTCTAATTCACAATGGATATTAGGGATTCATTCTTATATAATCTTCCTCGATCCACTCTCATGACGATATCTTACTCTCTAAAGGGTGATTCGACTCCCACAAGCATGCGTGTGCTTGAATGGAATGTTGGAACGTTTTTTGGGGAGGGACTGTTATGGATGCTTTAGTTAATGATAGTTTAATAAAATGATATTTCTCTCTCTTCAAAGGTTTAGTTTCTATAATTATTAATTAGATGGAAACTATTTCGCATATAAATTCTAGCCCTTATATAGTCTCAGTATTCCTGAAACATGGTGAGAACTCAATCATGGAACTCCTTTTTTACAAAGGGGCTCTATGCTGTAAAAAATCTAGGATCTTATCAAGTTCCTTTTATAAATTTGTTACTTCAATAATTAGAAATGTTCCTCATTAGGCCATGATTTTTTCTACATGATCTTCCCTTATATAAACCAGAAGATGAGTGCTTGGGGATTTGGATTGTTCCCTATCAAGATGATATTTCTACACATCTAGGAATTAAATAAAAAATTGAACCCTATGGAGGTTGGAAATTCCTCATTTCAATTATATGTCGAGATACATGGTTTATACTAGATTATTTTTTATCCTTGGATCCTTTATGATATTGAAATTTTAATTGGGGTTCCTATTAAAATGTATATAGAAATTGAAGAGGCTAGATTTAGCCACTATGCCCGCTAATTTAGTGGAAGTGTACATGTGTTCTACTATAGTTTAAAAATTTTCCCTTTACATTGATAATGAAAATATTTACCTAATAATTGAGTATAAATAAGACCCCCAATTTGTTTTATGGATTTTAAGGTAATAAGACATGATATTTTTATTTTCAAGAGATCCATTTTTTGTGTTTTTTGGTTAGTCCATGGGCATGATGAAAATTAATGACTTAAAAGAATTAAATTTTCTAAATAAAATAATAAATTTCATTTTCCAAATGTAGGTTATGATCAGACTTAGTATAGAGTATTTCTTAACCAGGTGATCTTTGAGGAGAAGGGGACTGGTAGTGTGGCTGGTCATAATATGGGTGTGAATTCGGATTATCTTGATGGTATTTTTAAAGATGGAACAAATGAAATATCTACCATATATGTTCTTATCGTGGATGGATAAAAAATATATATAAATTGATCCACAATAAATGGAAGGCTCGTATGTTTGGGCTAATGATACTCTTTTGATACATTAAAATCATAAGGGTAATCCTACACTGGATGATAAAAAATATACTAAAAGTCAGACACCCAAAATTGATTTTCATGCTACTAATACTTAGGAGGAGGCATGGGAAGATTTGGTGAGCTTCCAAATCTTATAAATATGAAAATCTAATTAGGATTTAGTTAGACACTACCAATCCATTTTGAGATATCGATTCATATAAAGAGATCCTATTATAGTTAGGGAACATGTAAGGGACTTTTAGAAGTGCTATGGGACTTATGACCAGTCATCAGATTGAGGAAGATAATACTTATAAAAAGAATTTGGAAGATACTACCCATTTGAGGGATGATCATGTGGTGATGGATGATTCCCTTGTAAGGGATAGGATTGTGAACATAGAGGGATATTATAGAATCACCTTGGGTGTTAATGGATAGTAGAAGATTAGGAAACTTCATAACGTGATCTCTAGAGATTTGGGTTTAGTGGTCTCTACATTACAATCTTCAGATGAAGGATTTGAGCCTTATAAGAGTGAAAAGACCTAGAAATTTGGCTAACATATGCATATAAGAGCCACTTGTGGAAGGGTTTAGTAGGTTCCATCAATGTCCTATGTCGTAATCATTGTATTTTAATGCCTCTTTGGGTTTTTTTATTCTTGTATGTTTTGTCATTTTTCATTTTTTGTTGTGGGATTTTTTTCCATGTATTCCCCCGTCTCCAATCTTGTATATTTTTATTCTTATAAATGCGCTAGGTACTTTATGCCTTATATCAATCCTATTAATTTTTTTTTTCTGAAATTATCATAAAAATTAAATATTTATAAAAAATTTCCCATAAATAATATTAATTTAATAATAAGAATTGTAAATTTAAAATAATAATGGTAAATTTATATAACTCATGGTTAACATTTTTGATATCTAGTAATCACTTATTCTAATAAAAAATATTTTTATACATTTTCTTTTAACTAAATGTTAAAAAGGTATAATTCATTTTTGTATTGAATTTAAAGGTAGATAAATCATTTTTATATAAAAATAATGCAATCAACATCATATTAATGAAATACCTTTACAATTTTATCTTAAACTGAATTTTTATGCCTAAAAACAAGTTTAATAAAAATAGTTTTTACGAACTATGTATGATAATATTAAAATTATTTTTTCTTACTCATACGGATATTATTTGATATAATAGTATTAATATTTTTAATAAGAAGGTATAAATTATTTAATAAGATCTATTTTATTTGTAGTCATAAATAATAAAATGCTGAGGTAAAATAGAGTTTCATGATAAAGGTAAGTTAAAGTAAATAGAGTTTTACTAATGTTAAAAGAAAAAAATCATGTAAAAAATATGTATTAAAATGAATTTATGAGGTGTGAATCAACAAAAAATAATATTTTTTCCATTATTCTCTACTATTGAGTCCACTTTCCATGTGATACATCTACTAACTATATATTAAGATGTTATATTTATAAAAAAATTTATTATCTCCAATTATAAAATCAGACTCCCACCCCCTTCACAGACACTCTAAAAATTAAAATATAACTTGAAAATATTTCTATATTACATTCCCTAGAGTCCCAATACATTATATTAAGCATCTAGTAATAAACAATTGGCTGAAGTCCTAAATTTCCTAGAATCTCTATATAAGAAATCTCAAGTTCTCAATGTGAGTAATAATTACTCCTAAACCTCACTTATTTTTTATATTTCTATAAAATATATAATTTTTCCATTTATATATAATTAAATCTATATTATTGGATGATCAATATGGTTTGTATTTTCCTTCATTACCAGGCCCATGTAGTCATGAATTAAAATTTCTTACTAAGTAGCATTATCGGTTGGTCTCTTTGGAGCAAAAAATTAACATCATATGGGTGGGGATTACTTTTGGGTGTTTGGAGTTTGTGTCTAAAATGACCATGTATTAATGATTAGTGCCTCTAGGTCTATGGAATTTGTAAAGGTTCCCCCTCAACCTTTAAAATGTGATTATCAAAATTAATAAAAATAAATAAGACTTTGGGTATTCAGGATGGAATTATTGGAATAATTAATTTTATTATGCCAAGGGAACAATCATTTTACACATTTCCCCCTTTTCCCTTATAAAAACTGAAACTCTATATGTACTTACATGTGAAAAATTACTTTTATAATGCAACTTGTTTTTTTTACTTCACCTCTATACATTTATGTTTTAAAATGGGAATTTAATGAACATATATAATAATTATAACATTAGTAAGATTCAAAAAAGATAACAAATTCAAATATTATCCCCCATTTTATGAAAAAACAATCACCGCACGTGTGTGAATGTGGACTATCACCTATATAGAAAAACATATTTAGTTTTCGTTACCAACCTACTCAAATAACCCCAACACTGTATTTAATTAATTAAAACGATGTTTATGAAATTATTTAGATTTCATAAATATAAATTTTTGATTTACTAAATAAAATTAATAATAAGATACCCATTCTATTCTATATTAATGTTTTCTACTACCTATCAATATTCTCTATTATTCTTTGGAAACTCAAATATGTTTTATTTTGAGTGGGATTAATTTTATATTTAATTTTTTTGAAAAATATATTTTATTAATATTTTTATGATGTGTATTTTAAAAAATACATTTTAAAAATATCAAATTGGTTTTTTGTTTCATATATGTATGAATTACCTCATTAGAGAACAATTTATAGTCTTAACTGATCATAAGATATTTTTTTACATTTTCCATTAGTGTGACCTGAATCTATGGAAATATCAGTGGATGAAGTTTCTATAAGACTATGAATTCAACATCACATACACATCAGGGAAAATTAATTTCATAGCTAATGCACTGAGTATAAATTCATTAAGGGTTGTTATTCAAGAGTATGAGGATAATTAGATAGAAATGGAGGAGTTTTAATCCATTAATATAAATGTAGGGGTAGTTTTTGGTAAAGTATTTCTATTCTATATGATAGTGTAATATTCCTTGATGAAGTAGGTCGAGGATCCTTAGTGGGGGTACTCATAGTTCGATGTGATTCATGATGTTTTTATCCATGGTGATGCTCCATGGGGATGGTTAGAGGATAGTCAGTACCGAATGTTTCTTCATGGAGGTTGTTAATTCTGACAGAAATAAAAAAATAATTCCTTCATTATTTTTAAAAATCAAATTTATTAGTGAAACCGGTAGTATCTAATTTGTACTGTGGTTTGAGGATGTAGTTTTAGTGTCATGGTATGAAACAGGTGGTGGTATAATTCGAGTATCAGTGTCTAGTTTTCTAATAGTTAAAGGAAGAACACCATGTTGATGGAAGTTTTCCACATCCCATAGGTGTTCCCAATTCAAAGTGTGTTGAAATCTCAATGTAATTAATTATACGAATACCCTAGTATTAGGGAGATTGAAATTAAATATTGTAATAGTGGGTTGGATGATGAAGGCAGCTCACGTGATAGCAAACCAGGAGTTAGGAAATGTGGATGTTTTGGCATGGAGGTATGTGGACGAGGTCATGTTGCTACATGGAGTTATGATTTCCATTGTCTCAGATAGGGATGTTAATTTTACATCATGATTTTAGAGAGTATTGGAACATTCATTTGGAACTCATCTACACCTCAAAAATTATTTCCACCCTTAAATGGATGGGAAGGTAGAGAATACCATCTAAATGTCTGAGGGAATGTTGTGGGAATGTATCTTGGATTTTTGATGGTCCTAGTAAACGATCTTGCCTCTGGTTGGGTTCTCATACAAAAATATATACCACTCATCAATATGAATATCCCCCTTTGAGGCACTATATGGGAGGCTGTTTCATTCTCTATTGGGATGGATCGAGTTTGGGTAGTCATATATTCTCGATCTTGATGTGGTGAATAACATGATAGAGAGCGTTCAACAACATCAGGAAGCAATGGAGGTGGAAGAAGAAAAAAATAATATTTTTTTCTGATTAGAGGAGGAGACTAATACAATTTTTAGTAGGAGAGGCTATTTTCTTAATGGTCTCTATTTTCCATGGGAATTAGAGGTTTGGTTGAGAGAAAAAGTTCTCACCCTGGGTTTTTAAAACTGTTGTGGGGTTGGATAGCATTAGTGAAGTGAATTATCAGTTAGAAATTCCTCCACGAATGTACATGATCCATGAAATATTAGACATATCTCAGCTCTATTGATATCTTTATGATGAATACCATATCAATGGATGTGGATAATTATATATATACCATGATGTGACATTCACTGATCAAACATTATAGATCTAGGATCATCAGATTAATGTGTTTTATAGAGGAAACTTTCTCTTTGTTTGTGTGTTGTAGAGGAATGGTGGATTTGAAGAGATTAGTTGTGAGCTTGATAAGAAGATGTGATCCTAATAAAAATATTTTTTTAATGATTTTCCTTGTTATATTTCTTTTATGATGTGATTTCTAAACTATGAAGATTTATGAAAAGTGTCTTTTCCCTTACTAATGATGCGTGTTAAAGATTCAATCATATAAAGAGGGTAAAACCCTTTTCTAACCGATACTTATTTTATTTTGACACATTTTAATACTGTTTAGGTGAGTCAATTGCACCTAAAGAATACAATATATTTATATATAGGGTGGGATTCCATTATATTTTTACTTTGGGTAGTGTTTTGTGATGGGTTAAGTAGTTGTTGGTTTGAGATATATGGTGGTTGAAATGGTGGTGCATATGTTTGTGTTAAAGAGAGATGGTTTGAAGTTGGTGTGATATGGTGGTGGTGTTTCTTTTATAACGATATTATTGAGAGGTATCACATGGGATGGTTTTTATAAACACCATTAATTTTTTTTCTTAGGTTCAATCATGAATCTTTAGGATGTTAATTTTTTGATAGGTATCTGATGTAATGGATCATACTCTTTCTGGAATTCCTTTTTTGTTTTCCTGAGGCTTAGAGATGTCATGGGAGAGTTTTGTGTTGACGCAGAGCTTTGAGCTGGTGTTTTGGACTTTTGAAGAACACCAAGAAATGTGAAATGGATTTCAATCAATTTCAGTGGGTGTTTGTTCTTGGGTGTTCTCTTGTGTAAAATGGGTTGTGTGACTATTCCCTCGGGAATGTGTTGTATTGGGGATGTTTGACTAGTGGTATTCCTATTCATAATAGTTAGTTCAATAATTCTTAGTGTGTGAATGGAACAAAGTGGGATGTCTTAGGGACTCTACTGTGAGAAGTTGGTAGAATAAGTCCACCACACCATAGCTTTGGGATTGGTGAGGGTGAAATAGACAAGGGTTTGGAACCATGAAGTTTTGGATTCCCATAGTTGAGATCAAAGGACCCACCATGTATTAGACAACATAGTGGTCTAGGTTATGGTGGACATAAAATATTGTTTTTTAAACAAGTGTAAAAATAGGATCCAATATAGATGTTTCAGATCATGCATTTATTGGATACATCTTGGGAATAATAAATGTTCACCGCACCATGGTGGAGTCCATTGGACCTTGTTTATAATTGGAGGCCAACTACCCCTTGATTCAAATTTTTGGACCATCCCTTACCTCTAGGCCAACCCCTATTCATCCTCCCCTTCTATAGTCACCTCCCCTGGTGTTTTAAATCCCCAGGTTCTCTAAGGGTCATTCATATTGTAGTTCATCGAGTGAGTTAACCCACTCCTCCTATTCATAATTCTTCCCTTTCTCTTAAATCTTATAGTTCTGTGTGGTGGGAGTTCTCTTTATTTTGGATGGTTTTTAATAGAGTATTTTCTGTGTATAGTATCTAATTGGGATTCCTCTATGACCAGTGGTGGTTGATCCTTTATTCTTGTGTATTTATCATTGAAGGTTTAACTAAGGTAGGGGATCCTTTTTCCGTCATCCTATAAATGTAATTGTGGGAATACCATAATTTTCCCTTCCTTTTGGTTGATAATATGTGTGAAACCCAAGATCTAATTATAGAAATCTTTTATTTTCAAGGAAACAATAACACAATACCAATAGTTTTACTCAAGAATGTGTTTAAAAAATAAATTCTAAAACATATAAATATAATTTTCTCAAAAAATTAGTTTTTTGAAATCAAAATATAAAAAGTAACATTGTTTGATATTTTGGGTTTTTTTTGAAATAATTAAATTCTCAGTGAATAATACAAAATTACTGATATTTAAATAGTATTATTTTATTTTAATTAAATTAGGTAGTTTTAAAAGTCCATTATATTTTGGATCTGTTAATAGTGTGAAATATGATCCATTTTATTTAGGATAATCTAATTTTAAAAAATAATTTTCACAATTTTTATATAAATTAATTTTTATGCTTCCAAACACATTTTTTATAAAAATTGTTTTCCATTACGTTTTATGCATTTATGTTAATTTTTTATACTATTTATATAAATTAAATCTTAAAAAATGGATACCATATTTTGAATCGAGAGGTTACAATTTTATAAATAGGACCATTTTATTTTTAGTCATTATGAATAGAAACTGTAGAAAATATTTATCACCTCGGTTAGGGTAAATTAGACAATTATGATGAAAAATAATTTGATAAGGCCTAAAAACCTCCCTAATACTTCTATTTATCTTACTGGATAAGTGTGTTTCAACCTTTAATATTCATGATTTTAAAAAATTTTAATTTCATTCCACTTTAGTTTGATTATAAAATTTATATTATTTTATGTAAATATAAAGTCCAAAATGTTTGTCTCTTAATTTTAATATGTAGAATATTTTGTGACAAGAATAAAAAAAGTATCTTCAATGATTTATAATGACCCATGAGTTATATATATATATAAATGAAATATTAGTGACGTTTTCAAATTCTATATTTGGATTATATATTTTTCTTGATGTCTTTAATGTCAAACTAATTAGATAATGTCGAAAATGACATTATTGATATTTTAAAGAAACAAATATTTTATTCGATTATTTAAAAATAATAAATATCTTGAAATAGGAAAATTAGGATAAAAAATAGTCATATATTTCGTCCCTTATCCATTTATGATAATATTTTAAGCTTATAATTAATATTATAGGCCATTGAGATTGAAAACGGTGTTACTACAGTTAAGGTTAAAATTGTTTAATGAAGGGGTTAAACCAAAATATATTGTTTAAAATTCTACATAAACCTACCCAAATTTTATTAGATTAATGTATTTTCACCATTAACTATCTTAGATTCTAAATCATGTCTAAATAATACCACATTCACATGAAAATGAATTTTTTATATTTAAATCCTTTTTATTAATTCCATGTGTGTCCTTTTGTTCACTGTAACATGCACCACCTATCCTCTTTTCTATACACCTTTTAGAGTCTCTTATATCCAAAAAACTTGCCAAAAAATCTTCTAAACATATTTATCCATGTTTCAGGGGCTTATTTATTCCAAAATACCAACCGTAGGGTCCTTATGATGTGATCCAATGGCGGTTTCTCTATGAGAAGTCAATTATCTTAACAAAGATCATTCTTTCTTACATCATATTTTACAAAATTTAATTATGTACTAACGATTAAAATATAATTAAATTATTATCTACAATATAATAACTTGTTATTATGTTGATTTAATAATATTTATCCATATCCTTCACAATCAAAAGTATAGAAAACCCTTCGATCATGTGTACAATGAACTACTACCTCTCGAACCGATATAATTTTTTTCCATCACCAACTCACATGGATAGTCATAATGATGGAAAAAAATATATAAGATACTTTCCCTATACAAATTTCAAGAATGATTATAAAAATGTATCTAATGAATATATATGATATTTATGAACTTAATTTCATTATATAGATAATGAAATTTTATCCCATTCACAATAAACGGATCATCAGTGACAAGAAATCCACATAAAAGAAAAGTAGTTCACACCTGAAACAATAGTAAAAATGAAATATTATTAATGAATATGAGATAAAATATTTACAATAGTATCATATATGATATTATAAATTTTAAAATGGTTCTTTTATAAATTGTTAACATGTTTAAAAACCTAATATAGGAGGTTAAAACACATTCAACTAAGTGGGAGCACATGGTAAGGGATTTCGTCTCAATTACCACTCAATTGAGATTTATTTGGTATTATGATACTATTTAGTTTTATGTGGTGTATATAATACCCCTTTTAGGTATTTAAAATGAATATATATTTATTCATGATTATTAATTCATGTTATTATTCCACTCGGAATTTTTATAATAAAAGATTATCTTATTTCTATTTTGATCAGGTATATGTTTCATCCAAATACATCATTATAAAAATACTTTTATTTTTATTAATTAATTATTTAAATGATTTATTAATTTAATTTAATGACATAATCTATTTTTATATTTTTTTAAATTAGTCTTTCTATTTTTTTCTAAAAGAAAATTTTTAACTTTTTTTACAATAGCCAAAGGATTGTTTTTTAACATATAAACCAATAAATTTTTTTCCAACTATTATAACCAATTTGTATTATTTATATTATTATGAATTTTATCCATAGTTTTGAAAAAAAATCTTTAATGGAATATTATTTTAAATTTTCACATCTATTTTCCAAAATAACAGATTTTTTTAAGAAACCTGTATTTCTAATGAATTGAAGGTTATCTTTTATTAATTTTATGATCATTAAATTTATCATGAAAAATTATTTTTTTTGTGATTAATTTTAATTTAAAATTAAATTTATAATAAATATTTATATACTTTATATCATGAATACAATTATCTCTTAAACTATTTAGCATTTTAATATATTGTGTTTTACTTTGAATGTTACTTGATTGACTGAGGAAATTTTGATATTACATATTATTTACTCAATATATATTCATCCAAAAGGCATGTCATTTATGAATTAAATTGATAATTAAATATATAAGGAATGAATTGGAAATTTAGTGATGGTTATGATCTGGTTATTGATAGACCCAATATGCATTGACAGGTGTCAAGAGACAAATCAGTTGGAAAAATTAAATGGGATTTTGTTTCTACCTACTAATAGATTAAAATGTATTGGAACAAGTCTTTGATGTTAAATATATCATGATTTATGAAATCATAACATCTAATATTAAAAATTTCTTTAATTTTTAATTTATTTATTATTATCCATGAGATTACAACAGTAATATTATCCATTGATGCATTTTTTGATCAAGTTATTGATTAAATTAATTTTTTGTCATCAATTTACCTCATCATATTTATCATTACATATTTACTCATGATATCTTACACTATATACAACCATTAATAAAAATTTGAGCTCACCCTTATTTTAATTTATTTCCCCCAGGATATAAAGAATAAATCTTTGAATGAGTTTCAAAAATGTAGATCATTTGCTTATATTATTTTTCATGTTTTATTTCTAATGTAAACATAGAATCATATATATATCTGGATTATCAATAATAGTAAAATATCTGGTCCTTCAAGATGAGATCTCTTGTATATTATACTAATATAATAATTTAGAAATTGAATTTGGGTTACTAGAGTAGGGGTTGTTACAGTTTGTATCAGAGAAAGTCTAGTAGAATGCTTGAGAAGTATATTTTGTATAACAAATATTAGGGAACATAACCTTCTAATAGAATATTATGAAATATATAATTATAGGATAGTACCATACATTATATGGTAATGTAGATATTATATGATTTTCCCTATAAATTTATCCCTTTATAGAGACTATAAGTGGAAATGGTTTTGGCATAAATGCATCTAGAGTTAATAACCCCAAACGAGTTGGTCGAGTATATCCATGCCATCATTCTGGTGTATGGTGAATGGGAAATTATTGCAC
This sequence comes from Viscum album, assembly GCA_963277665.1. Classification (NCBI taxonomy): domain Eukaryota; kingdom Viridiplantae; phylum Streptophyta; class Magnoliopsida; order Santalales; family Viscaceae; genus Viscum; species Viscum album. The sequence continues at coordinate 31,895,903 of OY728162.1, read as the reverse complement.
AAATTTTTTGAAAATCCTTGGGGATATTCATATGTTAATTAAAATTTTATGTAAAAACCATTATAAATGATTTGAAAATACTTATTTGATTTAATGATATTCCCAAGGAAACCAATTTTAAGATTCTGTGATTACCAGTGAATAAATTTTAAATTTATGTCAAGTGTTATAAAATATTTATATTCATATATTATTTATTTAAATTTATAATATTATAACTAATTAGGTATATTTCATTGTTTATAAATGGTTTCTTATAGATAGAATTAGATTAATACTCATGACCAATATTGATATCTCCCTATTGAGCATGATAATATAGATGGTATTGGAAATAGGAATATTAGAGCTATATTTAGGAATACGAACTCGTTTATGACTAATAAACATTCACATATTGAGAAATATGATGTTACATGGCATGATAAAAATATATTGGATCATTTTATGTGATATAATCCACCATATTTTTGTGGAACTACTTATATAGTTATAGTTGAGTAGTCAATTAAGTCCCTAGAAAGGATATTTCTGGCCCCAGGGTGTGATAAAAGGTAAATGATTATACTTTTAGTGTATCTAATAAATGTAGATGCATATCAATTGTGCTCATTGATCTAGAATACTAAGGAGGAATAACTAAAAGAACAAATGGACCAGAGATATTATAAAGTTACATTCTTCGATAAATATTTCCCTCATGAGAAACAAATTGAAATGAAGAGAGAGATTCACATCTTAAATAAAAAGGAAGAATAAAGTGTTGTATAGTAATATGATATATTTATAATACAAACCAATAATGATATATATTTCATATGGTCCTTATAAATAAATACTGAAAATTTATTTTAAGGGCTTAATCCAAGCCTCTAAAAGTATTTTTTTTCCAATTACTTTCACCATATGATGAAATAGTACTATTTTACATAAAAATAGAGAATTAATTTTATAGATACTATATGCTCAATGTAAATAATTCAAATATTATGACAACTAAATACCAAGAAAAAGGAAAGGTGTAAAATAAGAATAGGAGAATAAATCAATTTCCATATTGTAAAAATTAATAAAATAAACATCTTAGAAAATTATTGATGGTCATGAGAGTTTTTTACAATTGTGAAGATAAGGGTATTTAGGTTATTGAATGTTAGTGGAGGAAATAAACTACTAATAACCAGGGCTTGAACTATAAGTAAATGGGTAAATTTTCAAACTGATATCTCAAGCATCAAGAGAACTTACTAAGGAAGAGACTAAGGGAAGAATCCCAATCTTATGAGAATACTACAGCTGAAGTTGAAGTTACCAATGATTTGGTGGGAGGTAGTTTAATCACAACCTCAACTCTATTTAATGATTTATTTGATTATTTATATACACACTCTTTTATAACTTCCCTATTTTCCAAAAAAATAGATATTTCCCAAACACCTTAAGAAGGGAGTTATTAGTTAAGAATCCAATTGAAAATCTCACTAGAACAAGGATGTGTGAGTTAGTTCTCATTATGACACCTAAATATACCCTATTTTCAGACTTTAATATTATACATATGATTTAATTTTATATAATCCTTGGTATAGACTAGATTTTAAAATATAATGCAAAAATTTATTGGAAATAGAAGAGAACCGTGATCCATGAATAATATATATTATTATTTATCTTTATAGGGGATAATTAATTATTCAAGTCATGGCTAGATACACATATTGTATAATTTATAAATGATATTATTAGGGAAGAAGAGAGAACACAATCTATGGATGAAAAATGTAATCTTTAAATTAGGGATGCACCTATTGTATATGAATACATTTATGGATTTCATAAGGAATTAACTGTAAATCCATATTAATGTGAATTTGAGTTTCCATTTTATTAATACTTAACAAAATACCAATATCAAATACCCTTATATAATGTCTATTATTTAATCAATGTAAATGAAGAAAAAACTAAAAGAGTTTTAAAAAGGATTTATTTATCATATTGTTTCACCATTAGGATCCCCTATTCTTTTAATTAAGAATAATTATAGATATATGAGGATCTGTATTGATGATAGGAAAATAAATGATATTAAGATAAATAAAAAGTATCCTCTACCTCACATTGATGACTTATTCAATCAACTCCACGGGGATCAATATTTTTAAAATATTGACCTTATTTCTAGGTATCATGAATTATGAGTAAGGAAGTATGGTATTTTATAGAAAACATTTCATATGAGTAATGGGAATTATGATTTTATAGTAACGAACTTTTCATTTAATAATAGAACATTCATTTTTATAGATCTAATGAAAATATTATTCAAAGAATATCATGATAATTTTTTTGGTTTTTAATGATGACATCTTAGTTTACTTTAGAACCAATGAGGACTATGAGAATCAATTTTTGACCACTATTGAGAATCTTATAGGAAAAGAGTTATATGGGAAATTTTAAAATTATGAATTTTAGATTCAGATAGTTTATTTTGTAGAACACATTATGTATATGGATGGAATTGTAGTTGATCATGTAAAGAGAAAGGTAGTCAAAGAGTGAAAAACAACAACTAACATAACCAAGGTATATAGATTCATTAGTTTGGTAGATTACTATATGTTATTTTTCAATATTTATCCCAATTGGATTACCCATTTACCAAGATTAAACTTAAATGTGTTATGTTCATATGTACAATGTAATGTCAATATTTTTTTTTATGAATTGAAGAAGATGCTGGTTAGTGCTCTAATTTTGACTCTACCATCAGAAAAATATGGATTTGTGATAAATAGTGAGTATTGAAGAATGGACATGGTAGTTATCATATGTATAATGATAAATCTAATTCCTAAAAATAAATCTAGTCAAATATTAATGAATATAATTATCCAACCCATGATCATGAGTTTGAAACCATAACCATTTAATTGAAGATATGGAGACATTATCTATAAATAGAATGATTTGAGATACAAAAAAATTATATGATCCTAAATATATATTCTCATAGAAAGAGTTCAATATGAGGTAAAGATAATGACTCTATCTACTCAAGGATTATGAATTATCAATACACTACTAACAAGGAAAGGAAAATAAGGTAGTAGATGCATTGAGTTGGAAATATCATGGTTTTCTGACCAAAATAAGGATTAAAAGTGACCATATGTTCATGAATTTAGTGAATATGTATATGGGAATTATTATGGGATGGAAAAAATAAATCCTTTTTAAATTATTTTCAAACCATATTTATAATAAAATATAAAAAGTTCTTATCTTGATGATGATAATTTTCAAAAGAAAATTGAATCTTTCAATGATGGGATATTTGTAGTCTTTGTATTTGAAGATAGAGTTAAGAAATTTGGAAAGAGGCTATGTATTCCATCTATACCTAATCTAAAAAGGAAAATATTAGATGATACTTGTAACTTAAATTTCTTAGTAAATTATAGAAACACAAATATATATTTGGATTCAAAGGAACATTATTAGTGGGATAATAGGAAGTGAGAAATCAATGATTATGTATTAAGATTATTAGTTTATCCACATGTGAAAGATGAAAAAACATCCTCGTGGAGTCCTGAAACCTCTAATTATTATTATGTAAAAATGGGTTGAAATTACTATGTAATTTGTCATTGTATTACAAAAAATTGATAGAAAGGATTATTTAATATAGATTATTATTGATCACATAACCAAATCTTTCCATTTCCATATTATAATATAAGATTTAACTCTTGAAAAAAATTAAAATTATCTATATTAATGATGTAATAGAACTTCATAGAGAACATCTTTCAATTCTGTTGGATCGTGATAAAAGATTTACTTAATTTTTTTTTATTTTTTTAGAAGTATATTTATTCCAAGAATTATTTTAGAACTACTTATCATCCCCAAACTGATGGAAAATTTGAAAGAAATAATAAAATACTAGAGAAGGTATTTAGATTTTGGCCACTTGATAATCAAGGTACGTGGGATAAATATTTACCTTTTTTGAGTTTTTATATAATAATAAATTCAATTCAAGTATTCATATGGGTTTTTGCATACAATTACATGGAAATAGATTTAACACTCTAACTTTTTGGGTTTAACTTGGTGAAAGGAATCTTATGGGACCATAAATGTTTTAGGAAGCAATGACAAAGGTAAATTCTATTATGTTTCATATTAAAGTACCTCAAATATGGAAGAAGGTTTATGTATATAACCAAGTTAAAAATCTATAATCTAGGGTGAGATATCATGTTATTGTGAATCTATCTCCTTGGATGGGTGTTATAAGGTTTGTTATGAAAGGTAAATGTAGTCCTACGTACATCAGACCCTTTGAAATTCATGAATGAATTATAGTAGTGGAGTACCATTTAGAAATTCCATAGACTTTATCTAAATTATATAATGTTTTCCATATTTAATTTTTAATTAATTATTTGGTAGACATAGTGCATATTATCACATACGAAGAAATATAATCAGAACATGATCTATATTAATGTTAAGAGACTTACTAGACATTTGAAACTATAGAACATGTATTGTGAAATCGAATAAATCGAATGGTAACAGTACATTAGAGAATTAATAAAATGGGGGAAGAAATTTTGGAACTAGGTAATTTGATGAAAATTAAACACCCTAATTTGTTTATAAAGTAATATCTATGAAAATATTGAGGATGATATTTTTAAATTAAGGGAGAATGTGATGCCCAAGCTCCAATTATAGTATGTTTTTATTTTTAAAGAAACAATAACACAATACCCTTGTTTTTTTCAAGAATGTTAATAAAACCTAAATTCTCAAATTTATAGATATAATTTTCTGAAATAAACATAATTTTTGAAATCAAAATTTCAAAATTAACAAATGGTAAGATTTTTGGATTTTTTTGAAAGTATTTATTTTTTAGTGAAGAGTAAAAAATACTAATTAATTATATGTAGTAATTTTTTTAATTAAATATAGTATTTTAAAAGTCATATTTTACATAGTATTTTGTCTTAATGCTATATAAGACTCAATTGATTTATAATAATTTAAATTAAAATTTAAATTTTCCTGATTTTGATATAAGTTAATTTTTTTGGTTGAAAACACATTTTTCTAAAAAAAATAATTTTCATTGCATTATATATATATAATAACTAATTTCTAAAACATAAAGTAATTTAATAAATTAAAATTGATATCATAATTGGAAATAGTTTATTGAAATTTGGTAATTAGTTTACTTTAATTTTTAGTAATTATGAACAATAATCACAGTTAATATTTGTCATATTAGTAAGGGTAAATCCTATAATTAATGTTAAAAATAATGTGATATGGACTAAAAATATCTCTACCACATCTATTTATATTATTCGATAAGTGTTTTTATACCTTTACCAATACTTATTTGAAAATTTGTAAATTCAATGCCACATTCAATTTATTATAACATTTATATTATTTTAAGTAAATATAAATTCAAAAATATAACTCTCTTACTTTTAATATCTTTAATATTTTTTGGGAGGGATAAAAAAACATATGGTTAGTTTTATATTATTTATTTTAGAGATAAATTATTTTTTATAATGATAATTTATTTTTAATTTGTAGTGATGAAATTTTCACCTTAAATGCTTATGTAATGATTCAATAATATTTTTCCATTAAAAGAAAAATAAAATAAATTATTTTAAAAAACTATAAAATTAATATTTTTTGGGGGAGTTATAGTAACCCATGAATATTAGATATAGATATGAAATATGAGTTATGTGTTAAAATTATAGATTCTAATTACATATTTTATTCATATCTTTAAAGTTAAAATAAATGAATAATGTTAAAAATGAAAGTATTGATGATTTATGGAAAATAATATATTATTAAATTAATAAAAATACTAAAAATGATAAAAGTGGAAAAAAAGGATAATAATTAGTCAAAAATTAAATCCCTTTCTGATTTATGATCTAATTATTAGATTATATGAAAATTACAGGCCATTAAGATTAAAAAACCTATTACTGTTGTTAAGGTTAAAATAGTTTAATAAAGCAGTTACACCAAAAGATAAGTTACAAAATTCCACAGACAACATTCAAAATTTTACTATTTAATGGGATTTCAAACATATAGTATCTTATATTTAAAATTATTTCCAATGTTATCCACTTTAACATGAAGATGTATTTATTATATTGTAATCTTTTTATTAATTTGATGTGTGTCCTTTCATTCACTAAAAAAATTCAGCACATATCATCCCTTATATAATCCACCTAGAGCCTCTTAACATAACTAAAACCTTAAAAACCCACTTATAAATATCCTTATCTATGTACTGAATGCATTTTTATTTCCAAAATACCAACCTTGGGGTCCTTAATATGCAATCCAAAGGATAATTCTCTAAGAGAAGGAAATCATTTCAACAAAGATATTATTTAATCATTATTTAACCACATTCAATTATGTACTAAAAAATAAAATATATTAAAAATATTATCTCTAATATAATAATATTTTAATATGTTGATGTAATATTATTTAACCATCTCCTTAACCATAAAATGGAAAACAAAACTATTCCTCATGTTCATGAAGGACTACCACCTCACGAACTGATGTAATTGTTTCCACCATAAACCCACATGGATAGTAATAATTATGGAACCAATGAATACATATGATATATATGAGAAAATATTTATTATATAAATTCAATATATCTTCTAAATTTTTACCCTTTCAACTATTTAAAAATAGAATCATCAATTGTGAATATGTACGCCTTATCATCTACACGTTAGGTTGTGATTAATTTTCCATGTCCAACTTGATGAATAATTAAAAGAATATATTGGATTAATAAATTCTATATTTATTAAATTAATATAATTAATAATATATTTAAAGAATAACATATTCATAAGAACTAGAATATCCATGACATGACATGCATCAGAAAAATGAAGTAGTTAACATCTGAAACAATGGTAATTCTAAATGATTGTTAGATAATAGGTGATAATACATTATAAGATGATCATATATAATATAATAAATATTAATATGGTTTTTTAATAAATTAATAACATATTTTAGTCCATTATACATGATTTTAAATCACATTTAAATAAGGGGAAGTGTGAGGTAAGAGATTTCATCTCAATTTCCATGCTATTGAGAAATATTTGGTATTATAAACCTATTTACATTTATTTGGTGTATAAAATACACCTTATAGGTATTTATAATATATATATATATATATATCAATTAATGATGATTAATTCATGTTATTATTTCAAGAGGTTTGCTTAAGAGAAAATATGGTCTTATTTATTTTTTAATCACTTATATTTTTCTTCAATAACAATATTTTCAAAATAGTGATAAAAATATCCTTTTTATTTTCTAAAATTATTTATTAAGGGAATTTTATATGATCTATTACTTTTTAAAAGGTTTTGAAGGTATATTTATATTTTTTTTGAAAATTTAAATTTCAACTCTTTTTAAAAAATTTAAAATTAATGTTTTATTAAATGTGTATGATGTTAACATATTTTCCCACACTTAAATGTTTTTTATGATATTTATATTCATATAAATGTTTTATATAATTTTGAAAATAAACAATATTTAGTGAATGATTATTTTATTATTTTGATCCCATTTTACAAGAGAACATATTTTACTATGAAACCTATATTTTTAATGAATTGAAGGTTATATTTCATTAATTTAATTGTCGTTGAATTTATCTTGAATAATTTAATTTATTATGATAAATTTTTATTGGACATTACATTTCTCTTAAATATTAATATTTTTTTTATAATGGATTTTATTATTTACTAAAAAGTACCCAATTTATCAATACAGTGTCTTAATTTGAATGTTATTTGATTAACTTGAGAAATAATGATATTATATATTATTCACTAAATATAGATATCTTTTGATAAAAAATATCATTTATAAAATAAATTTATCATTAAATATATGATTAATTAATTGGACATGTAGTGATGTGTGGGGACCAGTTATAGATATCCCCTTGATGCATCAACATGTATCATGAGAAAAATCAGTTTAAAAAATTAAAGGGGTTTTAATGTATGCATACACATTAATTAAACTATATTTTCACAAGTAATTTAAGAGAAAGCTATAATGAGGTTTGAAATAATGGAATCCAATATTAATAATTTCCTTCATTAAAAATTTAATTATTATTATACATTAGACTGGTAAATTGATATTATCCATGGATTAATTTTGTCTCAATTTATTGATTAAATTGAATGTGCTTTCAGTTATATATCTTTTCGTTTTGATTATTCCATATTTAGTAATTATTGCTTCATCTATACATAAATATTAATGAGATTTTGATATCACTGTTGTTTTTTCCCTTTTTCTAAGATATGAGGAATAAATATTTGAATGTGTTTCAAGGATACAAATCATTTTCACTTGTTATGTTTTATGTTTTATTACCAAGGTAAATAAAGAATATTATATCTATCTGGTTCTTCAATACTAATAAACAAATTGGTTATTAAATATGAGATACCTTCTATATTATACCAATGTACTAAAGTAGATACCATCTCTGGGTTACTAGAGTAGGGGTTGTTACTGTATGCACTGAATTAATAAAGATATATAATTGGTTTAATTGAAAATGAGTGGGGTGGAAAAGAAATCACATGAGTTTTACTTATTCTTATGAATTGCCTATATATTTTAGAATTATTGATGTTATTTACATCTTTATTTTATGTTGTGATTTGTTATGTTGTTTGGGATATTTAATTATTAAACGTTTTTATGCTTGTTGTTTTGATCAAAACACATGAAAAATACTAATAAAATATTTCTTTATAACAGATTGGTTGTCCATGGAATTTAAAATTTGTGCAAGGATACCCTTGTAAATATTGAAATAATTATGCTAAAATCCCCATTTAAACATAAGATGTGATGTATGGATATGATTTTTGGAGTGGTTGTGATGTGTGTCTATTGTAATGTGAGGAAATTGTGATGATAAATGGTTATGGTCTATGAGGGTTGTAATGTGGGGCTTGTTGTCAGGAAAAGAATGGGCTATTTTATATTATGTTAGTTTCCTTATAGTGATGGAATGAAGTGTTAAGTGAAAAACTAAAGTGATATGGGTTTGAATGACTAATGAATTATTTAGTTTAATTGGGGGTGTTTAGTTAAATTAGTTCTATTTAAATAAAAAATTAATTGGATTGTTAAGGAAAGATGGTTGGTAATTAGAAAATATAGAAATTACTTAACTTGAGAAGGAAATGTGAATGTGGCCTATGGATGTGTGTTTCATGTGTGGTGTGATGCATTTATAGGTGTCTTTAATAGTGGTGGAGAGTGTCAGGACATATAGTGATTTTGTGATTTATTATGGTACTTTTAATATAATCCTATTGGTTGGGCTTGTGTGGGATAGATACAAATTTTATTTTTCTTGTGATTTCTATATGCACCACACCTATATCGAGAAATATGTTCTGACTTCCAAATATTTTTCACTATTTATTCAAATATCAAAGATGGCAAGGATGGATGGATGAATACCCATCATCCCCACTCTTTATTCCAAGTGAAGATCTGATGAACATGATGTAATGGTTTGAATATATAGTTCAATCATGTCTATAATTGAAGAAATTGATAGGGACTTTTATAGTGAAGATCATTCATAGTTGGAAGAGGGAATGAGGTTTATGTAATTAATGTCCATGATACCTTATTATTCTTGTTATATGGAATTCTTAATGGGAGGATGTGAATGTGTTAAGTAGTTTCTTTTGGGGTTCCTAGTATATTGAGGTTTCCTAGGTTTCTTTGGGTTGGGTGTGATACATTTTCTCATGTGACTTTGAACAAAATTATTATGGAAGGGATGAAAGAGCTAGGATATACATCATTGTGGACATAGAGCATAAAATCTATGGGAAAGTTCTATGGGGTACCATTTATTGACGTGCTTCTTATTACATTATTACAGTTGGATATATTATTTAGAGGGAGTGCCATATTGAGGAAGGAATTGTTTAGTTGACCATCTTTGGAGCGTGATATTTCTACTCCTTTTCTACTCAGACATCCGTATTCACTTTTCCGATATGCATATGAGACCTTAGTTATGATCCTCCTGAGTATACATACTATGATCACCATATTTATATAAAAATTGTTTTTAGGTTTTCAGTGGGATTTCAGGGATTGGGATTGACATTACTAGCCTATACATTGGAGTTGTTACTTAGTCTCTACCTTAGGTCTTCTTTTGGGTATTTATTTGGAGACTCTTTGTATTTATTTCCATTATACATGCATTGTGGGATGGTTTTGGTTTTTTCCTTTAACTTTATGTAATTTAGTTTCTTATTGATAGATATCCCTTCTCCCAATCCCAATTTATTTATTGAGGGTAATTCCCTCCATATGTGTGATTTTATACCCTTGGTGTTAGTTTCTATCTCAGGGCTTACCGAAGGTAGGAATCAAGGTTTATTATCCATTTTCCTTGATTTTTGACCCAATAGGGGTACCCTTTGATGGAGGGGGACATGAAATTACACCCTATGTTCCATCCACTCCCCAAATAAATTCAAACATGGGAAGAAAATGAAGTGTGGTTAACTATAATATTGGATGGCACCACACGAGTCCTGCTCTCTGCCTTATCTTCCACTCTAATATTCATTCTACCAAGATAAATTCCACCTTAATAAGACTTAAATATACACTTTTTAATATACAGTGTGAAGTTTCACCTTACATGTAACACTCAACCAATCCCCTTTGGGATACTAATTATTAATAATAAAATTAGTAATACTTATTTAACTATTTGAGACAAATGATAAATAATAATATAAAAATTATACTCAAAAGAATCACAAACCCTACATTTTAACACCTAAACACATGGACCTAGTAAAATTTATTTAGAAAAAACCTACACAAAAATATAGTGATTTAAAATAAATAAAAATAGCCCACTGCCACCAAAATAAGAAAAACATAGAAGAAAAATAATGTATCTTCATCCATGTATACTTGATCGACACCTATAAGTACTACCTCTACTATGGGGTTATTAGCCTATCCTCCAAGATTTAGCCATTATCCATGGGATGTAATCATCATTAACTAAATCAAAATTTTATGTACAAAATATATCTTTAAATCATTGCCTATGGACCATAGGGGTATTAAGACTTGGAGAAATTTCATAAGATGGAGCAAGAGAGTCTCTGTCAAGAACTGGTTTCATTAAAATCAATCCTTCTACAACTTTCCCGTTATTATTTTTGGTATTCCAAGAATAGACTTTAGAGAAATTAAGTTATCAAAATAGTTTTTAGAATTCTATTTTTTTTCATATTAATAAATTTAAGTATGTCAAAGAAATTAGGGGGTAAAGAAAATCCATTCTACCAAAAAATGCATGTTGAGGAAAACTCATTAGCTACTATTCAGTTCTGAATAGTTTTTGAAAAAGAAGAACTTTTAGGTGTCTTCTAACTCATATTAACATAAGTCAATCGATAATACAATTAACAATACTTTATTGATAAATAATAATATAAGTAATATAATTAAAATATTTGTTAATATATAAGTATTAAAAATCATATTATTAGTATGTGATACATTAATTATATTAATTAAATTATAGTATTAATTATATATATATATATATATATATTAGGTTAATGGGATTAAAAACTATAAACAACACACACACCCAAGAACCCTAACTGGTAAAGACCCATCCTTCACCAGAAAGAATGGAAAGCTCCAACCTGACATATTTTATAGCATATTAATGGCCTTAGAGGCCTAGGTTCATGATGGCCTAACTGTCTAACTTAATTTGTCCCAAAGTCCCTCGATAAGAATCCTTCATCATTTAGTGTAACCAACCATGTTCTATGACACCCCCTTTCAGTTTTCATCAGTCCATGTCACTAGTATGAAATATGCATCACTCCCACCAAGAATCAATATATTGTGTTGCCCACCAATGCAATGTGTCTTGGAAACCATCCATAACATAAAAGAAATCCATTTGTGAAGAGGGATGAATTTTATATTTTCAACACACTCATATCTCTTTCGATCTACTAACCACATTCTACCTACGTGCCCCCATTGCATAGCCTACCTATCACACTGTACTTTATGAGTAGTCCCACTATAATAATTGCCAAGTGTTAGGGCACCCATCTATCCCACATCATTAATCTGTATGTATGGATGGGTGATTTATAGGCTCCAACATTCCCATTTCACTTTTGAGTCTTACTACCTAGAAACCCTTTTAGTTGGCCATACTATTCCACCCATTTTGAAAATAATGCATGCCTTGCAAGCCAAAATGGTGCGGGATATAATTGAAGGAATGTCATTATGGTAAAGGTTCATGAGAAAATAAGTTAATGAATGGGAAAAATGGTCTATGAGAAATTATTGAACAACATAATTAGATCATTGCATGATGTATCCCATGGAAGAGTTGATGGATAAAACTCAGCGGATTGTGGGATGTGGGGACCTTTGCTTCTAGAAGTCTAATTGGACCGTGGTAAAAATATTCTCCCAGGCTACCCTGTTCCCTAGTTCACCTTTAAATGGGCCTATAATTTCTTATATTTTATCCAAGATATTATTATCGATGATCAAAGAACCGTCTATAGAAAAGTTTTCCATGTTGATGAGGTAGATATATGCATTTTTTCTAGAACAGTAACTATGAACTTCAATTTTTTGGATTACAGAAAGATGGTGCATAGTAGGAGTGGTTCAGATGTTTGGGCTTCTAAATTTTGGTCAAAGAGCTCCATGGTAATACGAATTTCTTGTTTTTGAGGATATGATACTTTACACTTCCCACAAATGAAAATGTCCAGAGGAAAGTGGTGTTTCTGGCTTCCAAATGTTATTGGTGTAGCTCCCCACAAAATGAAACTTCAGTGCACCTTTTCTTTGAAGGAAAATGGGCTAACAACATGTGGAATGTTATGATGATGGGTATAGAAATATTAGATCATGAAAATTCAATGCATGATCTATTTTAAGCTTGGATATAGGAGGGTCATTTACACATAATTGAGCTAAAATCTAGAGTGGTGGTCATCTTAGTGGTCTGTTGGTCATTTTGGGAGTCAAGGAACAATGATAGACACAATGGGCCAATTTCGTTCATGTACCTACATGTCAAAACAAATATGATACTGGTTGAAATTAATGATCTCATCAAAGGTAAGATATATCTTTCTACGTGCAGGGGATTGTTGGATGGATCTGGTATTCAATCAGCTAATCGTGGTGGAAAGAAGGTGAACTAGGTCATGTTGAAGCCTCCAAGCATGGGTATGAAACTGAACATGTATGGTTCGTGCACTCAGGGCATCATTAAATGGGGTGGTCTAGTTCGAGATAGTAGGGTCTTAGTTATTTTTGGTTTCAACACCTTTTATGGAAAAAAGAGTTAGATCAGTGTGGAAGCAAGAGCGTTATTTTCTATTATCATACTAATCAATCTCTATAGCATATAAATTGTTGAGGTTGATTTAGATTCCCTGGTTTTGGTGGGGTTCATCATGGGGAAGTACTACCCTCCTTAGGATATGATTTATTTGATTAGGAGGTTCAAGATCCTTCTAGGCCAGGGAACTCATATTGTTTATACTTGGTCAAAAGACAACTTTATGACTGATATGCTCGCCAATACAGGTAGCTTGGATTACTATTTGATAATTTATAATGCTATAGGGTCCTTACCAGATGATTTTAAGTTCTCTGTGAAGGGTGATTCCATGGGCCTTCATCATCTGTGCCCTTAGTGAGTGTGTGATCCCTGAGCATTTGTGTATTGATTTTTCAATAATAAAATAGTCAATTTTCAGTCAAAAATAGTTAATAAAAAAATAACCAGCGAATAAGCACAAATTGAATATGCCAAAAAATTACACAAAAATTTACAATGTTTACTAAAAACACCTCAAAAAATGCTCCCAAAAACAATAATCATCAAGCATATAATACATACAGATATAAATATAAAAAAATAAAAAAATTATTTCACTAATCAACACTACGAGAGTCCCTGCAACAAAAAACATATAGGAATTATGAAAGATGATGTTAAGGCAGATCATCGAACAATAGAACTTCCATGTTGTAGAAGAAGATAATAAAACCAATATTATGAAACAAACTTGAAATATAATCACCAAAATATTAAAAATATCATAAGAGGCATCCTGTGAATGGATGTTTCCACCAAAGTAGTGACCTTTTTAAAAATAGCACGATATTAAACTCAAATACAAGATACTGACACTCAACATGTAAGGTCTAGGGAAACCCAAAGGCAAAGTCTTAGATAAATTGGAAAGGTTAAATTAAATTACTAAAAAAATTCCTAGAGCCATACAATACAAAATCACATAGATTATATGCATTAACCACTGAAAAATCTCAGAAAAATTATACTAGTAGAACTTCTATGATCACTTAGATAACCACCACAGCTTAATGAGACAATATTCCATGGATTTTATTTATCATCATTTGATGGATCCTCAGTATTTGTAAAGGAAGATTCCCTGGGCCTTCATTATCTGTTCCCTCAATTCTCGTGTGATCCTAGGGTATTTGTGTATTGATTTTTATTTTCCTCCCCTATACCATTTATAGGAACACTCATAAAATTAATTTCCTTATAATAAGTATTCCCACCATATTTAATATAATCCCATTATATGATCATATTTTCCAAATGCATATGAATATTAAATTTCTCTAGAAATACAAATTTGGGATCTATAGTGTCATGCATCCCTTAAGAGCACTTCAATGGATGAAAAATATAAAAAATAAAGTGTTAAAAATAAAATTAGGATATTCATGAATTAATTAATTCATTAAAATTAATTTAATGTAACAATTGAATGAATAAATTTTATACATACATGGATTGATGTTTGGATTACTTCATATTCATGAATTAATGTATTGATGCTTCATACACCACATATTTATTGATATGAAATGTTGAATTTAATATTAATTGATTTATTATTAAAAAAATATTTATTTTATTCAATAAAAGTCCATTATCACCATACAATAAAGCCTATTTAATCATTTATTTATATAGTCATTGATATGATGTGTGTATGTGTGTGTGACATTGTTATGAAAGTCTTAATAAAAAGTGATTAGTTCATGATCATTGGTACTTATTTTTTATATTATCCAGCATGTTTCAAAAGAAATAAGCATTATGGATTTGGCATTAGTAACTGATATCTAAATTATTCAAGAATCCATTTAATAACACAAGACATGGATCTGACACACAAATGACAGGTACACACTTTTACTATGTGTGCTATTTTTATTTTCTGAAAAATCATAATATTAAATTTTGAATCCTTGATTAATTATCGATAATATCTAATTAATTTTTTCCTAATTTTTTTATGAGATTCAACTAGGATTAATATATATGTTATGATTGTTTTTTATTTTATTTTATTATTCCAATTTGGTTGAATAGTTTTTTTCTTATAACTTTATTCGATAAACATGACTGTCCTAACACATGATTAAATGTATTAATATTTAAACCAATGATATCATGTGTCACATATCATGGATGAGAAATCATATACATATACATACATACATATATATATTCATACATTATGATTTTGATAAAAATAAAAATATATAATATATTTATTATCCAAATAAGGATAAGTATCATAATAATAAGTGTTTGAATATATAAATATTTTGTTAGATATAGTGTAAATTTTTAAGTAGGTATTATAATTTTTATCAATATTTCCTTCATTTAAATATGCAATCAAATTTTTCTATTGTTTTTATAATGTAGTTTTTATGATAACACATAATTTATGAGGATTTTGATTTATTTAAAAACACAGACATAGACAAAAATATATATAGTTTACAGTTTATAGATTTCTAAGCATATTCAAATTTTATTGAATTTAATTTCAATATAATCAATCACTATTTTTTTTATATATGTATAAGAATTTAAATATTTTCTTTATTGAAAATATGTTATAAAAAATTTGGCATTAAAATCTTTGAAATTACTCAATTTTTAATTATATGGTATAAATCACCATATTTTGTATACATATAATTTTTTGATATACTTTATTTAATTATGAACTCAAATATCATGGGAATAATTGTGAAAAAGTTTGTTTTTAAAAATTTCTATTATCTTATATGTATTAATTTATAATATCTATGTAAATATAATTTTTTAATGTATATTTTTTAATTATTAGCTCACCTATCATGGGAATGATTATGGAAAATATTTTCTATGAATTTTTTTATTGTATATGTTTTAAGTAATTAAATTGGGGTATTTTGAAATATATTTTGTATAATTATGATCATAGATATCATGAGAATAGTTATAAAAATATTTTCACATGAATCTTTTTGAGAAAAATATATGAAATTAATAATTAATATGTACTATATATTATTATTTGTCATATTTTGTTAATAATTTGATGTATTTGTGTTTTAAAAATCATTTATTTTCCAGTCAATACCTTATTGATATTAATTTCTGTGTGATATAATAATTATATGTTATGTAATTAGAATTTTATTTATTTTTAAATTGGGACCCTTGATATTCTTATGATGTATATTTATGTTTTATAATTTATGAGAACATAAAAATACCTTATTGGTATTATATTTTATCTAATAAAAAATTCATACTTCCTAATATTATATTTTTATTTTTAATTGGGACCTTTATTATTATGATAATTCTTTTATTATTTATAATTTATGTTAATATCTAACACCCTTCAATATTAGAATTTATGTGATATAATATTAATACATTATAATATTCTAATATATTTATGTTAGCATGGGATTATAATTATTATAATGATTGTGTATACACATTTTGTAATTTATTTTGATATCAAATACATTATCTATTTTATTTTTCTAGGTTACATAAAGAGAATACATAATCACATTATAGTTTTATGAGTTGGGACACTTATGTAGGATCATTATAAATATTTTATTTCAAATAAAACAAATTTTTTTAAAGAATAAAAAAAATTGGAAGTAGTTTATTAATTATTGTATGATATTTTGATGACATAATCTTGGGAAAAAATGTGTTAAACTATCAGATGAGACAAAAAGGATATATAATGACCAATTCGAAATAAAAGTGAACTGTGTTGTTTCTTTCTTTATTAGGAATCCAAATTTTTTATGATGGGACATGTGGTATTCTTGTATCAATGTGGATATATTTGAAGGATCATAAAATTTTTTAACATAAGATTATTATACACATATACTACTATAATTTTTTTTAAATATATAAAAGAGATAAAAAATGTATCATATGATTTTGTGATCAATAATTTTATAAATTCTTATGTTTTATATTTCTCTAATGTTTATTTTTTTGCTACTTTTCAAAGGATATACTCGATTAATCCAAAATAATGTTCATATAAATTAGTAAAAAAGTTATTTAGATATTTTAAGAGCAATCAAATTATTTTATTGACATAAAAGATGTTAGATCAAATTTTGGGTTTTATTTATTTTTGAAACTATTTTTATTGGGTTCTTGGATGACCGAAAACATACTTTTGGATTTATTTTATATAATGAACATAGACTGTTTCTTGGAAGAGGCTGAAATGGAAACTTATAGTCTCTTGTACTATGAAAGCATATTATGTCTCTAGTTTTGAGGATATACTTTTTTTAAAAACATATGAAGGAAACTTATGATGTTTTTCAATAATATTGCTATAATGAAATTCCCTAAAAAACAAGGATGGTTCTTATTTGATTTATTTTGATATAAAATACATGTTTTCATAAAGATAAAGTTATATAATCTTATACTCAAGTATTTTGGTTGACCCACTAACCATTGGATTAACAATTTGGGTTTATCAAAACCATGTTATCCCTATGGTTTTGTTTAAGTATTTTGATGTATAGGTTTAGTTAGATTTTGAAACTATATATAAATTCATTTGTTTTTAGAGAGATATTTTATTAATTTAATTTTTTGAACAATATATAGAATTAAATTCATTTTTTGGATTCTTGGAATGTTATTCAAACTACATATCTTGTTTAATTTAATTATTAAATTCTTATTCCATTTTGTTTGTATGATGATTAAAACTTGTATGAATAATATCCCTATAAGATATTAGTTTTTTACTATTTTTATATGATTTATTATAGATTTTAAGATACTTTATTTAATGAAATAATTTGTTTTTTAGTTAATTAATAGAATATGTGTTGAAGAATTTTGAAAATAAAATTTTTTGTTCATTAATTAATTTATTTGATAACATTATTTTAATGTATCAATTAAATGTAACAGTTTCACACAGACATGAATTGATTTTTTAATTACCTCACATTCATGATTTAATGTATTGAAACTTTTTATACCATATATTTATGGATATTATATATTTAATTTTAAATTAAGAAATTCATGAAGGATCAAATAATTTTATTTAGTCAAAAAATGGTCCATACTCTTATTTAGTTTAGAATATTTAAACTCTTTCACCATCCAGCAGTCGATATGGTGTGGGTATATACGTGAAACTTAAAAAAGGATTACTATAACGAGATTATATGGTCTTCCTTTTTTATTTCTTGTATACATTATTATGCTAGTTTTTAGTAAATAATCATCATATATTTGACATTGGCGACTGGTAAACAAAGACTTTAACTATCCATAGAATAATATGAGATATGGGTCTTACACACAAATGATTGGTACACATAGTAATTATGTATCCTTTTTTTTATTTTCTAACCTATAATAATATTATATTTCCAATCCTTGATTAATAAGGGATAATCCATAAATCAATTTCTCTAACAGAAAGTCCTATATCTTAAAGATCGTGATCTCCTTTCAAACACTAATATGATAAACCTTCCCTAGAGAGATGGCTCATAAAATATATAACTTTAAATTTACAAGGAATATCCAATATCACTTATTCTATATTTGAATCATTAGAAACTTCTTCATCAGGTTGGTAATAAAAATACTCTTCAGTTCCGGTGGAGTTGAACTACATGTTACATGTGTAATACATCGTTCCATGTGCATGAATCCTATGAAAATAAAGGAAAATAAATACTTAAAGGTAGGGTTCATGTCATGGAATCTACATTCGTGCCTTATATTAATTATCTTTCTTATAATATTATTAATTATGTTATATAATTAGTGAAGTATAGTGCATTCCATGGATTTAGAAACCCAAACTCATGGCGTCAAAAAAATTTATTATTAAAAAACATAGCCACACATGAAGAAGCACAAGGGGATTTCAAAAAAGGTATATAACAACCATATGCAACAAATTAAAATAGAAAAACATGTCATATAATTAATAATATAATATAAATAATGATTACTTTTCAATAATAATATTATAAATATATATATATTAATTAATATATTAATTAAACTATTATTTATTAACAATATTAAATATTTATTAATTATTATTAATTATATTGTAAATCATTATTATAATAAATGCTAGAGAAAGAGGGGTTTCCATGACTTGAGAGATTATATTTCAATAATGTTATAGAGATTAGGGATTTAGATTAATGGATTTGAATCACAATTGGTTTTTTGATCACTAATATGTTTTCACCTATGAAAAAAAGAAGATTGATGACGTTGGTGGTTCATTTATAAAGAATCTGGACTCAGTTCATACCGTTATGTGATCTAAAAGGTTTATTCATCAATTATAATTATTATACCTTTAAATAAAGTTGATAGAAACGAGTTTGAGAATCTTGGGGCTGGTAATCCTTTTAGAGACATGAGAGAAATTTGTTCATATATTTTTGAGAATATATTTAACCAAAGGTTGTCATAGGATATTAGGGCTATTTTGTTTCTATAAATAAGATATTTTTATTGAATGGTTCATTTTCCTTTATCAAGGAAAAAACCAAAAATTATGAAGTTTAACAATTATTAATTAAGCATTGAATGATTGTATGACTCATAGAAATGCGTAATGACCACTGATGGAAGCTTTAAGATATCTAAAAGATACCTCATCATGTTTTGGGTATTGATGTATGGTCGATGATCTCAATGTAATGGTATTTTTTTACCTTTTCCCTTCAGATTATTTAAAATCAAGAGATGGGGATTTGGATTGGTATCTTAAATATCATGAATGCAGAGGTTCCTTGATTGGGACCCACATTGTGGTCCAACTAAGGTTAAAAACCCTATTACTCATGTCCAGATATTGATTCAGGGTCTTAATTAGTCATACTTCCATTACCAAATTAATTGGTACATTAAATATGAAATGGGAAATCATTTAAAGGTTGATAGAGAGGCTAAATGTGTTAAGTATACCCACTTTTCCAGAGTTTTTGTTGAGGTGGAATTATGTAAACCCATCATTGAAACCTCTTCCCTTGTTTCTAATCTATATATACATTAACTACCCATGAATTTTCAATGATTTCCTATATCTTTTACCAAATTATAATTCATATGAATCTTAGTGATAAATGTCTTAGAAACATGATTTTTTATAATAGTTAAAAAATCGAACATGAATTTGAAAATTTTAAGGTTAAATTTCCTATTATTAGAATTGACATGAATCTTGAGGGATTTTGGGGAAGGCAAGATAGTTGAGAATTAAAAATAGAGTCAAGGCCAGTGCTCCTTTTCTAATATGTTTATTGGTATATAACCTATGAAATCATGTTTTTAGAAGTATATTGCATCAATTTATGAAACTATTGTTTTATGGATAGAGGATGAATATAATGTTATTGAATCTAGTCCACCATTTGAGGACTTAAAATAGGGTATAAGGAACATAGTTTTTATTCTGAGATATGAGACTATATTATCTATATAGATTGAATTTGTGGTAGAAATTGATGATTTTTTGGACTATTCCTATATGATCTAAAATTAACACAAAAGGGAGAAGGTCCATTGAGTTTTTTGGCTCTATCTAGGGCTAGGTAACAGATTTTCACAGAAAACTCTAATATATGTACAATGAAAGATTTTGGGTAAAATAAAAATATGGTGGATACGTTGTAGTAAGGATCTAAGGATTCTACTCTGAGTAGTCTTGACACTCCAACACTATAAATCTCTCAAAGGAGGGAGATTTTACTTAGTGGCTATGGCCATGAACAGAACATTGAACCTGATCTTAGTAAACGTAATGTTCCATCACCAAGGTATGGAATGGTATATACTTCCCAAGTTACAATTCTTGGAAAAGGAGTCTCATAAGGACAGTTTCTATGTATCAAAAGGAAACTGATGGAAATAACTACTATGGGGACACTTCAGTTCCCCATCAAATAATATCTGATTATGCTATTGTAAAATACTAAAATGAAACAATGGGATATCTCACTAAGAGGGAATTTTCCCCAAAAATTTTGGGGTTAATTTTGAGTCATTTTAATGAAATAAATGAATATATATGGCTTCATTATTGATGGTTCTAAGGTTCCTAACCATACACTATATAACACATAAGAAGGACAGAAGATTGAGATAGGTGGATTATATTCTACTTTAACTCGACCCCCAGATCCTACAATATATGGTGAGACCCAAACTATAGGTTTAAAATATGTATTCAAATATGGATCCTAGTAGATAATGTCTGGAATTTTTAATTCATCTAAATTTGTTTATGACAATGGTACTGAAACTAGTAAGTCAGATAGGGAAAATGAAAAGGCTCTATCATATAAATTTATATCTTGAGCATCAAAATTAAATATGGAATGCAATGCTTTAACATATTTATTATGGTTGACAGTTTTAATTCCTTTAGTATTATGGAATGATTACTTGATTAACGTGACAAGGACTATGGAATTTATTAGGTTAAACTATCTTTGGAGTAAGTACCTATATTGGAAGTTTTTTTTATTATAAAGATGTAATGGTGGAGGATTTTGTGGTTTCTTAGAATCCAGAGTCCATTGATGCAGAAAAAAGGTATCAAGGATTATAAATGGTAGATCTACATCATATATCAAATACTATACAAATTTTTGGGGCTTCACAGTAATCTACTATAGCCAGTGATGTAGCTGTTGAGAAAGTAACCATGATGGGAACTACAAGGCTCATGAAACTATAATGTTCTTTTCAACCTAAGGGTGTGTTTTACATTGGAGTTCTTGTGATATAAATGTCACCCTAAACTTAGGCAGATTAGAAATCTCTAGATGGGGATATATGTAAGGAGAAGTGTTAACATATTTTAAGATTTGGTGATCAATACAATATGTACTCAACAACTAAATGGAGAAGGGGTCGTAGGCCACAGGGTTGAGTTACCCCAAAAAATTTAGGAAACACAATTCAAAAAATTGAATATATTGTATCTTGTTTTATTTTGTTCTTTATAGGTTATTTTGAGGACAATTCTCTCTTTTTGTGGTGTGAATAGAATTATGCTTGGTTGGATGATCCAAACAATATATTTTATGGCTAAACACTGATTGAGGTTTAACTATAATTCTTGAATCCATTAATGAGTAGGTTTCTGCTTGTAAACACTTGTGATAATTTGGTTCCATTTTAGATATTATTTGGAATCACCATTTTCTATTTAAATTTGTTGGATATGGTAGTCTCACCCCTTTTTCCATGGAAATACATTGTACATTTTTTTCATGTGTGTCAGTATTTTCTTAATAAATTTTATGGGGCTATGAGATTCAATTTCTAGATCCATAGTTCAGGCCGTTTATAATTATTATTATAATTAATTATATTGTTTATACTATTAGTTATTAATTTTATTAACTAATTAAATTAATATTATTAATTATATTATTTATTGAGGTTTTAGAGGTAAAAAAGGGTAAGAAACCACACACTCATGGGCTAGCTAGGATTGGTCACACCCCCTCCATGAGATAACCAACTCAACAACTATCCCAAAATAATTTAATATCCTGACTTCCCAATACTCGATGGCATGAATGTCCCTTAATTCTGGTCCAAAGTGATCTTGACAATTTCTATGACCATAAATTAATTCCCCTCATGTAATAACTACTTGGATTGACCTATTTTTAATCCCCAACTTATGCTGATTAGGCATAAATAGCCAAATAAATCATCCAAAAAGAGGCTTCTAGCATTTCAACCTAGATTGATGCAGTATTATTGGGTTTCTATTACCACTAATTAATGGTTGAAAATGTATATATTAAATCTATTATTGATAATTAGTTTTATTAATAATATTCTTTATTATTTATTATTAATATTATTATTAATTATATTACTATTTATAAATAATGAAAATTAGTTATTTTTTAATACTAATTATATTAATAATTAGGTGCCTCGGTGTTTGGGTGTTTAGTTTTTTAATATTTTCTACCTAATATAGATTAATTATATTGTTGATTATTAATTTTATAAATAATTATATTGTTATTAATTAATAATGTTAATTAACATTGAGTCTATAGCCGATTGGTACATGCTCCTTGTAACAACCCCAGTTTGAGGTATTTTAATATTTCATATGGTATTTTTAAGTCATTTAATGGTATATATGTATTATGGAACATTCTGAATGGTTTTTAGAAATGTTTGATGGATTATTTATGGGTCATAGTTGATTTATTGTTAGGAAAACCCATATAGAACTCCCAAGTAACTATTCAAGAGATAATGGGGTTACCAATCCAAGCTTATAGTTGGTGAATGGTTTGGAAAAAATGTGTTGTAACCATATGCCCTTATAGGGGTTTTAGCAGTTTTGATTTTCAAGGTTCGCATATAGTTTTACATGTAACACCCCAAGCTTCAACGGTACGCTTCTCTTTGAATAATACAGGAGCGTGTGTTGTACGTAACTTCGAGTTCTAACACACACCACAACCAATCAACCTAGCCGTTATGAATAGTAATACCCACTTTTTTAAATTTTATAAATTTTATCTTTCAAAATGAACTTCATTTTTGTATTCGGAATATCAAAATTAGCCTAGGGCGAAATTTTGGTATTTTTCTGAAAACTTTCAATTTTTGATGAATAATGAAAAACACTGAGTTATAGTTTAAAATCGAATTTTTATTTAAATAATTTTTTATTTTATTTAAATTTATTTTAGGTCAAAATAGATACATAATACCTATATAAGTTCAATGTAATTCATTGGTGTCAGTTTATAATAATTTTAGATATATAAAAATTTTATTGAACTTTTCACCATCTTTTACCCATCTCCTAGGAGAATTTGAAAATTCACATAGAACTTAATTTTACCACTTTTGTGAGTGAAATTTCAAAAGTCCAAGAGACACAGTTAATATCAAGGAGTAAAATATGGTTCAATAAGATAAAAACAATTTTTGGTGAATAGTAACTTTTTACTTTTATTTACCACGGTTAAAAGTAAATAGGGTAATTAAGGGTAAAAATGATATAATTATTACCCTAACACATGTAATAATTCTATTTTCTAAGTATAATTCGACCAAAAAAAACCTTAGGAATAAAATATGAACCACTTTGGTCCACTTGGATTAGATTAGGACATTTATTATTATTTAATCCAAAGAAGAGTTAAAAGAGATAAAATCAAAGTTAAATAAACTAAAAAATATCTAATATAGGGTTATAAATAAGATAAATTTGATTATAAATATTTATTAGAAATATAAAAAATGTTCCTACATAAGGATATTTTATTTTTAATTTTTAGACATTAAATAATTTAATTTATTTATGACACAATGGTGATGCAGTAATTACCTAATTAATTAATTATTAAAATAATTGATATTAGATATATCAAAATAAAGGTAATTTGAGACTTTTTATGAATTACAGTAATTTTATAGGTTAATATAACATATTAGGGTTGGTTTCATGAATTATTTTCGAAGTAATAATGTTGTTATAAATTTAGAAAAAACAAAATACCAAATAGTGTAAAAATTGACATAAAAGAGTTTTTAAAACAAATATTATATTATTAATTCATATTCCATTCCTAAAGATCTAAGGTTCGGCCAAAAGACTTATATAATGATATTTGTATCATTAATGAACCAATTGGGGTTCACTTTGAAGTATATAGTAAGTTTATTAACCATATAATATAAAACTATAAAGAGATATGGTAAATGTCAAACTATTTAACTAAGAGTTAAATATAAATGATAAGGTTAATATAGTGCCCCAAACCTATCTAAGATATTTTGGTTGAAAGGATTACAAACTATCCCCACCTTAGCCTAGAAATAAGTCAATTTGAAGCCATTATAAACTGAATATGAATCTATTATAAAATAATATTTTAAGTTTTTCCTAAGGTGCCCCTCGCCCCTCTTATAAAAGGGCACTCCCCCTTCTCTCAAATTCATACCTTCAAAGCCTTTTGGATCATCCAAACCCTACCCAAATATTCTCTCAACTTCCATCACTTCAACCTAGAGGCCTTAGTTTGATCAGAAATCCAACCTAAGGATATCTTTTGATCAAATTAAAAGGAAGAACCCGAAGAAGAGGTAATGTTTTCACCACCCTCTTTCAAGTTCCTTTCTTCTTCAACTTCTTCTTTCTTTGTTATTTACATTCTAAAATAATAACTCCAGTATCTTCTATATAATATGATGTTATTATAAATATAGTAAAACCATATTCAGTATTCTATCCATCCTTTGAATGACATGTCACCATACGTGCGTACGTACGGCTTACAGTCTCCACGTCGTGGTGTAATTGTTATTCAAAACATTATTATTTGGATGGGTATGATAATGATGTGTAATTGATCTAAATAATAAATATAACATGATAATGATTCTGTGTATATGATATACCATCCAATTATATATTATTTTAATATGAAAAGAATGATATTTTCGCTCGTGCGTACGTACGAACTATCGTCTCCACGAACGCGTTGAGCTTCATTCCCCATCATATCCATTCAAGTCTAAATATCATTTTATGATTAAAAATAATGTTTAAGGACTTGATATAATTATTTATATTAATAAGATACAACCTATCCATAACAAACACGACTTATGTAACAAAACATATAAAATAAAACGAGTAAGTTAACACCCGAAACGACGATAATACTAAGATATTATTAACAATGCAATGTTAAAAGATCATATATGATATTATATTAATGTATATGATTCTTGTATAATTTAATAACAACTATTTCACCACTATGCAAGATGTTAAACTACCCTCAACCAAGTAAAAGTATAAGTTAAGAGTTTATTTCACAATCTCTTCTTTATCTGAGGGTTTTTATACGTAATTATCTACTGGGACCTCTTTATCATCCACATCCTTGTTTCTTAAAAATGTATTTCAAATAATTCTTACTATTTTATAGACTATGGGTTAAATTCATTTATACCCTTGTTAAATTTTTATAAATTTTTTATAAAGGAATATTTTCTTCGCTTTCCAAAAAAGGTCCTTTTCAACCTTTTCGACAATATTAAGGTAAGAATGTATTTTTTTTACTTATATAGCAGGTGTGACTATTTTATGCCATTATAAAATCGTCAAAGCTTCCCTTACAAGCTTATAAAAATATTTTCAAATTAAATGTTTTATTTTATAATTATGTGGCTTTTAAAGGATTTCAAAAAAGGAGATATTTTTCTCAAATAGTTTTGATTTCATCTATGTCAACATCCTTTGGTGGATTTTAAGCTTATTTGAAGTTAATTTATTATGATACAAAACATTCATATAGTATTGAATGTTATGTGATATGTTTGACTATGGATGTGTCATTTTTATACAATTCATAGTTTATGGAGAAAGTATTGACATTTCGTATGCTAGTTTTAATATGAATATTTATGTTCTGTTTAAACGTGTTAATATGAGGAATGAATTGGACTTAATAAGTGACGGGTGGAGCCCGCTATAGCTCCTTGATACATCAGTAGGTCTCATGAGACAAACTAGTGTCTTGGCACAAGGCCTTGACAAAATCTTATTTTTATTCTTGGCACAAGGCCTTGACTATGTGGTTATGATAGTCTGGTATTATGCATTCCATCATTATGAAAATGGTTATTGATATTGCATGTGATTATTCAACTAGTAGAATATCCATGTGAATAAGTAAATGGCATTATTTCATTTTATTTCTGCCATATTATGCTGAAGTTCAAGTTTAAAAGGCTTTTGTTTTTGTCATACATTGCCTTAAATGTTTATGCTTATTTATGAATGTTTCCACTATATTGTTATCCTTACTGGGCATTTGAGCTCACCCCTTTCTATGTTTTATTTTTCCCTGGATGTGAAGAAGTATTTTCTGAATGACCTATAGGGATAGTATTAGGGGATATGAGTGTGGAGACAATATGTTGTTATAGTTTTCACTTTATGATGTAATGTAAACTTTATGAATGTATCTAGTTATTCCAAGGCTACTAAACTAATCGATATTTCGAGACTTGATCTTTTGTGATCATGAAAATATTATGTAATAATGCACTGACTATGAGTAACTGGGGTCAGGGTGTTACCATTGGTATCATAGGAAGTTTAGTACAAACCTTGGGAGCTTGATTTAGATAAACTTTGATTAGAGCACATAGACCTAAGATGGACTTTGAGGATTAGTATATAAGAACTTCCTAGAATTTTTGTATTGTAGAGATTTTGTGAATTTTCCGAGAAATACATCCCTGTCTGGATATGAGGAGGTAGATGCGGCTCTGGCACAATGTACCTAGGGTTAAAACCCAAAAACACCACATTGAGCTAGACTTGAACGGGAACTGGTGCATGACAACAGGCCTTGCTGCACTCTTGGTTACGAAACTCCTGGGGGATATGCTTAGGATAATTCTCATTTTCATTAAAAACCATTATAATTGGTTTATGAGTACATAATTCCTCAATGAAAACATTTTTATGATTATGGATTATATCCCTAAATTGTTCAATTTTTGTTAAGTGTTTTACAAGTTTGGGATTATGTATTTCGTTTCATAAACTAATCTAGTTTATGCCATTGTTTAGAAATGGCGCCTAGTGGAAGAAATAGAAATTGTATCAATGAATGCACTCCATGTAGGGATTGCCCTCTGGATCAAGATAATTATAGTGGAGCTGGTGATGCAACTAGTTCTGATCATCTAATCACCATACTGGGACAACTCACTCAGGTTATGAATAATAACCTTACCCGTATGGAGAAACCTGATCCACAGCGTGGAGGATAAATGTTAGATCACTTCATGAGGTAACAACCATAGACATTCAATGGGAGTAAAAATCACTTAGTAGCTGAGCAATGGATAAATTCCTTAGATAAAATATTCCTTGCCTTGGGGAGTAGTGGAAGGGAAAAAGTTATCATGGAAGTTTATCACCTCCCTAGAGATGCTGATCAATGGTGGTCATTGATTCAAAACACGAAGGAAGATAATGAAGTATCAAATATGGAATTGAAGGAGTTTAAAGATCTTTTCTTAGAAAAATACTCTCCTCATGACCATCGAGTAGATATGGAAAGGTAATTTCTGAGTCTGAGGCAAAAGGAGGATGATAATGTCGCAAAGTATGAGGCTAACTTTACAAGGTTAGTGAGGTATACTGCAGATTATATACGTAACCTTAGAAGTAAGATTGATAGTTTCTTTGATGGGTTAAAACTGTTTCTGTGTCAAGCATTAGTCTCACAAACCTTCTCGTTGTATGAAGATATTGTCTCATGCGCTATCAAGATAGAAAAATAATTCTCTAAGTCTTATGAATTCAATACAAAGAAAGAGAAGAAAAGATATGTTGATCACTCTAGGAATATAAATTAGGGGAATAAGGGAAAAGTTGAATATCCATCCTGTAGTAAATGTGGGAAGAAACACCCTGGTACTTTCTTGAAAGGAAAGGTAGTCTGTTACAAGTTTGGTGAAAAAGGCTACCAAGCTCGTGATTGCAAGGGGAAGAAAGAAGCTACCGATGTTCAATGCTACAACTGCAGGGAGATGGGATATTATGAAAATGAATGTCCTAAGTGTCAGGGGAACTTACCTCAAAAAAGTCCAAGGGATCAAGGCCAAGCTTATGCTATCACTACTGCTGAGGTTGAAGCTCTAAAAGACATGGTGGCAGGTAATTTAATGGTTTCCTCAAGTTAAGCCAATGCTTTATTTGATTTTGGATCATCACATTGTTTCATATCTTCCCAGTTTTCTAAGAGAATTAGATATTTCCAATATGATTTAACAAGGGAGTTGTCAGTTAAAACTCCTAAGGGAAGTATCATTGCTACAAAGTTCTGTGGATCCGTTCCCATTAGGGCATATAAATGTTCTTTGTCTACTAATCTCATCGTCATACCCATGAATTAATATGATATAATCCTTGGTATAGATTGGATTTTAGACCATGATGAGAAAATTAATTTTAAGCAGAAGGAGCACTACTATAAATAAGGCCATTAGCGACCGCCATTGGCGGTCGCTAAAGGGCTGTAGCGGCCGCGCAGCGACCGCCATTGGCGGCCGCTGTTGCCTCGTCGCTAGAGGCCTTTAGCGACCGCCAATGGCGGTCGCTATAGGTGCCCGGCAGGTCGGCCTTCAGCGACCGCGGCGCGGTCGCTGAAGGCCCTCTGCCTGGCACCCTATAGCGACCCGGCAGCTCGGCCTTCAGCGATCGCGCCGCGGTCGCTGAAGGCCCTCTGCCGGGCACCTATAGCGACCGCCTATGGCGGTCGCTATTCTAAAAAATTTTTTTTTTAAATTTTTTTTATTGAATTGAATATAAATATATATATATATATATATATGTAAAAATATTCATATATATACTATTAAATACAATATTTTAAATATATATATATATATATATAATATATTTTAAATGTTTTAATATATATTTAATATATATTTAATATATATATAATATCAAATCATTGTGCTATAATAATTTAAAAACTTCGATTCAAGAAATAATCTCATTTCAGGTCGTTTGGAGCACGTTTGCTCCGAATCGGACCGCCGCACGCCGTTTTGGTGTTTAACGGCGCCGGAAACGCGTTTCCGGCCGCCGCGGTCACACGGCACCTCCGAATGAGGTGCCGTCTGGCCGACCATTTCACAATTCATGCCCCGGATGTTGTCGTACGGTTTCGTGGCATTCGGAGGTCATTCGGGTGGTTTTGACCCCCCAACGCGCCATTTCAGCGCGCGCCGCGATGCTGAAAACGACACAATCGGACGTGCTGCGTGCACCGCACGTCCGATGGATGTGCGACCTCCTCCTGCATCTCAGGAATAATATTTCTATCGTTCCCGTGCGGTTTCAGGTCGTTCGGAGCACGTTTGCTCCGAATCGGACCGCCGCACGCCGTTTTGGTGTTTAACGGCGCCGGAAACGCGTTTCCGGCCGCTGCGGTCACACGGCACCTCCGAATGAGGTTCCGTCTGGCCGACCATTTCACAATTCACGCCCCGGATGTTGTCGTACGGTTTCGTGGCATTCAGAGGTCGTTCGGGTGGTTTTGACCCCCCAACGCGCCATTTCAGCGCGCACCGCGCTGCTGAAAACGACACAATCGGACGTGCCGCGCGCACCGCACGTCCGATGGATGTGAGGCATCCTCCTGCATCTCAGGAATAATATTTCTATCGTTCCCGTGCGGTTTCAGGTCGTTCGGAGCACGTTTTCTCCGAATCGGACCGCCGCACGCCGTTTTGGTGTTTAACGGCGCCGGAAACGCGTTTCCGGCCGCTGCGGTCACACGGCACCTCCGAATGAGGTGCCGTCTGGCCGACCATTTCACAATTCACGCCCCGGATGTTGTTGTACGGTTTCGTGGCATTCGGAGGTCGTTCGGGTGGTTTTGACCCCCCAACGCGCCATTTCAGCGCGCGCCGCGATGCTGAAAACGACACAATCGGACGTGCCGCGCGCACCGCACGTCCGATGGACGTGCGGCCTCCTCTTGCATCTCAGGAATAATATTTCTATCGTTCCCGTTCGGTTTCAGGTCGTTCGGAGCACGTTTGCTCCGAATCGGACCGCCGCACGCCGTTTTGGTGTTTAACGGCGCCGGAAACGCGTTTCCGGCCGCCGCGGTCACACGGCACCTACGAATGAGGTGCCGTCTGGCCGACCATTTCAAAATTCACGCTCCGGATGTGGTCGTACGGTTTCGTGGCATTCGGAGGTCGTTCGGGTGGTTTTGACCCCCAACGCGCCATTTCAGCGCGCGCCGCGCTGTTGAAAACGACACAATCGGACGTGCCGCGCGCACCGCACGTCCGATGGACGTGCGGCCTCCTACTGCATCTCAGGAATAATATTTCTATCGTTTCCGTGCGGTTTCAGGTCGTTCGGAGCACGTTTTCTCCGAATCGGACCGCCGCACGCCGTTTTGGTGTTTAACGGCGCCGGAAACGCGTTTCCGGCCGCCGCGGTCACACGACACCTCCGAATGAGGTGCCGTCTGGCCGACCATTTCACAATTCACGCCCCGGATGTTGTCGTACGGTTTCGTGGCATTCGGAGGTCGTTCGGGTGGTTTTGACCCCCCAACGCGCCATTTCAGCGCGCGCCGCGATGCTGAAAACGACACAATCGGACGTGCGGCCTCCTCCTGCATCTCAGGAATAATATTTCTATCGTTCCCGTGCGGTTTCAGGTCGTTCGTAGCACGTTTGCTCCGAATCGGACCGCCGCACGCCGTTTTGGTGTTTAACGGCGCCGGAAACGCGTTTCCGTCCGCCGCGGTCACACAGCCCCTCCGAATGAGGTGCCGTCTAGCCGACCATTTCAAAATTCACGCCCCGGATGTTGTCGTATGGTTTCGTGGCATTCGGAGGTCGTTCGGATGGTTTTGAGCCCCCAACGCGCCATTTCAGCGCGCGCCGCGCTGCTGAAAACGACACAATCGGACGTGCCGCGCGCACCGCACGTCCGATGGACGTGCGGCCTCCTCCTGCATCTCAGGAATAATATTTCTATCGTTCCCGTGCGGTTTCAGGTCGTTCGGAGCACGTTTGCTCCGAATCGGACAGCCGCACGCCGTTTTGGTGTTTAACGGCGCCGGAAACGCGTTTCCGGCCGCCGCGGTCACACGGCACCTCCGAATGAGGTGACGTCTGGCTGAACATTTCACAATTCACGCCCCGGATGTTGTCGTACGGTTTCGTGGCATTCGGAGGTCGTTCAGGTGGTTTTGACCCCCCAACGCGCCATTTCAGCGCGCGCCGCGCTGCTGAAAACGACACAATCGGACGTGCCGTGCGCACCGCACGTCTGATGGACGTGCGGCCTCCTCCTGCATCTCAGGAATAATATTTCTATCATTCCCGTGCGGTTTCAGGTCGTTTGGAGCACGTTTGCTCCGAATCGGACCGCCGCACGCCGTTTTGGTGTTTAACGGCGCCGGAAACGCGTTTCCGGCCGCCGCGGTCACACGGCACCTCCGAATGAGGTGCCGTCTGGCCGACCATTTCAAAATTCACGCCCCGGATGTTGTCGTACGGTTTCGTGGCATTCGGAGGTTGTTCGGGTGGTTTTGACCCCCCAACGCGCCATTTCAGCGCGCGTCGCGCTGCTGAAAACGACACAATCGGACGTGCCGCGCGCACCGCACGTCCGATGGATGTGCGGCCTCCTCCTGCATCTCAGGAATAATATTTCTGTCGTTCCCGTGTGGTTTCAGGTCGTTCGGAGCACGTTTGCTCCGAATCGGACCGCCGCACGCCGTTTTGGTGTTTAACGGCGTCGGAAACGCGTTTCCGGCCGCCGCGGTCACACGGCACCTCCGAATGAGGTGCCGTCTGGCCGACCATTTCACAATTCACGCCCCGGATGTTGTCGTACGGTTTAGTGGCATTCGGAGGTCGTTCGGGTGGTTTTGACCCCACAACGCGCCATTTCAGCGCGCGCCGCGCTGCTGAAAACGACACAATCGGGGGGCTGTACGGGGGTGTGGGGGGTTGTACGGGGGTGGCGGGGGGCTGTACGGGGGTGCGGGGGGCTGTACGGGGGTATCGGGGGGCTGTACGGGGGTGGCGGGGGGCAGTACGGGGGTGCGGGGGGTTGTACGGGGGTGCGGGGGGGGGGGGGGGGGCTTTACGGGGGTGCGGGGGGCTGTACGGGGGTGGCGGGGGCCTGTACGGGGGTGGCGGGGGGCAGTACGGGGGTGCGGGGGGTTGTACGGGGGTGCGGGGGTCTCTCCGGGGGTGCGGGGGGCAGTACGGGGGTGCGAGGGGGGGGGGGGTGTACGGGGGTGCGGGGGGTTGTACGGGGGTGGCAGGGGCCTGTACGGGGGTGGCGGGGGGCAGTACCGGGGTGCGGGGGGTTGTACGGGGGTGCGGGGGTCTCTCCGGGGGTGCGGGGGGCAGTACGGGGGTGCGAGGGGGGGGGGGGCTGTACGGGGGTGCGGGGGGCTGTACGGGGGTGGCGGGGGCCTGTACGGGGGTGGCGGGGGGCAGTACGGGGGTGCGGGGGGTTGTACGGGGTGCGGGGGGGCTGTACGGGGGTGCGGGGGGCTGTACGGGGGTGGCGGGGGGCTGTACGGGGGTGCGGGGGGCTGTACGGGGGTGGCGGGGGGTTGTACGGGGGTGCGGGGGGGGGGGGGGGGGGCTGTACGGGGGTGCGGGGGGATCTACGGGGGTGCGGGGGGCTCTACGGGGGTGCGGGGGGCTCTCTGGGGGTGCAAAGGCCATCCCATTGATTACAAAAGTGAAAAATAAAAGTGATAACATCTAATTAATACATATTTCTTTTATCGATACCATACTGAAATTTATAAAAAATATATTGGATAATACATAATCTATAATATCAGATTTATTGATCTCTTGGAATTAGTTCGACTTTTTCAAATGTAGAATCATTCAAGATTATCTGATCAAAAACTCAATATGTGTATAAAATATTTAAAAGACCACCATGGATGGTAATAATGCATTACTTAAATGAATAAATACAGTACATCAATATCAACCATACCAGTAAAAACAAAAAACATATCTCGTGAATATATGGTGCGTCACGCGTTGCCATCAATGCTACCTCCTTCTGGTGGGCCAGGTGCCTACAACAAATAAACATTATAAATATTTTAATAACAAAAATAATTTAAATTAAATAAATAAATACAGTATATACCTGCGTCGTATGATCCCCTGTACCATCAGCTTGACGCACATATTCCCACAGTGCTCTAACCTCAGCTGTCAATTGCGCATTTGTCTCCTCGGAAGCGCGCAGCCGTGCCTCAAAATCTGACATCTGCTGTGTCATATGAGCAACAGCAGGACCGACAACCGCAACGCGTGACACTACAGAACGAGGAATCCCTGCTCCATAGGTCAAACTATAGCCATGCCCGTCCCGACCAATAATGCGATGAAAGATCTCATCCCGTCGCATGGGAAGCTGTCGCTGGTCCTCTGGCAGATGTTCTAACTCAGCTTCAAATTGATCCTGTGAAATATTTAAATATATATAAATATATATATGTTAATATATAGATTTATGTAATTATTGGTAAGTACAGACACTTACTATCAATGCTGCAACCTCTGGATCATTGCGATCACGAGTCCTTATCCACACCGACATTTTATCAGTTGTTGCACCTTGCCCTCGCAACTGTATATTAAAAGAATATAAACACAAAACCATATTAATTAATAAATTAAAAAATGAATAATATATAACGACGAGCCGTTATAGATGGACCCTCATCCAGTTGGATAAATACTTCAGGTAGCGTGGGGTCCCCTAAATTCCTCAGCTTACGAACCTACATAATTTATAAAAATCAATACTGATATATGCAGAAAGAATTAGTTTAATACTTCACTCATAATGAAAATCAATTTATACATACATAATCCTTGAACCAATCATGAAATGCCGCATAATGAGATTGTTGAATTTGTAACTCAGTCGCACGATGCATCTCTTCTTTTATCTCATTAATGTGTTTCCTGCAAATGATTACGCGATGTTTAAAAGATCAACTTATGCAAAGAAAACATGTAAAAGTTATACAAGCACATTGATAAGATACTTACTACATTAATGGTGCAACTGATGGAGTATTGAACAAGATATATCGATGTGCTTGTATCCACTCGATGTTGTCCATATCAAATGTGGTTCCTTCTCCAACTGGACCATCATCAATCCGAGAGGGCTTATCTAATTTTGTTTCAACATCCGTAAGATATTCTGCACAAAAGGTAGTACACTCATCCATCAAATAACCATTGGCTATTGATGCCTCTGGACGAGCTCTGTTGCGTACAAATCTTTTCAATGTACTCAAATACCGTTCAATAGGATACATCCACCTGAATTGCACTGGACCAGCAGCCATTACTTCATCAGTTAGGTGCACTGTCAAGTGGACCATAACATCGAAACATGAGGGGGGGAAAAGTTTCTCAAAGTGACAAAGCGTAAGTACAATTCGGTCCTGCAAACTTTTTAAATCACTCATTCGTTGATTTCTTAAACAAAGCTGTCTAAAAAAATTACTCATCTCAATCAAGGGCTGAACAACATTGGGGGATAAACAATCACAAATTGCGATTGGAATCAACTGCTGAAGTAATATGTGATTGTCATGACTTTTCAACCCTTGCAATGTCTTGCTCGTCAGATTCACACACTTTGAAATATTAGAAGAGTAACCATCAGGCACCTTGACCATCTTCAAAATGGAAAGAAATGTCTCTTTCTCCTCTGTCGTCATCGAATACTGTGCAGCAGGCATATATGCCTTGTTTCCCTCAGCTAACTGTAAATGCAACTATTTCCTTAAACCCATTTCTTCCAAATCACGGCGTGCATTAACATGGTCCTTTGACTTTCCACTGACACCTAAAATGGTCCACAATATGTTATCACAAACATTTTTTTCAATGTGCATGACATCCAAATTATGCCTCAACATGTTAGTTTTCCAATACGGAAGACTATAAAAAATACTTTTCTTTTTCCAATTGTGACTGCGCTGCCTACCCGCAACACAAATATTACGTACTGGAGGAGCCACCAAATCCTGAATTTCATATACCGTGCGGATGTTTTCTTTCTCAATCTGCGATAACATTTCGACTCCTGTCATGATCTTTGGTGCTGGGCTGAACTCTCTAGAACCATCAAATGCCACTCTGTCCTTTCTGAACCTGTGCTGGGGAGGGAGAAAATGCTTGTGACCCATGTATGCCCATTTTTTGGAATGTTTAAGCCATACAGATTTTTTACTTTTATTGCAACAAGGGCAAGCAAATTCCCCTTTCGTACTCCAGCCTGATAAATTTTCATAAGCTGGGAAGTCATTGATTGTCCACAATAAAGCAGCATGCAGTTTGAACATTTCATTCGTTTCGCAGTCATAAGTCATCACACCATCGCCCCAAAATTCATTCAACTCATCAATCAATGGCTGAAGGTAAACATCAATCTTATCCCCAGGACTTTTAGGTCCATCAATAAGAGTGGAAAGTAATATAAATTGTTTCATCATACAAAGCCACAGAGGAAGATTATATGGAACCAACACCACGGGCCATGTGCTATGAGTTGCACCAACCATAGACTTGAATGGATTGAAACCATCTGCTGCCAATCCCAATCGTACATTACGGACATCTTTAGCAAAGTCGGGATGTCTCTTATTAAAATCCTTCCATGCATGAGAGTCTGCCGGGTGGGTTAACATGCCACTTTCATGAACTCTTTCTGCATGCCATCTCATTAAATTAGAAACTTTAGATGACATAAAAAATCTTTTCAACCTCGGTTTAAGGGGAAAGTAACGCATTTTCTTTACGGCAATCGGTTTCCCCTGTATCGCAATCTGACTTTGATGAGTCTTATTTCCCCTGTTCTCTTTCCACCTGGAAGCGCCACAAACCGTACAAATATCCAAATGAGCAGTTTCATTTCTAAACAACATACAGTTGTTTGCACATGCATCTATAGTCTCATATGTAAAACCTAAGTTCTCTATCAACTTACGAGCATAGTAATACGACTCAGGAATCTTAGCGTCGACAGGAAGAACTTTTTTCAATAAAACCAAAAGCATGTCGAATGATGTGTCTGACCAATTGTTCAAAGTCTTCAAATGCAACAACTCCATGATAAACGACAGTTTATTGTAAGAAGTACATCCAGGATATAATTCTGTTTTCGCATCATCAAGTACTTCATAAAACCTCCTCGAATCACGATCTGCACCAGAGCGAAGATTTATCTCACCGGTCTCAAGATTCTGGATGTCAATGCCTTCAGGATCAAACCCACGTACCATTTCAGTAAGCATTTCATGCATTGGATCAGTCATCCTTGCATCAACATCCATCTGAGATGCATCTGTATTTTGACAACGAACATATTCTTCTCCATGATGAGTCCAACTCTTATAATTTTTCAGAAATCCATTAAAGAAAAGGTGCTCCCTCACAGTATCTCGTGTGAATTGATATCTGTTAGCACATTTTCTACATGGACAACTAATATAGTCACTTTCAAATCCTCTCGTGAAGTCAATAAACTGCATAATGCCATTGAAATATTCTCTAGACGTTCGATTTGGAAGATCAATACAACTCTTATCCATAATAATATCTGTATAACAAACATTTACACAATACTTATTACATTTACATTTTTCAAATCAACTATATTCAAAATAAATATTAACCATTTGTTTATGAACCATTGATAAAATAATAAGGTAACTGAAAGCTCATGTTACCTGATTGAGCTACAAACCTGAAAGGGAGGGGAGCCGAAGGCGGTGCTGCGAGGGAGAGGAGGCAGCGAAGGGGAGCCGGAGCCAAAGGCGGTGCGGAAAGGGAGGGGATGGGCGGCGGCGGTGGCGGGGAGCTGGAGGAGAGGAGGCGGTGAGGGGACGGGGGACGGGCAGCGAGGGGGGGGGTGTCCGGGGTCGGGGGGGGGGGGGGGGGGGGGGCTGTCTGAGGTGCGGGGAGGGGTGTCCGGGGTGTCGGGGGCCTGTCTGGGGTGCGGGCAGGGGTGTTCGGGGTGCGGGGGTGTCCGGGGTGCGGGGGAGGGGGGGCTGTCTGGGGTGCAGGGGGGCTGTCGGGGGTGCGGGGTGGGGTGTCCGGGGTGCGGGGGGCCTGTTCGGGGTGCGGGGGGGGGGGGGGGGGGGGGCTGTCCGGGTTCGGAGGGGGGGTGTCCGAGTGCGGGAGGGGGGCTGTCCGGGGTGCGGGGTGGCTGTCCGGGTTCGGAGGGGGGTGTCCGAGTGCAGGGGGGGCTGTCCGGGGTGCGGGGAGGCGTCCGTGCGGGGGGCGGTCCGGAGTGCGCGGGGGGGGGGGGGGGGGGGGGGGCTGTCCGGGGTGCGGGGAGGCGTCCGGTGTGCGGGGGGCGGTCCGGAGTGCGCGGGGGGTGCTGTCCGGGGTGCGGGGAGGCGTCCGGGGTGCGGGGGGCGGTCCGGAGTGCGCGCCGGGGGCTGTCCGGGGTGCGGGTGCCGTCCGAGGTGGGGGGGGGGTGAGAGGCCGGAGGGCGGCGGCCGGAGGCCCGAGGGCGGAGGGCGGCGGCCGGAGGCCGGATGGCAGGCGGCGGGGGAGGGCTGGCGGCGGGGGAGGCCGGGCGGCGGGGGAGGCCGGGCGGCGGGGGAGGCCGGGCGGCGGGGGAGGGCGGGCGGCGGGGGACGCCGGGCGGCGGGGGAGGGCGGGCGACGGGGGAGGCCGGGCGGCGGGGGAGGCCGGGCGGCGGGGGAGGACGGGTGGCGGGGGAGGGGAGGGCGGCGCGAGGGAGGGCGGCGAGGGAGGGAGGGGGTTAGCTAGGGCCGAGGGAGATCGAGGGCGCGAGGGGGGGGGGGGGCAGAAACCCCCCGGATTTTTTTATCTAGGTTAGCGACCGCCATTGGCGGTCGCTAATGGTGAGCTGTAGCGACCGCCAATGGCGGTCGCCCGAGTCTGGGGGGCTCCAATGCCCCCTTTTCTAGTAGTGGAGGTTATGATTTTTGATGATGATGATAAAGAACACCTTATCTTTAGAGCAGAATCGTCACCACCTGATTCTTACCTACATCCACCCCTAGTAGCTGAACTAAATTCAATTATTAGGGAGGAAGAGAATGAAATAATTTTGGGTAAGGAAAGTAATGTTCAAATAGAGGATGTGCCTATTGTGAAGGAATATGTATATGTGTTTCCAGAAGATTTACCTGGACATCCTCTAGAACGATAAATTGATTTTTCCATTTATTTAATTCTTGGTTCAAGGCCTATATTGAAGAACCCTTATAGAATGTCCACATTGGAATTAGTTGAACAAAAGAAAAAACTAGAGGAATTGAGTAATAAGGGATTTATTCGCCCTAGTGTTTCTCTTTGGGGAGTCCCTGTCCTTTTTGTTAAGAATAAAGATGGATCTATGAGGTTATGTGTCGACTATAGGGAAATCAATGCTATAACAATAAAGAACAAGTATCCCCTACCTCGTATTGATAATTTATTTAACCAACTGCATGGAGATCAATACTTTTTAAAGATTTACCTTCGATCTGGATACCATCAGTTGTGTGTGAAGAAGGAATACATTCTGAAGACAACATTTCGAACCAGGTACAGTCATTACGAGTTTACAGTAATGCCTAATGGATTAACTAATGCAACCTATGTATTCATGGATCTATTGAATATAGTTTTCAAGGAATATATCAATGATTTTTTAGTGGTATTTATTGATGATATCTTGGTATACTCCAAAATCTACGAAGATCATGAAAATCACTTGCACATTATCTTGAAGACTCTTAGAAGACATGAATTATATGGTAAGTTTAGCAAGTGTAAATTCTGGCTTCAAGAGATTTATTTTCTTGTCCATATTGTATCTAAGGATGGAATATCTGTTTATCCTTCTAAGACCAAGGAAATCCAAGAATGTCCAGCACCAACAAGTATAACTGAGGTACACAGTTTTATTGGTTTAGCAAGTTATTATCGACGCTTCGTCCATAATTTCACCCGATTGGCTAACCCATTAACAAAGTTCACACATAAAAGGGTTAAATTTGTTTGGACAAAATAGTATAAAGAAAATTTTGAAGAACTGAAGAGAAGATTAGTCAATAACCCTATATTGACTCTACCATCGGGGAATTATGAGTTGGTTATTTATAGGGATGCATCGAAGAAAGGACTTGGTTGTGTCATTTTGCAGAATGATAGGGTTATTGCCTATGCATCACGACAGCTAAAAATTGATGAGGAAAACTATCCTACTCACGATCTTGAGTTATCAGTTGTAATATTTACTTTTATGATTTTGAGACACTATCTCTATGGTGAAAAATGTGAGAATTATACTGATCACAAGAGTTTGAAGTATATTTTCTCACAAAAAGAACTCAACATGAGGCAAAGGATATGACTTGAAATACTCAAGGATTATGATTTCGCGATACACTACCACCCGAGGAAGGAAAATAAGGTGGAATATGCTTTGAGCAGAAAGGAACATGGAGTTTTAAACAAGATGAGAGTTGAGAGGGATCCTATTTTCATTGATATAATAAAGTTGGATATGGGAATAACCATATAAGGTGAAACATCGATACTTTTTCAAATGCTTGCCAAACCATATTTACTAGAAATCATAAAAAGTTCTCAGACTGATGATGAAGAATTTCAAAAGAAGATTAAAGATGTGAATGATGGGATATTGAATGACTTTGTGTATGAAGATGGAATTTTGAAATTTGGGAAGAGACTTTGTGTTCCCGATATAACTGATCTAAAAAGGGAATTATTGGACGATGCTCATAGTTCCAATTTCCTTATACACCCTGGAAGCACCAAAATGTATAGATATTAGAAGGAACATTTTTGGTGGGAAAATATGAAGAGGGAGATTTCTGAATTTGTGTCAAGATGTATGGTTTTTCAATAAGTGAAAGCTAGAAGGCAACATCCTGGTGGAGTATTGAAACCTCTTCCCATACCTGAGTGGAAATGGGATAATATCACAATGGACTTTGTTATGAGACTACCAAAGACTCCTAGAAGGAACAATCTAATATGGGTCATTATTTATCGTCTTACCAAGTCAGCAAATTTTCTTGCTATAAGGGAGGATTTACCACTTGAACGTCTAGAAAGACTATATATTAATGAAGTTTTAATACTTCATGGAGTACCCCTATCGATTGTTTCTGATCGTGATCCCCATTTTACTTCAAGATTTTGGAAAATTCTTCCAAAAGCCCTTGATACTGAATTTTGTTTGAGCACTGCCTACCACCCCCAAACTGATGGACAATCAGAATGGACTATTCAAACCATAGAGAGATCATGCTCACTTGACTTTTCGAGTATGTGAGATCAATATTCTACCTCTGGTATAATTTTCCTATAACAATAGAACTGGTGGAGGAAACAATAGAAAAGGTGAAGGTAATCCAAAACCACATCAATGCAGCTCAAAGTAGGCAGAAGAGCTATGCCGATAACCGAAGGAAGGATTTGGAATTTCAGGTTGGAGATCATGTTTTCTTGAAGGTATCTCTATGGAAGGGAGTTATATGTTTCAGTAAGAAGGGTAAATTGAGTCCCAGGTACATAGGACCTTTCAAAATTCTAGAACGAATTGGGGCTGCAGCTTATCGTTTGGAAATGCCGCCAAATCTCTCCAAAGTTCAAGATGTGTTCCACATATCACTGTTGAGAAAATAAATGCCTGACCCAATGCATGTACTCACCTATGAGGAATTAGAACTGGAACCCTATCCATCTTATTAAGAAGATCCCGTCCGGATTCTTGATATAAGAGAATAAGTGCTGAGAAACCAGACGACTCATCTGGTGAAAGTTCTATGGAGAAACCATAAGATGGAAGAGACAACGAGGGAACCAGAGGAACTTATAATGAAGAACCACCCAAGTATTTTTATGCATTAATATTCTAGAAATTTAGAGGCTGAAATTATTTGAATGAGGGGAGAATGTAACACCTCAATCTTCTGCGGTACGCTTCTCTTTGAATAATACAGTAGCGTGTGTTGTACGCAACTTCAAGTTCTAATACACACCACAACCAATCAAACTAGCCGTTATGAATAGTAATACCCACTTTTTGAAATTTTATAAATTTTATCTTTCAAAATGAACTTCATTTTTTGATTCAGAATATCAAAATTAGCCAAGGGTGAAATTTTGGTATTTTTCTAAAAACATTCAATTTTTGATGAATAGTGAAAAACACTGAGTTATAGTTTAAAACCGAATTTTTATTTAAATAATTATTTATTTTATTTAAATTTATTTTATGTCAAAATAGATACATAATACCTATATAAGTTCAATTTAATTCATTGGAGTCAGTTTATAATAATTTTAGATATATAAAAATTTTATTGAACTTTTCACAGTCTTTTACCCATCTCCTTGGAGAATTTGAAAATTCACATAAAACTTAATTTTACCGCTTCTGGGAGTGGAATTTCAGAAATCTGAGAGACACGATTAATATCAAGGAGTAAAATTTGGTTCAATAAGATAAAAATAATTTTTGGTGAATAGTATCTTTTTACTTTTATTTATCACGGTTAAAAGTAAATAGGGCAATTAAGGGTAAAAATGATATTATTATTACCCTAACACATGTCCTAATTCTATTGGATAAGTATAATTTGACCAAAAACAACCATAGGAATAAAATATGAACCTATTTGGTCCACTTGGATTAAATTTGGACATTTATAATTATTTAATCCAAAGAAGAGTTAAAAGAGATTAAATCATAGGTAAATAACTAAAAAAATTTTAATATTGGGTTATACATAAGATAAATTCGATTATAAATATTCATTAGAAATATAAAAAGATTTTTCTACATAATGATATTTTATTTATAATTTTTAGACATTAAATAATTTAACTTATTTATGACACAATGGTGATGCAGTAATTACCTAATTAATGAATTTTTAAAAACCTTGATATTAGAAATATCAAAATAAATTTAATTTGAAACGTTTTATGAATTCTAATAATTTTATAGGTTAATATAACATATTAGGGTTGTTTAGATGAATTTTTTCTAAGTAATAATGTTGTTATAAATTTAGAAAAAACAAAAGACCAAATAGTGTAAAAATTGACATAAAAGAGTTTTTAAAAAAAATATTATATTTTTAATTCATATTCTATTCCTAAAAATCTAAGGATCAGCCAAAGGACTTATATAATGATAGATGTATCATTAATTAACCACTTGGGGTTCGGTTGGAAGTATATAGTAAGTTTATGAACCATATAATTAAAAAATACAAAGAGACATGGTAAATGTCAAACTATTTAACTAAGAATTAAATATAAATGATAAGGTTAATATAGTGAACCAAACCTGTCTAAAATCTATTGGTTGAAAGGATTTAGACCCATCTCTACCTTATCCTCAAAAAAGTCACTTTGGAGCCATTATAAACTAAATAAGAATTTATTATAAAATAATATTTTACGTTTTTCCTAAGGTGCCCCTCACCCCTCTTATAAAAGGTCACTCCACCTTATCTCAAATTAATACCTTAAAAGCCTTTTGGATCGGCCAAACCCTGACCAAATATTCTCTCAACATACCTCACTTCAACCTAGAGGAATTATTTTGATCAGAAAGCCAATCTAGGGAGCCCTTTTGATAAAATCAAAAGGAAGAACCCGAAGAAGAGGTAATGTTTTCACAACCCTCTTTCAAGTTTCTTTCTTATTAAACTTCTTTTTTTTTATTTCCATTCTAAAATAATAACTAAATTATCTTCAATATACTGTTATATTATTATAAATATAGTACAACAATATTCAGTAATCTATCCATCCTTTGAATGACATTTCACCATACGTGCGTACGTACGACTTACCATCTCCATGTCGTGGTGTAATTGTTATTCAAAACATTATTATTTGGATGGGTATGATAATGATGTGTAATTTATGTAAATAATAAATATAAAATGATAATTATTATTTATATATGATATACCCTCAAATTATATATTATTTTAATATCAAAATAATGATATTGTCACTCGTGCGTACATACAGACTACCGTCTCCACGAACGCGATGAGGTTTATTCCCCATCATATCCATGCAAGTCTAATTCTCATTTGATGATTAAAAATAATTTTTAAGGACTTTATATCATTCTTTATATGAATAAGATACAAGCTATCCATAACAAACATGACTTATGTTACAAAACATATAAAAGAAAACGAGTAAGTTAACACCCGAAATGACGATAATACTAATATATTATTAACAAAGCAATGTTAAAAGATCATATATGATATCATATTAATGTATATGATTCTTTTATAATTTAATAACAACTATTTCACCATTATACAAGAGGTTAAACTACCCTCAACCAAGTAAAAGTACAAGGTAAGGGTTTATTTCACAATCTCTTCATTATCCAAGTTTATTTATACGTAATTATCTACTGGGATCTCTTTATCATCCACATCCATGTTTCTTAAAAATGTATATCAAATCATTCTTACTATTTTATAGACT
This sequence comes from Viscum album, assembly GCA_963277665.1. NCBI lineage: Eukaryota > Viridiplantae > Streptophyta > Magnoliopsida > Santalales > Viscaceae > Viscum > Viscum album. The sequence goes on along the minus strand of OY728162.1, from coordinate 31,851,148 downwards.
ATGGGTTAAAGTCATTTATACCCTTTTTGACTTTTTATAAGATGTTTATAAAGGAATCTTTCTGTTGCTTTCCAAACAAGGTCCTTTTTAACCTTTTCGACAAAATTAAGGTAAGAATGTCTTTTTTAACTTATACGACAGGTGTGGCTATTTTCCGCTGTTATAAAATCATTGAAGCCTCCCTTACAAGCTTATAAGAATATTTTCAAAGTAAATGTTTAATTTTAAAATTATGTGGCTTTTAAATGATTTCAAAAAAAGAAATATTTCTCTCAAATAGTTTTGATTTCATCTATGTCAACATCCTTTGATGGATTTTAAGCTTATTTGAAGTTGATTTATTATGATACAAAAAATTCATATAGTATTGATGGTTTTGTGATATGTTTTACTATTAATGTGTTATTTTTATACAATTCATTGTTTATGGAGAAAGTATGAACATTTCGTATGCTATTTTTAACACGAATGTTTATGTTATGTTTAAACCTGTTCATATGAGGAATTCATTGGACTTAATAAGTGGCAGGTGGTGCCCTCTATAGATCCTCGATTCATCAGTAGGTTTCATGAGACAAACTAGTGTCTTGGTAAAAGGCCTTGACAAAATCTTATTTATAGTCTTGGCACAAGGCCTTGACTATGTGGTTATGATAGTTTTTCATTATGCATTCTATCGTTATGAAAGTGGTTATTGATATTGCATGTGATTATTCGACTAGTAGAATATCCGTGTGAATAAGTAAATAGCATTATTTAATTTTATTTCTGCCATATTATGCTAAAGTTCAAGTTTAAAAGTCTTTTTTTAGTCATACATTACCTTAAATGTTTATGATTATTTATGAAAGTTTCCACTATATTGTTATCCTTACTGGGCATTTGAGCTCACCCCTTACTATGTTTTATTTTTCTCAAGATGTGAAGAAGTATTTTATGAATGACATGCAGGGATAGTATAAGGGGATATGAGTGTGGAGACAATATGTTGTTGTATTTTTCACTTTATGATGTAATGTAAACTTTATTATTGTATCTAGTTATTCCAAGGCTACTAAACTAATAGGTCTTTCAAGACTTGATCTTTTGTGATCATGCCAATGTTATGTAATAATTCACTGACTATGGGTAACTGGGGTCAGGGCGTTACATTACAAATCTTGTAGTCCAACCGTATGATGCCATTAATGAGTTAGAAAAATTTATTCGATATCCCAAAAAATTCCCTCAAATCCACATTTTTACTCTTATATTTGGGGATATTAAATTATTGGGTTCCTTTATGTGATTTTTGTGATTCAGATTACCCTAGATCCAATATATTAAAATCTTAGATCATTAGATCTTGGAATCGAAGGAAAAATCCTCATTCCTTTTCATCTTCCTTATGATTCATTTTTTATCTTGAGTGGAACCCTATACTAGAACATTTAAGCTCATATATAGTTTTTAGGGGTTTTTATATGTATATTTATTTTTTTAATCATCCTAGGAGGGATTTTAGATCCTGGATATCTAAATTTGGGATGTTATTTATTCTTGGAAACTGTGTTATGGTCGGTGAATTCACTCCAAATATACTTTTAATAGAGTATAGAGGCTTAGTTTATATGAGATGAATTTGTTTATTTACTTAATAAAAATATTTTATGAAAATATTTTATAAAACTATAATCTCTATTTGGGTTTAAATTGATGAGTTGTGGGTGTAGGAAAACATGTTTTATGAAATAAAAAAAATTGATTTTTGAATTAGATTGTTTATGGATTGTGAAAAATTTACATGAACATGGTTGGAAGGATTTCATATTAATATAGAAAGGGAAATTTTGAACCAGACTAGGTCACCCTAAAAAATGTGGAAAACTAGGAAATTCCCTTATCAGAAAAGACATATCCATCATGCCAAATTATGGAACACTAGATTTCACCTTAATGTGATGATTGGGGTTCAGTGGGAAGGTTGTTCCACTCATAAGTTTGGCTATTCAGAAGACCTTATTTGATGGTAGTTTCATTTGGTTTATGCATTACATAGGTGTGTGTTTTAATATCTTGGGTTATCTTTTGGTGTGGGTTATTTCACTAATCTCATACATGTATGATTTGTGAAACTAATTTTATATTCAACACTCCTGTATTATATTAAAATTTTAGTTAACTTGTTATTGAAATCGAGACTTGTATGGGATGTTTCTTAGGGTATTTTTTTGGGTTGTATACTCACCCCCTATATATAAAAATTAGTGTGCATGTAGATGTTTTTATCATGATAAAGGTAAGGGAAAGGTCTTATACCTAACTAGTAAATAATCTTGATATTTAAGTCTTGAATGGGGGGATTTGGATCTTGTGGATGTTTTTTTGGAGTTTTGGGTAGTTTCACATTAGGACTACCACAGTAGTGAGTCTTTGAGTTTATTTATTGATATAGAACAACATTGTATATTATAGTGAATATTAATACCACTCTGTCTTATCATTGATAATTTTATTGGTATGATACCATGCATCATATTATTTTCTCTTCTTTGTCATTCTTTGTAGGTTATGCATTGACATGTGTAAATATTCCCACTAAAACATGGTATAACCTTGTAATTAATTATTGAATGTTGGTTTTTAGGGGACATACCTTATGGTTTGTGTCATCTGGGACTAACATTGTTCAATGGGTTTGGGACGAGATATTACAAATAGTATCATTTTGTTACTGTGAATCATTTGGAATGGTATACATGGAAGAATTATGTGTCATGACATGAAATGTAGAGTAAAAAAAATATGTAACTAAGTTCTTTATGTTGAATTTCAAGTTACCAATATGGTATGAGTAGAAAAAAAGTTTTTAAACACTTTTAGGTGTTTCATCACCTAATCTTCATATGTATATCCTATGAGAGTTATGTATCATTCATTAGTAAATAGACTTACCATTAGGGTCAATAATTCATATTTAATTTGATCGGTTATATTTTAGTTTCTCGTGACATAGTAATTTTTTTTCTATAATTGTTGTTGGTTCTTATAGATGAAATTGCACTCTTCCATGAAATAGTTTCTGGAACATGGTAAAAATGGATTAACATTGTACTGTGTGTTGATTATTACTAGCATTGATTTATGTTAATACCTTCCATGGTGTGTTATTATTTAAATTAAATTGAAATTGTTGGGGAACAAGAATATATATTTTTAAGGAAATTTATTATAATTAATAAATAAAATTACAATTGGAGATTATATTTTAAGTGAATAAAAACAATTTTAGAATAAGAAATCAATATCCTAATTACATTTTTACTAAACTTTCGGCCTAATAATCATTGACATGTCTATAATATAAGAATATTTTACCCATGATTGAGTGATTTTATTTTAGACGTACAATTTTTTATTTTTATAACATGAAATTACTTGAATTAAATATTATAATTTTTAAGTACAATGTATGATGACTCTAATAAACAAAAATAATTCTAGAGGTGTGGTTATTTTTTAGATAATTTGAGAAAATTATAATAAATAGAATGATTCTGTAATTTCATGATATGTATGAAATTACTGAATCATGTCTAGAATAAGGAGTTACATAATATTTAAACTTAACATAGGTTAAATTCCATATCCAGTAAATAACCAACCTAGGTTTACATGAAATGTCACCCAAGATGGATGAATACAAGATATATATCAAAAAATAAAACAAAACACATTACATATAAAACTGAAATGAGATAAAAAATAGAGCATATCATAGAAGAAAGGGCTTAAAACCTTGAGACATACAAACCAAGACAAAAGGAAAACCCCAAAAAGGAAGCATGGACAAACCATAAACCAAAACTCCATGTGACCATACGTTACCACCATACTAACACACTATAAAGACAATGTAAACCATGATAATGCCCTGAGACACATGACACCCTTACCTTTATTTGTATCCTACAAAACCAAATATCTATTTTCCCAAAGGAATATATTGGGTTTGGGGTAAAAACCTAGTAGTAAACCACCATGAATCCATAAAATATATGTCACCATATAACTAGTAGTTATAGATTTTTGACAAAAATTGTATTTATAAATGCATTACAAATAAATGAAAGTTCACATATAAAATCCTTTGATTTTCCTTAAAACAATACATAATCAAGGTCAGAAGAATATGTATATAAATATCAAATATAAAAATTTATAAATAATCAAAACCATATATAAAAATTTTATTAGATAAATATGCAAGAAATAAAACATTAAACAAATCCCTCATGTGTAAAACAAATCACTAGTCGGGTTCTATCCTTTATGGATACGTACTAAGACATGAAATGGAATACTATGCCAACATAACATGATTCATAACAATGATGAGTCCTACCAAATTTTTTTGTTATCAAGCATATCTAAAATCCTCCAAAACCTAATGGATACCTAATTCCTATTTTTCCCAAAAACACTATGGTTTTCATATATTCATAACTTGGAATACCCACAGTTCCTAAGTCCATGGTTTCACTAAAAATTTAAATAAAGAATTTTCATCATTTTATAAAACACTTTCAAAAGAGAACCATCATCACTCTCATGCTTGAAAATACATTTTAGAGTTATAAAAATCATTGAGGAATATCAATGAAAAAAATAAGTGTATAAAAATAATTTTAAGGAAATCCCCATTTAAAACCCACTTAATATGCCATCCAAGATGAAATTTCATAAAAAACCCCTTCTTTCCTATCAAATTAATCATTTATATAGATCAAACCAAAGGAATTTACAAGAACAATTAGATATTACAAGGGAAAAAACCATTTTATAGAGACACCTACTTCACCAATATAGAGAACCTAGTCACCTTCGAAAATAGAGATTAGAATCAAATTGAGAAAGTTCTCACAAGCCTAGATTAATAATAAACATAATAAATTCTATATAAAAACCTCTTGAACTAGAAATGATATCCTAAATAGTTTCCAATGAAAAAATCAAAAGAGTGACTAAGTAGAGATATATAAATAGGTGGAGACATAAATTAGAAATCGCAACATACCTTGATGAGATGCACCTATAATGAAGGATAAACAAAAAATAACCAAGGGATAGACTCATAGATAATACTAGAAATTTTGGGTTGACCAAATGAACAATGGTATCAGGGAGATTTCTTATTTTTAAGAAATATACATGTTTCTCTTGATCATGTTAAAATCATAGAAAAACAATGCACTAATAGTGTTGTTGCTTCTATCCCTTGAAAACTGAAGTGCATGGTTTCCTGGGTATAGCCACATGGTTTGAAAAACCATGAAAAATTCATGTCAGAGCCTCTAGATCAAAACTATCTCATATGTTTGGATTCCTTAGAGACCCACATGGTTAGAAAAACTATTAAAATATTAGTGTAAACCAATAGATCTATATCACAAGGTTTCTATAAGGTTACTAATTACTATGCACAAACATTTCTTCAAGACCATTTCTCCAAAATCAACAAATTATGAACCCCTTCCTCTCAAAATGATAAATAACCTCAAAAAATATAATATATTATAGAAATTATAATATATATTTAATACATAGGGAATAAAATTTATCCCCAATATGAAAATTTTCTTCATAAGCAAGCACTCAAGATCCTAGAATAAAAACAACATGGTCACTACTACATCATCAATAATTATTTCTCCCATTTCTCATGGATATCCTATTCAAACTTCCATATAATATGAATGAAAGGAATTTTATTAATATGAAACAAATTTCACTTGTAATACCTGATATAAATTGTTTACTCAACCACTAAAGTGTCTTGTTCATGATCAAAATATACCCATTCAATCACATAGTAAGGATCTAGGTAACACCACCTCAATTGGTGAAATTGAACCACATCATTATTCAATGAAATAAAAGAATCAATGTCCAATCTGTAAGATGTGTCTTTAAGTCATTTGAAAATCTTAAAATGGATAACAAACCATGTTACTAACATATATTTTCCCCATAAATATGATGTCGCACAAAAACTGAAATGTTGAGAAAAACTTGATCATAAACATAAAACTAAAATGAGGGGTGATGATGGTCCACATAGGATTTATGAAAACTCTATTCCATAAATAACCTATTCTATATCAAGAGAAATTTATCCATTATATCTTGAATAATACTTAATACAACCATATAATATTATCCCAAACCCACCCAACACATACACATTCAACCATACAATTCTTAAAAGGGTGATATTTTAATCAAATCCTATTAATAATTGTTATAAATCAATTATATAAAGGGAAGATCATTTTCTAAAGAACCACCAAAATCAAGAAGACACCCTCAAAGCGTATCCTCAATAACCTAAAGAGCTCACTCATTCTTCCTATTCATTTGATAGAGATACATTATGATTAACATCAATTGGGTAACAATCACCTCTTTCAAACCCTACAAGAATCTACATGAAAAATGAGAATCCCTATCTAAAATAGCCAATTATTTCACTCTATATAGCTTCACGATCACTTAGTCATATATGTTCCTAAGAACATACACACTCATCATCTCTCTAATATGATGAAAATAATCCAATTTTGTAAGTCTATCACGGATCACAAAAATTTAATCCTTCCCATTAGGAGTGAATAGAAAACTAAAAATGAATAATATAGATATTTCATCCAACTTTATCATTGGAATGGGTAATGGTTGTAATAAACTAGCTGGTCTCTAGTGATACACCTTAATATTCTAGAAGGTAGGGCATCATAAAATGAAGAATATAATCAGACGCCTCATCTTCAACCCCGAATAATGATGTCTCAAATAATTATATATTGTTGTAGTCCAAGGGTTCATAAAACAACTATACTAATGAACACTATCCATAAAATCTTTAAAAAGAGATATCAGAATTACTAATCAGCATTAGGAATCCAAGACACCCTTAGGAGACCGAGACATGTAAACTAAGGTCTCCCCATGCTGTATTATTTTACTAAAACATCAAAAATTTATTCCTATAGCTTTAATAATAAAATTATAGTCGAAAAATAATTAATCAAAAACCCAATAATCTAAAAACACCTTCCCATCGACATTTTCTACTTCAAAGATCATATTAGTAAATAGAATTGTTAATTACATTAAGGCTGGAGTTGGATACTTATAGATCAATGATACAGTGAACAAATTCATTTTTTTATAATTTATATGAAATATAAATATCAAAAGTTGGAAAACACTCAACCCAATGTCTCTATTGAATATTCAGATCTCTCTGGGTAAAAATAATATCCAGTGTATTATAATCGGAATACGCAATAAACTGATAAATAAAGATCTAATAGTACAATGTTTAGGGAGAAATAATAACTAAACAAAATTGATATAATGGGTAGGATAATTTCTCTCATGAGAACACAGTTGAAAATATCCATAGGCCACCACCTGCCTCCCCTACCCTAGAAGTCATTATAATTCCATAACTGAGGAATCATTAAAAAACATCATAACCCAAACCTAGTAATTGAATAATAATAAATGGTTCCAAAACCCATCACACATTAATTTCTCCAAATGATATTTGAAACTTATGACTATATTCAAATTTAATACCATTATGGGTCAAATTGATTATCAGAGATGCAGGATTGGAGAAATCCATAACAAAACATCTATAATAACTAGTTAAGCCTAAAAAGATCTGAATATAAAATACATTTATTGGTTTCTCCCAAGATATAACCACTTAGGTATTTTTATGGTTAATTAATATTCTCCTATCATATATAATATGGCCTATAAAATTTACATATTTAATAAAAAACTTACATATAGAAAGATTTCCATATAAATAATGTTCTTTTAGAGATTTGATAACCATATTTAGATAATCTATGGTTTCTTATTCCATATTTAAACACACTATAGTATCATACATAAAAACAACCATAAAGGATCTGAAGAACTAAAGAATGATTTGATTAAACAAATCTATAAAAATCACATGATCATTAGTAAGAGAAAATTTCATACCAAAATAATCATAATGTCTATTACTAGTCTTGAATATTGTCGTAGGAATATTTTCCCCTTAGAATCATAGAAGCTAGAAAATTTATTGAAGATAAATCTTAGAAAATCATCATGATCCCCAAATCTATTCTAAATAATCATCAATTAGAGGAAAAATAAACTTGTTCTTAATTTTCACATGATTAATTATTCGGAAATCAACACAAAGCCTAAGGCTTCCATCTACCTTCTTTACAAAGAGAACCAGAGAAGACCATTGTGACACACACATAAGAATAAATCCTTTAGCCTCAATATCATTAGTATGAACATTAATATATTTTAACTTAGTGGGTGATAAATTATAATATGGTTAGGAGACGAGACTCATCCTCGGAGTAGGACACTAGAAAATTTTACCTCCCTATGGGGTGGTATCCAATAAAAATAATTCTGAAAAAAATGCACTCATCTACCATGGAAGGAATATGACTAATTAATTAGTGGTCAATGAATTCCATAATCATCACCCATAATTGGCATGATATCATTTTCACTTCAGAAGAAATAGACACAGGTCTCTCAGATCTGGGATCACACTCAACCTAAAAAATGTGATTAAACCCATCAGGAGGTAAGAACTAAAATCGATTTTGATAATAATATATTTGGAACATAAAACTAAATATATAATACATTTCAGTAATGATGTAGATGATATCAAGATCAAGAACTAGGAAATCCCACAAAAATAATATTTTTGATGATCATAAACAAGCATTTGAAAAATTTAAAACCACATTACTTTATTTCTTTCCATGAGAGTAAAAAGATTAATCCTAAATAGAAAATTCACTGAGAAAAATCACAATAGATAATAAAACATAGAATATATAAAATAATTAGAAAGGATTGAAATAAAAAAAATCATAGACAATAGAGGATAAAAAAATATCATACATATCAAAACAAAAGACAATACTTCAGAATCATATTTTGTATACCATGTTATAAAAACATGTCCATCCCCATGTCCCCTCTGAGATTTCATCATTACATGAGTTTTCCACATTTCATAAGAGTTATATCCACCACCTTTTTCTGTGTTATAATGATCCTAGGAGCCATTTTAAAGAGTTTATCTAGATCTATTTTCCTATAATACTCTTTAGAAAAACTATAAAGATGACTGAATTTTTATTAATGATGTAAACTAATTATTTTTACTACACATTCATTCCTATTAGGGACATGTATTCCACACTAGAAGAAATACACCTGATATTATCCTTAATAATCCCATTAAACAACCATAATGTAAATTGAGCACCCGTATTTCACTTCTTCTTTTGGATAGATGACTCACATTTACTACCATCTACTATAAGAGAATATCCACCTAAAACCATCTTTCTGACAAAGTTTTCCTAAAAAATAGTAACTTTATCAATCACTTCATAAATGCATGGAAGGATGAATATGATTAGAAATGATCAACTATTTTCCTTCAAACCCATCTTGATCCCTAGAGCCTTAAGTTAGTCATTAGAAACAATCTTAGGTGATATGTGAACTATCTTACAGAAATGAGTACCATGATCAATAAATGATTGTTCCCCTAACTCCATGGTCACAAATCCATGAGTCTTCACCATTAAAAACACTTAAATATAAAACTCTTGACTAAATACTTACTTGAAATTCATTCAGGTAATATCCTTATGCAACATAACTTGCATGATGGAGTCCCACCATTTCCTTCCTAGTACTTCAAGCATATACATGTCAAAACCCACCATTTATTCCTCTAGCGTATTCAGTAAGTGGAAAATCCACTCAATCTATTCAGACTAGTATTTGAACCCCTGGGTTACCAAAACACCATGAAAGATATGTGGATTACTATTTATAAATTCCAAAGTCAAATCCACCATAAGCTTCACATTTCCTACACCTGTCTGAACAATAATCTGTATTTTATTGTTAAATACTTCCAATAAAAAAGGTCTAATAAAGGATTCACCAACAGAACATGTCTCATAGCTTTCAATCATGGATATATAATATCTCTTACAGAGGTATTGTCTATTAATTACAAGTTTCAACACCCAATTAGAAATTAAACACATATATGAATCAAAATATGAACATCTAGAATATATATTGAAGCACTTAAAAAAATATGGAAATACAAAAATCAAAAATAAAAGGTAATAACATCGAAAACCAATAGAATAACATAAAAATAATTTTTTAAATAAACTGAAAATCATGTTCATCTATATAACCTCAAAAATCATGCTTAAATATTGATGAAAAATCCCTAACCACACATGGTTACTTGAGAACAAATATGGAAGTGAACCATCCATGAAACCTTACACATATACTAAGCAAGTTTGGATGGTTCAACTTCATTCTACCAATAACTATAGAAATAATGCTAGTTAGTGTCATAATACATGTATCTAGGTATTGACTAGGATACCATTTTTTAATTAGTGAACTGGGGTTGGTATGAAACATCACACAAGATAGCTTTTCAAAAGGTAGAGATCCATATAAAACCAAAAAAAGTCTCATACATAATAGAAAAGTTAAAATAAAAAAGAGTACATCATATAATAGAAGGTTTACAACAATGAGACAAAAAAACTAAGAAAAAAAAGGCTAACATCATAAAGGAAACATATCCATACCAGAAACCAAATATCCACATGGCCATCTATCACTACTATACCATCCCACTATGAAGACAATTCCAAACAAGAGAAGTAGACAAGATACATGATTCCCTTACCTTTACCCATATCCTATAAAACCAAATAATTATACATCCAAATTAATATGTAATGTGTGAGTAAAATTACCAGTAGGATACCAACATGAATCTATACAATGTCTGTCAGTATGAAAATGTTATATCTAGTTTTAAAACAAAACAAGTTTCATAAATATATTACTTTTTATAACATTTCACATAAAAAACCCTATGGTTTTCTTTAAAACAATCCATAATCAATTTCAAAATAATATGTATATAAATAGTAAATATAAAAAGAGGTAAATCATCATAAAAATAATTGATAATATCATAAGATAAACACATGATAAATAAAACATGAAATATTAACATAATGTGTAAAAACTATAATAAGTTGGAATCTAGCCTTTTGAGATTTGTACTAGGACACAAAAAAGAATAATGAGTCGGTGTAATATGATTCCTAGAAGTATTCAGTCCTGCCACTCACTCTCTGTATCAAACCTATCCAAAATATTCCATAACCTAATGTATATGTAATCCCCAACAATTCCATACACACTATGGTTTTCATATGTTTATAACTAAAAGTAATAAAGGGTCCAAAGTAATATGTTTTTATAAAACATTCATGTAAAATATGAAAACTATTTTATAAATCTTTTTACCATGAGAATAATCACCAATCCCATGCATAAAAATGTATTTTAGACTCAATACCTTTAATGAGGAATTTAATCAAACACAATAAGTACACAAAACTTTTTTTAAGGGAAAACCCCTTTAAAACCTGCATTACATTCCACATAATATGAAATATAAAATAAACCTTGTCTTTTATCAAATAAATAATTTCCTTAAACTAAAATAATATAATTTAAAATAATAATTAGATATTTCACGAGAAAGATCCATTATGTAGAGACACCAACCTTACCAATGGGGAAAACCTAGTTGTGTTTGAAAACAAATATTATAATCAAAGAGATTTGGTCCTTAGAATACTATATCCATATGAAACATCATAAATTACACATCAAACACTTTGGATCCCAAAATCACAACCGAGTAGGGTTCTAAAAAAACAAGGTGAATAGAGAACTATGAGATATAAAGAAAGTAGGGGAGAGATCATCTAGAAACTGGAACATACCTCGATGATATCAACCAAGATTGAAGGATAATTTTCATATAACCAAGGGAGAACCCCCTAAAACATCAAGGAATGTATGGGTTGAAAAAATGAGAGATTTTGAATAGATTATAGTTAAAAAGATAATGTGTATCATGCTAATTCTCTATTTCTAAGAAAAATTCATGGGTCACATGGTTAGGCTACATGGTTTGACAAACCACGAACTTACAGTTAGGTAGATACTGTCCCTTGAAAACTGAAGATCACAATTTCCTAGTAGTAACATCACTATTAGAATAACCTTCTGCAAGTTGTGTGACAACCTCTAGACTGAAACCCCTTCATCTGTATGGTTTTACTACTGTCCTTTATAGTCAAAAAAGAAAGATTAACCCATGAAAAACACCACTGTAACAAATATATCCATATCATACATTTACCACATGATTATTATTAACCATTTTCTCACCATTTACTAGTCCTGTTTCTCCCACATCCTTAAATTCTTAACCCTTGACCCCTGAAATCATTTATAACCAAAAATAGATAAATTTATATCAAAATTAAAAGATAACTATGAGCTAGAGGGTCTCCCAAAATCCTATCATAAAGTTTATGATGTTTGTTAAATATTTAAATAATTAGTTACCTAATTAAGAATTTATTCCAAAAGTTGTTACATGTTAATTTTAGTTATTTAATTTGTTTTTAAATTGAGTAATCTCAATTTTTAAAATAATTTTCCAATAACACGTTCAACTGCGAACATAATCGCCTGAAATTTTGATAACAGAGTATGTATTTATATATTATTCTTTTATTTTTCAATTCATGAGAATCTTGGGATTCATAAATTTAACTTGAATTATAATATGATTAAATATAACATCCAAGACAAATTTATAAATTGTTTTCCATGGAATGAAATCATGGAATAAGGTGATCCTAATGAAAAATATGGGTCTTTGGACATTGATTGATTTTTAATGAGGGGAAACAATGTTTTATTTTATTATTTGTATAATCTGTTGTTTTTTGATTCCAATGTCAATTATAAATAATGTTTTAAAATAATATTTTCTAAAAATTTAATGAATTCTCATCTTGAGTTGGTTTTCCATGAAGTGAATGTTTGACACATTATAAAATGAATTGTTTCATGACTTTTTAGGTCCTTATTGAGGCCTCTTTATTCATGTTTAGCCATGGATATTTTTTCATTTGATTCTTGTATGATGTTTTAATTTTTTTTTGTGTGGAGAAAATTAATATTCTTAATAAATTATTAGAAATTCATTGGTGTGAAATGTTTTTTGGGAATGTTCGAAATATTACTTATTTCCATTTACATGATTTTATTAATGAGTTCATTTTTTTGATAAATATATTCAAAATTAAAAATACATTGAAAAAATGTATTTTTTTAAAATCCATTATTATTGCATGAGTAATTTTACATAGGTTTAAAAATTATATTTTAAATTTCATATTACTATTGTGTTTAATTTTCATATGATTTAGAATATAAAATGGAAAATTGAAGTAATGAAATTGTTTTGGGAACTCTATAACATTGTGTGTGGTTTTCAATTAGTGTTGTAACATGTTTCATTTGTGGCTTGAAACCTTATGGTGGCATCTATAACTGGTATTACTAGGTTACTGCGATTGAAAATGATATTTCTTGATATTTTGATTAGAGTAACTTTGGTATTGTCTATGGTTATTTTGATAGTTGTGATAATTATGTATGTTGTGATTCACAATTTTTTACTTATTGTGCTTATATTCATTGTTTTAAATTTTCATATTATTATTATTTCTGTACTAGTAGTGATTTCATTTTTTAGTTCCTTTTGTACAAAGTAGGCTAGTTTATATTTTTCCAGGGTATACTTGAGAAGTTGAAGTGAAAAGTAAATGTTTCAAGTGGAAATAGTTTCTCATGGGATAATCTTCAAGACACTTTAGGTGTAATGGGATATTTTGGGGGCTTAAATTGGTCACCATGATCAATTATCATTAACATGGTTTTGTTTTAGTGGGAATGGGTTGTCTTATAAATGGATATCATTTCTATAACCTTGGAAATGAATGAGTCAAAAAAATTTAAGGTAATATCAGTTTTTACCCTTGGAAAGTATATCTAATATCTCAAAATGGGGGTTATTTATGTTTTCAATTAATATGGAATATAAATCAAGTTAGAGAAGATTATTTATATGTGTAGTTTTGAATTATTCACTAATCAACTATGTGAAGTGTGGGTTTAGTTTGAGAAATCAGAAATCATGGTTCAATATTTTTTTTAAACCAACCAGGTTTGAAATTATTAGATTGGTGTGGTGCATAAAGAATAGTTTTAGAATAGGTACCCTCCATTAAATATTTCTAGGGAGTGAATAACTTTATGGATATATCTCTAGATTTAGCTATGTGTGAGCTTTTTAACATGACTAAATTGTTTTATTTATAGGTACCTCAAGGAACCTTACCCTCTATGTTTAATGGGTTGTTTCTATGTTTATTATTCATGTTTTCTCATGTACTTTCTCACCATGGACTAATATATCTAGGTTAAAATATTCTTGATCTTGTTGAATGAAAATAATATAGGAAAAATTTCCTCACATGTCTGGTTCACAGAGTACAACATCAATGAAGAGTCATGGGTCATGTTTTTGATAAAAAATAATGTTATAAAGACCAATACGATGTTATGATTTTTTCTTATATCCTAAATTATTGTTTTGAGTGTCCATGTACAAGAATATTGACTAGTTGGATTCTAATAGTCTTACTAATAGATTAAACATTAATGGTGTAGAGGCGTCGATGTGAGGGAATAAAATGGAACATATCTCTTGAATTTTTTATCTAAATATAGTTCTTCCTGGTAATAGAATATTTTATAGTGGGTTATCCATTAAAATATTTGAATGGTATAAAAGTTAATGAATGTTGAACACTTACTGGAGGTAATGTTGTGATATTTACCAATACATTTTTAATAGTTAAATAAAATTATCATGTTTTTTGAAATCAGCATGGAACATTATTTCATCTATGTGGTTCCTAAATAACTCAACAAAGTTAGTTTGTTTATTTTAAATTATAGGGATATGGTATATGAAGATTTGATAACAGGGTATATTCAGGAAGTGGAGACCATGAGTCTTGTACTGATTTACATCATCTTTGATAGTGACCCTAATTTTCTTTGATGTATTATCCATAAATGATTGAAATGATGATAATTACATTATTTTATAGTTCTCTATATCAAACTCAACTGTTGGTTTGGAGATTAGAAAAATTTCTTAACTTGGGGTGATTCCTTTTTGAATGGATATGAATACTTTCACATTGTGGAGAATCATAGATATTTCTTAAATCTTTAGACTTCTTATTTAGTTTATAATTATTTTCTATGGTCTTTATTTCAAGAAATAATTGAATTTTCCCCTAACATTATTGATTAGATAATTAATATATTTGAAAGTGAAGGAAGTTATACAATATATGTCTTAGACCATTGTAAATTCTTAACATTATTATTGGGGTTTTCTGTTAGGTAGCATTGAATATCTGGTTTAGTATAGCACTTGATGTTTTAATATCTTGACGATTGAAGTCCGAGTTATATTATCGTTGCATAATCAAATGGGATCATATTATTATTGATTGGTGTGTTCCATTGTGTTAAAAAAGTCTCCCATATCATGGGATTCCCATGATAAACTCTTTATAAGTCCACAATTATAATGGATACATCTATTTTAGTAGAATCATTTTATATATCAAGAGGTTTGGGAGAAAGATAACATATATTAGATCATTAGTCTAAGATTATATATTTTCATTTTCAACATCCATTTTTCTGAATATAGAAATCATAATGGTGGGAAGAATGTAACACTCATGAATTATGTTACTTTACTATTTCATACTGTAACATTATGTTATCACAAATTTTGGGTTTATTATTGGATATTTTGGATGATTTTTGAATTATTGACTGAATTTAAATGGTTCATAATTGGTCCATGTTTAAACTAAAATGTGAGGAAATACTAGGTAACCATGTGATAGAGAATGGAGGTACCTAGGTAAGTGATTTTTTAGTTAATGGTTTCGAAAAACCATGAGGTAACCTTGCATCCATAGAGTTTTTTGGATTGTTTAAATTCACATGGTTAGGTAATGTTTTTTCAAACCATGGGAACTAACCATGAAATGAAAATAATAAGTTCCAAAAATTTGTTTTAAACCCAAAAAATTCCCTCAAACCTATATTTCTCCTATTTTTTGGAGTCTTAAACAATAGGGTTCCTTTTGGAGACTATGGTTACTCCCTACACTCTAGTGCCCAATCTAATCAAATATCAGAGAATTGGATCATTGGATCATATGTAAAGTCACTATTTGTTGTCTTCTTCCATAAACTAGTTGTTATATCTTTTTAGGAACCATATAATAAGGTCCTCATTTCTAAATATAGTTTCTAAGTTTAAATTTGATTGGTTTTTTGTATAGAATCATCACAAGAGGGTTATTAAATCCATGATCTACATTGGTGGTACATGATTTCATCTTGGAGACTGTGATCAAGGTAGGTGGATTCCCTCTTACTTGAAATTTTCATTGAAATGTGTAGATTTTTTTCTTGAAATGATTTTCTCATATTTTTTTAATGAAATCCTTTATCGAAAAATTATGGAAAAACGTCATGTTTTTTTCAACAATAAATTGATCGGTTGTGGGTTTCACCTATATTATGTTTAATGAAATTCACAAATGTGGTTTTAAAAAATATTTTTTTGTGTATGATAGATTTTTATTAATATTGTTGGGATGAATTAATATGAATATCAAATGGGATTTTTAATCTAGAATTGGGCACCATAAGATATTGGGGAACATAAATAATGTGCCTTATTGTACAAGACATGGCCGTAATACCAAATTAGTGACCACTGGATTGTACTACCATGTGAAAAATTAGGTCTAGAGGGCTGGGTTTCCCATTTATGGGTTGAATAGTTAAGGGTTGTTGTATTGGTTTGGTTCATTAAATGTTTATGTGTTTTCATGTCAACGGTGATCATTTAGGGTGAGTTATTTTACTAATTATATAAATCTAGGTTTTTTTTGAATTTCATTTTATTAAGAAATCCTATTTTATAATAAATTGTTGTCTGACTTGTGTTTATCTTAGTGAAGTGTATGGTAAGTCTCATAGGGTCTGTATTTTGTGTTTTATACCCACCCCAACACATTGAACTTAGTGGACATACAAATGTTGGTTATCATTATATTAGTAAGGGGAATGTCTTATGAATTTATAGCTGATCATCTATATGTTCATGTTTTAGATGATGAGAGTTGGATATTGGTGATGGATGCGTGCAGTTTGGATTAGGTTCGTTTTAGAGTAACTAAATCATTGAGACTTTGGTTTCATTGATTGATGTATTAAATTTTCTTATTACCTGACTCTAATTACAATGATTTCTTTAAATTTTGAGTTTTATTAGTGTTTTATCACACATTATATTATTCCCAATTATTTTTCATCCATTTTAGGTTGCGTGTTAACAAGGGTAAACTACCCCTTATAGAATGGTATACCCTTGGAACTTATTTTTGTATTTTCATGTTCAACAGACATTACATAAGGATTATGGAATCTAGGTACAACACAATTTAGTAGTTCAAGGTCATGATATTACACTCTTTCATAGAATCCATGAGGTTGTGGGGTTCAAACCCGGATGAATTTCCATTTTGGACGTTTAATGTTGTCGTTGTAGTAATATTATAACAATGATAAATTTATGGTACTTTATTAACCACAAGAACTATTCATAAGTGTTCATTTAGGCTATTTCTTATAATTTTAGTCTACTCA
The DNA here is from genome assembly GCA_963277665.1 of Viscum album. NCBI lineage: Eukaryota > Viridiplantae > Streptophyta > Magnoliopsida > Santalales > Viscaceae > Viscum > Viscum album. Next base: position 31,833,316 of record OY728162.1, on the reverse strand, counting down.
TGTCATGAACCATGCGATCCAAGTATCTAGTGAATCATTAGTAGATAAAAAGACATCATTGATGAGATGAGGAAACAACTTGATGCATAAGGTATGGAGCACAAGCATGAAAACATGAAGGTGCTGCTAGGTGGGAGACCTTGAATGTATGATGGGTGTACAAACACATTTGAATGAACTATCAATTCCTTATTATAGGATGGATTGATTCCATGCCATGTAACTCTCAGTATTGTGGGACCTATATGATGGTGTGAAGAAACTGGATAAATTTATAGCGGGGAGATACAAAAGCATCATTAGGTGGAATGATTGAAAGAGAGATGGGTGTGATGGAAGCTATCCTCTAGCCTTCCTCCCACATTACATTATGGGATATAAGGGTTCTTTGTTATGGTGAATCGGTGGCCATCATGATCTAATGAATTTGGAATGGGTGAATAGAGCTAATGATTGGTACCATAGGTGAAATGACTCTAGATAGGGGGATAACATCAATACAGAATAGTTCTATTTAATTTTTCTTTATTTTCATAGATTCCTTCATGACATATTCTTCAGGGGATTAAAGGGCCACATTCAACCAGGCATCCAATTCATCAATGAACATGGGACTTCAGTCTATAAAATGTAATAAAATAGGTCATAGGGTTCTTATTAATCCTTGTGGGGATGGATGAGGATTAACAAAAAAAGGGTTATTTAGTGCATGTGTTTTTGAATATTGTAATCCACTACTTATGATAATAATATCATTGTTTTAATTTAGTTTTTTTTGTCAATTATACTATTAATTATTATTTATAAATAATTATATTTATTATTATATTAGTTATTATCTTATATAATTATAAAATCATTACTAATAATATTATTAACAAGTTAACTATTTATTATTAATTGAAATATATATACATATATTAATATAATTAATTATTTTAATTATATTATCAATCACTAATTATATTTAATATATTAATTAAATAATTAAGTATTATTCATTATATTGTCAATTAGTAATTATATTAATTATATTTTTTAATTAATTATAATATTATTAATAATTTATAGTTAATTATGAATTTTTATTAATAAAATATTAATATTAATATTCAAGAATAATGGAAATATAATTACAAAAGCATGGAAATATGTCGGAACCTCCAGGTCGGTGGCCTGGAAAGAGGGATGGGTGTGCTAACATATATCAACCATCCATATATTCCCCAATCTGGGATGGATATATTACCTACCATGTGACTCTCAGAAAAGAGGGACCAGTTCGATGGTGTAGAGGACCAAGTTGGCAGTTCCATGGGGTGACTTATAAGAAAATTTAGATGGATGAATGAAAATATAGATGGGATTTCTAGAACCTATTATATATTATTGCACCAAAATTTCATTATGGGATGGTGGTTTCTATTTCACAGTGCATCCATTGATAAAATAATGTAGAAGATTTGGAAGGGGTGAAAGAGAACTCATGACTAGTACCACATGTTCAATAAATCTGGATGGGGGGAAAACATAGCTATAGATTGGTGACATGAAATGTTTAGGGATTATTTTATTATCCCTTGGGCCATCACCTTTAGGGACCAAAATTTCCCCACTCATATTATCCTTTGGTCCATCAATGAAATTGGGAATTCTTATCATAAAATGTAATAATATAGGTATAGTAGGTGATTTATAATCTTTTTAGTAGGCATCGTAGATGTCCCACTAAGGGTTCCTATATGCATGAGTTTATGTACTATAGTGGGGTTATATAGAATAAATACTATTCAAAAAATTTTGCCTTACATGCCATGTATTTGGGAATATAGGACATTGGGACTTTGGTAAATCATGGGTCTCTAGGATATTAGTCCTATGGGCTATCATCAAATGAGTGGAGGATGTGGAAGAAGTAATTAGGAGGTATACATAGATGTACAACATAGGCATATGTTGTGATGTGATTGGTGTGGTACAGTGTGGTGACTGGTAGATACAGTTTGGTGGGTGGTATCTCTGTTCAATGAAGGGTGTTCTAGGAACAATTAGTTATACCTCCACCAACATAGTTTTTTGATGTGGTATGAAGGGATTCCAAATCATGGTGTAATAGAGGATTCATCGCTTAATAATAAAAACTTGAAACCCACTTTTAGGTACCTAAATCCAATTTTTTTACTTCAATTTTTTTTGGATCTTTTCTCATGTTATTTTAGGTGAGTTAGGGAAATTTTTAGACATTTATTGGACATTGAATAGTTGGAACATGGTCAGGGAAAACCATGTGGGTCTACCCAAAAAATCTTGTACCATGTGTTGGTGACCCATAAGAGGGTGCATAGTTTAGTTTATAAATAGTCATAATAGTTTGAACATCCATTATAAACATGAGATTTAGGAAATTAGAATTTTTCATAGTTCTATCATAGTGTTTTAAACCATATGTATCTTTATAGAGCACATAAAGGGGCTCATAGTAGGTGCACGGTTTGAAAAATGTGATTTAAATTCATTTGAATTTTAATTTTGACCCAAAGAAGTATGGTTTATCTCCTTTATCTTACATTGGAATAGGCTATCAACTAAAGAGACACCTCTTGGATATTTTGGGGATTCCTTACCTCCCAATGATTAATTTCTAGGGATATTTTAGTATTGGATCTATATTTTCAAAGGTATGTAACTGTTTATTATTGATATTTGTTTTTCTTCTGGATCTGCAAATATCCTATTTAATAGAATCATAGATAGAGGATATTAATTATAACATTCAGTTTTCTAAAATTATATAATTGGATTATTTTAAATCCATCATTAAATTTGGAACTATTTCCAGAATCTTCGTTGTCCTTTGTGAATTCATTGGGAATCATTGAGGTATGTGTTTTTTTTCTCTCTAATCATTCTAGAGATATCAAATTGGAAAATATTTTTCAATATCTATGTTTGTAGGATACTATCTTGATCTACCCAATCTTTATGACACTCTTTTGGGGATCACGTTTTGGGTTTTTGGAAATATCATGATTTAAGGTATATGGTTTCATAATTCATTCATATGGATGAAAACCGTTATTTATTATCATATTTGAAAAGGATTAATAATTTATTCATAGATAATGATTTTGTATTCTCGATAAATGTTTTTAAAAAAGTGTGGTGTGTGTTGAACTTATTTGATTATAGATTGTAAAATAAAGGGTGTATTTCTGAAAAATATTATTTGAAATGAATGAATGAATTGATGATGATTATTAAGAAAATATGGAATGAAATTTTTTTGATTTTAAAATAAATTTAATCGAATTAGAATGCACAAGTTTTAACAAAAATCAGATGATATTTATTTTCGAAATGAAATAAAATATTTGAAAATTATTTGGGGATACTTGAATGATGATTCAAGAAATTGACTTGAGATGAATTATTTTCCCCCTAAATTAGTTACTTTAAGCACATGTGAACTGGGGTATTTTGGTGGGTCAACATGTATATACACTCTAGGCATGCATTTTCTCTACCTACCATTAGAATGATGATGACAATAATAAATAAACACACTGAGGTTAGGGAGTTCATATTTTTGGGTGGACACTGATTTCCCCTAGGCCTGAGATCTAGGACATGTGCATACTTTTGGCCATATTTTATTGAGATGTGTGGAACAAGGAACCTTGATCTAACAAAATCCAGGACTTATAACCATGCTTCATTGACTAAAAATGATTTATACATGCTAGTATTTATGAAATAATTTTTTTAATTCATATTTGATAGTTATTCATTGTAACGACCCAAACTTTTGGGTAGTATATTAACTTACTCTTAATGATTTAATAGAGATGTTAATGGTTAATGCAGAAAGAGGAGTCGATGGCTTCATCCAGTAGACTCGAACCTTATGAATCCCACTTATCAGAGCTTGGGAAGGAGGTGGCATCTTTGGGCTTCGCTTTGGACCAAGCCCAAGCTGAACTCCAGCGTGTCAAGCTTGAACGGAAACGCCTACGGGAGAAGTTCAAGTTTGTAGAGATTACTACTAGGAAAATGTTATCTGAGACTCCCTTAGATTCTCTCACCATATCACACCTTACACTTAGGTCATATGCTGGTGTTATAAGGGGCTATGTGACGAGACCGTAGCTTCTTTGTGTAATCCTTTGGGATGAATAAATTGAGATTTATTCCTTTAGTGATGTTTGTGAAATTTCAAATGTCCCGATAATTTTAGGATGTATTTTATTGATGAATTTTGGAAGAAGTATATTTTAAAATATTTATGTAAACCTTAAATAATTAATGATGTGTAATGATTTTCAAAAAATGGCCTTCTGCAAAAGTGTTCAGTAAGGAATTTGGAGTCTAATAAGATCAACTTAATTTTTGATGAATAATAAAGTATGAATATTGATTTTACGCTTAGGATTAGTAATGTGATCAAATGGATTAGTAATCTCACTTAAATAAAGTTTTAATATAATTTAGACACCTTGATTAAGTAATGAGATTCAATAAAATGGGTAAATAACGGTTTCATAAATGATTAGTCAAGTATTAGTTTTTTCAGGTGAATAGTGTTTTTTAATTAAAAATTAAATTAAAAATAATTAGAAAATTATTTTTATAAAATGAACTTTATTTTTGAACTCAGATCATCGATATTATGTTATGGTAATTTTTTGGGATTTTTCTGAGAAGGATGAATTTTCAGTGAATAGTAAAAATGCAGTTTTAGGGTTTCAGTATGTTAAATGACATCATAACTGTGTCATGATGATGTCATGAGATTTTTAAGGTATGGTCAACTAAAGGGGATGAATTATTGTGTGAGGTGTCCCAAGTGGCCAATACCATGGGCAAATACCACGGACAAACCCATGGTTTTGCCAAAACCACCAATGAGGTGTCCCTTGGCCATTAATGCCTTGTCCCCTCACTTTCCCTATAAATACCAAGCCATTCTCTCATCCTTTGGACTCCAAAATCATTCTCAACGAATTTATGGTATCCTTACCTCCCATGGAGTCCTCCCAAGGTTCCCTCAATCCTCTCAAGGTCCCAAACTTTTAGTTTTAAGAGTTACGTTTAAGGTAAGGGATCCGACCTCTCTCTTTCTTTTCAAGTAATCTATTTTATGTCATTCATTTTATTCTCCATGTTCTTATGTGGGAGGATGTTCTTTTATATTACTCTTACTTCCATTTTCATGTTAATATGATGATATATCCCCTATTACTCTCATTATTTTGTTTTATGAATGTTTAAGTGTTGCCGTTAGGCTGCTGAATTTTTAAGGGATTCTTTCACCCTTCTCATTTTTCAAGTTCTATTTTCATGTCAAGTCTTTCAAGTTCCTTTTTATTATGTTGGGGTATGATCTATATATCTATAATAATGATCTTTTATTATCATATAATGAGAGAACCTATTTTATCTTGTCAATTCATTTTTATTGAAGTTTAAGTGACGCCGTTAGGCTGCCTAATTTTTATAAGAGAAATCTTATTTTTGTCTTACTTCCATGTTTTTCATTTCAAATGGTATGTCCTTAAAATTTCATTACCATGATTCATATCCTTTATATTCTGTCCCTATACTATTTTTATAGATCATTTATGAGTGGTTGACCCATTTCCTCTCTCTTTTCAATGTTTTCTAAAACCCTGTAACGTAGCCGTTATGCTGCAGAATTTTCATCTCAAAATGACTCTCTCTTTTTCTCAAAATTATTTTATGTTATTACGTGAATACTCAAAGATCTTATTTATACAGGGGTATTCACATATATATCAAAATGTTATATTTTAAATTCTGGGATTTACATACATGAAACCCGCTTTCCCTTTCTGTGGGTTTAAAGTGACATAAAGATCATGTCTTTAAAGCAGTTTTTAAAACGTTATGATTATGAAATGAAACCAATTTCTTTTATGCTATATGGGTTGTTTAAGAAATGATTGATGATGATATATGTGGCTCACATGATAATAAATACATGTCAAGGGTGTGCCCAGATAGTGCTCCAATGCATTGGGTAAAGACTTAATCTCTAGAGATGACTTTTTAGACTGATACCTTGGTGAATAACCTTGGTAATTTTTAATGAAACCTTGGGGATGGACCTTGGTGAAATGAAATGATTTTCAATATTAAATTTTGCAACCACATCTTCAAGTTATGAAAAATCTTATTTTTATTATGATATATCTCATGATTTCTTTCTCATGCCTTAAAGTTCTTTTCATGACCTTATTAAAGTATCTCAAGTTTACATGTAAAATGTTTCTCTTGTTTCCCTTACTGGGCCTTCTTCTCACCCTTTCTTTTGATGTATATCCTCAGGTTATGAGATGCAGTAATGAACCTAGGATGAACATAAGGAGAATCCTTTCAAGTGTTTAAGAAGAATTATTTATGTTGTTTTCATGTATTATGTTCCTAGTTTCCAAGACACTAAACCTTAAAGATCCTCAGTTTTGTGTAATGTAATGAAAGTTAATGTTATAAAAAGGCGGGATGCTATAGTTGGTATCAGAGGATGGTTTAGTTATTTGTGGAAATTAAGATATAAAAACTTTAGGAATAACCCTATAGAAAATTTTAAATATAGGAAAACTTCATGGTATTTTGGTAAGTGTTAAGTAAGTGGTTTATCAAACAAATACATCCCTGTCTGGATACGAGCAGGTAGAGGCGGTTCTGGCACTGATGTACATAGGGGTAAAACCCGAAAACACCGCTTTGAGCTAGACTCGAATGGGAACTAGTGCACGATAACGGGCCTTGCTGCACTCTTGGTTATGACACTCTCGGGGGATATGTTTGGTTAATCACATGCTTTTTATGAATCATTATGAAGGAATTATAGAGAAATGTAATTGTCTAAGAATGAAGTCTTAGTTAAAAGATTCATAAATGAAATAAGTTTCTCACTAAAGTTTTATTCTTTTAGAAAATGGCGGGAAATAGGAGGAACCGTGCATATGGTGACCGCAATGCACCATGTGCTGATGGACCTCCGATGGAAGCTGGAAAGGAAACATTCATGTGAATGATGAACCAACTGACTCAAGTTATGAGTAATAACTTGAATCAAGCTGAGAGGCCGATCTCACCACGAAGGGAACAACATTCTATTGAGTCCTTCATGCGTCAATGACCACCATCATTCAGTGGATCTACTGACCCATTGGTTGCGGAAAAATGGATAAGCTCCATTGAAAAGATCTTTTCTATACTCCTTTGTTCGGAACAAGAAAAAGTCACCCTTGCTGTTTATCACCTAGAGGGAGAAGCTGATCAGTGGTGGTCACTAGTCAAAAACACGAAGCCTAGATGAGAGATGGAAGCTATGGAGTGGGAAGAGTTCCGAGGAATATTCTTTAATAAATATTTCCCTCGTTCCATGAGAACAAGAATGGAGAAAGAGTTTCTCGAGCTGAAGCAGAAGGAGAACAAATCTGTCGGAATCTATGAGATGAACTTCACCCGACTTTCACGATATACCTCTAGATTTGTCATGGATCCAAGTGGGAAGGTTGATAGATTTTTCGGTGGACTGAGACCTCATCTGTGGAAGAATTTAGCCAACTGGGGCTATGATAGCTACGAAGAGATCGTGCGGAGTGCAATAAAAGTCGAGCTAGAGTTTGGTGAGACACAATGGTCTCATAAATCAAATGACAAGAAGAGATCATTAGAGCCCAGTTTAGGGAAGACTTTTGATCAGGGAAGAGGTGGAAAGAAAATGAAACTTACCACATGTAATAAATGTGGGAAGAAGCATCCAGGGAACTGCTTGATCAGAAGTGGCAAGTGCTATAAGTGTGGAAGAGGAGGCCATATTTCTCGGAATTGTCGTAGTGAAGTGAATCCTCAACTCCCCAACACTAACGACAGAGTAAAGATGGTTATGGCCTTACCCGAAGCCCATTGCTTCAAGTGTGGACAGCTTGGGAACTATGCTAATCTCTGTCCAAATCCAAGGGCAGTGGAGGGGAATCACCATCAACCTCAGCAAAGGCCAGGGGAGCAAGGTCATGCTTTTGCTATCACAACAACTGAAGTTGAAGCTCCAAATGACGTGGTAGCAGGTACTCTTGTTGTCCTCTCAAAACTAGCAACTACTTTGTTTGATTCTAGTTCTATGCATTCCTTTATTTCCTCCATGTTTGCAAAGAATATAGAATCAATCCCCGAACTGCTTGAGGTAGAGTTGTCAGTCAAGACTCCAAGTGGGATTATCCAAGAATCAATAGTGTTTAGAGACTCTAGTGTTTACTTTAGTGAACACAATCTTATCGCAAATCTAGTAGTCATTTCCATGTTGGAATTCGATGTTATACTAGGGATGGACTGGCTCTCAAAGTATAATGATAAGATCAAATGCAGAAGTAATGAAATCTCAGTAGTCTTGAATAAACGACCTACAGTTATCTTCCAAGGAGAGATATCCCAAACTGATCTCTATCTAGAAGCACCTCCTATAGCTTTCTTTATGGAGTTAATCGGTGATGATGAAGAAGGAAAAGGGAGCATACAGATAGAAGATGTTCCAATTGTTCAGTAATACATGGATGTATTTCTTGAGGAGTTACCTGGACCTCCCCCGGAAAGAGAGGTATAGTTCTCCATTGAACTCGTACCTGGATCACAACTGATATCAAAGACCCCATATAGAATGGAAAATGTGGAGCTATAAGAGTTAAAGAAACAACTCCAAGACTTGTTGGATAAGGGGTTTATCCGACCGAGTGTGTCTCCTTGGGGGGCACTAGTTCTCTTTGTGAAGAATAAGGATGGATCAATGCGGCTATGCATTGATTATAGAGAACTGAACGGGATCACAGTGAAGAACAAATACCCTCTTCCAAGAATTGATGATTTATTTGACCAACTTCGTAGGGCTCAATTCTTCTCTAAGATTGAACTTCGATCTGGTTATCATCAACTGAGGGTGAAGAAGGAAGATATTCAAAAGACTACCTTCCGATCAAGATATGGGCATTATGAGTTTACTGTTATGCCCTTCGGCTTGACTAATTCTCTTGATATTTTCATGGATTTGATGAATAGAGTCTTTAAGGACTACCTTGATAACTTTGTGGTAGTTTTTATTGATGATATTTTGATATATTCAAAAAGTTTTGAGGAGCATGAAGATCATCTGAGGGTTATTTTGAAAACTCTACAGAAGGAGAGGCTCTTTGGAAAGTTCATCAAGTGTGAGTTTTGGTTACAACAAGTGGCTTTCTTGGGGCACATCGTAACCAATGAAGGAATCTCGGTTGACCCTGCAAAGACAATGGTTGTGGAGGAGTGGCCTCAACCCACAATAGTAACTGAGATTCGTAGTTTCCTTGGTTTAGCGGGATATTATAGGAGGTTTGTGAAAAAAATTTCACGGCTTTCTAATCCACTAACTAAGTTGACTCTAAAAGGGGTTAAGTTCATCGGGGCAAAGGAATGTGAGGAAAGTTTCCAAGAGCTGAAGAAGAGATTGGTTACTGCACCTATGTTAACACTACCCTCTATCGGAGAAGGATTCGTTATTTTTAGCGATGCATCTCTGAAAGGGCTTGGGTGCGTCCTCATGCAAAATGACAAGGTAATTACTTATGCATCTCGATAGTTGAAGATTCATGAGCAGAATTATCCTACGCATGATCTAGAGCTAGCGGCAGTTGTTTTTTCTCTAAAGATATGGAGGCACTATCTTTATGGGGAGAAATGTGATATATACACTGACCACCAAAACTTAAAGTATATTTTCACACATAAAGAATTTAACATGAGACAAAGGAGATGGTTGGAGCTTATTAAAGACTATGTTGGTTCAATTCATTATCACCCTGGAAGAGCAAACAAAGTTGTGGATGCGTTAAGCAGGAAAGACCCTGTTGTTCTAGAAACAATGAGGATCCTAGGAGATCCCTTGATTAAAGATCTAGTAAAACTGGACATGGGAATTATAAGTAAAGGGACATCATCAAACCTATCCAAAATGATTTCTCAACCTTGATTACTAGAGAAGATCAAGAAGGCTCAAAAAGAAGATCTTTGTTGTAGGAGAAGTTGGAGGCTGTTAAAGATGGGAAGTTCCCTGATTTCAATATTGATCAAGAAGGTGTATTGAAATTTCATACAAGACTATGTGTTCTATCTTTTCCGGAGATAAAGAAAGAACTGATGGATGAAGCTCATAACTCTACTTTATCTATACATCTAGGAAGAACTAAAATGTATAGAGACCTTCGTGATCATTATTTTGTGGGGTAATATGAAGAGGGAGATTGATGATTACACTACAAGGTGCCTAGTGTTTCAACAAGTAAAGGCTGAATGACAACTTCCTAAGGGGGTATTACAACCGCTACCCATACCAGTATGGAAGTGGGATAATATCACTATGGACTTTGTAACCGGTCTCCTGAAAACATCCAAAGGAAACAATGCGATATGGGTTATTATGGACCGTCTCACCAAGACCGCCCATTTTATCTCTATTCGGGAAGATTTATCTCTGGATCAACTTGCCAAGATATACATAAAGGAAGTGGTGAGGCTACATGGGGTACCACTATCCATCGTGTCTGATCGTGATCCAAGATTCACATCAAAATTCTGGAGAAGTCTTCAACATGCTCTGAATACTGAATTGAATTTTAGTACGGCCTATCATCCTCAAACTGATGGCCAATCTGAAAGGACTATTCAGACACTCGAAGACATGCTGAGACTATGCTCAATGGAATTTAAAGGTCGATGATATCAACACCTCCCATTAGTTGAGTTCTCCTATAACAACAGCTTCCATTCGAGTATTCAGATGGCACCCTATGAAGCTCTATATGGAAAGCGATGTAGAACTCCTACTTGTTGGGATGAAACTGGTGAGAGAACGCTTCTTGGGCCTGATCTCATGCAAGAGATGATAGAACAGGTTCATGCCATCCAACAACACATAAAGGCTGCTCAGAGTCGGCAGAAGAGCTATGCTGACAATCATCGAAGGGACTTGGAGTTTGGTGTTGGCGACAAAGACTTCCTTCGAATTTCTCCATGGAATAGAGTTATGTGGTTTGTGAAGAAAGGGAAGCTCAGACCTAGGTACATTTGCCCCTATGAAATCCTTGATCCCATAAGAGAAGTGGCCTATCGTCTAGCACTTCTACCAAACCTAGCTCAAGTTCACAATGTCTTCCGTGTATCTCTCTTGAGGAAGTACATACCCGACCCTTCGCTTGTACTGAACCCAGAGGTGGTACAACTAGAACATGACCTCTCTTATGAGGAGAGGCCAATGGAGATATTAGACCGTAGAGACAGGGTTCTACGAAACAAGACTACCCACCTTGTGAAAGTGTTGTGGAGGAATCATAAATATGAAGAAGCAACTTGGGAACCTGAGGAAATGATGAAGCAAAAGTACCCTCAGCTTTTCGACTAGGCCTCAAGTATAAATTTCAGGGATGAAATTTCTTAAGGGGGGAAGAATGTAACGACCCAAACTTTTGAGTAGTATATTAACTTACTCTTAATGATTTAATAGAGATGTTAATGTTTAATGCAGAAAGAGGAGTCGATGGCTTCATCCAGTAGACTCGAACTTTATGAACCCACTTATCATAGCTTGGGAAGGAGGTGGCATCTTTGGGATTCGCTTTGGACCAAGCCCAAGCCGAACTCCAGCGTGTCAAGCTTGAACGGAAACGCCTGCGGTAGAAGTTCAAGTTAGTAGAGATTACTACTAGGGAAATGTTATCTGAGCCTCCCTCAGATTCTCTCACCATAGCACACCTTACACTTAGGTAATATGCTGGTGTTATAAGGGGCTATGTGAAGAGACCGTAGCTTCTTTGTGTAATCCTTTGGGATAAATAAATTGAGATTTCTTCCTTTAGTGTTGTTTGTGAAATTTCAAATGTCCGGATAATTTTAGGATGTATTTTATTGATGAATTTTGGAAGAAGGATATTTTAAAATATTTATTTAAACCTTAAATAATTAATGATGTGTAATGATTTTCAAAAAATGGTCTTCTGCAAAAGTGTTCAGTAAGGAATTTGGAGTCTAATAAGATCAACTTAATTTTTGATGAATAGTAAATTATGAATAGTGATTTTACGCTTAGGATTAGTAATGTGACCAAATGGATTAGTAATCTCACTTAAAGAAAGTTTTAATATAATTTAGACACCTTGATTAAGTAATGAGATTCAATAAAATGGGTAAATAACGGTTTCATAAATTATTAGTCAAGTATTAGTTTTTTCGGGTGAATAGTGTTTTTTAATTAAATATTAAATTAAAAATAATTAGAAAATTATTTTTATAAAATGAGATTTATTTTTTAACTCAGATCATCGATATTATGTTATGGTAATTGTTTTGGGATTTTTCTGAGAAAGATGAATTTTTAGTGAATAGTAAAAATGCAGTTTTAGGGTTTCGGTATGTTAAATGACATCATAACTGTGTCATGATGATTTCATGATATTTTTAAGGGATGGTCGACTAAAGGGGATGAATTATTGTTTGAGGTGTCCCAAGTGGCCAATACCATGGGCAAATACCATGGGCAAGCCCATGGTTTTTCCAAAACCACCAATTAGGTGTCCCTTGGCCATTAATGCCTTGTCCCCTCACTTTCCCTATAAATACCAAGCCATTCTCTCATCCTTTGGACTCCAAAATCATTCTCAACGAAGTTCTGATCTCCTTACCTCCCAAGGAGTCCTCCCAAGGTTCCCTCAATCCTCTCAAGGTCCCAACCGTTTAGTTTTAAGAGTTACGTTTAAGGTAAGGGATCCGACCTCTTTCTTTCTTTTCAAGTAATCTATTTTATGTCATTCCTTTTATGCTCCATGTTATTATGTGGGAGGATGTTATTTTATATTTCTATTAATTCCGTTTTCATGTTCATATGATGAGAGATCCCCTCTTACTCTCATTATTTTGTTTTATGAATGTTTAAGTGGCGCCGTTAGGCTGCTGAATTTTTAAGGGATTCTTTCACCCTTCTCATTTTTCAAGTTCTATTTTCATGTCAAGTCTTTCAAGTTCCTTTTTATTATGTTGGGGTATGATCTCTATATCTATCATAATGATATTTTATGATCATATGATGAGAGACCCTATTTTATCTTGTCAATTCATTTTTATTGAAGTTTAAGTGACGCCGTTAGACTGCCGAATTTTTATAAGAGAAATCTTATTTTTATATTACTTCCATGTTTTTCATTTCAAATGGCATGTCCTTAAAATTTTATTACCATGATTCATATCCTTTATATTATGTCCCTATACTATTTTTATAGATCATTTATGAGTGGGTGACCCATGTCCCCTCTCTTTTCAATGTTTTCTAAAACCCGGTAACGTAGCCGTTATGCTGCAGAATTTTCATCTCAAAATGCCTCTCTCTTTTTCTCAAAATTATTTTATGTTATTACGTGAATAATCAAAGCTATTATTTATACAGGGGTATTCACATATATATCAAAATTTTCTATTTTAAATTCTGGGATTTACATACATGAAACCCGCTTTCCCTTTCCGTGGGTTTAAAGTGACATAAAGATCATGTCTTTAAAGCAGTTTTTAAAACGTTATGATTATGAAATGAAACCCATTTCTTTTATGCTATATGGGTTGTTTATGAAATTATTTATGATTGTATATGTGGCTCACATGATAATAAAGACATGATAAGGATGCACCCAGATAGCGCTCCAATACATTGGGTAAATACTTAATCTCTAGAGATGACTTTTTAGACTGATACCTTGGTGAATAAACTTGGTAATTTTTAATGACACCTTGGGGATGGACCTTGGTGAAACGAAATTATTTTCAATATTAAATTTTGCAGCCACATATTCATGTTATGAAAAATGTTATTTTTATTATGATATATCTCATGATTTCTTTCTCTTGCCTTAAAGTTCTTTTCATGACCTTATTGAAGTATCTCAAGTTCACATGTAAAATGTTTCTCTTGTTTCCCTTACTGGACTTCTGCTCACCCTTTCTTTTGATGTATGTCCCCAGGTTATGAGATGCAGTAATGAACCTAGGATGAACTTAAGGAGAATCCTTTAAAGTGTTTAAGAAGAATGCTTTATGTTGTTTTCATGTATTGTGTTCCTGGTTTCCAAGACACTAAACCTTAAAGATCCTCAGTTTTGTGTAATGTAATGAAAGTTTATGTTATAAAAAGGCAGGATGCTATATTCATTTTCACACATCTTTTATAATTTCCATTATAATATTTTGAAGTGCAATATTTATTATGAATTGTAAAAATATACCCATGATATATTTTGTTCAATATTATGTATAATTATTTCATTTGATAAGGAATTATTATGAAAATCATGGCGCAATCCTACTCTGATATTTTATATCCCACATTACATTTTTACATTGGGTGTTTTTATAGTTTATTATGCTAGATTTATGAAATGAGAAATAACTTCTTGGAGGAGGTGGATGTAAATGACAGTGGGGCCTTGTGAGTTATTGGTGACATGAAAAGTTTGTGTTTTACCTATTGTGAGGAGATCTTGTGATGACGTTTTCATTATTAATGTGATGTTTGGATATGATTTCTTTTCCAAATTTTGTTATTTTTATTGATGGATGTATTTTTTGATAAACTGTTTATGTTTCTTATTCACCATGTTTATTTTATTGGTAAATCATGTGGTGAAATCATTCCCTCTTGTTTGTTCTAGATGCCCAGGTGATATCCTCCGTCCCATGGTGAGTAGATATTCCATTTGGTTTATATTAGATCATGTTGAGGTTTTGTATTACTAGATTATCATGGATGGTTCATGAATATTGGTATCAATGGTACTCATTTCCCTTTTTGGATGTCATTAGGTAGTTTTGTATGCATTGGTAGGAATGAGACATGATTGTCAGGATATAAGGGGTAGGTTACAATTGAGTTTCTAGCCATATCTCATCATAGTGATAATTTTCTTACCATGGGTTGATAGAAAAATAATATTTAATGTATTTTATTGATCAAGTTATATAATTTTATAATTCCTTGGTATGATATTTTTAATCCCATTTTGAGTTTTGATTGATATTGGTGATATTCTTATATTTCAGGAGTTATGGTTTCATACTATCCATTGATGTTGTGTTGTACCATCCCACCAAGAAGATATATGATTAGAATTAAGGATAGATATACTGATGAACCATATTAATAAATCCCTATATCTTTCCATAACCTTGTAGAAGTTGTAGTTCATACTATCCGTGATTTGGGAGAAGGACCCGAACTTATTCCTGAGTAGGCACCAAAGGTGGAATCGAGGAGGGGAGATAATAGAGACCTCATCCAAGATATTATTCATTAGAAATCAACGTATTTATAGGTAAATAATGATCCTAATTAAATATAGTATTTATTGGCAAAATGAAGTGACTCTTTGAGTTTTTAGAGATACTAAATTTGATTAAGGTTAAATTTTTTATCTTCTCACATGAAGTGACTATCAAAATATGGTGGGATGCTATATTTCAATAAATATGAGGTCATAGAGTATAAACACTTACAATCCCATTTATTAGTTCAATAATATCATTAACTGATGGTGTTGGATAAGTCATTTTATTTCCTCAATATTTTTTAAGGTGATCAAATAATGATTCAACAAATAATTTTTCTTTTCAGAACTAGATATGTGTAACACCCCAGGTAAATAAAGAATATGACATTTTCATATTTATCCATGTTTGTGAATAAAATATTAATATGACTTTAAAGGGGACGCTATGCTCGATGGCGTACCCAACACGCAACAACGAGTTTCTTGGGAATCTTACGTTGCACTCTAATAATAAAATAATATTATTTCAAATGGTAGTTAACATGTAGCCGTTGTATTGGCGGGAATGGATAGAAATAACTAAAATATGATTATATATGTTTTTAAATGTTTTTACTTTTATCCAATAAAAGATAAAGGCTTAAAATACAGAAAGAATTCAATTTTAGGCGTATATGCCCTAGTTTTCACTAAAGGTTCACTTATCGCCTTTTGATGTTGAACCATCATTAAATATAGTTTTGTTCACTATTAAACATTATTTTGGACCAAATAAAACTCTTATTAAGAATTGGGACATCAAAATTTACTTTGTGTAAATTTTTGGTATCTTTCTGATAAAGTTCTTTTTTTTAATGAATAGTGTAAAATGTTGTATTTTAATTCAAAACCACCTTTTAATCTAATTTATTTATATGATTAGATTATATTTTGAATTGGTTTTAAAGTGAAATTAGAAAATATTTTTACCATTAAATCCAATAGTGTTCGTTGGAATCAATTTCACTTTGAAATCAGACTTAAACTAGTGTCAATCTTTTGATACTTATTGTTTCAGAAAACACGCTATTTGACATGACAGCGGGAATTACTTATTAAATTAATTAATGTGACTTATATGTTTTGAATTTTGTAAAATGGACTTCATTTTTGAATTCAGAATATCAAATATAGCTTAGGGTGAATTTTTGGGATTTTTCTGAAAAACTTCAATTTTTGATGAATAGTGAAACCACTAAGTGGTACTTATAAAAACTAATTTTTCCGTTTAAATGAAATTTTGCCTTCATTGTGTTTTGATTTTCAAAAATCCGACATACATGGTTGTCATTAAGAAGTAAAATGTGGTTCAATGAGATTAAAATAATTTTTTGGTGAATAGTAACTTATTAAGTTTTTAATCGCGATTAGTGGTAATTAGTGTAGTTTAAGGTAAAAATAATGCTTTAATAAACTGAGATGAGATTGACACATGTCTTACCATCATTGATTGTATCATGGCCGACCAAGAAAAGCCATGGGTCAACTTGGGGACCCCATGGATCCACTTTGGTTGGGAAATGACATAAATAACATTTTATTTAATGTAAAAGTAAAATTGACACAAACATGATATGTTTTACTAAAACAATTTTTAAGTGGGGTTATACAAGTCATCTTTTTGATTATAAATATTAATTGGAAAGATAAAAAGATTTACTACATCATAGTATTTTTTTTATAATTTTTGGACATGAAATAAATTAAATTATTTATGACATAATAATGATGCAGCGATGACATCATTATTTGACGATTTAAATAAAATGGAAAGATAATGTAAAATCTATGAACTACACATGTCCACAACTTATTGGATGAGTGGATTTAGAAGCCTTATCACCTTATCCACGAATTATATCAATGTGGGACCTTTTAAAACCGAAACACATTTTCAAATAAAGTAATATTTCTTTACTTTCCAAAAGTGCCCCTCCTCTTCTCTTATAAAAGGCCCCCACCTCTACCTCATTTAACACACTCCTCAAGCCTTTGGCTCGGCCAACCCCTGCCCATTTACTCTCTCCACATCCCTATCCTCATCCTAGAGGATTCCCTTTGGGCAGAATCCTTTCAAAGGAAGCCTTTAGGCTCAAATCAAAAGGAGTTACACTTTTAAAGGTAATTCATTCTCTCATGTTCATTTGTTTTATTTTGCTTCTCCAACCCCCTAAACTCTTTTTATTTTCTTCTTTTGTAACAAAACCAGTATCTTAAATATACTAGGATGTTGTTATAAGATTTATTCGAGCTACAATCTCACACAACTACATCAAATGGTTAAAGAACATACGGTTTCCGTGGATGGTGAAATTCTGCCTCCCGAAATGATGATTGTTCAATACTCATTTAACACCTTCAACGGTGGCCATTATGATGTCACTATTTTTATATATGATATATAATATGTTTATGTTTTATTTATGCTTCTGTATTTTTCATTTTTTTCTTCCCTTTATGGCTTCCATTATGGGTATACGCGATATCTTCATTTAAGGAAGTGCGGACTACCGCCCCCTCAAAGTGATTTGATTCGTTAAATACCATATGTGGGATGTATAAAGGATGGAAATATGATATTATATATGATATTATACTGGAATTATAATATAACTTTATATCATTATTATTCCATTCTATAAAATACGAAATAGAAATGAAAGAAGCGTTCATGCGTACGTACGGCTTACCGTCTCCATGAACGGTGCATTTCATTTCTTACCTCTAAATGATTATGTAATGTTATAAATGCATGCATGTACTGGATATATATGACATATATGATATCTAAAAAATGAATACAATTCTGGATATAATAAACATTTGGCCACACGAACAACATGTAATTGTAAGAAGTCCACTTTCGACTTAAGAACCAAATATCGGCAAAACAAATATTATTAACTTAAATGATTACATAATGTTTATGACATGGTAATAAGTGGTATAAAAGTAATAATGAACTTGAAAAAGGTTCTTAAGGAAGTAGAAATTAACTCAAGTTTATTATTCAGGAGATTAAAGAACGATCGAGTCAAGTCGGACCCGAGGTAAGGGATCCTACTCCTCTCTTTCTTTTTAAGTACACACTTTTATGACATTCCTTTTAAAGCTCATCTTTCTTGTTATTGGGATGATCATTTATATTACACTTACTGTAATTTTTATTTTCATGTGATGAGAGACCATATTCTCTCTCATCAATCCATTTTGGATGTTTTGAGTGGCGCCGTTAGGCTGCCAAACTTTCGTAAGAGATCTAACCTCGCTCTTCTTTTTAAGTACTCTCCTTTATGCCACTTCTTTTAAGATCCTCTTTGAAATTTTGGGGGATGTTATTTTATATTCCTCTTGCTGTACATTTTATTTTAATGTGATGAGATATCCTATTTGATCTCATCAATCCATATTCGGAAGTTTTATGTGGCGCCGTTAGGCTGCCGAGTTTTCGTAAGGGATTTTTCATCTCACTTTTATTCCCGTGAGATTTATGCTACATTTTCCACAAATTCCCTTGAGTGGTGTATGTACTGCCCATTATTCTACTCTTTGTGTAATATACTTTCGTTTATGAGTATTTACATCAATTATCTTCTTTCCTTCTTTCATGGGGTGTATGTTTTGAAAGATACCCAAGTCGGTAAGGGAACCTTTCACCCTCCTCTTTTTTAAAAGACTTCTTTTGTTGGGTCTTTTAATTTACATATATTTATGTTGGGATATGTTCTCATATATCCTTATTGATGTAAATTTTATGTCCAAGTGATGAGATACTCTTTTTATCTCTCATCAACTCTTTTTGATGTGATGTCGTTAGGCTGTCAGAGGAACTTTTTAACCCAATTTCGATTTCTTTGGGTTCAACATGTAGTCATTGAATATGTCGTCCATTGAATATGTGTGAATGACCTTTTTACACTTAATATCCACTTATATTGGGTGTATTTATATTTTTCGCACATATTTTTGAGATTGATTTGTCCTTAATTTAAGGATACCTTCTTTATAAGGGATTTCATCACATTTGACATTTCTATTGAGGGTTCATTGTTGTTATGCACCAATTCACTCTTATATGGTGTATATACTGTCCTTTGGAGTATTATATAATGAATCCATTTATTCTCATGATATTATAAAGTTTTGACTAAATGTTATTCCTCAACTATTGTATTCAAGTGTCTCTAATTTTGGTAAAACCCCTTTAACCAAAATATCGTTTTAAATGTTTTAATTATTTGTTCTTATTAATATCCATGTTTTCAAAATGGTTTTAAGGATTTATTTATATGGATATTAATGGTTTAAAATTTTAAGCTTCAAGGTGGTATGGGACACTTTGATTCAAAAATCTCTTTATTAAATGTTTTAAATGGTTTTGGAAATGGTTTCTTTTTGAATGGATTCAATATTTCAATATACTAAAATGTTATATTGTGATTGAAATGTGAAAATGTTATGTTTCCTTTATGCATGTTTTATGTGACACATTTATGTTATGTTTCTTGGGTATTATTATGAAAACGGATGGTTCCGTGATAAACTAAGGGCTGGTGAGCCCGATATAGCTCTCCAATGCATTGGGTAACGCGAAGGAGTGAAACGTTAAGGTTTCTCCGAAGATATTTAGGGAATATACTGTGATGGGTATTTCAAACGTAACCAAGAGGGTTACTCCCTATGTAAGCATGTTATGAATGCCTCAAGTTACCTTTATGTCTTATGTTTTCTATGATTTATTCATGGTTTGATGAGGTATGTTAAAGTGCCTATGTTTTATGGGTAAAGTATGATTTCATTCTTATGTATATATGAACTCATGTTTCCTTTCCATATTTTTATAACCCTTACTGAGCTTTTTATGCTCATCCCAAGTTTTTGAAATGTTTTTCACAGGGAAAGGGAAAGGTATATGATGTGATGATAGTGTCAAGGATGTTTCAAGAAAGAATCCGTGTTATATTTTAAATATGTTTCCGTTGATGGGAAGAATGAATACTGTCTTTTATGTAACCACTTTGTTTAAATGTGGAATGTAATGCAAGTTTCATGATCTAATTCTCTAAATCTCTAAACCTGAAAAGATCCTCAATGTGTAATCTTATAATAACTCAAGATTAAGTAAGGTTTAAGGCTGGGGCCTTATAGTTGGTATCAAAGGCCGGTTTAGATAACTTTAGAGGTTAGGGTATTCTTTAATCATAAGTGACATTACCATAATGGTTAGGATTTCAGAAAGAGTCCTTGTTTTAGATAAAGTGAATGAGTAAGTATATCTTAGTGTTTACCTTCCTCGTTAGTACATGATGGTTTTGTTGATATACTCACACTGACCGTTTTGGTTTTAGTAAATGGCTGGATCTAGCAGGAACCAAAGTGACAATGGGTTTGAAGGAAACTGTGGTGGTTCTCTGATTAAGATACTCGATGAGATGGGGGATTCAATGAGGAATCTCATGGTTTTTCTAAACCAACTATCAAGGAGTCATGATCAAACACTTGAACCTTGGTGAGTTCTCTAATGCATCATGTACGAGATGGCCAACTCGATGTGGAAATTCAGGTAATAATTATTAAGGTAACCATTAGGGTTTATATGATCCTTACTTTTGAGGTAATTATGGGTTATTATATGATATGATGGAAAATGAAGGGAATGAGATAAAATTAAGGTTAAAATATGTTATGATTATTCTTGAAGATTTTATCTCATTTTGGGGAATGTTTTAAGAATTATATAGTTTTGGAAAAAGGACAACACGCAGACCGTGTGACATCCCGTCGCGTCGGACAAAGCTGCGGGAATCGAACCCACAACCAAAGTGCGACTGGTATTTATCGCCTACCACTGGACTACGTGAAGTCCCTGGTTAGTTTGACCGATTATTTTTAGTTATATGATTTTATGAATTAAGAGTAAGTTGATTTTGGAGGATATGTGATAAGGATAATTACTTTTCAATGTGAGACTTTAGGAGAAACTGATGTTGTTTGGAGATAAATGTTACGATTTAACTTGGTAGACTATGTGACTAAATCCTTCAAATATTTGGGTTTCAATCTTAATTTGGTTTACTTTGAAGAATTTTATGGACAAATGGTCCTCGTTGAACTTTGGGTTTTGTTGGACAAATTTTGGAGATTAAGAATAGATTTTCTTTTTATAAAGGGTTATCCTTTTCTGGATTATCTGATCTTGTACTAGCCTTTTTGGTTTTGGTTTTGGTTGAAGACATGGGAAGTATATAGTTCTATTTTGTGGATTAGGTGATTCTCTAGAAGTTGATTATAGTACTCTTAATGTGAACAAGTCTTCCTAAATACTCGTCTTTTGGAGAAAATATGAGTTTGTGTAAGGAATCTAATAAAAGTTGAAAGTCAATATGATAAGTGATTATGTTTCCTTGTGAATAAATTCCTCAATAAAAAGTAACTTAAAACAAAAATGTTGTCTATTAACTTTTCCTACTGGGGAATCGAATACCGTTTAACCCATCACAAGTTTGTGATTTTCTCGTGGTTAACTTTCTCCTAAACATGTTTTCTATCACTCTCCATCAGAACATGACCCTTTGTTTTTTCCTCCATGTCCATATTTTCATACTTGGAATCCTAGTATGGGTTAACTCGGGTGACCTTTGTACTTATCTTTCTTTATTTTAAAGTGATTGTTTTACCGACTCTTCTTCCGATGTGGGACTTTCAAGGATGTTTCCAATCTCAATTTTAAAAATTGCGAGGACGCAATTCCCAAAAGGGGGGAAGGATGTAACACCCCAGGTAAATAAAGAATATGACATTTTCATATTTATCTATGTTTGTGAATAAAATATTAATATGACTTTAAAGGGGACGCTATGCTCGATGGCGTACCCAACACGCAACAACGAGTTTCTTGGGAATCTTACGTTGCACTCTAATAATAAAATAATATTATTTCAAATGGTAGTTAACATGTAGCCGTTGTATTGGCGGGAATGGATATAAATAACTAAAATATGATTATATATGTTTTTAAATGTTTTTACTTTTATCCAATAAAAGATAAAGGCTTAAAATACAGAAAGAATTCAATTTTAGGCGTATATGCCCTAGTTTTCACAAAAGGTTCACTTATCGCCTTTTGATGTTGAACCTTCATTAAATATAGTTTTGTTCACTCTTAAACATTATTTTGGACCAAATAAAACTCTTATTAAGAATCGGGACATCAAAATTTACTTTGTGTAAATTTTTGATATCTTTCCGATAAAGTTCTTTTTTTTAATGAATAGTGTAAAATGTTGTATTTTAATTCAAAACCACTTTTTAATCTAATTTATTTATATGATTAGATTATATTTTGAATTGGTTTTAAAGTGAAATTAGAAAATATTTTTACCATTAAATCCAATAGTGTTCGTTGGAATCAATTTCACTTTGAAATCAGACTTAAACTAGTGTCAATCTTTTGATACTTATTATTTCATAAAACACGCTATTTGACATGACAGCAGGAATTAATTATTAAATTAATTAATGTGACTTATATGTTTTGAATTTTGTAAAATGGACTTCATTTTTTAATTCAGAATATCAAATATATCTTAGGGTGAATTTTTGGGATTTTTCTGAAAAACTTCAATTTTTGATGAATAGTGAAACCACTAAGTGGTACTTATAAAAACTGATTTTTCCGTTTAAATGAAATTTTGCCATCATTGTGTTTTGATTTTCAAAAATCCGACATACATGGTTGTCATTAAGAAGTAAAATGTGGTTCAATGAGATTAAAATAATTTTTTGGTGAATAGTAACTTATTAAGTTTTTAATCGCGATTAGTGGTAATTAGTGTAGTTTAAGGTAAAAATAATGCTTTAATAAAATGAGATGAGCTTGACACATGTCTTACCCTCATTGGTTGTATCATGGCCGACCAAGAAAATCCATGGGTCAACTTGGGGACCCCATGGATCCACTTTGGTTGGGAAATGACATAAATAACATTTTATTTAATGTAAAAGTAAAATTGACACAAATATGTATGTTTTACTAAAAAAAATTTTAAGTGGGGTTATACAAGTCATATTTTTGATTATAAATATTCATTGGAAAGATAAAAATATTTCCTACATCATAGTATTTTTTTTATAATTTTTAGACATTAAATAAATTAAATTATTTATGACATAATAATGATGCAGCGATGACATCATTATTTGATAATTTAAATAAAATGGAAAGATAATGTAAAATATATGAACTACACATGTCCAAAACTTATTGGATGAGTGTATTTAGAAGCCTTATCACCTTATCCACGAATTATATCAATGTGGGACCTTTTGAAACCGAAACACATTTTCAAATAAAGTAATATTTCTTTACTTTCCAAAAGTGCCCCTCCTCTCCTCTTATAAAAGGCCCCCACCTCTACCTCATTTAACACACTCCTCAAGCCTTTGGCTCGGCCAAACCCTACCCATTTACTCTCTCCACATCCCTCTACTCATCCTAGAGGATTCCCTTTGGGCAGAATCCTTTCAAAGGAAGCCTTTAGGCTCAAATCAAAAGGAGTTACACTTTTAAAGGTAATTCATTCTCTCATGTTCATTTGTTTTATTTTGCTTCTCCAACCCCCTAAACTCTTTTTATTTACTTCTTTTGTAACAACACCAGTATCTTCAATATACTAGGATGTTGTTATAAGATTTATTCGAGCTACACTCTCACACAACTACATCAAATGGTTAAAGAACATACGGTTTCCGTGGATGGTGAAATTCTGCCTCCCGAAACGATGATTGTTCAATACTCATTTAACACCTTCAACGGTGGCCATTATGATGTAACTATTTTTATATATGATATATAATATGTTTAGGTTTTATTTATGCTTCTGTATTTTTCATTTTTTTCTTACCTTTATGGCTTCCATTATGGGTATACGCGATATCTTCATTTAAGGAAGTGCGGACTACCGCCCCCTCAAAGTGATTTGATTCGTTAAATACCATATGTGGGATGTATAAAGGATGGAAATATGATATTATATATGATATTATACTGGAATTATAATATAACTTTATATCATTATTATTCCATTCTATAAAATACGAAATAGAAATGAAAGTAGCGTTCATGCGTACGTACGGCTTACCGTCTCCATGAACGGTGCATTTCATTTGTTACCTCTAAATGATTATGTAATGTTATAAATGCATGAATGTACTGGATATATATGACATATATGATATCTACATAATGAATATAATTCTGGATATAATAAACATTTGGCCACACGAACAACATGTAATTGTAAGAAGTCCACTTTCGACTTAAGAACCAAATATCGACAAAACAAATATTATTAACTTAAATGATTACATAATGTTTATGACATGGTAATAAGTGGTATAAAAGTAATAATGAACTTGAAAAAGGTTCTTAAGGAAGTATAAATTAACTCAAGTTTATTATTCAGGAGATTAAAGAACGATCGAGTCAAGTCGGACCCGAGGTAAGGGATCCTACTCCTCCCTTTCTTTTTAAGTACACACTTTTATGTCATTCCTTTTAAAGCTCATCTTTCTTGTTATTGGGATGATCATTTATATTACACTTACTGTAATTTTTATTTTCATGTGATGAGAGACCCTATTCTCTCTCATCAATCCATTTTGGAAGTTTTGAGTGGCGCCGTTAGGCTGCCAAACTTTCGTAAGAGATCTAACCTCTCTCTTCTTTTTAAGTACTCTCCTTTATGTCACTTCTTTTAAGCTCCTCTTTGTAATTTTGGGGGATGTTATTTTATATTCCTCTTGCTGTACATTTTATTTTAATGTGATGAGATACCCTATTTGATCTCATCAATCCATATTCGGAAGTTTTATGTGGCGCCGTTAGGCTGCCGAGTTTTCGTAAGGGATTTTTCATCTCACTTTTATTCCCGTGAGATTTATGCTACATTTGCCACAAATTCCCTTGAGTGGTGTATGTACTTCCCATTATTATACTCTTTGTGTAATATAATTTCGTTTATGAGTATTTACATCAATTATCTTTTGTCCTTCTTTCATGGGGTGTATGTTTTGAAAGATACCCAAGTCGGTAAGGGAACCTTTCACCCTCCTCTTTTTTAAAAGACTTCTTTTGTTGGGTCTTTTAATTTACATATCGTTATGTTGGGATATGTTCTCATATATCCTTATTGATGTAAATTTTATGTCCAAGTTATGAGATACTCTTTTTATCTCTCATCAACTCTTTTTGATGTGATGCCTTTAGGCTGTCAGGGGAATTTTTAACCCAATTTCGATTTCTTTGGGTTCAACATGTAGTCATTGAATATGTCGTCCATTGAATATGTGTGAATGACCTTTTTACACTTAATATACACTTATATTGGGTGTATTTATATTTGTCACACATATTTTTGAGATTGATTTGTCCTTAATTTAAGGATACCTTCTTTATAAGGGATTTCATCACATTTGAAATTTCTATTGAGGGTTCATTGTTGTTATGCACCAATTCACTCTTATATGGTGTATATACTGTCCTTTGGAGTATTATATCATGAATCCATTTATTCTCATGATATTATAAAGTTTTGACTAAATGTTATTCCTCAACTATTGTATTCAAGTGTCTCTAATTTTGGTAAAACCCCTTTAACCAAAATATCGTTTTAAATGTTTCAATTATTTGTTCTTATTAATATCCATGTTTTAAAAATGGTTTTAAGGATTTATTTATATGGATATTAATGGTTTAAAATTTTAAGCTTCAAGGTGGTATGAGACACTTTGATTCAAAAATCTCTTTATTAAATGTTTTAAATGGTTTTGGAAATGGTTTCTTTTTGAATGGATTCAATATTTCAATATACTAAAATGTTATATTGTGATTGAAATGTGAAAATGTTATGTTTCCTTTATGCAAGTTTTATGTGACACATTTATGTTATGGTTCTTGGGCATTGTTATGAAAACGGGTGGTTCCGTGATAAACTAATGGCGGGTGAGCCCGATATTGCTCTCCAATGCATTGGGTAACGTGAAGGAGTGAAACGTTAAGGTTTCTCCGAAGAGATTTAGGGAATATACTGTGATTGGTATTCCAAACGTAACCAAGAGGGTTACTCCCTATGTAAGAATGTTATGAATGCCTCAAGTTACCTTTATGTCTTATGTTTTCTATGATTTATTCATGGTTTGATGAGGTATGTTAAAGTGCCTATGTTTTATGGGTAAAGTATGATTTCATTCTTATGTATATATGAACTCATGTTTCCTTTCCATATTTTTATAACCCTTACTGAGCTTTTTATGCTCATACCAAGTTTTTGAAATGTTTTTCACAGGGCAAGGGAAAGGTACATGATGTGATGATAGTGTCAAGAATGTTTCAAGAAAGAATCCGTGTTATATTTTAAATATGTTTCCATTGATGGGAAGAATGAATACTGTCTTTTATGTAACCACTTTGTTTAAATGTGGAATGTAATGCATGTTTCATGATCTAATTCTCTAAAGCTCTAAACCTAAAAAGATCCTCAATGTGTAATCTTGTAATAACTCAAGATTAAGTAAGGCTTAAGGCTGGGGCCTTATAATATGTTTTCTCCCAGGGCGGTGATAAATAGTAAACTAGAGGCCTAGAGGTCTGATATGGGTCTTTGATATAATATTCAATCTCATTTATTTATTTTAAATCCCACTTCTTAAAATAATATTATTTATAGGGTTTTGATGGTAGAAATTTCTTTGGCTAGTTAGTCAGGGTTGATGGGAGCTCCTCATACCTTGGTTGCAATTTGACTGGTTCATCTAAAGGGAGGAGGAAAAATTATGAGTCTCATGATAGAAACAATAGTGGTGGCTCTCAATAGTAGTTTTCCTCAATTTTTTTTGTCATTTCTAGTAAGGTCCCAATGAATTTCTTCCAATTTTGAAAGGTTTGGCACTCATAGCATGATTTTATAGAGGCACTGGATATTTTTTTTTCTCATGTAGATTCTCAAGTCACTATAATATGTATTTCCATGTTTTTAATACACTATATAGTGTCAAATTCTCATTAGTACTAAGAGGATCTCACATGTAGTCCGATGCTTCAATAATAATGGGGTTTTAACCACATTCATCAGTAATAAAGTGTTTTTATACTATGAATGAGTCTCCCATGGGAATCAATGTGGGTCTTGTGACAATGAGATGTACCATTATTTTAAATTCAACATTAGCAAAAAAAATTATTTGATTATAGTTCCTATCATTCTATTAAATCTATCTTCACCATGGATGTGTTGCATCTTCCTATATATATCATTCCATATGTGATGAAAATTGAAATTCCTCTCAGAGTGAAGAGAGGGTTGGGTCTCTAATGCCCCTATAATGAATTATTATTATTATATATTGAGATTATATGGGATTTTTGGTTATTAATATCAATTATATGGATTTAATTATATGGATAGACTAGTTGGTGGCTCAGAAAGCTCAGATTGATTGTTATCTTATGTGGGTCTCTTTTAGTGATCCCAATGGGGAGTGTTGTGCATTTCAGGGAAAATGAGACCTAAGGGAAAGATATACTGGACCTAATTTTTTGTATCTTGGTATAATACCATAATTGTGTGTTTTCAAAAAGTATTAATAAGTATGTTATAGTAAAATTTATCTAGTTGTGGATGAATTATGATGTTGTATCCTTTAGATTTTTCTAGTTTTTCACCGGTGAGAGAGGTAGAGTTTTCTTTTGACATAGTTCTTGGTAAAAATCAAATATCTATTACCTATTGATGAATAGTATAGAAAAAATTGATGGATTTGAAGAATATGTAGGATTATTTGATGTCAAAAGGATTCAATTGATCCAATTTTCCAACTTGGGAAGATCCAATGAATATTTCCTGGAAGGATGATGAAACCCTTCACTTGTGTGTTGACTATTGAAAGATATATATAATTTTAGTAATGAAAAATATTATGTTCCCCTTATCGTTTATTTTTTTGATCAACTAAAATGACTAAAGTGGGTTTCCATGATTAATACTTAGTTTGGTTACCATACCATATTAGGATGAATGATTTTGATATCCTGAATACCACATTCATTAGCATGTATCACCATTATGAATATATTGTTATGTGATTTGATATGACCAATTATATCTCTAGGTTTATGATACTGATGAACATGATTTTCCACCATTATCTCAAATCTTTTATAGTGTTAGTCAAGGATTAAATCTTGGTTTATTATTAAAAAAAGAACATGTGATTTACTATTTTTTTTGGAAAACATGAGGAATCATTTAATTCATGCCATGATATAAATGTGTAAATTTGGGATTTGGTAGGGGAATTTATTGGGGAATTTGGTCTCTAATCATGGTATTAGAGTAGATACTAAAAAGGTGAAATCTATTATGACATGTGAATAATTGTGGAATATCATTGAGATTGAAAGGTTTTTGTGCTTAGAAAAATATTATTGTAGTTTGTGAAATACTTCTCTACGTGTCTTATCTATTAACTAATGTCACTCAGAGGGGAGTGAGGTTCATTAGATATTTGAAATACTAGACTTCCTTTGATGATTGGAAGCATAATTATTTATTATATGCATTGTTGAATCTTCTAGAGGCTCAATGAGGATATGTGGTCTTTTGTGATTATTTAGGTTTTGTTTTATGATAGATTCTTATATAGGGTGATCATGTTGTGTCTTATGGTTCTCATCAGCTTATACCTCATCATAATAATGATCCCACACATGATTATTAAATCACAACTATAATTAATGCTTTTAAGAGTCGATGATATTTCCATTTTATAGAAATGTTTATCCTTTATTCTGATCACAAAATATTTATTTTTATCTTCTCACTTAATTATTTGAATCTCTATTAGAGATGATGGTTTTAGTACCAAAAATCATTTAACAATAACATTTCATACACCCATGGTAATGGGAATGTTTTTCCTGATGCTCAATACAAGAAACCTCCATCCCAAGCTATGAAGGAGTCATTAAAGTGTTGGAATATGAATGATCTATTTTCATATAGACATTTGAGAGTCCGAGATGATGTGAACAAGGTTATTTTAAAAAGTGTTCATTTGACATCCTATCTTCTCTAGATGATTATCTAGTGAAAAAATCTTGATTTTGAGTTCTTATGAATTATAAATTATTTAAATATTGGAGATGCCATCGGTTAATGGTCTCTATATTTAGTGGGTATCCTTTTTTTCAAGAAGCATTATCTATTTCATCTCCTATGAGAAAGTTTGTGATGGGGGAATAGAATCATTCCAAATGGGAGGTTCACCTAGGATTTTTTTTTGATATGAGGCAAGGATTATTATGGATAGGTATAAAATTCAATATTTCCAATTTCTTTTTAAATTTTTATACCAATGAACTGATTAATGTTGAGCATCAAAATCCTTCTAGTATTTATCTACCCCTTTTTATGATGACTTGGAAGTAGAATGAGATATTAAATGATTTCATATTTTGTTCATTCTGTACACCTCTAAGAAATAATTCAATTTGATTGGAAATTGAATGATTGAAAAAATCATCTCAAATTTTTACTATATTTTATAAAACCATTGTTTAAGATCTTGGAAATTTGCATGTGTAGGATATTGTAAGATCACATGTATTTTTTTTACCATTATTTTTTGTAGTTATCCTTGGTTTACATATTATTCATTGATATTCCTCTAGTAGGAAATGGGATACCATGTAAATTTTATCACAACATAAAATCCTCAGATAGATGGTCAGCCATAACATGATATATAGATTCTTGAAGAGATGTTTCATGATTTTGTTGTTAACCTTGGAGGAGTATGTGATTTTCATTCAGGATAGGTTGAGTTTTTCTATAACAATAACTACTAGTTATTTATTACGATGTCACCCTTTGAGGATTCATATGGATGGCCTTGTAATTCTATGCTCCATTGGTTGGAGATTTGTGAATCTTCCCTTGTGGGACCTAGTTTGGTCAAAGAGATTATAGAAAAGAAGTAAATGATTTGATAGAGAATGGTAAAAAATCAGAGATAGTATAAATATTATTCATGTATTCATTGATGTCATTTGAAGGTCCTGATTGGTGAATAAGTGTTCTTAGAGTCTCACCTTAGCCGTTTCACCTATGTTCTATAAAACAGGGGAAGTTGGCATTGAGATACATGGAGGAAATATTAATTTATTGAGTGGATTAGGAAGGTTTCATATCATATATCTTTTCAATATTAGTTAAATTCGATCCATGATGCATTTTATATGTTATATATATCAAGAAGTAGCTTTCATTCCAATCAATTTTGTTTTTAATTTGGTGGGCCTCAATATGGAATTTGATATGACCATGACCGATCAGCTGGCTCAGATATTTTTATTATAAACTGAAGGTTCATTGAGAGATATATATCCATTTAGTTTGGGTGTTTTTGAAACATTGTTTTGATTCACATGATACTTTTGAGTGCGAGTCCTTGATGAGAGATAAGTTGCCTCATATTTTTTGGAACATTCTTCTTATTGTGGATTTCCTGGGGTAGAAAGAGTTTGTGTTGGGGAGAGTTGTAAAATACGGACAACAACTTTCAAGTTCTGACTTCACTTTTTTTACTATATTTTCTGGATCTTTTATTGGGATGTTTATAGAGAATTATGGAAAATATTAGATATTTATGTTCCAATTCATGGTTATAGTGTAGTTAGGTAAAACCATGTAGGTTTTCCTATTAAACTATGCACCTTGTGTTTGAGTCCTAGTAGAATACACATTGTTAGGATCACAGTTTTTCCAAACTATGCACCCTTTACCTTAATAATGCAACTTGGGATAGAGTGGTTTTACATAGTTCGTTCATGGTATATCAAACTATGGAACCAAACCTTATTTCTCTTATTATATCATATAAAGGGGTGTAATAGTGGGTCATTGTTTGACTAACAGTAATGCTAAACTATGTGAGATGATTTTAATTAATCAAAATTTTTTGGACCCGAAACACATTTTTCTATCATTACTCTCATGCTGAAAAATAATATCAACCAAGGAGACTTTTGATGATTATTTTTGGGATTACATGAAACTAAAAGATTGATTTCATCATATATTATAGTGATAGAACTATATTTTTGAAGCAATGTGATAGTTTCTTATTAATCTTTTTTTCTTCTTCATCTGTAGTTATCCTCTTGAATGGAACCTTATATTAGGTATCTTGAATCTAGATTAATGGTATATTAAATGATCTAATTGGATTTATTTAAGTTTCATCATGGATTTGGGTTTCGTTTATAGTATCTTCATTTGTTATTGTTCTACCTTCTTGAATCATTGAGGTATGTTTATTCTCTCTCACCCTTTGTTCTATAGATAATGAATTAGAAATAATTATTTGAAATTTGTGTTTCTAAGATCCTCTCTTGATTTATTCTATCCATTTTCTCTCAATTTTGGATCCAATATTGGGTGTTTTATGATAATATTTTTTGAGGAAGGTGTCTTGATAAGTAATTACTATCAATGGAAACATTTGTTTCATGTTTTATTTGAAAAGGATTTCTAATTTATTTCCAATGTACGATATTTGATTCTTGATAAATATTTTGTGAATGGAACATGGTGTATTGATAATATTTGATTGCGAATTCTCACAACAGTGTGGATTTATAAATTTTTTTTTGAAATGAATGAATGATTTCATGAAGGACTTGGATAATGAATATTGAGAAAATATGGCATGAAATGTTTTGTGATTTCAAAGTGATTTTAATTGATTTTAAAGGAATTAGTTTTGATGAAAATTATATGATTTTGGTTATTAAAATGAAATATCTTGTTTGAAACATGATTAGGGTATTATTTAAATATGATTGATGAAAATCACTTGTGATGAATCATTTTCTCCATGAATGATTACTTAATTTATGTGGGAGTATGAATATTTTGGTCGATTTCAATTGGTATACACATGATGAATGTGTTATTACTACATAGACATTGATTGATTATGTTATTTTTAACTACAAGTATTGAGATAACGTGTCTCATTCATTTGGGTGGACTCATATTCCCTTTAGGAATGAGATATTGGGATGTGTTCACACATGGAGCTATATTTCACTAAGATTGTATAGATCCATGAGTCTTGAAATAACCAATCCCGACACTCATAACCATGGTTCTATGATTGAAAATTATTTATACATGATATTTTTATGGAACATTTTGATGATGCCTATTCGATATTTTTTCCTTGATGTTTTATACTCTCTATTATATTTTTTTGAAGAGAATGATTTTTTATGAGTTGTGAAATGATTACCATTCTATGTTTTTTTAAATTAAACATAATTTATTTATTTTATATAGATTTATTATGAAATTATTTGGGAGATCCTTATTGGATATTATTTTAAAAACCCTACATATACGCATGAGGATCTATAGACATTCTTATACCAAGTCCAGGAAAAGGGAAACACTATCTAGAGGTGGTGTATATTCTTTATTGCAGGACCTTGTGAGTTATTGGTGATAGGAATAGTGTGTGTTACACCTATTGTGAGGAGATATTCTGATGATATTCTATTTGTTTATAATATTATTAGGTTTATTGAATTTTTACCATATATAATTTTTCTTTATGATAATATTAGAATACAGACTGTTTATGTTTCTTATTAGCAGTGTTCATTTTTCTTGGAAAATAATGAAGAAAAATTATACCCCTTTGTTTGTTACTGATTACCAAGTTCTTATCACTAGCCTATAGGGATCAATAATTTCCTCAAAGACATGTTAGAACTTTTTTAGGTTCTAGTTTACCTATTTATATAGGGTTTTTCATGAAAAATTGCTATCAAAGGAGTTTGTCTCCCTTATTGGATGTCGATTTGAAGTTTGGGATGTCTTGGTTGATAGGAGACACGATTTTTGGGACTTAAAGGGTTGGTTAACTGAAATTTAATAAAAATATCTAATTGAAGTGATCCTTAAGTTACCTTAGGCTATTGGTAAAAGTTTCTTTGAATAATTTTATTGAAATGATTCTACACTTTTTCTAAGCCTCTATTTTAGATTTTTAAAATAGTGTTGAGTATTTTTTTATGTAGTTGATATTCCTATGTGTCTTGATTAATATTTCCTTGTTATATTATAAATTTAAATTGTATAATTCAAACAATAATATGTCTGATCAAACTTCAAGAGGGAGATTATAATGAAACACAATAAGAAAACCCCCCAGCTAACTCAAACATCGTTCAAGTTATAATGTATGTGGTCCAATCCCTGGCTAAGGAGTTTCACATATTCCCATTATGGAACTAGAGATGTTTCCTCAGATATATGGTAACCAAGATCACTATCAGGTGTTTATTCCCCCAAATTCACCATATTTATAGGGAACAAACAATCCGTAGGATTCATAAGAGTGGTTGGAAAATAATGAGTGACTATTTTAGTTTTTGGAGACATTGAATTCCATTAAAGTAAAATATGACTTCTTCTAACATGAAGGGCCTAACGACAGATGTTTGACTGACCGAAAATTTATCATTTTAATATCAGAACACTTTTAAGGAAGAATGTGAGAAATAAAAAGTAGTCACCCATGTTTAGTAACACTATAAGACATCACAAAATTATTTAAAAACCACTTAAGTACATTAAAAGCACTTTCCCAAAATAATTTCCAAGAGTGTGTTGTTACTGGTGTTCATGGATCATCCACTATAAGGTCTTCAAATTGATATGAAATTTTTTCCAAGGATTATATTTATTAATATCTTTAGATCATCCCTTCATTTAAACCTCTTATTAGTGTAAGGTATTATTTTTTGATCCACACACACTTCTCACCATTCGTATCAATGAAAATCATTCTTTCTAACATAATGTCCACCTCCTCTTGTGTGGCATTGAGTTCAAGAGATTATTCCACCATTTATTCCTATGAATTCATAAGAAACACTATATTTTCCCACTTAAATCATCTTCCTCACCTGTCTACCCCTATTGGATAGTCAAGGAACCCATGTAGGGGTTAGTCTTATCCTTTCAATTCATATAATTTGAAAATCCAGGTATATCCTATAAGTGCTCATTTCCAGTATAAACACAATCCATATACTTTGTCTCATCATTCCTCTAATTTATTTTTAAATACTCACCTTTAGTACCTTTCTTGGTACAAGAAATGGTCCCCTTCATCTCCTTAATTCTCAACATTAAGGCCGATATAGTCTCCATTGGTTTAGGAAGGTAGGAATATCATTTCCTCCCTTTAACAAACATCTCATTTACTAGAATGAATCCTCTAGAGTCATAAGAACAATTCTTTACCTTATTTTTTATTATACTGTAAATCCTTTTACCGTTATAATCCTCTACTCTATTAACAAAAACCGGACTACAAAACTCATCGCATGAATCCGCCCTAGGTAAACCCTAACCTTCCTTGTGAATCTATACCCAATCAAGATAAAAAATATCCAGAGCCACCTATTTATATCCTAAGTCATCATACTAGCTTCTATGATTTAATACTAGTATCACACTACTATGTATAAACCCATCCAGTTCATCCACCCATCCTTGTGAGCCTTGAAAATGGTTCACCCTAACCTCACTGCAAGAATAGCCTTTCTTGACGAACACTTACAACCCTTTTCCAAGACTTTGAGCACTTAATGAGAATAATACCAAAACATATGATAACGAATTATGATAATTTGGACTATAATCTAATACCAAATCCACTCTCATGATTTCCACTGGTGCTGGAGGCACTTAAAATACATTAGGGAAAACCAAATTGGTTCTCAACTAATTAAATACATATGAGATCTTCAGAATAGAATTCCCTGAACTCTCATTTTCATGAGACAGAATTGGATCACCCTTCACAACCTGGTCCAAAGTGATCACAGTAGATTTCTCATCTCTATTCTACTTCAAAATAGGATCCCCATGACTCTCTTGATTCCCTTTGTGATAGGAAGAAGGTCAGTTACCCAAATGATTTCACGACATACAAAAATCCTTCCAAGATTCAAAAACAACATCTTTCTTACATCATAATTCCTCCCTAGTAGTGATCCAAATCCATTACATTAGCGACTTAGAGGAGTCCAACTCAACACAAATGTAGTGTGAGATCGGGTGGCATATCAAACTCATTTTTCTACTTGAAAGGCATAATGATGTCTCTGAGTGGGAATAATTTAGGAGACCTTTCATGTCTAAATTTTATCTAGAGTTAATGGTGTTGGATAGGTCCATGGATTTTCTCAATCTTTATCAAGGTTACCAAATAATGACTCAATATTCTAATCATTTTTCTAAACTTTTACAATTTTCACCTAATGTGGTTTCAAATGAGAAATTTAAGGCTAATAGGTTTGAGATGGGTAGTCTATAATATATCAGATATCAAGTATTTATATTGAATCTCACCTCTAATGTTTATTTTCTAGATAGATATTTTATGGCATAAATTGACTTGGCTGGTTAATAAGCTTTAATAAATGTTCATCCTACTCCTAGTGGAAGTATTAGTGGGTTCTTTAAAAGGAATAGGAAAGATGAAAAGTCTCATGGTGGTAACAATGGTGGTAGTTATTAAAAATAAAATTCCTTAAAATATGATTTTATTGATAGTAAAGGATCATTCACTTGTTTTCACTGTTAAAAGGTTGGACACTCAAAGTATAATTGTGTGAGGAACTAGAAATTTGTAGCTCATATGGATACTCAAGAAAATTTTAGAGGGTTTCCCATGTTATTACCACTCCTAAAAATTGAACAAGATTTTTAGTACGTAGAAGATTTTCTGTTCAATCATATGCCTCAAGAACAATTGGTTTCCATCTCGAGGCATCAAGAATGAAGCTTCTCAATGCAGTGGATGGATATTTATTGAGAACTGATGTGGGTCTTGAGATAATTAGAGGTAATAGTACAATTTCCTCATCTTAGTGTATTATTTATTTGATATTAGTGATTCTAATTTTTTAATATCAACCCACATTATTTTGTTTCTGAATGTTCTTACACCGCTTAGGCCTTTTGTTATAGAAATTCCAATGCTTCTCGATATAAAGAGAGGATAGGGTATCTGATTCCCATATTTCACTTTATCTTTATTAAAGATAAATATTATATAGAAATTTTTGGTTCTTGATATGAAACTGATGGATTTCATTATTTTGATGGATTGGTTAATGACCCATAAATCATGGATTGAGTATTTTCATCAGTGGGTCTCTTTTTTCTATCCCATATGTAGAAAACTATGTTTTTCAAGTGGAATGATACCAAAGGGATATTCTTGATGAAATTAACCTTATGAGGATGGGTGGTATGATATCCTTGTATTCTATTGAACTGGATATTGAATTATTTTTTAGTTATATTTCTCAAGTTATTGATTAATTTTGAAAAATGTATCCTTTATACTTTTCTAGTTTTCCACTGATGAGGGAGATGGAGTTCTATATTGACTCGGTATAAGGTACCTAGTCTATATATATTCACTATTAAAAAATATCACTAGATTAATTTAAGGAGTTTAAGGATAATTTTGATGATTTGATATCCAAAGTTGTCATTTGACATAGTTTGTCAACTTCGGAAGCACCAATGATTTTTTCCAAGAAATCAAATTGAGCCCTTGACTTGTGTATTGGGTACCAAAATATCAATTATGATATAGTCATGAAAAAGTGTTTGGTTACCCATATCAATGATTTTCTTGATTATCTAAAATGAGAGAAGTGGTTCTCTATGATTGATCTTCATTCTGGTTACCACCAGCTTACGATCAATGATTATAATATCCCAAAGGCTACATTCAGAAGAAGGTATGAACATTATTAGTATTTTTTTATGATGTTTGGTTAAAAAAATACTTCAACTATGTTTATGGTGTTGATGAACAATATTTTCTACTATTATCTTCACTAATTTTAAGTGGTATTCATGGATGACATCTTAGTTTATGTTAAAACCATGTAGGATCATGTAATTCAATTTAGATAAATTTATGAAATCTTAAGGAATCATCATCATTTTTTCAGTCTACCAATGTTCCAATTATAGAGTTGGGAGAATAAGTTGATGGGGCACATTTTATGAGAACACGATGTCTTAGTTGATCATGAAAAGGTGAAATCTATTATTCCAGGGGAAAAAAATTATTATGTATTTTAGATTCATAGCTTCTTAGGCTTAATAGGTTATTATCAGTGGTTTGTGAAAGTTTTCAATATATTTGATTATATGTTTACTAATGGAATATGTATTGGAGTTAAGTTCATTATAGATTAAAAATTTCATAATTCCATTGAAAAGTTGAAGGTTCATTAACCTATATCTTCAATATCGAATCTTCAAGAGGTCTAATGGTTCTATCTTCTATTTTGAGAAAATTATAATATATTTTTGGGAAGAATTTTCGTTTAGGGTATTAATGTGGTGGCATAAAGTTCTATTAAGCTTTAGCATCAAGAGAAGAACTATCTCTCACGTGATCTTATTATCACATCAATGATTCAAACTTTTAAGAGATAATTCCATTACCTTTTTAGTGAAGTTTTTACCATATAATCTGATAAAAAAAATTTGTTATATATTCTCATAAAAATATTTGAATCTCTATCAGAGGTAATTGGTAGAGTACTTACAATATTTTGATTATGAAATTTTCCACACCCCTGTTAAGGGGAATGTATTTTCTAATGATCTGATTAGGAAACTTCTATCCATGTCCAAGAAGGAATTTTCAGAGGAGTTGAATATCATGGATCGCTTTTCTTGTATACAGTTTGGAGTCTGAGAGAATTTGGATGATGTTGTTTTACAGAGTCTTCAATAGAAATCCTCTATTATCAATATGATTATTGATGAAAAACTACTTAATGATGAATTTTTATTTATAATAGTTCATTACATGGTGGGGATACCACAAATTAATAGCATCTATATTTTGAGGGAATCCTATTATTCAAGAGTTATTATGTCCTTCTGTCACCTATGTGAAAGGATGTGATAGGGGATTGGAATCATTACCAGTGGGCGGTGAACCTATAAAAAATAAAAAAATTTATGATATAATAATATGATTATGATGTCAAAGTATGATAATGGAAATTTTTATTTTATTTCTCATTTTTTACTTATTAGTAGATTAATGTCAAGCAACAGAAGCCTTATAGTTTTCTTCAACCCCTTTTTATGTCAATATAGTTATGGGATGATATATCGATGGATTTCATGGCTGAGTTTCCATGTACCCTTTATGTAAAGAATGTGATTTTTGTGGTGATTGATAGATTGAGTAAATATGGTCACTTTATTATCATCTATGATAGTAATAATTTTGAGTATATAGGAAATTTATTTATTCATGATATTTTCATATAATATAGAGTTCTATATACAATTTTTTTATAGGGATCCCTCAATCACATCCTATTTTTTGAGAGGACTATAAGACATAATTATATCCCATGTATATTTGAGAACGATGTACAATACATAAAAAAATGGTCAAAGGGAACCATCTATACAGAATATTGATGGAATACTTTATGCTTGTATCCTCGACTTTGGAGGATACTATGATTTTCATTTGGGTGTGGATGAATTTTTCTATAACAATTGAAACCCATTAGTGATTAATATGGAACCCTATAAGGACTTTTATGGTCAACCATGTATTTATATTCTCTATACATCAAAGATTAGCAGTTCTTCCCATGTGGTAACTCGTATGTTCAAAGAGATGATGGAAAAGAACTTTAATATTCAATAGAGAATGTTAATAGATCAGAGATGCTTTATATCTTATATGAATTATAATAAATATCCATTGGAGTTCCTGATTATTTACCAATTTTTCTTGAGAGTCTCTCCTCATTTGTGTCATCGATAGATTAGAAAATATGGGAAGTTGGAACCAGGATACGTGGGACCCTCTAAAGTAATTGATTTTGTCCTCGTGAATGGATTAAAAATGACTCAAGAGAAGGGTGAATTGAGTTATTGAAAATTTAATTTAATTTTTAACCATACCCTTATAAGTACTTATGATTCCAAATTTTCCCTTGAAAAATAAGCTTGTAGAAATAAAAACTCCCAGAGGAAGAAGATTGAAAACATGATATTTATAGTGTTTTGAGGAATATGAATCCCCTAGTACACTTCATTAACACTATACTCCTTGAGTTTATTTTTTTACTATGACTATCCTTTTTAGGAGTTTGTAGCTGAGTGCATGAAACTGTTACTTGTTACAAAGTTCAAATAGATTTTAACCAGGATCTCCCTTTACAATACCTATCCATGAAATTAACACTATCGATTATAGAAAGTCCAAATGGTTATGTACTAAATAAAATTTTTATGAATTATGCATTACAAAGTTTTAGGTAGTAACCAACTATAAATAAAGGTACATCCAGAGAATATGATAATCTTCAAGGAATAACTTTGGAGTTTCTTTGATTGAAATAGATGAAATTTTAATAAAATTACACAAGCATTGAGTTGACCATTTATATGATATATTCTATGCACACACGTTTCTTATTTTTATGAATCTGTCAGTCATACATACATTTATGTGTATATCCATGAAGTATATAACTCTCCTATTTATATATCCTCTTTGAATTTGAATAAAATAACACTAAATAATCATAATGGTTGAGTGAATAAACCCTTTGAAAATTTGATGAAATAAGATATTAATGGAATGTACTTGAAACCTAATTATGGAATAACCTTCTAAGGTAGAGTTGTCAGAAATATTCTTATCCTTTTTATTTTTTCATTCATTAAAAAATAAATTATGACT
Organism: Viscum album; assembly: GCA_963277665.1. Lineage (NCBI taxonomy): Eukaryota > Viridiplantae > Streptophyta > Magnoliopsida > Santalales > Viscaceae > Viscum > Viscum album. The sequence continues at coordinate 31,793,033 of OY728162.1, read as the reverse complement.
TAATCATTCTTTCATTATTTATGAAACTATTTTTCTGACATACTTAAAAACCTTAAATGACTTATCATGAGGTCATTATTACATTATGATTGTAATCATGATTACAAGTATGGTATTTTATTCTGCATAAGATAACCAGATGATATCATTATTCCCATAAAATAAATTTGAGTAGCTTCACAACAAAAAACACTTTACATATTTCATGTTGTATATTATCACGAGTCCACTATTTTTAAAAGATAAATTTTAATATGACCACTTGATAGATGATTGTAAGAAAAATATATTTTTAATTGATTCATTTGGCTTTGAATGTGTGGAAAATAATTTTATTTCGTCATAATATAACCTTATTATATTGTAAGATGGAATTTCAGTGATGATATTCTATAAGATAATATCTTCATCATATTATTTATAATTCCATGTATGTTCAGAAATATCTTCATATAATGATTATATTTTGTGTAAGATAAATTTCATGTATAAGATAAATTCCTTCAAGATAAAACTCTATTATCATTAGAATATGAAATTTGAAACAATTAATATAAACTCAATAGAATACAAATAGGTATTTTATGAATCAAAAAAACAAATAGACAACTAATATATGTTGTAAAAACATAACTCTATCCAAATATATCCCCCATTTTTAAAATCCCAAAACCAATCAAATGATAAGAAGTTTTTTGACAAATATAGTAAAAAACTAATTTATTTTTGAATTTCATATACACTTTTTTTCTCCCCCAATTTATGATACAAAAAAGAAGTAGGGTAAAGAATAAAATCAGCATTTCATATGAACATTTGTAAATATTTTGAATGAGATCTGTTAAATATGAGAATAATTTGGAACATACTTGTAATAGGTGAGAGGATAATAATAAAATGAAGAATACGATGAAATAAACTATGAATTATATTGAAAAACATAGAAAAATTAAAGTGAAAATTGTAAATTAGAAAATAGAATAGAAACAAATAAAAATAAAAAAATTAATCTAAGTAAGAATTAGTGGAAACACATAACAAGGAACAATAAATAAAATAAAATAAAACTATTACTTAGAATCCTTCATGTATTAGATAAATAAGATACGGTATCAGATACAAAAATGAAGAAAAAAAATCATGATGTAATAAAATAAAACATGAAAAATAAATAAATAACTGCTAAAGTATTAGATGCAATATATGTAAATGACCATTCAAATTATTTTGAATCACCATTTAGTTTAAAAAAACCCAAGGAAGAGCGTAAGTATGATTTGTGACACTAGTAAATTTCTTATAGGTGGAATTTTAAATGATTGAGGTTGACCAACTAGTAATGAAGGTGTTAGAATAGGATCTTGAAGACTTTCTATAATAACATCATAAAATATGATAAAATATCATATATGTCATGCTTTATCACCTTGATCGATTGTAGGGTCTCGAAAATTTCTCAATGGAAGTAAATACTCCCATAATCACTTTGTATAAGTAATCAAATCATCATATTGGTTTAGCAAGGAAAATAGATGCTAATTGAATTGAAAACTTGGGAATAAACTTGATGAAATAAAACTTTTCAATAGTTTTAAGTGACCTATGTACCATCACTGGGAATGTTTTGTGGAGCACATAAACCATGAACCAGCAGTATGCAGAATGACTCGCGAGGTGCTGGCCCGCGGGGCGATGGACAGCAAACCCAGGAAGAGGCAAACTACATCATCTGTAGAATCAAGCACAGGATGACCATTTGTATACCGTCTAGCGTATTTGTCAGTTCATGGACAAAGAAAGCTAGAAGGGTTTTGTGAACCATGAACTATGAACCACAACCTATGCAAACCCCGGTTGACTAAGTCTTCTGTTGGTTGAGATATATATTCATGGGATTTCAAAAATGGTACTAAATGGCCATATATTTGATTTCCCCAATTATCTATTAAAGGACCAAAAAATGAAGAAGAAAATGACGGATGGAGAAAGAATGCAGGAGACCCTAGAGGTTGGAAGAAAGGATTTGGAGAGGATTCCAACTTCAGTTTTGAATCATCGATGAAGTTCAAACTATAAATCACATTCCTAAAGGTATAACTAGTGGTGAACTAGGAAAAGAATGAACTTAATAATAATGGGTAAACTGCGAACCTAATTGGTTTCATCATGAACTATAAATTCCTTGTTGATGAACTCCCCACAAACCACATGTTTCAGGACCCTCCTTTAATACAGCACTCCGCATAGTGCATCACTATACAGATCAAAGCCCACACCTCATACTGCATCAGTATGCAGATTGAACCCAAAGCAGCATGGAGGACCACATACAAGACCGCGTACCACTTTGGTACGTGGTGGTCCATACCCAAGCCCACATAATGCTTCAGTACCTTGACGACCACCTACCTGCATAGCACTATGGTATGCCATGCTCCACCCACCCCACCTGAGAAACAAATACACAGAATGTGGAATCTTCGGGTGTCATTCCATCTAACTCCAATATCTCCCCTCCATTACCATCCAGTCCTCCATAGCCCCTTCGCAAACCAATCCACTGGTATTAGGCCAAATCCTCCACAAAATCCATTAGACCCATATGATCAAATCATTGGGTGCCTCAACACACCCCTCTGAGTGTATATACTCATGGTAAGCCGAGTCATGAAGGCTATCCCCATAATGTTTTGGACTCTCGAGATGTCTGTAATTATATATTCCCATGGTAACTCAGAGCCCAACCTTTGGATGTTGTCATAAACCTCCCCATTCTAGGGATTAAGGGTGATAACGTCCTTTTGAATTCAATGAGGAGCGGTGATTAGTCGAAGTAATCAATATCACTTCTCTTTTCGTTGAGTAGAGAAATTACACCCCTTTCCGAGAACACATTTGGGGCACTCCCATTGAGGTATGTCTCTATTCTTCCGAGAGAAGATCCACATTACCTCCGATGTCATCCCACATTGAAGGTTTCATCGCTCCACACCCTTTACCACCATCGCCTCAGCTTCTTCCATAGTTGTCCCGACATCTTCCATCAGCGGGATAGAAGGTGTGTGGTTTATTGAATCTATCACATCCTCTTGTTTCTCATAATGAGTATGACTCATGTGGGATTAGATACTTGTGATGATTCAAACATCTAGACAACCTAGACCAAAATGATCTACGAGAACTCTGATTCCTATTCAAACTAGGATACATATGATGCATGCTCGAAGGTCTGAGATCAAAGATTTGACCTTACAAAAGGGCCAACCTAGTTATTTCCCCTCAAATGAGTTGCTTCCATGCGTAATCTCGAACCCAAAATGAGCTATGAGAACTCTGATTCCAGTTCAGACTAGGATATGTAGGATGCATGATTGAAGGCCCGATCTCAAAAGGGGTGTCCTTCAAAATGGGTCCACCCTCATTTACACCGCCAACAAATGGGACTTTTCCTAAGTCAAAGCCCCAATCTAACCAAACTACGTGGTCTCTATTTCTTATCCTGAGGATATGTAGGAATCCATCCTTATGGTTCCGATCCCAACATCAAATCACCTTCTATCACTCCTAGATGATGATAAACTCTACAGTGACTTATTGAAAGACTTAACTCAACATTTCCTTAATAACATCAAATTTGTGTATATCAATGATGATTTTTCAAACTAGGAGTATCATGTGAATACACTCTTTCTGAATGAACTGAGGATTTAAGAACATATGAGAATGGATCAAATCTACAAGAGAGCCCCAATGTAGGAAATAATTCCCCCAAAAAGGTTGTGATGAGCGTGACCTCCCATGATATTGACCAATGGAGTCCTTAAGTGTCATTAGCCACATTTTCATCCAACGAACACCTACCTTTTGAATGCAGGTCAATGAATCTTGTATAATAGGGCCATTGGGTGTTTAGGGCTCCACGAATAAACCTATTGGAGAAAATCCAAATCAGTAATATTCTAAGAGGATATATTCCACAAATACTTAACCCCCTCCAATCACCCACTAGGACCATTCAACTATGGAAAATCTTTCATAATGAAAAAGGGATAAACTCCCCAGTCTCCACAGGCTCTATCCAATTCCCCGTAAAGGATAATGATGCAGATTAGGATAAAATAGAAATAGAAATGTGAAAGTCACTATAATAATGGAAAAATGATTGTCACCTCTGGAACTATTTTACGTATTCCCCAAACTCCCACATGCATCACCTTGGGTAGAAACAAAAATAGTGAACATGAAAAGAATCCTCAACCAAGGGGGAAATATTACCCTACACAAGCCCCTTTGTCTCAAAAAAAAAGAGAGAGGGGGGTGGGGGGGGGGGAATATGAATCGTAAAATATGAATATGTTCAAGAGATGATACTTTGACAGTTTTTTGTATTCTGTATATGTCGTATATGTATTGCATGTTTCTGCAGATCAACCTTTGATCCAAATGGAATCCCAAAAACCAATGCACACACACGCCTCAGCGATACCATAGGTTGTCTAGGCCCTTTTGAAGAGAATGACCCCCTCGCCAACCCAGATTATTCAACACCGGGTATCCGATGTGATGATTAAAGAGTACCACCAAAATGGTACTCTACCTTCATTAGGCCACAAGATATGACCTCCAATCTGGAAAAAAATTCCATCCACCTCTCAAGATGCGACTTTCACCCCATAATAAGGCGGTCCGAGTGGTCATCTCGAACAGTTTAGGAAGCCTTTCCCTAAAAAGTGACAACAAGTACTTCCCTTATGTAAGGGAGGCTGATGAATTCAATGCTAAAGACTTCATCCCAACTACACATGGGTCCTACTCACAAGCCCCTACCAGAGAACATCATCACCAACACCGAGAAATCAAGTATCCTCACTCTGAATAGGATCTTCAATTGAGGGTACCTACTGAAGTCCAAATGACATGGGCCCCTCAGGTCGCCCGCCGAGGGCAGTAGACATAAAATTAGGAACATGATATCACCCTATTTCCCGAGGAGGAACTCCACTATACATACATGGACACATTCAATGGGAATGAATAAAAATATTCCCCTTCCACTCAATCCCACCACATAAATAGGGTGTCACAATACAAGCACACACACATCCTTGCCAGTGCGTGACAATCTCACTGTGAATATAGAGTGGAAAATTACAGGCAGATGCAGATATCTACCAATGTGCAAGAAGCTCATCATCCAAATAGAGTGAAAACCATCTACAGATAGGCACAAATATGTACAGATGCATATTGAACCCACTATCCAAATAGGGCGGGAAAAAATATGTACATAGTCAAATTACTTTCGATGCATACAAAGCCTATTAGGTAAATAAAATGGAAACTGAGGAGAAGAAAATTCGTACTCATAAATATGAAGAACAACCATCAAATATGGTGGAATCCAAAGAAGAAAACCAGTGGTAGACTTATTCCTCTATCCCGACATAGGAGAACTGCCAGTATTCACTGACAACCTATCGAGGACTAGAGCAGGTACAAAATTTTACGATGACATGATAATGGAACTTCATACCCATTGAATCCAATGATGTATGTCCGTAAATCTTATAAATGATGGAATATTATTTGCCGATTCCAGAACATATTCTCTAAACATGTCAAGATATAATTGCATCGATGGAAAATGTGAGGAACCAGGTCCAAAACCTAGTTTCCTCGAACAAAATGACTTACCCACAAAATGTCTTAATCTTTATAGAATTGTTATGCATCCCTAATCCTTTCTAGGAGGTTTTATGGAAACATCCAGCGATACATAGAAAATCAGATCTGAAAAACACATGTTCCAACTGGGGGATGCTCGTCTAACTTTATGGATACTCTAGGGTAGGCATATATCCTTGAAAAAATAGAATATGTCCATTGGCGTATCTCGGTGGTATCACTATAACCAACAAAACAGGGACCCATATATGAAGTCCGTTACCAATAACAGACGACCCCAATTACCCATAAGAGAGAACCCAAGAATGAAATGCACCAAAGGTAACTGGAAAATGAAGAGTACATACATGATCCTTCTTTGCTGGAAGATGGAGTTCTTGAATCCCAAGAGAATATATTGATAACGGATCAAGACCTTGTCAATCCATTAAAAAATTATTGAAGTTTCAGTAGAATTTGCGAAGGCCCTCCTCGTAATGTTTTTACTAGCAGCTCTGAAGGTCCTCCATAGAGAACCCACATGAGATTACTTTGTGGGACAGTAATGATCTATCATGAGAGCCTATTTCTTAATGTGTGTTAGGGTAGCCCGCCCCTTGACCTTAAGATCACATAGCAAGAAGGTACTACCATCGTTATTGTTTTCCTTGATGGTCCTCCCAAGGGTATACACTATATATATTCTTCTCCTTATAGTCGAACATTGAGGCATGATGGTATTCCTCGCTAAGATGATATCCATTGTGAAGGACCTCCCCACAATGGAAGTTGCTGTGAAGGTCATCCCCATAGATACATCATGAAATGAGAAGCTCCTACCCTCATTACAGTACATTCTAAAGGCCCTCCCCAGGATGTACACTTTATAAATTCTCCCTACAGCTAGATATCAAGTGGTGATACCTGTAATTGACATCATTTAAGTCATCAAGAAGGTCCTCCCCTATGTGGAAACAAGAAGCCAGAAGGCCCTCCACTCACTACTGCCCTCCCTAAAGGTCCTACCCAGGGTATACACTATAGGGACATTCCCCACAGTCGAATATCAATTTTCAATGGTATCTATCTCCATTTTAGCACCAATAATGAAGGAATTACCCAAAATCAAAAATCAACCTAGAAAGAAGGTCCTCCCCTTGTCGAGACAATGGTGAGAAAGCCCTCCTATGATGAGGAAATTAGAAAAATGGAGTCAGACATGTTAGAAACTCTATCTAGGATGAGTGATATCATTTCTCAACTAGAGTATAGTCTAGAGATACACTTATCTTTTGAGCCACCCCTGTGATGCTCACATTTCAATGAGGCTCCTACTAGCCCTGTAGCTTGGAAAAAATTTATTAAGAAGTAGTTAAGCTAGGCATATCGAGTAGAGGAGTCTCAAGAAGAACAAAAATAGGATATGTTTATCATGACAAGAAAACTAGATCAGGATAATATACCCGTGATGTATTGGCCCATGACCACTTCTCACTTAGTCATACCAAGGGAGTTGTCTATGGAATGTATGAATAATATTCACCTCAATATGTAGATGAAACTTTTCAGGATAAAAAGAAAAGTTCTTTACCTATGAAGGGTATGAAGACCATGTAAGAATATTAGAAGAGCTCTATCATCTAATTGACCTAGAATCCCTATTGTTTGCACGATGACTATGATTAGAAAGGCAAAAGAAAATCCTTGAACTGGATTTCCTCCACACACTGCACAAGTTCTGTTGCCTCATCAGTGACACCCCATTCGGAGATCATATTCAGAGATGGGGAGAATGTATATCTCTGCACTTTACCCCATATACCATCCATTAGACCCCATTGGAAATGAAATATTTCAATGTTATTACCCAAAGGAAGAAATCAATTGAAATATCTACTCTGGAAAGATGGAATACTCAATAAAAATTGGCCTAAAGTAAGTCTCAAAAGCACCCGGCCTGATGAGATTAGGCCATCAAAAAACATTTGAGAGAGGAAACCAAGAAAATATAGAAGGATTCCCACTTAAGGGAATCCAACCAGCAATTAGTTCTCATGTCCTTGAAATCCAATAATTCCCACATGGATCCAACACCATACTCAACTGACGCCCATTCGAGAGTGCGTGAAATAAAAAATGTGGAAATAGCGGTGGCTACGTCCACAATACGGGAGTATCCCCATCTCATAGGGATATGGGAATTGTTAACTCAAAATTTCCCATATGGACAAAAAATCTAGGCTATAGTGCGTTTATGGAAATATAGGAAAAACCCCATCCCACAGGGCTCGGGGAATTTTTACCTCGAGTTCTTGTACATCAGATGTCTGTATTCGCCAATTTTGGAAGAATGATAAATAGAGAGGTCACCAGATCCACCCCATCTCATTATTCATACCCTCGAAGATGAATTCATATCATGAGGTCAGATCAGGTCTCCCTCCAGGTCGATCTTTTCCACGAAATTTGAAGGATGCCCTAAAATGGATGGGGAAAGTCCAACAAAGGGTGAAAAAGGAACTCCTATCATTCAGTACTGGGTACACCACCACCAATGCAGTATGCATCAGTGAAAATGGTGGAAATAAGTCCCATGGATCTCACAAGAAATGATACAAAGGAATAAGATGAAATAGAAGATGGTTCCCTCTTAGAGGCATCCCACACCGAGCTCGATGGTGTGAACACCTGAAACCAAAGAGTTGTCCTAAATTTTGGCTCCCCCTCAGCAAACCCATTACTACCTCCCTCACGAATCACAAATAAGGAGGAGAAAAAATCCCTGGTCATCTATGACCCACCTCCTCCTCCCCATGATAATGTGTACCTCATGATCATTGAATGATTCTCCAAGCAGGAGAAAGAAATGAAAGAGATCAGAATAATTAATGTTGTGCTGTGTCGAGGGATCTATCTTGCCAAGTGTGTTCCATAGGTAGAACATTAATAGGTTCTCCCAGATGTGGTTCCCCTATTGTAGGAACTCATACTGGTAAATGAAACTATGTTCGGATTCCTGCCCAATTTATCATCAGAACCATAAACCAACTTGAATCCATCCCTGGAAGGAAGTAAAGACTTTCATTCACTAGGTAAGCATCCAGAATGCATTTAGGCGAACAAAAAAAGGATACCCCAAGCTGTGTATTTTTCCCAAATTCTAGTAGTGCCAGAACATCTAGATTTCCCCCTACTGAACCAACCCAAGCTCAAGTCCGACAGGATATGCATCAAGAGATCATAAATACCATCGAGCAACTGACATCTCGACTAGATGCTATGGAATGGTGGTGCACTTTGATACAACAAGAGTGAAAACCTTACACCGACTAAGTGAGAAATGTCCCTCCACCACAAAACATCAAGAAACATGTATTTTCAATGGTTCGAGAGACTTGTAACAACACCTAATTAACTATGCCTCTTACTATGACCCCATGATTGGAACACCCGAGCAACAAGAAGCAGTGAAACACATTTGATTCATGTGAAATATTTATGGATTGACCTTCAGATGGTATACTGGCTTTCCATATAACTCAATCATAGGCTGGGAGGACCTCCGGTGATAGTTTCTCTTCATGTTCAGTTCGACATTTCCTAAGATGACAGTTAGTGATCTCATGAACTGCAAGAAGAGATAGAATGAAAGAATTTTAGGCTTCATCTCCTGATGGAAAGGACTGAATTACTCCCTAAACTAGACAATCCCCCTAGATAGAAGGCTCACTATGTTCTTCAATAATCTCCATGATGAACTGTGAAAACCTCTCATCCTAGTGAAGTAAACAAGTGGGTTAAGATATTTCTCCTCCATTTCCAAAAGAATAAAAGAATCCTGGTAGAAAACAAACCTCTGGTCCCGGGTGGCCCCATCATCCCCAGGGAAAATAATGGGAAAAGGTGAAGTAGATTCTATCCTGCTTAAGCTTCCCCTGACACCAGATCTAGTTCTTAGGCCTCCATCAAACCATGTAGGTCCCCTTGATTCCAATTACTACCCCCACCTCGAAAATATGAGAAAATGGGTGCTAAAAGAAATCAGTTCGAGGAACAAAGTGATAAAGTCTACTCAATACTAGTTTACCAAGTGCGCATCTACTTCATATCCTCCCTAAATTGTAACTTTATCCAGCTACCAGATCCAAAGTGAGATGATGAAGTGGGTCTCGATGACCATCCAAATTATTGTCCCTATCACTAGATACTTGGGAACACCATCCAGGAGTGCTTACTCTTCAAGGATCTCATACAAAAGTTGGTGGATTCTAAATAAGTAAAATTGGTTCCTCCACTAGTACAAGTGGTGTATGTTTCAGCCTTAGATTCAGGAGATGAAAAATAAAAAAAGTAGAAAAAATTTGACAGTTGGATGAGTCAGAAAATAGTTAACTAATCTTATGGAATCCTCTAGGTGTAGTTGAAGCAACCAATAATAACCTCAATAGATCCAGATGCAACAAAACTATCATCTTATGACCTTTAGTCCTCTGGGGCCCATAAGGGTAGAAAATAGGAGAAAGAATATGAGCTGACCCCAATGTTGAAGCTGGTCTTGACACTTTCAGACTTCATGCCAATATACTTGAATGAATGGACACTGCCCCACCAAATGGGACAATGGGAACTGCCCCACCAAACTAGAAAATGGGCACCGTCCCACCAAACAAGAAAATAGGAACCACCCCTCTAAGCGACACAAATCACCCCTCTGAACGGAACAACGACCACTGCGCCCTCTAAACGGCACAACGAGAACCACACTACCATATCAAACCATCAGAAGAAGAAGTTCAGATAGAATAATTTTCAGATCAAGAATTGATCTCAAACTCTATTAATGTCATTAACTTGATGGACCCCTTCTTTGATGGAGACAATGGGTGCGAACTTACATTCCCCAAATTCAATTGGAGAGTTAGAGGAAGAGGCCATAGAGGATGAGGGTTTCCAAGAAGGAATGATCATGTAAGGAATCAGACTCCTGGCCATTCCTTAACTCAAACCATTAAAATTTCAAAAACCCACATAAGAACCCTTCATCAGGCACAATAGGAACCATAAGGTTTCAACAAGCCCGCAGGAAGAAATCTGAGACCAATAATCTTGGATTATCCATTGGAGGAAGAAAATAGTTCCAATCACCCTAGAAATACATGGATACCAACACAGGAAAACTCTAAAAGCACAAAATCACCATCATATCTTGTCACATAGGCTAGAAAATCTACGACCTAAGTATAATCCCCTAAAGTGCCCATGAAAGAGCATACCAGAGACTAGAAGAACCGACCTTTAGAGAAAAAATATGATATTCTGAAGCATTTATCCTCAGTACTGCTAAAGCTATCTATCCTAGATTCCACGAGTCTAATTATCTAAGCCTTACTAGGTACCCCAGAATTTGAGGTCGAAGTAGCTGCAACCGAAGTCTATTAGATGAAGACCGATTCTGAAAGAATTCCAAGATGTAATCTCCATTACAAATCAGGATGAAGATGAAATCATGAAAGGGACCATAAAAACCTAATATGTGTCTAGAAAGAGAAATGACATTGATATTTGGGGAATCATCATTGAAAATGGATCTGGAGTCAACCTCATCCTACTGCGAACACTTCTTCAGTTAGGATACAACAAGGAAAATCTGACACCTTGCACTATAGCTATTCTAGGATATAAAAAAAGTGAGCATAATCTATTGGGAAGAATAAATCTCAAAACATGGATCTGTGACCTCATGTATGATTATGAGTTTCTGGTAGTGCGGAAAAGTATGACCTTAAATGTTCTATTGGGAAGGCCCTGGCTGCATCAACATGATGTGATTCCCCCATCATACCATCAATGAGTCAAATATTGCACTAATGGTAAATACAAGACATTTCAAACTGATAAATCCCCATTCGAATCATATGAGTCTCAATACGCCGATACATAGTTCTGTGAACTGAAAGAGAAGCAGTCTTCGACTGACGATGTTGATTGGATTAGTGCCCCAAAAAAGAGTGGAAATGGCTCCCTCCAATCACCTCCAATAGATTAGGAAAGAGTATGTATTACCTATCAACTAGGTTGAGTTCATAAGTTCAATATTAGATGCAGAATCATCTATCTGGATGATTTCCTTTATGGCCATTAAGTCCAAAGACACTGAAAAGAACACTAGCCCCTATGATGTCAAGGAAGGCCCAAACAAAGATGATCTTGGGCCATCCTTAGGACCCCAGATAGTTACCACCTTAATTACTAAGGTAGAATATGATTTAATGTCACTAAAATAAATAAAGTAAATTCCATCTTCTTTAGGTAATTCCCCATGGCCTGTTGGTAAAAAAGGATCCATTTCAGTTTTCATAAATTGGAGTTGAAATTTCTCTCCCAATGCCGGAGAGTTCATCTTAAGAATCCTATCTCCCTCAGAAGAGGAAGATGATTATGAGGAGGATAAATAATAATAATACTTGAAATATGCCCTTATAAAATTCAAAGAAGGTTTCTTCACCACAATCGATGAACTTAGGGAGATAAACATGGGCACCAAAGACGACCCGCGAACCACTCGAATTAGTTTGGCTATGCCCTTTGAGGAGAAATAGGCATATACTACCTTCCTAAAGAAGAATCAAGATGTGTTTTCCTGGAACTACCCAGAAATGACAGGCCTCAATCCTAAGGTTTCCACAAATAACCCATGTCTTCAAAAAGACCATTGTGGTTATAGGTAGGCTGCCAGAAGGACCCAACCGACACATAATGCCAAAATAGAGGTAGAAGTTGATAAGATAATAAATGCTATCTTAATTTGGGAAATAAAATATCCAATCTGGCTAGAAAATATAGTCCGTACCAAAAATATGAACGAATATATTAGAGTCTTTATTGACTTCAGTGAACTCAATCGTTACTACCTGAAAGATGATTTCTCTATCCCAATCACATAATTATTGATCGATGCAACCATCAGATAAGATGCCATCTCTTTCATGGATGGTTATTGTAGATAAAAAATTTTGAATAGACCTAGGATATGAATAATCCACTTCATTCAGCCACAAAGGAGTGTTCTACTATAGGGTGATTACCTTTAGTCTGAAAAATGACAGTTTTACATATCAACACACCATGCATCACATTTTCAAGACCTTTTTAGGAAAATTTGTCGAGTTCTACGGCGACAATATTGTGGTTAAATCATGACATCACTCAAATCACATAACATATCTTGAAAATATCTTCAATAATATCCAACAACACATTCTAAATATGAATCCAGTAAATTGTGATTTTAGCGTTACCCCTGGGAAATTCCTCAACTACGTTGTACGCCATCGTGACATCAATGTCAACCTTGAGAAGAAAAAAAAAAATCCAATCTTGGCATGTATACACCTCCAAACCTCACCAAATTGAGGCGTATCTAGGGAAACCTGGAATACATTCAGTGCTTCATAATCAACCTTGCAGGTCAGTGACTACCTTTCACTAGGTTAATGATGAAAGGGGTCGCATATGAGTGGAATAATGATTGTTAAAGAATCATTCAACAATCTCTAAATATATTTCCTAATCCCACCAGTGCATATGAAATTATTTTAGGGGTGAACACTCATTTTTTACATAACTGTATTAGAATGGCCATTTGGCACTTTCCTCAAGCAGAAGAATGTTGCCGGTAGTGAGAACTCTCTCTATTACCTCACCTGAACAATGATTGATATAGAGACTCGATATTCAAGAATAGTAAAAAACTACCTAGCCCTAATCTTTGTAGTCAGAAATTCAGGCATTACCTATAGCACCATGAGGTCCATCTGGTCTCCCACCGCAACCCGTTCAAATATATCCTCCGCCATCCCATGCTAACTAAACACCTATTACGGTGGGTAGTTATCCTAAAAAAGTTTGATATACAGTACGTTCCATAGAAATCCTTCAAAGGCCAGGTGTTAGAAGACTTCCTAGAAGAGAACCACATGGGTGAAACAAACCCATTGGAGACTGAACTCCCTAATGAATAGGTATATCTTTAGCCATCCCATGCTCACTGTATGACTCTAAACTGCACATCATTATAGCCTCGCTACATGACTCTAATCTGAAAAACATAATTTCCTCACTGCATGACTCTAAAATTCACATCATAATGTCCTCAATGCATGAATGTAAACTACACAACATAGAATCCTAGCTTAAATATGTTAAACTGAATAGCCCAAATTGTCCTAATCAAATGAAGATAAACTGCAGGGTTAAAATTATCCTAACCACATGTCATTAAAATATATGGAGATCATCCTTACCATAAGATGTTAAACTGCATAGTTTCCAAATACCTACATACATCTTGATTCCCATTCAACATTGGGATATGTAGCAACGCCTCGACCCTCGATTGTGGCATAGCCACTATATGAAAAAAGTCCCTATTGTTTCCTCTATCACCCCATAATACAAGAAAAATCCTCTTCGATCCTTGTTTCTCACATCAAATACGACTCATGTGGGATAAGGATCAGTGGTAACGATTCCATTAGGTAAAAAAACCATAAAAGAATATGATAGACCTGATACCCATAGAGGATGAAACCAATATTCCCCTACTCCTACATTAGATTTAGATCGGTACTTGGAAAATTTTGAACTACATATGGATTTATTCATTCCCTTGCGGGATACATAGTGATGCTCTAATTTAACATCCAGGCCTAGGCACCAATTGAAGTAAAATGGCCTCTCATTTCCCTACACGCTGGATTGACCCCTATAAGGAACATTTATAACTATTTATAGATTTATTCCGGTCATTGTAAGATACATAGTGATGCCAAAATCCTCTATCAAGGTCCAACCTCCCAAAAGAATGGATATTCCCTTGTGAATATATTGGGCTTGCATGTGGGAATCCATGAAAGATTCTAACTGCATGACATTAAATTGAAGGGTTCCTCAAGAGTCATGTGAGGCATGAATCCCAGCATTACAAGACTGTGAACAAGCCCCAAATTTCCTTCACAACAAATTCATAGAGATGAAGGAAATTCAACATTTGAATTCTGACACTCAAAAGGAGTCAAAAGATCATTATTCCGTTAAATATGAGTCAGATCTATGTAAAATCTTCATTAGTTCATGGCTAATCATGATCTGAATATTTTTTACATTACCAGTCACATCCTTCCCATTTTTCAACCTCCATACTCTAGGAAATCTCAGATCTCCATAAACATTCATGTCCATCATAGATGTAAGGCCAATGTCCTACAGATACCTTTGTTTGACTATACATATCATGCCTCCATGGATATGCATATGTAACCTACAAAACAACTGTTAACCAAAAGAAAACTCATCCTCAAGAGAGTCATTTCCTACCTCTGTACGCCCAATGGCTTCAAAACCCCATGTCATTCACCCTAATCCAAGGGCCCCAAGGACTATAGTTTACACATTCTATCATCACTCATGTCTATGGAATACCAGAATATCCTAACCACGATTAACTCAAAGTTATTTATGGTCTTTGTGACAAGTTTTCTTTGCAACACAATGGTAAACTGTGCACCAATGTCCTTACTGCATGAAACTAAACTCCAAGGCCAAAAGTGTCCCAGTTTCATGACATTAAGCTACACCACACAGTGGAAATGCTTAGATTTTTTTCTTATTTTAGACTCCTCACAAAAATTTCCTTCCCTTCTCGCATGAGGAAAAACCTACGCAAGGAATGTTCATTGGGAATACCATGTAACTTGGTTTCTCCTTAAAATATGTGTGGAAAAACCAAATTCTACAATATGGACTTAGATGCAAAAAGTATTGAAATGTCCCCTTCTCTACGTACAAATTTAATAAATTTAGAGAATCCCTGGACAATTCCTATCTACATGGATGATTAAAAGATATCATATTTCCCTTCTTTCACATCAGGATTACACTATGTCCACCCCATATGATGATAAATTTTGTGGAATTTTATCCTTGATGCATGACTTTAAAATTCATAGCATTATTCTAAGCAGAGAATGCTCCCTTCCATTGTTTATTCTATTCTTATGTGGGTACTTGAAATAAACATAATCCCTTATTTCTAACAATGATAATAGATCACGTGAGCTTAGGGACCTCTGTAGAAGATCCACCATAACATCGTGGAAAATCAATCTAGGAGTTTTGTCCTAGTAGCATGACCCTAAAAGGCATGTTATGGTTCCATTCCCCATAAGGAACTATGGGTCCTAGACATACGATGCTAAACTACAGGGTAATCCAAAAATGGGATGGATTCCTTACCCTATGTATGAGCCAGATCTACGTAGGGGATCACTTGATCCCATGGGTGAATCATTGCGCAGATGTTTCTAATGTATCCGGATACACACCTTCCATACATCAAACTCTGTTCTTTGAGTAATCTTGAATATCCATAATCCTTCACGACCATCGGAGATGGAAGGCCAGTGTCCTGTGGACACCTTTGTTTGACTATGTACATCATGCACTAGTGGCACTTTATATTTGGCCTATAAAACAACCATGAACCAAAGAAAAATTAATCCTTAAGAGATTAATTTCCTACCACAGTATGCCTAATGGATCCCAAGCCTTTTGACATCCCTCCGGATTTAGTAACCCTAAAAGTAATGGTTTATAATATCATTCCTACCCACATCATATATATCTCAGAACATCCTGACCTGATCCACCTCTGGTCTCTCTTGAGGCTTCTAAAAAAAGAGATTCCCCATCGCTACATGAAAAGTTGTCCCTCACATGAAAAATGAAATACCCAAACCTATTTTAAGTCTTCATAATAATGTTTAGCCGAATAAATTCCCCCTTTCATGTTTGGGTGCACCCCTTCTATAATCCATACATCATGTCTAGAAAATCCCAATTTCAGTAATCCTTCATGGCTATCAGATATGGAGGGCAATGGAATCTTTTGTATGACTATGAATATCATGCCTCGATAGCTCTTTATATGTGGCCTAAAAAACATCCATCAACAAAAGGAAAAATCATCCCCAGGAGAGTCATTTCCAATTTCTATATTCCCACATTACATTTATGTCCCATCTCATTCCCCGGATTCGAAACCCATGGATTACAACTTACATGTTTTTCCATTTTCAAATTTCCAGAAATTAAAGTCATTTCTAATTGAAATGATGAGGGAACTACTCTCCCTTAGTTCGAGTAAAATGACCATGTATAAAAGGTTTAAACTGTCCTGATGGAAGACATTAAACTGTACCATTTACCATCTCTCCCTGATGTATGTAAAATTCATGCTAGAGAGGTTTCCCATTCAAAGATGATACAAATTCCCCAAATACATTCGGTCATCATCCCTCAGATAGGCCATCCACTGTGGTACCCAACCTCAAAAAAATACCAAGTGTTATAAATCTCCCATGCCATCGAAAATGGATAGCCAATATCCTACGAACACCTTTGTTTGACTATTCACATCATGCCGCAGTGGATCTGCATGTGTGACATAAAAAAGGACCATAAACCAAAGGAAATTTTTTCCTTAGGAGAGTCCTCTACTACATATATTCTTAAAATGGATCCCAATCCTCATATACATCCAAGAGTCAAAAATTCAGGGTCAATAAAAATTCATCATTCATGTTTGATATTATTAGGACATATCTAGGTGATGAATCCCAAATTGGGGCCCCTGCCCCATCAATTTTCTTTAAACCTGTTAGACCTAAAACAATATTAATAAGTATAATTGGAATGAAAATAATAAACTAATGAAAAAAAAATCAATACTTGCCAATGTGAAAACACGCAAAGGGCACCCCTGGATAAAAGTCTAGTATCAGCTCGCTAAACCTGTCCTGTGTATGGTTTAGGCAAAAAAAATGACAAGCTATCAATTTCTCAAAATATAAAGAAGATTTTTCTGTTGAAAACTTTCAATGGAAAACCTAGGAAAAATTTAAGTTATACCTACTAATCCCATACCAAATAGACTGAAGAAAAAATTAGGGTAACAATGGAAAAAGACACAAAAGTTTGTGATGTTTTCCATATGACCCCATCGAGAGTATTACTACGCTCTCTATATCTCATGGATCAAGACAAAATCATAATGTTATTCGATTATTTCAATTTAAAGGTTTTTAATCATGGTTTAAAATTAATTCCTGATCAAAATAATTATTATATGGTCGGTTGTGATTAATTTACATTATTAGAAAAGTAAAATAAGAAGAATTGGAAGGAAAAAATGGTTCCATGAAGTTAAAAAAAGAGAGGAACATCCCCTGTTCAGAGTCTCTCCATAGTATCAAAACAAAGCCGATTCATTAGGATATGTAAAATTACATTGGGGATTGGCTTTCCCTTTCTATAAAAATAGAAAAAAACTACCAGAGTCTGTCAAGAGTTTTCTATAAAGTATGTCTATCATCTACTTCAGCTTATACCATCGAGCGTACGCATTCTATAACGGCTTTAAGGTCCCAACCTTTCTTATGGATAGCTTCATAATTGGAACCCAAAGAGGCTAGTTTAGCCTCCAAAATTTCAATATTATCCTCACATTCTCGTATCTCCTTCTTTTGGGAGATCAAAAAATCATGAGCCTTTGAATCCTCAACTATCAGGTGACCGAGCTCATTTGAAACATCTCGGATGGTCATTACCCAATGAGAGAATGAATTGAATCCTGAATGGTTATCCTCACAATAAGCGAGGTCTTATGAGGATATGAATATATGGTAAATGTGAATGTTTAGACGATGATAATCAAAGACACCATAACCCAATTTGGAAGATAACTACCCAAAGATGTCTAGCTAATCAATAAAAGCAGCAAGATGTGATTTTGTGTAAAGGGCACATAACTAATTCCATGACTATTTTCACACCACTTGATTCCTCCTAGCGGAATAAAGGCTCTGGTCCTCCCCTGCTGCAATGGGTCCATTGGCGGGAAGCATCATCACGACAGTAGGAAGGGACCATATATTGGTTACCCGGGAATACAGGCTCTCCCTCCCCACATATGGTTCGACCCCTACTGCCAGACATAGAGGATTAGCCATAGCTTATGGGATATCCAATGATACTCTATCGGGGCCAACCTCATGAGGTTTGTGAATGGTATCCATAGGAGGGGAGTAGTCTGCATCACTCCCTACCGAGGTAGGGCACTTGGATGAAGCCCATTCATGACGCATCTTATGATAGTTCTAGCATCTTCTTAGAACATGAAATGGAGTATAAGGAATATCTGTCATAGTTACCATATTAATAGGTATAGATGGAATGACCATTGAGGTTAAGATGGGGTGATGTATGATTAATGTATTTTGAACCCTTCAAATTGGTCTACCCAGCACCCTGTTAAGGTAATAATCCACCCAAAATTGAGCATATTTCTGTGATAGAAAAGTGAATCCCATTGTATTAAAAATGATAACCTCCAAAGTGGATCCTTACCCCATCATTATATGCCATATATGGAAATGAATTACTGGATGGGATTTTCCCCTTAACTGAATGGTCGGAAGAGCACAATTTGTTTATGGCACCCAAATTTCCTGGAGAATCGGTAAGGGAGGTATGGCTCACAAATAGCCACTCAATCTGTTGGAGTAGTGAGCATACCATCCCAAAGTCAGATAATGTATGAGATCACCTCTAAATAACCACCTCTATTACCCCTTAATGACCAATTAGGAGTAGGGTACAACACAAATGAGAAGAGATAAGCATCATTTAGCAGCCCGACCACAATAATGATGCTTAAAGTAATAGGGATAATATTAGTGATGTTAGGAAGGGAGGGTTCAAATTCAGAGTGAGGAACCCTCGTAGTGTGTAGGTATTCATAGAAAGGTAAATGTTCTTCTTTAAACCCATACAAAAATTGAAATAGTCCACTACAATGATGTGGGGGGTTACCTTTTCATATCATCCCAAGAAACTCAAAAAGTCGGGCAAGCGTAGGATTGTATAGATTAACTGGTCGACCCTCTGCCAACATAGCCACCATCAAAAGAGTGCAAGCCCTTAACCCGATATATATGTCAAAGGATCGGAAGATCCATATACTAAAAAACATATAAAATAAACCTACTAATCTAAGAACAAGTGGCACATCCGATTGAAGCTCTTATCTGTAGGTAGTATATTGTACCACTTTGAGGGTGACTCAACATGACCCTAGAATTTTTCGATACTGACAGGTTGGGTGAGTTCGGCTCTAATGGGCCCTTGGCCTAGGCCCGTTCACTTTAAAACATGACCCTATCCAATCATCAAATGAGATATGAGAGTGATCTAGGAGGGGGTGATCAAGTAATCCCTCTTTCATGACTAGTAGGATCCTTGTCAATGGGGACACATGATTGGTATCTTCCCAAGTAGTAGCTACTAGGAGAAGTTCATCATACATATTTCCAAGGATGGGGAGTCCTCCAAGCCTGTGGGTGTACCATAATCTGATTCCCACCTCCACAAGTTGCAAATGGAAGGTATTGGTGCTTGAACACCAGCATCTCATCAGGTTTTGGAGTAATTCACCTGCAGAGAAAGCTATGAACTCAGAGACCCAAGCTTCTTGTTATAAGTTCACTACTTCCAACTTCTCAAGGGACTCTAAATAGGTTTGGTGTACCTAGAATGCCCAATACCATTCATCGGAGAAGAATCCTTTGAATCATAGGTCACATTTTGTGCTCCACCCACCATTATTTTTTTATTGGGAAAGGATGATAATGGAAAAGTACTCCTAGGTGACCAGTCTCGATGCAGTGTTACGACAACAACGATTTCCCTGAGTCCACGCTGAGCCTTCTGATATGAACACATTCTTCTGAATCGAAGTTGCTACAACGTTTTCTTTTTAGGAAAAATTGGCTCGATCATTACCTTGGGGTGCTTCTAGGATAATGAAAGGATTATTAGGGTTATCCAATTGCAAAGGAACATCATTAGGAAGAGCAAATTCATAAAGTGTAAACTGCACAGATAAGGGGTAAGCTAGAAGCTCTGGTGTAAAGAGATATTTTAAGATGTTATCCTTAGGAATGATGTAGGATCGAAGATAGTCCTTAGTGTCCTCATCCATGGCTTCCCTTTTCTTTGTCGATGTCATCATGGTCTTTGAAATATCCATTTAAGCCTACACAGAAAGACCTAAAAGCCCACAAAAAGTCAGTCTAATGAGAAAATTGTTTGATATGGGCCACAATAATGGCCAAGGGACCTAAAAAGGGTCCACATGGGGTTCCACGTACTATTGCAAAAAATTGTATGCATAAAACACTTCCCAAAAACTGATAGTATTTGGAAACCACTTCCTGAAAACTGAAAATACGCGAAAACCACTTTCTAAGAATTGATAACATGTGGAGACAATTTTCCACGTACTGGCGATATGCGAAAGACATACCCCGCGTATAGAAACTGTATGTGAATTTCCCAGAAGGTGCTAGCCCATAGAGTGTTGGACAGTGATAATAGGGGTTAATGGATGGAAGAAACCAAGAACTGAGGCCTCTCCATACTGATATTCAAAGAACGATGATTAAGAGTTTAAGTTCGGTTCAATAAGGCTTAAATTTCAGTTTTCCAGTTGATGTTTGGTCTGTGGAACAACTAAACTGCGTTTCATTATTCGATATAGAAGTTCATACATTAGTTTAAAATTCCACAACACAGTTAATGAAACCCAAAATTTGGTTCACAGGTAGAAGGAATTGTGAAGAGTTCTGTTTGCATCATGTACAAGGTGGTTCATGGGAGCATATTTTATAATGAGTCAGTACAGAGACATAGAGAAAGACAAGAGTATGTTGTGATCACTTTTATTTGAGAGAAATTGTAAAATAAAAATGACAAGGGCCCCTATATATAGGTGTTTTCCCCTCATACTAGACCTATCTATTGTACCACAAACCACTTCAGTTCATGAATTCTTCTACATCAGAATAGCTTCCTCTTCATTTCGAATGAACCCCATTCAAATGGGGGGAATTTTTAGGGTCCTAAATTTTATTCAAAGGGATGTAAATACTCCCAAAATAACGTTTCATAATGAATCAAAGAATCCTATAGGTCCTGAAAAAAATACATGAAAATTAAATTGAAAACTTGGGACAGAACATGAAGAAATCAAAATTTTCAAGAGTTTTAAGTTACCCGTGTACCATCACTGGGAAAGGTTTGTGGAGTGCATGAAACTCAATCCATTGATAAGCAGAACGACCCATGAGGCACTGGCCTATGTGGAAATGGACATCAAACCTAGGAATCCATGAACCACATCATTGGAAGAATCAAGTGTAGGAAGGCCATACACATACTATCCTACGAACTCAGCAGTTCATAGAAGAAGAAAGCTGGAAGTGTTCTGAAAACCACGAACCATGAACCAAAACCTCCAAAAACCTTAGTTGACCGAGTCTTTTATGGGATGAGATATATGATCACTGGATTCCGCAAACCACGAACCATGAACCAAAACCTCCAAAACCTTAGTTGACCGAGTCTTTTATGGGATGAGATATATGATCACTGGCTTCCGCAAATGGTTCCACATGCCCAAATATAATATTTCCCCAATGATTTATAATTGGATCGTAGGAGGAAGAAGAAAACGACGGATGAATAAAGCATGGAGGACACCATAGAGGTTGGAAGAAAGAATTCAGAGAGGAGTCCGACTTCAGTTTCGAATCATCGATGAAGTGAAAACCAAGAATCATGTTCCCATAGGTATAACCAGTCACAGACCATGATAAAAAGGAGCCTAATAATAATTGGTAAACTGTGAACCTAATTGGTGTCATCACAAACTGTAAATTTCTCATGGATGGAATCCCTTCAAACCACAAGTTCCAATACCCTCCTTCAGTATGGAGCTCCACATAGTGAATCACTATACAGATCGAACCCCGCACCACATACTACATCAGTATGTGTATGGAACCCGAAGCAGCATAGCGGACCCCATACAGGACCGCGTACCACTTTGGTATGTGATGGTATATACACAAGCGCACATACTACTTCAATACGTGGACGACCCCATTATCTGTATATCATTATGGTATGCGGGGCACCGCCATCCCACATGAGAAAAAAATATGCAAAATGGGGCATCTGCGGGTGTCTTTCCTTATGAATCCAATATTTCCCATCCATTACTGTCCAATCTTTTATAGCTCCTCTGTGAACCTATCAGTCAACATCAGGACAAAGAAACCTACAAATCCCCCAGACCCATATGATCAGCTCTTTGAGCGCATTAGTGTGACCCTCTGGTTCTATATACCCATGGTAAGTGGAGTCATGAAGGCTATCCCCCCAATGGTTCGAACTCTTGGGATGTCTATAAGTCTATATTTACATGGTAAACCGGAGTCCAACAATGAGATGCTAATGTGAACCTCCCCATTCTAGGGATTACGAGTGATAACTTAATTTTCCATTCAATGAGGTATGATGATCAGTCGAAGGTATCATGATCGCTTCTCCTTTCGATGAGGAATAACATTCCTCTCCTTTCCTAGAACACATTCCGGGGAACTCCCACTCAGGTAATTCCCTAATATTATGAGAGATGAACTACATGACCTATGATGTCATTTCACATTGAAGGGTTCATTGCTTTTCACCCCCTCCCACTATCACCTTAGCTTCTTACGCCATAGGCCCAAACTCTTCCATTAATGGAAGAGAAGGTGTGTGGTTTGTTGAATCTCTAACATCCTCTTGTTTCTTACACCGAGTATGACTCACGTGGGCTTAGAGATGTGTGATGAGTACAAAATCCACACAACCCAACCCTAAATGAACTATGAGAAGTTTGATTCCTCTTTAATCCCGGATACATAGGATACCTGCTTAAAGGCTTGAGCTTAAAGGGGTGACTTTCCAAAAGGGTCCACCCAGTCATGTCCCCAAAAATGAGAAGCTTCAATGAATAATCCCCAACCCAAAATAAACTACGAGAACTATGATTCCTACTCAAACTAGGACATGTAGGATTCCTGCTTGAGGGCCCGAGCTCAAAAGGGGTTCCCTTCCAAATGGGTCCACACCCAATTATGCCCCTCAATAAATGGGCCTCATCCAAAGTCCAAACCCAAAGATAAATGAATTATGTGGGCTCTAATTCCTCTCTTGAGGATAAGTAGGAAACCCTTGTTACAGGTCTGATCCCAAAATTAAATCACCTTCCGTCCCTCCAAGATGAAGATAAAATCCAGATCACCTTATTTCATGGATTAAGATAACATTTCCTTTGTAGTATCAAATCTTTGTATATCCATGATGATTTTTCAAACCAGGGGTATCCCGTGGATACACTCTTTGGGAATGAAATGAGGATTCATGAATATATGAGCATGGATTAAATCTACAAGAGAGTCTCAAACTAGGAAATGTTTCCACCGAAAAGGGTGTGATGTTCCAAACCTCCCATCCCCTCGACCAATAGTGTCCTTAAGTGTTGTTGTCCACATCATCATCTAGAAAATGCTTTCATTTAGAAATAAGGTCCATGAATCATGGATACCAGAGACGCTGGGTGTTTTAGGATCCACAAATAAACCAATGTGAGACCATTAGAGGATGTCATATCCTAAGAGGACCGATTTCACAAATACTTAACCCCATGTAATCTCATACTGGGACTATTCGACTATGGAAACTGCTTCATAATGAAAAAGGGATAAACTACCCACTCTCTGCAGGGTCAATCCAATTCTTCCTAAAGGATAAGAATATGGATTAAGATGAAACAAAAATGGCGATGTGAAAGTCTCTATAATAATGGACAAATTCTAGTCAAACATTGGACCATTTTTGGTTTTCTCAAAACGCGCACATGCGTCACCTCGGGTCGAAATAGAGATCATTTTTCAAAGTAGAATGAATAAAGAGAGCTATTTTCTAAGAACTTGATAAATAAAAATGGTATGTAGGTAAAATGGATAACTTAGCAGAATATGTAGGTAAAGGTAAAAAAAATTTCTCTACAAACCTGAGGTTATCCCTTGAAAATATTTTAGTAGGATCAAAGATTTCCTTAATTATTTTAGATTTGAATACATGCTGACCATGTACAAAAAGTCCCAAGTTATGTCTTCCACAAATATGGTACAATGAATCTTTTTATAAATTGATCTTCTTGATAATATATTTCTTGTATAAATTTAGGATATTATTAAAACCATTCTATATTCATTGAGAGAAATGTTTGAAATATTTTTTCAAATACCATTTCTTTCCACAATTTTTAATGATTTTAACACTTAAAGTTGATAATTCGACAACCAAACTAAATAATTTTTAGGGATAAAATGATAAAGAGTTATTTCCGTTCCTTTTGAGGTAACTAAAATATCTTGAGGCTCACCAAATGTTTCTTCCTTGTCTTCATCTGAAGAATCTGAAGTCAATTTATTTTCGTACCAATTATTGAAAATTTACAAATTTCCCTTATGATAATTTAAAATTATTCTCTAAAGACGATTCCATTTTCCCACCATTATGTTAATAATGATTGTAGATTTTTGAGTCTAAGAAGATGAATCTTGAATAACTTGTACCATTTCTTTTAGTAAAGAAATAATTTAATTTTGGGATTGATCTACATTCCTAATTTCACTTACCACATCTATCTGATTTTATTAAAAATTCATTTAGAGAGGATCTTATATTGAATATAAGCTATGGTATAAGACAATGTGTTTATAGCATGAAAAAAACCTAAATATTATCCTCTAGTGGATTGATTTATGTATATCAGTTCATATGACTCTCCAAAAGAATCTATCAAAACCTTTCAAAAAACTGAATTAACCAACACCTTGAAAACATTAACATCATTATATAAAATAGATTGTTATCAGAGAGTCCTTATATGGGTTTTGGACTCTGGAAACTATTTTTTTAAGGAATCAACTTCATTTATTTTCTCAAAATAACTAGTTTTTACTAATGAACCAATAACATTAAGCTCTTCTATAGGAAAACAAGGGATAGCATGGGGTGATTGAATATGTGAAACAATGACTTGGTTCCCTTATCTACTTTGATCTTCATGTTTCAAATTAACTCAGGGTAATTATTCTTCCTAGGTAGGTTTATTATATTCTATCCTTGATCTTATATCTACAACAGGAATTTAGGATTCATCTATTTTAACAATTTTCTCTTCTTTATCACTAAAACATCAATTTTAACAATATCACCAGAAATTCTTTTACTTCATTTTTTGGTTTCTTTTGGTATATAAAATTTAAAAAATGGAACAGATTCAAGTGATATGGATATATTTTTCTATTGTCGAATACTTATTAATTTTTTTAATATAAAAATCCAATCCTTACCTTGTGATAGAAATGTGTGGTACAACAACATGAACTGTAGTATTTGAATGAAAATGAGTAGGTTCAGAATGATGTTTTGGAGAAATTTCTTCCACATATCAAATATAATCTGCTATAAAAACCCTAAAACTACATTGTCTATGATAAAGAGTCTCATTATCCACACTTTCTTCTACATTCAAACGTATAACATCATTTTCACCAACATCACACCATGAGATGAATCCCCATTAATATTTTCAGGCTCTATAAAATGTTTTTCACCTGAAATACCCAACAATAACATATAAAATAATTAATTGTAGTAGAAATATATTCAATTAAACACCCTAGAACATAACATTGTTAAACCACAACATTGTTTGGTAGCAGTTTCATGCAAACAGACAATGGTTTTTCCAAAAAAAAATGTTAAAAACCTTATGAAAGGGTATATATTTATGGATTTTTTTAAATATAACACATGTAATTAAAAATAAATCATTATAAGTTCATATGTTTCTCTATCATAAACATATATAACTACATAAGTTTTGGAAAAATAATTTTCTTAAAATCACAGTTTTGCTGATAGATGGCTGACTGAATGAATTTCATAAGAACCATTCTCTTCAGTTATATGTATTTTTTGATATTATACTCCATTCCAGGCTTTTGAATAAAGGGAAATTATTTTTTATGAAGGGATGAAATCATTAATTGGAATTAAAGATGTGTCAAAATCAGAATGTACTCAACTAGGGAACCAAAAATTTTAATCCATTAATGTATACATTATTAAAAAATTATTCTTTTTTATTATTTCTATAACCAAATCCTCATTATCACCAAAATGAAACTCACCCATTTCATAGAACACTTGTAACTCTTTCTCATAGAAAACTCAATTCATTTGTAATAAAAAAATAACTACCGTCGTTGATGATTTTTATCCTTTTTAAGAAGAATATCAGCACTATTAACCAACTAAAATGAAAACCTCTTCCACCCCAAGCACTTCTTATTGTCCTAGAGTTCTTATCTCTACTGAATGTAACAAAATATGTTGTCCTAGTATTTACCATTTTCAAAGTGGTTGGGGGGTGGGAGATTGAAAAATTATGGAATAAAGGTTAGAATGTAATGGAAACAAATACTAATAGTTTCATAAGAGTTTCAATCATAGAACTAATTTACATTATTTTTTTGTTAATAGAAGCATCACACTATGTGAAATGTAGGATAATCATCATATGTCAAGAATATGTGCAAGACTAGTATGAAGATAACACTAAAACCAACAGTACCAAAACTAAAATAAAGTAATTTTTTTTATAAATAGAGATATATGATTAATTAGTTCTTATAAAAACTAAGTAATATAGGATCCAGTAAAATTGAATAACCTTAATTCAGATTTGATTAAATCAAATATTTTATACAATATATATTTTATAAATATTTATGATCAATATTTTTCTATAAAAATATATTATATCAATATATCACATTTTTTTGAAATATCTTCAAATAAATTATGTCTTAAATAAATGAGATTTGTTTTAGAATTGTTTATTAAATTATTTGAAATGTAATAACACTTGGGTTATTAAATTTTATTGGAACACAATTAAAATAGAATCCAAAATCCATCAGGGAGTGTTTCATCCATAAACATGTTAAAAAAATCTTTTAGTTTCAATATATTCAGATTTGATAGTTGGGAATGCTACAAAATGTTCTTTCTTACTAAATAATGATATTAATTGTTTACTAAGAAAATTATAGATATCTAAGGTGGTTTTATTTTCTAGCTTACACCCCCAATGTCAGCATCTTGCTAGGAAGTTAAATTAAAATGAGATGTTTTTATAAAAATTACAGAAAGAGAAAAACTTACTTGTGAATATCATAAAATTCTTCTAGTATCATTTAGATTAGATTATTTCAGATTTGATTGAAATATAGCATAGAGAAATACTGAAAACATAATGTCTGGTCTAATTGAAATAAGAAAAAAAATTCCAATGATTATTTTCAACTATATTTTCATCCCCATCTATCTCATGATTAATATTGGAGCACATGGGTTTGTATATGCCTTTCTATTTTTAGGCCCATAATTTTTAATTAAATAAATTTTTTATTTTAATTGATTTAATACATTTTCAAAAACTTTTTGATAAATATGAAATCCATGAGAATGATTTAACTCACCCATTATATTCATTTTAAATAATTTTTTCATGAATTTTGAAAAATCATTATACAAAACTTGATTTATTGAACCATAAATAACATCATCAACATATATTTGAAAGAATAAAATTTCTAAAGATATATTATTCTTGGAAGGAGTAAGATATTCTAGTCCCATATTCAATCCATTTTCAAAATAAACGTCACGTCCCGGATCCGAAAGCCACTCAACAGGTGCCCTGAACCCGTTTGGTCACATGACCTCAGGCGCATTTCCCCAAACGCCATATGCTATTGACTAGCAGCCTGGGCCAATAAATGATAGTGGGGAAACTATGCCCTCATTTGTAAAAGTGTAGTGCAGTGGAATACAATATAAAACATACAAA
The DNA here is from genome assembly GCA_963277665.1 of Viscum album. Taxonomy (NCBI): domain Eukaryota; kingdom Viridiplantae; phylum Streptophyta; class Magnoliopsida; order Santalales; family Viscaceae; genus Viscum; species Viscum album. The sequence continues at coordinate 31,764,433 of OY728162.1, read as the reverse complement.
AACAGCAGAATCAGTAAACCATAAACAACTAAAATGAACAACTGGAGCAAAAGATAACCAACAGTCATGTATATAATGATGCAGTATGTCTCTAGTTCTAATAAAGTAGCCAAAATATGATACACCACAATAAAATACAATACCACGGAAAGTACAAGTACAACAGAACAAAACAGAATTGTTCAATAGGAATCTCAACAGAATCGCAAGCCTAATCTCGGTCCCATGCTCTCCTACTCCTCTGCAACAATCAAGTACCTATATAGGGACCCTTTCCCTTATCGACACCTATAGAAATATATTCAGTTTGGGATGAAGACAGGACCTAAACAGGGTGTGAGAAATAAATCCCAATAGGCAACCACCAGAGGCCAGTGCCCAACTGTCAGTGTAAACATGCAACAATAGTGTGAAATAGTAAGATGCAGTAAACTAGGAAGTAATCTAAGTAAACATCTCTACCAGTTACATTTCCATTTTAATATTAATTTAACAATTCAATATAATAAATTACCAAAGTGAATGTTCTAAGAAACTAGTGTCCTCAGACATGCAAACTCTTACCCTCAGGTAAATAAAATCGAAACCCGCAGGTGACTACCCATAGGCATAATGAATATTTCCCCCAGGAGTATGAGATATTTCCATCAGGCATGGAAGTACTATCCTTAGACATAGTAAAAGTTACCCTTAGTCTAACCAAAACTACCCTTAGGCTAAACAAAGCACTTTCCTCAGGCTAAACAAAATGCAGACAAGCAACCGGGCTGAGCCCAAAGCATAAAAAAGAAATTTAATACCAAATTTCCTCTCAAGAAAACTTTAAATAGGTAATAATTATGTTATAACCTCGAGTATCCAGGCCAAACGGCTAAACAAATGAATGCACCCCTGGGGGGGGGGGGGCTAGATCCAATCAGTGATCCCAAAAAACATTTTTAATTTATCTTTAGATTATCTATACAATTCAATATATCTTATCAGCAAAGGCCTCATCCATATGATGCCACAAACATGGGTTTGTAGCACAACGATATACAAAAATCAACCCAATAGTTGGAATGAACACCATACCACCTACCTCGATCTCCACTAATCGATATACGTGAATGACACCTTCTGAAACCATTGATAATGGCATAGATATGGGATAAAAATTTGTCCAATCAAACATAAATAACTTCCCCTCAGGAAAGAATTGGTATGAATGGCTCCAGGAGAAGGAGGGTCATACCCACACGGTTCAAACAAGATCAACGACGGAAGAAATAGATACCAAGTATGTGATCGAAAGCTCCTCCAATCTCTGACCTCCTCTCCCAAGATCCTTCGGCGTTCTAAGATTACTCTATTAAAAGAGGAGGCTACTACCCATTTTAAGCGAAAAAACACACTACACGGTGTGTACTCTCAAGTACACAACGTGTACTCTTCATTTTTTAAATGTTCCTATGGTAGATACTTTTCACCACCACGCTGTTTATCTATCAACATGAGTACATGATGTGTATTTTTGAGTACACGGTGTGTACTATCGCTCTGCTGGAGGCTACATTCACCACCTTACTATTCACCAGCCAACTGATTACATGGTGTGTAGTCAGTTTTTTACATCCTTAATTGCCGACAGGCCTACACACCCTGTGTACTCATCCCACATGGCCAAAGTACACAGCATGTGGAAAAGTACAAGGCGTGTACCCACAAAATATGGGATTTCCCCAATTTTCCTTATTTTATCAAAAAAAGAAATTAAAGAAAAAGGAAAAAAAGAAACTCATACATCAAGAATAAGAACCGTGTTCTTACAAACTTCCCCCCTTAAAGCAATTTTCCCCGAATTGCCCTTCCAAGGGTGGTAAAGATAAGCTTAGAACAACTCTGGCCACTGAGCACGTACGTCGGTCTACCACTCCCAGGTTTTGTCCTACACTCGGCTATACTACCATAGCACCCGTACGAGAGGAACTGAGTGGCCACAGAAAACCTTCGTGCTCCTATCAACAATACGAATCAGATGCTCCTCAAAGAAAGCATCGACCTGAAGCTCAACCTCCTCTGGCTGAAAATTATGAGATAGGTCTGAGTGATAACGGCGCAACTGAGATACATGGAAGACGTTGTGCATGGCCCGATACCTCTGTGGTAACTGCAAATGATAGGCAACCGTCCCAACTCTCTCCAAAATCTCAAACAGTCCCACATACCTCGGTGAAAGTTTACCCTGTCTCCTGATCCTCCTGTGTCCCAACCTCAGTGAAATGCGTAAGAACACCTGATCCCCGACCACGATCTTCACGGGTCATCTACGGTGATCAACATAAGATTTTTGATGAGATTTTTTAGTAGCCATCTACTTCTGTATCAACATGACCTTCTCTAAAATCTCCTGTACGAGTCATGGTCCCAGTAATGCAACCTCACCTGTCTCTAACCAGCATAAGGGTGATCGGCATGACCTACCATATAAAGCCTTATAAGGTGCAATCTAAATATTTTCCTGAAAACTATTATTATAGGAAAACTCGACCAGGGGTATGTGCTTCTCCCAGGATCCCCCAAAGTCTAGGACACATGAATTCAACATGTCCTCTAGAACCTGTATCGTATGCTCTGACTGGCCATTGATCTAAGGGTGGTAAACTGTTCTCAGAAGCACCTATATACCCAGTGACCTATGAAAACTCTTCTAGAAACAAGACATAAAATGGGCATCCCTATCTGAAATGATAGAACGAGGGACCCCATGAGGACGTAATACCTCTCGGATATACAACTTCTTGAGCTCGTCAATACCAAAGGTCTCCTTGATCAGAAAAAAGTGAGCTACATTCATGAGACTATCTACAACAACCCACACTATATCAATGACTCGAGGTGACCTCAGAAACCCAGTCACAAAATCCATCGCGACATAATCCCATTTTCACTCTGGAATGGGTAACTGTTGTAACAGTCCGGCTGACCTTTGATGCTCTGCCTTCACCTGTTGACAGGTGGAACATCTCGTGGAAAAACTAGCTACCTCTCTTTTCATACCCGGCCACCAATACTGGCATCTCAAGTCAGGGTACATTTTGGTGACGCCAGGATGAACTGCCCAAGCTGAAGCATGAGACTCCTACATCAAATCCTCGCGTATATCTCCTGGAACACACACTCGTCCATGGTTACACAGTACCTCATCGTCGCCTATTGTCCAACCAGGAGGAGGGTCCTCACTTTCCACTGACTCCCATAGAAATAGGCCTTCTAAATCAGAGAGTTTTCTCATCCTCACTCTATCCAAGAGGGTAGAAGTCACAGATAAGGATAAAAGATAGGTTTTCCCCTGACTATCGTGCACCTCTAAATGAATCTTAGAGAACCAAGCAATAAGATTCCACTCACCACTAGACTCCTTCACTACCTGTATCTGAGTCCTCCTGCTCAGTGCATTAGCTACAGCATTACCCTTACCAAGTGTATAGGAAAGATCAAAGTTGTAGGACTGTAGGTATTCAACCCACTTTCACTGTCTCAAATTTAAGTCACACTGTGTAAAGATGTATTTAATACTTTTGTTGTCAGTGAAAACCACAAAATGCTCTCCCAAGAGATAATGTCTCCAACAACACAATGCATAAAAAACTACAACCAACTCGAGATCATGCGTCGGGTAATTCCTCTCACGTGTCCTCAACTGTTGAGACCCGTATGCAACAACTTGATCACCCTACATCGACACTGCTCCCAAACCAATATCTGATGCATCACAGTAAACTGTATATCTCTTCCATTGCTCTGGAAGTATCAGGAGTGGTACCGATGTCAAACTTCCCTTCATCTCCTAAAAGGCTGTATCACAAGCTTTGGAAATTTTTTTACAACCTTCTCAGTTAACCCCATAAACGGCGCTGTTAAGCAGGAGAAGTATTGTATAAAGCGCCCGTAGTAACCAGCCCACCCCATGAAACTCCGTATTTCAAACACGTTATTAGGATGCTTCAAGGAAACTACTGCTCTCACCTTCTCTAGGTCCACCACAACTCCTGCCTCTGAGATAATATGACCCATGAAGTGTATTTGGTCCATCCAAAAGTGGCACTTTGAGAGCTTAGCATATAAATGATGCTCTCTCAGTGTAATCAATATGATCTCAAGATGGGTAGCATGGTCGTGTCGAGTATGAGAGTACACTAAAAAATAATCCACGAAGACTACCAAAAAAGAATCTAGATAAGGGTGGAACACAAGATTCATCAGAGCCATGAAAACTTCTGGTGCATTCATGAGTCTGAACGACATGACCAAGTACTCATAAAGACCATATATGCTCCAAAAAGCTGTAAGTGGTATATACGATGGTCTAACGTGTAACTGATGATATCCAGATCTCAAGTAAATCTTTGAGAACACACGTGCTCCATGCAGTTGATCAAAAAGGTCATCAATCCTTAGAAAGGGATATCAGTTCTTGACCGTCAACTGGTTTAGCTTCCAATAATCCATATATAGTCTGAGGGTACCTTCCACCTTCTTTGAAAATAGGATAGGTGATCCCAAAGGATAAGTACTATGTAAGATAAAACCCTTTGCTTGTAACTCCTCTAAATTCCTCTTGATCTCCTGTAACTAGGGTGTAGCCATCCTATATGGAGGAATGGACACAAGTGCCACTCCTAGCACAAGATCCATAGAGAAATCTACCTCTCACTCTGGAGGAAGACCTGATAAATCATCTAAGAAGACTTCCCGGAAATGATCAACTACTGGAGGAAAACCCTTCTGACAAGTTTCCTGATCATCAAGATATAAACTCCCAATATGGGATATGACTCCACCATGTCCACAATGCTCAGGTCCTGCTCATCTCTCCTGGACTTCCCATTTTCCCTTGTATAGAAACTATCCACCCTCAGGTGACATGAAACTCACCCTGCAAAGATAAAAATACACAAAGGCTCGAAAGGGTACCAACCAGTCCACCCCGAGAAAGGCATCATAACAAGTCATATCAAAGACATAGAGGTCCCATAGAAAGTGACACCCACCAACCACTAGGGGTCACTCCTTAAACTGATGCACACCTGCCATTATAATCCCCAATGGAGTGTCTAGCGTCATGTTACCCAAAGAAGAAGAAACACCGAGGCCAAAGATCTCCACAACGAGCACATATATAAAGCTATGTGTAGCACCCGCATCGAAAAGTGTAGAAGATAAAATAGAAGTAACTAAAATATTACCTCTGACAGTGAAAGGTCTGAGATCCTGCTCCTATTGGGTCTGTTGCACTGCATATGTCTTCCTAGTGCCGCGACCCTGTGACACAGCATAACTACACTAAGATGACCCGCCCTACTGTCTCTGAGATCCTGGTGTCTGACTAACATGACCCTGAACACCATCTCAACCTGCATGCCCTGATGCATTCTAATTCCATGACTGATACGAAGCTGTTGTCCCTACTCCCGCACACAGAGTTAGCACAAAACCCCTATCACTAGTCACTGGTAGAAACGCCCTGCCAAAACCCTAGATATGACCCATCTTTCCGCAAGATCAACACTCTACTGGGTCATGTGGACACTAAGGTCTCTTGTTTCACTCTTTACCGCATTGATAGCACATGACCTGACCACCTGAAGAAATACTATAGCTAGTACGGCCACCCTGATATAAATCCACTTGCCTTTTCCTCTTACCGGTAGGAATAGTATCAGAGATCAGTGCTAAACCACCCTGGTTCACACTACTAGCTTCTTGCAGGTTCCACTCAGTAATCCGTGCCATATTCACTATAGCATGGACTGTAGTCAACCTGAAAACATTCACCAATGCTCAGATGTCATATCAAAGACCATCCTCAAAGTGTCTAGCCCTCAGCATATCATCACCCACTAGAACAGATGAAAAATGTTGTATCTCGGTGAATTGGGCAGAATAGTCCATCACTGACATTGTGCCCTATTGTAGATTCATGAACTCACGAGCTCGATCTTCCCTCAGCTTCTTCAGAAAAAAAAAGTCATAGAAGACTTCCTAAAAATATTCCCACACCATTTCTTTGTGATGCTCGGTCTGGGTGGTAACATCCCACCACCTCTTGGCAAAATCACATAGAATGTATGTAGAGAGATTGACCCTCCGCCCTAAAGGCTTCTCCAGATGCTCGAAAATAGTATTCATAGAACCAAGCCAAGACTCCACAGCCTGTGGCCCCCCATCCCGTGAAAATGTAGGCGGATACTGCTACTGAAATATACGTGTCATCTCTTCCATAGATGTGGCAGCCGATGGTGCTCCCTGGAAGGTCTGCATAAACCACATGAAGCCTTCATGGAACTGTGCATCCACACTTGTGTTTGGTATAACGACATGTACTGCATCTGGTTCTGCTAGAGGACCCACTGGTATCCCATGGACTACCATCTCATGAGTATACTCGTCGCCACTCTTGTAAAGACCCGTAAAATTCAAGGGAAATATTTTCTTAATTTTCTTTAGAATTTTACAAGAGCGCGGTTTCAGACGGCACCTGATTCCGAGGCCCGGAGTGCCCGGATTTAATTTTCGAAGTTTGGCTCGGGTACGTTCAGTGAACGAACGAGCGGGAATTCCTAACTTTTGATCCGGTGCTCGGAATTGAAATCCGAGGGCACCGATGAACTCACAGCGCCGATATTCGCTTAAAGAGACCTTTTCGGGAGTTGCGTTTGTTGCGGGTTGAAAGTTAGTTTTGGGGTTTTTAGTTTGAGTTAAATAAAATTTGTATAGAACAAATTTTATTATAACTTGTTAAAAACCTACCAGGGGGGGGGGGTGGAAGTGGGACCCACACCCACTTAACCTCCCTTGGGAGGATTAAGTGTGGTGGGGCCCACACGAACCCCCACCTTTTCAAGTTCCCTAACTCCCCTCTCTCCCTCTTAATGGCTTGATATCTTAACATCTATTTAATTATACAACTCATGTATATTAAATAAGTGGGTTAATTTTTGGAGTTATCCATTTTGAATTTCAAACCTTTGAAATTCTTTGTTAAGTTTTTGATTAAATTAAGCTCTTCTCTCTTTTTGTTGGGTTAGAACGCTTTGGCCACCTTGAGAGATTTTGAGAGCTTCTTCTTCATCTTCAAGCTCTGACGAAGAACACGAAGAACGCTCAAGCTCCGACGAAGAACGACGCCTCTCTTCTTCGTCCTCCGTGTCAACGAGAGGGAACACCGCTTCCTCCTCGGACCTTCTTCGTCGGCATACGAAGATTCGCCAACGACGTATCTCTTCGGGCATATCTCTTCGTCAACGGATTTGACGAACGACGACCGCGACGCCCGACCTCCGCGACGTTGTCTTCCGCGGGACGTTGTCAAATCTTCGATCTTTTACCCGAGGTAGGGGTTGTTGAATATTGTTAATTTATTCCATTTCTTGCTCGTGGATCGCATGTCTACGTGAGGCTTTTGAATATTTTATATAAGTGTTATTGTTTAACGTGAGGGGGGGGGACCACATGGACACGGCCGAAACCCCCCTCCATCGTTCATGTTGTTTATTCTTGCGGGCGGAAGCAAGGTGGCGTGGTGCCGTCGCACCACGCGGATAATTGTACGTTTAACTTACGCGATGCCGTCGCGCGCGCACCATGGAAGAAACAACAAGAACGCGACGCCGTCGCGCCGCATTGAATGAATATCAAAGCACGGCGAAGTGGCGCGGTGCCGTCGCACTGCGCCGGATGACGAACACCGCGGACGGTTCCGGGCCGCGGCGGGACGAGGAGACCGCGGCGGAAGAGAAGACCGGCGGCCGGGCCGCCGGCGTCGGAAGCCGAAGAGGGGACCGGATTTTTCCGGTCCCGTTGGAGAAAACCGGCCGGCCAGCTGGCCGGCCGGAAGGCGTTAAACCGGGGAAAATTAATTCCCCGGCCAACGCTCAAAACCCCCCCTCTTTATGAGGGGGGCGGTTCATTGAAGGGAGGGGGGCAGCCGGCCCCCCAGTTCAATCAAGATGGCCCCCGCAAGGGGGGCCGTTTTCCACAAAAGGGCGCGGCATTAAGCCGCGCCGCCACTCCAAGAAACCGGGGGCAGCATCCCCCGGTTTTTCCTTCAAGCCGGCCCCCACGTGGGGGCCGTTTTATTTAAAGGGGCGCGGCAATTAGCCGCGCCGAAATTCCAAGGAAGCGGGGGAAATGTTTCCCCCGCGCTGCCTTCGTGTGGCGCCAGGCCGCCGCGCCACCGCCGGGCCGCCGCGCCACCGCCGGGCCGCCGCGCCACCGCCGGGCCGCCGCCGCCACCGGCCGCGCCGGGCCGCCCCAGGGGGGGTCGGGCCGGGTCGGCCCGGACCCGGACCCCCCCGTTTCGAACCAGTCTCGGTCTATTGGCCATATCTTGAGCCTCGGACCTCCGAATGACGAACCGTCTGCGGCAACGCGATCCTTGGATCGAGTCGGTCGTGTCGGTATATCGCACTCAAGGTTTCGGATTACATTGAGTTCGGCCGGGTTGGTTCGTTCACGGAACCAACCGGGCCTTCGGAGCGGAAACGCTCATATCTTGAGCTACGGACGTCCGATTGACGTGCCGTCAGCCGCGTTGTGTTCCTCTTAGTGAGACAGATCTTTTGGCATTCTCCGCCCGAGGTTTGGACGCAAGTGGAGTACGGTCGGGTTGGTTTTTCCTTAAAAACCAACCGGGCCCCGGGGACGAGAATGCCAATAACTCTCAGACCGGGCGTCCGATCGACGCACCGTCTTTTGCGTTGAGTTCCTGTTTACGATACGGAACTTTTGACATCCTTCGCCCGAGTTTTGGATACAGATAGTAGTGGCAGAGTTGGATCGCACCCGAAATCCAACCGGGCCCCTGGAACGGAAAAGATGATATCTTTCAGACAGGGCGTCCGTTTGACGAACCGTCAGCGGCGTTGGTGTTTACGTTTAGTAACGGTCCCTATGAGTATACCCTATGGGAGTTCGGGGTACAGTTGAGATACGGCCGGGATTGGTTTCGCTCACGAAACCAACCGGGCCCCTGGGATGAAAAAGCTAATAACTCACAGACTGGGCGTCCGATCGACGCGCCGTCTGTTGCGTTGAGACCCCTGTGACGAGACGGTATTTCGAGATACTTCTTTACGGGACTTTGTGATACTTAGAGTATCGACCAGTAGCTCGTGGAGGGGACCCTACCGGAGACGAGCGTGCAGAGTACAGAGACCGTGTAGCCGGCTGAGACCTGACGACTGCTTGACCGACTCGACTTGGAGTGAGTCGACTAGCCCAGTGGACGGAGCGCCCGGTATTTGGCGGCAGACCCACGGCGGACGGAGCGCCTGGTAGTTGGCAGAAAACCCGCGGTACTCGACAGGAGGAGTACCTCAGTTGGCTATTTGGGCGAGCGCCCGGTATTTGGCGACAGACCCTCAGCGGACGGAGCGCCATGTAGTTGGCCGCAAACCCGCAGTACTCGACAGGAGGAGTACCTCAGCAGTCTTAGGTTAGTGAGCGGCGGCCTCGGAGTCATGACAGGACCACTGTACACTCTAGAGACGGAGCTCTTCAGCAGTTACGGTTTCGATAATGAAAATCCTGGTTTGAGCTGAGACTTTTGACCTTGTGTTTACATCATGATTGAGATGGGTTACTTGCTTACTTTGGTATATGTATGGGCATATACCCGGGTAGTGGTTATCCGTTGTTTTCACAATCCTTGTGTTTCCTCATGTTTGAGATGGGTTACTTGATAACTTAGGTATATGTATGGGCATATACCTAAGTAGATTTTATCTGTTGAGATCTTCATATGGTTATCCTTGTTGGTTTTAGTGAGACCTTGAGGGTCTCGGGGTCCCTACTGAGTATCGTTATACTCACCCCTACACGGGCTACGCCCGCACTACGTTGTGTTGGTTGCAGACGACGGACAACGTTGAACTTATCTGAGGCTTGCAGAGCTGGACGGTACTTGGAGGTGGACTATACGACGAGGCGGTACCCAGAGGTGGTACACTGGGCGGAACATACTCGGAGCGGACGGCGGGACCCGAGGAGCAGAGGAGCTATCTGTACCCACCCTTCAGGTGGGATTTCCAGTGGACAACTCGGCGTAGCAGCTTTACTTTTCAGTCGTTGTTTTCCCTTTCGAGTTGTACTTTACAGTTGGGCTTGTATTTCCGGCCCCTTTTTACTTTTCAGTACTTCTTTTTGTACTTAGTGTTTTACTTCCGCTTGTACTCTGTGGTGCTTGTTTTCTTTTATAAAGGCAATGCCTTCCCAGTTATCGGGATTTTACGCCTTTGGTGCTAGTCGCCAGCCCCTGGCCTATGGAGGCGGGCTTGGGGTAGTCACGGCACGGGCCCCGAGGACGGGTCGTGACAACTCTCTTGGAGAACAACATGTGGTTGTCTTGGAGGCATGAATCTACAAGGTCAAACACACACTTTAGTTTATTTTACTATCAAGGTTATTTTTTCCGTTTAAGTATTCCAACACAAAAGGGAAATAAAACACATGAAATGGAAAAAAAGACTACACAACATGTATAAAGTTCACACAGCGTGTACCCTTAAGTCCTTACATGGCCGCGTTCTAATGCCGGCTTGGACATGTCTCAACCCTAGGTACACGGCGTGTTACACCTGCACACGGCGTGTACACCACTATGTCTCCCCGACCACATGTCCAAAACCACATAGTCTTTTACTGGTCTAGACTACACAACGTGTCCCACAGGTACATGATATGTACTAGTCAAGATTCACTGGCCTATGTTGTTAGTGACATGGACTGTGTTCCCAGGTTACACTACATGGCATGTTCCAGATGGAAACAACATGTACTCAGAAGCCTCAACCAACCCGTGTTGTTTGTGACATGGCCGACTCCTGAGTCAGACTACACGGCGTGTTCAAGGTAAACACGAAGTGTTACCATAGGAAGTTCCCTATCCCGTGTCTCTGACTACATGGCCTATAAAATGGTTAGAGACTACACAACATATACATAAAGAAGAAGAAATGTACTTATAAAATTTTCACTTCTTCCCGAGCAGAAGAGTACAGGGTGTGTGTTCGTAGAACCACACTCTGTGCTATCTGGGATTCTAGATAGTACACCTCAAAAACTACTCCGAAGACCCTTTTTCATTATTTTCGAGCATCAATATTCCATATTTCGATCCATGGGGGCCCACACTCCCCGCGAACCAAATTTTAGCACTTGAAATTTCAAAATATAAAACAAAATGCAACAAAATGTTGGATCATGATCCGCCAAATTCCAGTCCAAGAGAGACCATACTTCTCATGAACCAAAATTTGGCATTCAGTCTATCAAACCTCACACAAAAATACCCTATCAAATAGAAGGTATTTTACCAATGCATCTATCACAACAGCATGGATTTTCTAGCACAACAACTATCACAACAATATGCAAGTTCTAATGCACCTACATGGCATGGAATATTTTCATGGAATGTGATTCTAACATGTTTTTAAATGATGCATGAGACGGAATACCCTCATCTCATCTAGTGGAAACTAAATTGAACCCAATAATAACATATAAACATCACACCACAATTGCATCACCCAATGGTGAAAATCAAATCAACTGTAAAATCGCAAAACCAGAAAAATTGCAATACAAGGTTAATTGGATTTTCCCTATACACGGGTTAGTTAATCCCGGGCACAACCCATTACCAAGTACCAATTCCGTTCTATCACTAACTATAGGCACCAAATAGTAAGTCAAATAAAATAACCCCTCTAATACCACTTTGTAACATCTCGAATCTGAAATCCACTCAACAGGTGCCTCGAACACGGTTGGTCACATGACCTCAAGCACATTTCCCCAAACGCCAGAGGCTGCTGACTAGCATCGAGGGCCAATGACTAATAGTGGAAAAACTATTCCCTCATTTGTCAAAGTGTAGTGCAAAAGAATACAATATAAAACATACCACAAAAGCGAAAGCTGTAAACCATACACAACTGAAATGAACAACTGGAGAAAAATATAACCAACAATCATGTTTATAATGATGAAACATGTCTATAGTTATAAGAAAGTACCCAAATCATGATACACTTCAATACAATACAATACCATGTAATGTACGATTACAGCAGAACAACATAGAATAGTGCAACAGGAATCTCAGCAGCATCACAAGCCTAAGGTCAGTCCCATGCTCTCCTACTCCTCTGCAACAATCAAGTACCTGTATGGGGACCCTTTCCCTTATCGACACCTACAACAATATAATCTATTTAGGCCAAATACATGACCCAAACAGGGTGTGAGAAATAACTCCCAGTAGGCAATCACCAAAGGCCCGTGCCTAACTAATAGTGTAAATGTGCAATAGTAGTGTGCAATAGTAAAATGTAGTAAACTAAAAAGTACTCTAAGTAAACATCTCTACCAGTTACATTTCCATTTTAATATTAATTTAACAATTCAATATAAGAAATCACCATAGTGAATGTTTGAAGAAACTAGTGTCCTCAGACATGAAAACTCTTACCCTCAGGTAAATAGAATCAAAACCCGTAGGTGACTACCCACATGCATAACAAATATTTTCCTTAGGCACATAAGTACTTTCCTCATACATAGGAAAAGTTACCCTCAGGCTAACCAACCTAGCCCTCATGCTAAACAAAGCACTACCCTCAGGCTAAACAAAATGCAAACAAGAAATCAGGCCGAGCCCAAAGCTTAAACCGGAAATTTTATACCAAATTCACTCTAAGGAAATATTTAAACATGTAATAATTATGGTATACCCTCAGGTATCTAGGCCAAATGGCTAAATAGAGGAATGAACCCCCAGGGTGGCCCTGGATCCAAACAGTGATCCCAAATAGTAGTTTTAATTTATCTTTAGATTATTTATACAATTCCAGATATCTTATCAGCACAGGAATGATCCATACAATACCCCAAACATGGATTTGTAGCACAAATATACACAAAAATCAGCCCAACAGTTGGAATGAACACCAAACCACCTACCTCGATCTCTACTGATCGATATACGTGAACGACGCCTTCCAAAACCATTGAGAATAGCATAGATCTTGGATAAATTGTTTTCCAATCAAGCCTACATAAATTCACCTTGGGAAATAATTGGTATGAAAAACTCCAGGAGAAGGAGGGTCTTACCCACATAGTTCAAAAAAGATTGAAGGTGGAAGAAACGAATTCCTGTTGTGCAATCGAGAGCTCCTCCAAGCTCTGACCTCCTCCCCCAAGCTCCTCCAGTGTTCTAAGATTTCTCTGTCGAAAGAGGAGGCTACTACCCGTTTTAACCGAACAAAAAACTACATAGCACGTGCTCTCATGTACACAACATGTAATAATACTTTTTTAATTGTTCCTCTAGCTGCTACTTTTCCCACCGCACTGTTCATCTGTCGACATGAGTACACGACGTGTATTATTGAGTACAAAGCCTGTACTTTCAATCTGCTGGCGGCTACTTCCAACACCTTACTATTCACCTGCCGACTGATTACACGACTTATAAATACCAAGCACACGGTGTTTATTCAGTTTTTACACCCTTCATTGCCGATATGCCCACACACCCTGTGTACTCATCACACATGGCCAAAGTATGTGGCTTGTAGAGAAGTACATGGAATGTACCCAAAAAATTTGAGATTTTCCCCCATTTTCATTATTTTTGTAAAAACATTTAATGAAAAAGGAAAAGAAGAAACCCATACCTCAAGAATAAGAACTGGTTTCTTATAATAAATGAACATAATATTTCATACTAGGATCTTAAATATTGTATATGGCCGTAAATAGCATTGTTATGTGCAAAAATTGAATTTTTATATTGGGGATCTTCAAAACTAGGAGGTTGTTCAACACAATCATCCTCCATTTAAAATGAATTTAGAAATTCAAATTAATATCCAAATGATTCAATTTATAATTCATATAATATGTATATTCTATAAGGATTCTAATTTCTTCTAACCTAGACATAAGGGAAAATATATCTTCATAATTTATCCCTTTTTTATTTATTGTAGCATATTGAAACAAATTTAGACTTATTCCCAGTGATCACCCCATGATTTTTCTAAATACCCATTTAGTTCTAATAACAAGATAGTAATAAGGTTTATCAAATATTTTCCAAACCTTGTTCCTCTTCAAATCACTTAACACTTATTGTATAGTTAAAACCCAACTTTCATCAGTTAAGGATTTTTCTATGGTTTTTGGTTCAAGATGTAATAGAAAGGTAAAAAATTATATAGGGTTTCCCATATTTAATATAGTTATAAACACTTTATCTTGGATTCATATTATTTATTTCTGAAAGTATGGTCCATTAGGATTCTAGGTTGTCTATATAACATACTTTATAGTTCATTAGTATCAACCCAATTAGGATATGATTTAAAAAATGAAGTTTAAAATCCTCATACTTATTTTTTCTAAAAATATGTTATTTTATAATGTTTTTAAGAGAATAACTTAGCTCCTCAAATTTAGTTATTTTGAAATAAAAAGGACCACACACATAAAATTTCACATGAGATGACTCTTCAATAATATTTGATCTTTTTTTTGAAAACTCTATAATATTTGGAAGTGGAAGAATAACCTATGAAGACTCCTCCATTAGATTTTAGATAAATGTTTCTAATATTTTTGTTGGTGTTCATGATATAAACTTTACAATAAAATATCTTGAAGAAACTAATCTTTGATTTTTTATTATTGCATAACTCATAAGTATTTTAATTAAAAAAGGCCTCATTAGAAATCTGTTGTTAGAAATAAATGTTGTATTCATATATTATTCCCAAAAATAAGTAGCCATGCTATATTTAGAAAACAGTATTCTAAAAATATCATGTATGGTCTTATTCCTCTTTTCAATAACACAATTTTGATGAAGTGTATTTGGGTCATATGTAGTATGTTTAATACCATTTTTGGAGAAAAGTAAATTAAATTCAAGATTCTTAAATTCTACTCTTGGGTCACTTCTCAAAGAAACAATTTTAGAATCATATACATTTTTCACGTGTTTACAAAATTTAATAAAAATAGAACACGATTCACTAATTAATTTAAATAAAAACCCAAGTAAATTATGAAAAATCATCAACTAAAATACAACCAATGCATTTTATAGACTTTTTTGATGTTCTAGTATGTCCAAACAGAACCATTTGGATATGTTTTAATGGTATTGCAGTAGCAACTTATTTAATTGTTTTAAATGAGTACTTGCGTTTATTACCTATTTTTCATACATCACATAGTTTTTTTAAATTTGATATTAGTCAAATATGAATTCATTTTTATTTTGAATATATTTTCCTAGTAATGAACATTACAATGTACTAGTATTCAATTCAAAATACAAGATTAATTAATTTCAACATTTAAATGGTTTACATTATGACTAAATAATGAATTGATATCTAAACTATATACATTATATATTCTTTGTTCCTTAATGTTTTTAGATTTTTATTTTAAAAATGATAAAAAATTAATAGGAAAATCAACAAAATATGAATCATCACAAATTTGGTAAATACTTATCAGGTTTTGATATAGGTCTTCAAAATAGTGTACTTTGTTGATTTGGATAGGTTTAGATTTACAACTGATATGCTTCTAGAAATTCATACATTCATATTGTCACCATATGTGACATAACCTCCACCAATATTTAAAAATGAGTTAATGACAAATAATTATTCACTTCTATTCATTGAGTAGTCACTATACATAAATATTATTTAATTTATATTCATGTGGCTTGTTATATATATAGAAAAATTAAACAACATGATTTTTTTGTTACCCAGAAAACTACTGGGTAAGATGATGTTAATTAAAAAATAACTTTCAAACCAAATCTATTTATATTTTCTAGTAAATACAATTTTTTTATAAATATTTTTTAGGAAATGTGTTTTTATCTCCATAAGGATTAGGATATAACAAGATAAAAATGTTATAATAATTCCCTAGTTCACCATTGTGAAAACATATAACATTAGTATGTTTTTTTGAGAACTATGAAATAAATAGTTTTTAAAAATCCTTTGTTTTTTCACATTGACATAAAACAACAAATTTCTATTTTCTAAGTTGTTTTTACCAAGATCTTTAATTATGTTGTAAGATCCCATCTTATTTTTAGGTAAATATCTCCTTGAGTTTTTGTAATCTTTTATTTTGTGTAATTTTTACATCTATTTAAACCACGATGGTCATGTTCCGTCTTGGATATCAGTTGTTCAAATAAATGCATTCTGACGTTTTGAGGAAATATGACAAAATAAGAGAGGATCTATATAGAGATCCTTATTGGGGAAAATGACTTAATGTTTAGGTTTGTATGGTTATTTAAATTAATGGAGTCTAGGTATAAATGGGTTATGTATTTCATGGGTTCTTGTGAAGTTTAAAAGATTTAAAGGGGTTAATATTGTTAAAATAAAAAATTATCTACCAAACAATATAAAAAATATTTACACACTGTGTAAATGTAGTACACTTCATGTAATGTTCAGGTTTTTTTAATAAAATAAATCTGAGGCGATGTGTTTTTTGGTGTATCCCATTAAAATTAGTTACATAATGTTCAAATACATTACACACCATGTAATTCCCATACTTATTGTTTTATAGTTTTATTTATGGATGAGTTTTCATTCTATTCACTCACAAAAATTATCCTACTGATCTTCGAGCATCTTCGAGGAGAATTTGGAGTTCCAACTTCCCTTCCATATGTCATGTTTACATGATAAATCCCTAGTAACTCATTTTAGTTAGGTTTTTCCCTTCTCACCCTTCTTCTTTCAGAAGTTGTTGTGAAATCATTTGACCATATCTGTGTTTAGTTTATATCTTGATCAGTTTTTATCTATTTTTCTCTTGGGAATCATTCAAATCATACTCTTCATGGGATATTTCTGTTGGAAATGTTTTTATATTATCAGTTAATGGTAGGGTGTCTGAAATAATAATCCCATGGTTGGATAATTTCCATGTATATTCAATATTGTTATTGTGCCAATGTAGTGTACACCCAAATCAATTAAGTAATGAATGGGATTATTCCTTAGAGACATTTTGTTTCAATTGCCTTCTTACATGGCTTATGGAAACCCATTGGGTGATAAAACAATGAACATAATTTAATTGGTTAATGGATTAATGTGTGTTTATCCTAAAATGATACCTTAGGTGATTTCGTGATATAAAATCCCTAATTTGTGGATTATTAGTTATTTTTTTGACTGTTAATCAATTGTAATTTATTTTAATGTTTTCTATTAATGATAAATGATAATCCTCCTAATTAACCATTGATGTTTTTGATGGGATATTGTGATATCCATTTTATATGATAGGATTTATGTTCCATGATGAGATGATAATTTATAGGGGTTGGTTCTAACACATGTACACTTAGTTACTATAATGTTGATATTGGGTGGGCTCAACCCAATCCTATGGTGTATTGATTTTAGACAGTGGGATATTCCTAGTCCTATGCTTTAATGCTTACAAGGATTTTCCAGGATGCTATAATTCTTATAGGGCCTTGACCCAAATTTTTGTTATTATACCATGGTTATATGGTTGTGGTTTGTATTATCGTAGTGCATGCTCTAGGATATTCTAACATGGAGTTGATGCATGTTAGTTTACCTTGGTTATATGGTTGTTCCTGGAATGGTCATAAGTCATGATTCAAGATATTCTACAATGGTACCAAAGAAAGTTATTTTACCTTTTTTATATGGTTGTGGTTACAATGGTTGTAGGACATGCTCAGAGACATTCCATCACAAAGCTGATGCAGGTTATTGATGTATTTTATTAATTGTTAAATTATATAATACACCTATTTATTTATTTGTTTCATACAACTACTGTCAAACTATTTAGTTTAGAAATTATGGTGTTGATGTACTGAGTCATAATCACACCATATTTAGGCCACCATTTTGTACCTGAGCAGATTACTTGGATGCAGGTTTAGAATAGGGAAAATGACCTTACTATTGATGGTTTTCTTACTGGATGGGATAGAGTTTTGAGGTGGGACTGACGTGGGGTTAGAGATCAGAGAATTTTGATTCATTATTGAGTATTCTATTATTTTAATTATATTGTCTCTAGCATGGAATTTAGATACATTACATTATTTAATTACATTATTCCTTTATTATTTTTTGGATTATTCAGTTGGATTTTATTATTATTTTACACTATGTCTGTAAATTTATATCTTTCATTTCTATGTTTTATTTTCTACTCCAATGAAACTTCATAATAGGGGGTATAGTATCCCTAGTATTAATTTCACAGCCATGCTTCTAGTAGGAAGACTCTGACATATGGGGATGCATGCCTGAGGTGTCATAACCTACCCTTTTTGGGTATCTGAGGGACTTCCAGATCGGGTGATGTTACAATGTGGTATCAAAGGAAAATGTTTTATTAAATCTAATTTACTATTTTGGAAAGGTAAAAAGGTGAGTATGATGTGTTAGTACTTGGTAATGAACTTGTGCGTGGGTGTAGCTAACCCACGTATGGGGGAAAATCCGAGTGCTAAAGTATGAGATTACTATTTTTGCTATGTGATTTTTATAGTTGATGTTATTTCACCTTGGGTTACTCACATGTTTTATGAGGCTATTATTTTATAAAGTTACTATTATTTGAGTCTTGTAAACGTGGCTCTATATAGAGAGATATGAGAATACATCCATCATAAAATGAATATAAGAATATATAAACATCCATTGTTCATGATAATGGCATATCTATTTTTGCATCTGATATATAATTTCTTGTTGAACAGTGATATGATATATCTCTTACACTAGATAAATTAAATTAATTGATGTGTCACACTAAAACACTTATAATCCATGTTTAGAGAGACCAAGATCCAGTGGTTATCTCTTGTAATCACATATTGTGGTTGACCTGATTTCTATCCAGTTCTCTAAGGTGTGTATTTTTCTTGTAGAGAAAATTAATTATCATCATCTTCGACTTGAGAGTTAGGAGAGTGGGAATTAGCTATCTTTAAATGAAGATGAGCCGAAGATTCATCTAGTTCTCGATGAGAAAATGGATGTTCATCTTCACGATAGTTTCCTTAGGGTTATGTGATCCCAGGAAAGGGATACTATTCATACCTTTCCTTCTATGTTTGAAATGACAAGAGTGTTTTAGTTGCGACACCCTCTTATGTTTACTAGTGAAGGAGAACCTAAGGAAGCTGAGTTTTGGATCGAGTTAGTCGAGGAGATCTACATGAATCTAAAGACACCTACATATAGAAGGGTGAAGCATTCTGTATATATGATTCATTAAACTTCCATGCATTGGTGGGATATTTGGTGGAATCCGGGTAGTATAATGAGCTATCTTGGAAGGAATTTGATACAATGGTCATGATCCATTTCTATCCTGAGATGTCAAGGAATGAAAAATCCCATGTTTTCATGTATCTAATGTAAGAGGGAATGATAGTGCTAGAATATTCTTGATGTTTCATTGATTGATAGTGCTTTGTGACATATTTGGCAGCTGATTAGATCTCTAGGGTGATGAATTTTTAGTGTGGTCTTTACAATGAGATCAGATAGTAGGTAAAAATCTCCCATTTGAGAAGCTTTAAGGATTTAATGAACTGGACACTCATCATGAAATGGAATCTAAGACAGGACCAAAGTAGGAGCAAGGATGTTTTAGTAGGGAGACCAGGGACCTCTTTTTAAAGTTTAAATATGGTCCACTATGATACTTTCTTCCATGTTAGTAGTTAGAAGAGTGGTCAGGGCACTGGAAAACCACTCCAAGAGTCTGTTCCATTCTAGTGCTGTCAGTTTCGAATGTTTGTCCATAATCACCCACAATTTCCATAATACCTAGTTGAATATTTTATATATGGAATACTGGGTCATCTTCATAGGTTCTGTGCTAATATTTTGTAGCAGACTAAGGGCAGGGGATCAGGAAAGGCACCTGAGTCAGGATGGGGCTTAGCTATTCATCAATAGACATGTAGCTTGAGTTCCACTAGCTAGTTAGGCCGAGGAAAGGGACGTGGTACCCCAATACACAATAATTATCACCAAGAAATGAAAATAGATCAAGTTAGTAATAATTTATCACATGTCATAGGGGAAATCCATTTGCATGTTTTGTAGACAACTACGACTATCTTAGATACATGACCACCTACCATCAGAGTTATGATTCATGTATCATCTACCTTATCTTTTTTTTGATATAAATGAATCACATTATTTTATATATTATCATTTTTTAAAATGGTTTTTACTTGGATGTGGAAATATTAGATAGTTATTTGACCATCGACTCCATTGGGAGTGTGGTCAGAGAATATTAAATGTTGCAATGCGTGTTCTAGAGAGATTGGTGGTTATAATTTCTTTTGGGAATTGTTCATGGTGAAAACGATATGATTCAATTTATTTTATAATAAGTATTGGTTATTTCTATTCTAGGATCATATCAATTGGTACCTGATGATATTTACCTATATATATCCAAAATGTGGCAGTTATTTTTACCAAGGTGAGTAGGATCTTTAGGCTGGTTGTGCAGGACCAATTCAGCACAGATTGAACTATCTCACATCTCAGATAGCAAGTATTTCTCTAGATAATGGTGGAATGAAGTAGGATAATTTTCTTCTAGTGGTAAAATATTTTCAAAATTCATTTCATGATGATTTCTACAACTTAACGGTTGAGTGTTAAAATCAAGTTTACGATCAAGTTTGTGCTAGAAGCAGATTTAGTTTCTACCCCATTATATAGAAAGGAACCAATAGTGCTTTAGGAGTTCAAATTTCAGTTTGGATATCTAAAATCTGAAGTCCTCATATGGTATCGTATATCTCTTTGGGATTATCCAATTATCCTTGCTAAGAAGGCTGATTGATATTTGCACTTATGTGTGGATCAATGGAGGTCAAACAAGACAACGTTCAATAACATATATCCTATTCCATGCATTGATGATATCTTTAGCCAGTTGATAAGTGATAATATCTTCTCAAATAATGACTTGATATCAATGTATCATCAGTTGAGAGTGATACCATCAGACATACTGCAGACTTCCTTTAGGAGCTGGTATGTCTCGAATGAATTTCTAGTGATGCCGTTTGGGTTTTCTAACACACCTGTGGTATTCATGGACTTAGTGAATATAATCTTTCATCCTTTTATGGACAAGATTTTTGTGGTTTTTGTAGATTTTATCTTAGTTTCGTCCCAAACAGTAGACGATCATGAAAAACATCTTAACATCAACCTTAATACATTGAGAGAGAACTAGCTCTACTCTAAGATAACTGAATACAGTTTCTGGATAAATAAATTGCACTTCTTGGTCCGTGTAATCTTAGAAAGATTTCTAGTTAACCCAGATAAATTTTCATCCATGGTATCATGATAACAACCTAATAATATCTTCATGATTCAGAGCATTGTTTGTTTAGAAGGTTATTATTAGATCTTTATGTAAGATTTTTCTCGTTTAGTAGTACTGATGTACAGGATGACCAAAGAAGAGGTAATGTTTGTCTGTTCTAAGGATTATAAGAGAGATTTTCCAGATATTAAAGGAAGTTTGACCTCAACACCTATCCTCACCTTACCATTGTCAGGTAAAGCATATACTGTGCGATCTAATGCATTAAGAGTTGGACTAAGAGGAGTTCAACAGTATGAGGATCGAGTGGTTACTTATGGCTCTAGGTAGATAAGATTCCATGAGATCAATTACCCTACTAATTACCTAGAGTTAGAAATAGTTGTACATTCCATAAGATTTTGGAAACACTATCTCATGGGTGGTAGGTTTTTGGTATAAATGGATGAAAATAGAATCAAGTACATATTTTCTCAGCAAGACTTGAGCATTCGATAGATGAGGTGCATTGAGTATCTATAGAATTTAATCATTGAGTAGGATTATACACTAGGAAATGGAAACATCTTTTCAAAAACCTGGAGTCAAAATTCATAGACATAGGTAGTTTGAGAGTCTTGTGATGAGCAGAAGATAATAGTCCTCCTTGCATACATACATTTGATGTTTAGGATTCTCAGGGTTGGGTATCTCTAAATTTGAAATCTATTATATCGATGAATTTGGACCGGATTAAGACAGAGAAAATTTATGATATAGATGGATAAGTTATTAGAGATAAATTATTTGGTGGGGAGACACCGTCCAGATGGTAAATCAGTATTGGAAATTTTCTTCTTTTTTTTGGCCTATTGTGGGTTTCTACGGGCTTACACAAAGAGATGACAAGGAAGTATCATGTTTTTAGATGGGAACCACATCCTGGTTTAACAAATATGTATCATGATATAAAAAGATAGTACTAGTTTTCAGGAATAAAGATGGAGGTGGAATGATTTATGGCTAGACGATTCACTTTTCAATAGGTGAAGCTAATAATCAAAGGCCATCTTGGATTTTGTAGCATTTTACTATTATTGAGTTGAAATGGGATGATGTCATAATGGATTTTGTGATAGGATTACCAAGAAAAACCTATAAGAGTGACGATTTATGGGTTTTTGAGAATCAATGGAGTATGTTTTCCCACTTCTTACATATCAGGGAAACCATCACAATTGATGATCTAGGAAGTCATTTCATTTGATAGGTGGTTCTAACAAACAATTTTATGAGTATTGTTGTTTCAGAAAGAGATCCTCATTTCAAATCATGTTTCTAGAAGGGTATTTCAGAGGCTCTAGTATTACAAGTTCTTTTGAGAATATCCTACCATCCAGAGACTTATGGTCAATTTGAGAAGAATATTCAGGTTCTGGAGTATATGTTATGAGTCCGTGTTTTGGATTTTGGTTGTTTATGGGAGAAACATAAGTCACTCGTGTAGTTTTCATAAAATAATAGCTTCCAAGAATCTATCTAAATGTCAACTTCTAAGTATTTCTATGGTATTCCATGTTGTTCGCCTGTTTATTGGCTGGAGGTAGGTGAGTCAGCACTTTTTGTGCCTAGTCTCATGTATGAGACATCAGAGTAGGTTCAGTTGATCAGACTAAGATTGGTGACTATACAAAATAGGTAGAAATCATTTTCTAACCATCAGATATGACCTTTGGAATTTGAGGTTCTTCATCATGTTTTCCTTAAGGTGTCACCAAGATTAGGGAAACACCATAATAGGGAACATGGAAATCTATCACCCTGGTTTATCGGGCTGCGTGAAATTGTTTCAAAGATCAGTCTAGTGGCATACTGTTTATCCCTTACATAGTGCTATAGTTCCATGCATAATGTGTTCCACATATTATATATATAAATATATCATCCACAACCTTCCCATGTGATAAGAATAGAATAGATTGGGATTTGTGAGGATGAATCCTTTGAGGAGCATCTAACACAAGTTGTGGATTTAGTGGGAAATATCTCTAGGGTAGGACTATACCATTGGTTAGAGTACAGTGGTATCCTCAGTGAGTTCAAAAGGATGCTTGGGAGAGGGATTCTGATATACGAACACAAAATCTAGACTTGTTTGATAATACCACATAGTGAAACTTGGAGGATCTCATGTATTAGCTCTTATATATTGGGGAGGTTGTAATATATTGTATTTTCCCAAGAATTCCTCTCTATGATTTCTTCATTAACATTCCTTTTGGGTTATTTTTTCCTAATATTTTAACCTTGGTGGCTGGGTTCCATCTTGTATACCTATCATTTGAATAAATTATTTCTTATATTGTGAGGAAACATGATAAAAATTGAGAAGATATTTATAGAGAGCCTTGTTGAGAAAAATGAGTTAAAGTTTTGGGATTTATAATTGTTTAAATTAATCTAGTCGGGGTGAAAATGGGTTAAGTGTTTTACAGGTCATTGATATGTTTAGAATATTTACAGGGGGTTCAGGTTGTTTAAAGGAAAAATGGGATGAGAAATCATTTTGAAAATATTTATAAGTCATTCAAATGTATTACATTTCATTTAATTTTCATGATTTTTAATAAAATATATATGAGGTGTCATGTTTTTAGCATATCCCATTAAAATTATTGACATGAAATTTATCTACATTACACATTGTTTAATTAATTGACCCACAATTTTAAAGTATGTTGTGTGGCCGAGTTTTCAGTTTATTCTACTGAAGAATTATTCTCTTGACCATTGGGAATCTTCTAGGAGAATTTGTAGTAACAACTTCTATTCTAGACACCCTTATTAAATGATCAATACCTGGTAAGTCATTTTGGTTAGGTTTCTTCCTACTCTCCCTTTTTCCTATAACCTTTGTGGTGAAATCCTCTGACCATGTGAATTGTTGGTTTTGATCTTTATCATTTTGGATCTAGGTTTAAATTATCAATCATTATCTCTTTCTTCCTCATGGATGTTTTACACTAGAAGCATTATTGGATCATCAAATAAAGGTAGGGGTCATAAATAAAAACCCTATGGTTTGATAATTTTATGTTTATACAATATTGTGATTTTTGAAATATAGTGTGAACCCAAATCAATTAAGCAATGAATGGGATTATTCCTAGGAATCCTTTGGTTTCAATTGGATTCTGACATATCTTATGGAAACCCATTGGGTGAATGAACCATGGACATAATTGAATTGTTTAATGGATTAATTTTTTTTAGAATTATATGATACCTTAAGTGATTTCTTGATATAGAATCCCAAATTTCTGGATTATTTCTTATTGTTAGGACTATTAATCAATATTGATTTAATTGAAAGTGTTATATGAAAGATAAAAGGTAATTAACATAATTAACCATTGATATATTTGATGTGATATTATGATATCCATGCTGTATGATAGAACTTATGTTCTATGATGAAATACTTATATATTTGGTTGGTTCATGGAACATGGACAGTTATATGCTGTAATACTGATATTGAGAGGTCTTGTCCAAGTTCCATGCTGTAATTCTTATAGAGAGTGGGATTTTCCCAATCCCATGATGTAATGATTATAGGTATTCTACCTGGATGTTGTAATTCTTATATTACCTTGACTTGAATTATTTTGATTATACCATGGTTATATGGTTGTGGTTTTCATGGTTGTAAACATTTATCTGATATATTATGTAATGGAACCGAAAGAGTTTATTTTAACTTTTATATATGGTTATGGTTGGAATGGTCTTATAAAATGCTTTAGATATTCTAGAATGGCACAAAAGTAGGTAATTTTACCATTATTATATATTTATGGTTGGCATGGTCATAAGACATTCTTTGTGATATTCTTAAATAGAGCCTAAGTTGGTTTTTGTTGTATTTTATTAATTAGTGAATTAATTAATACACATGATTATTGATATATTTCATACACTTCTTATCAAACTAGTTATTTTATAAATGGTGGTGAAATCCTACTAAATTATACACACACCATATTTAGCCTGCCATTTGGTACCCAAGAAGATTACTTTGATGTAGGTTTGGACTAGAGAAAAGAAAATTTCTATTGATATTTTTCATACTGGATGGACTGGATTTTAGAGGTGGGACCAATTTGGGATCCGAGACCATAGAATTTTGAGTATTTATTATGTTTTTCAGTGTTTTACTTGTATTGTTTCTACTATGAAATTTAGTTACATTCCATCACATCATTAAATTATTCTTATTTTATTTATTATATTATTTAGTTCAATTTTATTTTTGTTTTGCACAATGTATATACTTTGTCATATTTTGTTTATATATTTTACTTTCTGCTACTACGAAACTTTATACTAGGGGTATAGTCTCCCTAATATACTTTTCACACCCCACTTCTAGTTAGTATCCTCTAGCGTATGAGGAGGCATGCTTGATTTCTCGTAACCAAAACTATTTGGACACATGATAGAGTAACATATTGGGGTATGTTACATAAGTAATCCCCCCCTTTAGTAAAAAACATGTATAATCATTAAATTATTTCACTTAAATTTTATAATTCTGATTTTTTTTATTTTTATCAATACTTGTTGAAATAAAATTCTATAACTATGTTGTCAAATCTGGAATTTATTTATTCAAACTCTCCTCTTCATCAAAAATTATATTTTAGGAATTTTTAAGGGCATTGATTTCATTTTCACGCTTTTAGAGTTAGTTTTCTACATGGTACAACATAAATTTAATTCTTTATATGAGATATTTTCATTGTATGATTTAGATTCTAGATCAAAATAATAAATATAATGTACATCATATGATTGTGATATAAAACACATGATATCCTTTTTATTGGAAACATCAGATTCTAATTCACAATATTTATTATCACTAGAGTATTTATAACTTATCTATGTTCCCTTAAGGGGTTTCATGTTATTCTTATTATAGGAACCATCCTATAAATACTGGCTTCTTGTTTTCATGAAATTAAAAGCAATCTGTCTTAATTTTATAGGTCTTATTTCACTAATATAATATGATTTATTTTAAGTTTCCCACATTCTTATTGTACATATAAATGGGTTTTTATAACCTCTCCTTTTATTGTATTATTTTTTAATCTTTCTTGAAAATAGAACATTCTCATCATTTGAATCAGAGTTGGCCAAGGTATATTCTTCTTCAAATGATTCATAATTTTGTTATTATTTTTTTCTTCTCATCATCATTTGAAGTAGAAATTTTTAATGCAATATTTTTCTTCTTAATAAACTTATAAAATACATATTTAGTTTTCAAGTTAGTCTCAAGAATCTTAAGATCTCCAATGAGGTATCTTATTTTGAAATTTTTGAATTATTTCGAATGCCTAATTCTAGCAGAGATCCCACTCGATTTAAGTGGAAAAATAATTAGAACATTTAGGGATAGATACGGTTTGTTAATTAGTTCTCCCAAGGGAAAAATATTGTTAACATCCTCAATAAGTATTCTATTTAATCAAGAGATACATTTTTATTCAAACATAATAATTTTTTTGGAACTTTACCTTTTTAGTATTATATCTAATATCTCTCACATTATATATTCATTCACAATAAACTAAAACATCTAAAAAAATTTAATTGCAATTTAACATTATGACACTCAATTAAAGTCAATAGGACCTAGTCCATGAATAACAACATTCATGGATATAGAGTTTAGGTTATAACTATCCTCATTACTTTTATACAATGTCACAAGTTGTGTAGTAATAATTTTATAAGGATTAATGAATTTCAAAAAAACTTTTAGAACATGTTTTTCCTATGATATCTTCATCCGAGGATTACAAAACTATAATTTTTACTATTAAAATAAGGTTCTGAAACAATAAACCTACATCCTCTATTATCAACAGAAGTAGCATCTATTTTAATATGATCTTTCAATTTAATCTTTTGAATTTTGAGAACTTATAAATCATTAGCTCTGATACCAATTGTTTTTCCTGTTAATGGATACACAATTTCAAAAGAGTGGGGTGAATTGATTTCTTGAAAATTTTATTTACATTATAACTATCCACTTTAAAATACTAAAGATTGAATATTTTATATATAAAATTAATGTGGTGAAAATATAAACACATAAAGAAATAATATTGAAAAAACGGGACTTATAGCGGTACGGGGAATAGAATTCCCCAAGTCTACTCCACCAAAACTCTACTATATGAGTTTTGTACATTTCTACTATCACAACCCCTTTTCTAAGGTCTCTATACTTATTTCAAGTGGCTGTTACTTGTTACAAAGATACAAATGATTTTAACAAGGATCTCCCTTTAAAAAATATTTTCACAGCCTTAACACACTCAATTAATAACAGTAAAGATGAATTAGTAATGAATAAAATTCGAAGGAATGATGAAACACATAGTTTTATATAGCAATTTAATGTAGATAAATACATATCTAGATAAGATTTTAATATAAAAAACACACCATTTGAGTTCCTTAAATTTTTGTAGATGAAATTGTAATCACAATATACAAGTGTTTAGTTGACCATGTATATGATATATTCTATGGACAAGCGTTCATTATTTTTGTCGATCGATAGTTTATATTTACATGTATGTGTGTATATACAAGTAGTACAAGAATCATCCATTTATATCTCTTATTTCAATTTTAACATAATCCCACTCAGTAATCACCATAGTCGAATGAATAAACCATTTGAAATGTAGAAGATATATGACCGTAATGGAGAGTCCTTACATCTCAAATATGGAATAAATTTGCATGGTAGAGTTTTTAGAATTCATATTCATCATCATATTTTTACATTCTTGACAAAATTCATTCTGACTAAACTGTTGTTTTCATATTTAGGAAACTCTTTTTCTGATACTCCTAAAAGTAAAAAATTACTTTTTGAGTGTTTGTGCTTACTGTATCAATGTAACACAGATGATCCATGTATTATATTACTCTTTTTAATATAACTAGTTGATCTCATAGTTCCCATAAAATAAAATTGAGAAACTTTATATAAAATACGTAATGTCTTACATAATGCAAAATTTCCAGAATTCACTATTTACAAAAGATAAAATTTTATGGGATCTCTTCATCTGTAATCATAAGAAAAAATTATTTCTATCTAATCCTTATGGATTTTAACATATGAGAGATAATTTTATTTCATCATAAGATAGTCCTATTACGATTTACGATAAAATTTTAGTGAAGATATATAATCCGATAATATCATAAGAATGGTTTTGAGACTTCAATGTAAGTTTAGAAATATGTTTTTATGATGATTAAATTACACATAAACTAAATTTACAACATAAGGTAAATTCCTTTTATATATAAAACAAATTTAATATGAATAATAAATCTGAAACTCTAATGATAAACTCATTATAATAAAAGTATGGGTTTTTTCAATCATCAAAATATATTAACAATTGAGATATGTTTGAATAACATAAGTCTATCTAAAATTTGAGTTGATTGGTAATAAATCATTCTGTTGATTTTTTTACCTTAGATGACTTTGATCCATGATGTGTTTTATGTAACAAAGATAAATAAGAATCTTTTAGACCCATCTCATGTTTTGAAATTTGAGGACCTTCATGTTCAACGTGATATGACTGTATCTAATAAGTTAATTCATATTATTGATTCTCAATTGAGGGTTATTCAAGTGAATTATATCCTTTTAGTTTGGGTGTTTTTTAGAATGGTTCTCTTTCTCATGATACGTGAGTGTGTGAGGTGTTGTTGAGTGGGAAGTGGCTCCCTTTTTTTGTCGGCTAGTCTTCTTGATGAGGCTTTATGGGGGGCAGTATGGAATTATAGTGGGTATAATTTTAATATCCCAAAACAATAATTTAGGTACTTAAATCCCTTTATTTTGATTAAATATTTTATAGATATTCTATTAGGGAGTATAGGGGAAATTTTTGAACTTTTCAACTATTTTTTGGTCCCATGTACGGTTTTCCCATGGTTAGGGATAACCATGCATACCATCCTATAAAATGTGAACCTTGAGATGAATCCCCATAAGGGGGAGCATGATGATGTAGGCTATAATTGAAAACCACATCCACATCCTTTCTAACTGTTTGAATTTGGATAGAGGGGGTTTTTTATGTTTGGTGTATGATTTTCAAAATTTTATGGCCGAACTATAGGATGTAATTTTAATTAATAATAATTTTGTTTTTGTACAAGAAAAAAAATTGTTTTGTATCATTATTCTTATATTGGAATACATATTTGACCCAGGAGATATATCCTAGAGATTTTGGGGGATTCCTTCCTTTATAGAGATTTATTTTGATACATCTTTGAGTGTTGGATCATTATTTTTGATTCTATATAACCATTTCTAGTTGATCAACACACACTTTCTAGATCTGCCTTTCTCCTCTTGAATGAAACCTTAGATCAAGGATATTGATTATATATTCATGGTTTATGAAATGGAATAAGTATATTTATTTCAGATCCATTGTACAAATGGGTATTATTTCTTGGATCTTCATTAGGCATTGTGCATTCTTGATGAATCATTTAGGTAATTGTCTTCCCTCTCACTCGTAGTTCTAGATATGATGTATCAAAAATTATTATTCTATAATTGTGTTTCTAGGATCCTATCTTGATTAATTTTAGCCATCTGAATCATCATTTTGAATCCTATATTCAGTATTTCATAATTTCATAATTTGTGGTGGGAGGTTTTATATGGTATTCCAATTGACTTAATAATTTATTCCCTCATTGATTTGAAAAGGATTTTTAATTGGTCCTCAAAACATTATTTGATATTCTTGATATTTTTTAAAATGGAATGATGTGTGTTGATCCTCTTTGATTATGGATTTTTAAAGATTGTGTCAATTTCTTGAAAGAAGGATTTGAAAATACTTAGTAATTTGATGAAAGGCTTTGATGACAATTCTTATTAAAATGGGGAGTAATTTTTTTGGTGTTATAAAATGATTTTAATTTATTGGAAAGTAATGAGTTTTGATGGAAACCAGATAATGTGGGTTTTGAAATGGAATGGAATGCCTGAAACTTGATTTAGGGATTCTTGAATAATGATTGATAAAACTTATTTTAGATGTATGATTTTCCCCTTGAATTATTTACTTGAAGTACACGAGATTCTTGGTAGTTAGGTGGGGTTCCATGTATATACATTATAGGAATGTATTATATCTACTTAAAAATGGACCAATGATGACATTAGTGAGTAAAAATATTGATTTTAGGGATTTAATTCATTGGGGTGGACTCATATTCACCCAGATATGAGATATATGGATGTGTTTAAACTTAGATTATTATATAACTATGATTGTATGTAACTATGTACCTTGAAACTACCAAACCTTGGTTCTATGATTGAAAATGATTTATAAATTTCAATATTTTTTAATTTTTTTATCATACATAGTTGTTAGAAATAATTTTTCTTGCATGTTTTATACTTTACATTGGAATGTTTTGATGATAATTATTTATTATATTTGGTAAAAATATTTTCATTCCATGTTTTGTTTAAAATTAAGTGTAATTAGTTTATTTCATATGGATCCTTTATGAAATTATTGGAATGTTTCTACTGGGATATTATTTCTCAAATCCAACTTTTTTCCTTTGGGAATTTATATACTTTCTTATTCTAGGTAAAGTAAAATGGAAATATCCTATTAGAGGTAGTGGATTTTATTGATATTGGGACATTGTGAGTCAGTGGTAATAGGTGGAGTGTGTGTTCCACAAACTTGAGGGAGATATTTTGATGATGATGGTTTTTATGAGATATTTGGGTTTGTTTAATTTTCTATCTTTTGGGGTTTTTCTTTATTTATGTATTGGTATACTATCTATTAATGATTATAATTCTATATTTTCATTTTTCTAGTAAATAATCTAGGGACATCATTCCCTATTGTTTGTTATTGATGTTCTGGTGCAAGTAATTGGCCCATGGGGATGTATACTGTCCTTCAACCCATGTCAAAACTTGTTCAATTTTTTGGTTTATTGGGTTATCTATGTTTCTTCATGACACTAATGGAGGCTTCCTTCATAGTTTAGGGGAACAATTGCAATAAATATGGTATTCCATATTGAAAAAATTATATTGGTTGAAAAATTATACAATGGGGTATCATGACATTATGTATGAGGTTGTGGTGTGATGAATGAAACTTAGTTGGCACTTCAAGGTCTTATCTAGGGGTGTTTTCGCCTTATTCAGTTAGGCTTTTTGTCCATTATCATCTGGGTCGTTAATCCATGCAATTATTGGGGCCTTTGGTTCATGTAATGTTTATCTTCCAATATCATTAAAATAGATAACATTTCCATAATAAAAAATGGGCTCCACCCTAGACTATTTTTATAATTAATTAACTATATAAATTATATTGTCAATCAATAATTAAATTAAATATACTAACTAACTAATTATGTGTTAGTAATTATATTCTTAATTACTAAATTTATTAATTGTATTATAAATTTATTATTATATAGTTAACTATTTATAATCAATTATGTATTGTTTTAATAAAATATTAATATTCAAATGTTGGAAAAAGTGGATCAAGGGTCCCACGTTGTGTAATGACCCCAACCCTAGAAGCTCGGAGCTGGTGCATTACTTTATTACATGTTCATGGGATAATAGTGATCGCATCCCAAGGTATTAAATAGTTTAGTATTCTTGGTAAAATAGATACATACTTGAAATCCACATTAAATTTAAAAACATAAAATACACAAATAATTTAATTGATTCTTCTATTATTACCCTCAGTGTAATCCTTAACATCAGTCGTAATATACTTCTTGGAATCCTATAAAAAGATGAAACATAAGAAAGAGGTTATTTAATATTGTCTATATGGGTATACATGCAGTTAAAGATATCATAAATAAAAATAATAATTAAGGTAAAGTGAATAACTAAAACACATGGCATCTAATTAAAAACCTGAGAATAATATGGATTGAATGAAAGATGATTAAATAGTACCATATAAACAATCACATGAGAATTAAAGTTAACGATAGATATTATACTAGTATAATAATGATATGGAATTTTAATAACAAAACTCATGATTAGGGAATGAAAAATGTGGCACATCATAAACATACCGTCAAGGCTTTGTCCAAGAGACCATACATAAATGGGTAATACATTATCCAAAAACCCAAAGTAGTTTGTCTCATAAGAACTACCTATTAATAAAGGAGATATAGAGGGCACATGACATCACTTACTAAGTTCAATTTATTACTCTTATTAAAGGTCTCAAATATAAGCAACATAAACTTCTTTATTAACAACTAGTATACAAAAAGTGAATAATTTTGACGATAAACTATGAATGGTATCAAAATAACATAAACACAGTCAATATAATCATATTCCATTCATTGAAATATGTTTTATGATATAATAAAAGATAAAAAATCATAAGACTGAATAATGTATTTTTACATAGATGAAAATAATTTAAAATATTTCTTTGAAAAATTATTGGGGAGAATAATATTTAAACATTCAAAAGTGTCCCATACCATTTTGAAACATTTTAATTATAATCCAATGAAGGAATACAATTAATAAAACTTATAATATCATTATAATAATAAGATTCATGATATAACATTTAAAAGGATAAGTATATACACCACACAACAAAAACTTGTGGCGAACAAGGCATATATCTTACAAAAGTAAAAGTGAGACGAGAAAATCCCTTTCTTTATTCATTTATTCAGTTGAACATTAACTAACATAATTTATAATGGATTTGAAAATTCTATTAAATTATAATGTAACCATAGTAATATTTATATTATCATATATTAACTAATTATAATATATCATTACCATTTGTTAAAAACCATCCATTATTTTCAATATTTTGGGTGTTAATTACCTTGTTTTTCTAGAGTGTTTTTATGTTTTACTTGTTGTTACTATTAATTATATCATTTTTTCATCATGTATAAAATTTAAACCACGATTTAAATATAACATATATTCAGTACATATGAATTTATAGTAATCCATAAAATTTGGAGATTGGAAATGAAATACACCATTCATGGAGATGGTAGGACATACGTACAAACGAACACTATTTCCATTTCATTCTCATATTAAAAGAATGAAAATTTATTTATGTATATAATAATTGTAGTATCATAATAATTTTATATCCATAAAATATTCTTAAAAAATGATCCTCAATACATTCCATTTATAGTGTAAACGAATCACATCGTTTTGAGGAAGCGGTAATCCACACATCCACAACCAAAGTTATCATATTTACATAAAATGGAAAGCATGAATGTGTATATTATATAATAATTCCAGAAGGATATAAAATTCATAAATACTATATATATCATATAAAAATAGAGTTTCTATCATAATTCCCAACCATGAGTGGTGTTAAAGGAAAAATGAACAACATCATTTTGTGATACCGTAGTTCACCGTACACAAGAATGATAAGTTCGTCACCCATTATATGGAAGTTTGTGTAAGTGTAAGTATAAACCATATTATAAAAACATATCAGTATAATTAAAATACTTATCATATTATATAGACATTATATATTAATAATTTATCAGGTATAATTAATAAATAAAACAAAACCGTTCCTTGATTAACATTAAATCTTATATGCGTATCTCCTTTTGATTTGAACAAAAGGACTTATTTGGTTGGATTTGTTCTAAAATTATGACGTCTAGAATTAAGGTAGGGATGTTTTTAGAATATTTGGATAGTGTTTTTTAGAATTAAATAGTTTTTGACACGTGAATAAAGATAATTATATGTGACTTTTATAAGGTAGTAGAGGGGAACTCTTGGAACGATTCAAAATATTAAATTAATATAAATTAGTTTTATAATAAAAATGGTTAAACATTAAGTTAGTTAGAAGATATTAATATAATGGTTCTAAATACTCTAAACCAATAATTTTTAGATAAGTTTATCTCACATTCTTACCCCTATATTTTGTCAGTATCCCTTAATTAATCCCTTTAACTCTTATGTTGAAAACATGTGTTTTTATTAATTAAGGGTTAATGTAGTTACTATAAAATTGAAAAATACCCTAAATGGTTCATTTATGACATATTTAATATTATCCCAATATTTTTTATGATTTTTTAGTATTTATGAATTTTATATCATTTAATAAAATATTATTTATTTTAATATAATATTAATTACAATTTTGATACTACTCATCACGTTGAATTTACAAAATCCACAATACACAATATAGTTGAAGAAAAACTTGTAATATATTAGTAAAATGTCATTTATTTATATAAAATTATTTTATGACATTAATTATGTGAAATTATTTTTATTTTAATATTTGTATAATCATTTATTTGATATTCCCATTAATTAGACAATTACGACATCATCATATTGTAAGCCTTTAAGATAATTATTTATTTCCTAAAAACTATAAAAAATTAACATGATGAATATCAGAGTTTTATATTTAAAATGAATATTTATAGTCTAATTTATCTTTAATATAACCCTATATTAAAAAATATATATTTATTAAAATTATGAGTATAACATCTTTAATTTTTCTTTAATTAAAATATAAAAAATGTGATACTCCCATATAGGTGGTTTAAAATATTTATAATCAAATCCCAATGATGATTTTTATTGAAATACACTGATAAAATTTTTTTTAACAAGATTTAGGTTAATTATCTAATATTTATAACATTGTTTTTACCCTTAATTTTATGATTTACCTTTAACTGTTCAAATATAAAATTACTAAAGATACAATTCATAATTACAAAAAATAAAATAAAACCTTATACTTATTTTGGACCCACTGATTACAAATATTTAATCTATTTAAAAAAATTCAAAACATATAATTTTCATTAAGTAATTTAAAATTAATCCCTTTGACAAAATGAGAAGATGAGTTTTTAAAGTGAAATCATTAAAAAGATTGAAATGTTTTTATATAAAAATCCAATGTGAAATTGATTAAAATAAACTAAATTTAATTAGATAATAAAATAATGACAAAAATATAATTTAAAACAAATTTATAATATAACTTAACACCATAAATTATTTATATGAAAAATATGTTTTTAATTAAAATGCATTATTTTTTCACAATTCATCAAAATAGGAAACTTGTCAGAAAAATAAAAAAAATTAAACCAAATTGAAATTTGATATTCTTATTTCAAAAAACAAGTTTATTTTTTCCAATAAAATATATAAATGTGGAAGAAGTTTATTTAAAATAGCTTATCTAGTAAAACGTGGTAAAAATGATTTTATAAAAATATTGGTATTTTTGTATAATAGTGTGTTTGTTCTTATCTTGTGACTATTGATTATTTTAGATGAAGGTTAAAAATATTCTATTGAATATATAGTATATATATATATATCATTAATATCATTCAATAATAGTAATTAATTTAACTCATTAAAATTAAACACCTTTGGAGTATAAAAATAGTTTTGTATAAAATCATTACCTTTATATTCATTTATAATTAATTAGTAAATTTTTAATTAAAATATATTTTTTATTATGTTAGTTAATCATATTAATAACCAACAATTTAAGGGATATGTTTGATTTTATTATTTTAAATAATAATATTTTTAATACTATTTTTTTGTAAAACTCAATCTTATATGTATCGAAAGCTATATAAGAAAGTATTTATTGTATGTAACATAATATTTCAAAAATATTGGCTTTAAAAAGATACATAACATAAATTATTGGGGTGTTACATTCTCCCCTCCTTAAAAAAGTTGGGTCCTAGAAATTTAACTTTTAACTTCAAAAATAAAATGTCGATACATGAAAATTCATTTGTGGGGAACCCACATCGGAAAGATGGTTGATAAAATATCCTATTAATAAGTGGGAAGGGAAATGAGAAGGTCCCAAAAAATAGGATTTATAATAAGATAACATTAATGAAAAGTTAATATGTAAAAAAATAATTATAGGAAATGATAGAGGTATTTTATCATAAAAAAGCAATTGATCAATGAAAAACTAAGTGTCTCAAAGAAATAAAACTATGATTATTTAGAAGACCATATTATTTAATAGGTATACATGTAATAGGGTATAATTTTTGTTTCTTTATATTTTTCCTATAGTTGAGGGATTATATTACTATTTAGATAAAGCACCCAAGAATACATACTTGATTTCATTCCGTATTATAATTATAATATTATCATTTGGTTGTGCTTAAATCTATTGAAAATTATTATCATATACCAAGAAATGGATATTCAAATAGGCTAGCTGAACCCTCAGGTTCCACATCAAAAATTAACCAGACACCATGTGACTCCTAGAACCACTTTTCTTACCAGGTACCGATGTCTCAAAGGCACACTTGAAAAAAAGTGACTGGTCCATCGAACCCCTGCTCAAAATCACTCACTAGATCCCTCCCGACATCCAGAGGTACATTTATGTCTATACTCAATTAAAAGTCACTATAATCTCATATCACTATGTCCTCAGAAACGATGATATATTTTCTTGCAAAATGATTTAGGCCCACAATCTCCATAAAACCCTCCTCAGCCCCCAACTGATAGAATCATCACCATCAACCGAATGATCCTCACCTTCCATGTTGTTTTATATGGAAATCACCCCCAAATATTTTTCCTAATCCACACTAATAGAGGTTTCTTCCCACATGAGTGGTCTAAACCACCTCATCATGGATTTAACCTATGTCCACATGACTCAAATCAGTGCTTGGGCCATCACGGGTGAGAGACAATCACCAAAATAATACATAAGCAATAGCATCACTGACACCCCATGCCCCTAAAACCATTATTCTCAAGTAAAATGGCCTTCCCATCCAATATCATAGGCCCTTCTCAATACATGATGGCCTCACCTCCTCAACCAACATCCATAACACCCAACCTATGATCTCATCAACCATGTAATTTGGGCCAAGACCAACTAGATTATCACATCTACTCAATCCTGATGGCCATGCCACCTCATTCCATTTAGCCAATCCCATCATAACCCCATGGGTCGCATCACATGGAACTTAAGAATTTTATCTTATCACCAAAAGTAGAAATATATATAATTAAAAACAAATCACTTTAGACAAGATATTAACACTAAATAGTCAATTCAATTTAATAATATTTATTTGAACAACTTTGAATAAATAAAATAAATCAATATCATTGAATTGAACATCTCAAATCAATCGAACAAATCAATTTAAATATAACTATTTAATTTATTAAATAATCACACCCCGACCTAACTACCTGGTGGTCAATGACCTCTAAATTAGCCTCACACATATGAAATTGTATTGGGCATTCCCGAAAAAATCCAACAAGGTCATATCCTCAATTTTATATCAAAAAATATGGTGAAACAAAATTACCCACATGAACATTAAAATATGAACACCAAAAGTTTCTAAAAAACAAAAATAAAGGTATGAACCACTGACCTTGGACTCTTTTACATACACACATCCGATATCAATATCTCACTCGAAGTATATTTGAATAAATATGAGACTTCATTGTATGACCTAAAAATAGGGGAAAATTCCTCAAAATAATTTAACACTCCATGAGGTAAATGAAAATGAGAATGGAATAATTGGTGTTATAATCCTTATTAATGCAGTTCTATATCACTACAAGAATATGAAATCGGACCACTAACGTAGGATATGGATCAAAATGAAGTGGAGAAGGAAATGGATTGTTCCTACACTACTATGGGCGGAAAAAATGAGATGAAATGGGGAAAAGGGGAGGAAATAAGAAAAATATAGGTAAGGGAAAAAGGTAATATCCAACCATTACTAATCCACACAGTTAGATTTCACAATTTTACAAACCATTCACAAAACCGTGCAGGCTACAATGCATAGGTATTGCCTACATGGATGGACCCATGCGACTTTCCATACAGTTTTATCAAACCATGTACAAACCGTGTGGTATCTCTATGCATGTAATGAAAAAGGACACATTTCCATGATCCCCCCACATAGTTTATCCAAACAATGAGGTAGCTCAAAAATGGCCGAATGTTTAGCTGGAGGCAGCTGCATGGTTTTTTCCCAAACCGTTCACCCTAGGCCCACAACTCTGAAACAAGACATCAGGACAACGACACTCCCAAAACCCATTTGAAACACCAAAGAAACTATCCAAGCCTATAAATGATTCAAAAAACATGATATAAAGAATATGGAACTCTCATAATTTAGTTTCAATCATTAAAAAATAAAATGATGTTGCTGATAATTGAAAAATTCAGAATATGAGTGGTTTTCAACTCGATTCAAAGACCTGACACATTAAAATCTCCCCACATTAACATAGATAATTCCATATATATCAAAGGAAACCCAAATGTGGTTCATAACATACAAAATCCTATAGAAACAACCCATACTACCCCGGTCTCAATGGTATGGGTCAAATACCTCAATGGGGATACCCACCTTAGGAGTGACCTACCCTGGTCTCAAATGACCCAAAATCTTAATTCAAGCAATGGTCCATCAACTAATTCATGGACTCAAAGGTCCTCCCATGATGCTCATCAATATTGAATCTCATCATGTGATCTTGTATCATTGCTGACACCCATCCACATCCCGCACCACCTCGGTGCCCACCTCAAGCCCATATCACACATGGCAGCAATGAGGTTACACATCACCAAAGATGAAAAAATTAGTTCTAGTGACTTTCACATCAATAATGTACATCCCTACAATGGTTACCATATGTAAACACTCTTCAATTAAATGAATCCATCGATTCCCCAATGAAAAATCACCTTTGAAACACACATGAAATGATGATCAAATACAAGACCTAGTGCCTCACACCTCATATATATATATGATGAATATGATACAATCCCAACCTACTAACCAATATATGGTTAGTCCATGTACATATCTTATGCACTTAGTTCACTTAAAACATACATGACTCAAAAGGCCATGCCAAACGTAATTAATGAAATCACAACCACACCTATGGAGTACCTATAACCATTATCATCTCACCATCCTTCTTAGCCTATTGTATCTCAATGACATGAACCCAGACCAAAGATCCACTACTTGAAACCTAGGATCCCTACATTGGTTCACTAACCATTAGCCACTAACCCCACTGCTGGGTCCCACTATCTCTTCCATGAACTCTGTATAAAACTAAAGAACGACTACCATCACTTAGTACCACTCCTAAAATGATCTCAGACACCGATGTATGCCCCATTACCTAATTTAAAACTACCCAAGATGGATTCCCATTGAACCCCTTGATGTGAAGTACCTATCCATATGACTGAAACTCCTTTGGAGGCCTCTCACTCTGAGTTCGGACATGTTCTGGCTACACAAACATAAAGTAAACCATAAAAGACCCACTACGATGTGGTATATCTGAGTCTATGGAATGACTTCCCTACTAAAATTCATCCCGAACTCTCTTTCAATTATCTGAAGTGTCTCTACTGAAATAACTTGAAGCTACTACTCAGCTTGAGTAAGACATGTCCATCAGGGTTTCCTCAGTTATGAGAACCTATTTCACTACCTATGATAATGATGACAACCTAAAGATGTTTACCTGCTTATGAATGGAATGTTGTAAACCATCCTCGAAGCACCTCAACCACGAGTTTGCATCACTCACCATGCCAGGTGCAAATAGAGTCAATTTAGTGAACGTTGCTTCATAGTCCATGAAGGAATTTTCATTCTACAGAAGGATCAATAACTCCCAAGACCTCTTGGCCTAAGTGTCTCAGAAAATAAATGATTGAAGAATCCAGCCTCAATGTTCTTCTAGGAATGCCACTCGTGTCCAAATTCATGCACCAAAAAATCCCACCAGTGATTTTCTAGTCCTCTAAGCATGTTGGTTACCAACTTATACCTTTTCCCTAGAGGCATTTCGATATCTCAAAGATCATCTACAAACTCTCAATCTATTTTCATCCACC
The DNA here is from genome assembly GCA_963277665.1 of Viscum album. Classification (NCBI taxonomy): domain Eukaryota; kingdom Viridiplantae; phylum Streptophyta; class Magnoliopsida; order Santalales; family Viscaceae; genus Viscum; species Viscum album. Next base: position 31,723,799 of record OY728162.1, on the reverse strand, counting down.
TATGGACCCCCCTCACCTTGAAAAAGTGGTGGGTGGTATGATTTAAACTACCAAGACAAATACACCATCGAAGGCTCTACTCCTTGAGAACCCATGTCAACCCCCTGTAAGACACAGACCAGGCTCACTATGACATGGTCATCCAACCAAAGTCCAAAATATGTTAGTTATGGAAGATTCCCAAACTACACTAGATCCTAAACCTATGAATGTACATGTGGATCATGATCTAACTAACCCTCAAGGGTTTTCACATGCTCATGATCTAACGACCCATTTTCCTCTCCATCCTAATGCTCCATCTAAGTAGTCTGGGTAGAAACCCACTGAATACCATCACATGGTAAGACATACCAATATATTTATAAAATGCAGATAAAGAAAGGATTAAGTAGTATTGAATCATCACTACCCTTACCATTCTCCATAGAAATCATTCCACACAACATCTTGGCTTCTTGGACTCCTATCCCTCTCTCAATAGAGCCAAATATCAAAAATACCATGATCTACCCCCATCCTAACAACCATCTTTACCTCAATCCGATGACCAGGTCACCTAACCTTGTTATCAAAATTACCCCATGCCATAGCACCTGCCTACTCATATAAATACCAAGCCTAGATACCACATTATAAGAAATATATATATATATATATGTATATATATATATCATAACACATGTCATATCACATTTTGCATAACAAAAAAAATTATATCACATACATATACACAGATGCAGTTTACATTTAAAAAGAAATTTTCATAGGCGCATGAAGATATATAAAATTTAAACATCCTATTATTTTCCTAAGGAAAGAAAGGATAGGAATCACAATCACACCTTGCCTCACCAAACCAAGGTTCACAAGTCAGAATAGGAAATAAAAAATATAATTTAATCCTATTGAGGTCAAATTTATAACAATTGTAAAATGAGAAAAATAGAACATTGAAGCCCAACCTTAGAAACCTGGTCCATCCCTTATACATGGGGTTGTAGGAACTGAAGCACAAGTTATAAACCTAGTTCTAAACACATAATGAACTAAAGTCTACCATAGTACAAATAGTAAGACCAGCAGAAATGGAATGGTTCTGGATTCCATTAGTATCTAGCCAATCATAGATACAAAATCCTAGTGAAGAACTACTCTGATACTACTTGTGGCATCCCCGACCCGATTGGCCAGCCTAATGGTTCTATTGGGATAGAGGGATACTAGCCTTAAGGGAACCTCCCCAATCACTAAATGATACTAATTAGCAGTAAGGGAGTAAAGAGGTATAGTGGGGAGGCTATACCCTTAGGGAAGATATAATAATACAAGTCCGAGTAGATATATACATACCCCCCACACACATATCATGTTATTGAAAAGTAAGACTTAGTTGAATTGAACCAGACCCTACAATGGAAGAATCACATACAATATCAAATAAATATAAGAAGAAATAAATAAAGTATCATAAATAAAAAAACACTATAGAATACCACTTGTAGCTACTAAAACAAAACAAAGCATTTATAACAATATATATCATATAAATCAATAACTAGTTGATGGTTTCCCATGGCTATCCAAAAGTATATACATATACAATAAAAAACAAACTAGTAAAAAAATGAAAACTAAGTAAAAAAGGGAAATTTAAAAGAAACTTCTGCATAGGAGAAAACCTCAAGGCCCCTTGATAACATCCAATGGTAACAAAACTATGGTCTAGATCATGAGGCTAATACTTTACCTGAATGGAACAATAAAAAGTCTACATGAATCCCAAAGGGCTTGCGTAGAGTGTTATAACAAGTCTTAGTAGGATAATAACTAAGTGTGCTTACCCAACATAAGTGTTTAAGGATGTGTGAGATTTAATAAATAATTAAGTATCATAAACTTAAAGTGAACATATACTTCCTTAGTTCTCAACATCCACCAGGAAGTCATCACCTACCTTAGGAAATATCGGAATATCTGAATAGGAGAAGGTCCTTATCCCATGGTCCAAGGTACCTCTGATGTCATACTGACAAATTGAACCCTCAGGTTCCATCTGAAAAAGTAATCTAATACTACAAGCCTCCTGAAACCTTGTGTCTTAGTAGATGCGAACATTCCGAAGGCATTCCCAAATAAAAGTGTTCGGTCCCTCAAACCCCAGCTCAAAATCACACTTCATCTCAACCTTAACATCTAGAGGCAAAAAATTATGTCCGCAATTAAAATTCACTGTTGGATCATAACACAATGTCCTAATAAACAACAATATACATTCTCTTAAAATGATCTAGGTCCAAGACATCAATTCAGCGAGCCTCATCCCCTAACCTATAGCTTCATCGCCATCAAACAAATTTTCCTCACCTTTCACATGGATTTCCACAATATGTACCCCAAACAGATTTTTCTAATATGTAATACTGGGAGTCTCTACAAATACATGTGGTCAAAAACACCTCATCCCATAGTCAACCTGTTTGAACATGACTCAAATAATCACTTTTAACTTTCATGAGGGAGGGTAAATCAAAAAAATAATACATAATAAACACCATCACTAGAACATAGTGCCCCTCAAACCACAACATTCATGTCCGATGGCCTTTCCATCCAATATCATGGGCTATTAACAATACCTGAAGACCTATCTAACTCAACCAACATCCATAATTCCCAAACCGTGACCTCATTGCCCAAGTAATCTGAGCCAATCCCAACCAAGCCAACACATCACCTCAATACTGATGTTCGTGCCACCTCATTCTCTTGGTCCAAGCCCATCAGGATCCCATGGGTATCATCACATGAAACTCAAGCATTTAATCTTATCAAATGTATCCACATATAAATCATTAAAAAATTCCTTTAAACAATAAATTCAATCTAAATTTTTAATTTAATTTAATATGACTGAATTGAACTACTTTGAATTAGTAAAACAAATCAATATCATTGATTTGAATATCTCAAATCAAATAAGCAACTCAATTTAAATATAATAATTCAATTTAACAAATAATCACAACCTTAATTAACTACCCAGGTGGTCAATGACCTCAAACCTGACCTCACACATATGAACTCGTCTTGTTTAGTCATAATTACATCCCATAAAGTCATACCCTCAATTAAATATCAATCATCAGGGTCTATCTCACTTACCCAAAAGTGTGCTAAAATCCACACCCCCAAAACTTCTAAAAAAACACAAATAAATATATGCACCACCCACCTTGGGCTCAAAGACAAAGGTATATCTGATATCAAGGTGTAAATTGCAGTGTATTGTTAGAAATATTTGTTTCTATTAAATACCATAAAAAATAAAAAAATGGCTAAAAAAATTTAGTGCCCCATGAGGCAAAATCATAGGAGAAAAGAAGAATGGTTGTGATAATCATTACTGATGTGGTTCTAATGAACCTAGAGGATCTAAAATCCGAACAGAAATAAAGGCGAGGGATCCAAATGAATAGGAGGAAGAATATAGAGGGTTCTTACACTATTTCTTGTGACCCATGATAGAAGAAATGTGGGAAATTGTTTGGAATAATAAAAATAGGGATATTGGTGAAACGGTAATTTCATACCATTTCTCATCCACATGGTTATCTCATATAGATTTCATAACCATGCATAAATTGTTCATGATACAATTCATAAGTGCTACCTATATGGTAGTACCCATGTGGATTTCCACAATGTATGCTCTAACCATGAAGAAATCATGTGGTATCCCTCTGCAACTAATGCAGACAAGGCTATACGGCCATGTGACCCCCTCTCACGGTTTCTCCAAACTATATGAAATCTCAAAAATAGGCCGCACAATTAGCTGGAATAGGCCGCATGGTTTTCCCCCAAACCGTGTGCCCTGACATGAAACTCTAAAATAGGCCATCATACATATGGTGCTCCAAAAACACTTTTTAAACACCTAAGCCACTCCCTAAGCCTTTATACCCGCCAAAAAACATGATATAAAGATGATGGAACTCTCATAATTGAATTCTGATCATTGAAAAATTCAAAATGGGAGAGGTTTTTGAACTGGTTCAAAAACCCGAGACGTTACAATAATCAACAGAAACATTCGTATTAAAAACTAGCATATGAAATGTAAATAATTTAACCATAAACTTTAAATGGTATCAATATATCACATCCAAATTAAAACTGAATCATAAACCATTCAATGAAATATAGAAAATAATATCATAAGAGATAAAACTTAAAGAATAATATGATTCAACAAAGTATGTATAAGTATATGATAATAATTTAAATCGACTTCATTAACAAATTCTTGCGGAAAATAATCTTCAATCATTCCAAAGTGTCACATACCACTTTGAAACATTTGAATTATAATCAGAATTAACAAATAAAATTAATTAAACTTATAATTTCATGAGAATAATTATATTCCTGATATATCATGTCAAAGGAGTGGTAGATACACTACACAATAAAAATAAGTTGTGAACAAGGAATATATCTCATAGATGTAAAAGTGACATGAAAAGATCCCTTAACTTATTCTTTCATTTAGTTGAACATTATTTAACCCAATTTACAATGGGTTTCATCATGTTATTAACTTATATCAGTACCATAATCATATTTATAATCTCATATATTAACTTCTTATAATTTATTATTACCCATTTGTAAACAATCATCCAAAATTTTCACTATTTGGGGTGTTAATTTCTTAGTTTGTCAACTATGTTTTAAATTGTTACTTGATGTTTGTATTAATTAGATCATGATTTAATCATCAATAGAATTTAAAAAATAATTTAAAAATCATATATATTCATTAAATATTTATTTATAATTATCTATAAAATTTTGAGATAGGAAATGAAATGCACCCTTCATGAATATGGTAGACCATACATATGCATAAATGATAAATCCATTTCATTGTCGTATTAAAAGAACCAAAAGTAAATGATGTATATAATAATTCCAATAACATATTTATGTCATATATTTCATATATTTTTAATAAAATATTCCTTAATACATTTTATTTATAGTGTAAATTAATCACATTGTTTTGAGGAACCAGTAGTCTACATGTCCACAATAGAAGTTATCATATTTACACAAAATAAAAAGAAAGGAGATGTGTGTTATATAAAGATTAAATAAAAATATAAAAATAAAAGATTTCATATATAACATATAAAAATATATTTTCCATCTTAATTACCATCCATTAATAATGGAAAAGGAAAAACTAAAAACATCATTTTGTGAGGCGGTAGTTCATTGTACACAAAAAACGACAAGTTCGTTACCCATTAGATGGAAGTTGTGTAATTGTAGGTAAAAAATTAATTTAATAACATCTTAGTATATTTATTATTATTAGGTTACTATATAAACATGTAACAAAAATATTTTAAGTGGGTTTAAAGAATAAAGAAAATAAAAACATTTGTTGATGAACATTACATCTTTTTTGGGTAAATCAATTCGATTTTCACAAAATGGCTTCTTTGGTTAGATTTTTACAAAATTAATGAATCTAGGTTGAATTTTAAGATGTTGTTATTAGATTTTTATAGGGTGTTTTAGAACCAAAATATGTTCTTAAGTGTAAATAAAAGAAAAGTAGATGTGTCCTTTTATAAGAGAGGGGAGTTGAACTCTTGGAAATCTTCAAAATATTAAATTAAAAAAAATTAAATTTATAGTACCAATGAATCCAAAGTTATTCTGTTAGAATATAATATGATTTTGGTTCTAAATTATTACAAATGATAATTTTTAGAAAACATCTGGTCGCATTATTACCCTTATCTTTTTTGCTTTATCCCTTAATAAATTACATTAGCTCTTAGTGTGACAATGTATGTTATTTTATTTAGGGTTAATATAGTTACTCTAAAATTCCAAAATAACCTTAAATGGATCATTGATTAAATATTTAATCTTATCCCAATAATTTTTAAGAATATTATATTTTTATGAATTTTATATCATTTAATATAATATTATTTATTTTAATATAGTATTATTAACAATTTTGATATTATTCAACACTTTGAGTTAAAAAAAACCATAAATTAATATATCTTAAAAAACGTCTAATATATCTATAATGTATAAAATATATCCTTAAATTTTTTTGTGACATTAATTATCTACAATTATATTTATTTTATTATTTTTATAATAATCTATTTGATATTCCCATTAATTATGAAATTATTACATCATCATTGTGTAAGCCATTAAGGGAGTTATTTGTTTCCAAAAAATTAAAAATAAATTTCCATAATAAATATAAACAGTTTATATTTCAAATTAATTTTTATAGTCTAATTTTTATTCTATATAACCCAATATAAAAATTTTTATAATTATTAAAATTATAAGTATAATATCTTTAAGTTTTCAATAAATGAAATATAATAAATGCCATACTATCATCCAAGTGGCTTAAAAATATTAAAATATATTTCCAATGATGATTTTGGTTGAGAATTACCATCCAATGAAATTTGTACAAGTTTTAGGGTAATGTTATATTATTTATAATATTATTTTCCCCTTAATTACATGATTTACCTTCAACCATGTTAATAAAAAATTACTAATGTTACTATTCATAATAACAAAAAATAAAAGAATATTATTTACTGAATTTAGACCCATTGATTAAAAATATTTAATCTATTTTTAGAAATTCATAATACATAATTTTTAGTAATTAATTTAAATTTAATCCTATTGACGAAATGAGAAAATGAGTTTTTAAAGTTGAAATGTTAAAAAGATTGAAATGTTTTATTACCAAACATTAATGTCAAATTCATTCTAATGAACTAAATTTGATAACCTAATAATGTTTTTTTATAATTATACTTTCAATAAAAATAAAAATATAAATCATCACCATATATTTTCTAGAGGAAAAACCATTTTCAATTAAAATGTAATATTATTTTCTCTATTCATGAAAACATGAAACTTGTTAGAAAAATAGAAAAAATTAAACAAAAGTAAATTTTGATATTATTATTTCAAATAATAAGTTTATTTTTTAAAATAAAATATATAAGTGTCAAAAATTGGATTCCAAATATGTTTTCCTTTAAAGGCGGTAATACTATAATTATATAATTATATGTTTTTATGTGTAATAGTGGGTTTGTTGTTATCTTATGACTATGGAATATATTTTATGGGTGTAAAAAGAATTTTTATGAATATATATTATATATATTTCATTAATATCATCCAATAATAGTGATTAATTTAAAATTAAATTTACTTTGATGTTAAAAATTGTTTTTTGTAAAATCATTCAATTTTTATTCATTTGGTTTCTGTATTCAAATATAATTCATTGGGTACCAATGAATTAAACCATATATTTTCATAAGTTATTTAAATCTATTTATAACCTCCAGTTTAATTGATAGGTTATATCTTATTATATTAAATAATAATATATTATTATTTTGTAAAACTTAGTCTTGCATGTATCTCATACTATCAAAGAAAGTATTTGTTGCATGTAACGTAAGATTTCAAAAATATTATCAATAAAAATATTCATACCATAAAATATTGTGGTGTTACACATTAAAAATAATTATATGATGTCAATCCCTACTCCCCAATATATATTAGTATTGAGTGTGGTTTTTTGTTATATTTTAATATATCCTTAATATAGGTAATTTCAAATATAAAAATAATAATTTAATTACTATTTAACTATATGTATATGTATGTTACAAACCAAAAAAAAGTAAAAATTATATTAAAAGAAATAAAAACTGGTGGTGTGAATAACATTCACATTGCCTATTGAGGGTCCTAAGAGGCATGAACCCTGTTCATGCTTCGACTTTAGTCAAAAAACAAGAATGAGGTTCACACATTGAGGAACACATTCTTTAATCTATTTTTACAACTAATTTTTTTTCAAAGAAAAATTTAAAACCTAAAAAAATAATTTTCAAATTCTCTGAAATATCTCTGAAGAGGATAATTCCATAAAGAGAGCACAATAAGGAACTAGTAGCAGAAAAAAACATTTTCTCATGTCATAATGTTCTTTTATTTTTATTCCATATCATTTTGTTTATTTTTCATGTAAAATATAATAATTAAATATCTATTCATTATAAAATAATTTCTTCTGAAATGTTCTATTATATTTTGATGTTTTCATAAAAACTCAACGATATTCCAAAAATGAATTTTTTTTATTTTATAAGACACAAAAACACACATGTAGACAAAAAAATACATTTGATGTAATTTTTAACAAAATATAACACCCCCAATGAGAATAAAAACATGTATAAAATAAAAAATAACCAAAAAAATAAAATAAAAGAACATGAAAGTTTTAAAAATTATTCTAGTAGACATTTTCATTTAAAAAGTCACACAATATAGTATTTTAGAAAAATAAATTATCCCCAAAAATTAACATTTAACATGAAATTGTAGGCCAATAGTTAAATGTTTGAACAGAAAAGAAAAATTTATATTAGAGGGTGGCATGAAGACCATTTATATATGATGTATTGTTCAGAAAATTTAAACTTGAGGATTAACCTATGAAACACCAAAATATATACTTAGACTCTATAATGATTCAGAATTGGATAAGAGGCCAGAATAGTTTTTGGTTCAAATAAGGTCTACTTAAGGACACCTCAAACTATCCTTTATAACCCAAATACTCACTTAAAGAGAAAAAATTATATACGAATGGGTGTCCAAATTTTTGGAGAATCAAATATATAAATAATGAATAATCTTATGATAAGATCATTAATTGATTTAATTAACTATAAAAAATACTAATGTGATGAGTATAATATTACTATATTATCCCATTAAATTTTATGACTGTAAATATTCAAACCCAATATATCTCATATATCAACCCCCCTCAACCAACCATATGAGGATTGAAAATATAATATTGTATACTATAATTCTCCAAGGGTATACTATATATGTTTCCATTAATAAAATCTAATGTGTTTGATAAATTAATTCACATGCAACACTGATAAAAACACTATAACACATTTTATAAATTTAAAATTATAATTATTAAATAAAATAATTATAATGTATCCATTATGTGGGTGGATAAAATTAAAGGTAACCACATTATAAATTTTTTATAGGATAAAAAATATTGTTCATTTTAAAAATAAATTCATTGCTATAATTCCATTATTATAGTGGAATAACTAATAATATAATTTTTTGCCTTAAAAAATATTTTACTAAATAAAGTAATTTTATGAACAATAAATTTTTACTATAATAAACTAAAAATATTACGATTCAATTATAATAAAACATATTTTATATCAATAATAGATGAACACTAATTTAACTCGTAATTTGTGGGAAATGTTAATATGGCCAATTAATATTTTGAAAATATATTTTCTTAAAAATATGGTTTGTTAATGTATTTTTCGGATTAATTTAAAACAAAATAAAAATATAAAAGTTTTAATTTCAAATAATAGACTTAAATTTTCAGTTCATTATAAAAATATTATCATAAGATGATTTTTTGGTATCTTTATAAGAATATTTTTTAGGGGAACAAAGAAAAATATTGTATTTACAAATACTATAACATTTATGAAATTATAACAACATAAATGTGACTTATATATTTATTAAACCATTTTCCAGAACAAATACATTTTCAATAAGTAAAATTATACATCTAAAAGTAATTTTTTATTTAGAAAACATATTTTTAACAGTATGGATCATAATCAATATTTTATTGTCAGAAAAAATATTTTCAATCTTTTTATTTTAATGTTCACATGGTAGAATTCAATTTTTTTCTTACCTTGAATACAATATTTCTTTATTTTCTTCATAATAAACCAATAAATTCAATATAAATCAAAAAATTTATAATATTATCTTTTTATTATGTTTTATTCTTAAAAATAAACATTTTTTTTATTTTTTAGCCGTTATGTGTGTAAAGTTTAAAAATAAAATTAATCACCATTAAAAACATTATTTGAAAAAAAAACCACTTTTTGAATAATTTTTTACAAAATATTTAATATATACCATTTTATTATGAATAAAATATAAATTATTTACAAAAAAAAGATACCATGGTAAATATCCAAATGGTAAAAAAGTTAAAAAATGCAATAATGGACTTATAATAAGTTAAAAACATTTCTTCAAAAGAATAGTTGGGGGACTGATCAACCAATACTCATACCCTATAAATTATTTCCCACATTTGGATACAATTTCCTTTGAATGTTACATGAAATTATATTAAAGTTATTAGTATTTCCAAAACTTTCACCCCTTTCACTATAAAAGCATCCTTTCATTCTCCTTTATCCCCACACTTGAAGCCTTACTGGTATGACCAAAAAAATTCAAAATACATACTAAAAACTATTTTTTATTTCTATTATGTGATTCCATCATCAATGGAACACCCATATTTTTCATAATACCTTTTACAAAAGGATTGTTCTATGGGGTAATATAAAATTCGTAATAATGCCTTCTTCATTTCTAATACATCCTTTCTTATAATAAATTATTATGACCCATAATTATATCAATGAAATTACTCTTCTTATAACTATTTCATATAGTATAAATCCCATAAAATCACTTATAGAACACAATAAAAACATTATATATGATGAATTAATGAAATAAGAGGTATTTCATGAAGTTAATGATATGATACCAATGGAATAGTAACTAGAACATTGGAATAGTAATGCAACCCTTGTGAATAGTAAACTAAAAAATAGAATATTAACCTCCCCAATTAAAGTATAAATAAAATTTACCCATTTTACAAATAATAATACAGTATAAATATTTCATAGTATAAGTAAATATATGATTTAAAAATTAAAAATTAAGTATTGGTATTTTTATAAAGTATAAATAGTTATATACTATTTTTTAATTTATATAATTTCTTAAAAGAAAATATAGTTTCATAAAATATATTCATAAATTTATATTTTGTTATCTTATGATTAAAAGATAATTTTAGGTGACTATAGTTAATTTTTGAACGTGTCATAAAATTAGTTATAATATAGAAATCAGTATTATCAAATAAATAATGATTTCAATTAGAAAATAAAATTATCATATTTATAAAATTATTTTCATAAAGTAATGTCCTTTTCTTAATTATACATGTCAAAAAATGGTTAGGGTGAATGTTTTGGGATTTTTGTGAAATAATTGAATTTTTGGTGAATAGTGAAATACAGTAATATATAGAATATATACATTATAAGTAAAATAAACTTTTCATTGAGTCACTACTTATGTAAGCACTATAATATGGAAATTAACTTAATTATTTTAATATATTTAGTGATAATAATCAAACTATTCATAGTCTTTAGGAAAAATAAGAATCTGATGAATAAATTAAGGAGAAAACTCCCCTCTCCTTTACTATATATACCACCCATCACCACCTATTCACCTCAGAACTTCTATTCGATGTGCCTTGTCAAATTTATACCCAATACTTCTATCAAGACACTACTTGAAGACCAGGATCCCTTGGTCTAATAAATATACCAAACCCTTTTCCCTATGGGGGTTCTCAAGGTGGAGAAAATAATTAGGTGAAAACCTATTTCCTTTTATTTAATTTATTTTTAAGTTATTTTCTTTTCTTATTTTCACCTAATATATTTATAAAAAAGTGACATGATATATCAAATATATTTTATTTTCTATAATTATATTGTATTTAGGGAATAATCCATCTTTAATTCTCTTCCCTCTCCTTTTGTTCTAAAAATGAAAACATCATCTGTGATGTGTGGATTTATCACATTCAAGGATAAAGAGTTTTTATTTTCTATAAATACCATATGTGGAAGTAATAAAACTGTTTTATGGTTAAAAATTATTATAATATTAGTATTAAAAAATATTTAATGTTCTAGAACCATTATATACACATGATGTTAACAAATAAAAAAACTAGTTCGTGGTGATCGAAAAATCGCCAAAATAATCTAAACATTTATCATTAAAATTTAATCTAATGATTCATCCTCACCCAAAATAACCAAATTAATTATATAAAACTTTCTTATTAAATATGGTAATTAATAAAATATTACATAAATTCTTGATATTTATTCTCATTTTTCATTAACTTTCACACTTATATATAAGTAAGCTAGTCAGGAAATCCAAGGAAATGAACACTCCCAAATGATAAAACTATATAATATAAACTCTTAAAAAAGACCATAAATGAACTTAAAAAATTTATTCTCAATCAAATAAATGTATAAAAAGTTTTTAAATCACTTTACAATGAATCTAACTTTATATTCCAAGTCATTGATTTTATGTGGAGAACCCTTTCAGACATAAGGTAAGAGTTTCTTTCGAAACATCCATTTTCATTCAAGTTATGATTTACCCCTATACACACCAATTTAATTCTGAATTATTTTGATAATTATTTTATATTCTATGTATACATTCCAAAATCATGTTTTCAGACTAGTTCATCTTTTTTAATGGTAAATACATGTTTTAAAAAGTTCCCTTCCCAATTCCCCCCAATACACAATCCCGATTAAAGGGATCCTCTCGATTTCTTACCCATTTTCATGTACCATCCATAATCTATTTTAAGAATCCATTAATTTTCTAAATTCACTAATTTTTTCTTGAAAAAAAAGTGTTCATTATGGTTTTATAAAAACTATTATGAAAAAAAATGATTTTTTCAAAAAGAACTCATCTTCGCCAAGTAAAAGCTGTATTTCCCTGAAGAATTACTCATTGGGGTTTTAGAGTATTTTCATCTATTTCAAAAAATATATTCAATTATATGCTTCATTGAGGTTTATATCTTAGGATTATAATCAACCATATTTTATTAAATAGTTTATGATCAGTTTGATTGTGGATGTATTTTCTTGATACCATTCACCATACTACTCAGAATGGTTAGTGACTATGTTCACTGATTGGGGAAAGTTGTTTACATTATATATGTATATGTTGTTTATTGTTGACCCAATTCATATGTGGAATTAATTAAACATAGTAAGTGATAGTTGGAACCCACTATATCCCCTCTATGCATTGTTAGGTCTCATGATACAAAACAGAAATAGATTTTTACTGATTCCTTAACCATTTATTTTCAGATGTCTTGGATGAGACCTCAATGGTATGTTTATGATGTCTTGAATTATTCATAACTCATTATGATAATATTTGATAATACATTTAAATATTTTACTTTTAAAATATCCAAGGTTAATCTTTATTCTCATGTTATTATTTATATTGCTTAATTTATTCAGCTTTTATTATTTCCATATTATGATTAATATTATATTCTAATGGAATGTGTTTTTAGTCATTATCCATGAATTATTGTTTATATTAGTTTCTAGTGTATTACTTACCATTAATGAGAATTTGTGATCACCTATTTTTATTGTTTTATTTTCCCCAAGGATGTGAAGATGTATATTTTGAATGACTTTGAGGAATAAACTCAGAGTTTATGGGTGTTTCCAATATAGTTTATTTTTTGTATTTGATTTAAAGTTGAAATTTAATGTAAATTTATGTAATCTAGATTTCAAAACAACTAAACATATTGGTCCTTGGTAATTTATGTCTTGTATATATACCAATGTAATAAATTAAGTCACTAGATCCAGGCTACTAGGGCTAGTGTCTCTACATACATCCTTAAAATATATTGTACTCATTCTCAGATTATAACATGAATATTATAATTATACTTAAATTTAATTATTTTCATGGACTAATAATTTTCTATATTTCCTCCCAATAATTCAAAAAAATTAAAACATCGGTAATGCATACGTACAAAGTATTACCTCTATAAAGGTTATATTTTTCTTCAAAACCAACATACATGGATAGTTAAAAAGGTTTATTTAATTAACAAATTTAATATTTAAAACAATTATAATATTTTTAAAAGATAAATACATATATCATTAATTTCCATTTATTGAAAATGAATATGTTGCGTGCGTGTACGTGAAGCCTACGACCTCTATGGAATAACACATCTTCATCACCGTAATCAATTGATTATAAAGATTTTTTATGATAAATTAAAATTATTTTCATGAAATTATCTATACTGTATAAATATATATGTGATTATATATAAATTATATTAATAATAATAGATCATTGTAATTTAAACAACCTAAAATGGGCATAACAAGAGGAAAAATAATTTAAATTTTTAGGTAAACGCTTTATATAAATTAGATTCTTATTAACATCATATAAATTATGATATATCACTTGAATATAACCTACCAATTATAACCAGACTTCTATAATAATTATTTTATTTATAAATAATTCCATAATCATAATTATATATTTATTATAAAATATTCCATTTTGGGTATGTTTATCTACCTATAAGAACAATGCTATAAATTTATACCATGGATTACTATGAAATATTAATTAAAGTGATGTTGGATAGTAATTTTTAATAAATTATAGTTTTTTGGTTTTAGAGTGTTTATATGAATGTTTATTTCTTTATTAACATACTGATTTTTTCTCCGAATAATTACTAAAATAAGCTATTTAGTGATTTTATCTTCATGATTCACAACTAAAATTCTATTGAATGGAATTAAAACATTATAAATTAATATAATTCATCTATTTTTATACCTTAAATTATCCAATAATAATGAAGTTTTTATAGAAGAATGGGGATCCAAGTCTACATTTTAATGTCTTCACAAAACTATCTAATTCACTTACATTCAATGATGAAATTAACTATAAATAACTCATAAATGTATAATAATTGATTATAAATAAAGAGGAAATATTGTAATAAAAATAAATAATGTTTTTAAAAAGGTGATTGAGATGTTTTTATGATATATGAGGTTAATGTATGTTCATAAAAATTTAAAGATAAGATAAGGTGTTTTATAGACTTGATTTTTGGTCCTTCGGAAATATTCCATGTACACCACATGTTTTATTATTTAAAATGAATATATTGAACTTTGGATGGATTTTATCATATCTTTCATGATACGAAACAATTTTATAAGTATAAAAAAATTTATCATTTCAATGGTATTTCAAAATAATTGTTACTTATGTTGCAAGGGATATTAATAACTCAGAACTAATTTCATTTAGTTATAATGATTCATCTTGAGCATCATCATACATGATTGGGTTTTTTAACCATAATATTTTATCATATGGTATTTATTTTTTATTTCTTTTGGTGAAATGAGTTTTTATTTCAAATATTTGTTCCTGGTAAATTTTTTTCTCATAATTAAACCATTATTAAGGATAATCCTAAATATATTAAATGGATCTTTTCTTTCAAGTCAGTATTTATACTTTCCACTAATGTTCTTCTTTTGATTTGGGAAACCAATTATTTTTTCTCTCATGTGACCATCATATTACCCTTTTTTTCTATTTTAAAAAGAAATATCTATTATCTATTTTTATGATATTTGTTTCCAATAATGTTATTTTAAAATAATTTTTTTTATTTTTCGGATTATAATTTTTAAAATTCATTCCACATTTCCTGTAGAAAACCATTATTTATTTTTCATGTTTCCATTGTTTGAGATTCTATTCAAAGTAAAATATTTCAAAATATTTCCCTTCACCCTTTTGAAATGAACATTCCAAAGTGACTCGAATCCTCATCTCTTTAAAGTATAATTAATGAATGTTTTATGAAGGATAGTCCTACAGTTTACTTTTGTTTACCATTTCATCTCTAAATTTTAATTCTCATATTGATTTATTTCTTATAAATCACCCATTAAATTAATTTATGAAATAATCTAGCTGGTTTATTTAATTTTTGGTATAAACCAATCTACTTTTCATATCACATTATGTGATATAATTTGAAAATTACATGAAACCAATTTTCAATGGGATATTATGATCTGATGTATGATTGATATTTTATGGCACTCATATGTTTGGATGATGATGGGTGGGGTAATACATCATCATCCACTACATTGGTTATGGATTTATATTTCAATATATAATAATGTGTGGGTATTATGCATTTTATCATATAATGAACAAATGTACATAACTAGTTTGATCACATCCAATGGAATGTGAATCAAAATTGTTCTCACATATAATTAATGTATATACATAAGGGTTTTATTCAAATCCTAAGGTGTGGGAATCAGGGTGTTTCTCAGATATTATGTATGTACATCATGGGTTTCCTCACTATGTAGGATTTCTTAGACTTATATTTATGCCATAGTTCATTATTTTTCTACATTTCTATGTTTTTATGTGTTATATTCATATGTTATTATCCATGGGTGATGATTACTGCCTTATTATTCTAACTAATTTATACTTGATATATGTTCAATCATTTGGGATTACATATCCTTCTATTATGCCTAATAGAATACTCTGATTGCCTTATGTTCTTTTTTATCATATATATATCTCCCCAGATCATGTTTTCTTAAATTCTATAATGGTAACCCTTTTATTACTTTTTATAAGTTCTCCCCTATAAGTATTTGAGATCAACCCTTTTGGTTTCTTTCATTAATCAAGATCAAAATATGATTATCACCTATAAGTAGTATAGAAGGGAGTATAACATGATGTTATTTATAGTGAAATGTTCAATGTATATAGAATAATATTTTCCTTCTCAGGATGCTATAATTGGAGAAGGTATATTGCCAAAGGGGATACACAATGGTCATTAGTTAGAGGATCACCCACAATGTTTACCAATTATTGATACTAATAGTCACTTTGAAAAGGAATAGTGAGTGAATGATGGTTATCAAGAGGTGAATATCCTTGTAAAATGGGGGGACATCTATGATAGTGAAAATAAAAATTTTAGTGGTAAGGATAGACCATCCTATAGTGACATTATTGAGGGTGGAATGAAGAATGTGTCAGGTAATGGGGATTTTATGACCTCTCCACCAAGAATAAGGCTGAGGAAAACTGTTCTTATCTTCCAGAGATGATTCTTAATTGATATTATGTCAATAAGGGAAGAAAGGAAATCTTTGGTTTGAGAAAATGTATGCAGTCTTATAAGAAATTTCTATATTAGGAAACGTTAAATCTCACAATGAAGTATGTTAAGATTCTGAAGCATTATGAAATCTTGTGGTGGGAATCAGCTACTGCAGATGAAGAAATCAATTATATATATAGTTACAGGTATGGTTTTGATGATATGTAGTTGCTTTTTCTTGTTGGCGATACTTTCTTGTTGTACTCATCTTTTATTTTAATAAATGGTTGGAGGCTTGCCTCTCACTGATCTTTTATGGTAATACTGAAAGACATTAAACCTTCATTTGTTAGGATTGTAATATTATTTATGGAATTTGAAGTGCCCAGATCAGTGTGAATCACTGAGAGGGGGAGGGGGTGAATCAGTGATCCCTTAAAACTTTTTACTAATTGATTCCTTATCAATTAAACCTCTATGGATGGTTAAAGCCTCGATCCAATCTTCTTGTATCTCTCAGCCTTTCCTCGAATGATGTAGTAAATGTAAAGGCACAGGACACAAGGATTTACAAGGTTCGGCACCAAAGGCCTACATCCTTGCCATGTTGGTTATACGCCCCAACATGGTTTCTCCATTATAACTTGTTAGAATAAAATGGTCGATACAACATCCCACTGTATCTCTCCTGATTCCCACAGGAGGGTCTTTATACTGCGTCCCACAGTGTCACCAGAGTCCCACTGGCATACTCCAGAATCCCACTGAAGACTTCTTCCACCCTGAGTCTCACAGGGGGCTTCTCCTGGCTCCTCGAGTCACACGAGTAGCTCTTCTTCACTTTAAGTTCTTCAAGTATCCTCAGCAGCCTGGGATAAAGGCTGCTGGCCTTGCTCTGTACCTCTGCTCACTTGTGATGAACATGTCTTCTCGTCTTGATCAGGCTTTATCACCTTCTTCTAAGGATGACCTGGCTTCTCTCTTCAAGAATCTTCAACAGCCTCTGAGAACGTCTGCTGGTCTTGCTCAAAACTTCTGATCACTTCTGTTGATCAGGGTCTTCTCAATTACTGAAAACTCAGGTAGCTGATGTCTTTAACTTCAGTCTGGCTTCATTCTCACTTCACATCAACTACATGCACTGAGTGCATGGAATCACAATATCTTAAAGATCTCCTGGTCTTGGACTCCTCAAATGCACACAACCAGATTCAGACTTGTTCACGTGTGCACGTGCATGCATGCAAGCATGCAATCCCCTTCTCTTGGTGCAATAAACCCACTAAGGGTGTAGTCAATTTTAAGCACACACCTTCTCCACAATCTTCACACACTATATTCAAATTGTTCACACACTTAGAAGTGTGTTTTACTTTAGTGTGGAACTTCTTCTTCTTCTTCTAATGTGTATACAATTCTAGTGCACACACTAGGCTTCGGCCTTCTTGTTTTGTTTGCACACACATTTTGTGCTGAAGAAGTGTATTGACAACAAATACAAAGGGGGAGATTGAAGTGCACTGTGTTGCATTTGTTGTCAATGAGGTATGTTGTTGTCAAGGAATGAATGGATGGATGTCAAGGAGGTTCAATATGTGAATGAAAAAGGATGTGATGGTGTTGGTAAGGAAAGGAGAATGGCCATTGTACTAAGATGCATGTCACTTAGGAGATTCACTAAGTGACATAGGATGTTGTGGTTGAAACATTCTCTATGAATATCAAACGATTGTAGAACTGATCTTAATGTTTCAATACTTGTATCAAAATGATACTAAGTTACACCACTTGAAGAATGGATGATGATGGAGCATCATCATTAAATTAGACGATTGTTGAGCTGTTCTTAAAGTTCCAAGAACTTGTATCAACTGGATACAATGTCAAAACAATGTTTGAAGACCATGCATTGTATTGAAAATGCATGAGGAGATGAATATGATCCATCCACACCTCCTAAGTGGATGAAGTGAGCGGAAGAAGTCCAATGCACTTCACTTAGTGCATGTGAATTTGAAGATGATCCAACTTGATCTCTGATTGGATCATTGAAGAATGTCGAAGAATTGTTTGATTCAGGAGCTTCGGTTGAAGATGAACCTTCGGGAATTCGATATCCTAAGTGAAGATCACATGAGAGGAGGATTGACGAATTCCTAAGAAGAAGAGAGAAGAAATGTCTTAGAGGAGAATGGCATTTGGCATTTTTCATATGGAGTACTTTGTTTAAAAACAAAGTATTATTCTGTCCTTTGCCAAAAAATTTTGCCAGCCAAGAGCACCTTGAGGGTTCAACCCCAAGGCACATGTGGGTCGAAGGCGCCACGCCCAAGGGGGAATCCGTGGGGCAAACCCAAGGCGGCAGAATCCACGCAGGGGAGTCAAGCCTGCACAGCATGGGCGCCAGGATGCGCGCCCGAGGACGCATAGTGGGCGCCAGTGGCGCGCCCGAGTGGCAGGGGTGGGCGCAAGAGCGCGCCCGCTAAGAGAACTCGGTGTGGGGCGGCACCGAGAGGGGAGAAGTACAACTGAGCGTTGAAAGGGAAGCGGATGTTTGATAAACCGCGGAAAAACCGCGCTCCGTTTCGATGTGGGACGCGGAAAAATCTCCAGGAGCGGATCCTGGCCGCACGATTGATCGCGCGCCAGATCTCGGCCGCACATCTCATCGCGCCGCTCCCGTTCAGATCCAGGCCGTTGAAGATTATTTGATCGCCTGATCCAACGACTCCCCGTCCGTCTTCAACCTTGAGCTCGCTCGAAGCCACCCGCGAGCCTCCGACGAACCAGGCGCCATCCGAGGGATGATTTCGAGATTCCGGACACCTCCGACGAAGATGAAGACACCATTGAGTTCGTCTGGCCCAAATGAACATATCCATTCATAAAACTGGGCATGCATGCAACATATGGGAGATTTAGAGGTTGTCCGAAGAAACCGGAGGTGCGAGGCCACGTGATTTATATTCTGCATGGTTTGGACCGAAGGAAGGCCGTGCATGCGTTCTAAGTCGCATGCACGTGAAGAGGAAAACAAAGAGAAGTGATCCCGCGTGAAATAAAAAGAAAAACAATATTTCACAGAATCTGGAAATAAACGAAAACTTCAGGAATTTAAAGATATCACGCGCGGATGATACGAGGCAGCCTCGCCTATAAAAGGAGCACCCAAGGCGCTTGTTCTTGCTTGCTGAAAAACTCGAGAGAAGTCCCGTGAGTGCTCTCTGCCTCGCGAAGAAAGAAGCCCCACGCATTCTACTTGCGCGTCTGAGGTTCCTTTCACGCACACTTGCGTGAAAGAAGAAGAAGGATCCCCTGCGCGCCTCCCTTTCATGTCAGGAAGAACCCGAGGCCGCATTCTAGCGCGCCCATGGTTGATTCCCTCTCTGCCTGCGTACTTACGCGGCAGGAGGAAGTGCACGCGGGTGTTGCACTTGCACACCCCGCGACAGTGGCACTTGCGCGGCACTTGCGCAACCTTGTGCCTTGTGACTTGCGTGACCCACGGCTCAAGCACACCTTGCGCGGTGAGGCAGTGGAGAAGATCCTTGCTTGTGACCCTACGCGGAAGTGGAGGTGTTGGTATTCGGTTGTGTGTTCAAGACAAGAGGAATAACCCGAGACCTTGGCTTGGGTATGTGCAAGTGGGTGAAGTGAAGAGTACACCATTGTGTGTGTGTGTGCAACAAGGAAGACACCCTTTGGCACTTGTATGTGCAAATTGAAGAAGAGGCCGTAGCCCTTGGGGGTGTGCAAGAAGGAGAGGCCATGTCTCTTGTGTTTGCAAATTGAACAAAGAAAATGTGTGTGCAAACAAAACAAGAAGGCCGAAGCCTAGTGTGTGCACTAGAAGTGTATACACATTAGAAGAAGAAGAAGTTCCACACTAAAGTAAAACACACTTCTAAGTGTGTGAACAATTTGAATATAGTGTGTGAAGATTGTGGAGAAGGTGTGTGCTTAAAATTTACTACACCCTTAGTGGGTTTATTGCACCAAGAGAAGGGGAGTTCATGCTTGCATGCATGCACGTGCACACGTGAACAAGTCTGAATCTGGTTGTGTGCATTTGAGGAGTCCAAGACCAGGAGATCTTGAAGATATTGTGATGCCATGCACTCAGTGCATGAAGTTGATGTGAAGTGAGACTGAAGCCAGACTGAAGTTAAAGACATCAGATGCCTGAGTTTTCAGTAATTGAGAAGACCCTGATCAACAGAAGTGATCAGAAGTTTTGAGAAAGACCAGCAGACCATGTCAGAGGCTGTTGAATATTCTTGAAAAATGCCAAATTCCATTCTACTCTTAGCCATTTCTTCTCTCTTCTTATTAGGAATTCGTCAATCCTCCTCTCTTATGATCTTCACTTAGGATATCGAATTCCCTAAGGTTCATCTTCAACTCAAGCTCCTGAATCAAACAATTCTTCGACATTCTTCAATGATCCAATCAGAGATCAAGTTGGATCATCTTCAAATTCACATGCACTAAGTGAAGTGCATTGGAATTCTTCAGCTCACTTCATCCACTTAGGAGGTGTGGATGGATCATCTTCATCTCCTCATGCATTGTCAATACAATGCATGGTCTTCAAACATTGTTGTGACATTGTATCCAGTTGATACAAGTTCTTGGAACTTTAAGAACAGCTCAACAATCGTCGGATTTAATGATGATGCTCCATCATCATCCATTCTTCAAGTGGTGTAACTTAGTATCATTTTGATAAAAGTATTGAAACATTAAGATCAGTTCTACAATCGTCTGATATTCATAGAGAATGTTTCAACCACAACATCCTATGTCACTTAGTGAATCTCCTAAGTGACATGCATCTTAGTACAATGGCCATTCTCCTTTCCTTACCAACACCATCACATCCTTTGTCATTCACATATTGAACCTCCTTGACATCCATCCATTCATTCCATGACAACAACATACCTCATTGACAACAAATGCAACACAGTGCACTTCAATCTCCCCCTTTGTATTTGTTGTCAATACACTTCTTCAGCACATATGAATGGGTCAATATGTGTGCCAATATTTTCTCCCCCTTATTGGAAATCAAATGCAAAGGTGTGGTGTGGTTCTCTTCAAAATATTTCTTCCTCCCTTTGAAAAGTATTTTCTTGAAAAACACTGAGAGAGGGATGATGTCACATGTTCTCTTTAGCAAAGAACCTTTAGTAAATCAACTCTAAGTCTACTTGGGCTAACCCGGTGTAGAAAACAAGAGTGATGTAACCAAGGTACTCAATGATATCCAACATTCACTATACATGTGAGATCATGCTTCAAGGGGATTGAAATTTTTCAGATATAACAATGAATTGCTAAATCCTGCACATACTTCACCAAACACATTAGAAAGTTCAAGTGCAAAGATAAAGATCCCCCTTTAAACCATTTGTCTTCAATCAATACTCCCCCTTAATTGTCATGATGAATTCAATTAAGAAACAAGGGATGAAAGTATGATTGGAATACCTTCACTTTTCTCAAGATGGTATTAAATCTTAGAATCCCATCTTCTACAGATTGGCTCCCCCTCAAGGGGTGCTCCCCATTCTACCCAAACCACTCTCCAGTTGAGAATGATCGTCATCTTCAATTCCCTGCAATGTTAGCACATGTAAATACAAGTGATTAGGGAATAAGATGGAACCTCCTTGGTTCATCAATGTGAACAACAAGGTTGAGAAGATTCTCTCAACCGAGATGTCCCATTTTCACCATTCTTCACACTTGCACATTTGATCTTCAATGATGTTTGTGCCGGTGTGGATCTCAACACCTCTTTTACTTCTTTGTGTGTGACTCCTCTATTTCTAGGTGCCTTCTGAGCACTAGAGTCTCCTGGTGCAATCTTCATTCTTTTGAAGAATCCCTTCTGAGATGGAATGAATATCATGCATTTATCACTAGTATGCCCAGCTTGATTGCACCTCACACACAGAACTTGATCTTCATGTGAAATGTTCTGCTTCCCTTTTGCCATAGCTACTACCAGTGCTTCATCTTCAGCTCTTTGTAGTTCTCTGGAAAGTTGCAACTGATTAGGCCATATGACTAGTAAGTCACTTGGAAGTGTGGCCTCAGTTCTGGAAGTTCCACATGGTTCTTTTGATGCTTTCAATCTACCTTTCTTTGGCAACTTGTTTTCAATCAATCCCTTCTGCTTCTTCTGGATTGATTGTCTTTTTGAGTCCAGTCTGCTTCTATTCAGTTCTATGGCTTGTTCACAAAGATCCATGGTATGACCTTTCATTCCACAGTAGAAGTATTTCTTCTTGGTGGTCCTTCTGGATGCATCACCCTTCTTGGATTTAGACTCCAAGGTCTTCTCTTCCTTTTTCATAATCTTCTTGGGAGAATCTTCCACATTCTTATGCTTGATTCCCAAGGATTCTTTCTGAGCTAGGTTCTGTGATCTTTTCTTCTTTTGAGCTCTAGATACAGTTGGAGATTGACATGTATCTTTTTGACCACTTTTGCAATCATCCCAGATATTGGCAAGTAATCCAAATCTATTTGCAGTAAACAGATGTCTCTGGACCTGTGGATCTTGCTTCTTTTCCTCTGTCTTGCTCCCCCTTGGCATGGGCTTGCTTTGTGCTTTGACATTCAATGGATTGTACCAACAATCCTTTGTACAGTGCCCATACTTATTACAACACCAACACTGACCCACAAATCTTGACCTCTTGAGTCCTTCTGATTGTAGGGTTCTTTTCTTGACTTGTTGTGCTGTTTTAGGAGAGCTCTCTTTCTTCATCTTCTTCATCCATACTTGATCAATGTTATTCTTCCATCCTGTACTTTTTGGGGAAACACATTTAGAAACATGAGTACAAGATGGGATGGATGGTACCTTCCTTTTAGAAGATGTTTCCCTTTTATTAGAGGATGTACTTCTTTTGGAATCATACTTCTCAATGCATACTTGAGTAGCAACATTTCTCCTTTCAGCTGACTAGGAGGCTTTGGCTTTGGGTGATTGCTGAGTTTTCAATATCACCTCTAGTTCTAAGCATTTCATATTGAGGGAGTTCTTCTCATCCTCAATAGTTCTTATCCTTCCTTCCCATTTCTCTTCCAGCTGCTTTATCTGGTCTTCATGCAACTTTTTTATTTCCAGCAATGAATTGTCCAGCTCCTTCACCCTTTTTACTTTGTCTTCTAGTTGAGCATCTTTGACAACCATTGAAACTCTGTGCAATTTTTCCAGTGCATGGAAAACTTCTTTGATCATTATCATAAAGAATTCTTTCTCAGAAAGGTTTCTTTGCAATTCTTCAGTAGTGTCTTCATATCTTTCATTGCAAAGGGAAATAGTTTCATCTTTAGCCTTCACCAGCTTTCTGAGAGTGTTGGTTATGCCAACCCTTTTAGCCAACTGATCTTCCATTGTATTGGCTTCTTCTTCTAGCTGTAATTTTTCTTCTTGAAGATCAAGGATGCCTGTAGCTATACACATTGCCACTTCCTTGGGGACTATCTTCCGAAGATATTCGATTGCACTTTGAAGATCTTTTATTGTTCCAACTTCATCACTCCTAGGACATGCTTTCTTCATCTTCTTGGCCTGTTTCTTCTTTCTATTTTTCTGAGTCTTGGAAGATATCTCCATTTGAGGCTGGTTGCTCATTTCCTCAAATCTGCACTTCATAAAGACTCCCTTGGATCTTTTAGAGGAGACCTTCCCTCTGATACCAATTGAAGTGCCCAGATCAGTGTGAATCACTGAGAGGGGGAGGGGGTGAATCAGTGATCCCTTAAAAACTTTTTACTAATTGATTCCTTATCAATTAAACCTCTATGGCTGGTTAAAGCCTCGATCCACTCTTCTTGTATCTCTCAGCCTTTCCTCGAATGATGCAGTAAATGTAAAGGCACAGGACACAAAGATTTACAAGGTTCGGCACCAAAGGCCTACGTCCTTGCCATGTTGGTTATACGCCCCAACATGGTTTCTCCATTATAACTTGTTAGAATTACAATGGTCGATACAGCATCCCACTGTATCTCTCCTGAGTCCCACAGGAGGGTCTTTATACTGCGTCCCACAGTGTTACCAGAGTCCCACTGTCCTGCTCCATAATCCCACTCCTCTCATATGATCTTCACTTAGGATATCGAATTCCCGAAGGTTCATCTTCAACCGAAGCTCCTGAATCAAACAATTCTTCGACATTATTCAATGATCCAATCAGAGATCAAGTTGGATCATCTTCAAATTCACATGCACTAAGTGAAGTGCATTGGACTTCTTCAGCTCACTTCATCCACTTAGGAGGTGTGGATGGATCATCTTCATCTCCTCATGCATTGTCAATACAATGCATGGTCTTCAAACATTGTTGTGACATTGTATCCAGCTGATACAAGTTCTTGGAACTTTAAGAATAGCTCAACAATCGTCTGATTTAATGATGATACTCCATCATCATCCATTCTTCAAGTGGTGTAACTTAGTATCATTTTGATACAAGTATTGAAACATTAAGATCAGTTCTACAATCGTCTGATATTCATAGAGAATGTTTCAACCACAACATCCTATGTCACTTAGTGAATCTCCTAAGTGACATGCATCTTAGTACAATGGCCATTCTACTTTCCTTACCAACACCATAACATCCTTTGCATTCACATATTGAACCTCCTTGACATCCATCCATTCATTCCTTGACAACAACATACCTCATTGACAACAAATGCAACACAGTGCACTTCAGAATTTAATGCTTTATTTTTTTTAAATGATGTTAAATAGTGGTATATTTATCTTGGATTAGCTCAATTGGTATAAAATGAGGGTATAGTTTTAATTTGAAATTGTTTAGATATTTTTGGGGATTATTTTAGTTATTTTTGGAGATTTATTGATTTTTTTTCAAGGTTTAGAATTACAAAACATTATTAGAAACCCTTGGTATAATTACATGTAAAGGATATATTTATAAAGATTTATTAAATTAGAGATTATGGGATTTAATAGTAGATATATCCTAACCTAGATTAAATCACGTGGATGTTGGATCTAGAATTGATAGACCTATGGGTAAAAACCTGAAATTTCTAGATGGGTATTTACTAAATCTGCTCCTAGTGCATAAAAAATACTCCTAACCACACACCTACTTTTAAATTATAGGGGGATATTATTTAATTAACTATATACTTTTAAAGAACCTTTATGAAGGGATTTAAGGTAATTTGATGACATAAATTAGAATAGTTATGTAAAAAAATGAAACAAGAAAATAACCATGAATGTGAAATATTGAAACATAGGTATTCATAAGATAGGTTATATATATTATTTATGAGTTACTGATTTTAAAGTTTACAGTTTCCCATTTTCAAATTAAATAATTTATTTATACTTATATATAACCATTAAATTATGAAAAGCAATGGATGAAGTGAGGAAGAATCAAGATAAGAATGGTTGCAAAGGAAGATGAAAGTATTATTCCAATGAGAAAATAAATGGGATGTAATGGAGTGAAAAACGTTATAACAATATTATCCTTGGGTATAATCAATTACAAAAACCATGTATATGTTGGTAATTTACCAAGTATGGGGTAAGTTTCTATAAATATTTTCATTTGAAAACATTTAACCTCCTTTAATGGGTCTTCATAATGCCCAGGGAACCCAAAGTAGGAACATTATATTCAATAACGTGTGTGACATGCAACACCATTCATGTAATGGAATGTAAAATGATGAGAATTTATAATATAATTAATATATTAAATAAATAAAATATATATTTTATAGCTTAAAATTAATGAAACATTGATTTATCTTGCATTACATTTGAGAGTGAATCTCATTGATAGCTTGGGTTACACACAAGAGCGAGTTTAACAAAAAAACAATATATTATTAAATATTATTATTTAATATAATATGATATAAAATTGTCATTAAATATGTAGTTTTAAATATCATTAACTAAATTATAAAAATCTATGGTTTATACCAATATAAACTGAATTCATTATTAAGAAATTAGTGCATATAAGAACCAATTCAATATAAAGTGACAATTTTTATAGAAACTATTTTTTGGATCTCATAGATGTTTTATCTTAATAAATTAAATTAATTAAAATTAGTGAGTGATATTAAAGTAATATATATTTATATAATTCAATAAAATATTCTTGATAATAATAAAATATATTTGGTAGACAGAAGATAAGTGTAAACTCAATATTACACATAAACCCAATATTTTTATTAATGGATTGTACCTCTTTTTAAAAGAGAACGTTTTTTAAATACAATTTTTGGAACTTTTATAGATTATATATATCAAAATAATAATAATTTTTGAAATAAAAATATAAAGATTTTCTTTCGGTGAATTTTTGGTATTTTTTTGTGAAGATTCATTTTTAATGAATAATAAAAAAATACTGAAATTTAATTCAAAACTTCTTTACATCTAATTTATTTATAAAATAGAATTTATATTTTAAATTTGTTTCAAAGTTTAATTATATCATATTTTTATAAATAAATCATATTTAGGTAATTTTAATCAATTTAACTTTGAAATTGATTATAAAAACATAGCAAACTTTTGAATGTTTTTTTACTTTAAAAACCGACATTGTCATCCCGTCCACAAGTATAAATTCAAATTAAATTTTCCCACTTCAATGATTGGAATTTTTAAAAATGTATTCCATGTTATAAATTTTAATAAAGTATAATTCCTAATAAGTTAAAATTAGATTTTTACTAAAAATTTTAGTGGAAGTAAGAAAAATTAATTACAGTTATTAAAGTGAAATTAATTTTAATAAGGGACTAAACCCTAAAATAACAGCCTAATATAACCTAGAAACTTTTATAAAAGAAATTTTATATCCACATATATACCCTATAAACCCTTTTATAGACTTCATACATTATTCACCCAATTTAAATAAACAAATTTTCATTGGGGTTCATTCTTTAAAAATATTACAAGAGAGCCACTCCTCCACTATAAAAGGCCTCCTTTCATCCCACTTTTTAACACCTCTCAGGACACTTAGTTAAAAAAAATATATACCCACTTAACTCCCCAAAATCCCTACCTTACTCTCTTGAATCCTTATCCCTTAAGCTGTCTAGTTTTATTTACTTTCTCCACTACATAAATTATCCTTATTCCATTATTATATAACAAAAAAAGTATCATAAATATAATATTATGTTGTTATTTTATGTTTTATACATACACTTACACACACTTCCATCTAATGGGTAATAAACATACTGTTTACTTGTACGGAGAACTGCTACCTCATGAAATGATGATTCCTCATTTTTCTATACCACCTATCATAATAGCAATTATAATGGAAAATATGTTTATATTATTTATATATGATATTTATTATTTCTTTTAGAATTTTTAATTTTCTTACAACACATATATTCATTCTTTACATTTTGTGTATAAATTAAAACATTGTTTGTGGAAGTGTGAACTACCACCCCCTCAAAGCGATGTTATTCATTTACATGATACACAGAATATATAAAGGATGGTTTTAATGAAAAATATGCTCCATAAAAAACATATATATGATATTCAGGACATAATTAAATTTCTATAAATTTAATATATGATTTCATTTATTACCATTACACACACTTAATATGTGATAACGTTGTTTGTGGATGTGTGGATTACCACCAACTCAACAAGATGTGACTCATTTTAAATCACAAGAATTATATATATAAGTATATATGATTAAATAATATTTTATTTATTATATAAATATAATTCTAGAAATATTGAAGTTATATACCTTCTTTCCGCAATGATAATTGAGAAATTGGAACGTTACTCATGGGTTTGTACGACCTACCGTGTCCATGAGTGTATGGTTGGTTCATTTTCATAACCATTAAATAATTATTGGGTTAAAAAGTATGATTAATGTATAAATATGATAATTATATCAGTATTATTACAATGTATATGTTATATAATGAACACTTTTACCATTGTTGTCCCACTAGAGTTATTTTTGACACATAAATCGAATTATTTAAAATACTCGACATAAACATAATTGTTTAAGTAGTTGTATAAAACACGGTAATTAGTGAAATAAAATTAATTTTAAACATTAAATATACTTTGGAGAAAGTATATGATTATCATAATTTTATTATATAGTAATTTAATGGATTTTCACCAGAAAAAATAGAGGGTAAGGTATTTTCATCTAACTGTAACAATTAGTGAGATAAATGTAATGTTCACCATTTACTTATTTTTTATTGTGTATATACTGCCTATTTTTATATATAATATCATGAATTATATTATCTTCACGGTATTTAAAACATTCCTTCATTATTATTCTTCCATGATGATTATGATTTAAATTTTTTAAAAGTGGTATGGGACAATTTTGGATGTCTTAAAATTATTTTCCTAAAAAATTATACTAATGGCCTTTCAATGGTACTTCCACTCAAAGAAATTATATAACCTATGTTCAATAGACCATTTCATTATAATATGATAATCATGAACATTTTCTATTATTAGTACAATTTTCCACTCTTTGTTACTCAAAATTCATTAGAATTGTTTTTAAGAAAACCCAACTTTAATTCTCTCTTTAGTCAGAGAACCTATTTTCTTCTAAAGACAATGTTTTATTAAAATGTTTTCAAAAATTCATTTAAAATTATTTTGTAAAGAATATTTTATTATTTTTATAGTTTACCAATTTTTACAAATGAAATTTCTTGTCACTTTTCCAATAAGTCAATTTTCAGATCTTTTTACCATGAAAAGGAATGTTTTTTACCTCGTACAAAAAGTACATATTTACTCATTATAATTTATTATAAGATTCATTTAAAAGTATAAAAAGATACTTTTCAAAAGAAATTTTTTCTCAAAATTGAATTAAAAAGAAATGGAGTTTCAAAAGGTTTTTTAAAAGGGTTAAAAAAGGATATTTTCCTTGAGAATATATTGAAGAGAACATTGTATATTATTTATATGAATCAATAAAAACAAACCTTTTTTACTCCAATTGATATTTTTTATTTATTCAATCCTTATTCATCCTCTAGATGGTTTATTATTGATGTTTCTTGGGATAATATCCACATTCACTTCCTAGATTCATTTTTTAGTCTGCATGAAATATTATGTCTCTAATGGTCATCAAACATTGAATTTCCCCTAATTGTCAATTTATTATTTCATGAATATTTCTATTTCTTGAACTATATACAATTTTACATTCATTATCTACATTTAATTTTATTTTATTATTTGTGAAAATATTGATAATTCTACACTCTTTATTAAATACGCATATTTGATAAGGAATATTATTTATTTGAATTATTAGATATGATTAATAATTTATAAAGGCAATGATGAGAGGATCCCACAATTTATATAACTCCTCGATGCATTGATAGGTTTTCATGAGATAAATTTGTAGCATAAATTAAATGGATTTCTATCTATAGTTTTAAATCGTCTTGTGAAAGTTCTTGACAGTATAGGTTTTAATATGCCTTATACTTGAAATCCAATAATTATGCATTTCCATCAGTAAGTCTCTGTTATTATTCATACATAATATTTTGTGTCGTCATATCTATGGATTTATTTTATTTTAGTTAATTTCTTAAATGACATGCATTTCAATTTCTTACCTTTCCATGTTGATTTTTCATTATCTAGTTTTTTAAATGGAATACGCTTCCAACTTTTAACTTTTATAATGTTTATGCACTCCCTTATAAGTATGTTGATATCATGGTATGTGTGTTCAGTTATTTACCTTTCCATAATTATTACTCTCATTGATTCATTATTTATTCAACTATATTTTTCCCTTACTGAGAATTTTATCTCACCCCTATTATATTTCTTTCCCCAAAAATCAAAGAATCGTACTATGGAAGATATGTACGTATTTACTAGATACAATAAATTTATCCTTGAATTTATTTATGTAATGCGACAAAAAATTATGGTTTAATTATTGTATTAATTTTTAATTCAAGAATCATTTATTTATCGAGTTTACCAATACTATTAAACTCATTGGTCCTTTGGGATTTGATTCCTTATAATCATGCCAATGTAACAGTTGAAGACACTGGATACAAACTATCTGGGTTCTGGATGATACATTTGGTATCAACAGAAGTTTTGTATCATCCTTGGGAACTAATTTTAGGAAAACATATGTTATATAACATAGAACTAAGGTATAAATTGAGTATAAGATAGGAATAACACCGTATAATTTTCTTAAAGTAGAAATTATGTCAGTATTCCAAGAAATACATCCCTATATAGACACTAAATTTGGACATGGTTATAGCAAAAATATACCTAGGAGTAACAACATAGAAAAGTTGAATCTGGACTGACGATGTGAAAACTCATACAAGATAAGGGGCCTTACTGCATTCTTGATTTGATACACCTAAGGTATATTCATAGGATAATTTAATTTTTTTACAAACCATTATAAAGGATTTGAATATGTGATGAAAACGAATAACCTTGCTTAAACATAAGATGTTTTATATTGAATATAATGTTTCATGATTTAGAAATCCAACTAATGATATTATAAACAAACCCTAGACTAAAGAAGGACCTATGTTGATAAAAATGGATGAAGTATTTATGCATTGGGATTGTATTAAAAACCATAGTTAAACGTATATTTAGGGATTAAATTAATTTCAAGTATTTCCATCATATTTATTTTAAAAATTATATTATTTTGGTTTTAGAAAAGGACAACCTATATGTATGGTGACAACCAATCATGTCTGAAAATACCATGGGTCGTGAACCCTTGATTGAAGGACAATAAGTGTTTCACACAAAATAATGTCTTTTTAGAATAGTTAGAGACAAATATTTAGACATTTCACTCTATTATAGGACTAAAAAACCATTAAATGGTTAATTAAGTGCTTTTGGAATAAAAGTTAATTTTTAGATATCCATTTTATGAGGTAATGGATGAATTATAAATTCATCGAAGAACAACCAAAGGATGATTTTTTTTGTAGAAATAGCTCATGTAATCACAATTAAATTATGACTTTGAGGCCCTCAAATTTACATTTTTCATTAAATTGTTTGTGATTTATGACATCATCCACTACATATAAATATTTTCTATTTTCCTCAAAGTAAATATATCTATTTTCCACTAATGTATAACTACATAGGGACCCAATTATATATTTTTTCAATGTAACCTTTGTACTTCCCATTATCTCTTTTATAAATTATTTTTTATGAACCCTTATAATTATGTGGGATTTAAAAATATGAAACATAATACAATATATCAATAGGTGTGAGTTTAAATGGAGAGGAAACGATTTAATTAATTTTTGGAGAATGTATTACCTCAAAAAACCAGTGTTGGAAATTTATATTCAATAATATGTATGATATGCAACACCAAGCACGTAAGGGAATATAATATCCTGAAAACTTATAATAAATTTTATATTTTAAATGAATTAAAGATGTAATTTATAACTTAAAATTTGTTCAACATCGAGTTAAATTACATTACACGCAATAACAACTTTCTTCGATAACTTGTGTTTCATGCATGGTCAAGTTTTACCAAAAAACAATAAATTATTAAATATTATTATTTAATATAATAAGATATAAAATAGTTGTTAAATAAGTATTTATAAATAGGATTAAATAACATATGAAAATATATGGTTCAAAAAAATATAAAATGAATTCATTGGATAAAAATTCATGAATATAAGAATCAATTGAATATAAAGTGATTATTTTTATAGAAAACTATTTCTATGATCACAAAGATATATTTTATGAATAAATTAAATTAATTAATATTAGTGAGCGTTATTAATATAATATATTTATATATAGTATTCTATCAAATATTTTTGATAATTATCCAATAGATTCAATAAAAAAATTATAATAAAAATTTAATTCTACAGACAAAAACATATATTTTTAATAAGGAATTTTTCTTATTTTTAATGGAGAACCTATTTTAATTTCAATTTTTGGAACTTTTATGGATTATATTTTTATGAATAATCATATTATTTCAAATAAAAACATAAAAATTAGGTTATGATTAATTTTTGGTATTTTTTGTGAATATTAATTATTTAATAAATATTGAAATATACTAAAAAAATTCAAAACCTCTGTTAATATGATTTTTTATAAGGTTAAATTGTATTTTATATTGGTTTTAATGTTTAATTATATCATATTTTTTTTAGTTAATCAAATTTAAGTCATTGGAAAAAATTTCACTATGTAATTGAATATAAAATCCTAGTTAATTTCTGAAAGTTTTTAGTTTAAAAACCTGCATTGTCATCCCTTATATATGATAAATTTAAATTATTTTCTAACAATGTTGTGATTGGAATTTAAAAAAATAAGTTGAATATTTATAATCTTATTAATTTATAATTTATAATAAGGTTTCATTATTTTTTGATCAATAATATTAGTGAATGTAATTAAAATTAATTACAATGATAAAGATGAAATTAATCTTAATACAAGACTAAACCCTAAACATAAGGCCATATATGACCCAAAACATGTCAAAAATACATTGGATGTCCATATTTATACTCTATACTACCTATTATATATTTTGGACCATTATGGATCCAATTTCAATAAACAAACATTAGTTTGGTTCAATTTTTCCATGATATTAGAAGAGTGTCACTCCTCCTCCACTAAAAAAGGTCTCCTTTACTCCCACATCCTCACACCTCTCAAGCCACATAGGTTTCGAATATATCTACCCATTTAACTACCCAAAATCCATAACTTACTCATTGAGGCCTATATTTTTGTAGAAATCAATCCAAGGGGTCCCCTTTTTTCACACCAAAAGGAGTTACCCTATTCACATGCAACATCTTCCATTAAGCTCTCAAGTTTAATTTTCTTTCTAGACTCATAAAATTATCATTATTAAATTATCATATAAAAAAATTATCCTAACTATGCTAGGATATTTTTATGTTAAGGTTTTGACCTAAAATTACACACACATCCACTTAATGGGAAGCGAACATATTGTTTACGTGTATGGAGAACTACCGCCTCACAAAATGATTATTGTTCATTTTTTATCTACCACCTATCGTGGGGGAAATTATGATATGAACTCTATTTACATATGTTATGTATGATATTTATTATGTGTTTAATATTCTGTAATTATTTTACAACACATATCTCTATACTTTCCATTTTGTGTAAAAATGATAACATAGTTTGTGGAAGTGTGGACTACCACCCCTCAAAGCGGCATGATTCCTTCACATGATACATGGAATGTATAAAGGATAGTCTTAGTTAAATATTTGTGACATACATAACATAAATATTATATTAATGACATAATTACCTTTATATAAATTTAATATATTATTTTCTTTATTACACTTTCACACACTTAAAAAGTGATAACATTGTTCATGGACGTGTGGACTACTACCTACTCAACACGATGTGATTAATTTTACATCAAAAGAATTATATATAAGTATATATGATTAAATAATATGTTATTTATGATATATTGATTATTATGAAAGGATTCAAGTTACTTAACTTATTTTCTTAACAATTATTGGAATGTGGGAAATTTACTCAGCCGTACATAAGACCTACCATCTCCATGAGTGTATCGTTGGTTCATTTTAATAACCATATTAAATTATTTGTTTTAAAAGTATAATTGATTTATAAATATGATAATTATTTTATTATTATTATTTTTTAAATTTTATAAAATCACCCCTTTTACCAAAGTTGACCTACCATCATTGTTTTTGACACAAAAATAGAATTTAGTCAAGACACCCAATGTAAAATTAATTTCTTAGGTAAGTGAATAAGACATTGTAATAATTTAAATAAATATAATGATAAACATAAAAAATATTATGAATCAAGTTTATAGTTAACATAAGATTATTATATTAGAATTTAATGTACGTTCCACCTAAGGGAAAACACAAGGTTAAGGATTTTGATCTCACTTTTTGCATCAGTGAGATAAATGTCATGTTCACCATTTAATTATTTGATATGGTGTATCTAATGAACATTTATATATTATATCATGAATTCATTTATCTTCATGGTATTTAAAACTTTATTTCCATATTATTCCATGATGAGGATTATGATTTAAAATGTTTCAAAGTGGTATGGGACACTTTGGGATGTTTAAAGATTATTTTCCCCAAAAATTAATACTAATGATATTTCAATAGTATTTCTATTCAAGGAAGTTATATAAACATTGTTCGATAAATTTTTTCATTACCTTATTTTTATTAATTACCATTTTCATGTATTAGTACCATTTTTACAAACTTTGGTACTCAAAATATTTTTAGATTATTTTAAAAAAAAACTTGAATTTATTTATTTCTTTAGTTGGAGAACCAATTTTCTTCTAAAAACTATTAGTTATAAAAATGTTTTAGAATATGATTTGGTTAATAAATTTTTACCCTTTTTATTTTTGTTAGAATGGCATATCTGAGTATTATATACTCTACCATACCAAATGAAGGATCAAATAAGTAATGAGATACTCAAATACATGAGGGGGGTGGGTGAATTGTATACTTTAAAAATTCCTAAGGGAATTTTGTGTAACCAAAATTCACAACACCTATAAGTTAAAATAACTTGATTGATTCCATAAAAGTGATTCTAGAAATGAAACTTAACAAGAGTTTACAACAAATAAGATTATAACTTAAAGCATATAGAATCTAAATATAACAGAGTACAAGTATAAGGAAGTATAAGAAAGTTATACTTTCTGAAAAAATACAAATACAACGGAAAAACAAAGTAGTAAAACTACTGGTAATAATTACAAACTCTTTTAACCTGAAGAGGAGGGTATCCAAAAACCCTGGATAAGAGGTCCCTTGATATATAATTTGAAGAAATTCTGTTTTACCCAAACCTAGGTAAGCCCTCAATCTGAAGATCAGTATCTGTCTTGCTATCCCCACAAGCCCTCAATTTGTAAGGAAATAGACACCTCTGACTTCACAACCCAAAGTCTCTAATTTTAAGGAAATCGAACCTCTACACGAAGCAAATCTGCATGAAGCAAAGTTTGAAAAAGTCATTCAAATTTTTTTCACAAAGCCTGAGAGTTTATAAGATCCTCTCTCTCTAGAAATCACTTCAACAGCATGTGGTAACAGTTGTCAAAGTTCAGTGTTGAGCTCTTTTCAAATGATCTCCTATTTATAGGAACAACTCTAATGGTCGGCTCCCTCCTCTAATAATCATATTCTTCCTTGAATTTTGGAGGGACCTGTACAAGCGTCACTCAAACAACAGTTAGTTGATAACTAAAAGAACGAAATAATTTTATAACTAAATGAGTGTAAGCATAACCAAAACTGATATTTGGAATAAGGGTAAATGAATGTTCAGAGTCTAGGAAAAAATGAATTTGGAGTCTGTTGTACAAAGATATTCAGATTCTATTTTGTACGAATTAGTAACCTGAATTTTGTAGAATTCTAGAGTATGAATTTCAAGGAAATTCGAATTCTAGATTCACCAAAATTCAGAACCAGAACTTACAAATTTCAGAGTTAGAGTTCATGAGGATTCAAAGTCAGAACTCATAAGAGTTTGGAGTCTGAATTCAGAGAACTCGAAGTCAGAACATAGAGAGGTTCGTAATTAGAATTCATAATCAGAATTCATAGTCAGAACTTAGAGAAGTTCGTAACTAGAATTCGTAATCAGAATTCGTTGTTAGAACTTATAGAAGTTCATAACTATAATTCATAATCATAATTCATAGTTGAACTTTACATAAGTTCGTAATCAGAATTTGTAGTCGTAATTCATGAATGTTTTTATCCAAAATTCAGAGTTAATCTTCACGGGAGTTCGTATCCAGAATTCCGAGTTGAACTTCATGAGAGTTCGTATCCAGAATTCGGAGTTGAACTTCATGAGAGTTCATAACCAAAATTTGGAGTCTTAAACAGAATGAATCATATCAAAGTATTATATGATTTCGAGGTTTTGGTTTCAATCTAAGTTTCATACTTAGAAAAATTAAGATATGAACAATGTAATCTAGGTAAGGGTAAATCTCCTTGGGGAATGAAATTTTCCTTATAGAATTAAAATAGGGGTAAAATAATATTTTCCTTAAGATAATGCGTTTGTGATTTTCAAAACAAGAGGAATGGTAAAGTCATAAGGAAACCATAATGACTCAACAATCTTACCCATTCATAAAGGAATGGAAAAGTCACAAAGAAAACCTTATTGAATCAAAAATCTCCCCCTTTTTAAAAAGCACAAACATCCTTACGAAAAAGAATGTAAGGACTTAGAATATATTTCTAGACATTGAAATTAAAGCTTATATCCCTTTTTTTATGGACAATGGTGAATACGAATAACCCCCCCTTAGGCTATGGAACTTAAAGATTGTATTCTTGATTTTCGGAATGCGGATTTTCATTTAAATGTGGAAATATTCGTAATGAGAACCCCCCCCCCTTAGAAAAACTCCCCCTTACATAGGAATATATCTTTTTTCTTTCTCCTCTTTATAATTATTTTTCCTTATCCCCCTTTGTGATTTTCAAAAAGAGTTTGAGGTAATGAAATATAATAAAATACATGAAATATTAGTATATACATGAAAACAAAACAAGCAACCAAAATTTCATTATGATGGAAAGAATTAGTACAAAGAAAAAATTCAACAAAAAAATCGGAGTGGTCTATTTTGTTTCTTTTTTTACTTGGACATTAGCATCTTCACAATTGTCATCAACTTCTTTAGCTCTTTGTAATTTTCCTCAGCTTTCTTTTCTAATTCCTTGATCATGTATTCATGAGCCTTCAGGACCACTGCCTAAACCTTCATGGCCCCTTTCTGAGCCTTTATCAATTAGTCTTACTTCAAAATCTTTTCTTGCATCTTGGTCTTGAAATCCATCTCTGTTTTCAAGCATTGAACAATATAGCTCAGCTTCCTATTCAGATCTTTTACATCCTGAATCTGAGAACTTTGTTCTAGAATTAGATTTTCCTAAAAACTGTTTGTAAGATCCTTGATCTTGGAGTCTTCAATGTCAAAGGCCCCTTTGACATCTTCTTGAAACTGATCAAGCTCTCCCAAATCTTCATTGATTTTCTTTGAACAAAGAGTCATTTTTCTGCAGGATTTTCAGTGGGATTCATAATTGATAAGAAAATTCTTGTATTCTGCCTCAATCTTAACACATCTATCCTTCACCATGGAAACAGAGCCTGTCTTCTGATTCATACTGTGCTGAAGAATCTAGCATCTAGACTCAATTGATGGAATCATCAGAACGGTGTCCACCAGCTTCTTCAGAGATTGAACAACAACATCACGCCCTAAGGTAGATGACTATGAATCAGACAATTTACTTGTAGATTTTTATTCTTCTATTTCCACCAGATTTCTCTTTGAAGAACCTTCAACTTCCTTCTTCCTCAAAATTTCTTTTGTTGGGGTTTCCACCACTATTAGTTTTCCCTTACTAATTTTCGGAATGACCTCTTCATCATGGGATTCATGCTCACTACCAGATACTTGTACAATCATGTCTTCATCAATATTATCCTTTTCTTCTCCAGATTTAATATCCTCAGGAAGAATAAATTCATGATTGTGACTCTCTTCTTTAGATAGCTTGTTTACCTCTTTTTCATACTTTTTATCCTCTCTAGGTGTAACCAGTTTTGAAGATCTGGCTTGAGAAGTTTGAAGTGAAAATTTCTCAGAATTACTATCCGTCTCATGATAGTCTTCAACTTGCTTGATTACATCATCAGAGCCACCACTACTCTCAGCTTTTTTCACTCCTTGTTCAACTTTCTTCTCTTCCATAGTTATCTCTTGTTGTTTTTCTTATGACATAAACCTCTTTCTTAGAGTCTCGGGAAATTCTTCCATAAGGAAATATTACAGAATAGGGATGTTTTCTGAAGCAACGTCAGTAGCCTTCAAGAGAGATTGAACAATCTCGACCTCAGACATTTTCTTCTTTTTCTTTTTTTTCTTTGCTTTCCTCTCAAGCCCTTCCGCAGCTATTTCTTTTAAGGTCTTAGCCTTAGCAAGATCCAAACCAAAATGTGGCTCCCCTGCTTTTCTATTCTTCTTGTCCTCTCTCCACTTTGCTACCACCTCATCTGGGTAGGCCTTTTGATTCTTTGGTTTAGGATGTGTGGATTGGACATCCTTATATTTGGGGGGTTTGTCTATTTCTTCCACTTCCTTCAGCATTATTTTCTTTCTTACATTCTTTGATGGTTCATCTTCAACAACAACTTTCAGAACGACCTATACATCCTCCTCATGTAGATCATAAAACTCGCCTGAATCATTTGAAAAACCTACTTTCATTCTATTTAGGGTGTCATCATATATCAGTATCACCTTTCAATTCCTCGGCTTGGAGCTGCATTGGATCTTCAAGGATTCAAGACACCGAACTATCAACTTTGAAAGAAATGCTGGATACATAATGATCTGAGCTCTAAGATTTCCAATCTTTATATTCTCAATGGTGATGAGGATGTGTCTCATGAGATTCACCTTCCTTATATTTACCAAAAAATCTAGAATATACATGTCACTCTCCTTAAGGGTATCCTTATCACCCTTCCTTGGTACGATAAACCCTTGCACCAAAATCTGTAGAATCTGATTGTTGGTTGAAAGATGGGTGATCTTGTTTGCAGTGTTTATATCATAAAGACATAGACAATCCATAGATTTTGCCTTGAAAAAACTACCCTGGACCTCAGGCAACATGTGAGAGAAAAACTCAGCCTCTCCTTCGTAAGGTATGCCAACCAAGCTAGCTTCCTTGGTATAAGAGAGAGCATACGTCTTCCCATAGATCTTGAAGAAGAACTTCTCCCTTCCATCTTCCTTAAAAAAAGAAACTGACTCGTAAAACTCTATGAGTAAATCTTGATACACCACATCTTGAGCTCGAGTCTTCGATATAACTACTGTTTCCCATCCATTGAGTCTGATATTCTTGGAAATTATAGAGTCGTACTTATTGAAAAAGTTTGGATGAACCAACCTTTCCCTATATATTTGACATTCTGTAATCATCATAACTGACGACATCTATTGAGAAAGGACTTCTGCAGATATTCGGACTAGAGCAATTCTAAAGAATTCAGAACAGGCTTTTGTAGAGGCTCAGAGGTTCAGCACACACAAGCTTGAAAATCGATGTGGGACAACCATTCGGGGGTCCTTTATATAGGTGTTGGAAGTGACCTTTCAACTTCCAATTCCAATGTAACAGTTGAGAAACGATCTGATCTGATCA
Source organism: Viscum album (assembly GCA_963277665.1). Classification (NCBI taxonomy): domain Eukaryota; kingdom Viridiplantae; phylum Streptophyta; class Magnoliopsida; order Santalales; family Viscaceae; genus Viscum; species Viscum album. Next base: position 31,683,238 of record OY728162.1, on the reverse strand, counting down.
TGCTATTGATATAATTACCACAAAAAACATTTGGGTGATTCGGATCTTTTGAGGTTTTTAAAAAAAATTCGGATTTGAGAAAATTAGAATATGAGATTTTGAAATATAAAATAAAATAAAAGAAATAAAATAATGACTACAAAAAGCTTAAGAAGGAGAACATACCTTTCAGATTGATAAGAATTTTATTCTTAATAGGTTATATTCTTCTTGAACAATCAAATTTGACTATGAAAAATAAAAATATTATGAAAAATACACTATAAAATTTTTGAGAATGAAAATTTTCATTACGAAAATTTCGAGTACGAAAAAAAAACTCTTACTATGAAAATTCCAGTTCTGAAAATTTCCATTACAAAACTTCTATTATTAAAATTTCCATTACGGAAATTTCCATTACAAAAATTCAAGGTCCAAATAATCTCATTACAAAAAATTCAGTTCCAAAAATTTCCATCTCGAAAATTTTAAATCCAAAGATTTCATTACCAAAACTTCAGTTCCGAAGAATTTCATTATGAAAACTTTGAAAGAAGAAGAAGAAAAATAACTACGAAAATTTTCATTATGAAATTTTTTGAAAAACCAATAATGAAAAATTTTATTATGAATTTTTTTTAAAATCTAACTATTAAAAAAATCATTTTGAAAAACCAAGTAAGAAAATTTTATTATGAAAATTTTGAAAAAACACAACTAAAAATGTACTCCCCCGATGAAAAGGAGTTTATTACTGTAAAGAGATTAGTTGAACAAGAAGTTAATGTGGGGGGAGAATACCTCATGGTTATCATTCCTATGTTCTGTTTAATGTATTCAAATCTATGGGTAGGTAAAGATTTTGTGAAAATATCAGCAAGTTGATCTTGCGTTCTGATGGATTGAAAAATGATATCTCCTTTTTGTGTGTGATCCCTAAGAAAATGATGCCTAATATCTATGTGCTTTGCATGAGAGTGATGTGCATGGTTTTTACTAAGGGCAATGAAACTTGTGTTATCACACATAATTTGAGTCTTAGTAAACCTCAAGCCATAGTCTGTGAGTGTGTGTTTCATACACAACACTTGAGCACAACAACTTTCAACTGCTACAGATTTAGCTTCAGAAGTGGAAAGTGCTACTGAGTGTTGCTTCTTGCAAGACCATGAAACTAATGAATCTCCTAATAAATTTCAAGTTCCGAATGTACTCTTTCTATCAATTCTACATCCACCAAATTTAAAATCCAAAAATCATTTTAAAACAAAATCATTTCCAGAAGTATAAAATTGTCCTAAATCCATGGTTCCCTTTAAGTAGCGAAAAATTCTCTTCCCTGACTTTAAGTGAGATTCCTTAGGATTCAATTAATAAATTGCACAGAGGCATACTGAAAACATTAAGTCTGGACGACTAGCTGTCAAGTAAAGTAGACTTCCTATCATACCTCTATAAGTTGTTTGATCTACTGGTTTCCCAGCTTCATCAAGATCTAGTGTGTTTGAGGTACCAATGGGAGTACTTATACATTTAGTGTTGTCATATCCATGATTTTATGAAGATATTTAATATAATTATGTTGAGAGATATAGATTACTTATAGTTTTTGAGAAATTTGAAAACTGATGAAAAATGTTAACTCACCCATCATACTCATTTGAAATTAAGATTTCAGTAGATCCGAAAAGGAATCAGTTAAATATTGCTGAGTTAAACCAAATATAATGTCATCAACATAAATTTTAACAATAAAAACATTTTTCTTGTCTTTATTTATAAAAAGGGTTGGATCTGCATTTCCCTTAACATAGTTATTTTGAAGCAAAAATCCTGTAAGTCTATCATACCAGGCTCGAGGGATTGTTTAAGGACATAAAAAGCTTTGGTAATTCTAAAAACATGATCAGGATGTTTTGTATCTTCAAATCCAGGAGGTTGTTCAACAAAAACATCCTCTTGAACATAACCATTACAGAAAGCACATTTCACATCCATTTGAAAAAATTTGAAATTGAAGATTGCTACAAAGAAAAGCATAATATGAATAGATTAAAGTCTATATACTGGAGCATATGTTTCTTCATAGTCTATTACTTCTTCTTGATTATAGCCTTTAGCATCTAATCTAGATTTATTTCTTACTATGATTCCATTTTTATCACACTTATTTCTGAAGACCCATTTGAATCCAATGACATAAGTTTCCTTAGGTCTTTCCGCCAATGTCCAGACTTTATTCCTTTCGAATTCATTTAGTTCATCTTGCATGGCTTTTATCCAATCATCATCACCTAAATCTTCATCAGTGCTTTTTTGGTTATAATTGGGAAAGAAATGATAGATGTTATACTTCATTTCATAAGGAACTTCTAGTCCTTATAGGATGATTCACATCACCAATGATACTATCACTGGATTATTCTTTAGAAATGACTGATTTGGGTTTTGTAAAACATGGTCATCAACCTAGGGTAGGAAATCTTCTGGGGTAAAAGTTTTAGAAGTATGTTCTTGGACATTTTCATTATCAGAATAATCTTCTAAAAAAGGTTGATAATCAGTTTTTGAAAACACATCTAAGGATGTAGGTTGAGATTGTTTAAAAACAAATGGATCAGTTTCATCAAATATCACATGTAATGTCTCCTCAACAGTACAAGTGTTTTTGTTGAAAACTCTATAAGCCTTAAAAGTTGTGGAGTATCCTAAGAAAATTACTTCATCAGATTGTAGTGCGAATTTATGAAGATTATATTTAGTATTCAGAATGAATACCTTGCAAGAAGAAACCTTAAGTAAAAAAGTCTAGTTTTTCTACCATTCTGTAACTCATAAAGTGTTTTATTAAGAAAAGGTCTAATCAAAATACAATTTATAGTATAACAAGAAGTACTTACAACTTCAACCTAAATTTTTTTGGCTATAGAATACTCACTCAATATGGTTCTAATTATACCTTGAAGAATTCAATTTCATATTTCGACAACACCATTCTGTTGAAGTGTTCTGGGTGCTGAGAAGTTATGATTAATTCCTTTCCTACTACAAAAAGTTTCAAAATCTGAATTTTGAAATTCTCCTCCATGATCACTATGAATAGTTTCAATGGAACACTTTTCTCATTTTTGACTTGGGCTCTAAAACTTTTGAAATTAGAAAAAGATTCAGATTTCTTTCCTAGAAAATAGACCCACATATATCAAGTTTAATCATCAACCAAAACAAATACATAGTACTTTCCCCCAATGATTCCAATTTGTGTAGGACAAAAAAGATCCATATGCACTAGCTGTAATGCTTCAGTAGTTGAGACTTCACCGACTGATTTAAAACTTGATTTATGTTCCTTGACATATTACCATGGGTCACAAACTTTTGAGGAATCAAATCTAAGCTCTGGTAGATCCTTAACTAGTCCTTTATTAGAAAGTTTGCATAAGTTTTTAAGGTTACAATGTCCTTACCTTCTATGCCATAACCAAGAATGATCTTCCATTTCACTAAGGCAAGGAAAGTCTTAGAACCTAAGGTCTTCTATATTTAGTGTGTAAACATTCTCTTACCTGTTGGAAGAAAGAATAAATTCTTCCTTGGAATTGTGTACTAAGCACTTATCATTCCTAAAATTTACAAGGTAGCCTTATCACATAATTGGCTTATGATAATGAGGTTTTGCTTAAGACCCTTATCAAATAAAACATTTTAAATCAATGTTTTTCGAAGAAGAACAATGTTACATATACCAATAATTTCTCTCTGAACATTATCTAGGAAAGTTACTTTTCCTCCTTTAGTCTTGATAATCTTTTCAAAATAGTTTTTTACCATTCATATGCCTGGAAAATCCACTATCCATGTACCACGTATTACTGTTGGTACCTTCCCTATTTTCCTGATGATAATAAAAAAGTTAGGCTTTCAGAATCCAAACTTTATTAGATCCAAAATTTGTAGACAACAAAGTTTTGTGTATCCACATTTTTTTAGAAAAATAAGCTGTATGAAACCCAAGAGATTGAACTTTATTCAAGGAGAGATTTTTCTTCCAATGCCCACCACTTTGACACTTAGTGAAAAAAGGGGCTCTAGAAGGAACAAAATAGTTGTTTTTGAAAATCGATTTTTTGTGAGTGTAACCTACCCCAGTATTGTTTCCTTGAGGTTTAATTTGAGAATACATCTTGTCAAACTTTTCCTTCCAAGAGGTAAATTTTTCAAGAACCTTCTTAAGAGAAAATATTTCAGATTTTAGTCTTATAACTAAATTCCTATCCTCAGGAATCATTTCCTTAGAGTTAGTTTTTTCCTCAAAAACTTTCATCTCTAAAATAGCATTCTTAAGATCTTTAGAAATTTCTTCCTTAACAGAATTTGAATTCTCAAGGTCTTTAGAAAGTTTTTATAAAATGTCTTATTTATCACCAAATTCTCTAGAAAGATATGAATTCTCTTTTGTAAGAATTTCTTCCCTAGTATTTTCCTTGTCTAATTTCATAGAAACTTTACAATTTTTTTACTTTAAGTAATTTGGAAAATATAGATACTTCTTCATATGAAGGTTCTTCATTTTTTGAGGATGAAGTATCTTCATTGGAAGCACTATTTTTGGAATAGTAGTTCTTATGAAGAGATAAATTTGTTAAAGCCGCGGCAGAGCGTACCTTGTCCATAAGACATGTATTAGAGGAAAAAGTAGTAGAAATGAATCCCATATTCTTATGTGCTGATGAATCATATTCATATGATTCACTTTATGAAGAGTCTCCACAGCTATCACTCCAAGTATCATTAGCTTTAAGACTTTTCTTGTGCTTTGATCTATAGAATTTCTTCTTATTCATTTCTGAATTCCTTTCCTTCCTTTCCTTCTTCTTCAAAAAAGGACAATCAGGTCTTATGTGAGCTGTTCTCCTACATTCATAATAAGTAAATTCTCCATATTTCTTATCTCTGTAGTCATTATTCTTGTACTTATTCTAATGGTTCCTTTGAGCAACAATCTTGCTCATTCTCCGAGCAAGATTTGCTAATTCATTATCTGACTTTTCTGTATCACTAGATTCTGACTGAATAATAACTTTATTAGATTTAGATCTAGTTACACTTTCTAGGGTCTTGTCTTTCATATGTTTAAAAGTGGTTGTGAAAACAAATCCTCCATTACCATTCTTCTTCTTGACATTTTTAGCATCTCTATTCATTCTGGTTTTATAATGAAGAGGAGTTCCAAACAACTCATTTAAAGAAATCTGAGTGACTTTCCTGTTCTCATCAATAGTTGTCCTATTAGACTCCCATTAATTTGGAATGATATCTATGATCTTATCAATGAGAGCCTAATCATCCAAACCCTTTTCACCCATATATTTCAAGCTGTTCAAGATAGTCATAAAACTTTGCTGTACTTTGCTTATAGGTTCTCCATAAGGAAAGTTAAAGCCAAGGTATTCTGCTCTTAACATAGCTCTTCTTGTCTCTATGACTTTGGATGTACCAAAATGTGTAACTTCAAGTTTCTTCCAGATACTGTTTTCTGCTTCACATGATGATATTTGACTATAGATGTTCCTAGTCATGGAACATAATAATGTATTTCTGACTCTGAAATTTGATTCATATTCTGATTTCTCCGAATTCATAAAGGTTCATAAATCCTTATCCAGAATCTTATAATCTCCAGTCAACATTTGATAGTTATCAACTCCATTATTGGTAAAAAAGTCGTCATCCTTTATCTCCAGTACTCATAATAATTTCAATCAGAAACAAGAGGTCTGATAGGATTTAGATTATCTATAGAACCAATGTTTAAACCTTACGTTCTTAAGAAAATATTTGGCACTAAAAATTATTTGTAGTATGAGTTTGTAAACAAGGAAAATATTCCTAAGTAAGGAAAATATAGAGCAAGTGTATCTCTAAGAAAAGTTGAATCTGAACTATGTGAGTCTGAAAAATATATTCCGAAAAATATGAATCCGGAAAATATGATTTTGAGAAATAAATTCCGAGTATTCTCTTCTGAATCTAATCATTAGATTTCTTCAGATTGAACCAACACTCTGATACCAATTATTAGAATGGTATATCTGAGTATGATATACTCTAAAATACCAAATGAAGGGTCAAATATGTAATGAGATACTCAAATACAAGAGGGGGGGGGGTGAATTTTATACTTTAAGAATTCATAAGGGAATTTTGTGTAACCAAAATTCACAACACCTCTAAGTTATATGAACTTTATTGATTTCAGAAAAGTGATTTTGGAAATGAAACTTAACAAAAGTTTACAACAAATGAGATTCTACTATAAAACATATAGAATCTAACTATAATAGAGTACAAGTATGAGTAAGTATAAGAAAGTTATAATTTCCTAAACAATACAAATGAAACTGAAAAACAAAGTAGTAAAACTACAGGTAACAAGTATAAACTCTTTTAACCCAAAGAAGAGGGTATCCAATAACCCAGGATAAGAGGTCCCTTGATTTATACTTTCAAGAAAGTCTGTCTTTCCCAAACCCAGGTAAGCCCTCAATCCGAAGATCGGTATTCGTCTTACTATCCCTACAAGACCTCGATTTGTAAGGAAATCAGCACCTCTTACTTCACAACCCGACGTCTTTGATTTTAAGGAAATCAAACCTCTACACGAAGCAAATCTGCACGAACAAAAGTTTGAACAAGTCGTTCAAACTTTCTACACAAATCCTGAGAGTTTATAAGAGCTTCTCTCTCTAGGAATAAATTCAATAACATGTGGGCACAATTTTCAAAGTTCAGTGTTGAGCTCTTTTCAAATGAGCTCTTATTTATAAGAATAGATCTGACGGTTGACTCCATCCTCCAATGGTCATATTCTTCCTTGAATTTCAGAGGGACCTGTACACATGTCACTCAAACAATGGTTAGTTGATAACTGAAAGCATGATATCATTTTATAACTAAATGAGTGTAAGTATAACCAAAATTGATATTCAGAATAAGGGTAAATGAATGTTCTGAGTCTAGGAAAAAATGAATTCAGAGTCTATAGTACAAAGATATCCAGATTCTGTTTTTTATGAATTCGGAAACTGAATTCTGTATCATACCGGAGTCTGAATTTCAAGGAAATTTTTATTCTAGATTCACCAGAATTCGGAACCAGAACTTACAAAGTTCGAAGTCAGAGTTCATGAGGATTTGGAGTCAGAACTCATAAGAGTTCGAAGTCTGAATTCAGAGAAATTGATGTTAGAACTTTGAAAAGTTCATAATTATAATTCATAGTCAGAACTTAGAGAAGTTCCTAACTAGAATTCGTATTCAGAATTCATATTCAGAACTTAGAGAAGTTCATAACTAGAATTTTTAATCAGAATTAATAGTCAAACATTACATAAGTTAATAATCAGAAATCAGAGTTGTACTTAATGAAATTTCGTATCCAGAATTCAGAGTTGAACTTCACAAGATTTCATATCCATAATTCGGAGTTGAACTTCATGAGAGTTTGTATCCAGAATTCAGAGATGAACATCATGAGAGTTCATAACCAGAATTTGGAGTCTTAAACAGAATGCCTCATATCAAAGTATTATATGATTCTGAGGTTTTGGTTTCAATTCGAGTTTCATACATAGAAAATTTATGATATGAACAATGAAATCTAGGTAAGGGTAAGTTTCGTTGGGATGGAAATTTTTCTTATAGAAGTAAAATAGGGGTAAAATAAGATTTTCCTTAAGATAAGGTGTTTGTGATTTTCAAAAAAAGAGGAATGGTAAATTCATAAGGAAACATTAATGACTCAACAATCTTCCCCTTTCATGAAGGAATGGAAAATTCATAAAGAAATCCTTTTTGACTCAACAATTTTACCAATGGTTTCCGAGGAATTTCCTTTTCTCTTTCCTGATAAAGCATTTTTAAAAACCTTCTTACTATGAAAAAATAATGTTATTTTACCTCATATCACAAATATGTATTTACTCACCATCATTTATTTGAAGCTTTATTTTCATCTTTATAAGGTTACTTTTTAAATAAATTGATTTCATAAGGGAATTTCAAATTAAGGGGGTTTCAAAGAATTTTTAAAATGTTTTAAAAAAAATGAAATTTTCCTTAGGAATGTTTTTATAAGATCTTTTTTGTGTATTTCTACTCATCAGAAAAAAAACTTTATTTTTACAACACATGATACTTTTTGTATTGAAACCATACATATTCTTCTCCTAGATGTTTTATTATTGATTTTACCTTGTATAATATTCACATTCACTTTCTTGATTCATTTTTTAGCCCACATGAAAATTTTAATATCCTATGATCATCCAACATTAAATTTCCACTAATTATCCATTTATTTTTTCATGAATATTACTATTTGTTAAATAATATACCATTTTAAATATGGTTCCTTCATTGAAAGTTATTTAATTATTTGGAGAAATATTGATAATTCAAAATTCTTTATTCAATATAGATATTTGATTAGGAATATTATATATTTGTATTATTCAATATGAGGAATGATTTAGATAGGAAATGAAGGGATGATCCCAGACATTATTTATCTCCTCAATGCATTGTTAAGTTCTCATGATATTTTTTTTAAAATTAAATGATTTTCTATCTATAGTTTAAAACTATCATTTGAATAGTCTTGATTGTATAGGTTTTTAGGTTCCTTAGATATGACATCAAATATTTAAAAAATTCCCTTATTTTTTTTCAGTTTTTATTCATCCTTGATATTTTTCATCGACATATCTATGAATACATTTCATTTCAGTTTGTTGATTAAATGGAATGTGTTTCAGTTTCTTACCTTGTCATATTTTTTCCTTATATAGTTATTTGAATGGAATGTGTTTTCAGTTATTACCATTCTATATTTTTTATAAACTTCCTTCTCAGTTTATTGATTTCATGGTATGTCTGTTCAATAATTTACCATTACATAATTATTATTCTCATTGATTCATTATTAATTCTAATATATATTTTCTTTACTAAGAATTTGATCTCACCATTATTATGTTTCTTTCCCAAGGAATCTGAGAAGTGTATTATGAAAGATATGCAAGGATTTACAAGATGGATTAGAGTTATCCTCGATGTTATTTATTTAAATAGATAAAAAATTATGTTCTAATTAATTCTAGACTAATTTATGCATCTAGTTTACCAAGAATACCAATCTCTTTGGTCATTTTGGATTTAATTCCTTATATTCATGCAAATGTAACAATAGAAGACACTAAATCCGGGATATATGGGGCTGGGGCACAATAGTTGGTATCAAAGGAAGTTTAGTTTAAATATTGGGAACTATATTTAAAAAAAAAATTAGATAACTTATCCCCAAGGTAGAGTTTGAGGATAAGTATATAAGAACACCCTATAATTTTTTAAGGTATATATTATGTGATTCTTCTTAGAGATACATCCATATATGGATAATAAAAGTGAGCATGGTTCTAGAACAAATGCACTTATGAGTAAAAACTTTGATAAGGTGTGCTAGGCCTGACATATTGTAACTTGGTATAGAACAATGGGCCTTACTATGCACCTGGTTTGACGTTCTTGGGGGATATAAAATGGATAACAAACATTTTACTTAGAAAACATTATGAAGGATTTGAATATGTGATGAAAATGAATAACCTTGGATAAACCTATAGTTATTTATATTTAAGATATAGTTTATGATTTAGAAATACTACTAAAATTATTAAAGATAAACCCTAGACCATGAAAGGACATATGCCTAAATATATTGATGAATTATTTATTTATTAGAATTTTATTAAAAACCCAATTTCAAGGGATATATAGTGATTAACATAATTTCAAAGTTGTACATCATATTTATTTTGGAAATTATATTAATTTGGTTTTAGAAAGTGAAAACTTGTATGCCAGGTGAAAACCAATCAAGTTTTTCAAGGCCAAAGGTCTCGAACCCATGACCAAAGGATGATAAGAGCTTCACACTAACCACACACCATCACAATATCCTGGTTAATATGTCATTGTTCTTAGTTAAAAAATTTGATGAATAAACAATAATGATAAAACTATTGTGTTTCTTTTTTTAGAGATTAATAACTAACTATATTGGCATTGGAGAATAGTTAGAGACAAATAGTTAGACATTTAAATCTTTTATATTCCTTACAACTCATTAAATGTATATTTTAGTGCTTGATGAATCAAAGTTAATCTTTGGATATCCATTTTATGATGTAATGGATGAATTGTTAATTCATAGAAGAATAACCAAAGGATGAAATTGTGTTTATAGAAATATATCAGGAAATTATATTACCCTATTTTCTCAGGCAGTAAAATAATTACCCAACATTAAGAAATTGACATAGAAATAAAATATTGTCCTAAGACCATAATTTTTGTTGAACAGATTGAATTCTAAATCATCATAGATTTATGGGTGTAAGGACCTTAAAAATCCATTTATAATTTATTTGTTCTTGATTGATAACCTAAATCACTCCATATAAATATTTACACCTTTCCTCCAATTATGTATCTCTACTTTAAACTAATGTTCTTATACTTAGATACCTAGATATATGTTTGTCCATGTGAACTTTGTTCTGACCATTCTCTATTTTATAGAGGATGTTTTACAATCCATTCACATGATTGGTATTTTATAAAATGAAATATCAAACAATATATCACCAATAGTGAGTTTTAGTTTTGAGGTCAAAATTTAATTAAGGAGAGGAGAATGTAATGCCCCGAAAATCCAAATTAAGAATAGTGTTTTCAATAGCATGTATGAAACGCAACACTAAACATGTAATGAGATATAATATCTAGAGAATTTATAATATATTTAATATTTTAAATATGTTGAAAATATATTTTATAGACAAAAATTAAAAAAACATTGAGATAGCTTACATTACATGAAAGTGTGAATTTATTCGATAACTTGTGTTACACACAAGACTAAGTTTTACAAAAAAACAATATATTATTAAATATTATTTTTTATTATAATGATATATTAACTAGTTTTTAAATAATTAGTTATAAATATTATTAACTAACTTATGAAAATATATGGTTTAAAAAAATTTAGAATGAATTCATTTATTACAAATAAATAAATATAAGAACAAATTGAATATAATGTGAGTTTTTATAGAAAAATATTTTTATGCTCACAAAGATGTTTTATCCTAATAAATTAAATAAATTAAATTTATTTAGTAATATTAATGTAATATATATATATATATATTATATTCAATCAATTTTTTTTGTAATCGTCTAATAGATTAAATAGAAATATAATAATAATAAACCCAATGTTACCCATAAAAATCTGTATTTTGATTAAGGAATTTTTATCTCTTTCTAATAGAGAACATATTTTAAATTCATATTTTTGGACTTTTAATGATTATATATGTCAAAATAAATATAATATTTGATATATAAACATAAAAATTAGGTCAGGGTGATTTTTTTGGTATTTTTCTATGAAGATTCTTTTTTTAATGAATTGTGAAAATTTTGAAATTAAATTCAAAACTTCTTTTTCATCTAAATTTATTATGAGGTTAAATTATATCTAAAATTGTTTTTAAAGTTTAATTAGATCATATTTCTATAAATTAATTCAATTTATTTCATTGGAATCAATTTAACTTTGTAATTTAATTAAAAAACTTATGAAACTTTTGATTGTTTTTACTTTAAATACTTGAATTGTCGTCCTATATGAGAGATTAAATTTAAATTAATTTACAAAAAGTTGGTGATTGAAATTTCTAATAATGGATTAAATAATTTTAATTAGAATAATTTATATTTTGTAATAAGGTTCTATTATCAATTTACCAAAAATATTTGTGAAAATAATTAAAATTAATTACAACAATTATAGTGAAATTATACTTAACAAGGGCCTAAACCCTAAACATAAGAAACTTGTCAAAAATACATTTTATGGAAATATTTACAAAAAATACTCACTTATATCTAATTTTTTCTATTTTTAATCATATTTTAGTAAAAAACCTTGGGTGGGGTTGTTTTTTCCCCTAATATAACAAGAGTGACACTCTATTATAAAAGGTCTCCTTTTATCCCACTTACTCACACCTCTCAAGACACTTAGGTTCAGAAAATATCTACGCAATTAACACCCCAAAATACCTACATTCATCCTTGAATCCTATCTTCTTTCATAATTAAATACAAGGAAGCCATTGGTGGAAAACCAAAAGGAGTTACCCAATTAAGAGGTAACATCATTCCATAAGCTCTCTCATTTTATTTCCTTTACCCACTACTTAAATTCTTCTTATTACATTTTTATATTAAAAAATGTATAAAAAATATACTAATATTTTTTATGTTACATGTTTGACATAAAAATATGCACACCTCCATCAAATGGGGGAAGAATATATTGTTCTTATGTACGATGAACTACCACATCACGAAATAATGATTGTTCATTTTTTCTTTACCACCTATCATGATGGAAATTATGATAGAAACTGGGTTTATATATTATATATATGATATTTATTATATATTTATCTTCTTTAATTCATTTAATATGTAAATCTTTATTATTTCAATTTTGTGTAAAAATGATAACATCATTTGTGGAAGTCTGTACTACCGCCCCCTTAAAAAAATGTGATTGGTTTACACGATACATGGAATGTATAATGGATGGTTTTAATTGAATATATGCTACATAAAAAAAATGAAATTAATCACACAATTACCTTTATGTAAATATAATATATCATTTTATTTACTACCCTTTCACACACATAAAAAGTGATAACATCATTCGTCGACGTGAGGACTATCGACTCCTTGACACGATGTAATTCCTTTTACATAAAAATAATTATATATTTAAATATATATGATTAAAAAAATATGGTACTTATGTTATAATTACAATTATTTAATGATTTATGTTACTTACCTTCTTTACACAATGGTCATTGAAAAACGGTAATGTCACTCATGCGCACGTACGACCTACCATATCCATGAGTGTAACATTGGTTAATTTTCATAAACATATTTAACTGTTTGTATTAAAAGTATAATTGATGTGAAAATATGACAATAATGTCATGATTATTATTTTGAAGTTATTATATAATGAACCCTTTGACCATAGATGACTTACTAATGTTTTTTTTGGACACATAAATAAAATTTGGTCAAAACACTTGACGTAAACATAATTGATTATGTAATTTCATACGAAATGGTAATAAATGAAATAAAAGTAATTATAAACATGAAAAAGGATCTAAATAAAGAATTTAGTTAACATAATTTTATTATATAGTAATTTAAAGGACATTCACTTGAAAGGAAATTCATGCTATGGTATTTTCATCTCACTTTTTACCTCAATGATATAAATATCATGTTCACCATTTAATTTTTTCTGTGGTGTATCTACTACCCATTTTGATATATTATATAATTTATTCATTTATATGCATGTTATTTAAAACTTTAATTCAATATTATTATTTCAAGAGGCTTATGATTTAAAATGTTTCTATGTGGTATGAGAAACTTTGGGATGTTCAAATAATATTTTCCTGAAGACTAATAATATGGATATTTCAATGTTATTTCCTTTAGAGGAAACTAGATGAATATTTTTCAACAAAAACATTAATTTTCCTATGGTTATTCATGACCATTTTCAATTATTAGTACCATTTTCCACTCTTTGGTATATAAAATGCTTTATATGTTTTTATAAAAACCCAAATTTATTTCACTCTTTAGTCAGAGAACCAGTGTTATTATAAAAACCATGTTTTATTAAAATGTTTTAAATTTGTTTTAAATATATGATTTTAAAATTATTTTTTAAAGGAAATTTTACCATTTTATCCTTTTACCAATGTTTTCAAAGTAATATTGTGGTTTCTTTTCCCGAAACAGAACTTTTCAAACCATTTTATTTTTCAAGAGGAATGTTATTTTACCTCATATAAAAAGTATAGATTTACCCGTTGTCCTTTATTTGAGGATTTATTTTCATGTTTAGAAGGTTACTTTTTTAAAGAAAATGTTTACAAAAGTGAATTTTAAAGAAGTGGGTATTCAAAAGGTAAACAAGGATATTTTACTCAATAATGTTTTTAAAAGATCTTTTTATTGTATTTCTATTCACCAACAAAAACAACCCTTTATTTTTACTTTAATTGGGATTTTTTATATTAATAACATCTTTATTATTTACCTTGATGGTTTATTATTATTTTGTCCATTAATTGTATTCAAATTCACTTTATATATTCATTTTTTAATCTACTTGAAATATTCAATATTATGTGATCACTTAACATTGAATTTACACTAATTATCTATTTTATTTTTCATGGATATTAATATTTCCTAAAACATATACAATTTTATAAATGGTGTAAACACTACCAGTTTTTTGATTATTTGGGGACAGATTAATAATTTCAGATACTTTATTCTATAATGATATATTATAAGGATCATTTTTTATTTATATGATTTGATTAGATTAACTCCTTAGATATGAAATGAAAGGAGGAGCCTGGACTTTATATAGCTCCTTGATGTATAAAATACTTTTCATGAGACAAATTACATGAATAATTAAAATGTGTTTCTATATAAAGTTTTATACAACCTTGTGAAAGGTATTAATAGAATATGTTTTCATATTCCTTAAAAATGTACTCCAATAATTAAGTTATTCCTTCATTTAGTTTAAGTTATTATTCATCCATGGGAGTTTGTGCTAAAATATCTAGGGATACATTTCATTAAAGTTCATTGATTTAGTGGAATGTGTTTTAGTTTATTACACTTACATATTGATTTTTTAGTTATCTGGTAATTTTAATTCAATGCGTTCCTAGTTATTTCTATTCCACATTGCTTATGAACTTCTTTCTTAGTTTGATGATTTAATGGTATGTCTATTTAGTTATTTACTATGCCATAATTATTAATCTGAGTGATTCATTATAGAGTTTGCTATATTTTTCCATTACTGACCATTTGAGGTCACCCTTATTATGCTTATTTCCACAGGAATCCAAGAATTATAATTTCAATGATATTCAAGGATTTACAAAATTATTAGAGTTATCCTTGAATTTATTTATTTAAATAGTATTTTTTTTATTGTAATTAGTTTATTCATTCGTAATACTAGACTCATTTTTATATCTAGTTTACCAATACTATGAAATATTTTGTCCTTTTGGATTTTATTACTTTAAATCATTCAAATGTAATAGTATCAAGATGTGGATTGAGGCTATCTATGGTCGGGGTTCTACAGTATTCAAACCCAGTACTTTTTTAGTAATAAAACATCAAAATAGAGAGAATACTTTTTTTTCTACTCTAATCAGAACATGAGAAGTTAATTCTATATGTTCACTATTTAGATAGTAAGGTTGATAAATGGAGGAATCTCATTAAGAATACAATAATTAAGGAAGAATTTGAATCTATTAATTGAGTGGTGTTCAAGAAAATATTTTTCAATAAATATTTTTCTAAATTTCTCACATGAAAATGGATGTAAAATTTATATAGTAGAGAAAAAGTATGATAATTAAATGGTAACTTATAAATAAAACATTAAACAAGTTTCATGCAACACCTCAAAATTTGTTATTGAATTCATATGTAAGATTAAATTATTCATTATGATATAAAAGACTAGAATTTGAATGGAATTATCTATAACAGACCATTATTATTTTGAAGAGGTTCTTCGATGTGAACTTTATGTTTAAATGGAGTTTGGAAACTCTCATTATTACTAAGAAAATAAGAGTAAGATATAATTTTCTAGAAACTAAAATGAAAAACCACATGGAAAAAAGAAATTCCAAACATTTACCTGCTAGAATTTTGGGAATAAGAACTTCAGAAATTTCCTCAAAGTATGAGGGAAATTTTGTATATGTGGTTAAAAATATCATGAAGTGAAAAACTATAAGATAAATGAAAAGAATAAAATGGAGGAAAATAAAGTACCAAATAATTATTCGTACACACTTTAATGCATCATATTCAAGGAGTTTATTCATTATTAAAATCAATTCTTCAATAAATGGGATAAGGAGGATAATAGAGTTCAGTGACCTCTAATACCATAAGAACAAGGAACAACCTATGTGATGACTATTAATGAAGTGATTCATCAAACCAAAAAAACACTTATCTTACACTTCAAATTTCTGTATTTAGTAAGTAGCTATTGAATTTATCCACACTAGTATATCTAGAACATTTTCAAATAACATTAAATCAGGATCTTAATGATTTCATTATCAAATAAAAATTCTAGTTGTATGATTATGGCATAAAAAATTAATGATTATTGGAGTGTTCATGATGCAAATCATAGTTTTATTAATTTATATATATATCTATAACTGATGTTATTTTTAAAATGAATTATTATCTTTACATCGACTCTATTGTAATCATCAAAAGAGAAAAATCACATTTCATATCTAAATTCATATTATGATCTCCTATCACCACATGGTTGACTATGAACTCTCTAGGAGAAATAATTCCATTATTTAGGTGTTAACAAAAAATCATATTGGTTATTTGGATCAAATGTTTGGAAAAAACTCAATATAGGGATCAACCTACTATATTAGAATAGATGAGTTTTCTAGTCTTACCCATGTCACTAAAGTTAATGCCTCCTTATAAATAAAATCTTGAGTAATGTATATATTATTGGAAGGATTTTTTATTATATTAGTGAGTAATAATTAATATTAAAACGAAATTTTTTAAAGGGGGTATAAGGTAAAATTAAATATTTTTCTGTATTTATTACCATAAAATAATCCTAATGTTTTTAATATCATAATTTACAAGAAAAAATGAACTAAAACAATTAAAAAGAAAAATTTATTAAAGTAAAATTATAAATAGTAAATATAATAGTCATAATATATCCATTTGGTTGGAGGGCATGAATAAAGGTAACAACATTATTAGAAATATATATAAATAAAAATAAGCTCCATTTTAATGAAAAATTAACTTATAAAATTAAATTAGTGTAGCTAGAAAAATATTAATATCAATTTATACCTTAAAATGTATTTTAAAAAATTGATTTATATGTATAATGAGTTTTTAATATAAAAATATAAATAGATTATTGTTAAATGATGATAAATTATTTTTATATAAATAATTTTTTTACAATAATTTAATTATAAAATGATATGAAATATGAACAAGAACAGTTAATATTCTGAAAATTTATTTTCTTATAAAACATTCTATCAATATATTTTTTAATTTAAATTCAAATCCCAATTCTTAATTTTTATAAATTTAATTTAGAAAAATATACTTAAATTTAGGTACATAATGAAAATATGAGAACATAATGACTTGAATGGAATTTTTTTTGAGAATTTTGATTTTTATGTGAATAATGGAAGATTTCATTTTAAAAAATTATGTAATTTGTTATATTATCAGAATATAATAATGAGGAAAATATTAATAAATTTTTTTAGTAAAAAAATAGAAATATAATTGATAAAATAATATATTTTAATGTATTATTTTTAGTTTGTAAAACCCATTCTAAACATTTTTGAACTTATGCAATTTTTTATTCAAATAAAAACTATTTTTGGTGTTTTAATTTTAATGAAATTACGACACGACAAAATTCGGTAATGGATTGCATTTAAATGCATAAAAAATTTATTTAATTAATTATTAAAAATAAATTATTTAGAAATAAATTAGATTAATATATATTTTTATATAAAAAACTATTCTTCATAAAAATACACTTTTTTTTAACAAAATGGGTTTTATGGGTTTTGTACATTAATTTTAGATATATTTTTTTTTTCTATTTTTAATTATAATATAAAATTTATTTAATAATTAAAATTTTATTTTTACAGAATATAGATAAAATAATTAGTTAAGAACTAGTCACTAATGTAAAAGGCAAAATTGTAATACAGTTAAAACAAAGTGGTAAAAAACTTAATGATTTTAAAGAAAAATCTTTAAATTAATTAATGAGGTATAGATTTACCAGGTA
This sequence comes from Viscum album, assembly GCA_963277665.1. Taxonomy (NCBI): domain Eukaryota; kingdom Viridiplantae; phylum Streptophyta; class Magnoliopsida; order Santalales; family Viscaceae; genus Viscum; species Viscum album. The sequence goes on along the minus strand of OY728162.1, from coordinate 31,665,123 downwards.
TCATAAAATTTAAATTATTATACACATTTGGATCTATTTTACACTGAATGTGGAAATTCCATTATATTAATGTTGAGGGTATTTAGAATAGTTTCATCCTTTGCACTTATTGTAGCACCCTTTCACTCCCTATTTATCCTCACTGCTAAATCCCTCATGGATCATGCAAAAACTACAAAAAATGATCTTGAAAACCTATATACACATACATGATTTGTTTACTTCATAAATGGACAACCATTCATGGGTTTAATCCTTTTTAAAAAGGGATTATTCCAAGGAGTGAGGTAAAATTCCCAATCACTCCTTTTTTATTTCTACTCCTTAAATTCTTATTACACCGCATTTAAATTTATTATTACCATGATAAAATAATTACATAAGGATTATAAGTATACTTAAATTTTATTACATTAATAACATATTCATTTTTTTACTTTACCCCACAAAAAGTCAATAAATGAAAACATCTCTCAAGCGTACGTGTGAATTACCACCTCCATGAATGATGTGTTTTTTTCATAATCACTTTAAATTTACTATTATAAAGGTTTATTTAATGAATAAACATAATATTTATAATATTATTGTGATTATTAATGATAAATTTCTCCCACCTTCATTCTTTTTTATGGAAAACAAAATCCTAATCAGTGTATATAGGGAAACTACCACTTTTATAGAATGTCATGTTTTTTTACCTTCACAATATTAGAATGATTATAATGATATATTTAATTAATTAATATTAAATTTATGTAATGTTTTATAATTTTTATATATAAATTGTTCATTCTATAAGTAATATTTTCAAATAACAATCATTATATGTTAAACAAACTAAAATTATTTGACAAAGATTAAAAATGATTTCATCAATTTAAGTAATAAACTATTGTAAATTATTTTTTTATTCACCCAATATAATTTATTATTTATCATAATAATTAAAACTAAATAATATTCTAATTATTTTGAATAATGATTTTATATATAAGTTAATCAATAATCACTCTTATCCATTACTTATAGAATATTATTAGTTGGGTCGGTTTAACCACCTAAAAGAATGATGATATAGACTAATATCATGAGTGAAAATTGAAACAAAATGACTAGTAATATTTTATAAAAGTAATTAAAAAATTATTTTTTATGAAAATTGAACATTAATATTTATTTATTATAAATATTATTACTTTTTCTCATTAAATTTAGCTGAACAAGATCATCACTGATTTCATCTCCCAGAAGCATGATTATAAGTAAAAATAAAGAAATTATTGAAATTATATATATATATAACTCATAAATTCCATTAAATAAAATTATCTATGAATTATGGACTTTTATAAATAAACCAGAAATGACATCAAAATTTTAAAAATTTCCTAAAACAATCATAATCCATCAAATTCAATTGTGAAATAAATAATTTCCAAATAATATATGGACAATGTATTAATAAAATTTAAGAGTATATAAGGTAATAAATAATAATATGGGTATTAACTAGGTTATTAATATGTTTTTGTTTGTGAAACAGGAGGTAAAATTACATTTGTTAAAATCGAGAGTTATGGAAAGTTATTTTCTTCTCTCAATTTTATTTTTTTCAGACACATACCATATTCACAATTTTTTTTATGTTTTGTGGTGTATATATTGACTAATATATAGATTTTATCATAAAATTAATGAAAAAATGGTTTTATTAATCCATAAAATGTTACCTTTCCAATGATTTTCAATTCAAGTTTTACCTATGGTATAAGGGATACTGAATACTCAGAACTTATTTCTTTGAGTAATATTGTTTCTTCCTTAATGTAATCATGATTTCTTGGGTTAATACACCATAATATTTTATAATTTTTATATTTCTATTTTCCTTATATTTGGAAAATGGGTTTTAATTCAGGAATCCTTTCTTATTTAACTTAATTCTCATAAAGGTATACCATTTTTTGGAATAATCCTAGATATATTAAATGGATATTTTTCAATACCAAATCTCACTTTTTAAAAATTGTATACTTTTAATTTCAAAACTTAATTATGTATTATCTCATGTGACCTTCATGTTTTATTTTTTCCATCTTTTTAAATAGAATATTTATTATTCCTTTTTATGATGTGGGTTTTTAACAAAGGTATTTTGAATTATTATTATTTTTCCATTTTCTAATCGTATATTTTATATTAAACTCTAAATTTCATATAGAAAACATTTATGTATTTTTAAGTTATAATTATTTGAGATTTTATCCAATATATATGTTTTCAAAAGGTATCACATTACCTTTTCAAAAAATATTTTAAGGGGACTTGAAACATAGTCTCTTTGTAGTGATGTTAAAGAATTTTTTATTAAGAATCTATTTACATTTCAATTATACATAACTATTTAAGTCAAAAATTAATTTCCCTTATGAAGTTATGTTTAATTAATAATTATATAAAATCATTTAAAAAATAAATCATTTGAGTGAGTGAATTTTCTGAGTCAGCTGATCTACTTTTTGATATCACGTAATGATGATCCATTTAATAGTAATCTGATGATAGTTTTCTTCATGGGTTTTCTTAATATGATGATTTATATATAACTTATTGAACAAAAATATATAGATAATATCAGATGGGATACTATATAAATCATTTATTTATTTTTTATTATTTATATCTCTTGGTATAATAATATGTGGAAATTATGGGTTTGATCATATATTGAATATAAGTAAATTAAAATTTTGTTCAAAACCTAAGGCTTGGGAATCACAGGTATGAACACATATTATTAATTTATGGATATCATGATGTTTTTCATATCCTAAGGTGTATTAATTATTTTTTTGATCATATATAATGTGTGTGCATCATGAGTTTTTGCAAAATGTGATAATTTTTATGCCTATATTTATTTTTGAGTTCATTATTATGAAACATTTCATGTCTTTATATGTTATATTCCCTTTTATGATCCATATATGATGATTATTTCTTTATTATTTTTAATAATTTTTATAATTTAATAATTTGATCACTTTAGATTTCATGTCATTATATTATGCCTTATGAACAAGTTATATTATTTTTTGTTATTTAGGTTCATATATTTCATTCCTTCTCTTATTTTATCAACTTTTAAAAATATTATCATTTTATGTATCTTGATATATTTCCACTTATTGATAATTTGATCTCACCCCTTCATTTTTATTCCCAAGCTGTAAAGAATTCTATAACCCCTAATATTTCTTGAACCGAGTCTAGAGTAATGTGATTTATAGAGAAACCTTCACATTATTGTAATATTATTTTTATGTATCTAATATTCAAATAACCTAATCGTTTTATTCTTGGGATTGTGGGATTATTTGTGAATTATAATTTTTAACATTTGTATAAAATCCAAAATAAAGATATTTTTTCTTAGGTTTCCTCAACTAACCCATATTTGTGGATTGATTTAAATTAAAGAGCAAAATCATTATATAACATGTTTAATTAAAATAGTTACATGTTATATTAAATCCTATGAATGTTGTAATTATAGAATTTATAATAAATTATCATATATACTAAACTGCTAAAATTTATTATAGTGTATAATAAATTTTCAGTACTATAGATAAGACTGTGAACTCTAGATTATTACATTATTAAATAAATAAAAGAACAAAATTTTAATTTTTTATTTTTTATTTTAGGGAACCAAATTAAAACTTAATGAAATGAATTTAAAAAAATAAAAAATTACTTGGAATTATAATATACAGGGTTATAAAATATATATGCTTCCAATATTTAAATTTATATTTGATTTTCAGAAGAATAAAGTACAAATAATTTATTGGTCTGATGATGGATATCAAATTTCAAAACTAATAAATTCCCTTGATTTGGTAGATAAATCAATATAAAAATTGTGAAACCTAAAATCATATTTAAGCACGTAATACACAAATCATTTCTTTGGTGGAAAATTAAATCATGTCACCTCCTTTATACATCGAAAATAAAATTCATTAATAAATGAATAAAAATAAAAAATAGAAAATAATATAAACATTTAATAACAAAAGAAAAAAATAAAAACATGTATTAACAAAAGAAAAACATTAAAACCTATACTACCATAAAGTAGAATAAGACTTCCATATCCCTTCAAAAATCATTCTCATGATTGGATATTTATTTATCTATTATGTGTATGAGTTTTAATAGAATAATTAATAAGCTACAAGCCTGTATTGAATTTTCTGAAAATTACCATATCTTCCTATCTTTAATATATAACTATCTTCAGTATATAAATGATAAAATATTAAATAACTCCTTATATCTTCCAAAATAGAATATTTCTATCAATCTATATCTAAAAAATGGTTATTCATGGTATTTTTTCATCTTACTATGATTTGGAAACATTTGAAACATTTGTAGATCTCTCAACATCCCCCCCTTATGGACATCCACTATTTCTTCATCACATTACAACATGTCACAATCTCATGGAATAAAGAAATATCTATATCCTAAAACACCAATGGTGGTCACTTAATCGATATGTAACCTCCTATACACTAGAAAATTACTCAACATTTTTGTTTTAGAGGTCATAGAACACATCAAAATCCCATTAAAAATTTCATTTAATACATCAACCATAGTGGTGTTACAATTTATCATATTTATAATTACATGAAGAGAATATAACCATTATGTGGTCTCATTCTTACTCCTCTTTTTTTCTCAGGGAATAAATATCACTCATTACCAAGGAAAGAAACCATGAATCTCTATTCCTTATTTGACTATTTCATAATAATTGTTTCTATGAAATATATTTATATTTATTATTTTAATCTCTTCTTGAAAAAAATAATTTATTTGATCTTCTTTATTATAACCTTGATGTAGTTTTATTCTTCATTTTTCATCAAATAATGACATGGTTTCCAATAAACCCTAAAAAAACCCATCACAATGTATTTTCTTATTCAATTTATTTTGTTTATATTATATCACATTCATCATTTCACCATTTCCTTCACTAAATTTCATCCCTATCACATTTAGTTTTGTGTCTATCACTACTGATGATTACTTAAACTCCAAAATAATGGGGTATAATAAATTTTTCTATCACTGTATTTAATAAATCTATTTCAATCTTAAAATGTATATAATTGAAAATATTAAAAGTTTACGAAAATTTAAAAAATCAATTCTATGATTAAAAATTTACAATTATTAAATATTATTAAATAAAATAATTATTAATTTAACAATAATAATTAAAATGATAATATTTCCAAAATTCTAAATAAATAAATTGTATATAATTGTTATATGAATATATATTAAAACTGTGATAAATTAATATCCTTACACTAATTGAATGATATTTTTATATATCATTATTTAACACCTATTCAAACCTTGGATCTATTTTTATGTAACTATGTAACTCTATATATCATTTGAAAAAACCCATAGAAGTATAAAAGTCTCCTCATAGATGTAGGAACATTTTAAAATCATGTTAAATATTGCCTTTATTTTCAATTTTCAATCAATTTCATTTGTTTTGGGACTTAATGACATTGTATCAAAGACTAGTTTTAAAATTAGTAGTGGCGAAAATTATCAAGTTTTTAAAATCAAGTTCCTAGAATTCATAAATTTACCTACACAACCAAAGTAAAATAATTCATTCAAAATATAAAAATTCAGCTAGAATATGGAATATAGAGATAGTAAAAACCGATGGTTATCTTTGTTACACTACCTCATTACTAGATATGGAGATATTATTCCTACCAATGATAATTTTCTACTGATGTTTTCTAGAAACTACTCTAATATAAAACATTATACCTATATTAATATTTCTAACAAATCAATCGTAATAGTGAAAATTGTTATCTAGATACTTATTCGAGTTATTTATTAGTTGGTTTCAATAAAATTGATTGTTATATACATAAATTCAATGTAAAACTCTCATGATTTACATAACATATATTGAAGAAACAATGTCTAATGTTATTTAATTTGATGAATTTAATTATATATACAATCAAGAAGTATAATATCTCTAATATGTTTATTACTTCGGAAATATGATCATGATAATAATATATACAAATAATTTTACTACTATAAAATATGAGGCTATTATTAAGGATGAAAAATTTGATGATAGGAAATTATTTACCAACACCTAAAATTATTTTATAGATTAGGACCTAATGAACTTTTATTGTTCTAAAAAATTAGATAGTTTGTTTATAAAAAAATATTCAAATAATTTCTCAAAAAACATGAATCCTATGTTATGGCATAAAAATTTTAAAAGATATATGGAAGGACAACCACATGTAAGATAAATGATATTATATGAAATCATTTAAATATATTGTACAAGGATTAGATCAATTCCTAAGAATAAATTAGTATGTTCCATGGATATTTTTACTGGCTTTAGGCTATGAAAATTATTTTTGATGAAGATTTAAGAACACTATTGATGTTGAGTTCCATAACCAATATTAATTACATAGTGAACTCACTAGAAAAGAAACCTCACTTGATAAAAATCATAAAATTATATTAGTGAAAATAAAATTTTGAATGAACAATCCCTAGTAATTATGAGAGTCATTATCTTGGATTAGAAAAAATTGACATATAAAGACAAGGGTAATGAAAATTAATGGGTATAAGGTAATGAAAATAATATAACAAATAACATAAAAAAGTTTTTAAATAACCAGAATGTATATCAATATATCATATCATGTTCCAACATTATGGTAATTATAAATAAATTACTTGATTTTGTTAGTAGTAAAATGTTGAAAAAATGGAACAAGATTATAAAACTAGAATAAATGAAACTTAAATTATTAACTATGAAGTAATTTTAATTCAATAATACAATTGTGTTTATAATTCATTTCAATATTTTATATATGTTATCTATTAAGGTATATCCAACCACATCACTTCTAGAAAAGGTTCCATGAAAACATTGATGTAGTATTCATGCCAAAAATTCTAAACATTGCTGGATTTATTATTGAAACTGATGATTTTTCACCAACATGTAATATTTTTCCATCATATTATATATATACAATATTTTATATTTTTAAATATGTCACATTAAAATAATTATTAAAGATATCAAATTAAAATGAAAATAATGTCATAGATACTCCCCACATCAGTATGTGATTCTCACTAATAGAAAGAAAATAATAATTGTAATCATTTTAATGGAAGTAATGTTAATATAATGTAAAAAAAGTGAATTCATAAGTAATTAAATACATATTTCATAAATTATTTTTTATTTTTTTGAGTTAATAAATGGATGAATGTAATCAATAAAATATGGTCATAAAAAATAAAATGTGGAGAAAATATATCACTAATATTATATAAAAACAGATTTTTTGTGAATGTATATGGATTAAAAAATGGTATTTAATTGGATTAAAATTTTCCACCTATTATAAAAACACATTTCATTTTATTTTTCCATGATTTAATAGTTCACCTCAACGACTAGGTTCAATAACCTTATATATAAAATATATATTCAAAATGTATAGATGATGTGAAGAAATACATTGAATAACCAAACTGGTTCCATGATAATAGTAAAGAAAATATGGTATGTAAAATTAATAAAAAAAAATTTATATTCTAAAATTTGAATCAAGGAAATTTTCTTAGAAGTTCAACTCAGTCATTGAAAAAAGTCCTTATAGAATATATAAAATTGATTATTTGTATTTCATTAAAAGGTTTTATAGTGAAAATTTCATTATCATTTTGTTTTATGTTGAATAAATATTGATTATAAGCTTACGTGTTACATATATTAATATATTTCAAAATGATTCGAATAAGTGTCTTGAAATATTGATCATATGATATGTTCCAAACACCTTGAGAAAGAAAACTATCCATAATATAAATAATCAAACAATTTTGATATTACAAGAACTATATTATGACAATATTATTAAATGATTAAAAATGAGTAAATATTAACTTTTTAGATCACTATTTGTTAGAAATTTTAGACTAAAAAATTTTAGATTTTACTGAATAACATTTTGAAAGTATATACTTGAATTTTTACTTATTAATTAGATTTAAGAACATCAAGTGAGATTTTATATACACTAGATAAGAAATTTCTCATAATATTAATGGTGTGTTCTAGTGGTTATTTTTTTCAGTGTAATTCTAATCAAGAGTAAAATAGATATAATGTTATTTATAAGGTAATTTCATCAATTTATCATGTTTTGTAGATGATAAACATATTTTAAGGATGTGTGTTTGTGTTTATAGATATACTAAATACATAAATATTATAAAAATCTATATTCGAATATCTTGTAACATTTATTGGTGACTATCTCATGAAATGAATTACTACTGATGTGTCTTGACAAATCAAACACAAATAATAAAAATATAAAAATCATTAATACCACAAAGGGATTCTACTAATGAAAACATTCTTACAAGATTTATTATAAAATAAATAAATTTATATTATATATTTTTTAAAGAAACAGTGTAATTTTACTAAGAAAAAACCTAATATTTTACCAATGTTGCAAATACATAATCATTTGATATCACAAGTTTTATAATATGTTGGAAAATTGGTTTTACTTTAATGTATTGTGGTGGGTGTTTTGTGTGGGGATGTGGAGTTATTATTAACTCCTCTATTGATTCGTATTATGTTTGATATCCCTTGGATTTTTCATTTTCTTAGTTGGTGCCTTGTAATTTTTTATTATAAAGGAAAAAATTTCTACTTTCTTTTTACAAGGAAATACAATAAGTAATATGTATGGGAAAAAATTCCCTAGTAGAGAATCTAAAAGCCTAAAAAAGTAAATAGGTCCATAGTTCATAATCTACGCACACTAAAACCCCTATTATTATAGAAGGGAAGATATAAGTTACTCCCAAATATCACCTCTAATATTCCATGGGTTGGAGATAAGAATTAAGTGTATAATCACACATTATTTGGTGAATTACCCTCATAAATCATATAAAAAGTAAGAAAAAAATACTAATCAAAACCAAATAAAATAATTAACCATAATCCAAAAAAAATCATATGTAATATCATACAAGTATATAAGGAAAAAGTCTGCAGGATAATTACTTATAAATAAATCTTATGGTAGATACTCCAACAATAAGAAATCTCTATATCATGAGCTATTAATTTCAATATGGACCACTAATTATACCCAGAAAATCTATAGAAAATGTATTTAGAAAAATATGTGGGAATACAATTAAACTCATTAGGTGCTTCCCTATAAAATATAATTAAAATTTGGAGGAATCATAATAAATCATCTATGAACACGTTATGAAACCTAAAAGTTTTCTATTATATGGTTAAATAATATCTAACCTCGCCATATTTATATAAATCATATTAATATAATTATCATGAAAATATATCTATAAATGTTTCTCACACTTGTTTCCCCAATGATCTAGTTATATTCTCATATCAACAGTATATTTTATAGAGATATCATTACTTTTATATCTATATAAAAAAAATCATACAACATCATAGACACAAATTCATAATCATATCAATTTTTATAACTATATAACACATAATAACAATATAAATCATAAAACAATCACATAACCCCAATATCACCATATCACAACAAAATTGCTACCACATTTCCACACTACATCCATGAAACCGCATCACCAAATAATAACACTACATAGATAAAAGATATCTATAGACATGGAGTAGATATACATTAATGTCATCCACATATTGTAAAACCGGGGCACACCCAAGACCCAAAACATCTAAGGGGTGTTAGTAACATTACCCAACTTGAGTGGTGGTTTTTGAGAAATAAGAAAACCTACAATGTATAATTTACAATAAAATAAGATCATCCCTTGTTTCACTTACTATCAAACACATCTACAATCACATCCCATCAATACAATTTTACCACTATATAATAACAAAAACTATCACTATTAACCACAAAACAAACAACACCACTATGGAAAGACAATACCACCACTTTATAATAAAACATATTTATCCAAATTCATATTTCATTAAATGTTTCCAATTCCATCATTTAAAAATATTAATACATTTATTATCCCCCTAACCATTTCCAACCACTAAAACATTACATTGAACACTACCTATTTCATATTACTTAATTAAATTATCATATATTTCATTTTTTTCATATTAAATCACTATTTAGAGGACTTATTTTGTTTAAACATAAACCCATTCACATTAAAATTTATAAATTCATTCATTTATTTAATCACACTTAATCATTCTTGGGTCTCTATGACATAATGACCATATCAATCCCCCAACACTACTACATCAATAAATTTCCAACAAATGAAGCTATCTTCACTATCACTTCAACAATATTGAACCACACTAAATTATACCAAAAAAATCATTATTCTCAAATAAGAATAAAAAAATACCTCTCCAACTCATAAGAATCATGTGAAATCTACCTCTATATCAATACACAACTCCACAACTACCCCATTAATAAAAAAAATAACATAATCAAATCACAATAGAGAAACCCAACTTAAATCATACTATATTTCTTATATGTGAATTACAGTACAATAAAAAAATATTAATAATTAATTTTATATTTAATAATATTTTAATTAAATAATATATTTCAATTACTTATCCAGAAATATCTTGATCAAGCATATCAATAGTTATAACATTATTTCATAAAAACTTTTTAAACAAATAAATAAATTAACAACATGTTTATAATAATTTAAACTATAAAAACACATTTAATATCCATTCCTTATTAAATTTACAAATATTAATTATATTTTTTCATCCAATTTCATATTTATTTCTATATAAAATAAAATCCTGATAATTAAACATCAATATAATAAATAAATTGAAAATTTGAATCAATGACTTCAAATAATGTTTTCATAACACAAATCTAAAATAAGAGAAGTAAAACAAAATAAAATTCCATTATAATCACATTAACTCTCTAAAAACATGAACACATAATCCATTCAAAAAAAATCTCCCATAAATCATAAAAATAAAACACCACCCTTATCAACATCCTCTGAGAAATGAAAACAAGAGAAAGAATGTTATAAAGATAAAAGGGTACCATGGATAAAAAAGAACTAATCACATGAATCCAGGGGAATTAAATCCACCAAGGTCCTGAAATACCATAACAACTGAGTATCTAAGAACCTTGTGGATTTAGAAGAATGAAAAAAACTGAATCGATGGAGATAGACACCTGAAATAAATAAAAAATATTGAGGACTACACTATGGAAATGAAGGGGAAAAATCATTATTGTGGTTTATGTTGGCTAGCATATGGACACCACGTATCATGGTTTAAATTAAAATTGTAATTTTATTAAATAATGGTTGTCATAAATCCAAATCCACTTACCAAGAAAAATATTATTTCCACTATAACCCTTGGTCCAACCATGAATAAGACAAATTCACCATGTTCTAATGGGTGAATGTATACAATGAGGTTTTCCTAAAAATATTAAATACATCTATTCTCTCCTTAACCACTTAAAAAATCTATTACACAAACGTGAAAAACTAAAAAAAAAAATTTAAAACAAAAAATTACTAACCACTACATTATATACCTTTTAAATGACTTTCATTCTAATGAATAAAAAAACCTAGAAGGAACAAAAAAACTATAGAACACCACACCATGTGAGATACCTCTTAAACAAGAACCTTTTCATTATAAAATATCAACACAATACAAAAATTCAAGTAAACAATATATATGTCAACATAAAACCATATATCAAAATCATAAAAAGAAAAAATTTCATATCATCTTCAGAATCACATATTTCATCTACTACTATTACCCTTATACTTATTCCTCTGAACCAATATGTATCTAAAATAAATAAACCATAAGAATAATAGATCCTTGTATCAACTTCTATTAATGATATGAAATTCTCATAGGAAATTCCATGAATATTTTATCCTCCTAAATATTCAACCCTAAATAATCAATGATATGGGAGTTATCATGAAGATGTATATGAATCCATAACACAAGGATAATTTCATGATTTTGATATGTCTATAGAAGAAGATCTAAGTAATATTCCACCTTTACATCTCCCTTTAAGACCTCAAAAGGTCAAAACAATTGAGTAGAAATAGTATTGGATCTACTGAACGTGTGATACCCATGATGAGGAGAAACCTTCATGAGGACATGGTTTCCAAACTAAAACTCTAAGGCAATCCTCTTTCCATCGGTATAAGAATTTTTATATACATATATACATATATATATATATGTTCATGTATCTGTATGTGTTTGTATATTTAATTTCTTGTATGTATGTGCATGTGTATATATAAATGTGTTTGTGACTTAATGTATGTGTATATCTATGTATATATTTATAAGTGTATGTGTATGTATATATATATATGTGTGTGTACATATGTATATGTTTACGTATGTGTGTGTGTGTGTGTTTGTGTGTATATGTTTATTTGTATTAATGTATGTGTATGTGTATTCATATATTTTTGTACATATGTATGTATGTATTAATGTATATTTATGTGTATACATGTGTTTATATATATACATTTATATGTGTGTGTGCATGCATATTAATGTGTATGTATGTTTATGTTAGTGTATGTGCATGTATATGTGTGTATATATTTATGTGAATGCATGTGTATGTATGTGTATGCGTATGTATTTATATGTGTATGTGTGTGAGTGTACATGTATTCACATGTATGTGTATATATATATATATTTTTCTATTTATTTATGTTAACATGAGAAAAAAATTTGAAATGATAAAAACTAGAACAATAGAGAAAGATGACCAGAAAAGGAAAACAAATTTTATTAATGATCACAAAACATCCTCACTATCAACGTTTTTCAGTCACCTCTGGAGGAGGGTTGAACTGACTTTTATAGGTAGTACAAAGAGGTTTGGTGGGGGTGGGAAGCCCACCCCCATTCAAATGTGTAGTACCAATCAGTAGCTATCTAACACGCCTACAGATATACACCCTACCACTATCATTCATGTTGTGATACTGCCTCATTAAAAACTATTTTCCAGAAAAAACCCAGTGGGATAAAAACTGGAATAAAGAAAAGTGTACAATAATGTAAACTCCCCCTAAATGTTATATTACATTACAAATTTTTTAATCAGCGCATCCCTATATTATGTACAATCTTTCTAAAAATAATGGTTGGTAGTGCCTTTATAAACAAATTTTTAATGTTTTTACTAGATCAGACATATTGCATGTTGATATCTCTATTTTTCATTAACTCTTGTGTGAAGGATAAAAATTTTAGTGGTATGTGTTTTTCTGATAATTCTTGATGAATCATTCCTTTAATTATGGGATGCATGCAGTGTTATCTTCAAATAAATTTTTGGTCTACTATCCATAGGAAATCCACATTCCACTCGAATGTGTTGAGTCATAGATCATAACCAAACACATTATCGACTTGTTTTTTTTAATTCTATCACTTATCTATGATTTGAAGAAATTTAAACGATTGTATACTTCTTTAATCTCTAGGATATGGAAGTACCTCCTAATATGAACATATAAATAGTTTGTGATCGTGCATTATGAAGATCAGATAAAAAACATGTATTTGAAAAACCTTCCATCTTCTTTTCTAATTTGTTAGAATATAATAAACCAAATTCAATAGTACCATAGATATTTAAAAAATATTTTTAATACTATTATAGTGTCTTCATGTAGGGGCTGAACTAAATCTTTCTAAAAATTTAGTAGAAACAGATATATCAGGATCAATACAATTAGTAAGATATATTAGTGCTCTGATAGCATTGAGGTATGGTAATTCTGGACCAACCAACTCCACTCTTTCTTCACATGGTTGAAATTGATCTTTCACTATATTTAATGACCAAACAACCACTAGAGTACTTACATAATTATCTTTATCCATGTTAATGTGTTTTAAGACCATTTCCGTGTAATTTGACTACTGTAAAAATATACCTCTTGGCATATGCTAAATTTCTCATCAATGACAATACTTGGTTTCTCTGATGTATTTCATTTCAAATTCATCCTTTATGTTTCTCATTTCATCGTTGATCTCTTCTAGAGTTCCAATGATATATAAATTATCAATATAAATAGAAATGATTACATACACAGATATTTTTTACTTAATAAAAACACATGGTCATATGGGGTTTTTTACATGACCTTTATTTAAAAAAAATCACTTAAACAATTATTGAACATACACCCCGAATGTTTTAATTAATACATGGAATTATGAAATTTAATTTAATATAGGTCTTTGGGTTTTGATTTTAATACTTCTTGTATTTTAAATCCTTCAAGGATTCTCTTATATATATATATATACTATTATCATGTTACCTATATAGATAAGTTGTAACAAAATCCATAAGAATCATATTATCCTACCCAGCCACTGTAAGGCTGATTGGATATCAAAAAATAATTTCTTCCATAGTAGGAGAATATGTCTCCTCATAATCAATTATAGGTATCTGAGAAAAACCTTGTGCGACAAGACACAATTTCTATCTTGAAACATCCTTTTTTTCATTATTCTTACACATAAAAACCCATTTACATCCAACAACCTTCACAGATTAAGGTGTGAGCATGATATGTCCAAAAAATCTTTGCATATTAAGTGAATTTAATTCAACTTCCATTGAATCATTCCATTTATCCCAATCAGGTCATTTTTGATATTCCATAATAGACCTTGGTTTAGGGTATTCATTTTCTATATCTCGTGACATAGAATATTATAATATTTCATCAATATTTTCCATAATACTTTGATTCCATATGTCACCTATACAATATAATTATGAGAGATTTCATTATTTTCTAAACCTTTAGGGTTTTCTAAATACTATGTATTCTCTTTATGATTGTCTCGTGTTTTTCTTTAATAACACTTAAATCACCTATTTCTTCTGGAACACATTCTTCCATGAAGTGGTCTTCAATTATACTCATCCCCTTTCATTTATGAGGATTTTAATGTTTAGATCCAATTGTGTTCAATGTTTCAAGTGTGTTTTTGATATTTCTGTAACATCTTTATATAATTGTATCTTCAGTACATCAATTCAAGTAGGTGAATTTATATCTGATATATGGGATTTAGTCACGCTTGTTGAATTAGTAAGTGAATCAAGTAATTTATATTTTAGTTCTGGAAAATGTAAAATCTTTTTCACATCCATCTCATACTACTAGGTGGGAGGATCGAGAAAAGATAATGTTTTCACAACCTAGTAAATCTCCTCTATTTGTTTCTTTTCTTACTCTAATGATGGGAATACCTCTTCATTAATGTTACAATCTGAAAAATGTGTTATAAATACATGATCAGTTTTTCATTAAATATATCCAAGGATGGGTTAGGATTCATATCCTACATATATTCCCAGCCTCTTTTTAGGTCCCATATTTGTACATTTTGGGGGAGCGATTGGTACATATACTACACAACCAAATATTCTTAAGTGGGAGATGTCATGCTCTTGGAAAAAATCCAATTGGAGTGTAGATTGTCTATGTTAGTCACTTGGTCTAATGAAAATTAATTCTGAGGCATGCAATATTGCATGACCCCATATAGAGCTTGGAAACTTTGTTCTCATTATTAATGGTATAGTAATAAGTTGATGTTGTGTTATCAGTAATTCAGATGAACAATTTTTTGTATGTACATTGGAGACTGGATTCTCCATAGTAATCCCCATTGACAGATTGAGAGGTAAACTATCCAACATTATCGAGTATTAATTTCTAGATAAAATGATCAGGTAATTTTTCTCTAAATTTAATTATTTGGGAAAGAAAATGTGAAAATGAAACATTATGAAGTGAGGGAAAACATACATGTGACTATTCTCTATATGCATCAATTAATACCATAAAATATGTAAATGTCTCATAAAATGGATGAATTAGTCTACATATATACCATTAAATTCGTCCAAGAAATACTGGTATTTCATCCATAATTTTATTTTTAGATGGTCTCATGAATAGCTTTCTAAGAGAACAAGCCTCTAATGGAATTTTTATTAGTGGAGAGATCTGATGAACCTTTACTGAATTCCCATGAGAACTTTCAATTATTTTCCACATCATTCCTGAACTAGGATGGTCTAATCGGTTATTCCACAGATTAACGATTTTTGGTACATTATTTACTGCCATATGTGTATTGATTTCACTTATATATGTATAATGCAATCCAGATGATAATTTTGGTAGTTTTTCTTTTACATGACTCTTACCAAATTTATTAATTGTAATGCACATATACTTTTCATTCATATTAGATATAGTTTGAGTATCATACCCATATTTGTATATATCATTGAAAATTAACAAGTGTCTTTTAAAATTTGGGGAAAACATCACATCATTTATAATAAATTGCATCTCATTGCATAATGAAAATATGACTTTACTAGTCCCTTCTACCAGATCTGTAAGACCTGATATAGTATTCATAATTGGTCTTGTTTATTTAAGATCAGATTTTTATTATTATTAAGTTTTTTTGTGTTATTCCACTATCTGGTATGAAAATATATTTCTACTTTAAGCAATACATTACAATTATTTCTCCTTTTTGAGCTCTCATGCTAATAACATGTTGAGAAAACAAATTTGGATTGAGAAAAACTAGAAAATAAGGGAAATATGAATAGAAAATGATTTTTTTAATTAATGATCACATAACATTCTCTCTATTAATGGTTTTTAGTCACCTTTGGAGGAGGGTTGCAATGAATTTTATATGCAGTGTAAAGAGGTTTGGTGAGGGTGGGCAGCCCACCCCCATTGAAATGTGCATCCACAATTAGATACTACCTAACAAGTTAAAATATATATATATATTTATTACAATGAATTGTTTGTAAGAATAATGATTAAATGAATGTAAAAGTTAAAATTTTAAATTATCAAAATTTTTAAAATATTATTAAAAGAATATATTTATATATGTTATATATATAACTTGTAATAAATTTTACTTATTTATCTACTGAAATTACAATAAAATTTATAATATATCCATTGAATATTTAGGGATTAACACAAGCTTGTGTTGGGATCACCTACACTCACACACATATCCTTAGGTTATTCAAACATGAGAACACACACACACACACATATTTATATGTGAATAAGGATGGTTATATATGTAAATTAGTAATTGAAAATATGAAGAATTAAAAATTAATGTGAATTTTTCAAATTAACTTATATTTATAATGTTAGTAATTAAATTAAATTTTATTATATTAATATAATATTAATAATATTAATAATAATTATTATTAAAGTATTTATTAATATATTTTAAATATTTCTATAGGAAAAATTTAAATATTATTAAATATAAGTTATGATTTATATATTTAAGGATATTTTTTAAAAATTATTATTCATCTACATACATGGTGAATTTTTTTAATATAAATAATAAATTTTAAATATGTTTAATAATTTATCATATATTTAATATTCAATCAATGAAATATATATCAATATAATTAATTACTAAAAATAATTTTTTATCATAGGTAGATGAGATTAAAAACCACATACAATACACACAGTGAGGGGGAAAGGTGGGTCAAGCCACATTCTAGCCCAAAATGAATGAAAATCATCCACTGGATCTATTTTATTACATTTTTCTGGCCCAAGGTTCCCTGTTATTTTTGATGGACTGAAAGAACATATTTGAATGTTTCCCATAAGCCCTTATAAGAGATGATATGAAAATAAATAAGAGTATCCTACATCATGTGATAACACCATTAAAATCCCCCCCACATCAGACTAATCACACTGGTGTTCCTAGTCAGGAATGATACACCCTCGAGAAGTCAATATAACATACTTGTTAGGATCACTTTGTGATGAACAGACTGAGATTGGGGGGGGGGGGGGGGGTGAATCAGTGTTGAATTAATTTTTATCACATTATAACATTTTTACCTTTTTATATTTCTATAACTTGTTTAGTAAATGTTTCTCTTTTCTTATTCAACAATAGTTAGAAAACATGCACAAAAAAATAATGCACAAGGAACACTAGGATTTGTTAACGAGGTTCACCTCCAATGTGGATGACTACTCCCTTGGTGTAAGGTGGTTATTATCCCACTTTAACGCATCATTACTTATATTATCATGAAAAGAACAGGTAATGGTATAACCATGAACATACTCTATAGGAATCAACTAGGTATAATGCATGTTTTATCCTGTATTCAACTGAATACATGTAATAAACATATCCCTCTTGATATGATAAGTAATGTTGAAAGTGTATTTGTTTGATAAACACCAATTAATCTAATGAAATCCTCTGAATGCAACAGTCTAATGTATACCTGTATTTCACATAAACAAAAAATTATGTATACAAAATGCAGTAATATTATTGGAAAACATGTTTTCTTGTTTGGAAACAGTGATGTCAAGTTGATCTATCTGGGTACTCTCAAAATAATTTATAAAAAAATATCAACATTCTTTATTGTCATAGTTATCATATATTCTTCATTGCGTAAAAAATATTTATTCAACTGAATCAAACTGGAATTTTTATAATTTTTTATGAAATATCAACCATGTAAAAACATAGTGTAACCAATTTTTTAATTCTCCATTATATAAATTCTAATATTAAATTTAATTTATTTAAATTCACCACATGTTCACTTGGTTTAATTAATGGTGCATGATATTTGAATAAACTCTTAGACATAACCATTTTAATATTAAAATTAATTTATGTGCTTCTCATGTTCTCAAACTATGCATATGAGTCACATGATCTCTTTTATGCATGTATTCACTTCCTTCTTATTCACACTTTTAAAGTAGAAAGTGATGTTAAATGTGTGAGTTATTTTAATTTTTATTCATGTGAAAAAATAACATGTGATCCAATCCTTCATGAAAACCAGGCATGAAATAACTTCTATTCATCATGAAAGCATGAGATGCTTCAAGGTATACTGATTTAAAACTTTCTTAATGTAAATACACTATAAAAATGTATATATTTTTCTTAATGTGACCCAGGATTGTTCATAGAAGAGGAAAGAGTATTCTAATATTCATCGCACAATAGTTATGCATGGTACTTTTTATTTATGAAGGTGAGTTGATTGCATATCCATTTTTCCTCTTCACATAGCCTATAGGGATCACAGATCTTCTGGGACCTTTATGTAAATGGAATCTCAGAGATGTTTTTTCTTTTAAAAATGATATTTCTCACTGACAAATGTGAATAACATTATCTTCATATTATATTAGAGACTCTATATATATATATATGAGGTTCTTCTATCATATATATATATATTCATATAACTTTTAAATATTGATTAAAATTAAATTTTTGATAAAATTGGTGAATAAAATAAAGTTTTAATTCCAATGAGGCTTTCAGTATTCAATTCATTCAAATCAAGATTCCATTATTTTTTTCATAGGAATCAAAGGATTTCAAGAATCATGGAAACCTTATATAATGGGATGCTTCTTTGTTCGCGAAGTATTGAATGTGAAAGTGAAAATAATTTCATGAATCATCTCCTCTAATCATTGGTTATTATTTAAGTGTTTCACATTATTCATGTAAAAACATATTTGAAAATAATAGTACACATTCAAAATGATCCAATGAATGATCATATTAAATAGATGATATCATAATGATAATAGAATCCTTAGGTTTGATCAATGGCCACCGCTGCATGATGACGTTTCATGCAACAACCCTTGACAATTCAAGGAGGTATAAGAAGATATGGATGAATGATGGTTTTTGGAATGATTTTGATAAAAAAACCATGTTATATATCTATATTTTAAATATATGAACAATAAATGTATTGTGATGAAGTGCCACACTATTTTTTAATCAACATTTATCCTCTTAATATGAATATTTGTTTCTACTACCTCTCTAGATCGCACTAGGGTCAGAAGTATTATATACTTATGCCCACATTCCCATCACCAACACACACCATACCCCCTCATGGACCCCAGGGAACCCTGTGATAGAAATTCACCATAGAATTCTAATGTAACCCCCATGCACTCTATGTGGGTTCTATATATCCTCACCACACCTACCACTATACTGGATTTCCTGGATAGCAATCCCACATGTTTGATCCCACTTCTCCATGTGTGGGATCAATTTATCCTAGTTATTCATAACGATTATCCATTTTTTAGTTAATCACCAAAATATACTTGGAAATTACCAAGAAGGAAAATTATAATACAACCAAATGAATTCATCAAAAAATATGATTCATAATGAAAAATATAAACTCATTTTCTTTTTTGTCATGGAATTCAAAATTCGTCTTGAAAATAAATATTTTCATGATCTTCCACCTTCTTAAAACTACAATATAAAAAATCATCATACAAAATAATTGATAAATGATTTATCATTACTTATAGAATACATCATTATGTATTCTTAAATCAGTGAATAATAATTCATGGATCCTCAAAATTAAAATAAACATTGTCTAAAAGATTAACATGTGACCATTGAACTTCCATCGATCAAAATTAATTAAAACATCCACCACATTAAAATATTTATTTTCCAATTCTAAATATATCTTATTAGAATAATCCTAGATATTAAAAGTCAATTCATTCGGTTTTATTTAATAAAATATATATAATTTCTATTCTTATTTACAAAATTCATATTAATGTCAAGTGATTCATTACATATTAACACATTGATGAAAATATAAAAAAATTAAGATAATAAATTCTTCGATTTTTATTTTTTCAATGCTAATGTAGAAAATGTGATGTCAATATGTCAAAATCATTCATTGGAGACCATTAAACTATATCTAGGATGATAGTAATTGGTTGATACCTATTGATACAATGAAAGTGGAAATTTTATGATTCCACTTTTAAATAAATACTTCCCAAGATATATTCAACCTGAAATTAATACACTCATCTAAGTATAAAGATACAAAACATTTCATTATAGTAGTAATGTAATGTTCATGGAGTTAGTCCTATAAATTTCTCAATATTATTTTTTCATTTCATTGATTAATTTTTGATCCAACACTTATGACCAAATATTATTTCGTTAAAATAAGGATATGAGAGTATTCCCACAATCCTCATCAATTAGTTCTTGACTAAGTACCTTTGAGAGATTTTATATTCGAATGACATATAAGGCCTTGAGAACATGTTTAGATACTCCCCCTCAAGGGATGATGTATAATTGTATTTTAAATATATAGATATTTACATTACATTATCTTCTAAATAACATTAATGTGAATACTAATTGTTTTGATCTCCTTGATGATGGTGGGATAATATTTTTGATCAGCTACGGTATCTTGAAAATTTTAATCAAGGGTTGTATTTAAAATTTTGAAACAATTAATAATGGAGATAAAAAAATATAAATCAACAAAGGACAATAAATTTCATAAATCATGGAATTAATATTATTTTGTCTAGATATGAAAATATGGCTTCAAAAACTCATTTCTCCCCATAAATATGTGTATCAAAATCAATTATTTTTAAGTAATGATTAATCAAAAATTATATGTGAATAAGGTGGATCTTCATTTATTTTTAGTGAGTGAAATAGGGCTGAAAAATGTAACTCAAACTTTAAAATCCTTTCTTTTATCCTCAATGTGTGGGTTAACTTTATTCTAAATTTCCTATATTTCATGGATGTTATGGGTGGCATGGTATCTTCAATTTATTTTGTGACAACATTGTGAGGAATTCTCATTGTTAAACTAGAAATCATGAAACATTCTCCACTATGTAATTTTTAAATGATTTTTATTTCATCTAGAGATCTTTTTATGAATAAACATTCAAAAAAGACATTTCCATCCTTCTTTCCCCTTGAACATATCACTTTTCATATTTTCATGTAATAATATTTTGAAAAACTCTCATTAAATTCAACTTCATCATGGGGAATCTTCTTAAAATAATTATAATCTAACTTCAACCATGTTTATTCCATATAAATATTCCTCTCTCCAAATAATCATCTAAAATTAAATGGATTTATTTTGGAATATGTACAAAATGTTTGGTAGTTCCACATGGATTTTTAGGTGTTCCCTTTAAAATTTTAGTCCTTTTATTTTTCTCTTGGACCAGTTCCTCCCTTTATTTCATAAGATTGCCTAAAATCATTGTGATGTCCTTGGAATGGTTATAGTAACCCAAAATTAGACCACATGTTACTCAAAATAAGTAGCATATTTTCTTTTGTGTAGCACCCTTATTGATCATCTTTGGTTTGTTTTGATCAACATCTTTCCTTTTCAATATCTCCAATGACGGATTTTCTCCATTTATCAATTATTATGGTATTTTATTCTGATTTTTTTTCTACAAAAATATTTATTTATTTTTACTTTCATGCCTCTTCAATATGACAAAAACAATTAAAAAACACAATACAGAATCATTAGACTTTTAAATGTGATTATAAAAAGTTGATTTTATTCATTATTTTAACTTAATTTTCTTCATTTATACTTCTCTACCCTTGATGTTTGAATTCATTGTTTGTTAAATACTGTCATATTATACAAACACTCAGATTCATTATCCCAAAATAATTCATAGTGAAATAAATAGGCAACAAATATGGATCAATTTTTTTTAATAAGAATCTGTTTAGAATGACATGCTTGTGGTTTCTATTTCATATCATATTTAAAATAGAATTATTTAGTGGAAATGTTTTTCCTTCTATTCTTCTTCTTTACTATAGATGTAGTGGTGTTCTATTCATCAATTTTATTTATTCAATATGAAATTTATTTTTATTTAGAACCTTTACTTTTCATAATATTAGAGTTATCACAGCTCTTATTAAAAGAGATTGGTGGTACCATTTTATTTTAGACTAGTACTGATTTATCATTAGAATTGTAAGAACCCGGATCTTCTTTTTAGGTACGTTTTTCCTTTTTCTGGAGTTTTTGAGAAAAATGAATTTTTTGGAAATTTCAGAAGTACACGCCATGTACTTTCTGAGTACATGCCATGTACTATTCCCCGGATCAAAGCCGTGTGTTGGCCATGTCCGGGCCACACACACGGTGTGTAAGGATGAGATGGAGGTCGGTTATTTCAGAGTATGGAAAATTGAAGTACACACCGTGTACTCAATAAGTACACACCGTGTACTTTTTTTTTCATTAAACGGACCAGGGTCGCATCTAACCCCCAGATTCATCTTCTTCATCAATTTTCGTTCATTCGAGAGCGACCGTACGGCCGGATCTTAGATGGGCTCCCGCCTCACCGTCTGTTCTCTGATTTGAGCACAACCGATTGCGTTGGAATCGAAGAGGTTAGTTCTTCCTTCTACTTTAGCCTTGTTTCTTGATTCTTCCTCATTTCCATGTTATCATGTGATGAACATTTTTTGTGTTTTCTCAGATCTACGTCGTTCCAAGGGGAATCTGTTGTCGTGGTTCACTTATATCGATCACCTAGGATCACGGTAGGTGGTTTGTGCCTTTCCATAGGAAGTTGATGGATATTATGTGCAAATTCCACCAATACCCTTGAACGGGGTATTGTGTGTTTCCTGTTTTGCCCCTACTATTGCCTGATTTGCTTGTTTGCTTTAGAAGAGGTTATTTCTTGTGAGTAGACTAATTTATTTTGTGCTCAGATTGCTTTTCCATGCTTGTTTTTCCTGTTGAAGGTTTTTCCAGTTTCCATGCCTAGTTGTAGGATAGTGGAACTGTTGTTTTATTATTGCTGTTGAGCCATAGAATGATATCCAAGTAGTTCTTGAGGTTTACCTGGACGATATACATGCGCTGAGCATGTTTAGTTATACTCAGGACTATGATAACCTAGAGTAGTAGACCAAAGGGAGAATTGACGGAAGGGATTCTCCAGAGTGACTTTTAATTACAATGCGAGACCACAGGGGGAATTTACGTTGATTGCTTCCCCAGAGAGTCTGTAGATCCACGATGCGGGTCACATGGGGAATTGACGTTGAGTGCTTCCCCAGAGAGCCTTTAGCACGATACGAGACTATAGGGGGAATTGTTGGTGAGTGCTTCCCCAGAGAGTCTGCTTAATTACGTAGCTGAACTAGAGGGGTGAGACTGTGTGTGTTTCCCAGAGGGTTTTTAGTACTGATAGGTTAAATCATAGGGGTTAGACCATGAGAGATTCCCAGAGGGTTACATGTTTCTTCTTTTGTTGCTGGCTGTTTACTTGTGTACTTTGTTGTTTTTATTACTGCCATGTATTCATTGACTATTAGGCACAAATATTTGGGTGATTTCGTACTGGGATTGTATCTCACACCCTGTTTGGGCCAGGATTTTGGGCCCAAGCAGACTATGTTGCTGTAGGTATAGACAAGGGCAAGCACCCTTCTACTTCAGGATCTTGATTGCACCAGGAGCTGGGGAGCATGGGACCGATCCGTGGCTCACGATGCTGAGGAGCTTACTTTGTTTCCTTTTGCACTTGGTTTCAGTTGTATTTCAGCACGTTGTTGTGTTTACTGTTTTCCTTAGATACTTGTACCTACTGCATCATCGTCATCATAGTTATATATCTATATTGCTTCTTCTATTTGGTTTCTGCTGTTATTCATGTTGTTTACTGCTTCTGCTGTTTATTTTTGTTTTCTTACCTTGTATACCTTACCGGATGAGGGAATAGTCTCCCCACTGACTCACCAAGGCCCTCGATGCTAGTCGGCAGCCTCTGGCATTCGGGGAAATGCGCTTGAGGTCATGTGGAAAACTGGGTGCGGGGCACTAGTAGAGGGGCTCTGGACTCGGGACATTACAAAGTGGTATAAGAGGGGTTCTTTTCTCTTGCCTTACCGTTTGGAGACTTTAGCCAGGGATAGGATGGTTTTGGTACTTGGTATTAAGCTTTTCCTGGGATTAGCTAACCCGTGTACAGGGAAAAGCCATACTACTTCGTTAATTACAATTTTCTGGTTTTGAGATTTTATAGTTGATCTAATTTCACCTAGAGTGATTCACATGACTTGTGCGATTATTGTTTTGATATTTAGGTTCTATTTCTGTCGCAAACCGATGAGATGAGGGTATTCCATCTCAAGAATCATATATGAACTTGTAAAAATCACATGTCATGCATTCTTTCCATGCCATTTAGGGTGCATTAGCGATTGCATGCTATTGTGATAGGCTCTGTGTAGATTATGCATGCTGTTGTGA
The DNA here is from genome assembly GCA_963277665.1 of Viscum album. Taxonomy (NCBI): domain Eukaryota; kingdom Viridiplantae; phylum Streptophyta; class Magnoliopsida; order Santalales; family Viscaceae; genus Viscum; species Viscum album. Next base: position 31,639,615 of record OY728162.1, on the reverse strand, counting down.
TAGATGCTTGACAGATTCTCTGATTTTGTGCTAGAAAACTGTTGTTTTGTTTCTTGCTAAAATGAATTCCAAATTTTGGTCCTTGAGGTGTTATGGGCCCTCCCGGATCGGAATTTGGCATCTTTTCCCTTGTTTTTAGTGTTTCTGGAATTCTACGCAGTTTTTGAGCTACTACCCAGAAAAACCTAGAATACACGGTGTGTACTTTTTGGATACACGCTGTGTAGTTTTCAGGCCATGTCACTGACCCTGTAAGAAGAACACGGTATTGTGGGAGTAACTTCGGGAACACGCTGTGTACGATTGGTACACACAATGTGAGTTCAGAGCCGTGTACCCGGCCGTGTCACTAACAACACGGGCCGGGGAACCTCGGGTAGAATACACCGTGTCCATAGGGAACACGTCATGTAGTCTTGTCCAGGTACCCGGCCATGTCACGAACAACACGGGATGACGTTACCTTCCTTTCCACATGCCGTGTTTGTTTGGAACACACCATGTAGTCTTGCCCAGGTACCCGGCCATGTCACAAACAACACGGGACAATGTCGCCTTCGCCTATGCACGTCGTGCTTGTTCGGAACACGCCGTGTAAGGTCCAGCCATGTAGATGGCCTTGTACTCAACAACAAGGACCGCCGAATCCTTGTCTAGTGAACGCTGTTTTTGTTTCGAACACACCATGTAGTCTCGGGTTGAGTCGAACCGTGTGGCTTAGCCGTGTAAGGAGACTCGGGTAGGGGAATAGTTTCAAGTACACACCGTGTGTGGAGGTCAACACTCCGTGTAGTTTGAAGTGTACACAACTTGTAGGGCAGGATTACATGCCCATGTCTGTAGCTTTAGAAGACACGCCGTGTAGTTTTATACACACTGTGTAGTAATGTTTTTCATACTTGTGTGTTTTCTTTCCCTGTTCCTGTTTTGTACCCTTGTGTTCTCTGTCCTTGTTTTCCTGATCTAAGGTGTGACTTTGATCTTTCAGAGCTATGCCTCCGAGACGTCCTCTGGTCGTACATCTGTCATCAGGCAGTGATCAGACACCAGATATGGATGATCAGGGACTTCCTGTTGATCCCCCAGTCGAGCCAGCTTTGGCACCGGTTGTTGTACCAGTTGCGGGTGCTAATGCGCAGTTCAGGGAAGGTTTCATGAGGATGATGTAGGTCTTCCAGGGAGCACAGCCTCCTGCCTCGTCTATGGCATACTTGACGCAGGTCTTTTAGCAGCAGCATCCTCCCACGTTCTCAGGGGAGGGAGGACCTCAGGCTGCAAAGTTATGGCTAGAAGCCATGATGACTATCTTCGAGCATCTAGAGACGCCTCCAGAGAGGCGGGTCAAGATCACCACCTACATGCTCCGAGACTCTACCAAGAGGTGGTGGGACGTGATCTCACAAGCGCGTCAACAACAGGCTATGACTTGGGAGGAGTTCCAGTGTGTGTTCTACAACAAATTCTACCCGGAGACCCTGAGGGCCGATCGAGCCTGGGAGTTTATGAGCTTATAGTAGGGTACTCTATCTATCATGGAGTATTCCTCTCGTTTCACTAATCTGAAGCATTTTACACCCCTTAGAAATGGGAGTGGGGTGTTCTTGGCAAGGAAATTTGAGGACGGACTCTGGCGGGAGATCTGCTTGTAGGTGAACATCTTCCAACTGACTTCCATTACTTCCATTGTCAATTAGGCATTGATTGCAGAGCACAATCTGAGAGACTCTGGAGCTGCAAGCTAGGGCGGTTCTGCTTCCAGAGTTAGCCATCCTTCAGATGAAAACAAGAAGCGCCGTAGGGAGCCTACGCGCGGTGATTCAAGGAAGCGAGACGCATCATCAGGCATCCAGGTGACATGCTATCAGTGTGGCCGGATAGGGAACATGAGGCCGCAGTGCCAGAGGGACCCCATTGAGTGCCGATCTTGCGGAAAGATGGGTCACCTTTAGTGTTTCTGCCAGGTTTTCTCACCAGCAGCTGGTGACGAGGGTTCTTCCATGACTCCTCGTTCAGGAGAAGCACCGCCAGTTTCTCACAAGTCAGGGAACTGGAGTTATTCCGGCCATTCGGGCCGACGTGGAGGTCGAGGCCGTGGTGGTCATCCACCAGTTCCTCAGCACCAACAGGGTGGTTCAGCTCAGAGTGGTCAGCCAGGGGCACAGGGCCACAGGGCCACGATACATGCCAGTCTTTCGCCGTGGAGCAGACTTATCAGGAGCAAGATCCCGACCCTTCTACCATTCGAGGTACAATTTTAGTAGCCTCAGTTTTATCTTCAGCCCTTTTCAATACTGGTGCTATGCATAGATTTATCTCTATTGCTGTTGTGGAGAGCCTTGGACTCTGCGTCTTTTATTCTGTCGACTCGTTGACACTAGACACACCTTTGGGGACGAGGACATCTAGTGTACGTCAGTGTAGAGAGTTCCCTCTCGAGGTTGCAGGGTATCGCTTCTTATGGGATCTCTATATCCTAGAGATGACAGGCTATGATTTCATCCTTGGCATGGATTGGTTGATTTCCTTTCAAAAAGTCGTCGACTGTTATCACCCTAGAGTGAGTTTCTTTTCCCCAGAGGGTGAATATTTCCTTCATAGAGGTGAATGGGATGTTCGAGTGAGTCGGGCAGGAATCGAGTATCTTGGGCTAGGAGGGGTGACAACCCAGATTGCTAGTCTTTATCTGGATGATCAAGGGACTCCACAGTTGGACTTCCCTCCAATGGTGGATCGCTTCCGGGACGTCTTTACAGAAGACTTTTCAGGTTTGCCTCCAGAGCGTGAGGTAGACTTATCTATTGAGCTCCTTCCAGGAGCGGCACCGGTGTCCATTCCTCCCTATAGGATGGCCACACCTAAGTTACAGGAGCTCAAGAAGTAGTTGGAGGAGCTATAGTCTAAGGGTTTCATTCGACCCAGTAATTCTCCTTGGGGTTCTCCTGTTCTGTTTTCAAAGAAGGCAGACGGTACCCTGCAGCTTTGTGTGGATTATCGGAAGCTGAACCAGTTGACGGTCAAGAACCGATATCCCTTTCCGTGGATTGATGACCTTTTCGATCAACTTCATGGATCCCGGGTGTTCTTGAAGATCGACATGAGGTCCGATTATCATCAGTTGCGCGTTAGACCATCTGATATACCTCTGACAGCCTTCAGGAGCAGGTATGGTCTATATGAGTATATAGTCATGCCGTTCGGTCTCACGAATGCCCCTGTAGTTTTCATGGAACTGATGAACTGAGTGTTCCATCCTTACATGGACTCCTTCGTCGTGGTCTTCGTGGACGATATCTTGGTGTACTCTTACACTCGACACGACCATGCCACACATCTTGAGATCGTTCTGAGTACACCGAGAGAGCATCGACTTTATGCTAAACTCTTGAAGTGCCACTTCTGGATGGATCAGATTCACTTCTTGGGTCACGTCATCTCAGAGGCAGGAATATCAGTGGACCCAGAGAAAGTGAGAGCTGTAGTTTCCTGGGAACAGTCGAAGAATGTCTTTGAGGTACGGAGTTTCCTAGTGTTGGCTGGATACTAAAGACGCTTCATTCAAGACTTTTCTTGTCTAGAAGCACCTTTGACAGGACTAACTAAGAAGGGGGCGGAGTTCTCATTGCCAGATTCTTGTGAGTCAGCCTTTTAGGAGATGAAGGGGAGGTTGACGTCAGCACCGATACTAGTCTTGTCGGAGCCAGGCAAGATCTACGCTGTTTACTATGATGTTTCAAGTATCGGGCTGGGAGCTATGCTTATGCAGGGAGATGGAGTCGTTGCGTACGGGTCTTGGTTATTGAATCCACATGAGAGGAACTACCCTACGCATGATCTGGAGTTGGCAGCTGTTGTTCATGACTTGCGCTGTTGGAGACACTATCTTTTGGGAGAGCACTTTGTGGTCTTCACTGACCACAAGAGTCTCAAGTATATCTTCACTCAGCGTGATCTGAATCTGAGGAAGCGCAGGTGGGTCGAGTATCTTCAGTCTTTTGATTTTGAGCTTGCCTATACACCGAGAAAGGGCAACGCCGTGGCAGATGCGTTGAGCAGGAGAACTCAGGTTCAGGCAGTTCAGGAGGCTAGTAGTGAGTGGAAGATGATGGCTCTGTTCTCTGAGATGCATCTGGAGGTGCATGGCAGACGGGGACATACTTTACTATCTTTTGTAGCTGTTACCTCCACACTACTTGATCGGGTACGGATGAGGCAACTATCAGACTCATAAGACTTAGTCCTGCGGAAGAGTGTGTCATGAGAGGACCCTCTTCTTGGATGGACAGTGGGTGATGATGAGATCTTGTGTTTCCAGGGACGCGTATGGGTGCCATCAGACATACGCGAGGAGCTGATGTAGGATTTCCATTCCTCTATTTGGGCAGTTCATCCTGGCGTCACCAAGATGAATCAGGACCTTCATCGCCAATACTGGTGGCCAGAAATAAAGAAGGATGTTGCTGGTTTTGTCATGAGATGTTATACATGTCAGCAGGTGAAAGCATATCATCAGTGACCAGCGGGGGTTTTACAGAAGTTACCCATTTCAGAGTGGAAGTGGAACGATGTTGCGATGGACTTTGTGACCGGGTTTCCGAGGTCACCTCAGGGAAACGATGCTATTTGGGTTGTCGTCGATAGGCTTATGAAGGTTTCTCACTTCTTGCCGATCAAGGAGACCTTCAGTGTCGATGATCTGGGACGACTTTACATCAGGGAGATCATTCGTCTGCATGGAGTTCCACACTCTATTGTTTCAGACATAGATGTACGCTTTACCCCTCAGTTCTGCAAGGGACTTCAGAAGGCCTTGGGTACACAAGTACTTGTAAGTACAGCTTATCATCCCCAGACTGATGGCTAGTCCGAGTGCACGATCCAGGTGCTTGAGTATATGCTTCAAACTTGCATCCTAGACTTTGGATATTCTTGAGAGAAGCATATTACTCTGGTGGAGTTTTCCTACAACAACAATTTCCAGGAGACCATTCATATGGCACCATACGAGGCTTTGTACGGTAGGCCATGCCGATCACCCTTATGCTGGCTGGAGGGAGGAGAGGTAGCTTTGCTTGGACCTCATCTTGTTAAGGAGACCTCAGAACAGATAGAGCTGATTCGAAAGAGGATGGCTACAACACAGTCTCGATAGAAGTCTTATAATGATCAGCAGAGATGACCTCTAGAGTTCGAGGTCAGTGATCAAGTTTTCCTGCGTGTTGCACCGAGGTTGGGACACAAAAGGATTCGGAGACAGGGTAAGCTTTCACCACGGTACGTCTGGCCATTTGAGGTCTTGGAGAGAGTGGGGACGGTAACCTATCAGTTGCAGCTACCTCAGAGGTATCGGGCCATGCATGATGTCTTCCATGTCTCTCAGCTCCAACGCTACTTTTTAGACCAGTCTCTCGTCTTTCAGACCAAGGAAGTTGAGCTTTAAGTAGATGCGTCATTCGAGGAGCATCCTATCTGGATTGTAAATCATAGTACGAAGGTTCTCCACAGGCGGTCTATTCCTCTGGTACAAGTGCTATGGTAGCATGGGAAAGTACAGGACTAGACATGGGAGAGGGAGGCCGATGTACGATCGCAATGGTCGGAGCTGTTTGAGGTTTCCTCTTCTCCGACTCGATAGGGAAATTCAGGGACAAATTTCTTTAAGGGGGGAAGTTTGTAAGAACCCAGATCTTCTTTTCAGGTACATTTTTCCTTTTTCTAGAGTTTTTGAGAAAAATGAATTTTCTGGAAATTTCAAAAGTACACGTCGTGTACTTTCTGAGTACACGCCCTGTACTCTTCCCCGGCTCGAAGCTGTGTGCTGGCCATGTCCGGGCCACACAAACGGTTTGTAAGGCTACGGTGGAGGCCGGTTATTTCGGAGTACGAAAAATTGAAGTACACGCAGTGTAATTTCTTTTTTTTTCATTAAACGGACCGGGGTCACGTCTAACCCCCAGATTCGTCTTCTTCTTCAGTTTTCATCCGTCCAAGAGCGACCGTACGACCGGATCTTCGACGGGATCCCGCCTCACCGTCCATTCTCCGATTTGAGCATGACCAACTGCGTTGGAATCACAGTGGTGAGTTCTTCCTTCTGATTTACCCTTGTTTCTTGATTCTTCCTCATTTCCAAGTTATCGTGGGATGAACGTTTTGTGTGTTTTCTTAGATATACATCATTCCAAGGGGAATCTGTCGTCGTGGTTCACTTATATAGATCACCAAGGATCAAGGTAGGTGGTTTGTGACTTTCTGTAGGAAGTTGATGAATATTATGTGCAAATTCCACCAATACCCTTGAACGGGGTATTGCGTATTTCCTATTTTCCCCTGTTGTTTCCTGCTTTGCTTGTTTTCTTTAGTAGAGGTTATTGCTTGTGAGTAGAGTAATTTATTTTGTGCTCAGTTTTCTTTGCCATTCTTGTTTTGCCTGTTGAGCATTTTTCCAGTTTCCATGTCTAGTTGTAGGATAGTGGAACTATTGTTTTATTATTGCTGTTGAGCTGTAGAATGATATCCAAGTAGTTATTGAGGTTTAATTGGACGATATAGACACGCTGAGCATGTTTAGTTATACTCAGGACAGTGAGAACCTAGAGTAGTAGACCAAAGGGAGAATTGATGGAAGGGCTTCTCCAGAGTGTCTTTTAATTACGATGCGAGGCCACAGGGGGAATTGACGTTGAGCTCTTCCCCAGAGAGTCTGTAGATCCACGAAATGGGCCACATGGGGAATTGATGTTGAGTTCTTCCCCAGAGATCCTTTAGAACGATATGAGACTATAGGGGGAATTGACGGTGACTGCATCTCTAGAGAGTCTGCTTAATTACGTAGCTGAACCAGAGGGGTGAGACTGTGTGTGCTTCCCAGAGGGTTTCTAGTACTGATAGGTTGAACCATAAGGGTTAGACTGTGAGAGATACCCAGAGGGTTACCAGTTTCTCCTTTTTTTTTCTGGCTTTTTACTTGTGTACTTTGTTTGTTAGAACTGTAGATCATAGGTGCTTGTACCTTTCTATTTAGTTCTTCTTGTTTTATTACTGCCATGTACTGATTGATTGTTAGGCATAAATATTTGGGTGATTGCCTACTGGGATTGTATCTCAAACCCTATTTGGGCCCAAGCAGACTATGTTGCTGTAGGTATAGACAAGGGAAAACACCCTTCTACTTTAGGATCTTGATTGCACCAGGTGCTGGGGAGCATGGGACCGAGCCGTGGCTCGCGATGCTGAGGAGCTTACTTTTTTTCCTTTTTCACTTGGTTTCAGTTGTATTTTAGTACGTTTTTCTGTTTACTGTTTTCCTTAGATACTTGTACCTGCTGCATCATCGTCATCATAGTTATATATCTATATTGCTTCCGCTGTTTGGTTTCTACTGTTATGCATGTTGTTTAATGCTTCCGCTGTTTATTGTTGTTTTTTTACCTTTCATACCTTACCGAATGTGGGCATAGTTTCCCCACTGACTCACCAAGGCCCTTGCTGCTAGTCGGTATCCTCTGGTGTTCGGGGAAACACGCTTGAGGTCATGTGGAGAACCGGGTGCGGGGCACCAGTGGATGGGCTCCGGACTCGGGACATTACAAGAATATTTCAATATATTATTCCCATAAGATAGATTTATTTTAATTTAATAATTCTATTTATATGTTTTTTTGTCTATAGATATTTTAACAATATGTCTTCTTTCATCTTGTTGTGAATATTCAGCTCGAACATTTTCAATGATTTCTAGTTTGACTCCAATTTAAATAAATTTTATATTTAGGAGGAATTTTTCATTCTCACTTAATTTAAATATTTTTTCACATTCCCTTTTGATCATTTCACCTTCATCATTATTAATTTTATTCTTCTCTTATATGAATTTGTTAAGTAATTTGATCATATTTTCTTAGATTTCATGGTGAGCATTTTTGACATAACTAATAACTTTTTTTCTCTTTTAGTTCATAATAATATTCTTAAATGAAATTAATGGAATGATATTTATTTTGTATTTGATCAGACTAATCCATCTCAAATTTATAGAATCATTAATCATGATTCTTAATTCCCATACCTTTGGCATTGCATTAATTAGTGACATCTACAAACATCATTACCTTTTTCCTGAGTGGTAATTTTCTTCTTTTATATTCTCCTTCAAGATGGGAGATATACTTCTATAAATTATATTATGCTCTTGTACTACGGTCATTCATATTTTTGAGGAGTTCTTTTTTGGATAGTATTGAAAAAAATATCTGGTAACTCTTCCTCAACATCCTAGGTAAAATATTTTCCCATTTCCTTTATAGTATTTAAACAACAATGTCATCATATTCAATACAGGAATTAACAAAGCATAAAAAAAATTCTTCATCATCTTTTTATAAGAGTAAAACTTAATTCAACATTATTTATTATTTATTATTTATGCTCTTCAAGGTTTTTTTGAGATAGAAATATTTTTTATAGTAGATAAAAATCCCCCATCTATACACTCCATTCTGAATTCATAAAAGATATATGAAATCATCAATATGTTTCAAATCTAAGAATCCAATTAGAGGTTTGACTTGGCACTATAATCTTAATTATTAAGATATCTTTGGGATTAAAACACTAATAGGGATTAATTAGTGTGGTAATACTTTTTATCACATTAAAATTATAAACTTTGTGTGCCTCTATGACTTATTCAATGAATATTTCTCATTTATTATTCACCTATCATTGGAGAACATGAACATAAAATAATAAATTAGGAAGAACACATAGATTTTTTTAATAAGGTTCACCTCCAATGTGGATGAATATGTCCTTGGAGTTTGGTGATAATTATACCAATCACATAAAGATATTATTTTATTATAAATAATACCATAGGTAATGGTTTTTACTTATACCGATTATCCTAGAACCACCTAGGTAAAATGAATTATTTTTTTGAAGAAACTGAACACAACATATTGGAATATCCAACTTTATTTCATAAGAAATGCGGAATAAGTATTCTTTGATAGAAAAAAATTACTCAAATCAACTTATTTTCAATGAAACAATAAAATGGTGTCCTCTATTTCATAGAAATTAAAATGGAAGTATTCGAAATATAACAACCTTATAGGGTTTCTAATTTTATTATTTAGTTATAGAAATATAAATATGTTTCAGAATTGTATTATCAAAATTACCCAAAAATAAAATTTAAAAATTTTAGTTTTATATGTTCTAATATATTATTCATGTTATAAAAAATATTTATGAACATAATCAAATTGGAGATTAGTTATTATTTTTTGCAAGATCAACCTTTTATAGACTCACTGAAACTTGTTTATGAATTTCCACCTGAAGAACTTATAATACTTAATCTTATTTATTCAAATGAACTTCATCAATGCATCAAGTAACATATGGTGCATAATATTTTAATAAACACTTGAAAATCACCATTTTATTATTTATATTATTTTATGTGTTTCTAATGTCCTAAAACCATGCATATGAGGTATGTGATCCCTTTTATACATATATTCACTTCTTTATTTACACAAAGTTGAATGGGTAAGTGATGTTAATTTCATGAGTTATTATTATTTTAATTCATGTGAACAAAGAATATAATATATAATATTTTTCACAAATCATGAATGAAACTACTTCTCTGCTTGTCCAAATAAATAGATGCTTCATTAGATCATAATTTAATACTATATTTTTGTTTGTAAACTAAGATATTATATATATTTTTCTTCACATATCCCTTGATTATTCTTGCAACATGAAAGAGTTCACAAATATCATTTTTCTATGAAATTTGTGTGTAAATTATTCTTTAAAAATCCATCTTTCTTATAAAACCCATTACCCTATCTGTGCTTAATTGAAGGATCATGGATATTCTATATTATTACCATAAATGGAATCTTAGATATTTTAGATTTTCTAAAAACAAGTGAGCTAAAAGAAAAAATATAATAAATATTACTTCCTCTTAACTTGGGTATAAGGTATTTATAAATGAGTTTCCTCTCTCATATATTTGATATTTATACTTCTTCAAAACTATGATTAAAACAATGCAACATTTAAAATCGGTGATTCAAGTAAATATTTCAATATCAATGGATCATTCTTTATTGAAGACAATCAAACATGGGTTCCTTTTTTTCCTTTTGTACCATGGGAAACTGAGAATCATGATATTTTTATGTAATCAATCGGTTCTTCAATATCAAAGAAGTGCACGTTCTTGTGAATAAAATTTCATGAATCATAAAATGGTATATTTAGTTTATCCTTAATTGTATCACATTCTCCTTGTGAAAAAAATAATTCACATTATAGAACACATTAAAAATTATGTAGTGTTTATCATAAAAAAAACTGATTTTCAAATTGATCATGGAAACCACATGACATAATTTTGATCACCATGTCTTAAAGATGTCACTTCCAGAAACCCTAAATAACTAGTGGAGAGATATGATGATGTATAGGCATGGTGGTTATTGGATTACATCAAATAAAATGATTGTGTTTTATCCATATTTCATAGAAGGATGAATTGTACAAATGTTATTATACATGTCCACATTGAATTTTCATTCCGATGACCTCAACTTAATAAGAATATTTGTTTTCAGTTCGTCTGGATCCAAAACATAGATAAACTTACACAAACACACAAAAGTATATCATAGGGCCACAACAATATCTTATCTTGTCCCTCAAGAACCATGTGGGTTATTTTCACCGAAAAATTCTCATGCGATTTCCATTTCTCTCTATGTGTGAACTACGAATCCTCAACACACCAGCCGCCATGCTTGTTTGGATTGCTGGATCTCCTATGTATTTTGTTTTCTTTCGTATGTGTGGGATTGAATTGTAATTTTTATCCTTATTAGATTGATTTTTTTATATAATCCACAAAATATACATCGTATTTAACATGTAACAAATTTACAGTCCAAAAAAATTCAATCCCGAACATAAATGAATCATCATAAAAAATATAAATGAATTTTATCTTTTTTAATATCCTTCAAACCCCTTCATGAAAATAAATATTTTAACAATCTTACACATTCTTCAATATTCTACATATTCAATAGTCATATGAAATCATTAATATAATAATTATAATCACTTCTTATGATGTTTCATATAATGTGAAACACATTATAAAATGATGTTAAATCTATGAAGATAGGTTAATCAATCACCAAAATTAAAATACACTTCATAAAAAAATTAATATTTGAACATTGAACTTCCATGGATGGAACTTATTTAAAACATAAAATTCTTAAAAATATTTCTTTTTCAAATATAAATTTATTTTTGGAGAATAATCTTTGGTAGTACCAATCAATAGTTCCATACTTATTTAGTAAAATTTAGTTTCTTACAGATATTATTTACTAAAATCATTTTAACAGGATATAATTCATCACTTAGTAAAACATTGAAAAAAATATAATATAAAAATATGGATCATCAATGGAACCATAAAACACTTTGTGTAAGGTCACCCCTTTTTATCGCATTGAGTTATAGAAGGAGGGACAAATTATATGTTCTAGCACACCCCTTTATATTTTTATATACCCATATGATGATTCCTATGGGGAACACTACGTTGAGTATCACATGGAATGGAAACCATCTAACCCATATCATAGATCCATCAGAATAGATGGTAGGATAATTTTTTTTAGTCACACGCAACCCTCTTTCATGGCCTCCCACCCAGTGGTTCCCACATGTTTACATCTAGTGTCGTTTTCCTATTGTAACGTTTCTTAAAGACTGGTCCCAACCATATTTTGAATATATCTGTGGTTGATGGATCGAAGGCCTGAGTATCCTGATGTAAAATATTTATAAAATATCATTTATGAATTCTATTTTTCTCTACTATAATACAGATACAATTTCCAAATTGACCCCCATCAAATGGGTGGTTTTTACCGGTTGAACCCCAAACTAGTTGATGAAAGGTAGGGGTCTATACCACTCAGGTGTAGGATTGATGAAGATTAGTGATAATAATATATCTCACAAGTTATATATATATATATATATCTATATATATATATATATCTATATATATATACATAGACACAATCATAGATATACATGTATGTATATAACATATACACACAGACATACATATACAGACACAATCACACAAAAACTTATAATATCTATTTTTTCATGTGTGGTTAGAATATAATATCAATATATTATAATGAAATATTTTTATAACATTAATTAACCTAAATTGAGTTTAAAAATGTTATTTTATATTGATATTAATATTGTATCAATATTATTAATAATTTTTTAAAATAAATATCATTATTTATAATATAAATAATTAATACAATTCAATTTTGGGAAATTATTTATTTATAAGAAAATATATATGCACAAACATATATATATATATTTATGAATTATAATATTCTTCATAATAAATGAAATTCAAATGTTGTCGATATATTTTTTATAATGAAATATACATACATTCATGCATGCATGCATACATACATTTTTTTGGTGCTCCCAAAAAATATTTGTTTTGATATTCTGTATTGGGGAATGGTCTTTCATTAACATAAGATGGAGGAAACCTTGATGTCAGATAAAGAATGAGTTAATACAGACCATATTGTCATTACAAATGAGTAATATGTCAATAGGCCGCATTTTTCTCTGTTGAAGGACTCTCTTTAACATCCTATAGAATTACGGGTCAGTAAAATCTAATATAATTAAAAATTTTAAAATTATTACATCAGAGTAGTAGGTTTTTTTGGAACCAATATTCAGATCATAATTAAAGAATTTGGAACACATCTAAATAAAGGTTTTGGATGTTCTTTAAAGGACAAGGAGGTTTTGAGGGGTTAAGGTGAGAGAGGATTTGATAAAACCATGGTTTATATTTTTTCTAGATTTTTCTAAATTATTATTATCTTGGATATTTACATGAGATCCAGGGAGGAACCTTGTTTATGGGGGTGCATGTAACCTTGAAATGGGTGTGCTAACTCCCTTGTATATGGGGTGACCATTTTTTGAATGATGAAACCACCCTTATTTGGTGGGCAATATTTTAGTTATGGTTACATAAACCCTTACATAAGAGTGACACTTATAAGAATAAGATACCATAGTTACGTATTGAATGTCCCATATATAAGGGAAAAAGGATAAAAAAATATTAAATAAATAAATAATAATTTTAAAAGTGAAAATGTGGGTGTTCTATGACCCCTCATACAGTAAAGCATATTGAGAAATTATCACTTTATTAGGAGGTTATTTCTTCTAATGCTTTCAAAAATAAAACCTCATTCAATAAAAATTAAATATTAAGGTGAATATAACACTCTTGATCAAATTTCCTGGGTTTTCTCCATCTTTTCCCTTATCAATTTTTATTGAACCAATATATGAATGGGGTGATGATTACATCAAATCAGGATTGAATTGTCTTCATATCCAGGGTATTTTTCATTATTTCACTAATGGAGATCCCAAAAGGATGCTCATGCCTAGTTATCCATGTGTTTAAATTGGTATATAAAAAAGAAGGTATTATTTATAGTTTATGGTGTTTGGTTGAAATAAATAATTTAAATTAAAATAAAAATCTAGTATTTTTTTTGTTTAAGGCATGGATAGATGTTAGGGGTGACACACACTCATCTTCTCAATGACTAGAGCTCAACAACTTATCCAGTGGATATTTGGAATTTTACGTAGATTAATTAGAGTATAAAATTAATTATTATTTTCTTATAATACACTATGTGGTAAATTAATTGTGAATAAATTACAATTAATTAGTTTGATGTTGGGGTTTGGAATAGGTTCTTGAGAGAAGATGTGAGTCTTGGATGATCTTGGGCGATTGTGGATGACACACATAAAAAGATGGTGACATTGTATGAGTTAGGTGGTCCCTCGAGAATACAACTATGGAAAAATTATTTAATTTTTATGCATGTGGTATATGGTCTCAACACTAAGGGTGATCATTCATTATTTGAAACAAATTTTTTTCATCAAAATAATTTCATATGGATGGATGCATGTATCAAGGTCCATGATTGAACCTTGAGTACATGATTGTTTCCTCAGCTGGAAAAGGATGAGGGATATATTATAGATATATTCCTTGTGATTTATAGACCCTTAGGGGTTGAAATTTAATAAAAGTAAGGAATATAAAAACCCTTTGTATAAGGTTACCTTATCTCCCCTATACCGGGAGTAATATTGGACAATGCATATACAATATCGTGTGTCACCTTTGTACTTAGAGGTAGGTCATGATGGACTTGAGAAGCCTTAGAGCCTTGGGTTGGTTGATTAGTAAATGGGGTGAGGGTTCCTTACCTATTTGTACATGATTACCCATGTTTGTGTGCCTTAGGAATATATCTACAATATTTTGTGAGAGGTATGACCTAAGATGACCATAATAAATATTATGGGAATGATTCTATCTCATGAATGTAATACTAGTTCGTACTATTCTATATGGTTTGTGGGGTCATAATTTGATTATAATAACTTTTAGAGATCCTATGTACTCTCACTGATGGGTCTAATATGATATATGAGACTAAAATTGAGGGAACCATATAGGGCGTCCATGCCATGGTGTGAACTTTGGAACAAATGAAGGTTCCATAGTGATATTTTGACTATAGTAATGGTTAGGGTAGGAAGGTGAATTTTCTAAACATTGGGGTTCAACATAGAACCTGAAGGTTGATGTTATGATCTTTATGGGGTTGTGATAAAGATTATATGAGATATCACAAGAGGGAAGTACAACCTTTGAGTTTTCATGAAAAAATATACAAAACTCTTGGTATTTTCCTATATGCTTAAAAAAATGGAATTTATGAAAGCTTGGGTAGGATATGACTTTATTCCAAATTCAAAGAATGTATTGGTTTCCTAGGATTCATCTTTTTAAATCTGATACTATAGAACTCCAGGGAGATTAAATCTGATCCAACATTATTCTTGATACATGGAATCCATAAGATACGTGTGATTTAGCTTAATATGGTTGGAATTATTGAATTCTTAGGAAATTGTCTTTTTTATGGGTACATACAATAGTTAAAAATACTTGGATTTGATGATTTATTCCTAAAAATATGGAATTCCTTAGAGATAGCCAAGGCTTCGTCTTTTAATTCATGATTCTGTATTTCGTAAGATTACCTCCTTTGAATCATTCTTATGCATAGAATTACTATATTTATTAGGATCACATCCTAGTAATAGGTGTTTACACCTTATTAGTATGGAATTATTAGGGTATAAAATAGGATTCATCCATTAATTAACATTTAATTTGAAATAGTTTTCTATGTTCTTAGAGGTACTTTTAAACTATAAGGTGTAGGTATACTCAATTCCATGTGTCACCAGAGAACCCAATATTAATGGTGTTTATTCATTTATAATTCCTTTTTTAGTTGAGAATATCACATGTTCAATAAATTCATTCCTAGTTACATGAATATCACTATTGGTGATGTCTAATTTAGTTTAATAAACACACTACATGGGATTTCATAGTGTATGGGAACCTAATAAAATGTCAATGTTTAAAGATCCAAGTAGGGAAGTGGCCTAGTGTTTCTGATCAAGGATTATATATATAATACAGTCTAGAGACTGGGATGTTCAGCCTTGGGGATGATGGTAGAGTCTCCTTTATTTTAATTATTTTATTTTAACATCTATAAAATATATGTCTAATAAGAGATTACTTTATGATTTTTGGCATGACTGTGAGTCTTTATTCTACATCCCATTTGATATAGCATGTTTTAATTTATTTACTCTATGTAAAATTTTTTATTTTTATTGTAGATGTTTATAGTTATTTTACACTATTTTATTTATTTTATATGAGGGTAGAGTCTTCCCACAATAATACACTAGAACCTCGCTCCTAGTCAGCTACCTACGACATACGAGGAGTCATGGCCGACGTCTCGTTGCTCTCTGTCGACCTGAGCACTATCAAGTGGCCATGAGAAGGTGTGCTCTTACAAATTGGTGTCATATATAATAATTTTTTATTTCTATTTTGGGAAATGGTAAAACATTTATATAGGAATTTTTCAGATCTTGTGATAGACCACATACCATTTAATCATAAAACCTTTTAAATAGAATGTCCTTGTTACTAGGGATATGAGACTGTTATCCATGATTTTTTATTTTATGGTTTTATGATTTCACAAAGCATTAACCTCTTGTGTTTTTTAATTTATTTTTTATTAGTATTCAGATCTTGGACCATAATGTAAAGAGGAATCTTTAGGAATTACATTCATTATGTAGGATTCACATGACATTCAACTGCTTATATGTAACTGATTTTAGTGAAAAAAGCGGGTTCAACACTTTAATTTATCAAAAACAAATTTCATGGTGTTATATCATATAAAATATTGGTGGAATTATACGTTGATGAAATTGATATATATATATTCCAGTTAATAATCATTTTGATTCTATGGGGTTTACTTCTTTATGATGATAACTAAATAGTCCCTCAGTTTAAAGGGTGAATAATAGATCTTAGTGGGTTAGTAATGTCACCTGGTGACTTAGTACTTGTTCCGAATGATGAAATATATAGTAAAACGATGCTTCGATAAAACTATATATGGTTTTTTAAAATATAGAATCTCAGTGGAATTCTAGTAAAATAAGGTATAGGATTATGGTTACATCAAACGGTGTAGCATCCCCTACCTGATTAGCCACCAGAATTGTGTTATCGGGTAGGGTGACACTGGCCTTAGGCACGCCTCCTTGTACGAAAAAGGATATTGACGAGTAGTGTTGGTTTAAATGAATAATAGTGTAAATAATATATCCTCATGGGAAGGATATAATAAATTTCCATGTAGACACACAAACAAACAAACACACACACACACACATATAACATGCAATAGAAATAAATACTCAGCAGACCCGAACGAGAACCACCGATTATATAAGAACAATAAATATCAATAGGGGAAGAAAGAATTGAATAAAGTAGAGGAAATTAATAAGCATTCCAATTATACAAATTGTTGCAACTAAAACAGACAATGCATAAAATACATGTTGTAAGTTAGAATATCAAAATAGGTGAACCAATTCTTAACCACAATATAATATATAAAAATCATAATCATGATGAAACTAAAAATAATGATAAAAGAAACTCCAGCTGAGGAAATACCTCAAGGTCTTATTCTGACCTACATGCCAAACAACTACTAAGGTACATATCCTGAATCTGATCCAATACTTTAATGTAAAATCATAAAGTCTACATGCATCATGAAGGGACTATATAGGGTGGGATAATGAGTCTCAGTTTGATACCACCCCATTTTCAGACCCAAAATAAGTGTTTAAGCATGTGTTTAATATATAAATAAACAATGTATTACAATGCAATTCAATAAAAAAAGCTTCCCTAGTACTCAACAGCCACCAAGAAGATATCTCCTCCCTCAACCAACACCAGAATAACTGAAGTGGTGAGGATCCTTGGACCATGGACCAAGGTATCCCTTGAATTATAATTGACTAGGTGAACCCTCCAGTTACACCTCAGATAGAGTAACTTGAAACCATATGCCTCCTGACACCTCGTGTCAAAGAAAAACCAACAATGTCCCAAATGCACACCAAATAAAAAGTATCATGTCCCTCCGACACCTACTCAATAGAAATCGTCATTTAAAAGCCTCACATCTAGAGCCACATTGATATATATCATCAAATAAATTTCATTGTCGAATCAACACTTGAACTCTCAGGGAATGATGATCTCTATCTTCCCAAAGTAGTCGAGGCCCAATGACAACAAAACATCGAGCCTAATCCCCAAACTGATAGCCTCAATGCTATCATCCAAAGGCACCTCAATTTTCATAAAAATTTCTATATAAAGGACCCCAACATAATTTTATGAGCTACACTAATGAGGGCCTCTACCCACGTGAGTGTTTTTAATCACCTAATCTCTAAGTCAGCCTATGTTCTCATGAATCCAATTAGTTCTTTAGACATCACGGGTGAGGGGAAATCACCAAATAGTACCTAAGACACATCCAACCATTACCTTGTTCCCATGATAACTTATTAATCAAGTATAATTTCCATGACATCCAATATTATGGTCCATGACATCAACGTAATAGCCCCTCCGACTCAACCAATGTCCATGAAACCCAACCAGTGATCAAATCCCATAAGTAATCTAGGCCAAGCCCAACCAAATGACCACATCTCATCAATCCTGATGTCATGCCACCTCAATCCCTCTGTCTAATCCCATAATGACCCCATGGGTCTCAATAGAATAATACAAGCATAATTTATATGAATTTTGTTTCAATATAATAAAACAATTCAGTTCAATAGAATTGAAAAACTTGAATCAAATAAAATTTTTAATATAAAATGTATTGTATGACACTAATCAAACAAACAATTCAACCTGACAGAATTTTCCAATTCATATTTAACATTAATTTTAAAATAAACCAATAACACACCCCAACCTAACTACAGATGGTCATCTACGACCTCTAACCGAACCTCACATGACAAAATATGGTTTGGGAATTCCCAACGACATCCCTAAGTTTCACACCACCAATTAAATGTCAATAAATTAATATAAAAATTTCCACCCTCTAAATTAACCATTGGCTCTATAATATCCTCAAGAAAAAAAATGATTTCTAAAACACAATTTAAGTCCTGAACCACCATCCTTGGGATCTTAGATGAAGTAACATCCGTTATTAGACTCTAACTTGATGTATTTTTGATGAAATAGAAGATTCCATCGAATAATATGAAAATTGGGAAAAATGAATCAAACGGATTTAATGAACCATAAGGTGAAAGAAAAGTGAAAAAGAATCATGGGTGAGGAGAAATATACTACTACCATTACAATTCACTTGATATATCTAAAGGTAGATCAACGAAGAAGAAGATGGAGAAAAATGAAGAGGTGAAGGAAAGTAGAGCCTCCAACGTTGCTATACACAACCAAGAAGGAAAAAATGAGGAAAACCTAATAAATAGGGAGATAAAAAATTTTATTTTTTATTATTTAAAGGTATACATAGGTATGTCACACTGTTTTCAAAACCATGTACAAAATATGTGGACTATAGTGCATGGTATTGCTTAATTGGTACTACTCAAGCGACTTTACACACCATTGGAAGTAGCCGTGTGTAAACCATTCCTAAGCCTCTAAAAACTATTGAAAATAATACAATGCCATGAACATCATTACACATGGGTTTTCAAACCATATTGTAGTTGAAAGAAAGATGCACTATTAGCTAGGAGAGGCTGCATGGATTATTTAAACTGTGCGCCTTATCCTGTAAGTCCAAAACAAACCTTCAAGTATCTGATGCACCCAAAACACATTCAGAACAACTGAGGCACTCTCCAAGCCCCTAAAACAATTCAAAAAAAATGTTTTTTGGTTTAATTGATGAATCATAATTTGATTCTGATCAATGAAAAATAATTTTCCAATCCCATTAATTCAAATATTCAAAATGAGAGAGATTTTTGACCCAATTCAGAAACCTTGGATATTAAAATCTCCTCAATTTTAGCATTGCTCACCCCCAAGATATAAAACACCCAAATATGGATTTGAATATACCCATCCTATTAAAATAAACCTTGAATAAATCTTTCATAAAGGGTGTATGCCAACTACCTCAAGTAGGGATCCCTACGTTATGATTGAGCTACCCCAATGTCATCCTAACCATGGCTCTGATCCTTTGACTATTCTAGGACTCAAAATTCCTCCCATGAAAAATCATAACTCCTATAACTCCTCATGTTCTCCTATTTCATGCCAAGAACACATTAGAATCCCACACGATATCAGTTCCTGCTTCAACCCCATGCCACACATGGAACCCACGAGGTACCGTATCTCATATAATGCACAAAATTCATGGTGCCTCACACTTCTATCAAGTTATACGTCACACTAATGCCTATATTCCTCATACCTCAAGCAACCTAAATCTCCTCAATTCCTGATTCTAAAAAACTTAGTAAATATTCATCCATCAATGCACAAATAGATACTAGTGCATTGCACCTCATAAATATATTTATATAACACACCTGATATGATTCCAACCCAGTAAAAAAATCTTTTTATTTGATCCATACATCCTAGGAACCCACTTCAATAAAAGAAATCCATAAATATTGCATTCCAAATAAAAAAATACAGTTAAACCTATATCCTACCTCTAACCGTCATTGGTTCACCGACCTTATCAGCACTTGGTAGCTCCACGACAAGAAACTGGCCTGAAAATCGACTTCCGGAAGCCTGAACTCCCTTATCTTATATTACATCCACAAAACATTGACCCCACTATTGGGGTGTGCCGTCTCTACCACATCCTATGCATGCATTTAATGCTTTACTACCTCACATACTACCAATCCCAATCCAACTTCAGAAGCCTATGTCTACCCCGATCCTATATTATCATCTACCTGAGAAGGATTCCTGCAGAACCACTATTGATTTTTGACCTATCCATTTGAATGGAACACCTTTAGAGGCCAATGAAAAAAATTCTAGACATGTCATGGCTTCCCAAACTCAAAGAAAATAATTGAGTATCTAGTTAGACATTGTTTGGATGAGTACTTAGCATTACCACCCTGATGAAACTCATCTCATCTTCTCTTCCTACCATCTGAAGCATCACCACTAACATCACCTAAAGATACTTCATGGCTTGAGTAAGACATATCCGTCAGGTTCCCCAAGACTATGATCCCCTGGATCACCACCTATGAGAATGAGAGCAACACAAATAAGGTTACATACACCCTAATGGAATGTCTTAAACCATCATTGAAGTGCCTAACCCTCAAGATTTTGTCACTCACCATGCCTGGTTAAAAAAGTGAAAATTTAGTGAATGTAACTGCATAGTCCATGAAAATAATGTCACCCTTTCAAAGGCCCTATAACTCCTCATCCCTTTCATCACTCATCATCTCTAGAAAAGAATGCTCGAAGAACCTTGACTAATGATACTTCCATGTAAACCCCTTGCATCTTCCTACCTATACATACACATTCCACCAGTGCTTTGTTGAAACTCTAAAAATGTAGGTGTCTAGTTTCACCTTCCTCCTGGAAGGCATGTCAAGTAGCTGGAAGATCATCTTTATGGACTTGATCCAGTTCTCAGCCACCTACAGATCACCGTCGCCCAGAAAAAGTGTTGGGTGCTTTGACTAGAACTCTCGAGTAAGATACACCAAAGTAAGATCTTCTCCATGAGTTCCCCTATCAAACCCCTCGATCACATGCAGTAGGCTCTGTTTGATCAACTCATCAATACACAACAAAAAATTATTAATATTTGGAGGATTTCCCATCTCCATTGGAACCAATACCTAAGATTTCACCTAAGCCTATACCTTCCCTTCTTGATCCTCAGGGGTATCAACCTACTCATTCTCTAGAGTCACCCTGTCTTTTCTTACCTGATGATCCATCTAAGATGTCTACGAAGACACCCACTGGATACTATCAACATGGCAAGGCAACCCAGATATATATATAATTACAAAACATAGATAAAGGAATCAGTTATGGGTAGCATTAACTCAGTACCCTTACCCTTTCACACCAAAACCATGCCACATGGCATACCAGCCTCATAGCCTTCATACCCTTCCTAAATAGAGCCAAGTATAAAATATAACTCAGGCCATACCCATCCTGAAAACCAATTTTTCCCCAAACGAATAATCTTATCACTAACATGGGGATCAACATCACCCCATTTAATCATATATGCCTAGTCATTTAAGAGAGGGACCCATTCCAAGTATCAAATGAAATTTATATATACATCACATTGTATACATATATTCAGTTCACATTTCAAAAAAAATTATATCATGGAATTTCATATAATAGGACCGTGCATATTGAAAATTAAATATCATACTATCTGTCTAAACAAATGAATAGACAAGAATCACAATCACACCTTCCTCACCAGTCAATGGTCCCAAATCTAATCCCTTTCCATAGCAGGACATGGTTCTCAAGTCATAATATTTTACAATTTGTATGCCAAATAAGACACTATAGTTGTAAATAAAACCAATTGTTAAAATGATAATGATATAATAGAAATTCCCACACATGGTAACTTGATATATTCCTCATATAAGGGGTTGTCGGATGCCAAGAATAAGCTATATACATAGTTTTGACAACAACATAATATACACTTTACCATAGCCAAAATAGTAAGACTAACATAAAAGAAAAAATTAGGCTCGATCTCAGTAGTATCTAGCCAAACACTACAACTAAATCACAGTCAAGATCTTCTATGATAAAACTTGTAGTTTCCATGAAAAAAAAATTTAATAGAAAAATAATATTGGGCTAGGTGCCACTGGCCTTAGGTGTCCCTCCCCATACAGAAAATGCTTCCAACTAGAAGCGAGGGTGTAGATAAATAATAGTGGGAAGACTATACCCACATGGGAAGTACATAATAATGGTTTGATTATATATATATAAAACATGTAGTGGAAATAATGACTGAATAGACTCGAACCAGACCCACCGATGGCTGAAGAACAATCAATATCAACATCATAATAAATAATCGAATAAATTTGTGAAAATAAAGAAACATTACAAATGTACCACTTATAGTAACTAAAATAGAGAAAGCATACAATACAAGTCATAAAGTATGATACCAAGGAAAGAAGCACCAACGAATTACATCAATACAATACATACAATTCGTAAGCATGATGAAATTGAAAATAATACTAAAATTAAATCCAGCCAAGATTAGACCTCAAGGTCTCATGATAACATCCTTGAAAAATAACTACTAAGGTCCATATCCTAAAGCTAATCCCTTAACTTAATGTGAAAGCAAAAAAGTATACATGCATCCAGAATGGCCCATACAGGGCATGAGAATGAGTCTCAGTGGGATACCTCTCAAGTGTGGGTGCCCAACATAAGTGTCTAACTAGGTGTGTAGTAAAAAAAAATAAAGTACCTCAACTAAATTCAATTAAAAAAATATTCCCTAGTGCTCAACAACCACTTGGAATCTATTACCTGCCTCAGCCAATGTCAGAATCATTGAAGTGGAGGGGATCCTTTCCCCATGGACTAAGGTATAACCTAAAGAAGAATATCCCATGTGAAATCTCATCTCCACCTCAAATAGTGTAACTTGGAAACACATGTCTCCTAACACCACATGTCTATGAAAAACCACTAATGTCCCAAAGTCATTCCAAAGAATAAGCAACTGGTCCCTCAGACCCCTACTGATAAGAACCTGTCAACTCAATGTGAGACGTTCAGAGCCACAATGATATATTTCCACAAACCAAAATCAATGTTGGATCAGAGAACGTCATCCCAAGGAACGCTGATCTCCATCATCTAAAAGTAATAAAATCCTAATGACCTCAATATGGGAAGCCTTATCCTCCAACCAATAACACCAATTCTATCATCAGAAGGCTCATCACCTTCCCCATAGATTTCTACGACAAGAACCCCAAAATCAATTTATTAAGATGAACTACTGGGGGACTATAACCACATGAGTGGTAAAGACCACCACATCTCTATGTCAACCTATGTGAACATGACTCCAATCCACTCTTTGGTCATAATAGGTGAGTGAAAATCAAAAAATAGTACCTATACCACATCAAACTAGCACCTTATGCCCCTGTGAATATGACACTATAGTGTGATGGCCATGCCATCAAATATAACTGGGCACACCCTCAACCCGATTGTCCCACCGCCTCATCCAATGTCCATGATGGCAAACTGATGATCAAATCAACCAAGTAATCTAATCCAAGACCAACTATAAGACAATGTCACCTCAATCCCAATTTCCATTTCACCTAAATCCCTCAGGACTAGTCCATCTGGACCCCATGGGTCTCAACAGTATGTGAAAAACTGTATATATATGCATTCCAAAAATATTTAATAAAACAATTAAATTTTAATTGAATTGAACAACTTTGATACAATAAAAAATTTAATATTTATTGAATTATACAACTCTAATTGAACAAAAAAATTCAATAATATTGATTTTCTCAATTCCAATTTAATAATAATTTTAAAATAAACCAATAATAAACACTCAGAAAACTACCCAACATGGTTGAAATCCTCTAGACGAGCCCTACATGAGTGAATATGGTTTTAGAATTCCCAATGGAATCCCATAGGGTCACATGGTAAATTCAAAATCAATAAATAAACATTAAAAGGGTACCTCTTAATTACCCAACAACATGATAAAATATACTCACCCAAAACAACTACAACAAAAGAAAGAAAGGTATGAACCACATACCATGTACTTGTAGATGTAGCAACATCCAGTATTAGAGTCTTACATGAAGTGATTTAGAAAAAACCAAAAACTCCATTGAATGTCCAAAAAATAGGGGAAAACAACTCAATCGGATTTAGAACTCCATGAGGTGATAGAAAAAGAAAGAGAAACATGGGTGAGTAGAGCCTTACTACTACAAATCTAACGCACCTGATGGATCTTAAAATGGATCAATGATGATGATGGAGCAAAACTAAGTGGACGATGAATGTGGAGCCTCCCACACTGTTGTATGCAACCAAGAAGGAGAAAAGGAGAAATAATTCCTAATAATGAGGGATGAGAAAACCATAATTTTTCATTTTTATAGGGATTCACAATTATATCACATGGTTTTACAAACTATGAACAATTATTGTGAGCTACAGTAAATGGGTACTGCCTATGTGAAACTACCCGTGCAGTTTTCCACACCGTTTTCTAGAACTCTGTACAAACTATGCATAAAACTCTGCAAAAACTACAAACAAGGATTCATGATCATGAACTTTACCCTGAACAGGTTTTCAAACCATGTAGTAGTTCCAAAATAGGGTGCATAGTTGTCTGGGAGAGGCCACATGGTTTACCTAACACATGCACTTCAACCTATAACTCCAAAATAGGCCATCGAGCCTCTGTCTGACATGAAACCCAGTCCAAACAACTGAGGCACTCTCCAAGACTCTCAACACATCCAAAAATATGGTTTTGGGTTGAAATAAGACTCAACATTTTATTCCGATCAGTGAAAAATAATTCAACATACACACTAATTAAAAAATTCAAAATAGGGGAGTTTTTCGACCCAGTTAAAACTCCTAAGACATTACTCATCAATTGTCACAAGGTTATTTTATTATGTATATAAATAAAAATTTATTGGATCATTATTATTCATTGGCTAGTCCCGTAAATGAATTCCTAGTGAGGATTAGTTCCTTATATTGGGATGATGAATACAATACAAAAAACAATCATTTAATAGCACTAGTATTTCTCAACTCGAGAAAAGAAACACTGATAAATGACATATTTACCACCGCTAAAGAAAGATCTGATAAATTTAACCTTTTATCAGCACTTTCTTTTTAGTGCTGATAAAGGGGGTCATTTATTAGCACATTAATTTAAGCACTAAAAAGGGGAATCCTTTATTAACACCTTATTTTAAACACAGATAAATATTTATTTCATCATCTCATTTTTTGAGCTGATAAAGGTCTGAATAAATAATATGAAATAATTAAATAAATAAAAAATAAAAAAATAAAAAATGCATTTATTAAAAAAATATGAAATTTTTTATTAATTAAATAATTATTAATAAAAATTGGTAGATTGATTATAAATTATTAAATATTAAACATTTTATTAATTAGATAATTATGATAATTAATGTTATTAAATTGTATATATTAAATATATATATATATATATTAATGTTTATAAATATGATTTATAAATTAATTCTTTTTATGTTCATTAAATTAAAAATTCATACATATATTGAATAATGGTTTATAAGTACAAATTAATATGAATTTCAAAAATTGGCTAATTTCATAGTACTCGAAATATAATTGAATGTTGTTTTATTTTTAAGTTTAGTATAGATCAAACATGTGTTATTTTGATTTTACATATATGTAATTAATTTATTTTTATATATTTCAATGCACACACACAAAAATTTATTTTTAGTTGAGTCTGTCTTGGGAGGATTGAAATGCATGGGATGATGGAACATGTTGTGGTTGCACTCAAGGATAAGTATAAGGAAATCCATATAGTGGGTAGTGGAAAACTAGCTATTGGAGGGTCTAAACCTCATTATGAATTGGATTTTTGTGGATGTCAATGATGGTGTTATTATTATTCTGAAATAGGTGGTTATTTATGCTTTACATTAGCACTCAGGTATGAATGGGATGAACACATCGCATAATTATATATGTTAATCGATGGAGTGTGGGTTTAAGATAAGGTTTGAATCAATATATAAATGATAAGCAATAGATTTTGTACCCTTGGAACAAATATACATGATCTTTTTTATTACCAATAACTTTTAAAGGAGGTTAATACTAATTAAAATATTTACACATGCTTATCAATATTGAATGTTAAATTAATGTGAAAATGTAATAGAGTATCTTTCAAATCAATATTTTTTATAATTTTTCTCTACTATGAAGAGGACATCGATAAGAAACGATGATATGTATTAAATATTATTGATATGTGTTGGATAAGATATTATGAAATAGAAAATAATATATTTACTATCAAGTGAGAGTACTTGTAGGTGGATGATACTTATCCTCATGATGTTTACCCTTACTAATATAAAATAGAGGATATTATTAGTAAAAACTCCCTTGTAGGAATTTACCATGTTTTTATTTTAACATATATTCATATTTATTATAATGTGTAGTGATTCATAGACATTAAAATTATTATTAATTCATATCATGATTCATGTAATAAAATATATTTTCATAAACCACAATTATATAATTCAAGATGATATTGGGTATGTCATGTGCATCATAAATGATATTTTATTAATGAATATGATGAGAAAAGCTTTTCTATTATAGTTTTATAGAATTTGATATCTCAACCCTTCGATAAGAATAGAACAATCAATCCATTATCCATGACTAAGTTCTATTGACGTGTTCCTTCTAGGTAATCAAAGAAATATGTATCAAGCACGTTGGTTTATTACGAAAAATGATTCCCGCTGGAATAGATATTAATAAAAATGCATTATATTTGATAGTGGTAATTTTTTTGTGGATAGAAACAATGTGAATTTCAATTTTCTCAATTTATTCACCTTGACATGTTGCAAGATAGTAATTTCAGTCTTTAGGAAAGTCATATTAAAAATAATTAGATAGAATCTTTGAGGGTCACACACTTAGTGTATCCTCTGATCTCAATAAATTTATATTTGACTTTTAAAAACTTTATTAAATATTATTCTTCAAACTAATGATTATTATTTATTTTATATATTTTATTTTCCCACAAGTACATATTTATTATCTAGGTATTTATTTAATTACACTAATATTTAAAATTTTACTTATCTCTTATTATTCACAAGGTAATATATATATTTCAGATAAATAAGTAATATATATATTGATATTGAAATTAATATTTATTATGTATAGTGTGAATATAATATTTATTAAAATGTTGGATGAATAATATTAATTTGAATATTCAATCAATAATTCATGAAATAACATGGATGAGAAGATTAATTTTTATCCTCGGTGAAATATATTTATTTACCAGATTATAAATAATATTTATCATCATAATGGACTTCCAATTCTATGAAATTAAATATTATTGTTATTATTTTGTATGAAATGAAGTCCTTTATGGTTTAAATATATTATGAACAACTTATGGGTAATTAATAAATATTTAACCCCAACCTTTAGACTATATAGATACTACTATGTATATTATGGAGAGGTGGATTATTGTGAACAATTATCCCTACATAAAATATTCTCTATAATAAATACATTTTATATGGTTTTATCTTATGCTATAGAGAAGATAATGATCCTCTTATCATCCTCTCATGACGAAGAATAATAAGGTATATTCCTTTTTTAAAGTAATGTGATGTTGTTAATGAAAATAACTCAAGGTGATCGTTAGACAGTGCTACTACATGGCGTTCATCGATATTATCCAATGCTTAAAGGAGCATATATGGAGCACTTCTATATGAACTCTACTTTAACTCCACACAAAAGAACCATGATATAATGAATGAGGTTCAAATGTTCCACACCTTCAAAGATAAAACAACTAAAATATTAGGTAATCTTTTTCTCATGCAATTAATTTAATTTTATTTATTATGTGAAAGGGTCCTCTCATGTCTCTACTATTTATTTATCTAGTTTCATCAAAAAATTATTTGGTCAAGACCTCAATTATCATATGTTATGAAATATTCATTAGATCTGGAAAAATCTAAGTTATCTAGCCCTCATTAAACACATCTATTATGTATGGAACCTTCATGTGTCATCAGATCAATCATGATTAAATTTATTATTAACTATTCATTTTTGATCATTATATGTATTTAATATTTTTTTCCATTTCATGTTTATTCAATATTTATGTCCAATTTATGAGATCATATATTTATCTCTTCATTGTTCACAAATATTACCCATATTTTATTGAAATTTAATGAAGAATTTCCGAAGAAATCATCTTCAGATATCGAGTATTATAGTAGGATAGTAAAAGCATATAAGAAATGTAGATTTTAGTGACAAGAAATTTACTTATGTTCACTAAACTAGTAAAACAATGCGGATTCTAGGTTATTATGTAGTAAAAATGCGTGGAATGAGTAAAATTCACACCACATATTGAACAAGCCTGGGTGGAACATGGATTTTCCATGAAACATGCCATGTATCTCAATTAAACACCATATAGTAAAAAAAATTTCATAGTGGAAGTGATGTGGTCAAGACAAATCATGTAATAAACAAACTATTCGTATTCAAAATGTGACAAAAACAAACATACAACCCTGAAAATTTACGGTAACACATTTTGTACTTCATAAATTTTTGAGGGAAGTACATGTCGAGACCCTAGGCGTGTAGCTGGAAAATTTGTAAAAGCTATCTACATGATGTATGGAAGGATTTCATACAACATAAACCCTAAAAATTTAATAGAAAATTTAAATGTTAATTAATTACTCAATTAAACATCATTAATATATGTTCCATATTTCATTTATTGATAATAAAACATTATTGAAAGGTATTATATAATATAAAATGATTAATTAATTTGGTTCAATATCTAGAACATCAATTCATGTATGGTTGTTATATTCAGTATCTCTATGTACATTAAATCCACATACATAGTGTGATTTTTATGTTTTATGAGTGTCATACGATAATGGAACATGCAGTGAAATTAAGACACATTCCATGTAAAGGATATACCATGTAATTACACTATATACATAAAATTATATATTTTGTAGTTCAGGAAGGTACTCAACGAGTTTCTTCCAAGTACAATTATATGTACTATCATTATTAAATGATAAATAAAATAATTTTATTTATTTATTTAGAATCATCGATGATAGGGATATCTATGATAGTTTGGTTTGACATTGTGATAACTTGAATTAATTTATTAATCAAGAAAATAATTATTTGATAAATTCATGCATCATTTATCTTAATTAAGAATGACTTGATATAAATGGTTAAAAATTATTTTAATTACATAGTTGTTTCAAAAATGTAAATGATCATGATATTAAACCAAAATTTTTTATGCCTTGGTTATATATTATATAAATTTATATCATTGGTATTGTAATTGTAATTATCAAATTGAAATGACAGTTTTTGAGTCATCCCTACCTCCTTTATTATGTAGGACATGCATTCCCAAGGTTGTTATAGGTAAATAAACCTTATCCAATACTAAGGTTTCCCCCACCTTGGATTGAGTATAAAACCTATATAATGTAATTATATCTTAGACACCTTGAGGCACTTCATGATGGATCTTAGTTGTTGAGGTGAAACCTACCCAAGTGATAAATAAAATGACAAGTGGAATGTTGTAACTATTTCCTTGACTAGCACAATTAATTTTCCCCTAGGGGAATAAATTGAATTATATTGAACTAAATAATGTTACCATTAGATATGTACAATAACTATTAATTATTTTTTTCATTTATATATTTTATATGATTAGTTTTATCTATTTTTAAACATGATCACACAAAAAAATGGATTAATATCTAAAAATAGAATTGAAATAATTGGATTATGTGTAAATGTTTTATAAGGATATTGATAGTCTCTTAAGTGAAGTCCATATAATAATAATATGACATGTCAAAGGATAAATCCAATAAATTCATTCTTAATGAACTAAATTCACTTAACTAAATATTATATCAGATTATTTTTTGTTACTTGATTAATAATGTCCTAATAAAACTAAGTGCATGCTTGGCCACTATATAGAAAATTACAATTACAATTACTTGGGATAGAATAAAAAATCATATTTGGTAAAATAGGAATAGTATGTCTAATATAAGTTTTGAGGAAAGTTATATGGAAAAAGGAGTATGGATTTTGGGATTAGGGAGTCCACTAAATGGATTAAGGAGCTTTCAGTCAGTAGTCTAAAATATAGCACACAAAAATACCATCTCATAATTCTCATTTTCATAGTCTCAGTAATGATAAATGGAATATAGATATTCACCACTAGAATTTACTTATGAAAAAATATAACTATTAATGGTGAGGACAATTGGGACATGATAAATTAATGGATAACTAAATAAATTATAGAAAATATTTTGTCTCACTCTATAAGGTTATTAAATAAAGTAGTAAAAATATTTTCATAAATTACTATATAATGGAAAGGTAACCAACTAAATTATCACTATGAACCATATAAGATAATTATAATTTCCCTATGGGAATAAAATTCATGGAATGGTAGAAATTATTATGTATTTTTATACACATGAAATGAAATCTATAGGTGATAGGGTACCCCTTTCACGCTTCTCTAACTTAGGAGGCATGAATGTAAGTGTTATTTGTTTATTAAAAAATGTTGGATGATGCACTAGATGTATCTTTTTTGATTCTATCATCCATATTGAGTGACCTAAAAAAGTAACATGAGACCATGGGTGCATTGTCTATTACTAGTCACATCAATGATCATTATTAGAAGAGATTAAGATATGAACATTTTGTGATATCACATAAACTATTTCAATGAACTTATATAGAGGGTGTGATAGTTTAACCTCACACAGTCAAGTAGACTTACTATATTGAGAATTATAAAATTTTTGGGTGTTAATTTCGTGATGAATTGTACACCGATCACATTCTCACCTAACACCTTCAAAGTTTATCAAGATTTATAATGAATTAAAATCTAAGAAACATTGATATGTATCTATTATATCTCTATAATCTTCTTCACCAAGATGATAAATAAATAATGCTCAAAAATTCATTATTTATTATCATGGGTAAGATGAATGGAATTGGTGATGGCACTAAGACTAAGTCTAGAAAACCTAAACATTACTATAATAAAAGGAGTGTAATTAATGTTTAGTAAGATAAACAAGATGTATTCTTCTTCACATGTGAAATTAAGGACCAATAGATGAAAAATTGAACCCATGCAAAGAAGAAAGGGGAAGCTTTAGTTGTGTTCCTTTTTGAGTGAAATATATCTACATCTACAAATTTGTAATTAGATATAATTTGTGGATATCAAATTTTTATTCAAATATAAAAACCATGTACATTTAAAATACTTGACCAATGTGAGGTGGATATATAATTGACCAAAAGTTCCAGAATTACTACTATTCTCATTGAGGTCTACCACCTCATGTTGCTAACTATGATGATCTTAGAATCAACTGATTTTTATTATGTGAAATCTATTAGAAAAATAAATATTTATACTTCCTAACATTATGCTTATGGATTTGTTTTTATTATTTTAAATGAATTTATCTGTATTTATAAATATATAATTTTTTATGGTAAGGAACATTTAAATAGTGTTCTTTATTTACTGGACTACACAAACCAAGTAATGGAAATCAATAATAAAAATTATTTAAATGACTGATACTACACCCAACTGTGGAATCACTAGATATGTCATGTATTTAAAATGCATCTGACCATGTTACACCAATATGAGTGTTTAGATTCATTTGAACTATAACTATATGGTCTATATAATGTATGTTTGGATGAAAAAAAATAACAAAATCCCCTTTAAGTGGAATAAGAGAAATAACTATAGAGAATCCTTAATTTGTTTATATTTATGTGTGTGGAGCATTTTCAGTTGATGTTAGGGGTGGGTACTTATACTTCATAATTTTTTTTTATTATTTAAGTAGATATGGATATGTTTAATTAATACATAATAAGTTGGACTATTTATATGGATTCAAATAATTCTAGATTTATATTGAGAATCTACATGGAAAGAATATTTAAGAAACTCATCTTAGACCAACATTAATAATTCCTTAACCAAGAATTCATGGATAATATAATGGAGTATGGGATTCTATCTCAACTAACTCCTCCATAAAAACTAGTGAATTGGAGTGAGTGAAAAGAGGAACAACACCCTAATAGACATAGTGATATTAATAATGATTCATTGTACTATTCGATTACCCTCTTAGGGATACACATCAGAGGTAATAAATATTATAATAAATTGGGGTTCTAAAAAGGTGGGAAACCATGTTATATATGAACATTGTAATGAAAATAATTTTTTTGACACATGTATGAGTGTAGGGGTTTTTAGTGCCTATTAATTACATCATGGTAAAAAAACATTCACTGAGAGTAACTAAGTGCATCATTATCAGATATCCTAAAAAAATAAAATGATATTACCTATAATACCCTCAGATAAGAAGGTTTTTCATACCATAAATATCATATTTCTTGATAGGGGAACATCTCCAAAATAGATAGTTATAAATTGAATGACTTTAACTATGTCCATGATCAAGATATATAACACTTGGAAGAATAAAAAATTCCACACAACCCCATGAAAGACAATGTTCTAGATACATAAGTATTATGTAGGAGTAAAAAGGATGTTAAAGGACCTAAAAGATATTGTTAACTAGTTTGTCTGGATGGGGACTCATTATTATTTGATAATAATGATCATGCAACCATTAAGAAAGCAATAAGTGGTACAATAGAGGACAAGTGTCAAAAAGATATGAATTATGAAATGGATTCCATGTGAAAAAACCAAGACTAAATTTTGATATATCCTCCCATGGATGTAAATTTGATTGTATAAAAATGGTAATTCAAATGGAAACCATACTTGGGAGGACATTTTGTTTCATATAAGGAATAACTGGTTGCAAAAAAGTTGTAAATAATGTTAATTAATTAACTATGAAAAAACCCTTTCACCTATTTTTATCCAAAAATACATTCGAATTATACTTAAAAAAATAACTTACCATGACTCTAAAATTTTAAAAAAGGATTTCAAAATAGATTTCCTTAAAGGGATCCTTTGTGAATATTTCTACTAGAAATAGTCATAATAGTTTGTGACTCAAAAGTACTCCAACATAGAATGTACGTTATATTGATCCATTTATGGATTTAATAAACAAAAAAGTTCATGGAACATTCATTGTAATAAATCTATAATAGAATTGGGTTCAATAATAAATAAATGTTTTCCTATTGTTTATAATAATTTTAGTAGGATTGTGGCCATTTTCATTATTATATATGCTTATGATTTTTTTTTGAAATGAGTCACCTATCTTATAATACATTATGACATTTTAAATTACAAGATTATCCGTCAAAGAAATTGGTTAATAAGAATATATTACGGGGATCATGATCCATAATCATAGATCTGTGAGGATTCATGTAATAAGTCAATAAATGAAAATTGAAAAGATAATTAATTGATTTTGTATGGACCAATCCAAGTGGCGATTGTTTCTAATGTCGCATGGAATGAATCTCTCTAGGAATATGTGTCTTTAATAACATGAAGAAAGATATAAAATATCAATGATATCATTTTACTTAGCTTTAGGATCAGTCATGTATGTCATTCTGTGTACTTGGATTTATGTTTCATGTGAGTTGATTACACCAGATAGATACCAACACAATCCAAGAGACCATAATTAGATGATGGTAAAGACTGTCCTTATGTATTTGAGGTTCCCTAAGAATATGTTCTAGTTATATGGATGGGATAAATGAAAAATTCATCCAAGGTTACATAGATGAAAGTTTTAACACAAAAAAAATCCAATATGAAGTCATATTAATAATACATATTTACCAAAAATGGTTGTGTAATGAGTTGGAGAAGCTAAAATAAAGTTATGGATGCAATGTTTACCATAAAGCTACAAAATATTATATATTATGATGTAGATAAAAGATTAGTTTATATTAAATATTTTTCCCAATGGTTAGAATTAATACCTATAATTAAATAACCTATCACACATTAATATGTTAATAATACAGTAGTGCCTCTATCCATGGATCTAAGGTCACATTTGTAAAAAAATAACACACTATAAATGTATCATTTCCTTGAAGTATCTTTCTTAGTGATGTGATGTTAGAGGGAGAAAATTACCCAAGTTAGAATATACAGTGGTAACTTTGAAACAAAATCCATAACTCAGTAGAAGAATAAAAATAATTTGGGAGATAGAGGACATAAAGCCATTGGAGGTTGGATTTAATGTAAGTGGTAGTCCGTTAGAGTATTTCTTATCAGAACCATTTGAAATTTTTATTATATTATCTATAAATATTCATGTAGTTGAGTAACAATTAACATTTTATCACATACTATTTTTTTCCTTCTGTATGTCTTTAATGTGAAGATGTTTTACAATATTTATCACATGAATATAGATTATAAAAGTTCTTCACTATGATGGGGACCTTGAGATTCTTTGAATATTTCCCTTAAATATTCATCCTATGACCTCAATAAAATTATATAAAGGGGACCATAATATAATTATAGTTTAATATGATTTCTTATGAGTGGATGAGACTTCATCTCATAATTTTCACACATGGTAATCTCTAAGAGATTATATTTTGAAGATATGCCTACCTTTTGGAATTCTGAAATTTTTCATGTCCTCTTATATTCCCACATATAGGAATGTGTAATTGTCCTTATACTTTAATATTATTATTAATGTATATAATGAATTTTACACTATGATATATTATCAAAAAACTTGATTATAGTGTTCATGGTGAAGCTGGGTATATTGGATGCATCCTGAATTGTATGTCATTAATTAATAAGTCTAGGGAGGCTTTTTTTCCTTCAATCATTATAAAAATTGATATTTCAACCCTTTTATTTGGATAGAAATATCAATCTAAAGTCCATGTCCATGGTGTATTGATGATTTCATTCCAGGTTTTCAATAGGAGAAATATCGATCACATGTATTGAGGACATGAGAATGGAACCCATATGATTAGATATTAAGACTAAGTGATTATTTTACACTTTGAACATTCATATTCTTTTTTCGATGTTGTGAAATTAACTTATTTTTTTTTATTCCATTGGTCCATTCTTCTATAGTAATATTAAACATTGGGAACGACAACAGAATTCCATTGAGAAAGATTCCTAGAGATTCAAGCAATAATATTATCCTTTGATCCGAGTTAAATTTGATATGAATTTAAAAATTGCAATAAATATTATTCGACAGAACAGGGAATATTATTTATTAACGATATTTTATTTGGCCACAAAAAAATATTTTTTCCTTGTAATTATTTAATTACACAAATATATAAAATATCTATTTAAATTTTATTATTCCCAAAGAATAAAATATTTATTTGATAGATAAATAATTTAGTACAAAGAAATTAAAATAAATATTTATTCACCAAAATATAAACATAAAAATTATTTATTTATTGAATTAATAATACTAATTTGAATATTTATTCTTAAATTAAATAAATAATGAATATAGAGAGAAAACCAATTTTCATATCTGTTGATCAATATTTGTTTTCCAATATATAAATAATATTTTTCATTTTATAGGACACATCACACCATGAGATAAAATAATAATAATAATATTATTTTATATTAAATTATTTTTATTACAAAAAACTATATTTTTAAGTGTAAATATGCAATTAATAAATATTTAACACAATACTTGAGACTATAAATAGACTATTATTTATTTCTTTAGGTTTAATCATTTTTTGCAATATTCCACACCTATAGAATTTTCTCAAATGATGAAATTATCTATGGGGTTCTCTTAAACTCAAGATGACTTATTCCAACCCCTCCATACTCTCAAGTCCAAGAAGGAAATGATAGATTTCTTTAATCCTAATGGAAAGTGAAGTGATCATGGTAAAAAATTCAAGATGATTAACTGGTCACACTACAACCTAATATTGTATTTTATTTATTTGGAGATAAATGGACCCCATGTGGATCATCACTAGAGGGGATCTATTTTTCTCCATCAATATGTAATGAGGATTTATATAATCGGTGTATAGTGATCAACAATTTAAATTAAGAGAAAAATCAAGTCTAATGAAATAATTATTTATATGAAATTAAATTATTTATAAACATCATGCTAAAATATCTTGTCGTGGTTTAAAAATTTCTCTTACCATTTTCCTCAAAAAATTAATTGGTTATGAAAGACGTTCATGTACATTGAAAAATATTATTTTGATGCCAAAAAACATGAGTTAGGATATCCCCTGGTATGAACTTCCACTACATCCAAATCATTCAATTTTCATTAGTGTTTTCATATTTAAATTTAAAATAGTTTTTTTGAATATTTATCATTGCACATATTTATTGTTTATTTTAAATTATGGTTTGTTAATTATTTATATACGATTTTCAATATATCTTCTTATTATAGTTGTTTATTAACCGTATAAATGAAATATTGTTAATATTAAATTAAAATAATTAATGAAACTGTCAGAATGTATTGATGATTCTAGATGGATAACACTTGAATACATGGAATGCAGCCCTTAGCCACACATCTTGTACTTCCATTTTGTGCACCAAGATAACCCATGTGGATTTTGGGTCATCATGTAGTAAATACACACAATATGAATTAAATTATAACCATTTATAGAATAGGATAGGGTGTTATAATGATTTTCTATAAAACATGTTGTATAACTCTATCACACGCCGTGTAGTCCTCGTGTTTTCTTAGAGGAAAACACATAATCAAGATGCATTGTGTAATCAATACACCGCATGTATTGAATGAAAAATCCATATAGACTGATATTTAAGAATCTTCAAGGTAACACTATATGTAGACACTCATGAGGTTATTTACATAATAAATTCCCATGAGAAGTTCACTTTGGGTCCCTAGGTATGTTTTGAAAATATTCGATGAAGCTTAACATATAGACAAATTTTACACACTAGGTACCCTACCTCTTTGCATATAAATAATAAATTTAAATAATTTCCTTATTAAGCCTCATAATAAAGTGTTTCATTTATCAATTTTTGATAGTACACACTACTCTATAGGATTTTTTGGGTCCTGATTTTTTCCCCTTCCATTTTCATTTTGGGATGTCTGGTGGTTTGAGATAAATCTCATAAATCTAGAAGATGTTTTGTAATATTCTTGTAATTTATTTTGTAGTTTTAAAATATTTTTCAAAATCATTGTATTGACTTAAAGATGTTAAATGTTTTTTAGATGATAATATGGATGTATTTAAAGTGAATATTACTATTTTTGACATTTTAGATGTAATAATGATGATATAAATTAATTATATATATGTTTTTTGGAAAATAATTTAAATATTTTTTTGTTTATTCATACACTTACGCCTTATAATGATTCATTGTAAGAGTGGATCCTATTTTTGAATGGTTTCATAAGGTTATAAGGTAATTTTTATTGGATCTGTAAGGGTATGTAGTGGTTTAATTGAGTTGTGTAAATGTAACCTAGATCTCCAATGTTCTAGGTAAAGGTAATAATCAACCTTCATCGGAGCCAACAATTTATTTTTAAGGATACCTCAATATAATGACTTATTTTTCAGTATAACGTAATGTTATGGGATAATTTTCAATTCTCTAGTACTTTTAAGTTGAACTTTAGGTAATGGTAACCTTTAATTTATAAGGGTTATTCAGGGGTAATGTAAGGGTAGGAAGAAGTTAAAGCCACTATGTAAGGGAAACCACTTTTTTCAAAGGTTGTGTAATGGTAAAATCTTTACCCCCATATGATATCTATTGGCTACATATGGGGAAAACCATGTTACCCTTAAACATGTCCCTTTTTGTGGGAAAAGTTATTCTTATCACTATTTTTATTTTTATTTATCTAGAAACTCTCGTGACACACTTTTTACAGAGATGAATAAGTATAATATGAAATTTGATAGTTTTGAATCTATTGAGAATTTTAAATTTGATATCCCAACTCTTCTAAAATTTAAGAGTATAAAGGGTTTTTTGGTGAATTAATTATGAACTAATTAAATATGTATTAAATATCCATGTAAACCAATATATATATATTATAAAACACTAGATCATACCCTTCATGTCATTATACCTTATTAAGTCGATATGATCTTAAAGCCTCTTCTGGAGTCTTTTGAACCCATCTTCTATAGATCCGAGCTTCTCCCCTACACACCAAGTCTTTTCTTCAAAGATGAAAACTCGCTCTCTCCCATCTGTTTTCTATTTTATAAAATAGACTAGAAATACCAGGTAGAAGATCTGTGAATTCTCCATATTTTATACTTTTCATGTTTAAAATTATCATGATTATGACTCTATTTTTTAGATGAATTTAATATAATATAATATGATAATAATCTGGTAATATGATTTTGGGAAGAATGACTAAGTTATATTCTAGAAATTATCAAATACAAGGAAGAAATTCAAATTGTTTAATTATTTTAATGATAATAAAATATTATTTATTCTATAATTTTAAATTGAAGACTAATTTATGATATAAAATGTTTTGTAATAATAATATTTAAATTTCTTTTAATAGAATCAATGCGTCATTTAAGAAAATAAAATAAGATTTAATACCTAGGGAAAATAATTATCACATTATTGTCTAATTTTAATAATACAATTAGAAATAGTATTTGAAGATGAGGATAAATAAAGTTATCTTAAAATTTGGAATCTGCATCTTGGATTTAATAATTCTGACAATAATTTCAAAAATGGTGATTAATGATTTATTAGATGAAGTTAATAAAAACATTGAAAATCTATAATATTATGAGAATAAAGAGGATATAAGTATTTATATATTTTAGTTTAAATATAATTTTTCTATAATTATTCAAGATATAGACATATATAATGTAACTTTGTGGTGTTAAACTGCTTAAATAACATTGATGAAAAATATTTGATAATTTTGTTTATTTGAAGATTATAGTGTATATTGTCACATGTGAAAATCTTATTTTTATTTTTATAAATAATAATATTTCATCATTAGAATAATTATTCTTACTTAATAATATATAAAATGTTAAAATTTAATTAAATTCATGGAAATTTAATTATTATCCATAGTGGGAAGGATAAAAACGTTTTTAGAAATATATGGGATGGGTAATCGCATGCTTATAAGGTAAATTTTGTTTAATTTTATATTTACGTGATATAGTTATATATTTTCATATAGTTTTTAATCATTGTTTATGTGGATGGAAATTAAATAAAATCATAAATATGGTAATGCATTTATTATAATCAAAAGGGAATATTGAAATAGTTATCATCGATATTACTGATATATAGAAAAGAATCTTTAGATGGATCACTGAAGGAAATTTATAATATTTATAAATGTTAATTTAAATTTTTTTGATACTATGAGATTTTTTAGTAAATTTAATAATTACTTAATGATTACAGTGTAAATTTAATGATTTATAAAATTGATATTAGGTTGGATGTTATATGAGTGATTTTATGGGATATGTTGGATTGAGGAATAATACAAGGCATACATTTATTGTGGATCCGAGAAACAATATGGGGATATTGTATTGATGATGATATGATTTGATGAATGAGATTCATGATATATTTCATTATCCAAGGTGCCTTAGTGTGACCAACTTTTTAAGAGAGAAGGTTTAAGATGTGCGACGTTTGTGTATAGTGACAAACTTGTGGGGAAGTGGAAGCTAGCTACCTTCAACTGATATTATACCAGATATTATATGATTACTTTCATGTGATAGATGGTGAGTAATCCATGGTGAGGAGGTGAAGATAATTGTAAACCCATTTAGGTGACCAGTTGGTTTCAATTACTTACTCATTATGCTTTAATATTCTTTATTCAGTATCTTCATGAGAGTATGGAGGACCATACTAAGTATACCGGTTATGATCATCCTATGTATATATAAATTGTTTATTAGATATGAATGATATTTGAGGTGATTAAGCTGTAAATATCTAGTTTGTGGACTTATTAAGGAGCTGTTTGAGCTACACTGTATGGACCAAGTATATATTTTAGTGGTTTTAGTTATTTTAGTTGTATGTAATTACATGAATGCACATGGGATTTTCTATAAATTTATTATAAAAATTAGTTAATTAGTAGTTATCCTCATATTATATCAAAATTTTAAATAATATATGTTGATTCATCCTAGTTGTGTGTATGTTATTCCCTATGTTATTTTTACACCACATGTTTGTAAAATAAAATTATGTTTGATATCATATACAATATGAAATACCGAGCTTAAAAAACCATTTTTATTTAAATTTGACCATTATAAAATATATATTAAATTAGTTTATATTAATTGGATTAATTTATTTATAAAATATATCTAAAAATCCTACTTAATATAATTGTTTTTAATAATTATTAGAAAATAAGAATTCAATTTTTAATAAGAACATTTTATTCATAAAAAGATACAAAAAAATCATTCATTTATTTTGAGAGAAACAATTATATTGTAAATTTAGAATTTTTTTTATTAAATGAAAATAATTTTTTAAATAATCATATTAAAATTAAACTTGTGTGGAAATTTGTTATTTTTCGAAAATGTTTCATTTTTTAGTAAATAGTAAAAAATATCGATTTTTCTAAAACTATAATTTTTTTCATTATCATGTATTTTAAAAATTCCATCATCTTTTTTATTTATCGTTAAAGTGGAACATAATAAATTTAGTTTATAAAAATATAATTAATTCCATTTTAGTTAGTAGTTTTCATGATTTTTGTGTTTGTTTATATTTATTCTCAAAACACGATTTTATCCAATCATTTTTAATGTGCTTAAATATTATCCATTTTAATTAATTAAAATAAACCAATTAATTAAATATTTTAATGAAATTTATATATTATATATCTATTTATATTAATTTAAATTCATATAAATATTATTACATGTCATATAGTTAATTTAAGATCATCATATGCTTGAGAAATATAATTTCTTACAAAACCATTTTGGATAAGATTTGAAATGTTTATAATTATATTAGATTTTGTAAATATTATGAGTATAATTTGATAAAATGGATTTCATATTTGTAATATTTATAATTAATATCTAGTAATAAGGTCAACTTATTCTTTTGTCTCGATGAATAGTAAAAATGGTAAAAAAAATTAATTACTACAGTTATAGTTAAAACATGATTGTGCATGTTACATGAATATATATTAAAAATAAAATTCTTAACACATTGGATTTTTATTTGAAAAAATTTATTTCATATTTTTAATCAGTGGGCCCATAATTGTATAATCATGTTCCTTTTATTAAATGATAAATTTTCTATGTAAGAACTAGTTAACATGGTGAAAAATAATATGGTAAACGTTATTAAACATAAAGATAAATGGAATAAAATGTTTAAAAATTGTTTTTACATGGTTTTAATGTGTATAATATTACTCTTACTTAAATTCCTTGATTTATAAATTTTTATGGACTTTTTTTGAAATTTAA
This sequence comes from Viscum album, assembly GCA_963277665.1. NCBI lineage: Eukaryota > Viridiplantae > Streptophyta > Magnoliopsida > Santalales > Viscaceae > Viscum > Viscum album. The sequence goes on along the minus strand of OY728162.1, from coordinate 31,597,359 downwards.
TTCTAATCATTTAATAGTTTTTCTGTATTTAGAAAAATTCCAATCTTTCTCACTTATAAAAGGCAACCTCCATTGATATTCTTCTCATGCATAATAAACCTTCTAGTTTTTTCAATAAATGCCAAAATAATTTCCTTACTTATTTTCCAAAGGCCTAGATGAATTTTTTTAATCAAAATCCTATCTAAAGAAGGATTTAATTATAATCCTAAAGAGGTTTTCTGAAGAAGAGGTGATATTCTTAATCGATCATTTATGTTTTATTTCTTGCACCTCTTATAAATATCATTAAACCATAAATATTTAACAAAATAAATATATCCCATATAATTTGGTGTTATTATGTTAATATAAAAACCTCCATAAATCCCCTCTTCCATCAAATGGGAAACAAAACCATATTTCATGTGTATGATAGAATACCACCTCTCGAATAGATGTAATTTGTTTTCCATCATTGAATCTCACCGCAATTTATGAGGATTTATTTAATGTATATATAGTATGTTGATGATATATTAAAAATTATATAAATTTCATATATCCTATAGTTTATTATTTTCGCTTTATTAAAATATGATAATGTTATTTATGTGTACGTGTAGTTTACCACCTTCACGAAGAGATGTGATTAATTTTTTATTACCACATCACATGGATGATATATAAAAGTGTATTTAAAGAAATAATTTTTTTTATTATATTATTATCATTATATAATTATAAAATAACAACTACCTTTTTTGTATCATGATCATTGAAAATAGAAATGATACCCATGCGTTTGTAGGACATACCTTTTCTATGACTATAACATTATTCATTATTCATAAAAATATTTCATGGTTTTTTTAAAACAATTATTTATAAATTAAAAATTTTATTATGTCATGGTTATTATTATATTTATCATGTAATAATGGAATTATTTTCTATAATAAACCTACCGAAGTCATTTTGAACACATGAGTCGAATATCTTCAAAATAATCGATGTGAAATTAATAAGAATATTAAGTGAATATGACATGGTATCAAATAAAATAATAGAATAATAATTTATAAAAAGGTTTTTAAGAAATTAATTTATATGTATATATTTTTTTATTTAGGAATATAAGGAATGCACATGACGATTCAGGCTTGAGTTAAAGGACCTCTCTAAACCACCCTTTTATTTGGTTTATGACCACTCTATCACTAAATCACTTTCTCTACCAATCTAATTATATAGAATCATTCTATGTTTAGTATATATGTCTCCAAGATATATACCTAGATTTTTATAACCTCCTTTTATGGGTTAATAAATGCCTTAAATGAATTTATAAAATTAATTCTTTACGAAATTTCTATTTTCATGATACGATATGATATTATGTATCCCATTTCATTACATGGGTAATTTATATGTCTATGACGTATGATTTATTTCATTTTATAGAAAACATAATCATGAAATTTTTATGATGGTTTCAACTATATTATAATATAATTAATTGTGTAAATATTTAGTCCGAAGAGACGTCAGGTATAGGATTAGGGGGTCAATATAATACCCTATGGGACCCTATCAAATTTTTCCCTTAGAAGTTAGCCTTGAATTCCGTTTATGACATGTTTTGTGTCGCTTCCACATTTCCTATTTTTTAATGATCACATCATCCAATTCTGTTTTTTATTCTCCCATGTGAGTACAAAGGAGTCATCCCTTTAATGATATCATGTTATACATTGGACTAACATGTCATGTTTTCTTATCATGTCTATTCCCTTACAGGTTTTTTTAGATCACCCCTTTCTTTTATATATTTATCAGGTTATTCTATTTGGTTTTAAGAGCTCATGGAATTTTGGATCTCATTACGGATAATGAAATAGATTTGTTTTATTGTATTCCCACATTGATAAATTATGTACCTAGTATTCTAAAGACACAAAGCCTTTTGGTCCTCAGTTTTTATTAAATGGATATTTATGAAAAAATTCATAAACTAATAAATGTAAAATGTTTGGATCACTATATTAATAGTATCAAACTATGGAATATTAGAGGTGAGACTTGGGAACTATTATCTCTTTTAAATCATTATCAGACTAGAAGTTTATATTTTTTGGGAGGGGGTTGTGAAAGTGTTGTATTAAAGGTGATTTTTGATATATATAATGGTTTTTGGAGTAAGGAATTGGTTATAATTCAATGGAACATATGAAAATGTTTTATATGGTATTAGTGTGTTATATAAGTAAGGGATAATGGCTAAGACACAATATTTTAGGAACCCTTGTTATCAGAAGAAAATACCATATAGTTTTCTCGATATGCTATGTTATGTGATTATTTTTATTGGGTAGAATCCTAGGAAAGGGTCTTGAATAAATCATGTATGTGCCTATTATTGAATGGGTTGGAGAGTGGTAAAAATTTATAAATGATGTAATAAACTAACCTAATGTAATTTATATATCATGTTAGGTGTCGCTATTTTTTTTTCTTTTTCAATAATTTCACTAAGTTGACATCCCCATCAGGTTTTTTCTAATGGAATTCCATAGGATTAGTCATAAAATAAACAATGAGTGGAAGAATAAAATGCATTTTTTGAAGACAAAACTTTGAGAGTTACATCACCAGAGTCTATTGAAGTTTGAGGGATCTGTTTCATATTGTGGGATATAAGTGTTTTTAGTCGAGTTGGTAATAACCTACAGATTGAATCATTCTCAAATAGAGCACTAATCATTATTGGCTTTGATGATGTAGTGTGGATTATCTCTACAATGGTGTTTATTTTTTCTTTACGGTTTACGACAAGTTTATTTTTTGGGGTGAATATTCTGGGGATGATTTTTAGGATCAATATTCTTCAACCCAAAGATGGAATAGTTATCTTCCCATGAGGTTTTTTCTTTGTTATGGTATTAATTAATTTTATTCTTAATGCATTTTAATAATTTTGAATATCCATATTGACCATGAAACTATATGATTGTTGTTACCTTTATGTGAATGTCTAGGTTTATCAAAATTCATCAATTACATGACCTTTATAATGATCATTAGTAAACCTCCTCATTCACTTGAGCAGCCCGACTTAATAAATCCTTAATCCATGGTTATTTGTATAAAATACCAATTTCAAACCCAAATCTATATATATTTATAGAGAGTAGTAATATATCATTCTTTGGGAAGAGTGTTGAGATAGAAATGAATCTAGGGAAAGGTATTTTTATGGAACTGTTCATATAATTCTATTACACTCTCCCCAGTCCTAGGTTTGGTCTCTTGGGAAGGGTTCCTATCATCATGTTTATCCTTTACCCTTACCACGGGGAAAGTGTGGTGGAGATTTGTTTTTGGGGAAGGGGTTCTTTTATGTATATTTTTTAAAATAAATATAATCTACAATTATTCTAGGTGATATGGGTTTAGGATTGGGAAAAAGATAATATTGAAAGTATGTATTTAATTTATTTTTTCCTACTGTCCTTACATCCTCAGAAAAGATTTCTCTCTTACTGTTTAAATATTTTATTGGGGAGTGCATACGAAATGGGGGAAAATTCGCACACCATGACTCATTATATTATGTAATGTTTTAAAACCATGTGAGTGAGTCTGTGCCACCCAAAGATGATAATATTATGCTGTGGTGTTTGTGTTTTTTGATTTTTATACTAGTGAGAGCTCTATTTTTCTCAGTGTATGTGTTGATCGATTAATTTTATGTGAAATTGATATATATATCTTTAAAGAAATGGATTTCATGAGTGGTAAATGGAGTATTATATAATTTATAATTTTTTGATGAGTGTTACCCTGGTGAATAATTGTTTTCTAATGAATATGATTGTTTAAAAGTTAGATATATTTTATGATTAATACCAATTTGTTGTTAAAATTCATATCTTATGTTAACTTTGAGTTACTTATTCTTTGATCATTTTTGTATTACTATTAATTTTCAAAAAAACAAGGAAGATCAATGTTAGTGAAAAATGGATTTGATGAACGCATATAACTTTCCAATATATGTGAGTTACCACACATTTCATGTCAAATATGAATTAATTTAGGAAAAGGAAAATTTACATAGAGTATATCATCCATGGAATTTTCATTCAGGTTTTATAATAATATTCATTCAGATCCTCTTGGAATAATAAATTTTTTATAATTTTTTTTATTAATTAAAAATTACATTTCTTCCATGAAACTACATTTATTTTCTAATGTGTCTTCAAAAATATATTAAAAGTTATTTCTCAGAGAAGATTTATATAATTACCTTGTTATAATGAATGTTTTAAAATGGGTTTCATTTGAATATTTATTAGACTACTTTTATATAAACATTTGAGACATGGTGAAAGGTCTTGGGTTTTCCTATGACGTATGAATCCATTTAATTTTTGTTTAAATACTTATTTACGGCCTAATATGAATAACATTTGAGTTCATGGGTGTATCAGGGGTGCCCGGGGCTTATTCAGAATATGATACCAAATTTTTAGAAAAAATTATACTTCTCTCACATTTAGTAGAAACCATGCGGTACATGTCACACGGTATAACTAACCATGCAATACCAAGAAATATGGTAATAGGGGCCTACATGGTTTGATGAAACTGTGTGGATGGAAGTACGTGCCCATGTAGGGATCCTGTAGTTTTTAGAAGAGGCAAATGCATGCTTTTCACACAATTAGTAAAAGAATCGAATGTAATCATGCATGTACCAACACAACACAAAAAATGGTGCATGGTTGGTGCATATCTGGGACAACCATGTGGCTGAACCATAAGACCTTGTTTTAATGAGGAAAAATAACAAATTTTACCTTAAATTATGTTACAAACTTAATCTAATTTCATTCTCCTACCGTGGAAACAAAATTCAGTGTTGAGATTTTATTTGATGGAAACTCCATATATTTTGACCCCATTCTTCCATGAGAACTCGGATTCAATTGTCGATCATCTTTTTGGATTCTTACTAGAATTTTCTTCTATCATCTTATCCCATTATTCATTTGACTTGGTACCAACTACATTATTTATGTTCAAACTAAAATACAATATTTCCGAGTTCTTATTTTGTTCATAATTTCTCTCTTTATTTAGGTGAATCAGAAGATAATATTGGATTACCACTCTACTAAGGTTTTATGGTGGGTAGTATATACCATTCAATAATTGATTGGAGTTTTACATATCTTGATGTCATTGTGAAGAAAGCCTAAATTTATGACGTTTCCCCTAAAATGAACTGAATTTTTAAATTAAACACATTGGAACCCATTAGGGATGACCACTAGTTCCTCGATACTTTTTGGAGGCTATTTACCCATCAAAGGTAACCCATGGGGGGTTCATTTGAGATTAGAATTTGTTATACCACCCATGGGGTATGTTTTTGAGCATTCATAGTTTGAAAAATCATATTTATATAATAATTTAATCGAATTGGTTGATTATTAGAGGGTGTCCTCATTTTCAGTGTTATACAAGATGGGAATTTTTTATCTATTTAAATTTGAAAGGTTATAGTATTGGGTAAAATCATGGAATTTAATTGAATGTGAATTGTTATATGAGTGGTTAAACTCATGGAATTGAATTCTACTGAATTGATAAATGGAAAAAATGATGAATGATTACTTTTAATGCCTTGTATGTTACTCCATGGATATTTATAGTGTTACTGGATTCCTTGGATGAGATTGTTTTTTGGGTCTTAATTCCATGGGATCTTGTTGGCATTGCAACCCCATGTATTCATCTTGTTTGGGATTATAGTGGAGATGGTCTATTTACATGCACCTTGGAACCAAAATCAAGTATAACTGATTTTCCATTGAATTTGTCCCAAGACTAGACGAGAATGAGATGATTTATAATATCTTTGATCCAACACCATGGGGTCTGACACATCATATTATATAGATGAGTTTTGGTAAATGTGACATGATTTATTATATGTTAAGGATGTGGTTGATATGACATTACTGGTTATATGGCCTGGTTGGGGATGATGTGAGATATTTTTTATACACTATAGGAATGGTTTTCCCTTCCTTTTTTCTGTACTTATTCCTTATTATAGGAGATTGACACTTTTTTATGGAGATTCCTGTTTGGATAGATAGTTTTACTTACTTTTTTACATATTCCATGAGAACTTGTTTCACTTCGGCTATACCTATGATATATATTTCCCACTCCTTAGTTGGTATTGGAGAACATGAACTGTTGTAGACACCATTGGTGGTGGCCTATTGGGATGTTATCTCAAACTATGTCTCAAGCCACATTTGGGTACTTGGATTGACTATATAAATGTAGATAGGGATCCATGAAAGCACCCATAGTTCATATCTTGACTTTATGCCATGATTAGAAGGAGGGGATTATGTGACCGAGCTAAGGCTCATGATTCTAGATAGGATAAATCATTTTGGTATTTTTTATATTTTGATTCATTTATTTTAAGGATGCTTGTATACCTTTTTTAGCTACATTGGAGAAACATGAAAAAACATAATTATATATGATATTACTTATGTAGTTATTTGTATGTTCATGTTACGTTATATTATACTTCACTATAGAGGGTTACTCATCTAGTGGACCTAGTGTCAATTCCAATGGTTTATCCATTATAGTAATACTTATTCCATTTGAATAATAATATGTAATACTATGTTACAATCTGATAAGTGGGAATTATCTCGCTAGATACATATCATAGGACCTCATTTCTATTAAAAAACCTCTAACATTTGGGGATATGTACTTAAGGAGATGTGGAAAACTGAGGTTAGGACACTGCTTAGTGGTATCTAGTTCTGAGACATTTCAACATGGTATTAGAGAATTTTATTATTTTTTGCATTATTATTTTGAGACAATATAATGGGGTATAAAAAGATCTAGTATTGGGAAATGAGTTATTTTTGTGAGTAGCTCACCAATGTACGGGGAAAACATTTTTTCCTTGAATGGGAATTGATGTTTTATAAATTTATACTACTACGATCAATTTGATTCCACCATTGAATGATTCACTATAATTATGATTTTATTATTGATAATATTGAGTGTTATATTTTATTGCAACATGATGATATGAGGGTATTAATTCACATGCAATATTTTTAGAATTTCATAAGAGTCACACGACATTCCATATACGATGCATTACTTGTTTTGATGATGTTGTGATATGTACCGTGATAGATATACCTTCCGATTTGATAGATGATTTGTGTAGTGGTTTGGAAAACAAGGTTGGAAATTAGAGTTCCTATCAGAACCTAAGCATTTTTTTATTTATTAGGATAAAATGTACACCCTAACCATATAATTATTGAAGGTCGTGTCATGGACCATGACTCATATGGAATGGAACATTTTATGGTATAGATTAAGTGGACACTATATTTTGGTTTTTAGGATTATGGGACCTTATGGACCGAAAGTTTTGAACAATTTGGTTAAAATATTTTAAATGAAATGTGAAATGAATATTATTTTAAATGGAAAAGAAATGAAATAGGAATTGTGAAATAGATAAAATGACCTAGACCTAGCTTTAGATTGGGCAGTAGGCAGTGTCTGTAATGATGTTATGAATATTTATTTTTACCCAATCATGGAATTATGAGATGTTCGGGTGGTATGACATGATTATAGGAAGGTTTTGACCTATCCTATAGTTTTATTTGAGAGTATTTCAGTCGACCTTTTTGATGTTTTTTGGAATTTTAGTGATATTCAATCACAAAGACCTCCATTCGCACACTAGGAGGGGTGGGGAAGACCATGCTCTATAGGTGGTGGTACATGGTCTAATAGTGGATCCTTCTATAGTTCTAGCTGTGAAAACAACTGTTTTACTATACAATGGTGTTTAGGAATAGTTCTGTGAGGTGTTTTTACTCTATATGCAGATGTTATAAGGAGCACCACATCCCACCATGTTGATGTATGAGCCGACACATCTGTTCCATCAGTATAACCCTTCCAAGTTTATGGGGGGATGTATATACATTGGGCTTTTTGATCTAGATGCATAATATAATGTCAATATTCATGAATTAGGATAAAACTTATGATAGGAGAGGGAAGCTCATGACATTTATGCTTCAAAAAGAAGAAAATCACTAGTGGGAGGTTATGAACCAGGGTGACAGGATGAGAGACATGGTTTTTAGTGATTTATAAACTAGATTTTATGATTTATTTTCCCCTGGTACATTTATTGCATACCAAGATAGTGATTTCATATGTATGGATCATGGCATTAAGACATTAATGGATTATTCACCATGATTTACAGATCATCAGTGTTTTGTTCTGATATACCTTTGTGATGATCTATATAGGGTGAGATGCTTCGATGATATTCATTGACATGCTATTCAATATCATTTAAATTTTACCCTTTTTATGATGGTTACAATTATAGTGAATTGTTTGTCAATTACAGAGCATAACCTGAGGGGAGATGAGGGTGTGAAGAAAAAAAAATAGTCTCTTGGCATAGTTCTTCATCTTATAAGGGTAGGAAGTGACATTTTGAGGCTTCCATTGAGATGTGTACCAGCTAGGCTGTTTTTCTAGTACTATAGTTTTATTTCATCAGTGTGGTAAAATAGGGACATGAGGAATCAGGGTGATCATGACCTCATCGAATGCAGAGATTGTGGTAGGATAGGACACGAGGAACGATTCATTAGGACCTTCCCTCCAGAAGATAGTGTCATGAGATCATCTCTATCACCAGGTTTAGGAGTAGGTATTAGAGATCTATGATAGATAGAGATATTTTGTAGTAAAGATCATTTAGGATGAGGTGTTGGTGGTCAGGGATGAGGCATCCCAGTTATACTGAGATAATGGACAGGGATTTCTCCATGAAGTGAGGTTGTGTCATCGGGTTTTGGTTTAGGAAAAATCTTTATATACATCCTTCCCTTGAGGAGAAGAGTGCCAGACCATCTATGGTGAGTGGTATGATTTTTGTAACATACACTCTTTCATATGTTATATTTGATACAGGTGGATCACATTGTTTTGTATCTGTTCCTATGGTGAAAGGAAATGGGCTTATGGTTCATTTTTATAAGGTTGTTATGTCTCATGATACACTGTTGGGGATTAGATTAGGGAGTGTATACCAGTTAAGGGAGCCCCCCCCATTGAGATTGGAGGGTTTCACTTTGTATGGGATATTTTTTTCCATCGGATGACCAGATTTGATTTCAAAATCAAGAGGTATGAGATAGTGTCTTATCGATCCCATGCTGATTTCTATTGATAGAGGGTGACATTCACATCAACATATGGAAAATTTTGTTTTCAAAAGGGTGAATGGGTTGTCTATGTGAGACGAGCTGGACCAAAAAATCATGGGATGGGTGGGATGAGATCCCAAATTTGTAGTTTATATCTAGATAACAAGAGAGCGTGTCAGGATGATTTCCATATAGTGGTTGATAATTTTAGGAATGAATTCCTAAAAAAACATTCTAGTTTAACTTCTGAGATAGAGGTGGAGTTTCTATTTATATTGTTCTAAGATCTACACTGCTATCCAGTCCTCATTTGTAAGATATAAATGAAGAAGTTTCAGGATCTCAAGAGGATGCTAGAGGACTTGAAGGTAAATGGGTTTATATGACTCAACACTTTTCTATTGGGTTTTCTGGTCCTTTTTCCAAAAAAGGTGGATGTTAATCTCAGGATATGTATGGATTATTAGAAATTGAACCAGATAATAGTTAAGAAAGAATATCTCAAGCCATAGATAGATTCCCATTTTTATCAGCTCTGAGGAGCTCGGGTGTTCTCAAAAGCTAATTTGAGTTCTGGATATCATTAATTGTGTGTTTGACCTATAGACATACCTCAAAAAACTTTTAGTAGTAGTTATAGTTTTTATGAGAATATGGTTTTTCCGTTTTATCTCATGAATGCAGTAGAGGTATTCATGGTGCTGATGAACTGAGTTTTCCACCCTTATCCAGATTCATTTATAGTAGTTTTCATGGATGATATATTGGTGTATCCTCACAATCTACACGACCATGCCAAGAATACTTCGATCATTTTGGATAAAATAAGTGATAATAAATTCCATGATAATATTATAGAGTACCACTTCTATATGGATAATATTTACTTCTTAGGACATATTATCACGGAGATAGGAGTATGAGTTGACCTAGATAACGTGAGAGCTATAGTTTTACTGGTGATTCTCAAGAAGTATCTAACATATAGTGTTTTTAAGGCTATCTTAACTTTAAAGGTGTTTCGTACAGTACATTTTATGATTATAAACACCATTGATGGGCTTGAATATAAAGGGTGTATAGTATTTATGGAAAAATATTTGCAAAAATCCTTTTAGAAATTGAATGGGATATTTAGTTTAGTATTGATATTGATTATTCTAGAGTTAGGTTGGAACTACATAGTGTATTGAGATACATCATGTATCAGTCTAGTAGATGTTATGATATAGAGGGATAGAGTCATGGAATGTGGGTCTCATAAGTTGAGGCCACAAGAGAAGAATTACCCAATGCATGATCTTGAGTTATCTATAGTTGTTCCTGATTTACATTGTTGGAGACACTATTTACTGGGAGAGAATTTTGTAGTGTACACGAATCACAAAATCCTCACTATAAATTTACTTATAATAATCTGAATATGAGGAAACAAATGTGAGTTGAGTACTTAATGTATATCGACATTGAGCTTACCTATACACCTAAAAAAGGAAATGCACTGGATGATGTACTGAGTAAGAGGACTCCATTTTAGGGAGGAAAGTAGAAGGTTGTAGGTTATGAATTTATTCTGTGAGATGCACTTATAGGTATATGATAGTTAGGGATAGACATTATTTCATCCTTAGGTGTGACCTCTACCCATCTATATAGAGTGAGGATAAGGTAGATATCATATTCAGAGGGCTTAGTCCTATGGGAGAGTTCTCCAGGTGTGGAACCATCTCCTGGTTGGACAGTGGGAAATAATGAGATCTTATGTATTCATAGTTGTGTATGGGTTCCATTGGAAATACTAAATGATATGATGTAGGAATTTCATGTATTAGTTTGGGAAACTCATATCGATGTTACCAAGATGTATCACAATTTATGTCTTTAGTACCAATGATCAGCTATGAAACATGAGGAAGATAGTTTTGTTACAAGGTGTTCTGCATATCAAAAGGTGAAGGTGAAAAATCAATGGATTTATGGAATTTTATAGTAGTTACCTATTCCCGAGTTGAAAAGGGATGATTTCATGGTATATTTCTTCACTAGTTTTCTTGGGTTGCCTCGTGGTAGTGATGTTGTGTGGGTTATTGTTCAAGGAATCATGAATGCTTCTCATTTTCTACCAATCAAGGAGACCTTGAGTGTAGATGATATTGAGAGGTTGTATATTCATGAGATAGTGTGACTTCATAAAGTCCCTCATAATATAGGTTTAGATACAAATGCCTGTTTTTATTCTTTGTTCCTATTAGATTTTTCATAAGGTGTTGGGTACACAGGTGCTTTTGAGCACAACATAACAAACAAATATGGATGGATAGTCAAAACAAATGATAAGGGATGGGAGGAAATTATTTACGTATGATTCCTAGCTTTTTGGGGCTCTTGGGAGAGGCATATACCCTTGGTTGAGTTCTCCTACAACAATATATATTAAGAGACTATACAGATGGAAACCTATGTGGATTTTTATGATAGGCCATGCCAATGACCCTTGTGTTAGGTATAGATTGGTGAGGTAACTTTACTAGGACCACATATCATACTGGAGATATATGAGTAGGTCCGGTTGATTAGAGAATTGATAGATACTGAACAATATCAAAACAAATCATACACCAATTTCCAAAAACTTCCTCTAGCATTTGAGGCTGGGGATTGAGTTTTTACATATCTCACTAAGGCTGGGATAGATAAGGATCAATATACAAGTTATTATTTCAATATGATATATCAGAGAGTGTTTTTTTGGGGAGAGTCAAGCTGGTAGCCAGTCAGCTTCAATTACGTTATTGGTGTCAATCCATGAATGATGTCTTCCATGTATCTCACATACGCCTATACCACTCAGAACCATCTCATTCTTTTTATTCAAAAGAGTTAAAATTACATGGAGATGTTTCCTTTGAGGATCATCATATTTGTATCATTAAAAATATCACAATGATTATATGAGGTTGATAAGTTCTTCTAGTATGGATGCTAGGAAAACATAACAATTTATAGGATGAGACTTTGGAACTGGAGGCTGACGTATATGCTTAGTGGTTGGAGTCATTCTTTGTAAATTCTTGACCACCCTTGAGAGCACAATTCATGGAGGAATTGTTTTAATGGGGAAATATTGTAATATCCTTGAATTTACTAGGAGGTATATATCCCTTTAATTTCAATTTAAATTCTTGTTAGTGGCCTAATGTGAATACACATTGAGATCATGGGGGTAATAGTGGTGTCCTAGGATGGTTTAGAGTCTAGAACCAAACTTTTCAGTAAAATTATATATGCCTGACAGTTAGTAGAAACTATGCCAGAATGAATGCATGGTCTGACTAACTTTGTGAGACCTAGGAAGAGGGTTAGAGGAGCCTAAAAGGTTTGAAGAAACCATTTGGAGGGAGGAAAATTGTCATGTCGGGCACCAAAATTTTTCAAAAGATCAAAAGTTCATGGTTTTCCCATGGTTAGTCAAACAAAATGTAGTGAACATGCAAGTTCCCCTTTTTATAGTAAAGGGGCATCATTTGGTTAACCATGTGGCCAAACACTATGGCCAAGGGTTTTTATGAAAATAAAAAATCACCCCTTAAATTATGTAATAACATAAATATAATTTCATTCTTCTCTCATGGAAAATAACTTACAAATTAGAGATTTCCTTTGAAGTACATTTCCTAGATTTTGATCCCATTCTTCCATACGATCTCAGATTCGAGAATAAATTGTCTCAATGGATTCCCACCAGTAATTTCTTTTATCACCTTAAACTTTTAATTTTCTACGTGGTAAAATTTGTTCCAGTTTAGTGAAAGAAAATATTCCCTATTTCCATATTCTTCATATGTTCTTCATTTTTATCTCGACCTGAGTAAAATCAAAAGCTTATACTATTTAATCACTCTACTATATATCTATGATAGGTGTTATATACCTTTACCTCTAGGTTTGGTGTTTTACATAGCTAGTTTCCATTATGTCGTGTGCTAGAAATTCCTGTATCACCCATAAAATTAATTGAATGTTTAAATTGAAAATATTGGAACCTATAAGGGATGACCACTAGTTACTTGAGAATTTTTGAAGGTTCTTTCCCCAACTAAGGTTTTCCATTGGGGTGTTTCATTGATATTGTCCTTTGTTATACCACCCATGGGGTGTGTATTTGTGATTTCCTAGTTCAAGGAAGCCAATTTATTAATGAATTGAATTGAATAAAATTATTAGGATATGGTTATCACCATTTTTCATGTTATAAATGATTTTAACTATTTATGTATTTAAATGTGAATTGTTATATGGGTAGGTAAACTCATGGAATGTAATTGAATGGGAATTTTCATATGATTGGGTACTATCCTTGAATTTAATTCCTGTGAATTGATAAATGGAAATAATGATTAATTATTACACTGGATTCGCTGGATTTTAATCCTTGAATCTTGACAGTGGTAGTGGATTTTTTAGTTGAGATTTATCCTTGGGTCTTGATTCCATGGGATTTCTTGGGCCTTTCTACCCCTTGGATCCATGTTGTTTAGGCTCATAGTGGACATAGTCTATTGACATGCTATTTGAACCCTAAACCACGTCTAATTGAGTTTCTATCAAGACAACGATGCATTTTTCCATTATATCATGGATCTTTCCCCATGGGGTTTGACACTAATGATTATAATGCTTATCTGTGGTAAATGTAACATGCTTTGTTATATATAAGGTCCTTGATTGACATGACATTATAGGCTATATGGTGTAAAAAAATGATATGATATATTTAGTAAATGGAATGTCAATTGTGTTTAATTCCATTATTTCTTTACTACTACCTTATTAAATGAGCTTTACCCTTTTCTGCAGGAACTCTTATTTAACTAAACAGTTTCACTTACATGTTTACATATGTCATGGACACTTGTTTCATTAATTATATAACTATGATATATATTGGAAACTTTTTATCTTGTATTACAAAAAAATTGTTATAGACACTATTGGTGGGGACCTACTAGGATTTTATCTCACACCCGATCTTGGGTAGTCGTTGGGTTACTATAAATACTATATGGATGGAGGTAGAGATCATATAAAGCACCCATAGTTTTATGAATTATTTTTTTACATGCTTAAGAGAAAGGGATCATGGGATCAAGATAAGGCTCTTGATACTAGTCGGGATAAATATTTTTGGTCTTTTTGGTATTTTGATACATGCATTTTACTGGTTCTTGTATATATATTTGGGATAATTTATAGACACAGGGAATGATCATAATTGTGTATAATACTAAATCTATTATTATTTATATATTCTTTTTAGTCATATTATACTTCCATTACAGTGGGTTACTACTCCAAATGTCCTAATGTCTATTACTTTTGTTTATCTATTGTTATATTGTTTCCACCATTTGACTAATTTAATATTATGATATGTTAAATTGTTAAAAGAGGGAATTGTATTCACATAAAAACACCCTTGGACCTCGTTGCTAGTCCTTAAAATCAAGAATTTTGGGAGATGTGCTTGAGGTCATTTGTCCACTTGGGATCGGGGAAACATTTATTGGCATATGGGTCTAGGATGATTCACTTGGTTAATAGTTTTATCATCATTTTTGAAATTTAACATGTTTTAATATAAAATTTTGGGATTCATGTCTATTAAGAAATGAAATTTTGGAAACATATTTAGGTTTTAATAAATATTTCTAGAATTATATGTTCAAATAAAGCATGTAAAAATTTTCATTTTATGGAATTAGTATGAAAAATTGTTTAAAATGTAGAGATAAAGATGTCTTCCCCAAAATAGTTTTTTCTGTACTTTTGTTTAATCGATGTGGAGTAATAATTTTTTAATGTATTCCTTAAAATGAATAAGATTTATCCACTATAAAAGATTAAACCCATATTTTCAAAGGTCACATAAGGGTAAACTATTTCTAGTCATGTGACAGATTGAAGATGTCCAAGGGTAAAACCATGCTTCCCTTACACAACACCAATTTTATGGAAAAATTTGTATTTATCTCAATTTTTTATTTTTCCCTTACTATAACCTCCATTAATGTAGTTTTAACATAAATGAATGATTTTTTGGTGAAAAATATTGTTTTCAAATTTATTATGAGTTTAAAATGTGATCTTTTTGGTCTTCCTAAATTTAGTGTTATGATGGGTTACAAAGACAACAAATTCAGAAAAAATTAATAATGGATTTAATATTCATGTGAATTTGAATCTATATATTTTAAATATAATATAATCCACTTATATTCTTTCATCCTTATGTCCTGATGATCTCAACATATCATCTAGATTCTAGTAGAGCTATCTATAGTTGATCTGAGAATTACCTTCAAACACCAAGTCTATGTATCCATGGTAAATAATTCTCTCTCTACATCTCCTATATTTTGTGTGTATTTACAGAGAAATGAATCACTAATAAAATGATCTGAAAATTTTGAATAGTTTAAACTATGCATGTGTTAAATTAACATGATTTAGAATCATTTTTAAGATAAATGTGATTAACCATAATAAGATAATTATCTAAGAAAATGACCTCATGAAGGATCACAATGCTATAATCTTAAAATTATCATATATGAGGATGAAGTGAATACTATGTAATTATATTAATGATAATGAAATATTACTAATTTCATAAATTCAAAAAGATTACCAATTTATGCAGTATAATATTTCATTTGTTAATACATGATTATCATGTGACATAAATAATGTGCTTTTTAAAGAAATAAAATATATGTTTTATTACATAAAAATGTTTTTAACAATTAATTGTTAAATTTAGTGAATTTAATTAAAAATAATATTTATTTCTAAGGATAAATAAATTTATCTTAGAATAAAGAAATTACTTATGGTAATAAGTGTTTTTCACAATATTTTTAATAATAGTTATTACTAATTTATTATATACAGTATATAATAATGTTTGATAATTTGAAATATTATCATAATAAAGAATTAATAAGTATGTGCATAAATTATATTAAAGATAAATGTTCTGAAATTATTCAATTGATAGAAATAAATAATATCTTGATGTGGTGTTAAACCAGTGAAATAATACTGATAAGAAATATTTGATAATTATAATTAATAGAATATTGAAATAAAGATTATCATATGTTATATAATTCATATTAATTTGTTAATTAATATTATTAAATGCATAGAATTATAATTTTTATTTTAATATATTATCACATGTTATAATTAAAAAGAATTTTGGGAACCATAAGTACTATTTAATGTCTTAATTTTTATATACATAATTGAAGTATTTGAGATGTGTAATTGCATTATTTTTATGTATATATTTTATATACTATAATATTTAATGGATAATATGATATCGATTAATGTGGTCATTTATCATAGTTGGTGTTCTAGGTAATTAAATAAAAATTTAAAGCTTGTAATGATTTAATTAAAATAAAAATAGCATGTTGAAATAATTATCATCGAGATTATTGATTATGAAAAATAATCCTAAGGTGTAATGATCAATGAAATAAACAATATTTATCCATGGTAAATTATTAGGAGGAATCCAATGATATTAATTTTTAAATTAATCAATTAGTGTAGATGGTAAAAAAATTTAATGATTTCTTAAATATTTTCTTTTAGGTCAGGTATGCCAATAATCTAACAGCTTAAAGGCCTTCTATTTTGTTCTTGATAAACCCCCTTTTAAGGGAGGAAGGGGAAACCTAAAAAAACATCGTGGACATAAGAAAAATCACACTCAAAGGAAAAAAGATTAAAACAATACAAAGAACATGGATCTATCCCTCTCCATCATTTGATCATGATGAATCTCTCAACCAATTCAATGATGTTCAGCTAGCAGGGGTCTTGTGAAAAAGTACATTCTTGGTTCAATGTCAGTCGCCATACCCTCTCAAACAACAAAATCTGTAAAGTTATTAAAAGATGAATCACCAGCACAAAATCCTCTATTAGGGCCAATTCCAATTAGTTGAGTCTACATAAATGGACTTCCCACCTTCAGGATCAAAACATACAAAAAATAAACATCATCCATTCACTACATGAACTCCTATAAAAACCAGCAAATCTCTTTCACAAAATGCATGAACTGATAAGAACCCATGCACCATGAATCCTTTACCAGCCTCCCAAACCACCACCAAATGACAACCCCTCCACCATATTCAGACATCCCCAACAATATAAGGGTGAAACCCAAAGTGGAAGACTTGATAAGGCATGCGAGACTAGACTATCATAACCCATTGCTGGATGGCCCAACACCGCACCACGGGACCATCGCCGATGAGTTGATCCGAGACACTCTGACTAAGAAACACTGCATAGGGCATGAATATGGACATGGTATAACTTCATAAGCACACACTAGATTCCAAATCATTCACCACGGGAAGCTGGAGAAATTGGGGAGGAGCAAGGAACCTCTAATGACAGCGGTACCGCAGAAACCTTCCTAACGTCAACATCAACTCATCAAATGACATGAACCCAAATCCACATGTACAACCAAGAATAAAATCCTACAAAATAAAAATAGATCACCCCCTCCAATCCATTCCATAGATTACACCATGCCATATTAGAGGATGAAGTTGGAAGCATACTGGATCTACCATTGAGTTGAGCCGACATCAGGCCGAGAAGATGGACAACACTGAGACACACCGAAGTCAAGACTAGAATGTTTTAGCCAATGATGATCTATGCTGATGCCACACCAACCTATACTAGGATGGTTCCAAGCAATACCAAATCACACTGGTGGAGGGGAGTAGGTGACTTATTTGATTTAAACCCTATCCCCATGTGAGAGGAGGGTAGCCACTACTCAGATACCAGTTCTTTACTCACTCAATTCCAGGTATGCCAATCATTTTTTGTAAATGGATATAATTATTTGTTTGTTTCGACTATGATTTACTTGATGTTTTGTGTGGAATAAAAAATTTAGTATCTATGAATGATATATGGATTTATCACCTTAATTCCAGCTATGATGGTGGAATGAGGTTCTAGTTATATTTGTGATATAGATAGGGATTCCTACGGCTATGACGGTGGAATGGGGTTCCAGTGAGGATAATGATATTTTAATGGTATGTTTAATGTGATATTATGTGCAACAGTACTTTCACACTCATCTATTTCCATATATAGTATCCTATGCATTATTATTGATACTCCGTATATGATATGTGATGGATTGTGGTATAATACATGACATACATACAATTATTGATATTGGAAGCTACCTGTTCACAATATATAGATATAGATGGGATGATGAGATGTTATGAAGCATGAGGTTCATGATATATTACATTTTCAACTGTGTTTCTATGATGAATTAATTTTGGAGAGAGATGGATCAAGATGTGTGTTATTGGGGAATAATAGAAAACTAGTGATAAAGGGTAGAAGTATAAATTCAATTGAAATTATGTTTTATATTATATGATTAATCATATGTGGTAATTTGATAGTGAACAATGGTGAGGGTGGGAAAATAAAAGTATACCTATTTAGGTGATGAGTTGGTTTCAGTTTTTACTAACTAGTCTTTAGAATAATTATTTCCAAATTTTAATGATAGGTTACAGGGAGGATCCCACAGAGTATACATTTTAGGATCACTATATATATATGTAAACTAATTTTTAGGTTTTCAAGATATTCATGGTGATTGGGATGGAAATTACTATTTCATATATTTGTTTAGGTTCTGTTAGAGAATTATAGTCATTGATAAGGATATAATTTAGTGTTTTCAGTTTTTTCAATTGTATCTCATTACATACATGTACTCAATATATTCTTTACTTTTATTATGAGAGAGAGTTTTGGTGGTTGTTTTCATCTTATCTTTTATTTTTCAAATTATTGAGGGTAATTCCTCCTATCAGTGTGTATGTTACACCCTTGGTGCTAGTCCCTAACCTATAAACTATTGGATTTTAGATTTAGGTGTCATTATAGCTTGTTCTTCAATGTTTTCCTAGGCGGCGTACCTTTCGGGGGAGGGGGTTATTACAGAGTTGTATCAGAGGTGATGGTTGTGATATATTATATATTTTTGAGTTAGAAAATTATGAGGATGCATATGTTTATATGAGAAAAATGTAAGGCTTGATTAATACATTCAATAAACAAAGTATAAGGGTTTTGAGTTAGGATTATAGGATCCCCTTCAATCTGATGAAAGGGACTTCAATTTTACAATACATTCAAAGAGAAGTGATGCTCTTTATGCAGTTTGGGCCTTGGAAGGAAATTTTTATCATTGTTGTATGTGACTATGTTTGAATAGGGAAAAAAATGGGAAATTTTAATAATAAATTATTTAATTATACTAATGTAATATATGCATGGGTTTGGAGACCCTAAGGTTTTTTCTATAATATGATTGGATTCAGGTATATATGCCCACTAGTTATATGCTGATGAATTTTAAGAATTTGTGTCAAAAAATTGATTTAGAGTAGAGGATGATGACATTGACGCACATGATAAGACACTCTGACAGTCCCAACAACATATTATATAGAAGTTTTAAGGATCTTTTATGTATCGTGGGAAAAAGGTCTTGTAAGAGGAAGTTATGATGGATATGTTTGAATTATTCATACAATGGGGACTTAGATTTGATGTCTATAAGGATACAATGTGGATTAGATCAATAGTGGCCATTATTGTTCAATAAGATATTTGAAGTGTTCAATATATTATGGGTATGTTCGAAGGATTGTTTATATGGAAATTTATACTTCAACACCAAGAATGGATGCTATTTGGGATGGTATGTTTTCTCTCCATTATGGGTTTTCAATGTTTTGTTGTAGATGTGTTGCGAGACCTTTGAATTGCCTTTTTGAGCTTGAAACGAAATATTTATTTTCCCTATGATGTGAATGACTTAATTTATCATCATGTATCTGTTTTAATAACATTTTTTAATAATGATTGGAAACCTCCTCATTAAATCTATTAAACCCACCTAATAATTCCTTGAACTATTATCATTTGTATCACTTAAATATTTTAGATTCAAAACCAGAACTAATTAATATAAGATATTGTAAAAATAAGTGATTCCTTAGGATTTGTGCTGATATGGTTATGTGGTTAGGGTATATATGTTATTATGACCTTATTAATTTCATTTTATCACTCTTTCCTATGGCCCTTTCTTGGTCCAGTGGGATGGGTTTTTATCATCATGTGTTTCCTTTACTCTTCTTTCAAGTCAAGTGTTGTGGAGATATAGTCGAAGTGATGGTTTTCATATATGTATATCTTTATTTTAATAAAAATACCATTAACTAATTATAATTGATATAGGAATTGGTTAAGGAAAAAGGGAATATTTTATTTCTTCAATTAATTTATTTATACCTTCTGTGCTTGCATTCCTATAAGTTATTTCTATCATAATTTTTATATATTTTTTGTCCTTGAGGACTTTAATGGAGGGGAAACGTCACATATCATGGTGAATTATATTATTAAACATTTTAAAACATTATTGGGGACTCAGTTCTTCCAAAACAAGGTAATATCATTACGTGCTAGATTGGTTGCTTTGATTTAATTCTTGTAGAAGCTATGTTTAACTTGTTGTATGTGATGATCAAGAAATGTTATGTGTTGTTGATATATAAATTTTGAATGTAATAGATTGATCCAGTTTTCAGTGTGATATTATGAAATTTCTATGTTTTCTATGAGTGTTCCTCTAGTGAAGAATGTTTTTTAACAAACATGTGGAAAAAAATAAAGTTGATTAAAGTGGACAGTCCAACAACATGATATTTTATGACAAATTCCATTTATCAAATTTTAGTTTTCATGTTTTTATGTTTTTGTATTACTATAATTTTTTTAAATAGAATTTTTATATCTTTATGTGTTAAAAAAAATATTGTATGAAATAAAGTAGATTTACAATATATTTGAGTTATCATGGAACACATGTTAAATTGGAAAAGTTCTTGAAAAGTAAAATTTAAATTTAGTATGCCATCCTTGAAGTTTTATGCAAGATTTATAATAATATTAAGTGAGAATATCTTGTAAGAATTCATTTTCTAAAAACAAATTTCCATTAAAAAATAATTAAAACTCTTTTATAAACCCTCATTTATTATAAATGTGGTTTTAAAAATTCATTGAAAGTGGTTTCTCAAAGTATATTTTTATATATACCATGTTACATGAGAAATATAAATGTGTTTTCATTGGGTGATTTTTAACCTACCTGATTATAAACAAAAGAGGCTTGGTGAAATTTTTTATCAGCATGTTTTGAAATTTCACATATTTTAACGTGAAAAGTTTGGATTCATATATAGAATTAAATGAATATTTTGGAAAAAAAATTATGTTTGAGACAAATTTTTTATCATGATAAATTTATGTAAAAAATGAATTTATTTTCTTTTGAGGGAATAAATAAGTAATTTATTTAAAAGATTGAGATAAAGGTGTTTTATACCGAATTGAGTTTTGTGAAAATATTATTCAATCAATGTGAACATTTTTTTTAGTGTTCATATAAAAGCGTTGTTTTAAAATATTGTTTATTTTCTAGATATAAATTTATTTTTTGTTATGATTTGGATATCTATGTGTAATTTTATGTGAGTATTTGATCTTACTTAGTAACATGAGTCAAGAATATGTTCTCAATATTCATTTTTTCTAAATATAGGGAATGATTTTTGATCTCATACTGATATATGAAAAAACATTTCTCTCATGATTTAATTTTTTATTAATGGAATTATAATTTTTTGGGATGTATCTACACCAAGAGATTTTCTTGGGTCATTTTTAAAGTGTTTTTCATCTAAATACTTTGTTCCTGTAGAGGTAATTATGTTCCAAATATTGTAAGATCGGTGAAAGGTATCTCATGGTGTTGTTAAACTCTACCCCATTTCATTCTTTACCATCCTAGTATTGTTTTTATTATTAAGGATGAGAATTTTTTAAGTGTTATTTAACGAAAGGGTCAAAATTTTCCCAATCCCTCTCATTTTCTTTCTGATATGTTTAGTAGTTCATGAGATATTTCATTAATTTTTAAGTAATTTTAATATTATTTTAAAAAGTTTACATAGTGTTTTAAAATAGTTTTAAAAAAATATCCAGAAATTTCAATGTGTAAAATGTTTATTTGGGAAATAAAATTGAATTTATTAATGTAATTTTAAGTGTGTTTTTTATTTTATAATTAATCATAAATCCATCTATTAATTTTTTTTGTTTCTAAAAAAAGAAATTAATTTTTTAAGGTTAATATAAAACTTATGCATGACCATGCTTCTGCGTATGGGTAACACTAGTTTTTAAAAGGATACAAATTGGTATATTCTATATTATATTAGTTTTTTATGGTTAATTTATGGTTTATATGATTTTTATAAGGGTAACATAGGTCTTACATGACCTGTATAAAGGTAAAATCATCCTATGTAAGGGCCAAATCCCAATTCTAAAGGGTTCATAAAGGTAAGTTAATATGTACATGTATTGAATAATGATAATATAGAATTCTTAAATACTACAAGAGGGTAATATAAACAACATATAATTAAAACCATACTTTTATAAGGGTTATGTATAGGAAACATAAGGGTAAAAAACAACTAGGTAAGTGTATGAAGAAGTTTTTGACACTAAATAAGGTTAAACCCTTTATTTCAATATTTTGATAATGGTAAACTCGTTTAAATCATGAGACAACTATGATTTTTATAATTGTAAAACCATGTTACCCTTACACAATTCCCTATTTGGGGGAAAATTTGTTATTTTATATATTTTTTATCATTTGTTTTCCAAAAACAATTTAAAATATATTTTAACATAAATAAAGAAATTTATTTTAGAAAATGGTGGTTTTGAATAAATTAATATTTTTAAATTTTTATTTTTGACACTAAATAATTTTAGGAGTTATGAATGGGTTTTATTGAGAATTAATCGGAAATTAATTTAATGTGTATTTAATATTCATGTGAACTTGTATTTTTATATTCTAAAATAAAATTTATCATACTTCACGTATTTCTTCCTTACTACATCTGAATGATCTCAAAGACTCATTTAGATTCTAGAAAATACATATATTGTTGATCTAATCAAATCATTCACATGCCATATTTATATTTCTACGTTAAATAATTATATCCATCTCCCATTTTTTGGTGGTATATACTTGAAAAATAAATACCATGCAGTGAAACTATTCTTTTTATGTATTTTATAATGTGGTAGTATGAAATTATCTTTCATTATAATATTTTGATTATATATAATAAATTTAACCATAATCCTATATTCATATATAAAAAATATCATAAAGAATAATTATATTATAATATGTAAATTCTAAAAGTAGAGGATGAAATAATTTTAGTGTAAAATTTTTAATGATAAGGAAATATTATTAATTCTGAAATTTTAAATAGAAGACTAAATTATTCACTGGATTTTTTTTTCTATTAATACCATAATTTCATATAAAATAACTATTATATTATTTCAATCAGTAAAATATAAGTTTTACTACTTTCATAAAATAGTTAACCTATTAATTTATATTTTACAGAACTGAATTAGCTATAATATTGCATGTTTAGGGTAAATAAATTTATCTTAGAAGTAAGAAATTTACTCTTAGAATTAATATAATTTATAATAATTTCAAAAATTCTTATTAAAGATTTATTACATGTATTATATAATTCTTTTTAAAATATATAAGAATATATGATGGAATGTGAAATATGTATTTCCTTTTCATACATTTAAGATAATTGTTTTGGAATTATTCATGGGAGGAAAATAAATAATGGCAATATTCTATGTTAAACTACTTAAATAATATTGCAGATAATTATTTGATATTTCTATTCTTTAGAATATTAATATAGATTTTTTCACATTTTATATTCATGTTATTATTTTTTTAAAGAATATTTTTTCAGGAATGAATTAATATTATTACTTAAGAGTATTATCACAAGACAAAATTTAATTAAATTCTCAGAACCATAAGTATTATCGAATGCTGGAATGATTATATACATGTTTAAAATATATGGGTCATGTGATAACACTAATTTGAGATATATATTTTATTTCTTATGATATTTAAAAGATACTGTACAATCTATTTTTATGGTTACTAAGAATGGTTGATGTGCTTGAACATTATGAAAAAATAAAAAGATGGTAATGCATTGATTATAATAAAACATGAATGCTGAAAAAATTATCGAATTTATTATTGATAAATGAAAATAAAACATAATGAGGGCCACCGAATTAAATAAATAATATTTATCCATGGGAATTTATAAGGATAAAACTTTTGAGATTTGTCACAAAATCATTCTATATTTTAATAATGATATTGAAAATTTAATGATTTCATAAATCACCACTTTTGGGATTTATGAGCCTTCATTGTTCGATAAAGGATTCACTTCCATGTTTTTTTCCATGATTGAATTGAAATTATTTTTTCTACAATAAATTCATTATGTGATTATGATCTATGGATTTAGATCCTTGATATGATTGAATATTATATTTTTTCAGTTGGAATAATGGTTGGGGATACTTGATGCTCTGATAGAGGAAAAGGGTTCTGGTTATGATGATGATATGGGTGGGAACACCTAATGATTTGATAGTGATATGGGGTTCTTGGGACTATGATAATATCAATATGGAATGTCAGATGTGATATTATGTGTAGTGGTTTTAGGGATGGAACTGGGACCGATAGAATGTTTTAAAGCATTAATTTACCACTATTTTTGTACTAGAAGACATGATGATTTCTTATTAACGAATCATTTGGTGTAATGGATGATGGTTGGTTGATATTTATATTATCATCCTCCCACAGAATGAATGAGTTCAATAATATTCTCTATGAGTATAAATTTTTTGTGGTAGTTTGGATGAGTCATAGATTAGCTGGATAATTATGATATAAAACCAGGATTAATGGAAGAATGAGGTTGGTTTATAGTTATTACTTTATGATGAAGTAATACACGAGAATACAAGATATGATTTAATAGTTATATTGATGCATGTTTTGGAAGATTATAATGTTTATAATAGAAATAATAATGGTAATAAGTAATTAATCATTAATTAATTAATTAATTAAAATGAATCGTGATGCTTGTTTACTTACTTCATACCTATAGCTTAGAAGAAGAATCATGGATTCTTATGCGGGGTTATTGGAAGATGAGACAATGTATAGGTATTTTAGAATTTTGTTTTTTCTATATTTATATATATAATATATGTTTTGTGTTTTCAAACACTTCCCCACCCTTGTTGATAGGGAGACTAACAACTAGTGGACTGGGGGGGGGGGTGTTTTCCCCAACATCTAGGTTATTGAGGATCAGATGGATGAATACCGCATCTAAAGCCTATCTCTTATCTTAGAAGTATTGTATGATGTTATGAATGGTGGTATCTTTCCATATATATGTTCATATAGGTCTATAATGACCTGAGATTATTTCATACACATGTATATATGGATATAGCATCTTTAGGATTATTATAGGAAAGTCATGTCTAGGATGTGTTGGATTGAGGTATAATATAGATATATTGGATGTTGTGGATCCAATAAAATAGTTTTTTACTATATGAAGATGTGGTTGGGATATTAAGATGATGTTATACACAAGGTGCATTATATATTACTTTAGCCCATGTGTCATCAGGCATGATTAATTTTTGAGAGAGATGGCTATGGATGCACAAAATTGGGGAAGAATGAAAAACTAGTAGGGAAGTTTTAGTAGGGTACCTTTAACTAAAATTATTTAGGATATTATATTTTTACTTGTATGTTATGATTTGTGAGTGATCCATTGCGAAGATGGAAAAATAATAGTAAACCTTTTTAGGTGATGAATTGGTTTTATTTGTTTACTAATTAGGAATTAGTTTGGTTCTTCCACATTCTCCATAAGTGGTTACCTGGAAGATCCTACTTAGTATAAATTTTATTCACACCCTATGTATATATACACTATTTCTCAGGTCAACAGTAAATGATTTGTGATCAAGATATACATTACTACTACGAGGATTAGTTTGAGATTTTTTGGATGTTGTTGAGGATATATTTTAGTTTTTTTTATAGTTTTAGTTATATGTCATTAAATTCATGTACTTGATATCTTATTTACCTTTATTTTGAGAATCAATTGTTTAGTTTTTCCCATATTATATCTTACTTTTCAAATCTTAGTGGGCAATGCCTCCTATATTTTTATATGTTATACCATCACTATAAGCCATCAACCAGTGGCCTATTAGAGGTGGGAAGTGGAAGTAATTATATCTCATCATTCATTTCAAGACCATGATAGGTACATTTTATGTGAGGGGGTCATGACATATATAATATTAAATTCTGGATTAGACATATATAATATTTAAAACCAAAAATAATCATGGGTTTCTCAATAATATATATTCCATGTATGTTAAATAAATATACACAATATAGTTTTCATGTTTTATGTGTTTCATTTACCTATAGTAAACATCGTAAAATTATAACAATTATCTTGAAAATTATATATTATGTGATTATATTTTTTAACACAAGGAAAATACAAAGCAGTTCGAACTCAAACTCATCAATTTACTTCCATGTATAAATCATTAACCATAATTTATTAAATATTAAACCAAATTAAATATTTTACATTTTTTAATCATATTTAATGAAAATTTACTAGGCATATTTGAGGGAATTTGTGAGAAAATTAATTAATTGATTAATTATATAATTAATCAGTTGAATGAATTTGAATTTAATCTTAATAAATAATGAATTGAAATAAATGGGATCCAATAATTTATAATTTATAATTATTATAAGTATGTTCTTGATCATGATGTTATAAAAGACATATTTATATATTTTTTCATTTTATTTAGTTTATCCATGGGGTTTCTAATTATTATTATATTAATATCAAGGAATGCATACAATTCATCCCTCCTTCATTATGTGGGACTGGTGTGTCTAAGGTTGTTTTATGTAAATTCCAATTGACAATTACTTTATTTCCCCTGACATGTTTGTGAGTATAAGAAATATGTAATAGAAGGATCTCCTATGTACATGGAGGCAGTTTAAGGAAGATATGTGTTATTAAGGTGAAACATAACCATGTGATACATAGGTGGATAGGGGGAGTGCGGTAACTCATTCTCAGATTGAAACAATGAGTTTTTCCTTAAAGAGTATGCTCATTTAATTTATATATAAAATAGTAATCATTAGATAATCTCTTGATCATGTCATTTTTTTATTTTATTTATTTATTTTGAATGATTTATTTTATATATTAAATAATTCAATCACATAAATAAATAATTCTACTAATTATTCATAATATATGTAGAAAGAATAAAATAGAAAATTTGTGCATAATGACCTAAAATATATCAACTAATTATTTTTTCAGAATATTCCTTCCATAAAATAATTAAGAGTAAAAACATAAAACCAAGTGTTTTATTGATTATATTCATGGAACATACTTTTTTGATGTATTTATTACGGACTTTATGTGTTGAAATAACTAATTTGTATTTGCTGGAATATAAATGTGGTAGTAATGGTTAAGAAATCTGGTTGAGGATTTCAGGATTGGCAAGTTCACTAAATAGATCATAGTGATTTCTGTTAGTAGTTGTCAAGATAGAATACTTGAGTACCTTATCATAATATTCATGGCCATATAATGGGTTATGAGATGGGTAATATGGATAATTTCCAATAGAATTTCAACATGATGGGACAATCAAGGTCCAATGGTGTTGGCTTAAGAGAATCAATAAAATAGAAGAAAATTATTAAAATAAATAAATATCATTAGTATCATCTGTTTTTATAATCAAATAACATACTAATTAGCTTCTCTTATATTATTATAAAATGGAATGTTAATAGACCAAAATATCACTAGAAACCACACCAAAAAAATACAATCTCCTAACTGGAAGTAAATTTTCAGAATGGAATATGAGATTGCATGTAACCATGTTCTCAAAATAGAGTTTTATCTATTAGAGTCCCCAGTACTAGATCCACCTACTATGGAAGTGACTGAGGAAGAGTCTATCTTATATAAAAAAACATGGATGATATAATAAATATATATTGTTTGATTCGATATTCCATGCCAAGTGAACATCAAAATTCATATGATAGCATGAATCCAAATTATATTTTGATTCACCTCCATGATCTTTATTATGAGAGTTATAATCAGGAATAATTTGAGATCTTTAAGGAACAATTCTCATGAAATCATAAAGAGAGTGCGCCATCTATACCACATGTAGTAAATATTATTTTCCCCATGGAGAATTTATAAATACTTGGTTTTAAATTTAACGATGTATTATTCAATGATCTCATTCATAAATCACTACCTTATAACTTCTATTGTCTTTTTATGAAGTATAATATGAAAAAAATCATTAACAATCTCTTATATCTCTTTACATTACATTTTAAGGAAGTTAAGTGAATGAGGCATGAAAAGTATTCTGTTCATTTGTTGGGTAAGAGGAAGGGAAAGGATAAGGGTCCCAAGACTATGTCTATGGAACTTATGAAGGTTTAAACAAAAAGGGGGAGATTCAAGTGGCAGTCAGGGGAATTATGTGTGATTTGGAAGGAAGGCACACTAGATTAAAAACTATACCCATGCTAAGATATAAGGGGAAGCTTTAGGTGCATTCATTATAAAGTGAGATCTATTCGTTTGTAAAAATTTGGTATTAGATGAAATTTATTAGGATTACATTTTTATTCAAATAAAATATCCATATATATATATACATATGTGTTTCCTTCAGTGAGGTGGATCTATGCATGGAAAATGGATCCAAATGTCACGACCCATCCCTTGGGGCCTGTTCCGTGACTACCCCAAGCTCACCTTCCATATGCCAGGGGCTGGCGACTCGCACCGAAAGGTGTATTCCCTAAAACCAGGAAGGCATTGCCTTTATACCCTGTAAACACACACAACTAAGCACATAGAAAGATATGAACACAAGTAAAATGTATATAAAAAAGTGTTCTGAAAGTAAAAATGGGCCAGCATACAAGCCCAATAGTAAAGGTACGAGTACAGCTGAAAAACAATACAACTGAAGAATAAGGAAAGCAGCTACTGGGTCATATTCCGAGGTTTCTACCTAAAGGTTAGGTACGGATCACCTTCTCAACACTCCACGTCATCCTGTCTCCTCTGCTTATAGTCATGTTGTATGGTCCACCTCCGGGCCCCGTTTAGTCCTGGTACCCTCACCCTCGATCATCACTGTCTGTCATCCGCATGAAACAGAACATGGTGTGGGCATATCCTGTTTAGGGTTGAGTATACCGATACTTAATAGGGACCTGAGACCCTCAAGGTCTCACAAAATCCAAAAAGGTTAAACCAAAAAGCGTGAATTCAACTAACAACCCTAATTACGTATATACCCATACATATACCTAAGTTATCTAGTATTACCATCTCAATCAAGAGGAAACACAGGGTATGACCCAAAATCCCAAATCTCAACTATTCCACAATATAAGGAATACCAAGAAGGTATGTAACACAAAGGTATGCCACACAAAATAATACCACCAAGGTATTACCATGAAGGAAAGTACCACACAGGTACGATGTCAGCTCACACTAGGTATTTCTTAGGTGATGTAGTAGAGATGATTAGATGTAACTATTGAATCCTCTTACTCTGTTAAGAGGAAGACCCATGAAGGATCCCTAATCATCATCAGAACCACGGAGGATTGTCGTACATCATTAGACCCCCACCGGATCCTAGTAACTCGTCAGCATGTCTTCAGACCCACTCAGGATCCTAGTACATCTACAGTACGTCATCAAATCCACAGAAGATCCTAGCACATATCCAATATGTCGTTAGAACCATACATGATCCTAGTACATCACTGGTACGTCGTTAGACCTAGATAGGATCTCTAGGTGCTGACCCACACAAGATCACTCGGTGCTGACCCACACATGATCGCTCGGTGCTGACCCACACAGGATCGCTCAGTGCTGACCCACATAGGATCGCTTGGTGGTGAACCACACAGGATCACTTGGTGCTGACCGACACAGAATCCCTAGGTGCTGACCCACACAGGATCTCTCGGTGTTGACCCACATAGGATCACTATTAATTCTTCACATCACTGCCAACTACTGGGTTCCCGCACTAATCTTGCTCATCTCTAGGGGGGTCCACTCCTCAAGCCACTGTTTGTTACTCCAAATTACACAATGTACAATGAATAAGTAACACAAAGGACTACCATGTAATATGGGTCTCAACACAATAGACGGTGCGTCAATCAGACACCCGATCTGTATGTTATTAGCCTTTTAGTCTCAAGGGCCCGGTTTGATTCATGCTCGATCCAACCCAACTGTATACCATCTTTATTAAAATTTTATGTGGGGTATACCAAAGGGACTGACTCTCTACAAGGTTTTCGGCACTACAGATGGTTCGTCAAACGGACGTCTGGTGCCAAAGTTATGGCCAAATTTGCATAAATGGGTCGAAGTGAGTCTGGGTCCGGTTTGACCCAGTTAGACCAACTCGGCTCGACCAGGCCTAGGCTGAGCCGATTTTGGTCGACCCGGCCCGACCCACTAGGTGTCGTCTGGCCCGCGGTGTGGCCCAACCCACACTAGGCGGCCCGACCTGGGTGACATGGTGTGGTCGTGAGGGGCCGCGGAGTCCGCAAGGGCTGAGGAGGCCGTGATGGGGCTGCAGAGGCTATAGAGCCCACAGGGTCATTTGATAGCAAGGTCGTGGGGGCAGAAGAGGGCTGCGAGGTGGTGGGTCCACTGGGCGGCCGAGGGCTGCGAGCTGACGAGGCGGCGGAGGCGGTGAAGGGCTGTGAGGCGGTAAGGCTGTGGGGGCAACAGAGGGCCCCAAGGTGGCAAGGTCGCAGGGTGGCGGAGGCCGTGGTGCGGCAGCCCTCTATGGATAGTCATGCGGCATGGTCGTGCGCCGTGCCTTCGTCAGCGGCCAGCTTTACTGGCCTCCCTCCGTTTGTCTCCTTTATCGAGGTCGTCCATGGTGCCGGCCGTAGTTCTCAATTTCCACCGATGCCGAATGCCGACACCAGTCATCGTCACCATCATGAAGAACACAGAAAAGAACCATATCGTTTCCGGAGGGTTTGGGCCATATTTGTTTGGCCCATACCATCCACATTAGGGAGGTATCAACAGGATTAAGGGGAATGATTCAATGTGAGAGGAAAAATTAACATTTATCAATTTATAACACACCCATACCTTGTTCGTTTGTTCACATAAATAAGGAGGGAAGGACGGTCATTGATTGAAGACATCCCACGTTAGAGGATGTCCCAAGGACAAATTCGAAGTTGTGCGTTGACATTCTTCATTGGAGGAGTGTTCTTCATTGGAGAAGAATAATTCCTCTAAAGTTCTCTCCTAATTTCTCTTTGCCAACACATCCCCCAATTCTACCAAAAAGAAAAGGTATCCAATGTGATATGTTTCCCCAATTTAATTATTGGTACAAATTAAATATGCATAATAATTACATTGAGGGTGGCATAATAAATTTTGGGGAAACCTAAAGGTAACCTCCCTCTTTAAAGAGGGAGTTCAAGGGGTTTCTTACATTAGAAGGGTTCGGGTGGTCCCCACCCTTAAATTCAAATTGGGGGTTTTAGGTTTAGTGGTCCCCACCTCCATAACCTCACATGGTAGGTTTAGCTCTGGTGTACCCCACCTCTTAACACTCAAATGGGAGGTTTAGTTCTGGTGGTCCCCACATCTTAACATCCACATGGGAGTTTCATATGAAAAGAAAATGTTAAACAATTTTATTTTATTTTGTTCTTTCTTGAATAAGTGAAAAACTAACTTCCACCCTTGACCTACTGCGGTCTAGGTGAAGGTCTCTTTAAGTTAATACCGGTGCTGTGAGTTCAACGGTACCCTCAAATTTCAATTATGGGAATCCGTTCAAATGTTACAAAAATGCCCTTGTATGTTTACTAAACGTACCCAAATAAAAGTTCAGAAATTCATTTTAGACACATTATCCCTCAAAATAACACGCCATCAATTTTCGCGGACTGGTAAAATTTCCATTTAATTTTTCAAAAAAATTACATGGAAATTCTTGGTCTTTAAATGCTCCCCACCTCAGGGATTTGTATCCCCATAAGCAACGACTCAAATTAAGGGAACAAGGGGGGGGGGGGGTACTGAGAACGCATCTAAGGCTCCCACTGCCATGTGATCTCTTGAAGGTTCCTGTGATTCCAGTGAATCCGCACTAGAGGTATCAACCACGTATGAAGAAACTGCTCTTGTCGATCCACAATCTCTACTGGAACCTCCGAAAACATCGCCCCATCTTCGATGTCCAAATCACCGTGGTCGATGATGTGAGAAGGATCTTGAACGTATCTCCTCAGCTGGGATACATGGAAGAGGTCATGCACCCAGTTCAACTGAGGTGGAAGAGGTAAGCATTATTCCACCTCGCCAACTCTGAGGAGGACCTGAAATGGCCCGATGAATCTCAGATATAATTTTCTGCCTTGACCAAATCCCCACAAACCTCATCGGGGTGAGACATGTAGAAAGACGTGGTCACCATCCTCTAACTCTAGAGGTATCTGTCTCCTATCAGCATAATACTTCTGCCTACTCTTTTCAGTCTTCATCCACTCATAGATGATCATAACTTTGACTGTGGTAGCTCGTACCATCACTGGTCCCACTAGTGCTGACTCCCCTAGGTCAGTCCAACAAAAAAGGTGATCTGCAAGGTCCCTCATACTATGCGTCAGATGGTGCCATCCCAATGATGGAGTGATAGATATTGTTGTATGTAAACTCTACCAAGGGAAAGTGATCCTCCCAGCTTCTACCAAAGTCGAGGACGCAAGCATGAAGCATGTCGTCAAGGGTTTGAATGGTCTGCTCATTCTGGCCATCCATTTGAGGAAGGAAGGCAGTGCCCAAATGAAGTTGTGTCCTGAAAGCCTCATGTAGCCCCTTCCATATCCAAGAAGTAAAATGCACATCACGATTGGAGACAATCATCGAGGGTACTCCATGTAGTCGTACAATCTCTTGCCATAGAGGTGTCCCAAGCTCACTACTGATCCCTGCTCTCTGATCGGTAGGAAGTGGGCCGACTTGGTGAGTCGGTCGATGATCACCAATATAGAATCCTGACCCCCAAATGTACGTGGAATTATTGTCATGAATTCCATGGATAACCCATCCCACATCCACTCTTGGACCTCTAAAGGCTAAACCAAGCCTGCTGGTACATGATTCTCCCCCTTCACTTGCTAACAAGTGAGGCATCGAAGGACAAATTCTGCTAAGGCTTTCTTCATTCCCAGCCACCAGTGCTGTCGTTAGAGATCCCGATACATCTTCGCCAATCCTGGATGTACCACTAGAGGGGATGTTTGGAACTCCCTCAACAATTCCTCCCGAAGTGACATTGGTACAATGGTATGTCCTCTAAATAGGATGACATGCTCCCCACCTTTAGAAAATTCCACAGGTGCTTGCCCTGTGGATATCTAAGCATTTCAAGCCTAACTGTTAGCATCCCTCTGCTGCACCTCCCTGACTCACTGAAGAAGTGGGGGGGGGGTGACTGTAAGAGACTGAAGAAAAGATGCTCCATCCCAGTCCATAAAGGACATCTGAAAATCAGCCAGGTGCTTCATCGCCTCGCCTAGTAGCTGCATACCAGACTTGCCGATGAGTAAATCTTCTACAACGTTCCCCTTCCCAGGAGTATAGGACATTTCAAAGTGATAGTCCTGGAAGAACTCAATCCAACATCGTTGTCTCAGGTTCAGGTCCTTCTGAGAGAAGATATACCTGAGACTCTTGTGATCAGGGTACACTGTAAAATTCTCACCCATAAAGTAATGTCACCACATCTTCAAGGAGAAGACCACTACTGGTAAATCCAAGTCATGGGTAGTGTAGTTCTTCCCATTCTATCTCAGCTATCAAGAACTAAAAACGATAACTGCTCACTCATACATCATGACACATCTGAGTCCATTCCCTGATGCACCACAGTAGACTAAGTACCCTACGCCCTCCTCTGGAAGCCTCAAGATGGGGGTACAAGTCAGCCTCTATCTCAGCTCCTAAAAACTCTGCTGGCATATTTTCGACCACACGAAGGGTTGTCCCTTTTTTGTCAATGCTGATAAAGGTGCTTCAACTCTGGAGAAATCTGGCACAAATCTCCAGTAGTATCCAGCAAAACCCAGGAAAACTATGTAACTCCATCACACTCTTGGGTGGCTCCCAACCAAGTACCACCTCAATCTTCGCTGGATCAACAACAACTATAGCCTCCAATATGAAATGTCCCAGAAAGTGAACCTCTCCGATCCAGAACAATCATTTCCAGAGCTTACCATAAAGATGGTTCTGTCAGAGTGTGTCTAAAACTATCTGCAAATGATAATCATGGTCCTCATTAGTAGCTGAGTAGATTAGAATGTCATCGATGAAGACTACTACAAAGAGATCAAGGTATGTCTAGATGAATCTGTTCATGAGTCCCATGAACACTGAAAGAGCGTTGGTCACACCGAAAATCATGACCAAAAACTCATAATGGTCGTACCGACATCAAAAATCCATATTCTGCACATCCTCGTCTCTTACTCTAAGCTGGTGATAACCTAATCTAAGTTCTATCTTCGTGAACCACCATGCTACCTTCAGCTAATCAAAGAGGTCGTCAATCCTCAGGAGTGGGTACTTGTTCTTCACAGTCACCTGGTTCAAGTGCTGATAGTCAACAAAAAGTCTCAAGCTCCCATAATTCTTCTTGGCCAAAAAAATTAAGGCTTCCCAAGGAGAAACACTGGGCCAGATGAATCCCTTCCCCTGCAAGTCCTCTAGGTGTACCTACAACTCACGATGCTCTGGAAGAGCTATCCGGTATGTTGGTGTAGATATTGGTGACATACTAGGGTAGAATTCAATGTAAAAGTATACCTCTCTATGAGGAGGTAGACCTGGGACATCATCACGGAAAAAAGTCGTGTACTAGTCCACCACTCTAGGATATCTCGGACTCTCCACATCAACCGCTCCGAGGGTAAGGCTGGACAACTGATGAGTAATCGGTTTCACCCTCCTCTAGGTAAGTCCATCATGCACTGAAAAGGATCCCTGATCACTAGTGAAGGTAAACCTAGTACCATCCATGTAGGCACAACACACTTTTCACCTAATATAATCAATCTGAGCATGGACTGTAGATAACCAGTCCATACCCAAGATGACGTCGTAAGGCATCAATTCCGCTACTATGAGATCATAGACGAAGCTCTCACCTCCAAGAATGAGATCACATTTCCATCTCCATTGTGTAATTTTCGAATCCATTGCAGTATGATTCTCTAGACATAAGGATCGATACAATGACTCCGTCAGAATATTCGAGCTCTGAATGAGGGTAGTGGAAATAAAAGAATGGCTGGAACCTGTGTCTATAAGTACTGAATATAGGGTGGAGTAGACATAGATCGTACCTCATATCATCTCATAAGCACTATTTTTGTAGGCCTCAGCTACCTAGAGATGAGATCTCCCCAGTCAACCTGATCGCTGCGGTCGGGGTGGATCTCCTAGTGGTGGTGGCCGTAACGTCTCGAATCGTCACCCATCGCCAACTACAAGACCAGTTCCTCTTCCATGTCCGCCTTCTCCCTGCAGACCTCCCCGGTCAAAACTCTATCTATGCCTAAGAAATACTACAATCATCTACAGATCGTCTATACAATCAGTAGTACAATCACGCGCCATGTGACCCTGCCTACCCTATGCGTAACACCGCCCGCTCCTGATATGACTGGCTCTGCCTCGAGTTCCACGCACAACCGAACCTGAATCCTATGATTTTCCAGCTGTAGGTCTTTTACTTTTGGACCTTTGCGACATCTGTCTATAGACATCTATAGAATACTATGCTACGCAATTTCTGTTGGTGTCTCTCGTTACTGATGACTGCATAGCAACGAAACTCTCCACAAAGATGGCTCTCTCTAACACCCCTACCTACGTTAGGATGCTAAAAGAAATTATCAAAGCCCTGATCTATTGCCTGAGTGACTGCTCGATGGTCTGGGCCCTAAAGAATGGGTCCCGCACCATATCAGTGGAGTACCGTGAGAGGTCATTGAACCTTGCTGAGTACTAATCCACATTCATGTTGCCCTACTGCAGAGGAAGAATCTCCTGTTTCCACACTGCGTGAAGAGTCACTAGGACAAACTCTACCCAAAACATGATCTTGAACTCTGCCCAGAGAAGTGTCACCTTGTCCTAAACCTGGATCATCATGCTCAACCATCTTCCTTTTTCTGCCTGTAGAAGACTGGAGGCAAGGATCACCATGATGTCGGCTGGTGTCCCTACCAGTTGAAAGACTCTCACCATAGCCTCCATCCAATTTTTACCTGCATATAGGTCTGTCTCTCCCCTTAACATGAGTGGCCTTTTGTGCTGGAACTCGTGAAACATGCCCAAACGGCATGCACCCTCTATTGATAGGGCTGGTGTAATCAGTGGCCCAATGGGTAATGATACCATTGGTGCCTCCGCTGGTGCCTCTACTAGAAGAGGGCCCCGCACCAAGGCCTCTTCAATCGGTGGGCTATCTATGTGTACTATATCAGGAACCCAAGATGGCTATCTGCATGGAGGTATCCTAAAAAGAAACAGGTGAAATACAGTCAAAAGGATATACCTGGTGAGCTGACTTAAAGAAATTTCAAATAAAACTCTTCAAAATAGACACACAATCAGTGTTTTTGTGCACTGAGTCTGAAATCAGAAGTCAGGTTCCTCGTGTATGGATATGTCGACCGCCGCACCAACACTGGATTCCCTAAACTGATAACCACACTCACTACACTTAACACAATTAACATTAAAAAGAATGATTAGAGTCCTATGTTCTATGGTTGAACCAACTCCTCGATTACCAATTTATCATGACCCGTCCCCCGAGGCCCATGTCATGACTACCCCAATCCCCCCTTCAATAGGACAGGGGATGGATACTAGTACCGAAAGGTGTATTCCCTAAAACTGTGAAGAAATTTCATTTATAACTTGCAAAC
The DNA here is from genome assembly GCA_963277665.1 of Viscum album. NCBI lineage: Eukaryota > Viridiplantae > Streptophyta > Magnoliopsida > Santalales > Viscaceae > Viscum > Viscum album. Next base: position 31,559,724 of record OY728162.1, on the reverse strand, counting down.
ACATGCAACTAATCACACATCTTGATTCGAACACAAGTCAACTGTATAGAAAAAAGAGTGCTTAAAGTAAGAATGGGCCAAAATACAAGCCCACCAGTAAAGGTACACGTACATCTAAAAAACAATACAACTGAAGAATAAGGAAAGTATCTACTAGGTCTTCCTCCGAGGTTCCAAACTGAATGGTAGATACATATCACCTCCTCAGCACTCCATGTTTTCCCGTCTCCTCTACATACAGACATTCCATATGGTCCACCTACGGGCCCCATCTAGTCCTGTTACCCTCATCCTTGATCAATGATGTCTGTCATCAGCACCAGACACAACAAGGTGCGGGCATAGCCCGTGCATGGGTGAGTATAATGATACACAGTAGAGACCCCAAAACCCTAAATGACTCACAAAATCCACATAGGATTAACCATAAACATGAAGTCAACTGACAACCCTACTTAGGTATATACCCATACATATACGTATGTTATCTAGTATACCCATCTCAATCAAGAGGAAACACAAGGTCCAACCCCAAATCCCAAAGCTCAATTATTCCACAAAGGAACGAATACCACGAAGGTATGTACCACAGAGGTATGCCACACAGAAGAATACAACCAATGTATTACCACAAAGGAAAGTACCACAAAGGTAAAAACTCAGCTCAGACTAAGTATTTATTAGGTACAGTAATAAAGATGATTAGATGTATCTACTGAATCATCTTACTCTGTTAAGAGGCATACCCATGAAGGATACCTAATCCTCATCAGACCCACAGAGGATCTTAGTACATCGTCAGACCCACATAGGATCCTAGTACCTCGTCAGTACGTTGTCAGACCCACACATGATCCTAGTACATCTCCAGTATGTCTTCAGACCCACACATGATCCTAATACATCGCCAATATTTAGTTAGACCCACACAAGATCCTAGTACATCAATAGTACATCGTAAAACCTACATAGGATCTCTAGGTGCTGACCCAATCATGATCGCTCGGTGATGACCCACACAGGATCACTCAGTACCTACCAACACATGATCGCTCGGTGCTGGCCCACATAGGATCACTCGGTGCTGATCCACAAGGGATCGCTGGGTGATGACCCACACAGGATTGCTCGGTGTTGAGCTACACAGGATTGATAGGTGCTGACCCACACCAGATCACTCTGTGTTTAACCACACAGGATCACAATTCATTCTCCAAGTCATAGCCAGCTACTGGGTTCCCACACTAAGCTTGCTCGTCTCTGGGAGGGTCCACTCCTCAAGCCACTGGTCGATATTCTAACTAGCATGAAGTCCCACTACAAAGTAACCCAAAGGATCACCATGTTATATGGGTCTCAACGTAATAGACGGTGCGTCAATTGAACGCTTGGTCTGTAAGTTATTAGCCTTTTAGTCCTGAGGGCGCGGTTGGATTCGTACTCAATCCAACCCAAACTTATCCCAACATTAACCAAGTCTCAAGAGGGTTATACCAAAGGGACCGTCTTTTTCCAGGGTTTCTTCCGCCACAGATGGTTCATCAAATGGATGTTCAGTGCCAAAGTTTTGGCCAAAAGAGCCTAAATGGGCCAAAGTGAGTCCGGGTCTTGTTCGACCTGGTCGAACTGACCTGGCCTGACCCGACCTGGGAATACCCGGTTTGTATTGAACCATCTGGGATCGCTAGGTCTAGCCTGACCCGGCCCGCATTGGGCAGCCCGACCAGCATGGGGTGCTCTAACCTCAATGGGTGGTCAGGCCCGGCGGCCCAGTTTTGGCGGCGTGGTGCGGCCGTGAGGGGCCCCATATGCTGTGAGGGCCGCAGAGGCCACGAGGGGGCCATGGGGTGGTGTGGGGGCCATAGGCGACACGAGGATGGGGTGGCCGCATGGTGGCAGAGGCTGCGATGACCGCGAGGCTTCACGACGGCGAGGCAGTGGGTGCGGGGAAGCCATGGTGGCGGCTGAGGGCGGAGAGGTATCGAGGCCGCAGGGGCGTGGGAGGGCTGTGAGGTGGTGAGGACATGGGCTGGAAGAGGACCGCGAGCCGGTGCGGCCTCGAGATGTTAGAGGCTGTCGTTCGGTGGAGGCCGCGGTTCGGTGGAGGCCGCGGTGCGGCGGAGGCCACAGAGTGGCGGTCCACCAAGGCGAGATGTCTGGCACGGTCGCATGTCATGCCTTCGCCGGAGAACGGCTTGACCAGCCACCCTCCATTTTTTACCTTTTTCATGGCCAGGAATGGTGCCGATCGTGGTTCTCAAGTTCTATAGGTTCCAAACACTAGCACTGGTCGCAGTCACCATCGCGAAAAACATACAAAAGAACCATAAGGTTTTCAGAGGGTTCGGGCCATGTTTATTTGGCTCATACCCTCTACGTTAGGGTGGTAGAAAGTGGCTCAAGTGGAATGATTCAGTGTGAGGGAAAAATTAAAATTGATCAATTTAAAATACACCCCTACCTCATTTGTTGGATGACGTCGATGAGAAGGGATGGACAGTTATCGATTGAAGATGTCCCATGTTGGAGGACATGTCAAAGTCATGCATTAGTGTTCTTAATTGGAGGAGCGTTCTTCATTGGAGAAAAATAATTCCTCCATGGTTCTATCCAAATTTCCATCTGCCAATACTTCCCCCAATTCAACTAAAAATAAAAGGTAGCCAATATGATATGTTTCCCCAATTTAATTGTCAGCAAAAATTAAATTGGCATCATTATTACATTGAGGTTTGCATAATAAATTTTTGGGAAACCTAAAGGCCAAATCCCTCATTAAATTGGGAGTTCAAGAGGTTTCCCACATTATGTGGGTTCGGGTGGTCCCCACCCATTTATTCAAATTGGGAGTTTTAGGTTTGGTGGTCCCCACCTCCATAACCTAACATGAGAGGTTTAGTTCTGGTGGTCCTTACCACTTAACACTCAAATGGGAGGTTTAGTTCTTATATTCCCCACCTCTTAACATCCACATGGGAGTTTCAAATGAAAATAAAATTTTACACAATTTTATTTTATTTTATTCTTTCACGAATATGTGAAAAACTAACTTCCACCCTCAACCTACTACGATCGAGGTGAAGGTCTCCTTAAGTGAATATCGGCGCTAAAAGTTAAATGGTGCCCTTATATTTCAATTTTGAGCACCGATTCAAAAGTCAAAAACACCCACTCTTATGTTTACTGAATGTACCTGAAAAAAACTTCAGAAATTCATTCCGGGCACACTGGGCCTTAGAATCACACGCAATCAATTTTCAAGGACATGTAAAATTCCCATATAATTAAATAAAATATACATGGAAATTCTTGTTCATTACACAAAACATGGTATCATGGCCCTTGGAGAATACCATATCATTTTTCATAATAGGATGTTATTGGTTTATGAAGGAGATTATTATATTCTACATGTTACCAAAAAATATATATCTTTTTTCACGCTTCATAAATATGAAATTATTTTTAAATTTTGAAATAAATGTATCTACTTTTACAAAGGAAACATTTTCTATGATTAGGTACATTTAAATTATACTATTTATATGTTGGACTAAAAAAACCAGTTAAAGAAAATAATAAAAAATAATTCACATGACTCATACCATACCCATTTATGGAATCAACTAATGGTCTTATAAATAAATATTATATTAATAGACACTCCAATAGAGGTATTTATATTCATTTGAACTAAAAAAAGTGTATCACATGCTTGTTAGCAGGGAAAATGACCAAACAAACATTTAGTGGAAGATGTGGAAGGGATAAAGTGCTTCTTGAATTGGTTTATACAGGTATGTGTGAACCATTTCCAAATGAATCTATGGGTTGATACACATACATCATAACATTTACTAATGATTTAAGTAGAAATATATATATCTACATAATTAGGCATAAGTTAGATTGTTTTTTAAAATTCAATGAAATTAAGAATGAATCGGAGAACCGTATTTGTATGATATTAAGATACCCTAGTTAGACTCTAGTGTAGAATATCATAATTAGGACACCATTTATTTCCTATGGGGATATGGTATTATATCCTAATAAAATCCTATGTAGACACCCTAGTGGAATGGTATGACTGAAATGAGGAACCACACCTTGCAATCAATAGTGATATCAAGGACGAGTAAAGATAGTTTTATATTATGGTTTTGATGATATGTGTTAGAGACAATAGAACATATACTAAAAATGGTTCTCACTAAAGTAGACTTCAATATTATATATGTTTTTTATATAGAAATATAATCAATTTTTTATATGAGTGTGGGGTTTTCATTCCTTTTTTAATTCCATATCCATAAGAAAAACTTCCACCTAAATGTACTAAGTGTATCATTATTGGATATCATACTGAAACTAATTGATATTAGATATTAAACCCCTCAAATAATTTTTTTTGGTTAAAATACATCCTATATTTCTTGAAATTAATAAAATCTCTATAAGAGATAATGGGAGTGAGATACACATAGATGAAGTCCAAGATCACGATACATATGAGTTGGAAAAAGAATAGATTCCATAAAAATGGTTGGAAGAGAATTATCAAGACACATAAGTATTTTTTAAGAGTAAAATAGAGGATATAGAATGTGAATTATAAGGCTCGCTAGTAACCATGTATAGTCACCCTTTACTAGTTAATAATAATTATCTTATATCCTAAGAAATGAATAAAGTGTTACATAATCCTCCAAGTGGTAAGAAGACATGAATTATGAAATAGATTCCATGAACCAAAAGGATTTCTAGATTTTGGTAGATCCTCTAGTGGATATAAGGAATTTTGGATACATATATGTTCTAGAGAATTAAGTAAACTTGAAAAAAAATCAATATATTTAAAGGCATTTTTTGTAGAAAAGAGGAACAAAAAATATTAATTAACTGATTAATATTCCATTTATTTTTAGAAAATAGCATCAAAGATTATTTTTTCTTCATGAAATTTACATATGTATGGAGTTTGAATATTTTATTAGGAATGTGAGCCGAGGTATTATGAAGTGTAACCCATTGGATCATGAGTATTTTTTCACGATTAGTTGGTATAGAAGCATGAACCCATTTATTATAGATTAAATTGAGGTAGTTCACGTGTGATATGAATGGTACTTTTAATATGTAGGTCAATGATAATAAATATATAGACCGAGGGCTAGTGGTTTTGATGTAATTCATGTAGGCATGATGACTCCTAGCTTTGGATGAAAATATAAATTTCAGTCTAGGATGATGATGACATTGTGTATGGTTAGATCCATGTGTGTACAAGATGGATGAGAATAGATCAAGAGGAGAGATGAACATGTGATGATGGAAACTATTTGGGTTTTTCTTAAGAACTGATATAAGAAAATTTATGTAATGGGGAGTGCACCATTGGCTGTTGGAGGGTGTGACCATAATTTTGAAAGGGATTTTGAAATATGTTGATGATGGAGTTTATGCAATTATGGAAGGATTTTCAATAGATATATTTCATTAGTTCATGGGTATGTATGGGATGAATAGTTACAATCATTATATGTGGTAATGGATGGAATATGGGGTATAATATTGATGTTTGATTAAGAAGATCTATGCTAAAGACAATCTTATGGTGAGGAGATTCTTAATGGTCATAGGTGGATTAGCCTCATAGTATATTGTCCACTTGTATGATTGGAGTGGTTGGAGGATGGTCGATATGAAAATAGATGTCAGTGTGTAGGTGAATTCAATATATATTGATTCCTTAGTGAATAATTTATGGAAAAGTTTGTATGTTTCATTGGACATGGTAGGAGTGTTCACATTGGGATCAATATGGTTTTGATGTGATCCAAGCATGAGTTATATCAAAAGGGTACGACTTCTATAGGTGAGATAATGACACCTTGATTGGTCAATTGAGGATTCAATCAAGTAATTACATTGATTGATAGTTTTGTAAATTAATTTTTGAACATTTAATGATTTTAGGATTCCTTTGAGGATGTACAAACCAAAATTTAGTGAATTGAAAATTTGATGGTGGGTAGATAATGCTTGGCCGATGTATTCTATTAGACTGGGTGTGGAGGGTTAGAAACTACATTAGGTGAATTATATAAATTCTGATAAATGAGTTTTATGGATTATTTGAAGATGTGGAGGAAAATATGATTTATTTTGGATTTTTTCAATGATGATGGAGTCTCATTTGATGCTATTCAGTATTGGTGAATGGGGTGGTACCAAATTACGACTACTGTTTTCACATAAGATTTAGTGTGGTTATATGTGAAACACACAAAACAAGTCATTGGACATTTGGAACTTCGTTTATTGGTTGATAACAATATCATGGAGAACCATCAATTGAAATTGGGCATTATTATTGGAGCCTTATAATGGGGAGCACCCTAGAATGAGGGATGAGATGACTAAAAAGACTTTGGTCACCCGACCGAGATAGGTGTATTTGACTTTCGTCTCCACATTTATTGATGGAAATAATTGAGTGGCCTAACATTTGGTGCATAGTGATCCCTGGGTTTAGTTATTCATAGTGGAAAATAGTTAAATATTCTATGGTATAATGTGATGAGTTAATGATGATGAATGGAGTTGTTCAATATCAATTATGAAAGGGCCACATATCCTTGTTGGATAAAGTAAGTGGTGTGGTTGGGATGTTCAAATGTCTCTTACTATTATGTGTTAGTAAAATTAAGGGGAATTAAATATTTTTAAAAATTTTTACTCTCAAGTTGTTGTTCATTTTGATAATTAATATTCATATTTTTAATTTCAAGTGTTTTAAAACATATAAAGAATAGTTTTTATGAGTTTTGAATGCATTGGAGGTGTTTGCAGGATCATGTGAGCTAGAGTATGGAGATCTCATGATTTAGTTATTTGTCCCACACTATTAAAAAATTTTGAAATTCAGGGACTCTTACGTGAGGAAAAAACATGACCTATGTTATTCTTTGTTATTATTAAGTTGGGGATGAGGATATCCTTACATAATATGTATCCCTTATATTAAGGTTGAGGCCACCATTATGTAATGAGAGACCCGTAACATAACGGTGTGGACACTCTTATATAATGGATGACCCTTACCCTAAGGGTGTGACCATACTAATGTAAGGGGTGATAGTAACAGTGAGAGTGTGACCCCCTTTACATATGGGGTTACCATTATATTAATGGTGAAATTCCCCATATGTAAGGGGTTACCCTTACATGAAGGGTGAAACAATTATTATGTAATATTGGCCATTAAAAAAATTAGAAGATAAATAAATATATAAAAGCTAATTATATTGATTTTATCCATTTAAAAGAGATTGTATGGGGGTTCTAAAACCCCTTATATAGTGACTCATGAAGTGAAATATTCTCATTCATTGAGGGTGGGGGGATATCCCCTACTCATTTCAGAATCAAAAATCGTTTGAACCAGAATAAATTTTAATGTTAATATAACACTCTAAATTGATATTTCCTTATCCAATTTCCCAATTAATTTATATTTATTTAGGTCACCCCAACATAGGTATTGGAGATAATTCCACCAAATTATATCAAAACTTATCAATATCTAGGGGATTTTTCTCAACTTATCTAAATGATATCCCAAGAGGATGATTGTACCATGGTTTGTGTGGATTTGAAGAGTTATGTTACTTCAATGGTATTATTTATATTTTTGGTAATTTGTATGTAATTATTAACATAAATTTGATATAAAATTATGGATTTTTGGTTTGATGTTCTGTATAAATTTTAGGGTTTTTGTGCAACACTTTTCTCAAGGATTGGAGCACAAGAATCTTTATTGTGAGACATTAGGTATTGTGAAAATTTGAATAAACATTATAAAGTAATTATAATTTGGTAGGGTTTATTAATGTGTGAAATTAATTATATGTTTATTAATACAGATTATTTTGATGTTATGGATTGAGATTGGTGATTGAGAGATAATTTGATTATTGAATGAGTATGTTCGGTGGTAGTCAAGCTGCTTTAACGGATGGAAACTCTCTATGGGGTTGGCGGTCCCATGAGTATACCCCTATAGTAAATTCATTTTATTTATATGAATGTGATATGTTCTCTCTCCACTGATTTTGATATCACATTAGAATTAATAAATTTTTTTAATAAATTAAATTCCAAATAATAGATATACGATTTATAAGAATGACATATACATTAGTACTAGCTTGATTCCTCATCAACTAATGTTCAAGGGCTTGATTATAAATATATTCCTTGAGATGTACAGAACCTTAGGGGTATTAATTTAATGACATGAAGGAATATATAGGCCTTTGGTATATAGTTACCTTATCTCACCTTAGAACAGATAAGTAACAGACCATCCATAGATAAGCTCAAGTGTAACATTAAAACCTAAAAGTTTGTCATGATGTTTCTAAGATGGCTTAGAGCATTGGATTTTTGATTCATGATATTTAAAGGGTTCCATACCCATTAGTGTGTGAAAAAATGACTTAGTGCTCCTTTGGTAGATTTGTGATAGGTTGGATGAGAAGAATAACCAAGGATACCCTTGGGAAATGAGATGGGTGTGATGTCATCTCTTAAATATATTTCTAGTGGGGCTATTATATGAAGATAGTTAGGTCAGAATGTGAATATAATGACATAGATGGATGTTATTTCCTCTCTGTGATGAGATTTTCCTCAGATATAGATTTATGATTGAGGAACCCATGTTTGTTTTTTTCTATGGTGTCGTCTAGGGAACCATTGTCTGTTCCCTAGTGATATGTTAACCCTAGTAAGGGTTATGGTAGAAATGTATTTCACACTCCACTTTGGGTTTCGCCTTAGTTACCAAAGGATAACGGTGTGATACCGATGAGATTGTAGTGATGATTAGATGAGATATCATGGGAGGGATGAACTACCCATGGGTCTTGATAAAAAAATTCCAATGTTTCCTTGGATTCAAATTTCGGAACGATACAATATAATTCTTTAGATGTTATCAGGGTCTCAAGTTCACAAACAATTCATTGAATTCCCAAGATAACTAGGATTTAACTCTTTATGCTGGATTCTAGGTAAATATTTATAGATTACATGGTATTTTTCTCTATTCATAATACATGGGATGCTGATGATGCCAAGTATTTGGATCTTTATGCTTGATCTTATGGAATGTATTGTGATCCATCTTTAGCCACCCCAAAACTAGGTTCACATACTTCCCTATGAAAATGCCGAAAGTGCATTTCCAATTCCCATGGTCTTGAAAAAAGTGATATGAAATTAGAATGAACATATGTGAAATAGTTTCCATAATTAACATTATTTAACAAGAAGTAGACCTATTCACAGAATTATGGCATGAACTGGATGTTCAATCCAAAAATAATGATCAATTTACAATTCTAAAATATATAGGTAAGGTATAAAAAATATAACCATAAAACTCTTCATAATAAAAATAATATTACTAATAATATTTGATAAATAAAAGGAGAAACCTAAGAAGATTGAAACTTCATTAGTTATTCAATAAATTTCCAAAATATGTTCCAAAATTTCTGCATGAGCCCATGTTCACTAATCACCCTCAACACCATCATCAATCAATGAAATTAGTTCTAATCTAGATCTGAATGTTAGAAATTTAATATATTTATATATATAAATATAAGTACAAAAAACCTTAAAAATAATAAGATAACCATACCCCATTGAAAAATAAAAGATCCATTTAATGCTAGTTTAAAATAAATTTAGATAGTAGGTTTCCAATCTTATTGAAAATCTAATCATAAATCATTAAAAACCTTGAAAGATTTATTTCAATGCATGGAAGTTATAGTTTTAATGTAAAATAATACATTTATGACTTTAGGAAAATATGGATCATTCTTCTAAAAGATACATTTCATTTTAAGTATGTAATATTACCAATAAAAATGAATTTCAACATTAAAACCACACCCCAAAAAAATCATAATAATACTAGAAACAATAATCCAATCATAATAAAACATGGGATCATTTCAGAACTAAGGGTGATACTTAAAAAAATAATAGAAGATGATCCATCATACTAGTACAACTGATGTCATCCAAACGACTCAATTCCCAGTCATACCCTACCTGTCCAATCCAAAAGGAAAAATCCCAAATTTGGGTATGATCCATACTAATGGCCACAATCCAGAATGTGATCACAAGCTAGTGGAACAGGTTTATAAGTTCATACCTTTATATATTATTGATTTATAATGGTGTGTGATGAGGAGATGTGAAAATCAATGGAAAAAAGTAGTGACACGAGAAGAATAAATATATATTTATAAGTATACCTATATATATTCATACATAGAAGCTACGAGATCCTTAAGAACACCACACCATTGAAAAATGTATTCCTAAAAGACACCCATAGATTAAAATATATACATTATGACCACAAATAAGGACACAAAACCATATACCATAATGAGTATTCTTCAAGGAACCAATCATTTTAGAAAATAATCATTAAAGGTTCATTTTGGGACTCATAGTCATCCCCTTTTATATTCTTTTTATATAGAATTGACTTTAACAACTCAATAACCATATAAAACATCATATTTTTAAAATTTATTTAAACACAGCTATTGGAGAAATAATAATTAAATTAAAATATAGATTAATACTTGGAAATAATTTTTAGGACTCAAACACACAAAAATCCTTAAAAATAATATTATAATGGCTATTAAGAAATTTTTTCAAACAATAGATATGTGGATCTAAAAAATACAAATTTAAACAATATTTATAATTAGAGGAACACTTGAAATTCAATGTAAACCATATGGGAACATTGTTTACTTCTTATAAATTTCGTAAAAAACGATATGCAATCATTAAATAGTAAAACATGTATATCAATGGTTCATGAATTAAAGACTACAAATTAGGTTAATGCTGCATCAAATCATTATATTCAGGGAAAAATGTATTATTCATCCCTAATAAAGAGATAATGACTCTTATAGAGACATGAAAAAACATAAAACCAAAAAACCCCCTATATAAAAATTGATAAAACAAGTTCATTTTGAATAGATTAGGGAAATAAATAAGAGGTAAAAATATGAAAAATAATAGAGTAGATGATTTGAAGGGATATAACATAAAAATAAACCTTACTTCTCAAAGAAAACAACAAGGAATTACCATAAAAGTAAGTGGATTGAAGAGGAAGGTTTAATTGGGTCTAGGTATTGAGTTAGGGGAGGAGGAGATCCTAAAATGATAGAAAAATAGAATATGGATATAACCTTAAAACACCATTTAACAAAACATCATATTATTTATCCATGTTACAACCCTAATAGCTATAGCATGGATATCCATTCAAAGGAAACCATGCGATGTATTAATTTTTCTATGACATGACGGTGTGTAGAATTTTACAACCACTACCATTGGGTCCCTAAGACACCATAGTAGAACCCTAATTTTATGGAAATATCCTTCAATAAGAGAGAGGGTTACGGTATGCTATCCCTAGGCTGCATTGTGATATATAACATGTGTGTAATGGTAACAGTAGTTACCTTTACATAGTATAGGTTTCCCCATTTCATATCCCTACTATCCATACTCTATACTCCTATAGGTTATAGGCTAAAATAGGAGTTCATCCCATGATCTCCCACAATAATCAAGAAAACCAAGAAATGAGAGAAACTAAATTATAGATCAATAAATTACTAATATAATAGGGAATGTGAGGTCAGGGTGTAGAAATTAAATCCATAACAACAATTTTCCAAAAAAAAAATAGATTTAGTAGAATTATTTTATCAATGTAATTTATGATATTTAAATTATTTTTTCATGAATCGGTTATCAAAACCATAGAACACTATGGATGACACAATAAAAATTCCTAAGATCCATACAAGTAAAAAAAATCCATCCAACACAACCCATATCACAAGGAACCTCTAAATACATGACCAATAAATCTATGAATCAATGTCAACAAAAGAATTATTGCCACCCTACCATATTATAAAATTATTTAAATGATGGGATTCAACTCAAGCTTCACCAAATTGAGAATGAAACCAACCATAATAGAAAATATCAGTTACCACCATTAAAATTAAGTGTTTATATAATAAATAACATTATAGCAAAATGGTTAGAATAATTCTTTAAAAATATTTCATTAATTGAAAATATAGTAAAATTAAAAAAAGAAGCAAAAAATCATCAAACATCCCAATAATCAACATCTTATTCTATAGGTGCAGCCGAAGCAGACTTCAAAGAGGTAAATCTAATTACACCATATCTCCAATATACTTATTTAAAAACCATTTTAATATGACCCAAACAACCGTAACAAGGATATTTCATCAAACATATCTAACCCAAAGGCTTATTATGACCCAACTTACTACACTGATGGTACCCCAATGTTATACCCCTTGAAGAAGCATATGAGATACTAAAGGGCCTATTGATACCACTACCTATCTTCCCATTCATTTTCTATATTAATTTTTTATTGTATATCGATGCAAAAAACTTAATAAAATAGGTTGTAGTGTTTAATTTAATTAATTTTAAAAATTCCACATCAACCCAAATCACATGCCTCACTATTTCTACAGAAGGGGTCAAACCAAAATCCAACACCCATAATTTAATAATGAGATAAATACCTATATCAAAATAAAAGGCCACAATGGAATCAATTAAGGTTAAAATTTTATGATAAGGGACCTGATTAATGAATTAGAAAATATATTCATTAACCAATCAACCACCCTACTGAAGGTAGTAAAAATAATCAACATATCCAACATGACAATTTTTTTTAAATACCACTAGATGAAGAAGTCATTAAATCTCTCCAGTTAATTATATTATCATGTTTTCTCCCATAAATTGGTATTTTAAACTTATAGATCAGACCTTAAATCATGAAGGTAGTGTATTCGAGTTTTAGAGATGTATGAAAAATGAAGAGGACCGAAGAACCCTTTATTACTCTACATCAACTCTTCTTAATCATAAATATATATAAGCATAAAATTGGGTAGGATGACTAAAATTATATAAAAATAGAATAAAATATTTATGTTGGTTGTTTAAAGGGTAAACTAGAGGAGAAAAACATGTAACACCCCCTTTAGAATCTGTCGAGGCTTATTGGGGGGATACTCTAATAATGAATACAAAAAAACACCATGTCCTAAAATCTCAATATCAAAACTTCATGAATAAAAACACAAAGGTATCAAGATAATATCAATATATTAAATCTAAAAAACTTTTAGATAAATTTAATGACCAACTCTAAATTCATTTTTTTTCAAAATCTAACATATTCTCAATAATCTAGTAAAAACTATGTCATTTTGATAAAAACAACCCGAATCTTCTTTTTCAAATCCAATATTCCAATTTATAATCTATAAAATAAAGTTATTTAAGCATAAAAATCTTCTGGAACATACAAAAAAAATAATAGACATCAATTTTCAAAATCATGACATTAACCTCATTTATTAATTGAAATGTTAAAACCTTTTAATTTTGAAACTATTTTTTTAATTAAAAAAATAAATAAAATAAAAAAAGGAAAGATAAAAAAATAATAAAATGGTGAAATTAGTGTTTGTGTGCTGTTTAACTAGATGGGCTGATAATATATTTATAAATTATGATACTTCTATTGAGTTTTACTTTGAACGATGTACTTATACTCCATATGGATTTCCAAAAGCATTGATGTTCAACATGTGACTCCAGTTCAATAGAATTTTTATTTCCCAAAACAAAAAACTCCGATAGAACAAACACTATTTCATAAAATTAGTTACAATATAAAGACCCAAACCTCTCGTATATGGATATATCATTTTAATAGATGAATATTCCTTAGATTACACAATGATCTATACCAGAATAGTATGGGTATAGTGCCTTTGGAAACTTGTATAAACAATATTCTTATTTCATGAAAGATATTCAATATCAACCAAAAATATCTTCCCATATAATACTCCTCTTATACATACCCAACATAAATCTTACGTAATAACATGTGGAAGGAAACATAAAAATGGTGGGATCAGATTGTTAGTATGGGTTAAAAAGGAGATATCCATATAAAATTATAATAAGGGTATGATAACATGAGAATAATATTTTGAAACCACACCATTTATATCATAGATCATAAACATCAGTCATATAATAATTAATGGTAGTTAATAAGACATGAAATGGGAAGGAATAAAATAACGTGATCAATTGAACTTATCATGGGAAGAAGACCTAAAATTGTTTCATACATATAATCATACAAAAAATATGTTAAAGATACCCACTAAGGAATTCATAAAATGTTAGGCTTGGTATATGAACCCATTTAACAGCTTTAGGATTGGGTTAACCACAGGGTTACCCTCTTTTAGGGGTTGGATAACCACCTGTGTACCCTTTTTTTATGGTAGGGATAACCACACATGTACCTTTTTCAGGTTTAAGATATCCTCTTATATAACCCCTAAGCTAATAGACTATTAATCATTAACCAATGAATATGAGGGAGATATTGGTCCCACCCATCAGATAATATTTAAATTTTGGTGAAAAAATAATAATAAAACACTCATCATACCATATCTCATGAATATAAATGGGTATCATAAATATTTCATTATGTCATAACCCTGGAAAATAAATCGGGATTGTAAACTTATTATCATCACAACCATAAAAATAAAATATTAATTGAAAGAATAATAATGTTACCCTTGGATCATACCACCATTTTAGAATAAGTAACTTCAATGCATATAACCTTAGATGGATAATGATTTTGAAATATCACATGGAACATTTCATGATGAAAATGATCTTTTTTACAATATAATAACTTTTTATTTTAAAGTAAAAAATTTACCAAATTTTAAGCATAAAATTTTATTTGAATAAAATATTTCAAAAAATATGAATTACACTTCACATAATTTAGTGTTCATGATATTTTTAATTTCCATTGATGTCATATGTGTTAAAACAAATATTCCTTCCACATTTTAAGTAAATATTCTAAAGAACCTCGTTTGTAAAACAAAAAGAAGATTTGTTTTAGAAATATCTGTAATAAAACAAGAATAATAAATACTTTAATGAATTGTCATATAATGTTACAAAAATTTTTATTTTTTTTAGATGACATGTATATTGAAGAAAAATCATTTTCGGCTAACGAGAGAAATTATATCATATTTCTTAAAAAAAATTATTTTCGACATTTTAGTACATAAAAAGAGGAAAATGAAAGGAAATTTTTTGTTATAAATTCTTTACTAGAGTATAATAATTTTAATGTAAATTATTGAGTTATATATCATAAAATTGCATCATTGGATGCATAATCATATACAATACTGATAAAAAATTAGATTGTGTCATAAAACCCTTTTAACATTGGTAACATTTGCATTGTTAGACCAATGAAAAAATAACAACAAATGAATCATTAAAATATCATTATATTAATTATATTATTGATATAAAATTTCAATGTTCTAGTTTATGTACCTCATAAAAGAAGTCAGGTGTATAACATAACTTATGTCCCAAAGATGAAAAATTGAAAAAAATACCTTACCTCCAGTTTCTCTAACATCAAAAGCATTCCATCATCATGAATAAGAGATCTTAATTTATTATACATATATATAATATTTATATTAATATTTATGAAATCATATATTCTCATTTTATAACTTCTTATTACCTTTTTTAGTAATATGATATTATCACTATTGTTATGGGTGTTAACTAACTCAGTTTGTCATTCAATATTTGTCATGAGAGATCTAGATATTGATTATAGTATATAGTAATATAATATACATAATTATATTGATGTTATAAATATCATTTTTCATCATTAGATATATATTTATAATCATTATTTAATTTTGAACATGGATAATGAATCACATCGCTTTATTGAGATAGTACATCGTACGTATGAAAGATGGACATTATAATTTCATTAATGGGTGAATGGTTAATGAATTGGATGTTATATTAATCTTTTATATTCAATTTGATGTCAAATATATAACCCATATTCATTAAATTTATAATTTATTACGTTTTTTATAGAGAAGTAGTGAAAAAAGAATCATATTGCTTTATAAGGAGGTTGTCTTCCACACACACGATCAATGTTATTTGGTCCCCCATGGAATGGAATTTAAAAGAGGTTAATGTGATATAAGAAGTATAATTATGTTTCCAATTTAATATATATACCTTATATCCATCATCATACCCAACCAAAATACATGTTTATGGAAAAAAGTCAGATTAGTTTCAAGAGGTGGTAGTTCACCATACACACGAGTGACATTATCGTTTACCATTTTAGGGAAGATGAGATTAAAATATATAAATAATATAAGATAATAAAATAATATTATTTTTAATATAAATAGGTTATTATATTATAATTTGTTAGAAATAATAAAAATAGGTTTGGGAAAAAATAAAATAAATATGCTCATTGAAGAAATTTACCTCTTCTTCGGGTAACCTCCTTCGGTCGTGAGCAAAATCCTTACTAGGATAGATTTATAATAAAAAAATATTCATGTATGTTATAATGTAATTAATAAAGGCATTTAGTAATTTTATGTCCAAAATAATGGGTATCATATTTTTAAATGGAAGAGGGGAGTAGGTTGCCTATTAAAAGTGGGGGGAGAACACACTTTGAATATTTGAAAAGAGAAAAGTGTAACCACATTTTTCACATTAACTATGGAAAATAGTACATTATAAAACATTAAATCAGATATGGGCTAAAAATTTCAATAAAAATGTATTTTGACATTTAAATAGTTTATTTTAACCCCTGTCATTTTATTTTACCCCTTGATAAACATATTTCTACCTTTACCACAATAATTAATTTTTAATGTTGTGTATATTAATTGTTCATGAAAATTAATTTGAAGTAATTAAATAAAATAAATTATGATTATTAATTATATGGAATAAATTTTTCTAATTTCATATCATTGAATTTTCAAAATTTAGTTTGATATTAAACCCACACACATTATGAAAAAGAGTTTTTCCAAAGAGAAAATTTTAATAATTTTGAAAAGGTTTAAACATCAATTTCAGATATAAAATAGATTTTGATGAAACCAATTGGATTAATAGTTATGTAATTAAAATAATTTACTTTTAAAACCATATTAAAACATTTTATACGTTTTTAAATTTCTTAATTTAAAATAAAATTATTATTAAAAACATGTATTTTTTACTATTCATCGAAGAAGTTATGTCTTTAGAAAATTTTAAAACATCGATTCTAAGATAATTTTGAAATTATGGGTTCCAAAAAAAACTTATGATTATTTTATCAAATTCTTTTATAAAATTTATAGAAATTAATTTTAAATTAGGTGTGAAAAATACAAAAAAACAATGTTTTAGAAAAAAATTATTTTTAGTTTAAAACTAATTTAATTTTTATCCCATTCCAAGAAACAAAATTAGATGAGTGTTAATATTTTTTATTGAATATATAAAATATAAATTTCATTAAAATCATTCAAAAAAGTAATTTTTTATTTCATTAAGATAAAACGTGTTTTTGAGTATAAAAATATTTTTATCAGAGAATGATTTTTTTATTTCCAATTAGTCTTTATTTTCAAATATAATTAATTAATATTCAACAGTATTAATATTATATTTTTATAAACTATATATTTTCAAAATTTAGAAAATATTATTCATATCCCTCAGTCTCATGTCTAGGTAACAACTTCGACATTATATAATAATGACCATATTATATCGTGGTTTGTTAAAACTCAGTGTTGCGAGTAATGAAAGACAAACTCAATATTGTGTGTAAAGAAAGATAAAATTAGTGATCAGTGTAATGGAAGATAATATCAGTTTTGTGTGTAATACATGGAATTTGAAGAAATTTTATTTATTTTACAAATATATTTTATAAAATCTCAGGGAGTTACATTCTACCCCCCTTAAAATTAATTTCACCCTTAGAATTACACTACCCCATTACAAAAAAATGAGGATACATGCATAAATATATCCTAAATTTCCAATGTATCTTCCTCAATGGGAGTTTATCCATAAACAATTGACCAAGTGACTGGTTTTTTTCATACCACTTTCGCCCTATGATCAATAATCTCTACTATATGATCCCCATAAGAATAATTTTGATCCTATTATATGAAACAAGAGTTCATTTCCCATGAAATATAATGTATGTACTTCCACATGAGAGATACATGGAACACATCATGAAATTGAGTGATATTTTTTGATAGCACCAAATGATAAGTTATTTTTCCCATACAATAAATAATAGTAATGATGAAAATATATATAAGAGTAAAATTTCTATTATATCATAAGAAAAATTCAATCCTTTGGTTATTCTTCAATCACTTTACATATTACTCCATGAAATGAATATAATAATGAATTTTTCATCATAGAAGCATGAAAATCATAATAATATCCTTAAATAATTATTCCAGCCTCTAAATATTTACAAAAATAAAAATGGATAGCATACGTCATCTAATAAAATAAAAATATCAACTTAATCCATTCCATAAAGATTTAATCTTAATAATCCTCTAAAAAATATTTGACCAATATTGAATCCCAATTATTGGAGGATTTAACCACATATCATTCCATGGTCAACTTAAAAATAATATTAATCACCCATAATGTTTCATACCAAAATAAATATACTCTAATCACTTCCAAAAGTCATGGTAAAACCACATAATCTCTCAAAATATAATTTTGATTTTTTCATAAAATAAGATTTTATCATATCAGAAAATAATTCCATTGGAATTCATGGTTCATAGTTTCATTTATAATTGATTATAAATTGATTCATAATATCAAATGTGATTATCATACACAAGAATCTATATATATATAGATGAACAATTATTAGAATCACGTAAGTTTCTTTTTAAGGATGAATAATAATATTTTCATAGGTATCATTCATGAAAAATACAACCTGAAATTCCCCAGTATGGAGTGACCCAATTATCATGATTCACTTCAGTTGATGGGATTATATAATCTTTCCCTTTTTCTATTTTTCATCAAATGTTTTTTATCTTTTCATCCTAATTTTAACTTGGATTGAGGCATTAATTTTCAAAATCCTAAGAATCCTTGTATTTGAAACACTAGAGTGTATATAGTTCATTTTTTGACTTCTCTCTCCATTAATTTTATTGAATAAACTCTTAAAATCACATATAGAATATTTCTATCAATGAGAATTCTTACCAAAGGATTAAAAACCCCTTGATCCCCTCTGGAATTTACCAAAAAAATTCATATGTCATTCCTAGAATACAAGTTACAAAAATTTCATTCCACCATGTGATTTATTCATGTTCTCATGGTGCTCAATCTTCTTTTACCTATCTAAATAATGATTAAAGTGGTAATATAAAATTTTAATTTCTATATTTAGTGAACATATAAGGAATTATTTGTATTTATTAAAGTCTCTTTTATACAAAAATTCATAAGATTTCATTTTTTCCACTAAATAATCAATCAATTATTTATTTCAGGTAATTGATTAATCTATAGGTGTACCATGAATATGTTGAAAAATTTTCTTCATAGGTAATAATCAGTTATTTATCCTTCAGGTTGGGCTATATAAATTAACTATACATCATTCTATATATAATATAAGTGAAGAAATTACTATAAAATAAACTATTAAACTCATTCCAACCCATGAATTCAATTTCATTTTATTAACTCATATTATTAATAATGTTATACCATTGATTTATTCTCTATATATATGATAAAATGAAAGGAAAAACGTTTCATTTTATGAGAAATGGAGAACAGAAAATATTTTATAAATGGTGTTGATCCATAACTCCACCATTAATGTATTAGAAGACCCACTAAATGTAGATGTATACGACCTCATGAAACACTGAAAAATAAATTGTTCAATCCATTGATTGTTTGGAATTTTAGAATAATTTATATCTTGAGAAAGTTTTGTGAGCATAGAGAAAGGTTTTATTATTCCATATCCTATAACATTTAGTTTCAAAAGAGGAAAATATTGGCATTTTCCATCACCTCTAGTATTAACATGATTACTTTAGGATCCATCCATTGACTAAAATAAAATAGAATAGTGTGTGAAATAATAATCATAGTGTTAAAGTACATATTTATAATAAGTAAATTATATGATGTCTAAATAAAGAAATATTAATTTCTATCTATGAAGCCTTAGTTTTAACCGAGGTTATTCATGATCATTAACTATTAAAATCTTTCATGATGGACTGTAATGGAAATTTAGATTTACTAAATCATATCTCGTTGAAGTGTCAAACTAGGTGTTCAATAAGGGAACACTCCCTGTGCACTAAAATGACAGATGAGGTATACTTGACTAACCCATTCAATGGGTTTTCCCCAAGACACATCTATACCAAAACCAAATCTACTAGTAGTATCCAGACGTAGATATATTTTTAGGAAAACCACATAATATATTACCTATCATATATTATGATGTTCACCCATCATTAGTATTATCATAAGGGTTTTCACTAATGTTTTATCCTCAGAGTTTCTAATGGTTACCTAAACCATATCTCTGATACCAACTATATAAAACCAAATATATCATATATAAATATCACATCTTAATATAATAATACTCATTACCAATCATAATGATCCACTCTAGAATTTAATGGGTCTAGTTTCATAGGAAACATGGATACATAATCTTCTTATTTCATGAAATATCATTGAAATATCCCCAAAATTATTCCCACACAGTAATAATCTTAAACATAACCTATATAAACATTTTTTATAATCTATTGAAGGAAATATAATAAAAGGTGTGGTAAGATTCTTAGTAAGGTAAAACAACTGAGATATTAGTATAACATGGGGATAAAGGAATGAGAATAAGATGATAACACTTTAAAACCATGCCCTATATATTTTAGATCATAAAAATGATTCATGGAATAAATATTGGTAGTTTATATTTTTTGAATTAAAAAATAAAAAAATAACATGAGTAATGATAACATAACATGGGAATAAGAAATAGATTTTTTGCATACAAATAATCCTAAATAGCATTTTATAAAATCCACCCACCAATATATTTATAACATGTTAGGATTTAGAAGCCCACTTGTGTACCTACTTCAAAATTGGAATGAAAACCCTTGTACACTCTTTTATTTTCTTGTAAAAACCACCATTATGCAATATTTTTAGAGCTTGTGCTGACCACCTATATATTCTATTTTTTGGGTATGTGAGAGCCACCCATATACCCTCTTAAGTCGTGAAACAATAATTGTTACCTAATACATTGGAGGAATATATAGATCCCAGTAATAACATAATATATACTTTTTTGTTCCAAAAAATCCTAAAAAAATACTCATATGAAAACCCATGAAAAGAAATGGGTTTCATAAATATTTCATCATACCATTACACATATAATGGAAAAGGATTCATAAACTTGTTATCATCAATGATATAAACGGAAACCATGAATATAAATAATAAGAATTATATCATTGTAAAATATCTCTATTAAATCATAATTTATATAAATGAATGTCTTATTAGATGGATAATGATTTTCTAATATCACATGGAACATTTTTTATGGGAAAAAACTTTTTACCTTGAAATAGATTTCTCTTTTAAAAAATAAAAATTAACAAAATAATTTTTCAAAAATTTTCTTTTAAAATAAAATATGAAACTTATTAATTAATCTTAAAATAATTTAATGGTCATGTTATTAGAAAATGTCATATATATGGTTTGAGTTAAAACAAAGAGTTCATTCAAATTCTCAATAAAAAGTCAAAAGATCCTTATTTGGAAAACAAGAAGAATATTATATTTTTTTAAAGTGAATAACGGGTAAAAAATAATTTAAACACTCTTGGGACAATGTGAAATGTATTTTTTAATTTTTTTTTTGGAAAACATGGATATGGAATTAAAACCATTTTCAACTGAAGAGAGAAACAAGGTCTGTTTTCTTAAAAACAATATTTTGGTCTCCTTAGATCATAAAGAGAGGAAAATGAAATGAAAAAATGTAATATAAATTCCTAACCATAGGATAAAATAATTAAAGATAACTCTTGAGATTTATATTATAATGTTTCATTATCATAATGAAAATTCTATATAATCCCGACATGCAATAAGATTGTTCCATTAAACCCTTACCACCATTTTATCTTCTGAATTATAAGACCCATTACAAAATAAAATCAAATAAAACATTTAAATATCATTATAGGTAGTAAATTCGTGATGCCCCATGTCAATAGGGTTGTTTATTCAACATATATAGGATGTTCAGTGTATAACATTACTAATGTCCCGAAGAAAGGAAAATTATGACAAAAACACATTATCTCAAGTTTTTTTCACTTCATATCACTCTATCAACCTATTTAAAAAAATTAATAGTTAGTATAATTATATAAAATTATTTTATTAAAATTCAAAATATCATATACATTCATTTTAGTACTTATTATAAATAATTCATTTGTAATATTTTATTTATACTATTGTAATATGTGTTAACTTTCTATTTTTCTCATGTATGTTTTATCATAAAATCTACAGATCATGAAAATAGGATATAGTTACAAATTATCTAAAATAATATTTGTTTTTTACAAATAATTTTTGATTACTAGAAACATCTTCATAAGAATTAATGAATCATGAATGTGGACAATAAATCACATCTTTTTGTGGAGACGGTAGGCAGTACAAACACATTAGCGAGGTTATCATTTCCCTGACTAGTGAAAGGTTAAGGAAGTGGATGGTATATAAATTTTACAGAATTTATATCATGTTATATATATCATATATATTTATTAAAGTTTTCCCATATTTTCTTCTATGTAAGGATATAGTGAAAAATGAATCATGTCGCTTCGCCAGGTGGTAGTCCTCCGTACCCACGATCGACCTTATCATATCCCAAAAAATGGAATATAAAAATGTATATGTTATATCATAAGTATAAGTATGTTAAAAATTTCGTTTATAAATATTATATTAATCATCATATCCATCCTTAAATGTTGTTGATGAAAAATGAACAATATCTTTTTCGTGAGGCGATAATCCACCGTACACATGAGTGATGTTATCATTTCCCATTTAAGGGAATTAGAGATTAATATATGTTATGAAATTAAAATAATAACATATAAATATATGGATTATACTAGGGTTTTTATTTTACCATGTTTTAATAAGAAATAAAGGATATGGAGGAGGAAATAAAATAAATATACTCATTGGGGAATGTTACATCTTCTTTGGGTAACCTCCTTATCTCTGGTCCAGAGGCCTTCATAAGTTGGATTTGTGACCAATATATGTGACATAATATGTGAGTATTAATGTATGGAAATCATTTTGAATTGTATTGGATAATAAAAATCATATTTTATGTGTAAAGAGAAGAGCAGAGGGGGTGACCTTTTAAAAGGAAGGGAGAAGACATACATGGAATTTTTGAAGAGAAAAAGGTTTTCCAATGTTGTTCTAAAACAATTATGATTAAAAATGGGTCATTATTTATTATTAGAGATGGTATGGTCAAAATATTTCAATGAAATTCGTTTTTCAAATGTTTCTAGGCCATTTTACCCATTATCTTTTTAGTTTAACCCCAGGATAAATCTTATTTTACCTTAATCACAGTAATGAATTTTTACTATTCATTGAAGAAAAAATTAAGTTAACCTTATTAAATAATATATATTTTGATGAACTAAAATATGTCTTATATTTTTCAAATTAAATCTATATATTTGGTGAACATTTATTTAAAATTAAACCTCGTGATGAAAAAGTGGGTTCTTGAAGAGAAAATCATCATAAGTTTAAAAAAGATTCCACATCAATGTTCAATATAAATTTGATTCTAATGAACTGGGTTATATAAATTCATATATATTTGAACTAATTTTACTTTTAAAATACATCAAACTATTCTTATGTTTTTAAGATCTTTAAATGAAATAAAAATTCTTAATAAAAACAAGTATTTATACTATTGATTGAAAAATTTATATTTTCAGAAAATATACAAAAATTCACTCTAAAATAATTTTGAAATTATAGTTTTTAAAAAATTAAGTTTATCTTCTCAAATAAATTTCCATATTGTGATATAACTTAATTTTTACTAATTTTAAAAAAGCAACAAAACTGTGTTATAGAAAAATAGAGTTTTCAGCATAACATTATGACTACTCTTGTCCTATACCTAAAAAATTTATTAGAAAAATGTCATAACATTTAATTGAAAACATAATATTTAAAATTCATAAAAATAATTCAATATAAGTGATATATATATATATATATATATATATATAATATTGATAAAAATTCACCTATACACCCAAAAATAGTGCTTTAAAGAAAAATATTTTGTATTTTCATTTGATCTTTCTTTTCAATTATAACTAGTTGATAATAAATTAATTCATTTTTTTTATTTTCTTAAGAATATAATTTAATTTTTTTTAACCGTATTAATACACAGCATTTCAATAGCTAGGAAAAAATGTCACATAAAATAATAATATTAATAATATATCACTGTTTATTTGAACTCAGTGAGAAATGCAATAGAAAAAAATTAGTGTTTCGCGTAAATAAATATAAACCCTGTGTTGTGTATAATTCAAGCTAAACTTAGTGGTGTATGTAAAATAATATATTGATGAAATTATTTTTTTCCTAAAAAAATTATTCCTTAAAATCATTGGGTGTTAAATTCTACCATATTATAGTAAATTTCATCCTATAAATTCTATCTCTCTCTTATAAAAAATTGTGGACACTTCCCCTCATTAAATTCTCAAGTTCCCATGTATCATACCAAAAATATTGGTTTCACCACACAAAAAAATCACTTAGTGTGAAGTCTTGTTCCACAAAACCTTCTCTCTATGAATTAAAATCTCTACATGATACTCCACCTAAGAAAAATCTTACTATAGTGGTACAATCTATAAGTATAGTAGATTGTAAGGATCAAGTATACACTTCCTAAGGATATATACATGTAACACATCATTAACTAGAGAGATATTTTATGGTATCACAGAAGAATAATATATTTTATAGATTTGATCGAAAATTTCAAATGGACTAATATATATGGGACACAACATTCATTTATATTGTAATTTCAATTTCATCATATGGTTATCCTTTGATAACTTCATCAACTAATCTATAAATTGAATATTAATTATGTATTTTTCATGAAAAAAGATCTAAAATCATCATAACATTGTTAATTAATTTCATCACCCTCTAAATGTATACCAAAACCAAAATCGATTGAACAAGTTATCCAATAACATCCAATTCCCAACATAATTCATTCCAAAAACTGTGAACCTTAAGGATCCTCCAAAATATGTCTGACCAAGACTATATAAAAAATATTGGAAAGATTTAACCTCTTATCCTTCAGTGGTAAAATTAAAAGTAATTATAAACACCCATAATGTTTTATAAAAAAATATATATTCTAATAATTAAAAAAATTCAATAGAAAACGATATACGCTCTAAAGAAGATAACTCTCCTTTTATTCCTCATATAAGCTCCAATATTGTTAAAATATATTCCATGGGAAGTGAGGGTTAATAATTGGATAAATAAATGATAATAAATTTATTCATAATATCACATGTGATTTTATTATTCCAAAATCATTGTATATAGATATAATCAATTCTTATAATAACATCATGTTCCGTTAAATATGAAAAATAATATTTTCACATTGCTCATTTGTACAAAATACATCATGAAACTCCACAGTATAGTGATCCCCAACCATGATTATTCTTATCAGTTGTTCAGATTGCATAATATTTCCATTTTTTCCTTTTCCTTTAGAGGATGTTGTGTCTTATCATCCAAATTTTCCCTTTGATTAGGACATTGATTTCTATAATGTGTAACCTTCTTACATTTAAAACACTTGAATTTCGATGGTAAAATATTATGAACTCTATCTATATTGATTCCTTTCAGTGGAATCTTCATATTACTTATTAATCATTTTTCTGGATGGGAATGGTTCCAAAACTTGTAACACCTACCGTTACCCTTAAAGTGTTTAAAATAGTTCTTCATCCCACTTCGTTAACATATAAGTGAAAGAAATTTATTTCCAGAAAATGATTTATTCAAGTTCCCATAAGACTTGGTCTTTTTTTTCTTATCAAATCCATATGAATTTTGGGAATCAAAAATTTATATTCAGAACATCAGTGCACATTGAAATAATTATTCATAGCTATTAGTTAATCTTATTGAAAACTCCATTTAAATAATTTTTTTTAGGACACCAAAGAATCTATTAAATTTTATTTTAGTGATAATGATTAATCCAAAAGGGTACCTTTCAAGTCTTGTAAAGTTATATTCATAGTTATATGTATATTTATCATCCTTCTTGTCGAGATCCGTAAATTCCTTCTCCATAAATGTATATAGAATATAGGGGAAAATTATATATTAAAAAATATCTTCATAAACACATCCAATATCGTAGATTCATATTACTACATAGGTTTTTTATTCATAATAAGGTTCCTCCATTCATATTCTTCTCCTTATAGATGATAAATATTGAGGAAATCCTTTTCATTTTCTGAGCACTAGAGAAAAAAATTTGTTCTCAATGGTGTTGATCTATCACTCCTCTATTAGTGGATTAGAATACCCACTAAATTTATGTGGATGGTTCCTCATAAAAGGCTCCCTAGTATATTGTTCCTCTATTAGGTACTTTTAATGTTCATAATGATTAATATCTTGAGAAATTTGTGTGAGAATAAAATATGGTGGTGATGAAAAACAAATTACATCACACTGTGGAGATGGAAAGTCGTACGGACACCCAAGCGATGATTTAATTTTTTTATGTATGTGTAAAAGGTTGAATGTAGTTGTATAATAATAATAATAACATAAAAAATATATTTTATATTGGAGTTATTGTTTTCATATTTTAACAAAACATTAATAGAAAGTATAAAAGGAAAATTGAAATAATCAGTAAAGATGATTACCTCTTCTTCGGTGGACTTCAGATCTCTTATTAAGGGATATAGGGTTACTCTTTTGAAAGGAAAAGAACCTGTAGAACATATATATATGTTTATAAGAGTAATGTTCATGGATTTATCAATATATATTGATCAAAGTTATTTAAAAAATTTAGGGAAGCAGTTCCCTTTTATAATTGGGGTGAGGGGAATCATTGGAATTTCTTAAAACATTAAGTTAGTTTAAATCAATATTGATTCTGAAATGGTTCCAAAATGACTTATTTGGAAGATATTATGATGATAAGTCTATGTAATATTAACTAATAATATTTTTCAAAGTTTATGGAAGGGATTTACTATTATAATTTTGTTTTAACATTACGTTAACCAATTTGACATATATATAAAAAGTCATGTTTTCTACAATTTATGGTTACATAATGTTACAATAGAAGAGAAAAATCCCATTAATGGACAATATATGATAAATAAAACCATATACCATTCATTTGGGTGAGTATTGTTTTAGTATTTTTTAATCGCATAATAAAATATTTTTTATTACAAAATAACATTATTGTTAAATTGGGAACTATTCGTATAATTAGAATTTTAAAAGTACAAGATAAAATTTAATTATAATAAAATAACAAAAAACACTATTACATTTAGTATTTATTTTAAAAAATTTAGGGAAACATAATCACTCTCAAATTGTATATTTTATTTTTTTAAAACCATTTTATTGATTTGGTACAACTTGTACAAGTACAACATCAGTGTTGCATAAGAATTTAAGTTAATTATTTCATCAAAAACATTATAATTAAATTACCATGATATAAATAAATATTTTAAATTTATTCATGATATTTATAAATTAACATATCATTTATTTGTATCTTTTTCAAAAATTTAAATGTAAAAAATCCAACAGAATGGTATTTTGAATTCTCTTTGCATGAAATATTATAAAGGATATAATCATAGAAAATGAATAAAAGGCCAGATATTAAAACATTATTTTATTATGTATTAAATATATTGATACAATAAAATTAATGAGATATTTACGTTTAATATTTTGTCCATATCATATTATGTTTAACCTTAATTACTAGATTTACTCCTTTTCGAGGTAATAAAAATAACAATGACTCCTATTCATATTGGGAAAAATAAATGAAACATACTTAACATATTTATAACTTCAAATTAAAAATTGTAGATATATTTGAAGGATTCAATAAATATAAGTGAAAAAAATTAATTTAATATAAAAAACAAAGCAAATCGAAAAATAGTTTTTTCTGAAAAATTAATTTTTAACTAATTTGTTCCTCTTCCATACTCATACATAAAATTGATTCCAATGAACATAAGTGTATTATTATTTATTTTATGTAACAAAGTTTACTTTAAAACCATTAAAAACAAATTATTACTTTTTAAATTATTGAAACAAAAATATTATTTAAAAACCCCCTATTTCATACAATTGACTAAAAAATCAATTGTTTCATGAAAATAAAAATAATTACTGTAAGTTAATTTTGATATGATTACATAAAAAATAATGTTAATTTTATTATAAATTTTTTATGATTCCGTAAAAATTTAATTATATTGAATTTCTCATGGAATGTAATAAATCATTTTTTGAAGAAATCATGTTCTTGAAGAATAAAATTAGCTTTCTAAAAATTAAATATTTATTTACTAATGTTAAATAAATATATTTATATTGAATATGAAATTCACACACACACACACATATATAATATCATAACAAGGTTATTACTATTCATACATGACAATTCAATGACTATGTTATAATTGTATTATTTAAATAATAATTTATCATATTTTTATAAACTCAGTATTACATTTTCTATATGTTATTGAAAAAAGTATTCTTTTAAAAACACAATATATTACATTTTAAACAACTATAAAATTCCCTTAAACCTTCATGAATGTCACATTTTAATATGATAATGGTGTTTCTTCTTCATAGTATCCTCTAGTTCCACTGTTTCTTCCTCTATTTTATGATTTATCTAAAGTACCTTTACCAGTCAGGTCATCCAGTTCCAAAACACTTTATATATAGTGTTTAGAATATAGATAGTCTCTACATCGTAAAATAATTCATTTTCTTATTCTTTTTCCTCTCTTTTGATGTAATGTCCCAGCTCAGGTTCCATAAATCGGTGCCTTGATGTAGTTGGTCTGATGACATCAGGAAGGGATCCACGTATGCTAAAGGATGCTGACTGGTAGAGATAGTCTATTATTGATCAAGGGGAGTCTATAACTTTATTTTAATCTATGTAAAACACCAAAAAAAATATAATATTAACCATGTATAATACCATGACCAGTAAAATTCCAAAATAAAAAGATAACCAAATATGGGAATACAATATCAAAATAAAATAGTAGAAATTCCATGTTAAATTTGAGTCCACTATGGAAATGAAAACTCAATTTAATTACACTAGAAACTCCAAAGTGGGCCCTGAACCATGTCCAGTTCTTTCATCCATGATCTATCCCAAAATCCACTATCTGACATAGGGCCCTTTAACTGAACATGATGTACAACAATGAAATCTAATCAGTTACTAATTTAGTATCTTGAGTATAGTATTAGTACAAATCAGCAGGCCACCACCAATGGTGTCTAAAATAATATCCAATCAAAAATAACTTATAAAATATTATAAATTAATAAACACAATGAATAAGTAAAAATTTATCACATTATCAAATATTCATTATTTAACCAAATATACTCTTAGGTTCTGCAGGACACCCATTCCTTAATACCCACTTTGGCCAATGATTGAGTCTATCCTATCTCCAAGGGATATCATATTTGAGAATGCTACTTTTACCACTATATATCTCATCTCATATCTTATAATTCCTTTTTAACAATTCTACATTTCAATTCTCAGATGATTTACGTAGTTACCAATCATTATTTCATATTTCTAAAAGGTTGGTGGTGAAGCCTCAATTTATTATTAAAGAAAAGTTAAAAACACTTTTCAATCAATAGAGGGAGACTCATTACATAGCCTAAAGGCTCAAGGGAAAGAAAGAACATTTTTTTCCAAAAGGCCCTTCCATTGAGTAGTATTTTTACAATAATTGAGCTGCTACAGTACCTGCTACAGTACCACCACCTCTATAACTCCTACTACAGTACCTCCCCCGCTACATTTCCACTGCCACTACATTACCCCTACTAATGTACTTCTATAGTGCTACTATAGTATCCGAAGAATTTCAAACCTACCTGGAATTGATATTAAGTCTTTTGGATGACAAGATGGAGCATTTACCACTTGGGTATAGGCTCGTTGGCACCAATCATTATTCCATTAATTAACTCAATGATTAACTAATCATCTCAATTTTATTAATTAAATTAGAAACTAATCAATCTCCATAATTTGATTAATTAACTCAATAAATAAATAATTTTTCCAATATCATTAATTATCTCAACAATTAATGAATCTATTTAATATAATTAATTAACTCAATAATTAATTTATTCATGTAAATCTAATTAATTAACTCAATAATTAATTTATCATCTAAATATCAATAATTAACTCAAAAATTAATTAGTCACCTCATTATTATTAATTAACTCAACAATTAATTAATACTATCAAACTCATAAATTATATCAAAAATTAATTAATCATCTCTATTACATTATTAATTCAATAATTAGTTTATCACATCAATTCCCTAAATTAATTCCCAAATTAAATAATCAAAATCCAGAATCCCAATAATTCCATAACTAATTCAAAAATAAATTATGAAATTCCCAATATATTATACTATAATTAATTGAACAATTAATTAAACACAATATAGAATTCTAATGTCCCATATTTCTAATTTTTACTTAATTAATTAATTCTCCAATTTAATTAATTCCATATTGAAATCAATTTCTAAAAAACTAATATAAATTATACAATTACATACACATAATCTCAATCAAGACAATGGGATTTGAATTGTGGACCTCCAACCTCAATTCATTAAAGACCAATCAATAAATGGAAATTCCCAAAATTTGAATAGCACAACGACCTAGTATGAGATTCATATCTAATAACCTAAATAAATTTTGAACAAATATATATCCTTAATTTAATATTTAGATATAAAATACTAGATCTATATCTAATCAAAATAGGATGAATAAACCACTAAAATAATGGGAGATAAATGGGAAAGAGATCAGATATCAGTCGGGATGAAACCACTAACCTGAAGAGGACTAGATCTTCCAACCATGATTTGAATCATTACTAAAAATGTTCATAATGGATTAGAATCACTTTAGAAGGATATATAATTGTTATAAATCAGATATGGGTAAACCAAGTGCATTTTTTGGTATAAAATGGGGGTTCATGATTTTTTAATAAAATTATGGGGATTAAAATCTCGTATGCATAGTTTGTTACTTGGGGCACACAATTTATCCTATACTTGCATCTTAGGAGTGCATCGGTTCTATGTGAGGGGGTGCACGGTTTCTCTTAATAGGGAACCCAGTATGAATAACCTTTTTAAAACCATGTAAAACCCCAATTTATAGGTTTCCATGGTTTATTGATCTTGGGATCATGGTTAGGGATAACCATTCCCCACCCATGCACAACAGTTTCCTTTTAAAAAATTTACAATTTTCAACCAAACACACCCCACGTTATAACATGATCCATGAGTACTCAACCAAGGAAAAAAGAGTAACTATAATCAAGTATAATACATATATATAAATGGTTGGGATCCTAAAATATTCCCACCTTATAATAGCTCATCCTTGAGCTGTACACCTAAGTATCTCTAAGAATTTCAGTCAAAAATATTTGGTCAATAAGCCCACATATCTCCTTCTCTATCCAATGTTTCCACCTGAAAATGGAAATTGTTTCACAACACCTAAACTATATAAATGTTCATTCCCCACAAAACATTATTATTGAGATCTAGAACATGGATTAGATCCTTCTAAAAGGATACATCAATCTCATGATCCGCATCATCTACATCGATCACATTGGAAGTTTTGGGGTGATACCACCGATGATGTGACACATGAACAATGTCATTCAAAACACTATATTTTGTAGAAGATATAATAAATATGACACTGACTAGATTTATTCCACAAACACAATGGACCGATGAACCTGGGTACAAGCTTGGACAACCTTTCTTTCCTATGGTGACCGAACCATAGTGACACCAAAAGGAACATACGACCTATAATGACCCTAAAATTTCACTAATCGAAATCCCTCTTGATCTAATTAAATATCTCTTTATGTAATTTTTTATATGAAATGTAAAATTCTTTAGTTATATGTTAATAATTATCACCATTTCTAATATAGTTGTTGAACAGTGATCACATGATTAGTATAAATATAGGGCTTTAAGAAATCAAATTTACTCAGACAAAGGAAGTGATGGCCTCATCCAGTAGACGTTCCTCATATGAATCCCATTTGTCAGATCTTAGAAAGGAGATGGAATCATTGGGATTCTCTATTGACCAAGCTCAATCCGAGCTTGAACACGTTAAGGTTGAGCAGAACCGCCTATGGGAGAAGTGGAAGTTGATAGAGATTACCACCTGAGAGATGTTATCCGTGCCACCCCAAGAGTCTGTCACCATCACACACCTAACCCTTCAGTCTTATGCGGGTGTTTTAAGAAGTTATTTAACAATACCCTAGTACTATGGTTATGTAGATGATTTTTGTATATAATAATGAATATACTTTCATTTTATTCTTGTTACCTTGTAAATAGTTTTTAAATCACAAATAATATTTCTAGTTAATGTTCAACTATGAAATCAATTCTGATTAATTAATGGATTTTTGAATTAAATAATATTTTAATAAAATATTATTATTAATAATAAATTAATTTATTAAATTGTAAATGATTTTATAATTTTAGGAATGCAATTGTCATTTTTATTAAGGAGTGAAAGCCATTTTTTTTCAAAACCCATGAGTTTTCAATAAATATTGGTTTTTATTTTAAAGGTGAAAAATAAAATATTTAGAAAATTATTTAGGTAAAATAAATATTATTTCTGGAATCAAGATGTCTAAATTATCAAATGGTGAATTTTTCATAATTTTCAGAGATAGTCAAATTTTTGGGTAAAAATTAAACATCATTTAAATATATAATGTGTTTTATGAAATCATAATGACCCAATAGTGATGTAATAAAATAATATAAACTTTTTTATGAAAATATATGTTTTACCATTAAAATAATGTGACTTTGGGGCTGTTTGATTTATTTTACAAAGCTTTAGGGGACCCTTCAAGACTTATTAAACATTTTGTCTTTATAAATTGTTTTCCATAGGAGTGTGACTCGCCTCCACATAATGAACCCAATTATTTTAATAAATTTGGACTTTGGCCATAAAAAATATTTTTTTCCACTTCCCTTTGGAAAAAATCAAGGGCAAAAACCATGGGCTGGTTTGTGGTTTGGATTAGTTAAATGTGAGGTGTCCCAAACCTAAATAATAAAGAATTCCCTCACCCTTTCTATATGAACCCACCCAAGATCCCAATTCCTCTTCATTCAAGGTCTTTGGAGTTATTTCAACCTTTTACCACCTCTCTCTATAATCCTCCCAAGGTTCCCGAAGCTCCCAAAATCCTCTCTCAAGCTTCTCTGAAGCCTTTGGAAGCACACTTCTACGTAAAGGTGTTTTCTTCCTTTCTCATTTTTATCCAATATTCTATATGTTGTTATTCCCTTTTAATATCAATTATAAATGTTTGGGTATGGTTTCTCACCTCCCCCATACTGCCCTCATTATGTTTCAATGATTGGATAACCCTTTTTCTAACATTAAAATCCTCCCATGTACACCTGTTACTATGCCGAAATTCCGAAAGGAATTTCTCTCTCCTCATTTACATTCAAGCAATTATTTTGTATCATGAATCTAAATTCCATTATATCTGTTGGGAGATAAATTTAATGACCCCTTTAATGTCCATGTCATTTAAATAGTATTATACAACCCTTTCTATCTCATCAACCATTTTTATGAGTTCTTTTGTCACGCCGTTATGCTGTCGAAATTGCACTGTGTTTTTCAAAGCCAAAGTCATTGGGTAATGAATACCATGCCCATTTCTATATCAAGGGTATTTATCTTTATGA
This sequence comes from Viscum album, assembly GCA_963277665.1. NCBI lineage: Eukaryota > Viridiplantae > Streptophyta > Magnoliopsida > Santalales > Viscaceae > Viscum > Viscum album. The sequence goes on along the minus strand of OY728162.1, from coordinate 31,525,201 downwards.
ACATTTACTTTTTGTTTAAGTAGATTCATGTTTGTATTCCTCATTCGTTTATTGTGGAATAAATGATTATGTAGAATGATTCAATGTTTTATGATCCATGTGGCACACTTATGCATGAAGTGAAATGTTTAAGAAGGATGCGTCCTGATTGAGCTCAAATGCATTTGAAAAAATATAGTATCATGATAAGTCATGTGAAATTGGTGTCTACTCATGATAATTCATGTAAAATGAGGGTTTACTCGTGATTCATGTGCAATGAAGGTTTACTCATGCTCCATGTTCAATGAGCCTTGGCTCATGCTAATTCAATTTTAATTGTTGTTGCCACATTTCCATGTTATGATTATCATACTTTATCATGCCTTTATGTTAATGTTTCTATTGTGCTCTATTGATATGCCTATTGTCTAACATATATTTTTTCCCTATGTTTTTCCATGTTTATTCCCTTACTGGGATTTATAGCTCACCCTTTTCTTATGAATGTCCTCAGGTTATCTTATGCACTACTACGTACGTGGAAATGTAGTGGCCATGTAAAGGAAGTTTTCAAATAAATATGTTGTATTTCACATTTTACATAGTCATATAATGATCCTAAGCCCCAAAGACACTATATATCTCGATCATCTCTGTTTTATCAAGTAAACTTTATATAATAAATAACGTTTAATTGTGAAATAAAAGCAGGGTTGTCATAGATGGTATTAGAGGAAAGGTTTAGTTATTTTTTGGATTAGAATTATAAAACCCTAGTAAAGACTTAGATATAAGACTAAGTATAATAAAAATATCCCTAAATTTTGGTGAGTATTGAGTAAGTGTTTATTAAGGAAATACATCCTTGTATGGATATGAGAAGGTAGAGGCAGCTCTGGCACATATGTATCCTTGGGGTAAAACCCAAAAACATCGCTTTGAGCTAGACTCGAACATGAACTGGTGCATGACAACGGGCCTTGCAAAACTCTTGTTTACGACACTCCGAGGGGATATTCTTTGGTAAAATCTCAATCTTAGTATGAAACATTATTAGGGGACAAAAAAACTACCCTAAGAATATATGTTAAAAAGTAGATCGTGGATTACATAGACTGAACCCAATACATTTCATTTGTTATAGAAATAAAATTTATTTATAAAAAATAAGTTTTTTCCTAATATTAATCTTTATGTGTTACCCCTAAAATTCCTTTTATTCCATCTAATGGCTGAAAATAGGAGGACTCGGGAAAACAACCGATGTGAAGATCAATGTAATGATTGTACTAATGAGATGCCCAATCCAATGGGAGAGGGAATCAAGAACTTTGTCATGCTTCTCTCTCAACTAACTGAATCTTTGAATAGAAACATGGGTAAAGAGGAACATTTAACCCCCCTAAAAAAGAACAAGTCTCTATCAAGATCTTGATGAGACAAAGGCCTCCTACTTTTAATGGATCATTCGATCCATCAATTTCTGAAAAATGGATCAACTCCAATGAAAATATCTTCTCCATCCTTCAATGTCTTGAACAAGAGATGGTTGTACTGGATTATTATTGTATATAAGGTGATGCTGATCAGTGGTGGACGTTTATAAAAAATACAGAACATGAGGAGGAGATTGAGGTGTTGTAATGGAAGGATTTCCGGAAGACGTTTTTCGATAAATATTTTCCAGGCACCCTCCGACTTAAGATAGAAAGGGACTTATATTCCCTCAAGAAAAAAGTTGAATAATCTGGTGGAGAATACGAGGAAAAATTCTCAAGGATTGCACAATATGCTTCCAGCTTTGTTGTTACCCCCAAATGCATGGTTGACTGCTTCTTTGGTGGGATAAAACCTAGCTTGCTGAAAGCGCTGTCGATCCGTCACTTCCAAAACTATGAGGAAATTTTCTGATGTTCCCTTATGGTCGAAATTGATATTGGATAATCTCATGGGTATCATGGGGATAAGAAGCATAAGGTGGAATTCAATGTTGGCGGTCTGATGGATAAATCCAATGGTGATAAGAAGATCCATCACCCCACTTTCTAAAGGTGCGGAAAGAAGCACCCTGGAAATTACCTGATGGGTACGAGGAAATGATTTAGTTGTAGAAGAGAAGGGAACCTGGCTGTTAACTATCGGTAAGAAAAAACCACATCTATAACGGTGGATAGGAACACTCCGTTTGATCCTAAATGCATTGTTCATTGCTATAACTACAAAGAACCATGACATATTTCAAGTCAGTTCCCTAAGACAAGGGTAATCAGAGGCAACCAATAACCTCCAAGGCAGCAAGGGCAAGCTTTTTCCATCACTACTGCAGAAGTGAACCCGGTCAACGAAGTCGTGATAGGTAAGGTAGTTATTCATTCAATAATAGTGAACATAGTTTTTTATTAAGGTTCTACACATTCTTTTATATCCTGAAAGTTTAGTAGAACAATCCCAACACCATTGCAAATCTTGGAAGTGAAGATGTCGGTGAGTTCGACAAATGTGGAAATCATTGCATCCTATTAATATAACTCCTCCCCTATCATAATATATGGATTGAACTTCCTGTTGAACCATGTCATACTCCCTTTAGTGAAATTTTATGCAATTCTTGGCATGCATTGGATTTCCTTATATAGAGCCAACACAAATTTCTGTGAGAGGGAAATCACTCTCCATGTGGAGAATCGACCCCCGATTAATTACATGTGCAAGGAGGAGGATGAATATTATTTAAATCCATCATCTTAAACATGGATATTAATGCCCTTTGAGAAGGTGTCTTTGACTCAGATGATTGAGTCCAAGGAATCAACCATCCTTAAATATATTCCTATTGTGAGGGAATTCGCTAAAGTGTTTCTCGAGGAATTTCTTGGACTTCCTCCTAGAAGAGATCTTGTATTATTAATTGATCTTATAACTGGGGAATTTCTAATATCCAAGAATATGTATAGAATGTCTTTTGTGGATCTTGAGGATATGAAGAAACAACTATAGGAGAATATGGATAAAGGGTTTATACACCTAAGTGCTTCACCATGGGGTGCACCAGTCCTCTTCATCACGAAGAAGGATGGGACAATGCACCTTTGCATCGATTATCATGAGCTTAACAACATCACGATAAAGAACAAGTATCCTCTCCCACGAGTTGATGACTTGTTTGATCAGCTGCATGGAGCACAATACTTCTCCAAGGTGGATTTTCGGTCTGGATATTATCAAGTAAGGGTGATGAAGGAAGATATCCCCAAGACCACTTTTCGTACAAGATACGTGCACTATGAATTCATAGTAATGTCATTCAGACTCACTAAGTCTCCAAAAATCTTCATGGACTTGATTAATAGAGTCTTTAGAGGTTACCTCGACAAATTTGTGGTAGTCTTTATAGATGATATTCTTAAATACTCCAAAACCAAGGAGGATCATGAGGAGCATCTAAGAAATATACTAGAGACCTTGCGGAAGGAGGAGCTTCATGAAAAGTAAAACAAGTGTGAGTTCTGGTTGAAGGAGGTCTCATTCTTGGGCCATATCATCAGAAACAATGGGATATTGGTGGATCCCTCCAAAACAGATGCAATTGAGGGATGACCAAGGCCAACATTGGTAACAGATATCCATAGCTTCTTGGGGTTAGTTGGATATTATCAACGATTTGTGAGAAATTTATCATGCTTTTCCAACCCTCTTACCAAACTAACTCTAAAGGGAGTAATGTTTTCTTGGAGTTATTAATGAAAATAATGCTTCAAGGAGTTGAAAAGGAGGCTTATCACTGTGCCCGCGCTCACAATACCATCATGTTGAGAACTTTTTGTGGTATTTACTGATTCTTCAAAGATGGGCATGGGATGTTTGTTGATGAAAAATGACAATGTTATTACCTATGCTTCAAAAAAAAAATTGAATGTTCATGAATAGAGCTATCCAACACATGACCTCGAGTTGGATATAGTGATATTTTCTTTAAAAATTTGGTGGCATTATATCTTTAGGGAGAAGTGTGAAATATATACGGACCACAAAAGCATCAAGTATATATTCACATAGAAAGAGTTTAACATGCACCAACGAATTTGGTTAGAGCTGATCATAGACTATGACTGCTCAATCCATTACCGCCCTGGGAAAGAGAACAAGGTGTAAAATGACCTAAGTAGAAAGGTCCCATCAATTCTATAATTTATGAGAACTGAAAAGGATCCGATCTTCTTAGATTTGATGAAGATGGACATGGGAATCATAAGGAAGGGAACATTATTAATACTTTCACAAATGATTCCTCAACTATCAATTTTGGAAAGGTTACAGGATGCTCAAAAGAATGATGTGGGAATTCAGGAAGAATTGGAAGCTATCAGAAAAGGGAAATACTCAGAGTTTAATTTTAATGAAGAAGGAATTGTGATATTTGGTAAAAGACAATGTGTTCCATCAAGTCTGGAACTGAAGAAGGAATTTTTGGATGATGCACATAGTTCAAATTTCACTATTCACCCAGTAAACAAAAAGATGTATCGAGATCTCTGAGAGCATTATTGGTGTGATAATATGAAGAAGGAGATCGCTGAATATACATCAAAGTGCCTATTGTGTCAACAAGTGAATGAAGAGAGGTAGTAGTCTATGGGGATGATGAAACTATTTCCCATACTAGAATGGAATTGAGATAACATCACCATGGACTTTGTCATAGGACTTCCAAAAACAACCAAAGGAAAAAATGAAATCTAGGTTGTTTTGGATCGTCGTATAAAGGCTACACACATCAATGCTATTTGGGAGGATTTCTAATTGGATCAACTGGTACATATATATATTAGGTAAGTGGTAAGTCTGTATGGAGTACAACAATATATTATGTCTGATCGATATCCAAGATTCACCTCTATGTTTTGGAAGAGTCTTCAATATTCTCTAAATACTGAATTGAACATCAGTACGGTCTATCATCCTCATACTGATATCCAATCTGAGTAGACTATCCAAACACATGAGGACATGTTGAGATCATGCTCAATGGAATTTGAAGGAGGATGGGATCAATATTTTCCTCTGATTGAGTTCTCTTATAATAATAGTTTCCACTCGAGCATCCAAATGGAACCAGATGAATCCCTTTATGGGAAATGTTGAATAAAACTACATGTTTGGATGAAGTCAGTGTGCGTAAGCTACTAGGAATAGAAATGGCCGATGAAATGGTCGAAGAAATGGTGTAGAAGGTGAAAACCATTCAACAACATATCAAAGAAACCCATGGTTGACAGAAGAGTTATGCCGATAAATGTCTATGAGACCTTGAGATTAAAGTTGGATACATGGTATTTCTACGCATATCTCCGTGGAATAAGGTCATGAGGTTTGGAAAGAAAGGGAAGTTAAGTCCAAGTTACATCGGCCCCTTCGAGATTATTGATCATGTCAGGGCTATGGCCTGTCAACTAGCACTTCCACCTACCATGCACAAAGTACATGATGTCTTTAATGTATCCCTCTTAAGGAAGTACAAACCCGAACTTTCACATGTACTCTCATCAGAGGTGGTATCGTTAAGGGATGATCATTCTTATGAGGAGAAACCAGTGAAGATCTTAGATCATAGAGAATATGTTCTATGAAATAAGATAATGCCCCTCATCAAGGTGTTGTGGTTAAACCATAAGTTGGGAGAAGCGACGTGGGAATCAGAGGAAATGATGAAGTAGAGTTACCCTCATCTTTTTTACTGTTGTAAAAGGAAATTTCGAGGGAGAAATTTCTTAAGGGGGAAGAATGTAACGACCTAAATCTTTAATTAATGGAAATCCATATTGATCTAATTAAATTTATCTTTATGTAAAATTTTTATATAAAATGACAAATTCATTAGTTTTGATGTTAATAATTGTGACCATTGCTAATATAGTTGTTGAACAGTGATCACATGATTAGTATAAATATAGGGTTTTAATAAATACAATTTCCTCAGACAAAGGAAGTGATGGCCTCATCCAGTAGACGTGCCACATATGAAGCCCATTTTTTAGAGCTCGAAAAAGAGGTGGCATCATTGGGCTTCGCTCTTGACCAAGCTCAATCTGAGAATTAACACGTTAAGCTTGGGCGGAACCACCTATGTGATAATTGGAAGTTGATAGAGATTACCACACAAGTGATTTTATCCAAGCCACCCCAAGAGTCTGTCACCATCACACACATCCCCCTTCAGTCTTATGCAGGTATTTTAATGGGTTATTTAACAATACCCTAGTACTATGATTATGTACATTAGTTTTTATATAATAATTAATATACTTTCATTTTATTATTGTTACCTTGTAAATAGTTTTTAACGGCCAAATAGTATTTTTTAGTTAATGTTCAACTAAGAAATATATTTTGATTAACTAATAGATTTATGAATTAAATAACATTTTAATAAAGTTTTAAAATTATTAATAAATTAATTTTTATTAAATTTAAATGATCATATAATTTTATGATTGCAATTGTAATTTTTATTAAGTATTGAAATACATTATTTTCAAAACCCATGAATTTTCGATAAATTTCAATTATTTTTAAAATTAAAAATTATCATATTTAGAAAATTATTTAGATAAAATTAATATTATTTCTGGAATCAGGACGTCTAAATTATCCAACAGTGATTTTTTCATAATTTTCTGACGTAGTAAAATTTTTGGGTAAAAATTTAATACCTTTTAAATATATAATGTGTTTTATGACATCATAATGACCCAATACTAATGTATTAAAATACTATAAAATCTATGTTCGTAAATATATGTTTTAACATTAAAATAATGTGATTTTGGGTTGGTTGATATATTTTACAATGATTTAGTGGACCCTTAAAGACTTATTAAATATTTTGTCTTTTTAAATTGTTTTCCTTGGGAGTGTCACTCACATACACATAAGAAACCCCATTATTTTAAGAAGTTCGGACTTTTTCATTATAAATTATTGTTTTCCACTTCCATTTGTAAAAAACCATGGGCTTGTTTGGGGTTTGAATTAGTTTAATGTGAGGTGTCCCAAACCTAATTAATAAAGAATTCCCTCACCTTTACTATATAAACCCACCAAAGATCCCAATTACTATTCACTCAAAGCCTTTTTAGTTCGTCCAAACTCAGACCTTCCTTATCTAGAATGCTCCCAAGGAACCCCTAGCTCCCAATAAGCCTCTCTCAAGCTTCGATCAAGCCTTTGAAATCACACTTCCAAGTAAGGATTTTTTTTCTTCCTTTCTCATTTTTGTCGAATATTCTTTAGGTTGTTATACCACTTTAATTTCAATTATAAATGTCGGGGTATGGTTTTTAACCTCCCCCATACTTCCCTCTATATTTTTTAATGATGTGAGACCCCTTTATCTCTCATTAAATGCCTCCCATGTACACCAATTACAATGCAGAAATTCTGAAAGGAATTTCTCTCTTCTCATTTACATTCAAGAAATTATTTTGCATCATGATTCTAAATTCCATTAATTTTTTTGGGACATGTATCTAAATTACCACTTACATTCCTTGTCATTTAAATATGATGAGACACCCCTTTATCTCTCATCAACCATTTTTATGAGTTCTTATGTCAAGCCATTAGGCTGTCGAAATTGAAACGTGTTTTTCAAAGCCAAAGTCGTTGTGTAATGACTACCATGCCCATTTCTCTGTGAAGTGTATTCACCTTAATGAACATTTAATTATTGTTTTAATATTTTCATCTATGTATTCCACATTAGTTTATCGTGGAATAAATGATTATGTTGAATGATCCATTGTTTTATGATCCATGAGGCACACTTATGAAATAAGTGAAATGTTTAAGAAGGATGCGCCCTGATAGCACTCCAATGCATTGGGTAAAGTATAGTATCATGATATTTCATTTTCAATGGGTGTTTACTCATGATAATTTGTGTTCAATGAGGGTTTAACCGTGCTTCATGTGCAATGAGGTTTTACTCATGCTCCATGTGCAATGAGCCTTGGCTCATGCTAATTCCATGTTAAGTGTTGTTGCCACATTTCCATGTTATGATTATCATACTTTATTTTTCCTTTATGTTGATGTTTATCTTGTTCTCTATTGATATTCCTATTATCTAACATGTATTGTTTTCTTGATGTTATTCCATGTTTATTCTCTTATTGGGTTTTATAGCTCACCCTTTTCTTATCCATGTCCTCAGGATATCCTATACACTGCTAAGTACGAGGAAATATAGTGGTCATGTAAAGGATGTTTTCAAATAAAGATGTTTTATTTCACATTTTACATTTTTATATAATTATCTTAATCCCAAAAGACACTATACCTCTAGATCGTCTATGTTTTATCAAGTGAAATTTATGTAATAAATCATGTTTAAGTGTGATATAAAATCAGGGTTGTCATATAATTACCCTCTATAAATTCTAGAGGTCAACTTCATATATCCTCATATAACCTTTTTATACACTAATCTGTAGCCACATGTTTTTGAATCAACTATACCTACTCCTTTGTCTCCGGTATGAGACTTGTCCCCAACACCACTAACTCACCAGCCTATATCTAGAATAGGGGTGATCTTCATGGTCTACCCTAAAGATCCTTGTATGGTAGAATATGAATAATAGCCTAATAACTATTTTTATAAGAAAACACTACTAGTTTGAGGTTCTTATCCAATTAACAACCAAATTCAAGAACAAAAACTTGCAGCATATCCTCAAGCACTAGAATAGTACTCTCGGACTACCCATCTGCCTGTGGGTGGAAATCCGTACTAAAAAACCTATGTTCTAAGATCCTTCTATAAGACCTAATAGAAACATGAAGTAAAATGTCAGTTGTGGTCTAAAACTATAGTCTATGGAACCCCATGTAGACGGAATATCTACTGAACATACAACTCTCCCAACTACTCCACTAAGAATGTCTCTCGTACGTACAAGAAGCAATCTACCTTTTTCAGATGATCCAAAATAACCAAAATAGTGTTGTTATACTAAGGAATCATCATAAGACACACCCTAAAATCCATTGTAATCCCATTCCACTAACACTATAGAATGGGAAATGGCTTCAGTAATCCTCCTGGTCATTGATGCCCTACCTTCACCTACTAGAAGATATAACATCATTTAACAAACCCTGATATCATATTTTTTTATTCATGGACACCAAAACCATCTTCATAGGTCATAATACATTTTGGTCACACCTTGATGTAATTTCCACTTCATTACATGAAATTCAAGAAACATATCCCCCCATATTCTTGTATTAACAACAACTTTGTCCCTGAAATTGATGATCTCATCCTCATCTGTCAGTAATCTGGAAGGTTTCTTCCCACCATTCAAGAATTTCCCTCAAATATAAATATTTTTGGATCCTCATACTACATGTATCTAATCAATCTAAAAAGTATATAATCCACTAAAAATAATATCATATCCATCTGATCCTAACTCTCTTGAACCACCTCATGAATCATAGATAGTAGAGTCATAATATTCTACTCAACACTAGACACTTGAACATCATAAGTCTATGTTTTCCTACATAAAGTATTAGAAATACATTTTACTTTTCAGAGCATATATGCTATATCAAAATAAAATTATTTCATAAACTCTACCCACATCCACTAATGGAGATTCAAATAGAATTTATAAAATATATACTTCAATATTACGGATTCAATAGTCACAGTAAACTTCCTTCCCAACATATAATGCTGCCAAAACATCCAAACATAAAATAAAATGGCTAAATCGAGGTCATGTGTTGGGTAAATCCGTTCATGTGGAGCCAAATTCTAATACACATACACCAAAAATTGATCTCCCCACATCAATACTACCCCAAGTCCAACCTCAAAAGTGTCGCATGACACTATATACTCCTCACCCAATCTAGGTAAGATCAAGATTCGTGTCGATGTCAAGTGATTATTGGACTTCAAGAAGGAATTATCACATGATTCTAAATAGTAAAAAATTATCCCCTTTTTGGTCAACCCTGAGAGTGTTGCTACCAAATGGGAAAGGTCCTAAATAAATCTCTGATAATTTCCAGTAAATCCTATAAATCCTTGGATATCGAAAAAATTATTGGGATGCTCCAAATAAACAAATTCCTAAACCTTCTCAGGGTCCAATAACATACATTCTTTTGAGATTATATTTCCCAAGAAGTGTACCTAATCAATATAAAATCGACACTCATATAACCTGGATTAAAGAATACAATCTCTCTATGTACTCGGGACGATGTCAAGATGTTGGGTACGATCTTCATGAGTATTAGAGTACACCAATATGTTATAAAAACACTACCACAAAATAATCGAGTTACAGATAGACCATATTTTTCATCAAGGATATAAGCACTACTAGTGTGTTCATCAACTCAAATGGCATTATGAAAAGTTCATATAATCCATACCTCATTCGGAATGTAGACCCCAGTATATCAGAAGTATGACCTCTCCACTAATGATAATTTGATCTCAAGTCAATCTTTTAAAACCCCAATATCATATCAACTCATAAAAAAATAATTGATATGTGAATGAGGATATTAGTTCATTATCGTCATATTGTTCAACTTCTGATAATCAACACACAAGCACAAAATCAGGTCAAATTTCTTTGCAAACAATATAGGTGATACCCAAGGCAACATACATTGATACATAAACCCATTATCCAACAAATCCTCCAACTAATTATCGATCTCTTGAAACTCTATTAGGGATATTTTGTACGGTGGAACAGAAACGGGTTCATCTCCTAACATGAAGTAAATAGTAAATTCCAAATCTATTTTCAGTGACCACCCTGAGAAGTCTTTAGAAAACATGTCCTGAAACCAATATACTATATCTGTAATGAAATCATGTTTAACACCCAATTCTTACAACATTAGACTAGAAACATAGGCTATGATCATCCTGGTTTTTGAGTAATTGGCTATACTCAGTCCACCCAGATATCCCACTCTCTTCAGTGAATATACTTTTAATCCTTATGATAAATAAAATTAAATCTTATATGGTAAAAATCAATATGGGCATCATATGCAACTAACTGGTCCATACTGAGAATAAAATCAAATCCTGACATGTCTAGGATTTTGAGATCCCACAAAAAAATTATACTTGACAACATTGAGAGAACATCCCCTTCCCAAGTAGATATCTCTAGTCCGAACACCCAATATGGTATTTATCATTAACACCCCACTCACGAACTCCACCACTAGGCTTAAGGAATTTACAAGGTTGAAAACAATAATATAATTATAAGCCCTAGTGTCAAATAAGTCACTAGATAATGTAGAAGTAGAAAGAATAATATCTCCCACATTCAATGGTCCTAAATTGTTATCGACCAGTGTAGGTTGAACTACATGAAACTATCCTTCCCCTTATTCTTATGATTCAGTCTGAGTCCCTTGAGATGCACCGTTATACTGATATAGGAACTCATTACTAGAAGAACTATGTCTATTTACTCTTCCACAATGGTATGTGAAACATTAAATACCAAACTAATATGGTGTAGAAGATCCTCTTAATACACTTTTATTCTGTCAAGCTACCCCATTATTACCCATCAGTCATGGGTTTGTACAAAAATTTGGATGATGTCCCATATTTTCATAATAGTGGAACTCCACTGGTGTTCATGGAAATTTTCTACGATATTGGCATTACCTACTTCACTGGTGACAAATCACTACAGAAATGTCTTGTACAACTAAAATTTCCCCCTAAACACTCTATTATCTAATGATCTCAAAAATGTTATCATAATGACACTTCCAAGTTTTAGAAGACACACCACCTAACTATCCAAAAGCTACCATATTTCTTACACTAGAAGCCTAATTTATGTTCCGCTCATCTATGAGAGCCTGATTTACCACATCTTCAAAATTATTTAGCCTAATGATGTTTACATAGTACTTAATTTTACACATTAGTCCTTCTTGAAAGTGTTTTTCTAAAGATTCCTCATCCATTTCCAATGATGGAGAAAAATACTAGAAATATTTAAAGTATCCAACATAGTCGATCAAATACATTCTCCAATAAGTCGACATCAGGAACTCGTCTACTCTCTCCCACCTCAATATATCTGGATAGAATTGATCTAAGAACCACTCCAAAAAATCATTCCAAAACGTACACTCAACCTATATAGTTAGAGACTGAATGCCCTACCAATGATTCTCTTATGCTCATAGAAAATAAGCATCCATCTAGACTCTCTTCTTAGAAGGAGTCTCCAGTTGGAGAAGCATAGTCTCGATAAACTCAATCCAGAACATACCTCCCATAGGTCTACCATATCTAGTAAAAGTTGGAGGGTGATGAAACTAAAACTCCCTTGTCCTGTCACACATGATATTCACTACTTGCCATGGGTCTCTTTCCATGAGTTTACATGAAGCAAGAAATGTTCTCCCATAAAATCTCTCTAACATCCTTTTGAAACACTATTAGTGTCTTGGGTCCTACCACTGTGGGACCATCTCTATCCATTTCTTCCTATCATCCTCTTAATAAGAATTATTGTAGAGGCATAACTCTACAATCCAAACATTAAACTTAGGATAATTTCCATAACATTAACACATTTACATGAAACAAAATAAGGTACATTATGAATCTTTGTGGTGTTTTGTATTAATAACATTTTTTATATGTTGAAAACTTATTCTTTTGTTGAAGAATGTTTTTGAGTTATAGAATATTGAAGTTGTTGGTTGTTGAATATTTTCTTAAACAGGATGTTATTGAATAATAAGAAGTCAGAAGTTAAGAAAGTGTCTTAGACTTTCTAAACTAAATCACACGATGATTTGATGATCTTAAATTTCTCCCAAATCATGAAATGTTTCATGATAAATGTTTTTAAAGAAATGGTGGAGTGGTTTGTCAATTTTATCTAATTTTATTTTGAGAAAATATGGAACCTGTTTTCTGAACCTGAAAACCAGAACCTGTTTTCGGAACCTGATTTTGAAAAATACTAGAACCTTATTTTTGAACCGGAAAACCTGAACCTGATTTTGGAACCTGATTCCTAATAAAACCAGAACATGATTTCTGAAACTGAAAAACAAAACCTATTTTCGAAACCAGATTCCTGAGAAAACCATAACCTGTTTTCAGAACCTGAAAACCAGAACCTATTTCGGAACCTAATTCTTCAGAAGACCATAGCCTGATTTCAGAACCTGAAAACCAGAATCTGTTTTCATAACCTGATTCCATAGAAAACCAAGACCTGATTTCTAAACCTGAAAACCAAAACCAGTTTTTAGAACCTAATTCTTCTGAAAAACAGAACATGCTTTCTGAATTTGAAAACCAAAACCTATTTTCAGAACATGATTCCTGGGAAAACCAAAACTTGATTTCTGAACCTGAAAACTATAGCCTGATTTTGGGACCAGAATTCTGCACAATTCAGATCTTGATTCATGAGTAATTAAGAACTTGATTTCTAAAAAATGTAGAACCTGATTTTTACATTATTCAGAACCTGATTTCTGCAAAATTCGAAACCTGATTTCTTAGTAATTCGGAACCTCATTTATGGAAAATTCAGAACCTCATTTATGCAAAATTCATAACATGATTTTTGAGTAATTTGGAACCTTATTTATGAAACATTTGAACCTATTTCTTCCATAATTCGGAACCTAATTTATGCAAAGTTTGGAACCTAATTTCTAAGTAATTCAGAACTTGATTTCTGAACAATTCAGAACCTGATTTCAGCACAATTCAGAACTTGATTTCTAAGTAATTTAGAACCTGATTTCTGAACAATTAGGAACCCGATTTCTGTATAATTCAAAACCTCATTTCTATACAGTTCGGAGCCTAATTTTTGAGCATGTTTCTAAGAAAATCAGATCTAAGATCCAGTTTTATCATTCTGGGAAACATATGAAGATTTTAATAAGGAAAACTTGAATTTAAACTTTGCGTAAATCTTGGTTAAATTTATGGAGATTTGAAGAAGTCAAAGATTTATGATTAAATGCGAGTGATTTGTGGTTTTTTTGATATTTGAAGTAGCGAGAAAGATTTTCAAGATTCCCCCCTTTGTTTTATGAGTTGCCTATAAATATGTGTTCAAACTATTTTCTCATTAGAAATTTTCTTACACATGCAGAAAAGACGAAGCACTGGAGAAGTCAAAGTGAAACGTTCATACATGTCACGACCCGTCCTCGAGGCCCGTGCTGTGACTAACCCAAGCTCGCCTCCCATAGGCTAGGGGCTGGAGACTAGCACCAAGACGTAAATATCAACAAAAGGGGAAGGCATTGCCTTTATAAAGTAAACAAACACCATAGAGTAAGCCAGCAGAAGTAAACACTAAGTAAAACTGGGTACAAGTAAGTGTGGAATAGTAAGTGGGCCAAAATACCAACCCAAACTGAAAGTAAAGTACAACTGCAAAGGAATTATAGCAACGGAAAAGTAAAGCAACAATGCTGAGCCGTCCACTAGAAATCCCACCTGAAGGGTGGGTACAGATAGCCTCCTCAGCTCCTCGGGTCCTGCCGTCCGCCCTGTATGCGTCTCGTCTAGTGGTCCACCTCCAGGTACCGTCTCATCGTGATATCCACCTCTAGGCACCGACTCGTCGTGGGTTCCTCCTCTGGGAACCGTTTAGATCTACAAGCCTCAACCTCGACCAGTGATGTCCTTCGTCTGCAACCAACACAACGTAGTGCGGGCGAAGCCCGTGCAGGGGTGAGTATACGATACTCTGTAGGGACCCTGAGACCCCCGAAGATCTCCCTGAATCCACAAAGGATAAAATACAAAGAAAATATACAATCACGAAGTAACATCCAAAAATACTTAGGTATATGCCCATACAAATACCCATGTCATCATTCCCAGTTTGGCTCCAACATCCGACCCAAGTTCAATCACGTCCACACAGGATACCACAACCAATCCACACAGGATAACACAACCCAAATTCACATAGGAAAGTAAGTCAATCATATCGATGATAGTGATTGAAAGTCAAGAATCAGCTCAAACCAGGATTTAATCATGATGTCGAAACCATAGCTGCTGGGGAAACTCCTCCTCTATCGAGTACAGTGGGCTTGCAGCTATAACCAAGCGCTTCCCATTAACCTTGGACTGCTGTAGTACTCCACCTGTCGAGTACTGTGGGCCTGCTGCTACAACCAAGTGCCTCCCACCATGGGTCTGCCGCTACAACAAAGTGTTCCCCTCATAGCCTCCAGAGGTACTCCTTCTGTTTAGTACCATGGGTCTGCTGCTACAACCAAGCGCTCCTCCACCGCGGGTCTGCCGCTACAACCAAGCGCTCCCCACTGAGCTATCTGAAACACACCAAGTTGATCAATCAGTCGCCATCGAGTATCAGCCAGTTCTAGGGTTTCATAAATATTGAAAGTAACGTAGCCGTCACCATCGAACCCACGGAGGATTCCCATACGGTTGTCGTCATTGTTGAACCCATAGAGGATTCCAGTACGGAAGCATCGTCATTACAGACGCAGTCAGCACTAGGGTTCCCACACACAACATTCTCCTTCCGGGAGGGTCCGCTCCATGAGCCATGGGGGCTCAATACATCAACTAACACGTAGTCTAGATTTGATGTATCCCAAAGTTCCATCTCGTCAAAAGGAAAACAACGCGACAGACGACGCGTCAATCGGACGCCTGGTTTGAGAGTTATTGGGTTTTTCGTTCCAGGGGCCCGGTTGGTTTTTAAGTCAAAACCAACCCGACCGCACTCCAACTGCATCTAAAAGTCAAGAGGAGTAATCCAAAAGGTATTTCTCACTTAGAGGAATCCAACAAAGTCGACGGCACGTCAATCGGATGTTCGAAGCTCGTGTTATAAGCGTTTCCGCTCCGAGGGCCCGGTTGGTTTCGTGTTCGAACCAACCCGGACACACAAATATTTCTCCAAAACCTTTAGTTTAATATATACCAAAACGACCATCTCGATCCAAGGATCGTTACGCAACTGACGGTGCATCGATCAGAGGTCTATAGCCCATGATATGGGGAAAAGACTGGAAGTGGTATGAAAACGGGGGGTCTGGGCCCAGTCCGACCCGGCCCTACCCCCCCTGGGTTGACCCGACCTGGGTCCAACCCGGCTGGGCGTAGCCCGGCCCTGCTTGGTGCGGCCGGTCTAGCCCGGGGTGGCTCGACGGTGGCCGAGCGAGGTCGGATCGGCGATGGCCGAGCGACCGCACAAAGGGGACGGCTGCCCCCTTGATTGACGCCGCGACCCCGCGTGGGGGGACGCTCCTTTCCAGTGGACGCGGCCCCGCACCGCGTCCCCCCCTCGGTCTCGCAAGGCTGCGGGACCAGCCGCCCGCCTCCGCGGCTTCTTCCACGACGGTCCTTCCTGGCGGCGCGCCGAGCGCCACCTCCTGGCGGCCTGCTAGTGCCGGCCACTGCCTCCAGTCGCCGTGCCGGCATTGCGCGCCGGCAGGGCCTTCCGCGGACCACCGGACGCGCTCCGGTGGTCCGTTTTGCCTGCCCTTTTTTCCAGCGGTCCTCCTGGGACATACCCTTCACTGTGAAGCCTTCAAAACACCTCTACGGCCCGTTATAACAACGCCTAATGATCCACCATCAATTAAACGATCTGCGGAGCCTTAGAATCGTTGCAACGGCGCGGCGCGATGGCGCCGTTCTTCTTCGCCCGTTATTTATTGTTTTCGCACGGTGCCACTGCACTGCGCCGCCTTTGCTCATGCCGCAATAAGAAAAATCATACAAAGGGGGAGTAGGGTCAGCCGTGTTCATGCGGTCCAACCTCCTCCCATTATTACGATAACAGGCGGCTCAATGACTTTCAAAAAAATTTAATAAAAGACCAAGGATATAATCCACATAAATTAAATTAAACCAAAACCCCTACCTCAAGGTGTCATCGAATGAAGGTTCGTCGTGGGAGAAGGAACGTCGCAGAAGAAGCGACACAGAAGGAGGATTGTCGGTGTCAGGGTACACAGCATCGTGTCGTCGATCTCCAAGAAATCGGCATCCCTCATTGTCCTTCATCAGAGCCTGACATTCTTCGTCGGCGACGGTGCGTTCTTCGCATTCTTCAAGGAGGAAGAAGAAGTTCCAAGGCCTTGAGTAATTCCTCTCCCAAATGTCCCCGCACAACGAAACAACCCTAAATAAAATAAGGCTTTGCCTTATTTTATTTTCCATGCCAACAGTTTTTGAAATTCAAAAACAGATCACGAATTAATAAACGAGTGTTGGAAAATTAATGAGGAATTTAATAATTCAATTAAACGCGAGGGTCGACTTGGCCTTTAAGAGGGGGGTGCAGGTGAGTTACCATAATTAATGCACGTGGAAGGTAAAAAGGAAAATAAAGGGGTGGGGCTCATGCGGGACCCACCTCACTAATATTCTACATAGGAGTTAGGGTATTAGTGGGTCCCACTCCAATCATCAAACACGGGGTTAAGCTACTTTAAGTAAGAAATAAAATTGGTTGCCCAAATTTTATTTTATTCATTACTTAACCCACCATTTTTAATAACCACACTCAAGCAAACACAACTCCAGAAAAAGTGTTCCTAAGAAATTACTGGTGCTTCGGTTTCATCGGTGCCCTTGGATTTCGATTCCGAGCAACAGTTCAAAAGTTAGGAAAACCCACTCATTCGTTCACTGAACGTACCCGAGCTAAACTTCGAAAATTGATTCCGGGCTCACCAGGCCTCGAAATCAGGTGCCGTCAGAAACTGCATACTCGTAAAATTCCGAAAAAAATTTCCCTTGAAATTTACGTGTCTTCACAATACCATATTGAAGAAGTTTTCTTGAGTGTTTGAAAAGGTGACAATAAGAATCATCTTACCTTTCTA
This sequence comes from Viscum album, assembly GCA_963277665.1. Lineage (NCBI taxonomy): Eukaryota > Viridiplantae > Streptophyta > Magnoliopsida > Santalales > Viscaceae > Viscum > Viscum album. The sequence goes on along the minus strand of OY728162.1, from coordinate 31,507,282 downwards.
ACATGATCAGAATTATCTTGAAGAAGATTTGTTATGTTTTTATCTCATGGAAATTGGAACCATCGTCACCTTGCTGTGAAGACCGGTTTGAGATAACTAGATAAAAAAACCAAAATGAAGATTTGGAGTGAGAATTTGTGGAGAAGCTTTAACAAAGTTCTTATTCTAGTGTTTGGCTAATTATTTCTTTATGAAAATCATTGTAAACTGACGAGAGTCAGTATAATCTTTCATATCGGGAGATAGAAGGTGTCAAACGGGAGTTGGCACAAGTTGTATTAACTTCTATATTATGGTGGATTTCCATAGACCCACAAGATTGGCTATGACAAGGATGTATGTTCTCTTATTGAGTCCAAAAAATGTAAATCTTATGTTCCTTTATTACTTTACCTTTATTGCATGCTTGAGTTTCTTGCTAAATATTGATATGGAAATAAATCTTAATAGGTTCCAGGGGTTAATTTTCTTACTGTTTTGAAACATATAAAAAGTTTAACAACTCATTCAACCCCCCTTCTCAGTTGTTATTCGATCCTTGGAACTTCAGTACATGAGTCTATTTTCCCAAACCCTTCCACATGGTAAAATATGAGGCGCTAACACATCCCTTTACTATCCTACATCTTGGTCAAGGTTTATAAAGGGTAACTCATTTTTATCATTTATGTTTCTCATTTATACACCCAATTATTCTCATTTTGTATGAATTTACCACTTTTAATTTTATATTATGCACAATTTTTAGTTAAATTTCACATGTAAGGAAAAACAGTTCATGTTCAATAATATACCCATAAACCATATCTGCCAAGTGTCTCTACAATGATTCATGTCAAATAATAATCACGAGTGTCACGACCTATCCTCGGGGCCCGTGCCTTGACTACCCCAAGCCTGCCTTCCATAGGCTAGGGGCGGCGACTAGCACCAAGGCGTAAATCCCGGTAAAGGGAAGGCGTTGCCTTTGTAAGGTAAACAACAAACACCACAGAGTAAGCGGATGTAAAACACTAAGTAAAAACTGAAACAAGCTGTGCTGAAAGTATAGGGGGCCATAAATACAAGCCCAACTGTAAAGTACAACTGAAAGAGAAAAGCCGCCGTGTCGAGCCATCCTCTGGAAGTCCCACCTGAAGGGTGAGTACATATAGCTTCCACAGCTCCTCGGTCCAGCCGTCCGCTCCGAGTACACCCCGCCCAATGGTCAACCTCCAGGTACCGTCCTGCTCCGCAAGCCTCCACCACGATCAGAGCTGTCTGTCGTCTGCAACCAACACAACGTAGTGCGGGCATAGCCCATGCAGGGGTGAGTATAAGATACTCAGTAGGGACCCCGAGACCCCCGAAGGTCTCCTAGAATCCACAAAGGATAAACCAAAAAGGAAAGATACAATCACGAAGTAACATCCGACACTGCTTAGGTATATGCCCATACATATACCTAAGTCATCAATTCCCGTCTGGCTCCAACATCCGAGCCCAAGCACAACCCAATCCACATAGGAAGCAAAAAGTAAATCCACACAGGAAAGCACAACACAATCCACAAGGGAAAGCAAAACTCAATCCACATAGGATATCACAACACAATCCACAGAGGATAGTAAACGTAAATCCACACAGGATAGCACCACACAATCTACACAGGAATGTAAAATAGGATTCAGGTCACACAGGTATACTTCCTCAAATGACGATAGAGATAATCAGAAGTAACCAATGATTCATCTAAGCTGTCAGACCCACAAAGGATCGGTAGGTTCTAACCCCCGCAATGACCCACATAGGATCGATCATGAAGTTGAACCCAAAGCTATTTGTAAACTCCTTCTCCATCAAGTACTGTGGTTATGACGCTACAACCAAGTGCTTCTCTCTCACCTTGGACTGTTGTAGTACTCGACCTATCGAGTACTGTGGGCCTGCTGGTACAACCAAGCGCTTCCCACCATGGGTCTGCCACTACAACCAAGCGCTCCCCCTCATAGCCTCTAGAGGTACTCCTTCTGTTGAGTACCACGGGTCAGCCGCTACAACCAAGAACTCCTCCGTCATGGGTATGCCGCTACAACCAAGCACTCCCCCGTGCTGCTACAACCATGCACACCTCTGTCGTGGGTCTGCTGCTACAACCAAGCGCTCCCCCTCATAGCCTCCATAGGTACTCCTTCTATTGAGTACCGCAGGTCTGCCGCTACAACCAAGCACTCCTCCGCCGTGGGTCTGCCGCTACAACCAAGCACTCCCCACTGGGCTATCCGTAACACACCAAGTTGTTCGATTAGCAGTTGTCAAGTCTCAACCAGCTCTAGGGTTTTCCGCACACAGTATGCTCATTCCGGAAGGGTCCACTCCATGAGCCAAGAGGTCGATGCATCAAATGACATGTAATCTGGAGTTGACGTGTCCCAAGATGTACCGTAGTAGTCACTTCCGAAAACACAGAGGATTCTCGTACTGTTTTCATCATCGTCGCAGTCAAATCCAGTGAGGATTTCTGTACAGTCGTCGTCCTCACAGCAGTAGTTGCAGCCAACCCTAGGGTTCCCGCACACAGCAAGCTCGTTCGGGAGGGTCCGCTCCACGAGCCGAGAGGCTGATACATCAACTGACACATAGTCCATAGTTGATGTATCCAAAAGTTTCGTATCGCCAACAGGAACTCAACGTCGCAGATGACACGTCAATCCGACGCCCAGTCTGAGAGTTATTGGCTTTTTCGTCCCAGTGCCCCGGTTGGTTTTAAAGGAAAAACCAACCCGATCGTACTCCACCTGCGTCCAAGCCTCGTGCGGAGTATTACATAAGATCCGTCTCACTTAGAGGAATCCACCAATGTCGACGGCACTTCAATCGGACGTCCGGAGCTCAAGATATGAGCATTTCACTTCGAGGGCCCGGTTGGTTTCATGGACGAACCAACCCGGCCGAACCCAAAGTATTCCGAAACCTTGAGTGTAATATACCTAAATCACCGTTTCGATCCAAGGATCGTGTTGCCGCTGAAAGCACGTCAATCAGAGGTTTGTAGCCCATGATATGGGCAAAATACCGAAAAGGTCCGGAAACGGGGGGTCTGGGCCCGGACCGACCCGGCTGGACCCGGTCCGGCCCGGCTCGGCTCGGCCGAGCGGCCGAGCGACGCGGGGGGTGCGCTGCCCCCACGTGTCATCACCCCGGCCCCTGTGGGGGGCTGCCCTGTGGTCAGCGGACGCAGAAATGCTGCGTCCCGTGTGCGCCGGACCCGCGCGGTCGCGGGTCCGCGGGCGCCGCCGCCGCCGCGGCCCTGTCTGGCGGCGCGCTGGCGACCCGTGCCGCCGGTGGCTTCCGCGGGCCACCAGAGTTGCTCCGGTGGTCCATTTTCCTTCCCGTCTATGCCAAATCTCCTCTCGGATATCGCTCTTCACTGCAGAAACAACGGATCGTCCCTGCGGCTTGTTTTGTCGTCGCCCTCCAATCCGCGCATCAACAAAGAAGTACGGAGGGTTGTCGGGCTGTGTTTGTTTGGCCCGCACCCTCTGCGTTAGATGATAACAGTTGGGAGAAATAATCAATACATAGAAAAAATAACAAATAAAAATTTTAATAAATTAAAATTGTTCTTATGAAACCGGGTTCATTGTTTTGAACGGAAACATACACGGAGTAAAATCATTCCCAACAAAACCCCTACCTCGTCAAGTCGTCACACGAGAGTTCTTCGCGGAATTGACCATCGCGGAACAAGGGAATCGTTGCGTCGCGGAAGGGCATCGCATCGACGATCTCCGAGGATCAAGAACATACAGATTTTATTTTAATAATTAAATCCATATTGAAGTTATAATCCACAAAGGAATTTAAAGAACCGCAATCTCTCACCTCAACGGATGATCAAAGATTTTGTTGCGGAGGAAGGAACGTCGCAGAAGAACGTCGCGGGAGAGGAAATGTCAGAGTCGCAACACATGGCGTCACGTCGTCGATTTCCGCGGGTCGGCGTTCTTCGTTGGAGGCCGACGTTCTTCGCATTCTTCACGAAGAAGGCGGAAGATCCTTAGAGATTATCCAAAGGTTTAACACAACATTTCAAAAAGAAGGTGGGTTGGCCTTATTTTATTAACATGCCAACCAAACGAAAACGTGTTAAGAAACGAACGTAATTAATTCATAGAATAAATTTTCAACGAATAAACTGCCAAATTAATAGGAGCGTTTAATTGTTCAACAAAACGCCCCAGTTGACTTTCATAAAGACGGGTTTTCGCGGGTGCGTTACTTAGCGGAAAAGAAACGATAGGGATCATGCGGGCCCCACCTCACAAACATCCTACCAAGTGGGTAGGATATTTTGGATTGCACCCTATCCGTTTCAACTGAGCTTAAGCAGCTTAAAGTGAAATAAAAATAAAATTGTCATACAACTTTATTTTATTTCATTACTTAAATCCAAAAATTAAAAATGACAACCGAGCAAATGCAAATCTGGAAGAGGCGTTTCTAATCAAAAATCGGCACTGTGATTCCATCGGTGCCCTCGGAATTCGATTTTGGGCACCAGTTTCAAAGTTAGAAAAACCTACTCGTCCGTTCACTGAACGTACCCGAGCCAAACTTCAAAAAGTGATTCCGGGCACACTGGGCCTCAGAATCAGGTTCCATCGGAAGCTGCGTTCTTGTAAAATTCCCAAAAAAATTAAGAAAAAAATTTTCTTGAAATTTACGGGTCTTTACATTACTCCCACCATAGGGCTTTACGTCCTCGTAAAGCTTCATCACAAACTTAGGGATACAAAGGCGGTACTGAGTACACATCTGAGCCTTCCGCTCCCAAGAGCTCTCCTGGAGGTTCCCGTGCTACCATATGATGCGCACAAGAGGAATCGATCATCCACATAGGACCCACTCCTATTGATCCTCGATCTCCACCGGGACCTCCGTAAAGTCACCCCATCATCAACGTCCAGCTCCCCATGGTCAAAGTTGAGTGAAGGATCGTGCACGTATCTCCTCAGATGAGATACGCAGAAGACGTCGTGCACCCGGTGCAACTGAGGTGGTAGAACCAAACGATAAGCGACCTTTCTAACCCTGCTGAGGACCTGGAAGGTTCCGATGAAGCGTGGAGACAGCTTGCCACCTCGACCAATCTACGTAACTCACGTCGAGGTGAGACCCATAAGAAGACCTGGTCGCCATCTGCGAACTCTAGTGTCCTCCGCCTCCTATCAGCATAAGACTTCCGCCGGCTCCGAGCTGTCCTTATCCGCTCCTGGATGACCTGGACCTTCTCTGTTGTGTCCTGGACCATCTACGGTCCCACAAGAGCTGCTAAGATTTCTTCTTTGCCGATAAGAGAAATCTGGTCTCATCCCATGGATGAACCAAGTTCTTTACCCAATACAGTCAATACCGACATGGATGATACTAACCCATACCAAGGATGACGTCGTAAGGACTAAACGCTACTACCAAGAGATCCAACTGTGACTCTCGTCTCCAAGGGTTGAGTCACACTATCAGCATCAGTGTGTGGTAACTGGGTCTCATCTAGTAGGTATCTCCCAAGTGAGGGTCAATTCAATAGTCTAAACCGGAACCTCTTAGTAACAACATAAGAGAGGACATGAAAGTAGATGCCACAAGAAAAGGTGTCTTTTATTACTACAGCTCAAGTAGAAAGACACAAAGAATCTACAAACATACATCAACAAAACTAGAAGCAATATGAACAAAAGTCTCCAGGTCTGGAGCTAGTCCCGCTCCTGTCCATCTGCTCCTGGAGCTCCATGATCGTAGGCCTCACCTGCCTGAAGCTGAGCTCTCCCATGTCCTCATATCCCCTGCGGTCGGGGTGGACCTCTTGGGGGTGGTGGTGGAAAAACCTCGAAGCATCGTCCACCTCCAGCTGCATGGCCAGCTCCCCTGCCACGATATCCTACTCTATGCGATCTGCCTCGATCGAACCGCTGCCTCTACCTGGGAGGGCCTTCGTTCATCTGTTGGTCATCCGTATGGCGGGTCGGACAGTCACGAGCCATGTGACCAACCCCGCCGCAGGAGTAACACTGTCCGCTCATGATAAGTCGTTTTCCACCCTGGGTGCCTTGTACAAACGATCCTGTGTCACACGGTCGACCACCGGTTGGTCTAGTCCTCCTGGACCCCTGCGTCATCTGTCTACTGCCCGCTACAGAAGACTCTGCCGCATGCCGGCTAGTGGTGGGTCCTGCTTCTGGAGACTGCTCAGTAAGGAAACTCTCCACTAAGAGAGCTCGCTCCAACACCCCTGTTTGTTTCGGAATTATGGGAGAAACAACTGAAACTCTGATCTCTCGCCTGAGCCCCTGCTCGAAGGTTCGGGCCCTGAAGAATGGGTCTCGTACCATGTCCGTGGAATAGCGCGAGAGTTTGGTAAACCTCGCCGCGTACTGGGCTACTGTCATGCTGCCCTGCCGCAGTTGTAGTAGCTCCTAGATGCGCACCGCTCGGAGGGTGGCTGAGACGAACTCTGAGCGAAAAAGGCTCTCAAAGTCCGTCCAAAGGAGTGATGCCTCGTCGTGCACCTGAAGCATCAAGCTCCACCATCTGCCTACTGCCGCATGTAGGAGGCTCGCTGCAAGAACCACCATAAGGTCTGCTGGTGTCCTTACTAACCGGAAAACTCGTACAACCGCCTCCAGCCAGTCCTCGGCAGCTTGGGGGTCCATCTCCCCACGGAACCTGGGCGGTCGCTGGCGCTGGAACTCATGTAGTGCACTAAGGCGATGTGCATTGTCAGCAGCTGGGGATAGAAGCATCGGTGGATCGGTGGGTAGAGGTACCGCCGGTGCCTATGCTGTCAAAAGGCCATGCACCGAGGCCTCGTTGCTCAGCGGGCTGTCGTCACACACCACTCTCGGAACCCTAGCTGGCTGCCGTCGTGGGGCCATCCTGAAAAGGAAACAGGTGCGCCACGGTCAGAACAATATACCTGGGGAGCTGATACAAAGTAATCACAAAGAAAACTTGAAACACACATGAAATCAATTTTTTCGTGCATTAAGTTGGAAATCGTAAGTCAGGGTCCTGGTGTACGGATACGTCGGCCGCCGCACCAACACTGGGCTCCCTGGACTGATAACCACACTCAATACACTTAACACTATTGCTTCACATAGAAGAAAGTTCAGAGTCTGCAGTAGAACCGAACTCCTTTGATACCAATTTGTCACGACCCGTCCTCGGGGCCCGTGCCGTGACTACCCCAAGCCCGCCTTCCATTGGCCAGGGGCTGGCGACTAGCACCAAGGCGTAAATCCCGGCAAAGGGAAGGCATTTTCTTTGTAAGGTAAACAAAAAACACTACAGAGTAAGCGGAAGTAAAACACTAAGTAAAAACTGAAACAAGCTGTGCTGAAAGTAAAGGGGGCCGGAAATACAAGCCCAACTGTAAAGTACAACTAAAAGGGAAAAGCCGCCGCGTCGAGCCATCCTCTGGAAGTCCCACCTGAAGGGTTAGTACAGATAGCCTCCACAGCTCCTCAGTCTAGCCGTCCGCTCCGAGTACACCCCGCCCAGTGGTCCACCTCCAGGTACCGTCCTGCTCCGCAAGCCTCCTCCACGATCAGCGCTGTCCGTCATCTGCAACCAACACAACGTAGTGCGGGCATAGCTCGTGCAGGGGTGATTATAAGCTACTCAGTAGGGACCTCGAGACCCCCGAAGGCCTCCCAAAATCCACAAAGGATAAACCACAAAGGAAAGATACAATCACGAAGTAACATCCGAAACTGCTTAGGTATATGCCCATACATATACCTAAGTCATCAATTCTCATCTGGCTCCAACATCCGAGCCCAAGCACAACCCAATCCACACTGGAAGCAAAATGTAAATCCACACAGGAAAGCACAACACAATCCACAAGGGAAAGAAAAACGTAATCCACATAGGATAGCACAACACAATCCATAGAGGAGAGTAAATGTAAATCCACACAGGATAGCACCACACAATCCACACAGGAAAGTAAAACAGGATTCAACTCACACAGGTATACTTCTTCAAATGACGATAGAGATGATCAGAAGTAACCACTGATTCATCTAAGCCGTCGGACCCAAAAAGGATCGGTAAGTACTAACCCCCGCAATGACCCACATAGGATCAATCATGAAGTTGAACCCAAAGCTATTGGGAAACTCCTTCTCCATCAAGTACTGTGATTATGCCGCTACAACCAAGTGCTTCTCTCTCACCTTGGACTACTGTAGTACTCCACCTATCGAGTACTGTGGGTGTGCTGCTACAACCAAGCGCTTCCCACCATGGGTCTGCCGCTACAACCAAGCGCTCCCACTCATAGCTTCTAGAGGTACTCCTTCTGTTGAGTACCACGGGTCAGACACTACAACCAAGCACTCCTCTGTCGTGGGTCTGCCACTACAACCAAGTGCTCCCCCGTGATGCTACAACCAAGTGCACCTCTATCGTGGGTCTGCCGCTACAACCAAGTGCTCCCCCTCATAGCCTCCAGAGGTACTTCTTCTGTTGAGTACCGCAGGTCTGCCGCTACAACCAAGTGCTCCTCCACCGTGGGTCTGCCGCTACAACCAAGCGCCCCCCACTGGGCTATCCGTAACACACCGAGTTGTTCGATCAGCAGTCGTCAAGTCTCAACCGGCTCTAGGGTTTTCTGCACACAGCATGCTCGTTCCGGAAGGGTCCACTCCACGAGCCAAGAGGTCGATGCATCAACTGACATGTAATCCGGAGTTGACGTATCCCAAGATGTACCATAGTAGTCACTGCCGAAAACACGGAGGATTTCCGTACTGTTTTCATCATCTTCGCAGTTGAATCCACTAAGGATTTCTATACAGTCGTCGTCCTCACAGCAGCAGTTGCACTCAGCCCTAGGGTTCCCGCACACAGCAAGCTCGTTCGGGAGGGTCCGCTCCACGAGCCGAGAGGCTGATACATCAACTGACACATAGTCCAGAGTTGATGTATCCAAAATTTCCGTATCGCCAACAGGAACTCAACGTCGCAGACGACACGTCAATCGGACGCCCGGTCTGAGAGTTATTGGCTTTTTCGTCCCAGGGACCCGGTTGGTTTTAAAGGCAAAACCAACCCCACCATACTCCGCCTGCATCCAAACCTCGGGCGGAGTATGACAAAAGATCTGTCTCACTTAGAGAAATCCACCAAAGTCGACGGCACGTCAATCGGACGTCCGGAGCTCAAGATATGAGCGTTTTCGCTCCGAGGGCCCTGTTGGTTTCGTGGACGAACCAACCCGGCCGAACCCAAAGTATTCCGAAACCTTGAGTGTAATATACCTAAATGACCGTCTCGATCCAAGGATCGTGTTTCCGCTGACGGCGTGTCAATCGGAGGTCCGTAGCCCATGATATGGGCAAAAGACCGAAAAGGTCCGGAAACAGGGGGTCTGGGCCCGGACCGACCCGGCCCGACGCCCTGGGTCGGCCCGAACCGGGTCGACCCGAAACTGGTCGAACTAACCCGGATCGGCTCGGCCGCGCGACCGAGTGACGCGGGGGGCGCGTTGCCCCCACGTGTCATCACCGCGGCCCCCGCGGGGGGCCGCCCTGCGGTCAGCGAACGCGGAAATGCCACGTCCCATGTGCGCCGGACCCGCGAGGCCGCGGGTTTGCGGGTGCCGCCGCCGCCGCGGCGCGCCGGGGCGCCACCGCCTCCGGCCACCGGAGTTGCTACGGTGCTCCGTTTTCCTTCCCGTCTACGCCGAAGCTCCTCCTGGGTCTCACTCCTCACTCCGGAAACAACAGATCGTCTCTGCGGCATGTTTTGTCGTCGCCCGCCAATCCGCGCATCAACGAAGAACTGTAGAGGGTTGTCGGGCCGTGTTTGTTTGGCCCGCACCCTCCGTGTTAGATGATAACAGTCGGGAGAAATAATCAATACATAGAAAACATAACAAATAACAATTTTAATAAATTAAAATTGTTCTTATGAAAACGGTTTCATTGTTTTGAATGGAAACATCCACGGAGTAAATTCATTCCCAACAAAACCCCTACCTCGTCAAGTCATCGCACGAGAGTTCTTCGCGGAATCGACCATCATGGAACAAGGGAATCGTTGCGTCGCGGAAGGGCGTCGCGTCGACGATCTCCGAGGATCAAGAACATACAGATTTAATTTTAATAATTAAATCCACATTGAAGTTATAATCCACAAAGGAATTTAAAGAACCACAATCTCTCACCTCAACGGATGATCGAAGATTTTGTTGCGTAGGAAGGAATGTCGCAGAAGAACGTCGTGAGAGAGGAAACGTTGGCGTCGCGGCACACTGAATCACGTCGTCAATTTCCGCGGGTCGGCATTCTTCGTTGGAGGCCGACGTTCTTCACGTTCTTCGCATTCTTCGCGTTCTTCACGTTCTTCGCGAAGAAGGAGGAAGATCCTTGGAGATTTTCCAAAGGTTTAACACAACATTTCAAAAAGAAGGTGTGTTGGCCTTATTTTATTAACATGCCAACAAAACGAAAACGTGTTAAGAAACGAAGATAATTAATTCATAGAATAAATTTTCAACGAATAAACTGCCCAATTAATAGGAGCGTTTAATTGTTTAAGAAAACGCCCCAGTTGACTTTCATAAAGATGGGTTTTCGCGGGTGCGTTACTTAGCAGAAAAGAAACAATGGGGCTCGTGTGGGCCCCACATCACAAACATCCTACCAAGTGGGTAGGATATTTTGGATTGCACCCTATCCGTTTCAACTGAGCTTAAGCAGCTTAAAGAGGTCTTTAAGTAGCTTTAAGTGAAATAAAAATAAAATTTTCATACAACATTATTTTATTTCATAACTTAAACCCAAAAATTAAAAACCACAACTGAGAAAATGCAACTCCGAAAGAGGCGTTTCTAAGAAAAAACCAGCGCTGCGATTCCATCGGTGCCCTCGGAATTCAATTCTGGGCACCAGTTTCAAAGTTAGAAAAACCCGCTCGTCCGTTCACTGAACGTACCCGAGCCAAACTTCGGAAAGTGATTCCGGGCACACCGGGCCTCGGAATCAGGTGCTGTCGGAAGCTGCGTTCTTGTAAAATTCCAAAGAAAATTAAGAAAAAAATTTCCTTGAAATTTACGTGTCTTTACAACGAGTTTCTATGATGATGCATGAAAACTCAACTATTGGGCCTTACCAAGCCATGAGTCAAAACTCAAAAAATCTCAAAACTTTTTTCACATCACATAACAGGTGCATCACCCAAGGTGAAATACTATTCAACTGTAATAAAAAATAACAATAATAACTATTCCATCCTAGGTACTTGGGTTATCCCTTGAAGATTGGTTAGCTATTCCAATACTCGAGCTCATAACCAAGTCCCGAAGCTTCCTTGTCAGCTATATATATTTCCCAAATATTAATAAAAAAAATAAAATAAATGAAAACTATTCTATAATACCACGTTGTATTGTCATATAATGGGTTCTAAAAATGGAATCAACACACTAGTCAGTCACATTACCTCATGTACACCTCCCTATACACAACAGGTTATAGACTAGAAGAAAGGGTCTATTATAGATCATGGGGAGACTATACCATGTTTTCATTAGATTAAAATACCAGATGAATATAAATATACAATAACTATGTATAATACCTTGACTAAAACAATACCAATATAATAATATAAACATAACTATGAATACAATATAAAACTAAATAGTAGATATGCCATGCCAAATACTTGTCAAGTGTGAAAATGATTGCCCAATGTAAAGACTCTAACGACTCCCCAGAAGTCCCTAAACAATGTATGTTTCCCTCATTCATGATCCATCCCCAAATCATCCATCTTAAATAGGGACCTTGCCCTTAACATGTCCTACAAAACATGAAATATATTGAGGTACTGATCAGGAAGCCCAAGATGTGTGCGAGTACAACTCATTAGGCCATGACAAATAGTGTATAAAACTATTTATAGTCAATTATAATGTATGGAGTTGTATAAAGAAATAAATTCAATTCATATATAAGTAGTAATCAAATTATTTTTTGTTTTTTATTTAACAACATAATCCCCCAATGTACCTAAGAAAACCCATACCTCAATACCTACTTTAGCACATGCCAAAGTCTAATCAATCCAAAGGATATATAATATATTATAATTATATAGTTACCATTATAGATCTCAACTCCTATATCAGAATTCATTTTTATCATTATTTATTTCAATTCTCATATGAATTCCATTGTTACAATTCACAATTTTATTAAATAATTCAAAAATTAGTTAATCATCTCATACTAATTAATTAACTCAACAATTAATTAATCTTCTCAATATCATTAATTAACTTAATAAATAAATAATATTCTCAATCCCATAAATTGACTCATCAATTAATTAATCTTCTCAATCTCATTAATTAACTCAACAATTAACTAATCTTCTCAATCTTATTAATTAACCCATAAATTAATTAATCTGATATGTCTCAATAATTAAATAAAAAATTAATTAATCTTATAACTCTCATTAATTTTCCAAAAAATAAATTAAAAATATTAATCGTATTAATTTACTAAAAAATTAAATAATTAACTCAATCTTATTAATTAACTCAACAATTAATTAATCTCCTCAATCTCGTTATTTAAGTCAAAACATGACTAATAATCTCAATATCATTACTAATTCAACAATTTGTTTATCACATTAATTTCCTTAATTAATTTACTAATTAATTAATCAAATTCCTCAATCCCAATAATTCTATAATTAATACTTCAATTAATTATTAAATTCTCAATAATTTATCTAATAATTAAGTCCATAATTAATTACTCACAATATATAATTCCAATATCCCCTATTTCCCATTTTCCTTAATTAATTAATTCATAAATTTATTTAATTCAAATAATTTGTGACAAAAATTATATACGACATACCACAATTCATTGATGAATGATCACCCAATGCAAATCCAGAAAATTTGAGTAGCACAATGATGTAGAAGACGATCCAGATCTACAACCATGAATCAAGAACGATATAATTAGGATACCTAAATTGTAGATATCGATATATAATCCTCAATATAGATCAGATCAAAATAGAATGAAAAAACCACTAAAAAATGAATAATAATGGGATAGAGGTGGGAGGTAAATAGAGATGAAACCACTGACTCGATGATGAAAATATCTACAAACCACGCTTTGAATTATCAAGAACGGAGGTAGAAATAAATTGGAATCCATAAAGAAGGCTTTAGAAATGAGATAAATCAGTTATAGGTCATTCTAGGGAGATTGGGAGTATTAGAAGGGGGTTCATAATTTTTTAATAAATTTCCAGTGATTAAAATCTCGTATGTATGGTTTTCGATTCAGGGCATACTATTTCTTCTAATAGTAAACCTTAACTGTGCAACGGTTCTAGGGGGTTCATCGTTTCTCCTAAGAGGGTGAATGGTTTGAGAAACTATGTGCTAACCGTCCAAAACCCCATTATCCAGGATTTCACGATTTTCTGGGATTGGGTGCACGGTGATGGAAAACCATGCACAAACGATGCACTGCCCAATTTTTAAAAAATTTACTAATTTTCAACCAAACACACCCCAAATTATACCCCAAATGAGAAGCAATCCTCAAATGAAAATAGTGTACCTGATATCAAGCTCAAGAAATCTCCAGAAAGGTCAGAATCTTATAGGTGATATCATGTGTTGGTTCTACCTTGTACTTCCTCAACAATGATATGTGGAACACATCATGTACATTATAGTGACTTAGTGGCATTTCCAAAAATCAACTCACAAATACAATTCATTAGAGGATTTTAAAGGGTTTGATGTTCATGGGGCTCAATTTACCTTTCTTATCAAACCTACAAACAATTTTCTATTGAAAAACATTCCAATAAAACGTGACTTCAAACTTGAAATTCAGAGTCTTTCATCTAGTTATTAGCATAACTTTTTTTTTGTATTGAGGTACTTTATTATGAGTTTTAATATCCTTTATTATTATCATTTTCTCCTTAAAAAGATATGGTCCTACAAGATTCCCTTCACCAAGTTCATCCCAACAATTTAGAGTACGACATATCTTGCTGTGTAATGGTGTATATGGATCCATTTGAATACTTGAATGGAAGCTATTATAAAAGGAAAACTCTAAAAAAAGGTAAATATTCATCCCACATACCTTGAAAGACATGTAAAAAAGATATCAACATGACATATATGTATTGGATAGTATTATGAAACTATACATTGGCTTGAGGGTGATAAGAAGTGCCGAAATGAATCTTAGTGTCCAGATATATGAAAATAATTTTCTAGAATTTTGATGTAAATAATAGATCATGATCAGACCACTTTGAGAAAAACTGATTTTTGGGACATGTTGTTTACGAAGGGAGAAAATCTCGTCCCAAATCGTTCGTCAAAGAGGTTATTTGCGATGGGAGAATCAACTAGTCGTAAATAATTTGTTGTTTGCAACGAGACTTGAGATCCCGCCCCAAAAACATAAACGCGGTTTGGCTCAGTTTAAGCACCAAATCACTTGGAAAGGTATTTGTGACGGGGAGGCAACTCCCATTGGAAATACCAGGAGGCAGTAAATACTAATCATGATAGGACCAGTTGCAAATACCCAAAGATGGTAAAGACTATTTGCGATGAGATGTTGTTCGGTCGCAAATAGTGTGTCTGCAGGTCACCTTTTGCAACAGGTCGCGCCGCAAATACCCTTTCAACTGCCAACAATAATTAACGTGGCTGAAGGTATTTGCGATAGGACCCATCACAAATAATAGTATTTACGATGGGAATCCCATCGCAAATAGTCCTGTCGCAACTAATTTTACCTATATATACTCACCATCCATTTTTTTCCTTCCTTCCCCTCAATTCCTACTTTCTCTGTCTATCTAAACTCTAATTTTAGTGTGAAAATTTTTCAGAGTTATATTTTTTTATGAAGAAGTTGTGAAGCCGTGTACAATTATAAGAGATCAAGTTTAAAGCTATTTATGTTTTATTTAATTTAATATTTACTTAATTTTTATATTAATTTAAATTATTGTTGATTAGTTGTAATTAAATTAGATTTAAATTGTTTTGTCCTTAGTCTTTTTCTGTAATAATAAATTGAAATTAGCGGTACTAATTCTTATTAATTAGTTATAATTAATAATTATTAACGATAATTAGTAATGTATATAAATAATTACCAGTATTTACTAATTAGTAGCTTTAATTTTCCGTAATTAAAGGTAATTAACGCTAATTTGCAATAATTAGAAAAAATAGCAATAGATAGGAAAATATTAATAATTAGGAAAAAAAAGTAATAAATATTTACAATTAGTAACAAATACTAATAATAAGTAATTAATACTAAAAATTAGTAATAAATTGTAATAATTAGTAATAAATAATAATAATGAGTTATAAATAGTATTAATCAGTAATAAATAGCAATAAATAGTAATAAATGGTATTAAATAGTAATAAATGGTAATAAAAAGTAATAAATGGTAATAAATATTGATAAATAGTAATTAATAGTAATAATTAGTAATAATTAGGAATAATTAGGAATAATTAGGAATAATTAGTAATAATTAGTTATAATTAGCAATAAATAGTAATAATTAGTAATAAAATGCAATAAAATGCATTAATAGAAATAAATAACAATAAATTGCAATAAATAGGGATAAATAGAAATAAGTAGTGATAAATAGGAATAAATATCAATAAATAAAAATAAGTAGAAAAAAATAGCAATAAATAGCAACAAATACTTATAAATGGGAATAAATTGTAATAAATATTAATGATAAGTAATAAATACTAATAATTAGTAATAAATAGTAATAAATGGTAATAATTGTTAATAATTAGTAATAAATAGTAACAAATAGAAATATATATTAATAAATAGGAATAAATATTAATAAATAGAAATAAATATTAATTAATAGTAATAACTAGTAATAATTACTAATAATTACTAATAGATAGTAACAATTAGTAATAATTAGTAACAATTAGTAAAAATTTGCAACAATTACGAATAATTAGTAACAATTAGTAACAATTACTAATAATTAGTAATAATTTTTAATAATTAGTAAAAATTAGTAATAAATAGTAATAAATAGTATTAAATAGAAATAAATAGTTATAAATAGTAATAAATAGTAATGAATAGTAACAAAAAGTAATAATTATAAATAATTAGTAATAAATAGAAATAAGTTGTAGGAAATAGTAATAAATAGTAATAAATTGTAATAAGTACTTATAAATAGTAATAAATAATAATAAATTATAATAAATAGTAATAATTAGTAATATATAATAATAATTAGTAATAATTAGTTATAATTAGTAATAATTTGTAATAATTGTTAAAATTTAGTAATAATCAGTAATAATCAGTAATAATCAGTAATAATTTTCAATAATTTGTAATAATTAGCAATAATTTGTAATAATTTGTAATAATTGGTAATAATTAGTAATAATTAGAAATAATTAGTAATAAATAGTAATAAGTAGTAATAAATAGTAATAAATACTAATAAATAGTAATAAATAGTATTAAATATTAATAAAAGGCAATAAATTGTAATAAATAGTAAAAAAAGTAATAAATACTAATAATTAGCGATAATTAGTAATAATTAGTAATAATTAAAAATAATTAGTAAGAATTAGTAATATTTAGTGATAATTAGTAATTATTAGTAATAAATGATAATAATTAGAAATAATTATGAATAATTAGGAATAATTAGGAATAATTAGGAATAATTAAGAATAATCAAGAATAACTAGGAATAATTAGGAATAATTAGGAATAATCTAGAATAACTTAGAATAAATAGGAATAAATAGGTATAATTAGGAATAATTAGCAATAATTAGAAATAATTAACAATAATTAGCAATTATTAGGTGTTATTTGCAAAAATTGGCAATAATTAGCAACAATTATCAATAATTAAGAATAATTAAGAATAATTTGATATAATTAGGAATAATTAGGAATACTTAAGAATAATTAAAAATAAAATCAATTGTAATAAATTGTAATAACTTGGAACAATTTTCAATGGATTGGCAGAACTCCTTATGCTTGATGAATCTTCTCCTTTCAACTCTCATCGAGTCAAAACATTATAAAAAATATGCTTCTAAGTATGTATATATAATCTCATATTCACAAGTTTGGATATGAATTCGTAAGAACACATTTTTTATAAAGTGTTCAAGCAGTGACAGTTGCAATGGGAGGAGTCATCGACGAAAATGGGGCTCTTTTGTCCAAGACCTCATTTACTTGAATCTTTCTCAGACTGAAATCACAATGAAGAATCTGCTCAGAGGTAGTCTTATACATTCTTTTATACATGATAAACGATATGCATACCTCCGAGAAGATTCTACATTGTTATTTTAGTGTGATAAAGATGCAAGTAAATGAGACGTCAGAAAAAATATTAGTCGTCAATACACAATTGTGTCCCCCATAATTAATAGTAATTATTAAGATGTAGATATAATTATTTATCTTTTTTTTTCTGGATAGTTTTTTCATATTTCAAATTAATCATAAGAAGTAATGATTTTATATTTCATAGAAAAATATGGAACAAGGAAGTCTACTACAATCATTATTAGATGATCACGCTTGAATAAATCAGTACAAAAATAAAAATGGTTCTGGTTTAAATCCTTTATATATTGAGGGTGTAAAAGATTTATTATCATTTGCATCATCAAAAACAGATTTTTTTAAAAGGTAGAACTATGGGCTTTTGTAAAAAATGTTCTCTGAGAACATCTGAAAAATTTGAAAAGGATAGGGGACATCTCTTACATTTTAGTTTTCAACTAGATTATGTTTTTTGGTATCAACACGGTGAACAATGTTCCATAAAAGATACTAATAACTTCTTTCCATATCCATCACAGTTTCAAAATTTAGTACTTGGTGTTGCAGGTCCATCTGTTCAACAAATTGAAACTCATGATGATATTAATTTAACTCCTATGTTAGAACCATCCCAATTTAATGAGTTGTTGAGATCTTTTGAGGATTCCTTATATCATGGATTCAATATAATAAAATTAGAAGATATTGAAAAATTTAAGGCTCTTAAATCAGATATTGCAATGTCAAAAAACTGTTTTGATCAGATATTTTCTTTTGTTAAAACACTGTTACCTATAAGAAATGTGTTGGATATAAATTACTGTGAGAGAAAGGGGCTGGTTCATAATCTAGGCTTTAGTTTTTAGAAGGTTTATGAATGTGAAAATGATTGCATCTTATATTCTAGTGAAAATGAGTAGTTGCATAGTTATCCCACATGTGGAAAATCAAGGTATAAAAAAACTCAACCAGGGATGTCTGGATTGATTCATGTAAAACAGTTGAGATATTTCCCACTTACACCTAGGTTGTAGCATTCATTTATGTCTCAAGAAAACCTCGCCAATGATGTCATGGAACAAAACCAAGATTTCAATTGGTAAAATGTTGAATCATCTATTGGATGATGATTCATGTAAATATTTTGATCGACTGCATCCGTCAATTTCTTTAGATGCCTTGAACATGCGATTGGGTGTTCCTACTGACAGTTTTTGTCTGTTTGGTTCTTATGGTAGTCAGTATTCATGTTGGAATATCTTTATAACTCTGTAAAATTTACCTCTATGGATGTTGATGAAGGAGCCCTATATCTTTTTGACCATATTAATCCCAAAATATTTAAAAAAATATTGATGATTATTTGAAACCATTGATTTATGAGTCAAATTCATTATGGAGTAATGGTGTTAGTACATATGATGTTGCGGTGAAAAAAAATTCCATATGAAAAGATGCATCGTTGAGGACAATTAGTGACTTCAGCATATGGCATGTTATCTGGTTGTAGTACACATGGTCGGAAATCATGTCCTTGATGTATGAAATCCAACAAAGCATTTGGGCTCATCAATGTAAAAAAACCATTCTATTTTGACTATCATCACATATTTTATTCCAACCAATCATTCTTTTTAGATGAACAAATCTCATTTTCGATAAGGCACAACTAAAAGCGATGAACTGCCAAAAATGATCTCATGTACATAGCTAAAATAATTTTTTTTATCGTTACCTCCCTTCACATTTGGTAAGACAGTAATTCAACAAAAAATTCATGTCTTTGGGAAAGAAAATATTGGGATAAAACATAGAATATTTTTCGATCATCAATATTGGTCTAATTTGTTGGTTCGTCACATGTAGGATGTCATGCATATTGAGAAAAATTGTTTTGATAATTTATTTCATAATGTTTTGGATACACCATGTAATACCAACGATAATGTAAAGGCATGATTAGATGTAGACCAAATTTGAAGATGATCGGAACATAAAATATTTCAAAATGATTGATCACAGTGGTAATGAAGAAAAAATTGGCTTATACACTGTCCAAAGAGAGTCAGTCATTATTTTGTCAGTGGATTTCAGATTTGAGACTTTCAGATGGTTATGCATCCAATTTGGGTAGATGTGTTAAGAATGATCATATTACTGAATTAAAAATTCATTATTGTGATGTTATAATGGAAAGACTCATTCCAATTGGAGTTAGAGGTTTGTTGAATTATATGATTTGGGATTTGATAACAGACATATCATAATTTTTTTTGAGACACTAGTGTGGAAAATATAGACTACGATACACTAAGAAAGAAAGAAGAAGATGTTGTTGTAATTAAATGTAAACTGGACAAAATCTTCCCACCATTTTCGTTAACTCAATGAAACATCTAATATTACATTTTAAACATGAAGAAAATTGTGGAGGTCTGATATAGTTTCTATGGATGTACCCATTTGAGAGTTGCATGCATAAATTGAAGAAAAAAGTACATAAAAAGGCATCCGTTGATGGATGAATTGTTGAAGCTTAGTTGCAAGACTAAATTTCTTTTTTTTCTCTCATTATTTTGAATCTTTATATCCCTTAAAACACAACCGCATGGTAAGGATTGAGGGGAATGTTTATGATTAAATGGACAATAAATTATTAGTTTTTAATCATCCAGAGCTTGGATTCAGTGAAGTTCATGAATGATGGATTTTGGATGATGAACATCACAGAGATCATACATATGAGTTTCTCAATTTTGAAGAAATGACATCATTTTTACTATGAGTGATTATATCACTTATTCTATAATTTATGTTATAGTAAGTAAACATATTTTATTTTTTGGTTATATGATAATAATATAAAGAGACAACTTCAACAATATGACCCTCATCCTACTGGTAGTCTAGGAGGTATGCTAAGGGGGTGTGATCTTGCATGATTGATGATTCCTGACCCCATCCTCGAGCGACGTCCACATAATAGATTTGATCCATGCACACATATGTACTGTAACATGGGTATTTTAGTTAGAATTCATTAATTTATTTATATACGAATTGTTTGATTATTTATTCTTTTTTAATAGTTTTTTGCATGTAGCTATTAGATAGGGGAGCACTATCTTGCACAATTATTTTTCTCAGCCATGGATTACATGGGAACAGATTTCTATTGATGTGAAGCTTGGCATGTTCAATCATTAGATATTACGTATATAAATAATATTTATTTTGAAATTTATTTCATTAATAACTTTATATTACAAATTATCTGTTTGGATTATGGTATCCCATCAATGATAGCATGCATGACACTATCGACGTGGCATGGTAGGTGTCTACGTGTGAGAGTTTCCATCCGCTTTTGCACAATTTGAGAAGAAAAACCAATAAGAAAGTATGAGTTAAATTATTTGATTCGTGTAGATCCCACTGAACAAATGACATTTCATCTCAAATTTTTGATGGATTATGTGCACATTGGTTGAGTGGTGGATTTTAGAGGAGATCTTCATTGGGATGGAAAACTGAGGGAGACAAGAGGTGACACATCGAGCTGGTAGTCATACATTCAATATGCATAGAGAGCATCTATTAAGTATCTTTATAAAATATTTTATATAACAATAAATATAAAAAGTTAATTTTATATTTATATAGGCGGTCAAGCATCAAAATATTATGGAGTACGAAGTTTATCGGAGAATGTACAATGATCTAGCTCCTGGAGAGATTAGAAGTGATCACCAGCATCAGGTCATGTTCAGTATTATATCCTTTTCAATTTGAAAATTAACTGTATATAATAGTTTCACTATTTTAATTTTAAATTGGAATATAAGGATTGATATGAGGCCACGACCTCTCAGACATAGGCTGAGATTCATGATGAGACGACTGATCAGATTAGTGCCCACCATTTCAATGAGGTGGCATGGATGTAGGCAACTCAGTATGCCTTTGAGAAGGGTTGGGTAGTTGGTATCATATCTCATTTGACTCATAGGAATTATTATGGTACTACTTCGATGCCAGCTTCCAGCTTGAGAGGAGATCGTGGAGAGGAATCATCCTCACCCTCACAGTATCAAGAGGAGTTACAAGCTCAAACTGAGATTATAAAGAGTTTGTTGTAGGAGTAGGAAGAGATACATCAACAGCAGTAGTAGCAGCAGTATCAGTAAGAGAAGAATATGCATCTATGGAAGTAGTAGCAGGACCAGCATCACAAGGAGGAGATGCGTCGATGGCAGTAGCAGAAGCAGGAGCAGATGGAGTATATACACTGTCTGACTCGTAGATTCCTCCACAATCTCCTCCAGCTCCCTCAAAAGCTTCATAAGACTATATCCCTAGTGATTTTTTTTGTCATGTTAAAAACATTTGAATTCAACATTTGTTGTAATATGAAATATTTTACAGTTTTTTCTTTTTTATTGATGTGAATATTTTATAATTTAATTTTTTTTACTTTTTATTATTCTTAATATTTTAATATTTTAATATTTATTATTAGTATTATATTTTTTAATATATTTGTATTTTAATAATAATAATAATTTATATTTTTTTATATATTATTTTTGGGAATATTGATAATTTTAATAATTTTTAATTTTTTTTCCTTATTTTAATAATATTAATATTATATTTTCATTAATCATAATTTTATTATTATTATTTATTTTATTGAGTATTTATTAAGTGACCTTTTGTGATGGGACACCAGCGCAAATATATTATATTATATATATATATATATATATATATTTAAAAAGGTATTTGCGATGGGTCCTGTTCTCGTCGCAAATTATTTTTTATGATGGGCTCGTTGCAAATGGTTTAGGTATATATAACATACATAAATAGAGATTTACTTTTTATGGGATGGTGGGTTAGTCCCAAATAATATTCGCGATGGACGCATTTCAAAAATAATATATATATATTTATATCATGTAAATAATCAGGGATTTATTAGCGACGATACAATTTCTCATCACAAATTGTAGTTTTTGTGATGGCACCATCGCAAAAAATACTTGTTGTGATGGGCCCATCAAAAGAAATACTTTTTGCGACACCGTTTCATATAACGGGCTATTTGCGATGGGACCCCATCGCAAAAGATCTTCTATGACAGTATCCCATTGCAAATATCCTGTTTCAAATAGCCCGTAATCCAGTAGAGTACACAATTGACATTGTTGTTAAATGAAGTCTTACAACATCATTAATATATAATCAATAGATTTTATGAAGAGGTAAATACTCCTGTATAGAAAATAGATGTATAGATTTTATAGGGAAATTTATAATAACTCATATTGAATATTGTTTATGGGAATATTTGGAAATATAATGAAGAAATCCCATATAATGGAATGCCACTTCCACATAATAACAGGTAGATATTTCATGACTCCTCTTGGATTTTTTCTCTCAGACATCACCTATTGAAAAACCAAATATCTTGATACATAATCAACAACTTATAGTTTCATGATATCTCACCAAAAATGACCATTCAAATCCCAATTCATATTATTACTACCGTTGTGTATAGACAAAATTTAGATGTAAGATTCATCTAATAATTCCATTTTCATCTCATGTATAGATGGATCACATAGTATCTTTCCAAATTTTAGAATTCCATCTTAAAAATAAAGTCTACCAATTTCCCATCATTCATGAATTTAATTATCCTTCGGAAATTTTCATCAATATATTGAGAAATTTTTATCTTTTCCAATGAATATGGTTTGACAATTATATGAAAAAGTATTCATGTTTCTCCTTACTTACCAATTCTAATATTTATAATCACTAAATCCATTAATGTATGATCTCTATAAATCCCTAATTTGGTCTATACTCCATGATATTTTCTACTCAATGAATACCCTCCTTTATTTTCCTTCCATGGGTGGATGTTAAAAAAAATAAATATCCTTGAGTAGCTCACTCCATCTTCTTTTCCCCAATATTCACATTTTTCTATGAAAAAAGGTATTTTAGTCTCTTATGATCAATATATATCTCACATATTTCTTCAAAAATATAATATCCTCATATATTCAATGAAAATATTATGGAATCCAACTCAATATGTGGGGTTGTATAGTTCACCTCATGAATTGTTAACTACATCAATGTATATACAATAACTTTGTAATTCTATATGAGGATACAACCATGCCCCTTCATTGATGTGTTGTTATATATATAAAATCCATCATTTCCTAAAGGTATAGTAAAAATTAGATCCTTGAAAAATATCCTCTTCAATTCATCAAAACATTATCCACATTCCTTCATCAATGTGAACATAACCCCTTTACATGTATTCTTTGTTAATCGGAAAAGAAAATGGGAATTTTTTTGAACATATTATTCTTAATAAACTACGAAACCAATAAAACTACATACCTAAATTATGTTTGTTTGTGTAGGATATTATTTGAGTTCCCTTTTCTTCATAGGAGTGAATAATGTTCCATCAATAGAGACAATATGGCCTTGAAAATAAATCTTTTGTATCCAGAATTCACACTTTATAAATTTCATATATAATTCATTTACCTTAAGGGTATTAAGAAGAATACTTAATTCATTTTCATGATCATAATATATTTCAGAGTGCACTAAGATATCATTAATAAACACGATAACAATTATTAGGAAAATCATTGAATGCTATATTAAATATATATGTAAAACAAAGACCACATTAGTCAATCCAAATAGTATTACTATAAACTCATAATGTCCATTCATATATTCCTTTCGTCATAACAATTGATGGTATCTAGAATGATGTTCAGTCTTTTAAAAATATGGATCATCATGATGTGGATCAAATAAGTCATTAACGAGAGACATATGATAATTATTGTTTATCATAATAGAATTGATTTCCCCATTATCAATGTAGAGTCACATTGACCCATAATTATTTTTTATGAAATGAATAGGGGATCCCAACGTGAAACACTTGGGTGTATAAAGACATTATCACACAACTATTGTAGTTTTTTTAAACTAGACTAATTACACAGTATTCAATATTTAGGGATTATTTTATATAGGTTTTTTATCAAGTTATAAAAAAATTTAAAACTCTACTTCCCATTCTAGTGGATTTCTAGATAATTCCTTAACAAATACATAAATTCATTCATATAAAATCGGTACATCTTCAATTTATAGAATACATTTCTCATCCATAGATTATCTCTTCTCCTCTTCCCAAAGAATATCATTCAAATTATCTACTGGGGGTGGGTCTATACAATAATTAGGTTATGAATTATCCACTTTGAAGATAAGGAATTCCGCATCTCTTTCAGGAATTGTAACTTCCTTCAGTTTGTAAAATATTTTTTAAGAATATTTTTAAATAAAATTCAGAAAAACTATTATATAATGTTAAACCATAGGTATGAGAATAAATTTTTAAAATAGATAATATTTATGTGTCATAATGGTAACTTTCTAAAATACCCTTATTTTAGTTTTATTTCTACATGGAGTTTGGACTGATAACTTTCTCCTTTAGGTGAAAGGAAAATATTTAATTTTATTGGAAAATATGGAATATAAAAAAGTGTGTGAGGACCCAAAATGAAAAAAATAATTAGATAAATATTAATATATTATTAATGTACCTTCTACCAAACCATTAGGAACATCATCCTCAATATTATTGATTTCATAAGATTGGCTTTCTTTCCTCAGGATCTTTAGCAGTAATTTTATTTGATGAACAAGTTATTGGTTTGAATGATTCTATATGTATTAATGATTGAAGAACTAGATACAATGTTTTGTTTCATCCCCACATAATCATTATCCCAATGACCATTATATTAATAAATATAACCGATTCACATTCCCTTAATTCTTTTCCAAGGATAATTCTTCCCACAGTTTTCATATGATAAAAATCTCAGCATTCTCATCATCTTTTTTGATATGGCGCATTATGATTATTGTTCATTTATACCCTTATTTTATTGATTTCCCTTGAACATATTAGATCTATAAAATTCATTATCCTATTTCATTTCACAGAAAACTATTTCAACAAAGGATGAAAATGTTTTAGAATATGATTCCCTTTAGAGAATCTTCTTAAGAACATCAAATAAATGATCTGTCTTGGTTTCCAAATTACTAATATTATCCCTATCATACAAAGATAGTCTTGTAATGGTAGACTCAAACTTTAAAACACTATCTTATTATTTTTTATTTAAGCTATGTAACTTTATCTTCAATTATGTTCCTTGCACACTAGGGAAATATTTTTCAATGAATGTTTCTCTAAAAGTTCTCCATTCTATATATTCAATTTTATATTCCGCCCCTATATTCAAGATCAACAACCACCATTGATTAACATCAAATTTGTGAATATATACATCTAATAAAAATTTGATATTTAATTATATCCCAAATATAGTAATGTAATTTCATGGGACTTGATCTATTCCTCATATATTTGTGTATTAGTAGTCATATGAATAGACGAGGGATTTTACCACATGAAATGATCAAATATAGGTGTATCGTGACATGGATTATTATATTGCTCTATTATGGAATGGGTATTCATCCTAACCTAAGTAATATTATATAATCTATTCATGATATACTTCTCTATAAAAAACTAGGATATTAAATCTTTTTAGATGAATATTCATTATATTACAAAAAGCACACGCCTAAGGACCGTAATAGTTTAGTGTATTTGGAAACATGGAATAAGTTCACATAATTTGATTAAAGATCCAAAATATATTACTTAAATATATACCACTTTAGTAATAATACATAAAACCATTCATTATAACATGAGTAATGGAAAAATAAGAAAGGGTGTGCTCAGATACTCTCTAAAGGTAAGTATAGAATATACATAAGCATAACAAAAGCATAAGGTTATAAAAATAGGAGCCTGAAATTTTAAGATCAAACCCTATATATCAATGATCATATATAAAATTCATGCAATTAATTTTTGTAGTTCATAAGACATGAATCATAATATTATCAAAGAACATGATCCATGTGAGTATAACAGTGGCATATGACATGGAATTTGTGGGATACACATAAACTTAAAATATATTATCATAATGATACCTACCAAGAAATTCATAGTATTTTGGGCTTGGAATTTTCACAATTGTAACTAATCTAGGATTGATATGAATTATTGTGTACCTTATTGTTTTGGGCATAAGATTACCTCCTACATACCCTCTTGATGCAGGCTTCAGATGACCTCCCATGTACCCTTTTTTTGTAAGCAAAGGATGACCTCTTATGCATCCTTTGAGTACATCAAAAAAATTAATCACCTAATTCATTATTGGTAGATATAGATCCCAACCATCAAAAAATGAAATAATAAATATATGTAACAATATTTTATATCATTCATCACATCATAAATTATTTAAAGAAATTTGTTTCATAAAAATTTCATTATATAATATCTCATTTTAATGTAATTGGATTCACATTAATTATTCTATAAAAACATAAATAATTTATTAAAAAATATGAATGGTATAATTAGATCACATCCCTAGTATGTAATGAGGAACACCAATACATTTCATATTATATGTAAAATATATTTTATTGGTATTTTTAAAACATTTCATGTGGAAAATATCATTTCCTCTTTGAAAATTTCTTTTTGAATCATAAAACATTTATCAAAACTTTTTCATTGAAATTAACCATTAAAAATTACAAAGAAATAATTTTCAATATTTTAAACATTTTTTAAACCCATTTTCTTTAAATTTATTTAAATATTATTAAAAAATCCATTAAAATATATATAGAAAATATGTTTTTGAAAGAAAAAAAATTTCTGACTAAAGCGACACTAACATTACATGAACCATAAAATATCAAGAAAATAAGTAGAATGATGTTAAAAAATATAAATTAAAAGTATATAAACGTCATAATATAATATTGCTTCATGAAAAAACATGTATATAAAATAAAGAAAAATTAACACCAGAATTACCTCACTGATTTCGTAAATTTTGAACCACAAACCTCAAGAAAGAGAGATCATCAAATGGATATGTAAATACAAATAAATTGTATTATAAGGATAATAGATTACATTAATGGAAAGTACATTCACCACAAAACATAAATCAGTTTTGAATATGTCATAAGTATCATTGAAATAAAAGTCAGACTAGACCCCCTAACACTTTGTAATCAGTCGAATCTTATGTCCCATGAAAGAAAAGGACTATATAGATATGTAAAAACCATAATATTCAGGATAATACTCATAAAATACATTAATGGAAAATATATAAACTATTTATAAGAAATATATGGCGAACATGGCATATATCTCTTGGAAAATAAAACTGAGGTGGAAATCCATTTGATTATGTTCTATCTCCCATCACACCCGTGAAAATATCCTCTTTTTTGGGTATCAAAATTTGATTTGAACAAATGGACTTATTTGGTTGAATTTATTCCCAAAAATCCTTATAGAATGAAGGAAAATAAGTTTGGTAGGAGATTTGGACAAGTTTTCACTGAGAAAAAGTGCATGAGATGTCTAAAGAAAAGAGAAGAAGAGTTTTCCTTTTATAAGAGAGGTAATGGGAACTTTAAAAATTTCTCAAAAGAATAATTTATAATAAATTAAATATTAATATAAATTACTCAAAAAATACATTTATTTGAATATAAGATATGATAATGTTTTAATCTCATAACCCTATATATTTTATATAAGTTTTGGTGTCATTTTAATCCATATAATTTTAATTAATCCTTATTTAACCTATTTTAATTTGAAATATGGTAAAATATTTTTCGATATTAACAAGTTTATGGTTTTACATAAATGATGTAAATCCAACCATAACTGTTCAACTTATTATAGTTTCAAAATTTTTCTAACACATTTGTGATGATTGGTAAGGGGAGATGAGGTATTCTAATGTCCACTTGGATGTTTGTTTCTTTTGAATTTTTTGTTGTTTCATAACGCGTATTCCCTGCTTGTAATGTTTTTACTCTTTCCCATTCTAAAAGAGGCTAACTTTCATTATTAATCAAAGGGGGATTTTCCATCACCCTTTATAAAACAAATATCATAGTGTCTATTTTGACCCAATTCATAACATTGAATTCTTGAATATCAATACAGGATGATAAATTATAACCAATTCACTTAATATAACCCTAATATTAATATTATCCTATTAAATTCTTGTATCACCTTAATTATGTCCAATTATATTTATTTTAATATTTATTATACCATTTAAATGATTGTAGCATTAATTTAATAATTGCTACATCATCAATGTGTAATTACATTTGAAAATTATATCATTAATAAATTTAAAAACATTTTTTTATGATATAAATAATCATTTAATATTTTATAATAATATATATATTCAGGAATATCTTCTTTTAACCCCATATTAATAATATTATACAAATTAAAAATAAGAGTGTGACATTTTTTTCACTTTCTTTGATTTTAATAATATCTAAGTAATTTTCATGCAAAAGTGCTTATTTAATTTTTAAATTAAGATCCTTATGTGTTTAGGGTTTAATTAAATTTATCCAATAACATTTGGTAAAGTTTTATGGTCATATGTTATTCATTATAACTTTCTTTTAACCTAAATTACCCAATTTTACCCATTATGATAGTAAAACAATTTAGCAATGTTACTATTAATAGTGGAGAAAAGAGTCCTAATTATTAAATTTGGAACATATGGTTCCAAATATGGATTCCTTTTTTCAAAAATCATGACAAATAATTGAATAAAATTAATTTAAAATTAATCACATAGATGGGAAGAGAAATCAATCTTTTAATGTGAAAATGTTCACAATATTGAAATGTTTTCATATACAAATTCAAAGTGAAATTGATTTCAAGGAATTAAATTTTATTAAATGATATAAAATTTATCTAATTATTATTTAAAACAAATAAAATAATTAATTTTAAAATATTAATTATTTAGATGGAAAAACCTTTTTTAATTAAAATTAAATATTTTACATTATTCATAAAAAACAGAATGTTTTTAGAATAATACCTTAAAATCAACCAAATTAAATTACTGTATCCCAAATTCAAATAATAATTTTCTTTCTTCTAATAAAAATTATATTTTTATTACAAAATGTATATAATATATGTTCTCCATTAAAATGTGGTAAAATAACCCTTATAAAAATCCATCTTTTCGTTCATAAAATTGGATTTATTTCTATATTATTCATATCAAATATATTGTATGAGTGTCCAAAAAATTATTAAGTATGTAATATATAAATTATATTTAAAAAATCACCAATGGTGGGTTGTTTAATTTTTTTAGAAAAAATTATGTTTGTACATAAAAAATTGTGTTCTTAGAAAAGGAATTTGTTTATTTTCAAATAGTTGTATTATTAATTTATGGATAATTGATGACCAAATTGTTTATTTTATACAAGTGTTTAAATCATATTTTCATAATTTAGTAAGTATTATTTTTAATTTTGTTTCTAATTGCAATGTGGTGACTATAATAATATTTTAAAAACAATACTAATATTATATTTCATTTTGGTAAAACTCAGTCTTGGGGGTAACACAAGATTTAAAAATAACTCTGCATTGTATATAACATAAGACCAAAATAGCATTTCATGTACCAAAATCTAATTTAAGTGTTTCGTATAGCAGAAAATCAACATAGAGTTTCATACAAAAGAATAATAACTTTGTACTATCATATAGAAAGAGAAATATTCATTGTTATGTGAAATGAAAATGTTTGAAAATATTAAATTTATTCAAAAACAAATTTCATAGAATCTTAGGTTGTTACATTATACCCTTTAAAATTAATATCTCCCTTGATATTAATCTAGTTCATCAGTGGTTTAATACTTGAAATATCTTTTTATAGAATCTGAAATCATAAAAATGAATACTAAAACATCTTTTTAAAAAAGGAATTTGAGAAACAAATTGGTTACCCAAATTAACTCATTACTAGTTTTAGACATATGAGAACATAAATGGAAAGTGAAAACATGGACCTAAAAGGGAAATATTATTACCAATTTATGATGGAGAGTGACAGAGAACATCGTTTTCTGAATGTTAATGATCACATAACGATAACCCAATGGGGCTTGGAAAGAGGTCATTGATATGTTCAATAATGATGATAAAAGGAAAACATTTTATTTACAAAATTATTTTAATAATGTTTAAGAGTTTTTATGAGAATATATAGTTACATGATATTAGGACAACATCAACATTTTTTGTATGTTGATCAATTTTCACTTCATCTCCTTTTCCAAGAAATGAAGGTGAATTTGTCGTTCCTGAAGCATTAGTAGATCAAGAGATCCATAAATAGAATGATAGGTCATTCAATCTATCATTATCACAAAAAAGGTTATTAACAGTTATCCAATATTCATAAATACTTATATGGGGAGATAATACAATTATATCTAAAACCTCATCTGAAGCTTAATATAAACTACTTCAGAAATGGTAAACCATAAAACCCTTTAAAAAGATGAATTTTCTAAACTCTAGAAATAAAGTTACATAATTTCTTAAAAATAGTATAGCATTTATACCTCTTATATAAAAAATTATATCTTATTTGTCACATACTAAACATGTGAATACCTTCATCATTTATTTTTTAAAACTATATTGAATATACACATGTTTCTTCCTTCCTTATATAAGGTATTAAAAAAACAATTTCATTGGAATATTATGTACATCCTTATACCAATAAGACATGTGAATTCATTATTCCAGAATATATATAGATAATTAAATGGAAGTTATCTATTTAATGATCAATAAGATCTTTATATGGTTTATTTATAGAAAACCCAACATTAAATTCATATCTTAGGAGAGAAGGATAATTATTCCCTAATTATCAAGGTTCACATCACCCATTGTCATAGAGTAAGATTTTTATTAATCCTTTTTCCTTAGAGTATTTTATGAATTATCAACCACATTAGTCCTTGGATTGGGGAACTTGTAATAATAATGCCCATACCCCTTGAAATTTGAACACTGATTTGTCAGAGTTTTATTTTGTGGATATTTCTCATTATTAAAATCAGTAGCTACCTTATTCCCATCACTTCAACATTAAGATACTCTATGAATTTTATTTTTACACTTGTAACAACCTTTTGTCCCATTAAGGCATTCACGTGAGTAATTCTTTCCAGATTTCTGGCATGCAGATATCTGAAATTTATTTTCACCATTTAAGTTTTCATGAGACTTGAACTTACATTTCTTATCAAAAACAAAGGAATGATGGAAATACCCAATTTCCATTTCTACCTTCATTGAAAATAAAACGAATACTCCATGGCTACTAAATTATCTTATATCCATATAATTTCAGATACTTCATTTTAGGAAAAAAAGAATTGATCGATTTTTCTTTCAGTGTTGATGATTATCCTAGAAGAATACCTTGTAAGTCTTGTAAAATTTATTCACATGTACCAATATATTAATAATATGTTTTATTATTCTTGAGAAATTACTTCTCTAGATTAGTTCATAGGATATTAGGGAAGTTATTAGTAAAAAATATTCCCTCAATCTCTTCCCATTCCATTGATTTAGTTTCTTTTTATCCCTTTATGTTCTAAATAAAAGTCTACCCCTGATCAAATTCACCTAACAAAAACAATCATCCAAAATGACTTTTTCATGATTCGAACACTATGGTATGGAAAATATATATATTTTGGTACAGATCCATTAAGCAGCAACAAGTGGATTAGAAGAAAAAATGAAATAATATGATCATTAACTCAAAAAAAATCAACATAGCGTTGTTCACTCTTTTGGGTGTTTGGAAGTTCAATGTGATTCATATCTTGTGTCAGTATAGTGATATGATTTTTCCATAAATCAACCATAATATTTTGTTTATCCGGAGTGAAATGGTTACATAACCCAATAATTCATCATTAACACAGTTCATTCAGGTTCTAGACATTGACTAAAACCAAGAAGAATAGTTTTAGAATCACTAATTATACTGGGAAAATATAATAACAAAGGTAAATTATCTTTAGAATATGACATCATGGTTTAATCATAGGATATTCATGTTCTTTATAAAAAATACAGTATTTTACCATATAATTAGAATTAACTTTAGGTATAATAGTATTGATGTATCATCCCATATTCTAGAATTTGAATAAACCTTTGCCTTGATACCAACTATCAAAACCCAGGATTTTCAAACACAAACATTACATCTTTTTTTATGAATATTCATTACATTAAACAAAACAATTATTGAGGAAAATAACAGTTTAGTACTTTTGGAAACATGGAACATGTTACTCAAATAATTTAAAAGATCCTAAAAATATCCCATACAAATATTCCCATTAGGTAGACCTAATTAAAACCATTAGTTATAACATGAGGAATAGAAACATAATAAATGGTGAACTCTGATTCTTGTAAGGGTTAACATGGAAGATACTTAAGCATAACCAGAGGATAAGGGAATGAAAACATGAGAAAAAAATTTAAAGATCAAACCATACATATCAAAGATCATATACTTGAGTATTTTCATAAATATTGGCAGTTTAAGAAGATATGAATCATTTGATAATCAAATCACATACGCCATGAGAGTATAATAATAGCACAGTACATGGAATTTGTGGCATACATATAATTCTAGAATTTATTATATTGATTATACCTACCAATATATTCATAGTATGTTAGTATTCAGATAATATACTATGTACCTACTTCGGGATAGGAATGACCTCCAATGTACCTTCTAGTTTTGGGATTAGAATGACCTCCCGTGTACCCTCTTATTTTAGGCTTAGGATGACCTCCCGTGTACCCTATTATTACGAGCATAGAATAACCTCCCATGTATACTTTGATCTCATAGAACATTTATCATTACCCAATTCATTGGAGGGAGATACATGCCCCATATATAAAATAATTAAACCATAAATATATGTGGAAAGATGTTAAATCATCCATCACATTGGAAATCATGGAAAAATTATTTTTATAAACATTTTTTCATAGATAATCTCATTAAAATTAATAGGATTAATATAAATCATTCCAAAAAAATATAAATAATTTGGTGAAAAAATATTAATGGTATCCTTATATCATATCCATAATAAGTCATGAGTAATAAAAAAGTATGTAATATAAGATTGAAAATAATTTTAAAATATCATTTTAAAACATTTATTTAGGGAAATATCTTTTCCTTTTTGAAAAATAATTTTTAAATCATAAAACATTATCAAAACTTTTTAATTTAAAATAACATTAAAACATTTTAAATTAATATTTAAAACCATTTCAAACACCATTGAAATCCATTTTATTCAAAATTCTTAAATGATCAGTTAAAACTATAGTGAAACAGATTTTGAAGACATAGTTTCAATGTAAAACATATTTATGATTTAAGAGAGAATAACATTACATAAATCATACAATACCCTGAAAATAAGTGATTCATGATACAATATTTTAAAGGGAAGTATATAATCCTTATAAAATAATATAGGTGTATAACATAACATGGGTCTCATAGAAGAAAAATTTAAAAAAAAACTACCTTATTGATACGATAAATTTTGAACCTTAAACCCCATAAAAGAGAGATCATCAAATGGATATGTAAATACCCATAAATTTAAGCATAAGGATAATAGATTTAATTAATGGGTAGTATATATATATATATTTATAAATATGTGGAAAATATGGAATAAGTCTCATAGAAATAAAAGCAAGACTAGAAATCCCCTTACAACATTGTAATCAGTAAAATCGTAATCCCCATAAATGAACGAAAATTATATGGATATGTAAAAACCCTAAAATTCCTGAAAAAAACCATAAAATGTATTCGTGGGTAATAAATACAAAACATAAAATAAATAGTAAGTGACTATTGATTGTATATCATGTAAAATAAAGGTTAGATAGAATACCTTTCGTTATGTCCTGACTCCCATCATACTCATGTAAACCACTTCTTTTTTGGATATCTCCATTTAATCTTCTCAAGAGGACATCTTTGGTTATATTTATATGAAAATTAAGTAATATTTGAAGAATAATGGGTATTTTGTGAGGTGATTAGAATTTTTTTTGGAAGATAAAAATTCATGAGAGGTTTGATGAAAAGAGAAGTTGAGGTGCCCTTTTATAAGGGAGGGAAGGGGTAATGTTGGAATTTCTCAAAAGATTAATTTATAATAAAGAAATCTAAATAAAAATAGCTCTGAAAAGAATTTTCATCATTGAAAATATATGATAAGTATGCAATAAATTAACCAATATATTATAGAAAATTTTAGAATTATTTTAGACTTTATCATTATGATTAACCTTTAGTTAACCTACTTTAATTTTAACTATAGTAACAAATTTATCGACGTAAAAATATTTAATTTTTTACTAATAATATGTAAATTGAACTATAAATGGTTAATTTATGATATTTTAGAACATAATTTATACCCTTAGTCCTTATTTATGATTTTTTAAATATTTTAATACAATATCATTTTCATAAAATATTATTAGTTTCAATTTTTACACTATTCAAAAAATGACATTATGAAAATAAATACTGTAAGATAAATTCAGAAAAAAATCATTTAACCAAAACCTAATATTTCATATTAACCTATAAAATTCGTTTATGACCTTAATTAAGTAAAATTATTTTTATTTTAATATTTCTAATATCATTTAATCGATTAATTAATTAGTTGAAGAATTAATGCAACATCATTATGTAATTATTTTTGAAATGTATTTATTGATTAAAATTTAAACATAAATTTAATTTATTTAAAAAACCATGTTAGGTTTCAAAATTATATATATAGTATATCATCTTTTTTATTTAACCCCATAATGAAAATATTAATCTCATTAAAAGTAAGAGTGTGACATTTTGTTACTCTCATTGATTTTAATAATATCAAAGTTATTTTGATGGAAAAGTGTCAATTAAATTATAAAATTCAGTTATTTATCTGTAAAGGGTCAAATTAACTTCATTCAATTGTTTTTTCAAGTGTTAGGGTCATTTTATAGTGCTCATCACTTTATTTTAAACTAAATCACATATGTTTACCCATTATAATGGAAAACAAATTACAAATGTTATGCTTCATAATGGAAAATAATAAATGGGTCATTTTTAATAAATTTTGAAAATATTATTTCATGTATGGAATCCATTTTTAAAAATTCAAAACACAGAATTAGAAATAAATAATTTCAAATTAATCCAATTAAGGGGGCGATAAAGAGAGTTTCAAAGGGAAAATGCTTTAAAATTGAAATTGTTTTATTTAAATATTAAATTTGAAATATTGTAAAATTACCTAAATTGGATTAAATGATATAAAATTGACCTAATTATACAATAAAAAGAATTAAAATATAATTTGACAGTATAATTAATTTATATGGAAAAGTTGTTTTCAGATAAAATTCAACATTTTCACTATTTATATAAATCAGAAACTTTATCGAAAAAAATTTAAAAAAAATTAATTTAAACTTCGATATCACACATATATATAATATGTATATATATTCATAAAAATTATAAAAGTTTCAGAAATTATATTTAAAATTGTGCCTCTGTTATAAGACTATAAAATTACCATTTTTAAAAATATATCTTTTGATTCATGAAATTTAATTTATTCTTATCTTATTTATATAAAATATATTGAACGAGTATAAAAAATATTATTGATTCTATAATATATAAATATTATAAAAAACATTCATTAATAGTTTTTTTATTTACTAACATAAAATTCTGTTTTTAAATGGAAAATTAGTTTTCATAACAAAGATTTTTTATTTTCAAAGAGTTCTTACATTCATTTTTAGATAATTTATGTCCAAAGGAATCATTTTATATAAATTTTTAAATCATATTTTCATAATTTATTCAATATTATTTTACATTTCTTTTGAAATGGATTGGTGGTAACAATAAAAATATTTTAATGAATATATTAACAGTATATCCTTCAAGTAAAACTTGATCATATGTGTAACACAATCTTTCAAAATAACTCAGAACTGTGGGTAACACAATAAAAAAATAGTGTTACATATACTGAAATCTAATTTATGTGTTTCATGTAACAAAAAATTAACATGATGTTATGTATAATGTAAGAATAACATGGGGATTTCAAAATATATAATATATGTTCCATGTTGTGTGAATTGAAAACAATAAAAATGATTAAATTATTTATAAAAATATCCCTACATTGACCATTAGTATTGATTATATTTCGTCCATTAGGTGACATTAATAAATAATGGTACATACTAAGTTAGATCACATACAAATGAATATTGAGCCATAATTTAATAATTCATCTGACAGTAAAACATTTTACGTACAATAAGGGATTATCATAGTACTTATATTAGAAATGTTAATTTAAATTCTAGATCCAATTCTAATAGATTATATTTCATATAAATAGTAAAAACATGAACTTTATAAGATTAGAATCAATAGTTATTTTATTATAATGGCATATATATAAGGGATCACATCTCTAAGGATCTATTATCTTTGTAGTCTTTAATAACTAAACACTTACATGGTTCCATAATTTAATTAGTAATAAAACATAGAACATAGCATAGGAAATTAATCTATATCCTTGAACTCATTTTGATATTTCATCTTCATAACCTAGGGAATGAAAAAAATAATGGTGAGCGAAATTTATCAGTATCTCTTATGTACAATAGAAACAATCATGTTTAAATAAAGCCTATGAAATATATAGTATTAAATAACTACAAAAATCTCCCTTTAATAAAACATTTCAAAATCAAATGCATCCACAGATTACAGAAATGTAATAATCTAATGGATAATTATAATAATATAATTTTCAATGAATTAAATGATTAGTATTAAATATTTTGATCCAAAGAACCATGATTTATATAATTTCACGAAAATTAACAAGACTGTTTAAAATTATGGGTAAGGAAGCACTTAATTTGGCCAAATAATTTATCTCAGGAGACTTTTTGATGCATCGAGGGTATATCTATATCTAAGACCCACCCAAAATTACATGTCTAAATAATTCCTCATATATTGAATGATCAATTAAATTTATATACAATATTCCTTGTTAGTAAATATTTTTGTTGACCATAGAGAACTTATTATCTATAATTTCTTAGTAAATTATGTTACATCCAATGTAAAACATAATATACAGAAATTGTATATAGTTTAGGAAATAATAATATACACAATAAAATGAACATGTATATTTATGATAAATTTAGTGCCTAATGAAAACCAAACTCAAGAAATCATATGTTTCAATAGAAAAAAAAACACAATATAAATATAAGAAAACATTCAATTTATCAAAAAAAATAGATTTTCTGGTAATATAAAATATTTTGAAAAATGGATTAAAAATATTAAAATAAAACTAAGAATTTTTTTTTGAAAAACTATGGAAATATTTTATAATAATCAAAGTATCATAAAATGGTTATGGTGGTGGGACAAGTCGTTAACGTCGTATATAATAAAATAAAACATATTTTTTACTTATTTGAAAAAAAGAGTTGATGAAGTCCCTCTTATAAAACCTAATAGATATTCTATTTATACATATAAAAATTTAATTATAGAATCAAATGTCCTTAATAAATTATTTTGTTAAATTTTTTTTTGTAAAACTATTTTGGAATATAGGGATATGAGAGGTAAATATAATAGATCAAAAGAGAAGTGTCACCTATTTTATTTTAAATATTTAATAACATTAATTCAATCATAAATATAGAAAATTTTGTATATACACTTGTAAAATACTTAATAGGGGAATTATATACACCACATACAAATTAATAGGTGTATAATACAAAATAAGTCTCAATTTTCTAGAAATTGAGACGAAATCCCTTACCTTAAACTTCACATTAGTTGAATGTGATTTAACACATGTATAATGATTTTAAATATGTTCTTTTTTTTATAAAATTAATGTCTATATTAATAATATCATATATGACCCTCCTATATCATATTATCAACCATTTATTAATAATAGTTCATTATTACCCTTCTTTCAGTTGTTACATGCTTTATTTTCCAATGTATGTTTTGGAAGGTATGTTTCGGTTGTTCTGCATATGAAATAGTAACATCATATATATAATTATATTAAGGATAAATATATAATACTTATTCACTATATATTCTTTTCTAATCAATCTTGAATTGTGGACATATAAAATTAATTTCATCATTTCTAGGAGACGATTAAGTATACGTACACACGAATGACTATATACTGTATATATAGTTGAAAGATAAAATATGTAAAAAATATATTAATATTATATAATCAGTAATATTTAATAATTATTATATATCTACGTTTTATATGGACTTATAACTATCCATATAAGGTGGTGATTAAAAACAAATTACACCGCTACGTGGAGATAGAAAGATGTACGTACACACGAGCGATGTTTTTTATTTTTCATAAAATAGATAAGCAATAAAATATGGTTTTATGATAATAATTATAACATCGAATAAAATATATAATACTGGATTTATTGTTTTTGTATTTTAAAAACATATTAATAGGATGTTGAAGAAGAAATAAACATTAAATAATCGATAACGAAAATTACCTCTTCTTCAGTGGACTTCCTTTATATCTCTTCTCAAGGGATCATGGATTAGTCATTTGGAAGGAAAAAAACTATAAATATAATAAGGATTATGAGAAGTATAATCGATATTAGTTATCGATGATCTATGTATCAATGTGATTTAAATTAGTGAGGGAATATTTTTTCTTTTATAGTAGAGGCGAGAGACATCTTTGGATTTTTTTTAAAATATTAATTAATTTAAATTAAATTTAATATCTAAATGGATCCAAAATTAATTATATAAAATATATGATTAGGATAGGTGAAACTACTCTTATCCAAAAAATTATGAACAATTTTATGTTATTGTTTTACCCTTATCTTTTTTTTGTGTTAACATACTATTAACCCTTTTGAAAATTACCGAAATATTACTTTTTTTTTTAAATTTATGGGTCCATATTGTTATAATAAAACTAAAATGTCCAATAAGTTGACCATGTATTATGTTCTAAACATTATCTCTATAATTTTTTCGAATTTAATATTTCTAATCATAAATTGTTTCAATTTTAATTACATGAAAATAATAAAATTATAATATAATGATTTAAAATCTATTTGACAAGTAATTAATATGTAAAAATTAGTTGGACCCCAATAATCAGTAAAATAATATTATATTTAGTATTTTTAGAATCATTTAATTTATTTTTTACTACTTGCACAAGTACTACATCAATGTTTCATAAATGTTTATGGAAATAATATCATTAATAAAAAATATAAATAAATCATAATGATAAAATTAAATCATTTAAATTAAAATTTATATTTATAACTAAACATATCCTTTGTTACTCCCTATTTCAATAATTTGGATACAATAAAACAAAGGGAAGGAAATTTTGGGATTTTATTTATATAAGATACTATAAAGTATAAAATCATTGAAAATGGAGAATAATTCCATATTTTCTATATTTTCAGGATTATGGAAGAATTATATTCATAAAATAAAAAAATGTTAAGTTTTAGTGTAAGAATGTAGGTTTCTATAAAAGGTCAAAATACTGACCCTGTTTGAATTGTTGACATGTTTTTGAGAAAACTAGGAAAATCTAGGATGTTTTGGAAATTTCCAGACTACACACCATGTACTCTAAAGTACACACCATGTATGGAATAGGCGTGTACTGGCCAGGTGCTTGA
Organism: Viscum album; assembly: GCA_963277665.1. Classification (NCBI taxonomy): domain Eukaryota; kingdom Viridiplantae; phylum Streptophyta; class Magnoliopsida; order Santalales; family Viscaceae; genus Viscum; species Viscum album. The sequence continues at coordinate 31,466,812 of OY728162.1, read as the reverse complement.
CGTGTACATGTCGTGTGGTGATTGTGTAAGAATTTCCTACTACACGAAATGTAGTGTTGCTCAACATGTCGTGTACCCTTGACCGTGTGGAGTCCCTACAAGGTCTGTAGGCCTGTTGATTGGGTATAATGTTTTTAGAAAATACAAGTTGTGTACTATTTGTACACACCATGTAGAGGGTCCATGTAAGGGAATATACTAGGTGTGTTGGGGATGTCGGCCGAGTAGAGATGTACACACCGTTTACCTCTTGGTATACACCGTGTAGTCAGTCAGCAAGTCCACGACAAAATATCGACCATTATATGAATAATAAAAATGATACACGACATGTAGTCTTATGTACACGCCGTGTATTTTCTTTTTTCTCTTAAATGGGCATTGGCCTTGTCTCGAAGCAGAAACTTAGATTCTTGACAGGTTTGAGCAGCGAGAGCTGTCCAGAGCTCATTTTTTCTCCAGGTAGTCCGTTTGAACTCTGTTTCAATCATCATCAGATGAGTTAGAACCCCCTCGGTAAGGCCTTGATTCCTATTGATCCGTTCTTCTTGATTTCTATACTAAGATGAGCTATAGGGGTTGTAGTGGTTTTTATTATTTTTTATATCTACCACATTTTAGACTTAATTAGGGGGTGTTATCGGAGGAGTATCATCATACCAGTATTAGGTAGGTAGTGCATACCTTTTTTGTGTTTTCTCAGACTTTTGGGTGGGGTGGCCTCTGATGCATTTTTGGGTATTTTGAGCATGACCTTGTTTTTCCTGTTATTACCAGTTTAATTGTTATTTGACCTATTGGATGCCTTTTGGTATGCCCTATTACCTTTTTTTCTTGTGTGGGGTCGGGCGAGTGGTCGTTGCTCATCGGGGAAATATGGTTGGTTGATTCCAAAATTGTTATAATAGAATTGTATTGTTTTACACTATTGAGTTTAGATTATTGAGCCTTGATGTGAATTGTTGGATACTTTAAAGACATCAGAGCTAGTATGGGACAACACTTGGTTAGTGTATTTCAACTGTTTAGTTTTTTTATTATTGAATAAAAGTGATTCTTTTGATTTTATATATAATTGATGAATTGCATATGATGAAACCCTTACAGTTGTGTTGGTTGTGGATGGAATATTCTTAAGTGATGCTGATCATAGGTTGGGCTTGGCCCGTGTTACATTGGGTGGTTCTGACCATGGGATTGGGCATCATGGATGTCATCTTGAGGTAGGTTGAATATCAGGATGGGCATGGACCGGGTTACTGGGATGGCAAGGCCATCAGACTTGAGTGACACTATCGCCGGGACACGAGGTGTCATAGACGATGTGGCTTTGGTACTATTTTAGTTATTACCACTCACTTGGAACTTTGATTAGTGTTCAAATAGAGAGACTCTGTGATGAAGTGTTTTTTACCACTCATGTGGGTAGAGGCCCCCATTAGTTGCAGTTTACCTACTACTGGTTTGGAAGTTCTTGTCATACGAAGCCACAAATATTGTGACGAGCCTTCAGTTGATATTGTTGAGGGTATAGTGTTGGGGGCAGAGGCTCGCCGTTATTTGAGGGTAGCAATTTTTGTCCCTCTGATTACTTTATTTTATGGTAGACATCGATGTTCCTCTGATTACATTATTTTTTTGTAGACATCACTATCCCTCCTGTTACTTATTTGATGACAGAAATTGATATTCCTATGGGTTACCATTTCATTGTCATGACATTAGGACGTCGGTACTTGAGACAGGCGGTGTTAGGGGGCACATGATGTCGGGTTACATGATAGTGATTTCGGCATTGGCTGAAGCACGTGACAGTCCATTGTGGCTGCTGAGAACCAGTGGAATTTGTGTTTCGTTTTGTGCATCATACTGTTTACTGTTTTCCTTATAAATGAATTCCTGTATAAACACTTATATTAGGTTCACACTATTGGGTGGTATTCTACTGAGATTCGTATCAAACCTTGCATGGTCCCTTCATGACATGTGTAGACATTATGGATTTACGTTTATGAAAGAATTCAGCTTCAAGATTTGGGCTACATTAGCTATTGCATGGATATCATATGGACCTTGAGGTATTCCCTAGCTGTAGTTTACTTTGTTTTTCTTTCCTTCTTGTATCATCATGATTACTTATTTTGTAGCTATAGTTGGTTATCCATTTCATTCTTAATATATAGATTTGTATGACCTGTTTTCGATGCATATTTGTTTATCAGTATTAGTTATAAGTGATCAATAGGCTATTGAATTTACTTTCCTCTATTGTTGTTTATATTTATTGCTTATTTAGTTTACCGATATTGAATGTTATTCCACTATGCCGGTCTGGTTTGAGTTTGCTGAGTCATTTATTCCACTGCATCTTTATTATTATACTAATACCGATACCATTATTGTCCTCTGAGAGGGTATAACCTCACAACTATACCTATAAGACCCTGGCTGCATGTCGGTAGCCTTTGGCGTTCAGAGAGGTGTTCCTAAGGTTGTAACCCCCAAGTAGTTTAGCACTGTTCAAGTGGATGTTCAGATATGGGTCATTACAAAGTGGTATCAGAGGGAGTTCATGACAAGGATTTAGTATCAGTATCTTACTGGCTACTAATGAGATTAAGACATCTCTTTTTATTTCAGCTGGTTTTACTATTTGGGATATGGTAGATTTGAGATAGGTTGTTACTGGAACTGGGTTTCTAACTTGTGCTTCTGTGACTGTAGCCCCAGGTATGAGGGATGGACCAAGACTCCATGGGTGGGAATTATTATTTTTGTTTTTTCTCTGATTACAATTTATATGATTTCCACCTTAGTGGCTCACTTGGTTTGTGATGTTATTGATTGTGATATGCCACCCTTGACCTGATGTGGTAAGGGAGAATTGAACCTTGGCCCGATATGGCAGTGCATGATTTTTTGGCTTTTGATAGGAACATTTTTAGGTTATTTCAATTTCATAACTGCACGTATGTTTTGTGAAGTGATAGTAACATTTTAATAATGTCAATTTCCATGCTTTGTATTTTTTGAAATGTGAATAGGGGAAATTCCTAATTGGATTTCTTATTGATTGCAATGTGTCATGCCTTGTATGATATATTTGTAGAATTTCATGAGCCAGGGTAAATGGGCTTGGCTCTACCATGAGCAGATATGTACTATTGGTTGAGGTGATTTTGATCATCAGGATTGCGAAACTCGGTCATCAGTTTGAGGCAACGTTGGTTGTCAGGATGGGCATGGCTCGAGGTACTTTTGATATAAGGCTCTGTTGAGGGCAGGTAAGGAGCCCATGAGGCCGGGATGCCGTGGGCATGTATTGTGATAGGGGAGAGTAAGGGTAGTTGTTTTATGCTTCTTATTTGATACTTTTCTATTCTGCTTTGAATATATATTGATTTATATATATATGGGTTATTTGACCATTTATAGTGTTTAGTGGGTTCCCTTTTGACGACTATGATGGAGCATCAAGCAGGATATGGTAGAGTACCACAAGAGTAGGATCAGGCTCAAGAAATGGTGCAAGAAAATCATGAGATGCAGGTATAGGCTCAGGGAAAATATCAGGTTTAGGATCCAGTGCAGGAAGGACAACATTTGGGCTGGGCAGCGTTCAGACCATGGCTTGACGAGCAGCTCTGAGGCATCCTGGTATGTGTCTTATAGGGGATCGACAGAGGTGTGTAGGGTACAGAACCATCTATGGCATATCTGATGTGGGAGTCCCAGTCACAACACCCACTAATTTTTCAGGGTGAGTGTGGTCCACAAGAGGCTGAGAATGGGATAGAGATAATGAAGATGATATTCGACCAGCTCGAGACGCCTCCATGGAGGAGGGTCAAGCTGGAAACTTACATGATGAGAGGACCGACAAAGCATTAGTGGGATATATAGGTTCAGGCTTGTCGGTATGAGGGACAAGCATGGAAAGACTTCGAGGACAGGTTCTTCGATCACTTTTACCCAGAGAGACTGATATCAGGGAGAGCTCGGGAGTTCTTGAGTCGTTATCAGGGAGACATGTCCATCATGGAATATGAAGATAATTTCAATGAGGTGTCTCACTTTGCACCTTGTATGGTATGTGATGATGCAGAAAGGGTGAGGCACATTGAGGATGGATTATGACACACCATTCAAATCCAAGTGACTATCCTCAAGATGAGATCATTCTACGAGGCAGCGAATCTAGTGCTCATAGCGGAGGGTAACAAGAGGGATATACACTAGGTTGGCCGAGCGATGGATTCAGGTGATGGTTCAGATAGTAGGAAGTGAGGACAGGATGAGTTCTAGCAGGACAGTCAGGCCATGGACTCATTTAGAGAACCTCGTAGTAGTTCATAAGTGGTTTTCTTTTAGTGTGGGAAGCCATGACATGTTCTAAATCAGTGTGATAGTCCTCCAATAGAGTGTCAGGCATGTGGACATGTCAAGCATCTTGAGAGGTTCTACAGGCAGATATCTCATATAGCTTGCAGACATGGACCAGGCTAGAAGGTGGAATCCGGATTTGGTTCGGGGTCTATACTAGGAGTGGGTAGCCAAGGTTTAACTGCATGCAGAGGACATGATAGAGACAACATGACCCAACTGAGGGGTTAGTGGCTGATGAATGGAGTAGCACCCCAGGGAGGTTTTGCATCAGGCAGTAGTCCTTCAGGCTAGGTGCACACCGTGGAGATGCTAGGGGCTGAGGAGGCTAGTGATCCGACGATGGTTAGAGGTACACCATGAGTTTGGCTCTAACATTCTTGTTTTCTTTTTGGAATGACCTGTTGAGGCATGTCCATTTTGAGTGCACAAGGTTCACATGGTTTTTGTGGAATAACTATATGATGGTCATTGGGATTGGCGCCATATCACATGCATGATATATTTATATATATATGAGATGTGTAGCATCAGGAGCATCGAGGATACAGGTTACATGATGTGACTTGGGAATCAGGGCATTGAGTATGAGGGTTACATGAGGTGCCTTGGTCATCGGGGCAGCGAGTATGTAGGTTACTTGAGGTGCATGGCATCAGGTGTTATTTTGAGCATCCATGGGAAATAGGACCTCGTGGAGACAAACACTGATGCAGCACGGGATACGTTTACGTGTCAAAAATGACACGAGAGCATCAATGAGGCATAGGTGTGATGATGATTCACGAGAGGACAATAAATCTAGAGATAGGTTAGTAAGACCTTGCATTGTTGAGTTTGTAGGATTGATACTAAGTTAGAAAATTCTTAATGTGGGGATCCCATTGCAGAATTCATCCAGATCCTTTGAGAACGGGGGAGTCCAGGTTACTCTGACCAGAGTGGTATATTCGGTTCCATCTCTAGGATTTGTTGATAGCTCGGGGATGAGCTATGTTAATGTGGGGATATTGTAAGAACACTGGTTTTTTAGAATGGGTAAAAATCTGAATCCTGTTTGAATTTTTGACCTGTTTCTAAGAAAATAGAGAAAATCTGGGATGTTATGGAAATTTATAGACTACACACCATGTACTCTAAAGTACACGCAATGTATAGGATATGGACGTACCAGTTGTGTGCTTGCCGAGTACATTCTGTTTGGTGGTAGGGTAGTAATTTCTTACTACACGACATGTACTGTTGCTCAACTTGTAGGGTACCCTTGACAGTGTGGAGGCCATACATGGTGTGTAGGCATGTTGGATGGGTACAATGTTTTTAGAAAGTACACACCGTTTACTATTTGTACACGCTGTGTTGAGGGGACATATATGGGGTTGCAAATGGAGTGTTGGGGATGTCGGCCGAGTAGAGAAGTACATGCTGGGTACCTCTAGATACATGATGTGTAGTCATTTGGTATTTCCTCATTGAAATATCAACCATTATATGAACATTAAAATGATACATGGCGTGTAGTCCTATGTACATGGCATGGATTTTATTTTTTGGATAAAACGTGCAGTAGCCTCGTTTTGAGGTAGAAATTCAATCTCTCGACGGGATTGAGTGGGGAGAGATAGACAAAGCTCAATTTTTCTCAAGATAGTCCGTCTAAACTTCGTTTCAATCAGTGTTGGATGTGTTAGAACCCCCTCAATAAGGACTCGATTCCTCGTGAGCTGTTCTTCGTGATTTATGTTCTAAGACAAGTTATAGGAATTTGAACTATTTTTATTAATTTGTAGATATACCACATTTTAGACTTAATTGGAGGCTGTTATCAGAGGAGTATCATCATGTGAGTTTTAGGTAGCTGGTGCATAACTCTTTTTGTGTTTTTGCAGACATTTGGGAGGTTCGGCCTTTGGCGTGTTTTTAGGTATTTTTAGCATGAACCTATTTTACCTGTTATTTCATATTTAATTGTTATTTGACCTAGGGTATGCCTTTGGGTATGCCCTGTTACCTATTTTTCATGATCTGGGTTGGGCGAGTGGCCATTGCTCATCGGGGCATTATACCCGGGGGATGGAAAAATGGTAATAATTGAATTGTATTGTTTTAAATGGTTGAGTTTAATCTATTGAACCTTGATATTAATTATTCAAGACTTTAAAGAACTCCATGATGGTATGGAATAACACATGGTTAGTGAATTTGAACTATTTAGTCTGTTCTACTGGGTTAAAAGCTATTCATTTGATTTTCTATGTAATTTCTGAATTTCATATGCTGGAACCCTTGAGATTGTGTTGGGTGTGGACCAGATAATCCTGAGTGATGATGATCATAGGTTGGGCTTGGACGAGGTTACATTGGCTGGTTCTAACCATGGGATTGGGCGTCATAGACGTCGGCTTGAGGTAGAGTGACTATTAGGTTGGGCATGGCCTGGGTAACTAGGATGGAAATTCCATCAGACATGAATGACATGGTCATAGGGAAATGAGGTGTTAGAGATGTTTTGTCTTGTGTATCATTTTAGTGAATACCACTCACCCATATATTTATCATAGGAAGACACGTGGAAGGTTAGGAGACTTTATGGGATAACGTTGATCTTATCAAGATGGGGGAAGAGGCTTGCTGTTATTTGAAGGCAGAAATCGTTGTCCCTCTAATTAATTTATTTGAGGGCAGAAATTTTTATTACTCTGATTACTTTATTTTAGTGTAGACATTGATGTCCCTCCAGTGACTTATTTTAGGATAGGCATCACTATTCCTCTGGGTTAATATTTCTTAGGCACGACTTTGGGACATTTCTACTTGAGTCACCTGGTGTTAGGGGGAAAATGGTGCCAAGATACATGAAAGAGATTCCAATGTTGGCCGAAGCAGGTGACAGTCGATGGTGGATTCTATGCACCAGTGGAGTTTTTGTTCTTTTGTGTGCATCATACTATTTAATTTTTTCTCATAAATTAATGTATGCTTAAACACTTATATTATGTATGCACCACTGGGTGGTATCATACTGACATTCAACCCACACCCAAAAAGGGCCCTTCGGGATGTGTGTAGACTATATGGATTTACGTGCAGGAAAGAGGTGTGCTTCAGGATCAGGGCTACATTAGCTGTTTCATGGAGATGGTATGGAACTTGAGTTCTTGCCTAGATTGAGTTTAGTTTGTTTTTATTTCCTTCCTATATCACAATGCATACTTTTTTTAGCAACAGTTGGTTAGAAATTTTCACCTTGACAAATGGATATGTATGACGTTCTTTGGATGCATGTTTGTTATTCAGTAGTAGTTACAAGTGATCAACATGCTATTGTGTTTACTTTATGCTATAATTGTTTATATTTATTGCTTCCATTATTTGTCGATATTGAATGTTCTTCCACTCTGTGGGTCTGTATTGAGTCTTATGAGTCGTTTATTTCACTAAATAATTATTATTATACATGGACCAATACCATTATTATCCTCTGAGAGGGTATAGCCTCCCCTCTAATCATATAAGACGCTCGTTGCTAGTCAGTAGACTTGGGCGTTCTGGGAGGTGCAACTAAGGTAGTAACACCAACCCCATTTAGCACTGTTCGGGTGGCTATTTGGGTTTGGGTCGTTACATTTAGTTTCAATATTTTGTCTGTATTATATTATTTCTCAAGAAACTACATGTTTTACCTTTTATTATGGTAATATATATGACGGTGGTTACTATTCGTAATGACTAAAAATAAAAGTAACCTATTTATAAAATTTATTCATACTAATTATAAATTGGGGTTCAATTTTGAAATATTAAATTCTAATAACTGATATAAACTGATTTAGGACAAAAACAAAAAATGAAATAAAAGAGTTTGTTTTTTCTAAAAAATGCCTTTTTAAGTATAAAAAAGTTTCTTTATGAAATCCTAACATGAAATTGGTTCTAGTGAAATTTTTTATATTTTTATATTATAATTAAACCAAGGTTACATTTAAACAATTTAAAAAATATTACTTTGGGAATTATGGAAACACAAATATAATATTTAATAAAAATCCTTATTTTTTGTTAATCACTGGAAAATCAATATTTTTAGAAAAAAAAAAAATAAATCCTAAGAAAATTATGATATGTTGATTTAAAATATGAAGTTAATATTTCTAAATAAATTTTCAAAATTTTTCAAAATCTAAATATATTTATTTTCTCATGGAAATTAATAAATATCATATTTGGAGAAAAAAATATTCTTGAGGAATAAAATGACTAATAAAAATTGAGTGTTTATTTGTTAATAATTAATAAAAAATTTATATTTAATATGAGTATAATATATATCTCAAAATTTGGATATTCATAAAATACCCTCAAATTCAAAAACTAGGTTATAATAGTCTTATTTAAATAATAATATTTCATAGTTTGTTTAAACTCAGCGTTGTGTGTTATGTACACTATTGAAAAAAGTATTATTTTTAAAACATGGGATATTAACTCATTTCCCTTTAAAATAATATAATATTCATTTTAAACTTATATATGTTTCTTATATAACTCTAGGTCAAATAAAATCAAGTTGGGGATATCCATTTTTGAGTTTATCCAATGAATATTTTATGTCTTCATAATTTATGTCATTGGAAAGAAAAAATAATAATATTTAGATTGATAAGGAGAGTGATAACTTATATTACTAACCTTATTAACATCATATATGTGCTACATTATAACTTTTGGAAATGAGTTTCTTGAGAAGGTTGTGTCTATGGGATCATCACTAGCACTCCAAGTAGTTATTTTTAGGGCTTTCTTACATCTCCTTTTATTTCTCATCTTCTTTTTGTAAATAATAAATTCCAGTATATTATGAATATTTTTTTTTATTTTAAAATATTCACATCTAGGGATTAAAAAAGATCTTGATTTTGGGGAAATTAATCATTTTTCATCACCACCCCTTTTTGAAGAGTTTCCATTGATAATTTGGGCATTAATGGTATATTTTAGTTTATTAACTTTCATAGATTTGATTAAAAATTCATAATATATTTAAGAAACCATAAAAATTTAATTATCCATTTGAAAAGATGAAACATTTTTATAATATTTACGATCAATACCCAAAAACATTGTATTGATATGTTTACCATCTAATTGAAGAGATTTGACATCTCAGGAAGTCCATTAATCTTCATGTTGGGTTAAAGGTGTGCAACAATGTATAACCATTTTATAAATTGGATATCTAATAATTCAATAAAAAATAGAAATGTTATTTTTCCAATATGAATATGTATATCCATCAAATAACAGAGAATTTGTTTAAGAATAAGATTCCATTTTAAAAATGAGCATTGAAAATTGGTTAAAATTCAAAAATCAAAAACACATTTTTTAGTTGGAAATTTTGTGAAAAGAGGATTTTCAAAATATGAATTTTGAAATAAAATTTAATACTAACTTTAAAAATAATTTTCATTATAAAGGAAAAAATATGTAACATCTCAGGTTTTTGAACAGTTTGTTTTCTTTGGAAAATTTGAATTTTTTGTTTGGTTTTAGGGAAAAAATTCATTTTTGACTTCAAGACCTAAAACTATAGGTTTTTATAGTTTTTATGTTGTTTTTATAATGGTTTTTATTTTGGTTGATTTACATTATATTTTGGATGGGTTTTGGTAGAAATAAGCTCCAAAAGCCTAGATTTGGGAATGAAAGACATAGGTTCACAGTTGGTGTACGAGTTGCCTAACCATGAAACCAAAAACATGTGGCATGTTTTGTTAAGGGTTACTCTGTACTAAAACCATATAGAATATTCGATTAAATAATTCAATGGAGTGTAGGTTTGTAGATTCACCCACACTATTGGTGCCTTGTCTGTCAAACCATGCTACGAGATCAGGAAAGGTTTGTTTTCTTTTGACAGTGAGAATAACATAGTTGGTGAAAATTTTTAATAATCATGTAGTAATATTAAATATTTTTAAATCATCTAAAATGAAAATTTTTCCTCCAACCATTTTAGATGATCCTCATTTCTTTTCATCCTCCCATGCGCAATGCTTTTCCAGGTTTTGGAGATCTCCACTTCCCCTCCACTTGGCATTGAACCTCCATATTATTTTGAGTTTTATTTCATGATACGACATTGGATATGGATTCCTATAGGTAATTCATTAATTCATCTTAATTTTATTCCTCATTTATATATCCATATGTAATGTGAAATCTATATGATCTCTTTTGACTTATTTTTATGCAGATCATCTAATACACTATTTTCTAAGGTTTTGGAATGAATTTGCGGTTGGACATCGATGAGTGATCATCTACATGTATAAGGTACGTGGTTCTTATTTTTATTTTTGAATATATCTGTATAATGGGGTCAGTTATTAAATAAAAATATGAGGGTTTCTAGGTGACAACCTTAAATAAATAATTATTTTTTATTTTGTAATAAATTCTTTGAGATGTAAATTGGTAAGATATTACATCATTATAAATGTAATATGATGGGTATGGTTATTTTTATCCATTTTCAAGGTTATAACAATTGTTTAATTTAATAAATTAAATATTATATTATTAAATTGTTTCCATGGAAACATGTTGGGAATTTCTTGGGTTACTTTGGGTGATTTTGATTACAATGATTGAGGAAACAAAGTTTGTTAGGGTGAGGGATTATCTTGAGATACATGGGATGATTTTTACCACCAAGTTGGGGTGACATGGTTTCTTGGTATTGAGGTGATGCGGTCATCATGATAAGGTCATGGCCTATAGGAATTGATATGGTGTTATCCATTTGAGGTTGGGTGACATGGATCACATGTAGTTAAGAGGTTAGATAATGGTGTGCATTAGGACTTTTTAGTAATTTATGATCACCATTGATGGATGAAAATTTCATTAGAGTCATTTTCACATAGATAATACTCAGTTTCGGTGGTGTTGACCTATATCTAAGGGTGGATACCACTTTAGTATTAGAGGAACATGGGACTGTGTTAACCATTAGTTAGTGAGGAAGTGTTCATTATATGAAACCATAAGAGATGTTATTTTAGAACATCATATAGTAACTGGAGATCATCATTATATCTAAGGATTATGGGATGCAATTATTAGAAGATGAATATCATTTGCCTTAGGAAATTAAGATATGAACTGATTGAGATGTACTATATTATAGAGGATGGATATCATCGTTCATCGGGAAGCCATGTTTTTTTGAGATGAATGTGACTTCTTAACATAGGTCTAACAGACCTGTGATTCTATGATGTGAATGATAATGAGATGTAAGTTACTCCATTGGTGTCACATGAGGTGTCAGATTTCACGAGTTTTCGGGTTATGTGAACATATATGAGATACTAAGGTTCTTCCTATACGAATGACCATCGATATGTCATTCTGTACTAGCAATGGTTGATGAATGTAAATAGATTCTCATGGATATTGATCATGAGTAAATTGGGTAATTTATTTATTCATGGGTTTTATTTCTATTATCATTACATGTACATAAAAAATATGACTTTATATGTATGATATGAACACATTGGTTGTGGCCTACTATGTTCACACTCACACCCTAAATAGGCCTCTCAAGACATCTATAGACTATATAGTTTTGAGATCTAGTAAGAGACCAGTCTTGGGAGATGGACCTCAATGATCAGGGATGTACATATTTTTAATGTAATGGATAGTAGTACATATGGTGGTTTATTTATATAATGACTGAAATTATTTTGGGAATATATATATATATACTATTATAGTTGGTCATGGGTGAGAATTCATATATATTTTCTACGAATTATATGACATGTATTCTTATCTACAAATGTTATAATGATTTGGGAATAGTCTTTTCATTTCTTATGCTTTCTTTCACAGAATTGATATTCATCTATCTGTTGTTTCATTTTTTAAGTCCAATGAGTTATGTAATTACAACCTCTATTATTGTTGTTATCATCCTTACACTAGAATTTAGTCCTCCAATTATAAATTAATTAGTCCAACACTACTAGTTGAAATAATTTGGTATATGGGGAGGTGCTCCTAAGTCCTAGTATCCCCTTAGCCACGAGCATAGATAATGTGTAAAATTTGGTCGGGGTAATATAAATGGTATCATATGTGTTTCTTTTTATTTTTATTCTTTCTTATTGGGATATGGTAGAATAGAGGGTTGGATGTAGTTGGAACCTTGTAATGAAATCATTTTTGGGTGCCTGTATCCCCAAGAAAGGGGTGATTTACTAAGTATCCATGTGGTGGTAAATTGATGTTATGATTTTAACTTTAAACCTTGATTGATTTCTACCTCGAGTGGTGAACATGGGAATGATGTTATTGGATGGTGATATTTTTACCCATAGCGCATCATGGAATGGGAGGATTATTTATTAACCATGGTCTCCACTTAGGATAATATGATATGTGTATATTCTTTTTTAATTTTCATTTGGAACCCATAATGCACTTTTTGAGTTGGGTTGCTATAAGTATCAATAAAAAACTAAAAATCATTTTACTCTATAGCCTGATTATTGGGATTTTACTCAGCTATCCCAGTTATGTGGTTCCTAATGGGATTAGTTTGTGATGCTATGAGTACATGGTATGTATGGGACTAACTATATGAATGGTAGGATTGAATACCGGTAGGGGTGAGTTTTTTAAAATGAAAAAATAAAATGTTTTCCTATATATCCTTTTTGTGTAATTCTACTCAACCACCACAGATTGATGATATCATGATATACAAGATATGTGACACCTGAATCTATTATAGTTTGTATATTTTTTATTAGGACTAATGATACATGATACCATACATTGTTATTAATAGAGTAGGATCTATGAGGCTAGATCATATGTGATGCTTGACCATGTTATTGGAAAGAAAGTGCATGAGCCATATGTCATGTGACATGGGTATAGTATCAAAGAGTAAGAGTGATGAGATTCAATTACAATTATATCTTTCCTGATATGTGATATAAATGAATGTTTTTACTATTTTGATTATGGTGTTTGGTATTCAATATGATGGATTCTAGACATATTTTGGTGGAGTGTTAGGAGGTTGGAGATGTGACGCCTCTAGAGAATCCACATGATAAGGCCCTTAAGGGTTTGGATGAGGCCACATAGGGCTAGGATGACCATGATCCATAGTTTCTGGATCATATATATGTGAGGAAACTATTGAAGACTGTAAAATTTTGTCCATGGATATCCAAGAATATTAGGGGGAGCTTGATGTGAGTCACACAGTGTATTGACAGGGGAACTCATAGAGTTGAGTCATTTTTGGATTATTTGACGTATGAGATCCATTCTCAGCACTATCCATTGTTTTATGGTGAGGGTAGATTGAAGAGAGTGGAGAATGTGATCGAGTCTATGAATAAGGGTTTTGATGTGATTGAGACACCCTTAGGTCAGAGAGTGAATAGGGTTACTTATATGCTAAAAGGATGGGAAAAGTGCTGGTGGGATGCGATTGTGAAGGCTTGTAAACATGAGGTTCTGAGATGGAAGAATTCTGAGACATATTTGTTTGATAATTTCCTCTTTTAGATGTTGAGGGAAAACAAAGAACATGAGATCATTATCCTACTGCAATGAGACACATCTGTTGGGTATTATAGGGTTAAATCCACATACTTGTCCTAATTTATGCTTCCTAGAGCAGGTGATGACATCGCCAGGTTGAGGTGATTCATGGATGGATTTATCATGCCAGCAAGGTTTTGGTGAATACCTCTAAACTAACCCTTTTCCCATAAGGGGAGAATATGGACTTAGATAACTGAGGAAAATATGACAGAACTGTCATATTAGAGATAGGTGATGGCATCAGGTGAGCTTAGAGATGATGCTTTATATAGCTGGAAGAGAGTCTATGAGGAGTTTCATTAGGTATGTAAATCCAGAGACTGAGGTATGCCACTGAGGAGTGGTTATTTATTTGTGTGATTTGAATTTTGTATGTTAAGGCATGTTCAGACTCAAAGTGATTGGGCTCTAAAGGAATTTCAGTAACGTGGTTAGATGGGGAATATAGAGATGTTCTTTAGGAAGCCATATCGAATATCTTGGAGCCAATTATTAGGTTAAATAAAGGGATCCAAGGTATGAACATGATAATTAATAGGAGTTGGTATCCAGGATTCTTCTACTTGTACATTTCATGGTAGGGATAGATAGAGTGACCCGTCAGTTGGGTCAGTGGCCATTAGTTAGTACAACTCTTATTTGTTCTCCGTCCCCACAAAAAGTCGCCCACAACATCACTCGAATTTCAAACTCCGGTTTTGGGTTTACGACATCGCACGTCACCTTTTGATGGGATCAGCTCCATCCTCTAATGGTTTAGTGTCACAGTGGTCCTTCAGCACTTTGTTTCATGGAGAAGCTGTATTGATACCTCCACCTAAGATCTATATATATAGGAGTGGTGGAGGGTATGTAAGGACGTTGGAATTTAATACTGATCATTAATTATGAATATTTCTAATTCCCCAGTGTTGTCATTACATAGGATTTGCAGGGCAAGCCATTTATTGTCTTGACACATTTCTAGCCCCACCCCTTTGCATGTCCGTTGAAGGATATGAATGAAAAGAATAAAATTATTTTAATTTATTACTTTTAAAAAGTCCTAAAACATAACATTTTCTATGGACCTACTTTGGTCATAGTAAATCCTCCCTTAAGAGAATCCCAACACTGCAGATTCAATAGTGCCCTCAGATTTGGAATCTGAGCAACATTTCAAATGTTTGAAAACACCACTCACCCATTTACTAAACATAACTGAAAAAACTGTTTAGAAAAATCCATTTCGGAAACTTCGGGCCTCAGAAACAGGCACAATCAATTTTCACAGACTTCTAATAATTCTATAAAGATAAAAAAATTACATAGAAAACTTGGGTCTCTATATTCTACCAAACATTAGGTCTTTTCATCCCCGAAAGAAACAACATTGACTAGGAAAACAAATGGGGGTACTAAGCACGAATCAAAGTCTCCCGCTCCCAAGTGCTCCCCTCGAGGTTCCCATGCTGCCAGTGAACGTGTACCAGAGGTATAAACTGCAAATAAAGGACCTGCTCTTATTGATCCTCAATCTCCATGGGAACCTCAATAAACATTGCCCCATCATTGAAATCTATCTCACCATGGTCTATGATGTGAGATAGGTCATGTACATATCTCTTAAGCTGGGATAAGTGGAAGGGGTCGTGCACCCTCTCCAACTGCGGTGGACATTCTAAATGGTATGCCACCTCTCCAATCCTCTGAAGCAACAGAAAAGGTATGCTAAAACTCAGTGATAACTTTCCACCTCATCCAAATATCCATAGTCCCCGTCGAGAGGAGACTCACAATAATACGTGGTACCCCTCCTGAGACTCCCAATGTCTCTACCTCTTGTCAGCATAAGATTTCTGTCTACTCTGCATAGTTTTATTTTACTCTTGGATGATCCACACCTTCTTAGTGGTAGCCCATACCAACTCTGGACCCATAAGTGCTGACTCCCCTAGGTCTATCTAGCAAAGAGGTGTTCTATAAGGTCGACCGTACAAGTCCTCGAATAGTGCAATCCCGATGGTGGAGTGATAACTGTTGTTGTATGTGAACTCCACCAAGGGAAAGTGATCCTCCCAACTGCGTCCAAAATCTAGGACACATACATGATGCATGTCCTCCATCTTTTGTATGGTACACTCTATTTGACCATCCTTCTGAGGATGAAAGGTGATGCTCAGACATTTTTATGTCGTGAACTCCTCATGTAACCACTTACACAACCAGTATGTGAAACGTGTGTCATTGTCAGAGACGATCATCAATGGCACCCCATGAGGTCTCACAATCTCTTATATGTAGATGCGTCCCAATCCCTCTACTGAACCCTATTCTCATATACGTAGGAAGTGAGATAACTTAGTGAGTCAGTCAATGATCACCCATATCGAATCATGTCCCCTAGACATATGTGGAAAACTTGTCACAAATCCATAGAGATCCCATCCCACTTCCACTCCATCACCTCTAGTGGATGAGCCAATCCAACTGAAACCTGATGTTCGACCATAAATTTCTAACATGTGAGGCTTTGTGAAACAAACACTTCCACTTCCTTCTTCATTTATGGACACCAGTGATGATTCTAGAGGTCCTGGTACATCTTCGCCACACCAGAATGTACAGCTAGAGGGGACGTATTGAACTCCCTCAACACCTCCTCCCGTAGCACCACCAATACCATGGTACTTCCTCCAAAGAGGATTACCTGCTCCCCACCTTCATAAAATCCATTTGGTTCCTCGCCTGAGGATATATGATCACGCAGATCCTCACAGTCAATGTTTCCAAGACACGCCTCCCAGACTCAATTATGGTGTGGGGGAGTGACTGTCACAGACTGGAGGTATGCTACTCCATCTATATCCATGAAGGGTATATGCAACACATCTAGCTGCTCTATCGACTCACTCAGAAACTGTAGACCGGACCTCCTACTGAGTGCATCTGCCACCACACTTCCCTTCCCAGGAGTACATAGTATCTCAAACCAATAGACCTAGAGGAACTCTATCAATCTCCACTATATGAGGTTCAAGTCTTTCTGATATAAGATATACCTGTGACTCTTGTGATCATAGTAGACTGTAAAACATTCTCAAATCATGTAATGTCGCCACAACTTCAAGGCAAAGACCACTACTGCTAACTCCAGGTCATGGGTAGCATAGTTCTGCTCAAGTTGTCTTAGCTATCATGACCCATAGGTGATCACTTCTTTCCCCTACATCAAGACACACCAATTCCCAGTCCCTGATTCATTGTAGTAGACTACATACCCAACACCCTCTTCAGGTAGCCTCCAAATGAGAGCACTCATCAGTTTGTGCGTCAGATCAAAAAAACTCAGCTGGAATCTTTCTGTCCAAACAAAGGGCTGCCCCTTCTTCGTCAATGCTAACAATGGTGTCATTACTCTAGAAAATTTAGTCATGAATCTCTGGTAGTATCCTTCCAACCTTAGGAAACTCTGAACCTTAGTCACACTCATGGATGGATCCCAAGAAAGTACAACCTCTATCTTCGCTGGATCCACTAAAATTATAGCCTCTGAGATAACATGTTCCATAAATTGGACCTCTCTTGTCCATAACAGGCACTTTGAGAGATTACCATAAAGCTGGTGCTCTTGGAGTGTATCCAGAACTATCCGCAGATGATAGGCATGATCCTCCTCCGTCACTGAGTATACCAAGATATCGTTGATGAAAGCCACTACAAAGCGATCGAGGTATGGCTAGAAGATCCTGTTCATGAGCCCCATGAACACTGTAGGGGTGTTGGTCACACCATAATGCATAACCAAAAATTCATAGTGGCCATATAGGTATCTTAAGGTCGTCTTACATCCTCATCTCATACCTGGAGCTGATGATAGGCTGATATGAGGTCTATCTTTGAAAACCAACGAGCTCTCTTCAGCCAGTCGAAAAGATCATCAATCCATGGGATTGGATACATGTTCATAACAGTCACTTGGTTCGGGTGTCGATATTCCACACAGTGTCTCAAACTCCCATCTACCATTTTGGAAAACAAAATCAGGGCTTCCCATAGTGAAACATTGGTTTTATGAACCCCTTCCCCTACATGTCCTCTAACTATACTCATAACTCATGAAGCTCTGTGGGAGCCATCTGATATGATGGTGTAGAAATCAGTGTTGTCCCAAGGTACATTTCGATGTAAAAGTCTACCTATATATGTGGATTTAGTCCCAGAACATCAACATGAAAAGCATCAGCATACTGGTCCACCAATATAGGATATCTCGGACACTCAACATCAACTTCCCCGAGAATAAGGCTAGCCAAATGATATGTAATCAGCTACACCCTCCTCTGGGTAAGTCAATCCTGTGCTTCAAGGGTTCCCTTCTCTCCGATTAAGGAAAACTTGGTCCCATTTGTGTGGACACACCGCACATTGCGCCTAATACAGTTGATCTAAGCATGGACTATGGATAACCAGTCCATACCAAAGATGATATCGTATGGCCTCAATGCCATTACTAGAAGATCCCAACTATATATCTCACCTTTTATAGTAAGCTCACACTACTATCAGCAGTGTGTAATTGTCGAATCCGCTCCTGTAGGAGTCTCTAGCCATAAGGATCGAGCCAAAGGATCCATTGGAATCTCTGAGCTCCGAATGAGGGCCCTAGAAATAAAAGAGTGACTGGAACCTATGTCTATAAGTACTGCAACTATGGTGGAGTAGACAAAAATCATACCTCTAATCATCTCCGGAGCACCATGGTCATAGGACTCAGCTGCCTAGAGATGAGCTTGTCCCTGTCCTCATGCTCCCTCTAGTCAGGGTGGAACAACTCGTGGTGGTGGCGGTAGAACCTACAACCACCGCCCACTACCTTTTGCATGACTAGGTATTCTGCCACGTCTTTCACCATGCATACCTCATCGTTCGAACCTCTACCTCTATCTCGGTGTTCCCTTGACCATTTTCTGATCATTGGTATGGTGGGTCAAGAAGTTGAGACCCATGTGGCTCTACCCGTTGGATGTGTAACACTGCTTGGCTCTCTGATGACTCCCTCTAGTTCGTGAGCCTTGTACTGATGGGCTGGAGTCCTAAGGTCTCCCTCTAAAGTACCAGGCCCACTTGATCCCATGCGTTTGATGCCTGCTACCTACCGAAGAATCTACTTCTTGGGGTTTTCTGGCAGCTCTAGCCATTGGATCCAGCTACACCAAGAAGATCTATGCAAGGAGGGCCTGCACCAGCACCCCACCTTGGGTTTTGACTGTCAGAGTCACCCCTAAATCCCTGATCTCCCACGTGATCCCCTCTCGAAGGCCCAAGCGTTGAAGAAAGGGTCTCTCACAATATTTGTACAGTAGAAACAACGCTCTTTGAACCTTGCTGAGTACTCGACCAATTCCATGCTTACTTTCCGAAGGTGGAACCGCTCTTATATGTGCATATAGCATAACATCTCTGGGAACAACTCCTCCTGAAAAATTCTCTCCAAGTCAACCCAAGATAGGGTCTCCTCATCGTGAACCTTAATGGTAAAACTGTACAATCTCCCATATGATCCCTGCAGAACGATCGCCGCCAAGATCTCCATCTGGTTGGGTGGTGTCCTCACTAAGCAAAAGAACCACGTCACAGCCTCTTGCCAGTACTCAGTGACTCGGGGATCTATCCCTCCCCTGAACATGGAAGGTATATGCCTCTGAAACTCATGTAGGGTGATGATACTATGAACGTCATCTACTGGAACCACCGATAGGAGGGACATGCCATCGGGTGGTGGTAACATTGGGGAACCGCCCGGTTGGGCCATCTCAAACACAGGCCCCTGGACGGACGCCTCGTCGCTGGGAGGGCTATCCTCACACATCTTGTAACACCCGAGATTTTTATGAGTAAGATTTTTTTTTATGTTATATATATATCATCAAAGGAATCTTTCACTACACACTAGCTTGGCTTACTTTACACGCAAACGCGACCTTCCTCGATAGCTTGCGTTGTACGCAATACCGAGTTTCACTAAACGACGATATGATATTAAAATATTATTTAAAATAGCCGTTATGAATAGTAATAATGAATTTTTGAAATTTTTATCTTAAAAAATGGACTTCATTTTTGGATTCGGAATACCGAAATTAGCCTAGGGTGAAATTTTGGTATTTTTCTGAAAACATTCAATTTTTGATGAATAGTGAAACCACTAAGTCATAGGTTAAAAACTGAATTTTTCATAAAACTTAATTTTACCACTTCTGTGAATGGAATTTTGAAAATCCGACAGACACGGTTGATATCAGTAAGTAAAATGTGGTTCAATGAGATAAAAATAATTTTTTGGTGAATAGTAACTTTTTACTTTTTTTTTCCGCGGTTAATAGTAAATAGGGTAACTAAGGGTAAATATGATATTACTATTACCCTAACACATGTCCTAATTCTATTGGATAAGTTTAATTAGACCAAAAACAACCTTATGAATATAATATTACCATTTCGGTCCACTTGGATTAGATTATGACATTTAATATTATTTTATTTAATGAATAGTTAAAATAGTTAAAATCAAAGTTTAATAACTAAAACATTTTTAATATGGGTTTATACATAAGATAAATTCGATTATAAATATTCATTAGAAAGATAAAAAGATTTACTACATAATGATATTTTATTTATAATTTTTAGACTTTAAATAAATTAATTTATTTATGACACAACGATGATACAGTAATTACCCTTTTAAGGAAATGTTAACATAATTGATGTTATAAATGCCCAAATAAATGTAATTTGAGACTTTTTATGAATTCCACTAATTTTCTAGGTTACTATTAAAGATTAGTGTTGATTTAATCAACTTGGTTCGAACATATAATTCTGTTATGACTTTCA
Source organism: Viscum album (assembly GCA_963277665.1). NCBI lineage: Eukaryota > Viridiplantae > Streptophyta > Magnoliopsida > Santalales > Viscaceae > Viscum > Viscum album. The sequence continues at coordinate 31,445,911 of OY728162.1, read as the reverse complement.
CAAAAATCATATATCAAATAGTGTCAAAATTGACACAAAATAGTTTTTAAATCAAATATTATATTATTAATTGTTATTTTATTCCTAAAAATCTAAGATTCGGCCAAATGACTTAGATAAAGATATATATATATTAATAATAAACAACTTGGGGTTCGTTTGGCATGTTATAGTAAGTTTATTAACCATATAGTGTAAGAAAACAAAAAGACATGATAAAAGTTAAATTATTTAACTTAGAGTTAAATCTAATTGATAAGGTTAAAATAATAACCTAAACTTTTCTAAATCTTATTGGTTGATAGGATTTCGACCCATCCCCACTTTACCTTCGAAATAAGACCCTTTGGAACCATTATAAACCGATTTTGACTTTAATAAAAAATAATATTTTGAGATATTCCTAAGGTGCCCCTCTCCTCCCTTATAAAAGGACACCTCCTCCTCCTCCTCCTCACACCAATTTGAGCACTCAAGCTCGACCAACCCCTGCCAAAATCCCTTCTACACTTACCTAGAATAATCCTAGAGGTCCTGGTCTTCTTCAAAGACCAATCTTAGTTCCCTAAGTGGAGCATTCAAAGAGGCGTTTCAAAGAAGAGGTAATATCCATTACCGATCTTTTCAATTTCTTTCTTCTTAAACTTCTTATTCTTTAGTTGTTTCATGATAAAGTAATAACATCAGTATTAATTACATACTGATATGTTATTATAAATATGAAACAACCCTAATTCACCTTCTATCCATCCTACGGAAAAATGAGATCACCCCGCGTGCGTACGTACGGAATACCATCTCCACGCCGTGGTGTAATCTATTTTCCACCATCACCTTAAAAGGATGGGTATAATGGTGTAATGCATAACTATATATGATTATTATAAATTTATATTGATACTTAAATATTATAAATACACTTAAATACAATTCCACGATCATGGGAACAATATCATCGCTCGTGCGTACGTACGGAATACCGTCTCCACGATGTGATATGAATCGTTCTACATGATCATCATTACATAGTAATTATATAAATGAAATGAATGAATAAATATGATATATGTTACACTAATACCATTCTGTATATAAGGTATCTATAACCTTAAAATAAGAATAATAATTTATTCGGCAAAACACGCATAAGAACAAAAGGCAATAAAGACCCGAGTAACAAGTAACAATGAAATATTACTAATAAGAAGCTAAGAATATGACCATATATGATATCATATCAATATGTATGATTCTAGAATAAGTAAATAACATTATTTAAACCATTATACAGGAGCTTCGAACACGTACAAAGCAAATCGGACCTAAGGTAAGGGAAATATCACAATCACATTTTTATCCGAGATTGTTTATACTTTGAAATTTACTGGGGTGTATTTTATCATCCACATCCATGTTTCCTCAATGTGTAATATTATTTCCATCCACCTACAATTGTTTAAACCAAATTTTACCCTTCGGTGAGTTTTTAGTAAAATATATTAAAGGAATCTTTTGTCGTTTTTTGTATGAGGTACTTTTTGACTTTTCCGACAAAAGTACGAAGAATGTTTTTTTAACTTATACGGCATGAATGGATTTTTAAAACATTATTTCCAAGAAGATTCCTTTACAAGTTTTTAATTTTATTTTTAATCAACTTCTCTTAGTTTATAATTGTATGACATGATGAGAAAGGAAAAGTGTTTTTGAAGTAGAAAGGATATTTTCCTCAAGAATAGAGTTCAAGTGATTTATCAAAATTATTTTCCATATAAGATAATAAAGGGTTCTGTTTCTATCCCTATTATTAAATAGATTTGATTATGTTGTGATGGAAATATTTTTATGAATTCCTTTATCTTATATGAATTGTTTTATGATGTCATGTTGTTTAAGAATACCATTTTTATTACATGGGTTATGCAATGATGTATGATTTTCAATTTTGTGGCACACATAAGGATGGTTTCATTAAGAGATGGGTGGGACCTATATCTCCCTCCAATGCATTGGGTAAATATTTTATATCTCATGAGATAGACATGGCTGGAACAGAAGGTTATTTCGGTTCAGTGATACAGGACTGAAACGAGGAGTGAACTCGGTTCAGAAATGGACTTTGTCCGCTAAGATAGTCTTGGAAATGAGTCATGACTAACAAGAAATGATTTTCCATGATTATGTGTGCATGCCACAAAGTTTCAAGTTTTATGTTATGATTATGGGAATCTCATTTTAACTTCTATGATTTATTCCATGTTAAGATATTATGATCTCTTTTGTAGGTTATGATTTTCAAAAATATATGATATGATCTTTATTTCCTTTATTTTCCCTTGCTGAGCATTTGAGCTCACCCTTCTTTGTATATTTTCTTTTCCCCGGGTCAGGAAGATGGATATTAAGTAGAATATGCTAAATGGGACCCTAGAAATGATGAAATAAATGGGAGACACTATAGAAGATTTATGAACCAGTTGTTTATGTTTCCTAGTTTCTAAAAACACTATACCTATATGGTCCTTTGTGGCTTTGGCATATGTTGTAATAAGTGTGCTTCAATTTTGAAGTATTAACAATGTATGTAAAGTATGGGTCGTTATAGTTGGTATCAGAGGAAAGGTATAGTCAACCTTTGGAAACTAGGATGTGAAAGCCTTAGTAAGAACCCTAAGGATAAGTCTAAGCATAGGACACAATCTTAGTGTTTTAGAAATGGCCATGAATAACCTAGGATAAGACCTTAAGCATGAATATTTTATTCCTGAATTATGTGGTTTTCCTATTATAATTAGTGTTGCTCACACTATTCTTCTTGGTTTTAGTCAATGGATGGAACCCGAAGGAACCGTGTTAATGCGGAATGTGATAGGCAATGCAATGATTGTCCCCCTGAGCAACCAAACGATATGGGAGCTGGAATGCAAAATCTTGTAGCCATGCTCACAAAACTTTCTCAAGCTATGAATCATGCAGGACTTCCAAACGAGCAAAGGAAGGAGCAACATTCTGTTGAATCCTTCATGAGGCAGTGTCCACCTTCTTTCAGCGGGTCTACTGATCCATTAGTTTCTGAAAAATGGATTAGTACTACTGAAAAGATATTTTCAGTTCTTCAATGTTCTGAACATGATAAAGTCATCCTAGTAGTGTATCGTTTGGAAGGAGATGCTGATCAATAGTTGAATCTTGTTAAGAATACGAGGCAAAGGGATGAAATTGAGTCCATGGAATGTGACGAGTTCAAGAACTTATTTTTTCAATAAGTATTTCCCTCGTATTCTCCGAACAAAGATGGAGAAAGAGTTTCTTGAACTGAAGCAAAGGGATGATGAATCTGTTGGTACCTATGAAGAAAATTTTACAAGACTTGAAATGTACGCTTCGGGTATTATTATCCAACCTGAGAGTAATATCGATCGATTCTTTAGTGTCTTAAAACCAAGTCTTCAAAGGGCGTTATCCATAAGAGACTTCAATAGCTATGAGGAAATCGTTCTATGTGCTCTCAAAGTCGATATGGAGATTGGAGTAACCCATCAGTCATATGGGTTTGATAAGAAAAGGAAAATGGAATTCAAAGGAAAATCTAAAGAGCACACTGAAAAGAAGATGAGCTTTCCCTTATGCTCAAAGTGTGGAAAGAAACATGGAGGGAGTTGTCTTAAAGGGACAAGTAAATGTTTCAAATGTGGAAAGGAAGGTCATCGGGCATTTGAATGCCGCAATAATGGGAAGAAGATGTCTAATGATGCAAACAAAGGAAGGGATACACATAATGAGCCTACTACACTTCAATGTTTCAAGTGCAAGGAGATGGGGCATTATGCCAATCAATGCCCAAATCCAAGGGTTGATGATGATGGTCGACATCAACAAACTCTTAAGGCTAAAGACAAAGGAAAGTCACATGCAATTTCTATCAGCGATGTGGAGTACGATAACGAAGTGGTGAAAGGTACACTTACCATCCACTCTAAAGTAGAAAATGTTTTATTTGATTCTGGATCCACCCACTCTTTTATTTCTGAAGAATTTTCTAAGGGTATCACCGTATTACCTCAACAATTAGATGTTGAGTTAGCTATGACAACACCTAATGGAACATCAATCGCATCAAAAGTTTATAATTCTTCTCCAATTGACGTTTGTGGGAAAGTCCTTCCTGCAAATCTTGTGATCCTTCCTTTAGTGGAATTCGATGTGATTCTTTGCATGGATTAGCTTTCTTTATACGGAGCTCATATAAATGGCCAAAAAAGGGAAGTCACATTTCATATTCCAGATCAATCTATGATCGTCTATCAATGCAAGGATGAACATAACCTTCCAGTGGAAATTTCTTCCATTTTATGGGTATTGATTCCACTAAATGAAGGTTATTTATCTCAAATGGTTGGTGAGAAACTCATGATTAAGAATATTCCCATCGTACGGGAGTTTGATGATGTCTTTCTGGAGGAATTACCGGGTCTTCCACCAAATCGTGAAGTTGAGTTTTCAATAGAACTCGTACCGGGTGCTTTGCCTATTTCAAAGACACCTTATAGAATGGCCCCAATTGAGTTGCAGGAATTGAAGAAGAAACTCCAAGATAATCTTGATAAGGGATTCATACGCCCTAGTGCGTCACCTTGGGGAGCACCTGTTCTATTTTTTAAGAAGAAAGATGGATCAATGAGACTCTGCATTGATTATCGAGAACTTAACAAGATCACTATCAAGAACAAATATCCTCTCCCACACATTGATGACTTATTTGACCAACTATGCGGAGATCAATACTTTTCCAAGATTGATCTTCGTTCAGGGTATCATCAATTAAGGGTCAAAAGGGAGGATATACCAAAGACGGCTTTCCGTACAAGGTATGTACACTATGAATTTATAGTGATGCCATTTGGTCTTACTAATGCCCCTGCTATCTTCATGGATCTAATGAATAGAGTCTTTAGAGACTATCTTGATCAATTTGTGGTAGTCTTTATAGACGATATTCTTATCTATTCAAAGAGCAAGGAAGAGCACGAATATCTATTGAGAATTATATTGAAGACCCCGAGAAAGGAGAAGCTTTATTCCAAATTTACCAAGTGTGAATTTTAGCTTCAAAAAGTTGCATTTTTGGGTCACATAATCTCAAAAGAGGGGATATCTGTGGATCCAGCAAAAACAGAGGTTATCGAAAGATGGTCGAGACCAACAACAGTAACTGAGATCCGAAGTTTTCTTCGTTTGGATGGATATTATCGACGTTTTGTAAAAGAATTTTTACGATTATCTAATCCACTCACCAAGTTGACTCGGAAAGGAGTTAAGTTTGTTTGGATAGAGGAATGTGAAGAGAATTTCAGGGAGTTGAAAATAAGGTTATCCAGTGCACCTGTGCTCACACTGCCTTGTAGTGGAGAAAGGTTTGTGATCTACAGTGATGCATCCAAGAAGGGATTCGGGTGTGTTCTTATGCAAAATGATATGGTGATAGCTTATGGCTCACGACAGTTGAAAATCCATGAGAAAAATTACCCAACACATGATTTGGAGTTAGCTGCGGTAATCTTTGCATCAAAGATATGGAGGCATTACCTTTATGGTGAAAGGTGTGATATTTATACAGATCATAAAAGTTTAAAGTATATTTTCACACAAAAGGAGCTGAATATGCGTCAAAGAAGATGGTTGGAGCTGATTAAGGATTATGACTGCTCAATCCATTACCACCCTGGAAAAGAAAACAAGGCGGCAGATGCATTAAGTCGACAAGACCATGTTAATTTATCCATGATGAGGATCACAAAAGATCCAATATTTATGGATTTACAAAGGATGGATCTTGGAATTATAATGGAAGGGGAAAATCTTATCTTTCTCAAATGAATGTTCAACCATCTATACATGTGAAGATTAAAGAGGCACAGAAAGAAGATGTTGAGTTACAAAATAAGGTGAGAAATGTTCCTGAATTCAACCTTGATTATGATGGGATAATAAAGTTCAGGAATCGGGTTTGTGTTCCTCCCATCCCCGAATTAAAGAAGGATCTGCTGGATGAGGCTCATAGTTCTTCATTCTCTATTCATCCTGGAAGCACGAAGATGTATAAGGACCTGAAAGAGTACTTCTGGTGGGATGGCATGAAAAGAGATATTGCTGAATATGTCTCTCGATGCTTGGTTTGTCAACTAGTTAAAGCTGAGAGACAGAATTCTAAGGGGATGTTACAACCATTACCCATACCCGAATGGAAATGGGAAAACATCACTATGGACTTTGTCACAGGACTTCGTAAAACATCCAAAGGAAATAATGCTATCTGGGTCATAGTTGATCGTCTTACAAGGTCTGCACACTTCATTGCTATTAGAGAGGATTTCTCTCTAGATCAGCTTGCCAGGATATATGTAAAGGAAGTGGTAAGATTGCATGGAGTACCAATTTCTATTATATCTGATCGGGATCCGAGATTTACCTCAAAGTTCTGGCGATGTCTTCAGCATACTATGGATATAGAGTTGAGTTTCAGCACTGCTTATCATCCTCAGACAGACGGTCAGTCTGAGAGAAAAATTCAAACCCTAGAAGATATGTTGAGAGCTTGCTCTATGGACTTCAAAGGAGGTTGGGATCAACACCTACCTTTGGTGGAATTTTCTTATAATAATAGCTTTCACTCCAGTATTCAGATGGCTCCTTATGAAGCTCTCTATGGAAAGAAATGCAGGACTCCAAGTTGTTGGGATGAAGATGGGGAAAGAAAGCTATTAGGACCTGATCTCGTTGATGAAATGGCAGAAAAGGTCAGATCTATTCAACAACAAATAAGAGCAGCTCAGAGTCGACAGAAAAGTTATGCCGAAAACCGAAGAAAAGACCTAGAGTTTGAAGTGGGTGATAAAGTGTTCTTATGAATATCTCCCTGGAAGAGGGTTATGAGATTTGGAAAGAAGGGGAAGTTGAGCCCTAGATATATCGGTCCTTTCGAAATACTGGATCGTGTTGGAAAGGTAGCTTACCGATTGGCGCTTCCACCAAATCTCTCTCAAGTTCACGATGTGTTCCATGTATCTCTCCTGAGAAATTACATACCTGATCCTTCACATGTACTCAGCTCAGAAGTTGTACCGCTGGAGCAAGATCTTTCTTATGAAGAACAACCGATAGAGATTCTGGATCGTAGCAAAAAAGTCCTACGAAACAAGACCACTCGATTGGTGAAAGTTTTATGGAGGAACCACCAAATTGAAGAAGCTACATGGGAGCTTGAGGATATGATGAGGGATAAGTATCCTCATCTGTTTGTTTCAAAGTGATGAATTTCTTGGGCGAAATTCTTTTTAAGGGGGGTAGAATGTAACACCCGAGATTTTTATGAGTAATATTTTGTTTTTATGTTATATATATATCATCAAAGGAATCTTTCACTACACACTAGCTTGGCTTACTTTACATGCAATCGCGACCTTCCTCGATAGCTTCCGTTGTACGCAATACCGAGTTTCACTAAACGACGATATGCTATTAAAATATTATTTAAAATTGCAGTTATGAATAGTAATAACCACTTTTTGAAATTTTTATCTTTCAAAATGGACTTCATTTTTGGATTCGGAATACCGAAATTAGCCTAGGGTGAAATTTTGGTATTTTTCTGAAAACTTTCAATTTTTGATGAATAGTGAAACCACTAAGTGGTAGGTTAAAAACTGAATTTTGCATAAAACTTAATTTTACCGCTTCTGTGAATGAAATTTCGAAAATCCGACAGACACGGTTGATATAAGTATGTAAAATGTGGTTCAATGAGATAAAAATAATTTTTTGGTGAATAGTAACTTTTTTCTTTTTTTACCGCGGTTAATAGTAAATAGGGTAACTAAGGGTAAATATGATATTACTATTACCCTAACACATGTCCTAATTCTATTGGATAATTGTAATTCGACCAAAAACAACTTTATGAATATAATATGTCCATTTAGGTCCACTTGGATTAGATTATGACATTTAATATTTTTTTATTTAATGAATAGTTAAAATAGTTAAAATCAAAGTTTAATAACTAAAACATTTTTAATATCGGTTATACATAAGATAAATTCGATTATAAATATTCATTAGAAAGATAAAAATATTTCCTACATAATGATATTTTATTTATAATTTTTAGACTTTAAATAAATTAATTTATTTATGACACAACGATGGTGTAGTAATTACCCTTTTAAGGAAATGTTAACATAATTGATGTTATAAATGCCCAAATAAATGTGATTTGAGACTTTTTATTAATTCCACTAATTTTCTAGGTTACTATGATATATTAGTGTTGATTTAATCAACTTGGTTCGAACATATAATTCTGTTATGACTTTCACAAAAATCATATATCAAATAGTGTCAAAATTGACACAAAAGAGTTTTTAAATCAAATATTATATTATTAATTGTTATTTTATTCCTAAAAATCTACGGTTCAGCCAAATGACTTAGATAAGGATATATATATTAATAATAAACAACTTGGGGTTCGTTTTTTATGTTATAGTAAGTGTATTAACCATATTGTGTAAGAAAACAAAAATACACGGTAAAAGTTAAATTATTTAACTTAGAGTTAAATCTAATTGATAAGGTTAAAATAATAACCTAAACTTGTATAAATCCTATTGGTTGATAGGAGTTTGACCCATCCCCACTTTACCTTCGAAATAAGACCCTTTGGAACCATTATAAACTGATTTTGACTTTAATATAAAATAATATTTTGAGATATTCCTAAGGTGCCCCTCTCCTCCCTTATAAAAGGGCACCTCCTCCCCCTCCTCCTCACACCAATTTGAGCACTCATGCTCGGCCAAACCCTGCCAAAATACCTTCTCCACTTACCTAGAATAATCCTAGAGGTCCTGGTCTTCTTCAAACACCAATCTTAGTTCCCTAAGTAAAGGATTCAAAAAGGCGTTTCAAAGAAGAGGTAATATCCATTACCGATCTTTTCAATTTCTTTCTTCTTAAACTTATTCTTCTTTAGTTTTTAATGATAAAGTAATAACATCTGTATTACTTACATATTGATATGTTATTATAAATATGAAACAACCCTAATTCACCTTCTATCCATCCTACAGAAAAATGAAATCCCCGCGCGTGCGTACGTACGGAATACCGTCTCCACGCCGTGATGTAATCTATTTTCCACCATCACCTTAAAAGTATGGGTATAATGGTCTAATGAGTAACTATATATGATTATTATAAAGTGATATTGATACTGAAATAGTATAAATACACTTAAATACAATTCCACGATCATGGGAACAATATCATCGCTCGTGCGTACGTACAGAATACCGTCTCCACGATGTGATGCGACTCATTCTACATGATCATCATTACATAGTAATTATATAAATGAATTGAATGAATAAATATGATATATGTTACACTAATACCATTCTGGATATAAGGTATATATAACCTTAAAAGAAGAATAATAATTTATTCGGCGAAACACGCATAAGAACAAAAGGCAATAAAGACCCGAGTAACAAGTAACAATGAAATATTACTAATAAGAAGCTAAGAATATGACCATATATGATATCATGTCAATATATATGATTCTGGAATAAGTCAATAACATTATTTAAACCATTATACAGGAGCTTCGGACACGTACAAAGCAAATCGGACCTAAGGTAAGGGAAATATCACAATCTCATTTTTATCCAAGATTGTTTATACTTTGAAATTTACTGGGGTGTATTTTATCATCCACATCCATGTTTCCTCAATATGTAATATTATTTACATCCACCTACAATTGTTTAAATCCAATTTTACCCTTCGGTGATTTTTTAGTAAAATATATGAAAGGAATCTTTTGTCGGTTTTCGTACGAGGTACTTTTTGACTTTTCCGACAAAAGTCCGAAGAATGTTTTTTTAACTTATACGACATGAATGGATTTTTAAAACATTATTTCCAAGAAGCTTCCTTTACATGTTTTTAAGTTTATTTTTAATCAACTTCTCTTAGTTTATAATTGTATGACAAAATAAGAAAGGAAAAGTTTTTTTGAAGTAGAAAGGATATTTTCCTCAAGAATAGAGTTCAAGTGATTTATCAAAATTATTTTCCATCTAAGATAACAAAGGGTTTTTTTTCTATCCCTATTATTACATGGATTTGATTATGTTGTGATGGAAATATTTTTATTAATTCCTTTATCTTATATGAATTGTTTTATGATGTCATGTTGTTTAAGAATCCCATTTTTATTACATGGGTTATGCAATGATGTATGATTTAAGATTTTGTGGCACACATAAGAATGGTTTCATTAAGAGATTGGTGGGACCTATATCTCCCTCCAATGCATTGGGTAAAGATTTTATATCTCATGAGATAGACATGGCTAGAACGGAATGTTATTTCGGTTCAGTGATACATGACTGAAATGAGGAGTGAACTCGGTTCAGAAATGGACTTTGTCCGCTAAGATAGTCTTGGCAATGAGTCATGACTAACAAGAAATGATTTTCCATGATTATATGTGCATGCCACAAAGTTTCAAGTTTTATGTTATGATTATGGGGATCTCATTTTAACTTCTATGATTTATTCCATGTTAAGATATTATGATCTCTTTTGCAGGTTATGATTTTCAAAAAGATATGATATGATCTTTATTTCGTTTATTTTCCCTTGCTGAGCATTTGAGCTCACCCTTCTTTGTATGTTTTCTTTTCCCCAGGTCAGGAAGATGGATATTAAGTAGAATATGCTAAATGGGACCCTAGATATGATGAAATAAATGAGAGACACTGTAGAAGATTTATGAACCAGTTGTTTATCTTTCCCAATTTCTAAAGACACTATACCTATACGGTCCTTTGTGGTTTTGTCATATGTTGTAATAAGTGTGCTTCAATTTTGAAGTATTAACAATGTATGTAATGTATGGGTCGTTATACATCTAGATCCTAGATATTTGTCCTTGTGGAGGAATCCAAAGATAAATCAAGATGTCCTATAGTTATAACATTATACCTGGGGAGATGAAATTAATTTGAAATCAAAAAAATTACAATCATTATTCTAATGCATTGAGCTGAAAAGAAGGACTAAAGGTTCCAGTGTATGGTTACGTCAGCCGCCGCACCGACCTTGGACTCCCTGAACTAGAAGGTCAGACTTGAAACACTTAACACTATTGATTTAAAATAAAAAGAAAGACCTGTTGGTCTCTAATGTAGAATCGACCTCCCCTGATACCACTTTGTCATGACCTGTCCCCCAGGGCCCATGCCGTGACTACCCTAGGACCACCTCCTGAAGGCTAAGGGATGGAAGATAGCACTGAGAGCATAAACCTGCAAGTGTGAGGAATTTTCTCAGATACATGTATGTAATGGAAAACCCAACCGAGTACCAACACACAAGAATAGAGATTGTATACCGCTGAGAGGAAACTGAGTATGGTCACAGATGAAAGTAAATGGTCCAGAATAAAACCCACAAAGAAAGTACTGAAAGCATTAAAGTACAAGGGTTATCTAATGGAAAACCAACGAAATCCTTACCTGATCGTTGAATTAGTGTAGTTACTAGATGCTGAGGGATTACATGTCGTATGTCGGATCTCAATGTGGTTCACCTAGTTCATTGCCAAAAAGTCCATTATAGAACAATTGATCATCTTCACGGGACCCGAAAAACATGTGAGTACGACCCGTGCATGGGGTGAGTAACAAAAAACTCAATAGGGACCCACAAAACAACAAGGAAAGATCACACAAAAAACGGGAAGTATAAAACAAAGAAAAAGTACACAATACAAGTCAGCTCACACCATGTATCACTTATGGTCAAAGATAGAAGGATCATAAAATTGTAAAACGCATCAGCTACTAGATAATTCCTCATCTGTAGAGTGGGTGGCCCTGTAAGGTCACACATAGCTGCTTTCCACTATCCTTGAACTAATGTGGTACTCATCACTGATGGGTACAGTGGGCATGTTGGGTCACACAGAACCGCTTCCCATAGTGGGCTGGTCGGGTCATAGAGAGCCGCTTCCCACCATGGAAAAAATAGGGTACTCTTCCTGTCAAGTACCGTGTGCCTTCCAAGTCACACAGGGCCACTCCCCACTACTGTAATTCTGGGTCACACAGAGTCGCTTCCCACTAGGCCATCATCAAGTAGTCATCAGGTCTCAGCCAACAGAAGGGTTCTGTACGTAGTCTGCTTGGGGGGAACAATCCTCATGACACTTACCACATCTTGATATCCATGGAAGTAAAAGAAAAATATTAAAAATTATCGGTCTTCTCAATAGAGTCTTGAAGACACAAATGGCTCATAAATCGGATGCACGGTTCGCAAGATACACATGTTTTATTGCGGAGGCCCCGGTTGGATTTGTGTTCGATCCAAACCTGCCACACCCAAAAATTCCCTAAAAATCATGTGGAGTGTTTCAAAAGGACCACCTTGTTATATGGATCCTGAAACCACATACAGTTCATCAAAAAAACGTTCGGTTTAGAAGTTAGGTCCTGTTTTGTGTAACTGGTCGGTACGGGGTCCGAGTCTAGTCTGCCTCGGTCAGACCGACCCAACTTGGTTCGGCATGGGACGACCTGGATTGACCAGGGATGACCTAGCCCGACTCGGGTCCAACCTGACTTGGGTTATCCCGGCTTGCTGGGCGGTGGGTCGGTTCATTGGGTTGACCCAGCGGTGCCACCAACCTGGCGGTGCGGGCCGCCAGTGATACCTAGATGCAGCGCGTCTGGGTAGGGATGATGTGGAGCAGAGCAACATTAGCGGGTCAAACCACATGGGTTGACCCAATGTGGTGCCACATGGTACCACAGGTCCTCTATGTCACAACTGACGGGTCGTGACATTACAGTCGGGTGCACCGCTGGCGCGTGCCCCATCCACCCGCCACCAGTCAATCAGGCGTCCCCTGCTCCCGGCATTATCAATGCATGCTGCGACCCTGCTGCCACTTGGGCATGCCACCAGGGGCATGTCCAAACCCTATTCTACTTCTTCCCAGGGAGGAGGCCAGTCCTCTAGTCGAGCACGCAGCTGGAACCAATGCGTGCCACTGCCGTGCCTCTGTGCATCGCCGTCGGCGCTGGTGCCTACGACAGGGTGCTCGTCAGGCCTCTGGTCGTGCACCGGTGGCCCGTTTCATGCGTCGTTTGAGCCTGTGCCATCCTGGGATAGCGTCCTTCACTGGAGAAGGCCCTAATTCTTCTTGTCACCATCTCCTAATAGGTTGTTCACAATCAATGCACAAGTGGAGGGACTCGGGCTTTGTTCATGTCGGTCCGTGCCCTTTGCGTTAGAAAAATAAAATCCAGATTTCGGAAAAAGTTCAGCTGGATTTGATACCTTTATTTCAATCCTGGTTCGAATGATAATACACACCCTCCCGCATATAAGAAAATGAACAATGGATCAAAATTTTTCTAGGTTGATGTTTTCATATCATTTTAGAATGAAATACGGGGAAAACAAAATTAATCAACACAACACCTACCTAGAAATGTTGGAGAGCACTCGTGATTGAGGCATTTTCATTGTTCACCATCCCCACAACAATCCTAACTCATCATCACTCGAACATCAAACTCTGGTTTAGGGTTTCAACGTCGCATGTCACCTTCCGCTTGGATCAGCTCCATCCTCTTAGGGTCCGGCGTCACCGTCCTCCTTCAACACTTCGTTTCATGGAGAATCTGTGTCAATACCTCCACCAAGATCCATATATATAAGAGAGGGGGAGTTTAAGTAACAACATTGGAATTTAATGGGTCCCATTAATTTGGAATCTTCCTAATTCCTCAATGACATCATTACTTAGGGTTGGAAGGTCAATCCATTTATTGGCTTGTCACATTGCTGGCCCGACCCATTTTCATTTCCATTACAGGATATCAAATATAATAATAAAATTATTTCTTTTCATTTATTTTAATATTTCACATAACATAACTTTTTCTCCGGACCTACTGCGGTCAATGTAAAGCCTCCCTTAAGCGAATCCTAGTGCTACAGATTCAATGGTTCCCTTAGATTTTTTATCCGAGAAACAATTCAAAATTTAGAAAATGTGGCTCATAAGATTACTGAATGTACCCAAAAAATGATCATAAAAAATTCATTTCGGCCACTCCGGGCCTCGAAATCAGGTGCCATCAATTTTCACAGACTTGTAATAATTTCGTATAAATAAAAAAAAAATTACATGGAAAATCCGAGTCTCTATATCAACACCTATGTTTATTTTTATGAATTACTGATATTTATATCTTAGGATTAACTTCTACTATATTTTATTAAATGGGCTGTTATTAGTTTTACTATGGATGTTATATCTTGATACCATTCACCATAGTACTTAGAATGGTTAGTGACTATGTTAACAGATCCAAGAAATTTGTTTTTATTTCATATGTATATGTTTCTTATGTTTATCCCCATTCATATAAGTAATTAATTGGACTTATTATGTTATGTGTGAGCCTCTATATATCATCTAGATTCATCGATTGGTCTCATGAGACAAAAAATGAAATGGAATTTGGTCTAGGCCTTAACAATTTACATTCAAATATCTTCTCTAAGGAATCAATGGTATATTTATGATGTGTGGTATATGTATTCCATCATTATGATATTAGTAATTTAAAAATAATGTTATTTTTACAATTGGTATAATATCCATGGTTAAGATTCATATGATTATTTATATAAAATATTTCATTCAGCTTTTTTTTCCTTCAATAAAATGGTGAATATAATGTTTAATAGGTATGTGTTTCTGTTAGTCAACTTTCCTTATTATTTATGTTTATGTTGGCTTCTATAATTTTTTTTTTACCTTTAATTAGCATATTAGATAAACCATTTCTTATGATTTATTTTTCACATGGATGCCAAGATGAATATTATGTTTGACTTTCATGGATGATATAAGAGTTTATAGATATTCCCAATGGAGCTTATATGTTGTTTCTCATTTCATATTATAATGTTGAACTAATGTTTGTATCTTGTTTTAAAAAACTAACAAACTATTTTGTCCTTTGAGATGATGTAACTTTTTCATATTTCCAATGCAATGAATTATGGTACAATCTCTAGGATTCTGGGTTCAAAGTCTTTATAGTTGGTATATAAATATGTTTTCTAGAAATCTAGAAAAATAGATT
Source organism: Viscum album (assembly GCA_963277665.1). Lineage (NCBI taxonomy): Eukaryota > Viridiplantae > Streptophyta > Magnoliopsida > Santalales > Viscaceae > Viscum > Viscum album. Next base: position 31,430,675 of record OY728162.1, on the reverse strand, counting down.
TAGAAAAAATAGATTAGGGAACATAAACCTAATATAAACATTGAGGATATGAATTGAATAATAAACTATAGTTTTTCAAATGAAGATATTATATTGTTCTTCCCAGAAATACATATCTTTTTTGGATTCTATAAGTGAATGTAGTTCTTGAATAGATGTAACTAAGGGTAACAACTATAAAAAGGTATCTCAAGAATGAATCAGGGTAACAGGGTAAATGAAAACGAGCCTTACTAAGCACCTATTTTGGCACTACTAGTGGAAATTCATTTGATAATTCAAATCTTCTTTACAAACAATTATTAATGACTAAAAAGTAAACTTTTCCCTAAAGATATAATTCTTATGATTATGAGATCACCCACAAATAAAATTTTCAATTTATGCTATTTATTTTACTAGTATTATGATTATACATAACGTTTCATAATATTATGATCTAATATAGTGTCTTCCATAGTTTAAAAATGGTTCCTTGTAGATGGAATGGGGACCAAATATATTCACATAATCCAAAGAGTAAGAAATATATTTTCTTTGATAGGATTAATCTAGTCTTTATAAGGGACCTATAATCTAAACAATTATCATCATATGATGATATAGTATCATGTGATAATGATACTTAGAAAGAATATTTAAGAATCATGGTTTCATATGGAGGCATGAGAATAAGAGTAAAACCCAGAAAAAGTTGGATAATGTTAATAAGAGAAATAATTATTTTCCCACATGTGATGATTGTGTGAAGAAACAACCTGGAACTTTCATAAAATGATTTTGAGTTTTAAAAAAGTGTAGTGAGAAAGGCCACTATGCTTGTGAATTAATTCATAATAAAAGGATTCCAATGTACAATGCTTCAAATACAATGTGACGAGACACTATGAAAATAAATGACTCAAGTGATAATGGAATATAACCCAAAAAAAGATAAGAGATCATGTACAATCTTATTATACTACCGTAGATGAATAGTAATGATTAATATACATGCGTTTATATTCAAGAATTATATTATTTTAGTATTTTATAAATAATTATCTATTTTTAAGGTTCATGAGATATATGAGTATTATACTCTAGTACTTCTTCTTTTAGATATTTGAACCATGAACTGAATACCACCATTAATAAAGAAAAGTTATTCTTTTATATAATGATAATTTTTAAAACACATGAATTTTTAAAGATAACCTCATATATGTGTTTAAGTTTTGAGATAATAATAAATATATTTTTTATGGAAAAGTAAAAGTGACCATGAAGGTGGTTAGTGATATGATGTTTTATATTGTACTATAACTATTAGATGTTGGTATTTAAGGACAACCTGAAATTTTATTGTCAGAAGCATGCATGTTTCATAAAGGTTTAAAGAAGAATAAGGTATTAATATATTTAGTATATGACAACAAGAACTAAATTATTATGGGAATCCTATGTTATGTTTTTTAGACATTTATTGACATTCCTTATCTATTTTCGGTTATTGAATATGGACTTACATGTCTTAGATGAGTATTATGATTTGATAATTTGTGAATAGATTAAGATAAAATTGTGAAATTATTATTATTTGATAACCTATTATAACTATCTTTGTTTTAGAAAACATTTAATTGATAAAGGAATTAATTATAGATCGAATGATTCCTAAAATTTTATAAGGAATAAAAAATTGTCTCAAATATCCATTTATTGAATTAAAAAATAAAGTGGAGATATGTCAAAGCACAACCAAAGGATGATATTATGATAAGGAAATGAATAAATTATATTTATTTTCTCAAGTACTTTTCTTGATACTAAAGGAATACCATTACACTAGGGAATATATTTTGATACAAAAATGTTATGAGTTTACTTTTACTTCTAATAAATTAATGATATTCTAACCAATAAAAAAATATGGTGTTGTGATGGTTAACTTTCAAATGAAAAAGTTATCTAAAACACTACATTTTATTGACCCTATTTATGATGTGGGTTTCCAACAAATGAATTTTTAATTATCAAACATTTATTTTCCAATTACAATTTCAAATTTTCAAGAAAAAACTTTATTGAAGGAGGGTTAAATAAAAAACCCCAATGTTTTACAATATGTACTATTTTTATATTATTCGATATTATGAATTACACCAGATACCGGGCATAAAAAAATGATTAAATAATATTATTATATTTATCACTATTCCATTGGAATGATAGGAATGAAAGGTATTTTGTAAATTGTAATAATATAGTTTAAAAATATTTATAAATGAATTTTTGGGTATGAATTAATTAGAAATGAAAATAAAAATCAATTTAATATAAGGGAAGTATTTTTTTATAAAAACAATTATGACCATAATGGTATTTTAACATAATAAATTGAATTAATAATTATTAGTGAAAGTTATTAATGAATCTTATATTTTACATATTCAATCAAATGCTTTTAAATTCAACTAATATGATTGATAGGTTTAATATTAGAATAAATCCAATTTTGTGCATAAAAAAATATTTCCTAAAAATAATTTTAACACAATTTATTGGCACACATGTTTTAAAACTAAATTTTGACCCTTTTATAAACTATATTGAAGAAAATAGACCTAAATTTTAAAATAGTAATGTGAAAATTAGCTTAGGGTGAAAATTTGATATTTTTTCTCTAAATATTTATTCATTAATCCTACATATTTACCCCTTTTTCCTCTAATATCTCTATACCCTAAAGTCTTTATTTTATTAAATTGATACCCACAACTCTAAATTTAATCTTTAGAGTTCATAGAGTCTTCATCACTACAAGATCTAACACTAATTTCCCGCTTCAAAATCTGTCATCCTTTAGTGGATCAGTTTGATTGGTTTTTTTGATGCTTGGAATCTTCAAAACCAAGCAACAATTAGGCTTCTAGATAATAGGCATATAATTTTTCGTTTTGATCTGAAGAGTGATTTGATCACTACCTAGTCCAAATCCCCCTGTGTCTACAATAGTTCTCATTTATTCCTCTTATAGTGGCCATATCATTTATGCATGAAGCATGAATCTCCTTCTAAGGTAAATTGGGCTCATCTACCAGAGCTTCCCCTTCCATTTCAGAATTGCCAATAATTCGAATGGTAGGAAATTTAATTGGATGTTTTCATTTCTCAGATGAAATAACCTGTTCAAATTTTCATCCCCTTTTCCATCTCATTTGTTTTGAAGTAGATGATTCAAGGAAAACATTGATTTCATTTGGATTAATGTAGGATAAGAGTTTTGTTATAAAAATCATATTGCTTTTTAATTTTGGTTCGATTTTTGTTCCTAATGTGATAGGTTGGGTCATTGGCCATCAATGTCTCATAGAGGTTCTGATCGGATGAGGGTCGTGGTTCCAGAATCAGGCCCTTGTGAGTCCACATATGACGTAATGAATGTACAGGTCCTGGTGGATGATTCGGGGGACTGCAGTATTAGGGGTCCTTATTCCACCCATACTAAGGTACCTTCTCAACTGATATGTGTTGAATCTTGAGAAAAAGTTTTCCTTCTGGAATTGAACCCATCAACTGTAGATATTTCTGATAGACTACATCGTGATCTGGATGGAATGAAATTATAGGTGAAATACTCACTTGGTTCTATAGGTATTGATGAGATGGTGGTTCGGAAAGGGGAGCCTTCACCAAAAGTGTTGGGGAGCAATAGATAGGATGGAAACATGACTAAGTTGGGGTTGGGGACTGATGGTAGTAGACCCCCTCTTATGAAGAAGCTGTGTATTCTGATTGTTTAGTTGCTCAATCCCATCACATTCTAAGGGTATCACATCTACACATACTCAAGGGACTAATGTGTATGATTTTACCCATGGGGATGGACAGAATCCAATGATAAATATTGATTCTTTAAAAAGAATTTCCACCATTGAAACTGGGAACCCGTTTCACAGATTGGATTAAGACTCATCTTCATAAACTTGGTAATCTATGTCTAACGAAATGGAACTGGCATAAGATTATATTTGGTTCTCTTTAAAGAATGGTAGGAATACTATTATGGTTCTTTATGGGGTTATTCATCATGTGCGGAATCCACGAAGATGGAAGGATTACTCTAATTTACCTAATCATCTGGTTATATGAGCATCAAGTAATAGTAGGCCCCCTTAAAAGGGGTTTACTAATATAGAGATGGCAGCCTACCCTTGTGAGAAGACTATTGAATATCTGATTGTGGAATATCCTTTCATTGACCTAGAGAATACTGATATGGAGGATGTGAAGATCCTCATGAACTCCAATGAAGAAATTATCGAATATTCATTCATATTAACATTTCAGAGAAGGATTCCTAGAGAATGTATAAAAGAAGTGTGTGAGTTGATACAAGTGATGAACAAGGCTCCTGGATTGATACACAGATTCAGATTTTGATCCGAGGCTTCAATGAGGGTAAAACCATTCTGGGAGAACATATAAAAACATGGGATAAGATGGATCTCTACTTCTAGGATCTCATTAAGGATAACCCAGACATAATGATCACCTCCATTGAATGACATGTTTTCAAGGTAAAAAATGAAAAACTTTCAAATTTATTTTTAATAGAGTGATGATTTCATATAAGGTTTGCATATTATGTACCTAAAACATTAATGATTTCCCAAATTTCCAAAAAATTGATTTGAAATAAAAAATAACAAGTTATGGTCTAGGGATCTTATAAATGAAAAAAATTTATATTAGAAAAAAAGTAAATAAATGTTTAATGAAAATAAAATTTATGTCTTGGTATTTTTGTGAAACATAAATTTTTATATAAAAATTAATTTATTTTTTTATAAAATATATTCTAAAATTGAGATTTTTTTTCTAATAATTATAATATAATTTAATGAGACCATAATTAATTTTTCTAAGTATTATAAAATTAGTTAGAAATTTGAAATTGATATTTTTAATATAAAAGATGATTTTAGTTAAAAATTAAATTTCTCATATTTTCAAATTAATTTTCATAAAATAGATTCCATATTGTAATTATTCATTTCTAAAAATTTTTAGTGTTACTTATTTACAAATTTATAAAATAGTTTAATATTTTGTGAATAGTAAAAACTGTAATTTGTGGTATAAATACATTATAAGTTAATACAAAATTCATTGAATAATTAATTATGTGATAACAAAAATATCATAATCCCCTTAATTATATTAATATATTTGGTGCTAATAAACAAATATTTATAGTCTTGACCCAAAATAATAATCAAATGTTTAAAATATTCAAAAAACACCCATCTCCTTCACTATAAACCCCAAACCTCACTACACCTTATCCTCACACATTACAAGATTTGAGCCATATAAAATTTATTCTTTATACCCTTCCCAATATCCCCATGTCCAGGATCCTTTTTTCTTAACAAAAGTCAAAAACCATTCCACTTAAAAAGGTTTTCAAGGAGGAACATTCTAGAGTAAAAAACCCTTTTTCTTTTCCTTTAGTTTTTTATAGTTTCATTTGTTTTTTATCCTTACCTCACCTACCATATTTAAAGAGAAATAATAACTCCAGTATTATATATATACTTCAATGATATAATGTTAATGAAATATCCATTATCAAACTCTTTTCCCTCTCTCTTTTATTATGTTAAGGACAACATCACCTATGATGTGTCAATTTACCGACATTATGGACAATTCATTTTTATTTTCCTTTATATATTTCAAGGATAGTCATAAAACTCTTTTTATGGTTAAATAATTATAATATATGTATTTCAGCCTTTAAAATGTTCTCTAACCATTATTTAGACATTATGTTAATTAAAAATAGAAAACTTTTTTATAATGATTGAAAAGTGAAAAAATAATCTAAATGATTATCATTAATGTCTTATCTAATGATTCATCCGCACCAAAAATATACAAATGAATTATATAACATTTTAATTTTCTTTATTTTCATTAATAACTTATTAATTCATCTTTGGATATCTATTCCCATTTTACATGTACTTCTATTATCATATACAAGTAAAACAACTATGAAAAGAAAGAAAATTGATGCTCTCGAACGATTATATTGTATCTTATAACTCATCAAAAAGACCATAAAAGAATGTTATAATATTATAATAAATCAAATAAATTTATAAAAGGTTATTAATTGATTAATTAATGTAATTAATTTTTTTATCCAGGACACAAAGATCAAGTGCAGAACACTTTCTGACCTAATGTAAGGGTTTCATCCCAAACCTCTATTTTATTCGGGTAATTATTTCTCCTGATTTACACAAATGTAATTCTTAATTCACTTTAAATAAATATATTAATTTTTTTTATAAATTCAAAAATTAGGTATCCATATCATTTTATCTTTCATTTCAGGGAAAAAAATTTGTTTCATGTTTCCCTTCTTAATTATTCCAGATAAAAATGCCCGATTAAGGTGAACACCTCAATTTAATACCCATTTTCAATTACCATCCATAATTTATTTTATGAGACCATAATATTTATAAAATCCCTACTTACATCTTGAAAAAATAATATTTTTTATTTATGGTTTTATACAAAAAATTATGTGAAATTCAAAAAAACATCAAAATAATTCTTCTTCAAAAAGTACAAGGGGTATCTCTCTCAAGAATAACTTATTGATTTTATTAGAGTATTTTCAAATATTTCAACACCAATGTTGAAATTTATGATTTATTGAGATTCATATCTTATTAATATAATATAAAATATTTTTTTTGTGTTCAATTTGACTATGTAGGTGCTATCTTGGTACCATTCACGATTCTACTCGGAATGATGAGTTACTATGTTTACAGATTGGGGAAAGTAATTTAAATTTCATATGTATATATGGTTTATTTAAAAAAATCATATTATTAATGAGGTAGAGATAATAATAGGTGGGTGGGGCCAACTATTTCCCCTTTATGCATCGGTAGGTATCATGACAGAAAACAAAAAATGGATTTTTGTCGAGGCCTTAACCATTTATTTTCAGAAGTCTCAGTCAATATCTCGATGATATGTTTATGATGTACGACATATCAATTCCTTTAATATGATATTAGTAATTGATAAATTATGTGACTATTATAATAGTATAATATCAATGGTTATGTTTCATGAAGTTATTTATATGGTATTATTTATTCTATTTTTATTCCTACAATATTATGCCAATGATTTTGTTTTACTCTAATGTGCTTCAGGTGCTCAACTTGCCTTCTTTGTATGTAAATTTTATATTCCATTTTATTTATTACCCTAACTAAGCATCTGATCTCACCCCTTTTTTATTTTTTGATTTTCCTAGGATTCCAATATGTATATTATGACTAACTTATCAGGAAAATATAGGTGATTATGGGTGATCCCAATAAAGGTTCTATTCTGTTTTTCCCTTCAAGTTGTAATGTTAAACATATTATTGTATCTGGTCTTCCAAAAATACTAAAGTATTTTTCCCTTTAGGAGGTGAATTTTTTTTCATAGTTCCAAAGTCACCAGATCTAGGCTACTAGGTTCGTGGAATTTAAAAAATCTATCCTCCTCCATATGATATATAATATTATATATTTAGAGAAGAAATTACAAATTTATCCCAAAATAAAAAGTCCTAATAATCCTTAACATTAACCTGAGCACATAAGTCACTTCTTAATCCTATAAAAACATAAAAAAACATCTCCCAATTATACTATATCTATAATATTATCAATTTGAATCAAAATTCTCAAAACATCCCTCTCTCTTAGACTAACAAAACAACAACTAAAATTCCCATTAGTCTAACTAACCCATAATTTATCTAGTCATTTCAACAAGTGTCACAACAGAATGAATATAACACAAAATATTTGTAAGAAGTTTTAATTTCATCATATTATCTCATGTAATTGCATTTATGTATGTACGATTCTAAATATTAATTTTGGAATCATATTCATTCCTAAAAAAAATATTTTAACCATATTTATCTTGATTTATATACAAATCTATTATCTTGGCTTACTAACCAAAATTAAAGCCAGCTATATCATTACAAATACACAATTTTCTTATTTATAAGGTACATGAAACTATTTATAGAAACTTTTAAGATATATATGAAATTAATAATATCCACATGAGTAAGATTCGAGTCACATATAGTCATCCAATAATTTTTACATAAGGCATAATCCTTTATGACAATCAGAAGACCATCCGAAAGTCCTAATATCCAGGGATACATTACTCACGAGAGACTTAAATTCAATCATATTTCTAAAATATAAAATATATGAGTCATAATCAATTACATAATTCAAGATAATAAATCAATGTAAGACACATTCAAGGTATAATAAAACTAAACCTATTATCATTCCCTACTTTTAACACTTTACATGAATGCTTGATAATTTTTGAATAAATATAGTAATTTATACTAAAAAATACAAATATTCATAATATAAAATATTTATCCTAATAATATGGGGTATGGATCATTTATAATGTAAGGGAAACAATTTTTAGTCTCAGTTAAGAGGGAACCAATTACATGACCCATTAGACTAAATATACAAATCAATTTAATACATTCTTGAAATCATAAAGGTGACATGTTTTAAATTATTATGATAATAGGATTTACTTTAAAAAAAAGTAAAACTAACATATTATAGTGACCTAAACATTTAAGACATAATTATTACGTTCTTTTAGATAAATATACAATGTATATCCTTGTGAACTATTCCAAAACTGTAATGGGTTAGTGTATTTTGAGAATAGATAAAACATCATTTTATTTGGGTACATTATTAATAATATGTAATATTATTATTCTAACATTTTTCTCTATATTACATAAACTACTAAAATAATTTCTTCATAACAAAGAGAAAGGAACCATTAGTAAGGGGAGATCTAATTCTCAATAAGGGTATACATGGGAGATAAAAATAGATAATATTATGAAATGGTATGTTATTGTTGAGGTTATGATATCAAGAAAACAAATATAATCTTCATACACAGTCTACCATAGATCATAAGCATGATTCCTTGCATAAAACATTATCATTTCAAAAAAAGTGAATCCTAAGAGTGAAGAATCATCAAAAATCAATCAAGAACCATATATTAAAATCATAATAATTATAATATTTCATAAAAGTATGGAACCATAATATGAATATAAAAAATTTCAAATGTAATTTTTAACTATATAAACCATAAAATCATACTATATTAGGCATCAATACATTTTTCCCATATAGTAATATATCTAACATTGCCACATTTTTTCAATACTGGTTCATGAATCACAACTTTTTTCCCATAGTGAATTGTGAACATCAACTAATTTACCATATTAACTCATGATATATAATTATTTTCAAAATCAATTAGAGGGACATGTAATTATGTTAATACCAATCCAATGATGAAAATAATACAAATGTGTTACATAGGTTCATAAAACATGCACCAAATCATCATATCATAACCCAATGAAAGTAAAAGGGTTTCCAAAAACATTTAATCATCATAAAAAATGTATCTAAAGAAATTATAAGTATGGTATACTTGGATCAGATCCCTATTAAATAATAATTAACATCAAAAAATTTTATCATAAATAAAAATTTCCATGAAAGTATCTCTAGAATATTTCTTACGAAAAGTACTGTTTTCATTTTCAAATCCATTATTTGAAATATATAAATTTCCCATATATTAAGGGAAAATATTATTTGAGAATAATCATGAAAGTTTAAACTAATTATTATTATAATTGAGTAATTATGATGAAAAAAATTTTGTTCAGGCAATGGAAGTCAAAATAGAGGGTCTTTTCACATTTTTGTTAAATTGGTCAATAGAAAATCTTTCATAAAAAAAAGATTCATTTTTTTGGAAGTCAAAAAATGAAAAAAAAATATTCCAAAAACCTTTTAGAGTATTAAATACATTCTTGAAAACATTTTAAATAAATCTTGGACCTGGATGAAAAAGAATCCTGAAAAATAAAATAAAATATTGTCTATTTTTAATAAAAAACATTCTAAATTTTTTTGAGTATAATAGAGAGGAAAATTGATCTACTACTTTAATATTACATGAATAAAACTAATACAATAAAATGAAATGTATTTATCATATAATTATAATATTATTTCATTAATGTAAATTTAAACATAAAATATCCTGATTAAAATGGGACTAAAACATAATTCTCTCACGACTTTGATAACTTTTGAATCATAATCACCAAAATAGAATAACATCAAATAAAACATTAAATATCCTAAAATTAATTATATTATTTATATGACATGTCAATAAATAATTATATACATTATAAAATACAAATCTGATTAAAACACCAAACATGTCTCAAAAAATCAATATTGAGGCAAAGAACACTTACTGTATTGGTAAACATGAAATCAAAACCTCATGAATGAGATATACCTATATATATTTTTAAATCACAATAATTTTCATTAAAATAATTATAAAATTAATTCATGGGTAGTATATTCACCACACCAGGGAAACAACTATTCAATTTGGGTATTGTTTAATAGATATTAAAGTGATTCAAGAAACCAAATTACCACTTGTTTGACATAAATTTAAAAGAAAACTAACCTCATGTGTATGAATTTTAATTTATTTTAATTTTATATAAGATTAATATATATAAATTTAATATCATATATGATACAATTTTAACATTTTCATAACCATTATTTAATAATTCCTTAATAAAATCTTCATATTCGTGTGTTGACTATATTTTTTTTCATTGATGTTTTGTTTTGAATGTTCTGGTCCATGTACATTGATCTTCGGTATGTCATTTCCATAAAATTGATCATGATAAAAATTACAAAAATATATTCATTATATAAATATCTATATTCAATTAAAAACATAGAGATATAAAATTAAATTATACTTTTCATGCAGACGGTAGTCCTTACAAACACATGAGCACCTTTTTTAATTTTCACTGGATTATGGAAAGAAAAAGAAAATTGTAATTCGAAATTAAATTATAAATTTTTATCATATATATTCGATAAATATATCCTTATTATTTTCTAACTAAAATAGAATGTAAAAAGTCACATAGCTCCATTGAGGTGGTAGTCCACACATATGCATGAGTAACATTAGCTTTTTCCAACAAATTGGATAGTTAGAAAGAATATATGATATTATTCTTTCAAAAGTCTAAAATTTTCATAAGTTTCCTATATAAAATTTGAAATCATCATAATAAAACCCCAATAATTATGGTGGTGGAAAATGAATTTTATTGCATGTGGAGGTGGTAGTCCAGACGTACGAACGAGCAATAATTTCACCTCCCATTTGACGGAATAGAGGGTGTATAATGGTGTTTTAATACCTGTAATAGAATTTATGTATGCTAAAGATAATTTATTTGTTATTTTAAGATTAAAAAAATATTTTAGAGGTGGTATAAGAACAAATAATTTGAAATAGTTTGGGTGAAATGATTACATATTCTTTGGTAGGCCTCCTTTACCTTTCTTTCAAAGGGCCCTTGGAATGGTATTTTATGAAGAAAATAAATTAAAATTTATGCATATGAGATTCTAAAAGTTAAATGGCCAGGGTTTGGTAGAGATATATGGCTCATGTAGGTTTAAATAAAATGTGGAAGGGGTGTCATTTTATTTGGGAAGGAAAGTCCACACATATAATTACTTAAAATGATTAAATATAAATATTGTTTTTCTCAAGTATAATTATTAAAAATAGAAATTAATTTATATAAAAATATAAAATGTTCTGAAAAACATCATCAATTGATTTTCACATAGATTTATATGTCATTTTAAAACATATCTTTTATTTCAACCCCTTTTTCAGCCAAATGTTTACCTTAAGTATGGTAAAATACTTTTAAAACATTAAAGGTTATAATTTTACTTATAATTTGACAATTGGATCATAAATTTTTATAGGATGATATTTTTGACCACATATATTTCAAATTATCCCCAAACATGATATTAATAATATATTATATTTTATAAAATATCATTAATGTCTTTTTTTCACAGTTCATTTAATTTGACTTTAATGAAATATTGATATTAATTTAATTATAATTTAATCCCTTAAAACATCCCTAAGATGTTATATTCTTCTATAAAATTTTTGTATCAATATAAATCATCTATAAAATATGAAATTGTGTTTTTTTTAAATTTATCTTCATGATTTTTCTAACTATTACAGATGCCCTATGTTGGCGTTGTGTAGGAATTTAAAGAAATCAGTTCATCAAAAAAAATTATAAATAATTTATCATGTTTAAATTAATTAATAAATATTTAAAATAAAAAATTATAACCTATATAACACCATTTTTATTTTTATTTTATAATATTATTGATATTAAATTCAATGATGTGGCATTTCATAATTTTCATTATATAAAATAATATAAATCTCATTATCAGAAAATAACGAAACATAAATTCTGTATATTTTAATTGGTATGGGTATGTAAAATTTATTTTCCATAAAATTAAAAAAAGGAATGTGTTATTTTTATTTTTAGACTATATCTCATGGGTTTAACCATGTTTTGCGAATTTTACTTTTACCGAGATGAAAAATATTTTCCATGGTTAGTATTCACAATGGATACAAATAAAAGTGGCTAATTTATCAAATTTTAACCTCATGATTGAAAACATGGTCTCAATTTTCAAATATAATTATTTTTTAACTGAGATAAATTTTATATTAATGCGTATAACACAAAGAGAAACTGTTTTTAGAAAATACATTTTTAAGAATAAAAAGTAACTTATATAAAAAATGTAAAACTAATGATTGAAATTGAGATAATAAGATTATTATTAATAGAAAGATTCATATCTAAATTTTTGACCATATATAAAATATAATGGGAATTTTAAATTAATTTTTAATGAATATAAAGGAGAGTTTTTGAAAAATCATTATTCTTTAGAATTTTTATAAAATTAAATCATTATAGAAAAATTACATGTTTTTAACCTATGGTAATTATGCTATGATTATTTAAAAATAAATTTTAATTTAATAAAATAATTTACATATATCATCGGAAAATTAAATATAATTTCCATGCACAAAATGAAATCAAATATACATTTTATGAAAATAAATTTCAAAGGTATAAAATACATGACAAAAAATTTTGTTATAACATCCTAAGAATTAATCAATAATTTTGTACTAAGAAAATAACTTATAAATCTATTTTTTAATACATTAAATAATATTCATTCCTTTAAATTCAATGGTCATGTTATATCCAAAACATTTAAATTATAATTTTTTGAATATATCTCAATTTTCTTAAAGTTCGATTTTGTGTGATAAGAAATATATCATGATTGTTATTATTTTAAAATAAAATTTAATGGTGTTACATCCCCCCTAAATAAATTGAACTCTCAAAATTTTATATAGGTCATAAAAAGATTAAAATTTTAAAATACCTATATTGAAACCAACATCGTACAAAGGGATAATAAACCATCCCTTAAAAATTAAAAATGAAATAAAAGTTACCCCAAATAACACATAATCATGTTACTATATATGGAGAACATTAGTGGGATGTAAAAATATTAATATGTAAGAGAAAAATCTAATTTAAATATTAATATAGAGTGATAGAGAGTAGTACCATGAGAATGATTGTGACCCCAAAATTGTAAATATATGAGGGGTGAAATGACAATTATTTCATCGAAAATGAAGGTAAAATTATAAAAAAATTATTTAAAGATAAATTTTATAATTTTTTGGATTCTTTTATTATCAAGAGGGAGAAATTGATAAAATAGTATTATATAATTTATTTACATTTCATTATATGTATTTCATCATTTGGTTCTGCATTGGTCAATTTCAAATTCATCTCTTACTCTAAGAAATGAATTTTCAAGAGGAATTTTTCATGCTAGAAGCCTTATAATTAACTTTTAATGAATAACAAAACCCATGATAGAACGAAAATTAATTATATATATATATAGTTATCACAAGTACAAAAAATGATTAGAATATGTTATCCAAAATTGATATATATTCATATAATGAAATACTACATTAATCTCTAAAACCTTATCCAAAATTCATATTCAATATTTACATAAATAGATAAACATATGGTCATTCCAATGTATGTTTATCAAAATCCATAATCCTAAAAGTTAGAAATATGTTACATAAATTTAAAAAATAAACATAACATTAATTCTACAAACAACATTATGTAGCTCTTAATGTCACATAAAAACTCATAAATTATATGATATTATAATCTATTAAAATATAATTATCATTTAATCTGGATCACCATAAAACCATAATAAAAACATATATACTTCCAAAAAAATTCGTATTAATAAAATGAAATCACATACTATTGATTATATATAATGTATTCAATCAAAGATAAAATAAACTAAATTTTCATCAAATAAATAATCAGTTTATAGGTCTCGAAAATGATCCCACCAACATCATTAAGGTCTTGTATCTCTTTATATGAACAAAACATTATTATCTCAACATTGAGTTCATATTAAGGGATATATTACCCTTAATCTTGTTTTTCCATAAAGCACTACCTTACTATTAAATCAATCATCTAGATTATTAGTAAAATTCATCAAACTCTTGAAAATATTTAATAAAAAAGGTCTATAGAAAAATATTTATAAGATTCATGATTTTTATAACCAGAATTAATTCATATAAAAATTTAATAATATAATTCGGAAATTTCAATACATAGAAAATTCAATCATATAAATTTAATGATTGGCCTAACATATTCCATTAAGAGATAACCATTTGATTAGGGAATTTGCTCGAATAATGTCTTAGTTACCCATACAAAATGCATTGAAATATAATGGTACCATAGGATGAACTTGAGTTTCCTATATTGAACTCTTTATTTTTCTTCGAAAATTATGTCCTATACAATCTTATAATCCACACATAAAATATTTCCTTATTCATTTGAGAAAATCTCATGTGTTCTTCTTTCCACATTCATGACATGAATAAAATGGAACTTTATTTCTTATTTGGTCCTTATTAAATGAACATTCATACAATTTCATCTTCATCTATTATGAAGGGTTTATAAACTCTCTTATATTTTGTTAATAATTATATTATGTAATAGATTATTGGGATTAATCACAAGGTTCCTCATTTAATCTCATATTTATTTTAATTTATATTAAGTGAAATAATTCCATTAACCATCACATTTAGTGTTAACATGGATTCTCCTGGTTCCAACCATTTTATAAAACTAATAATCATATATTAATTAAAAACAATCATAGTGAGAAATATCATAATGATGAAAAATTAGTTATATGACATTTAAATAACAACACTTACTTTTCAATATAAGAATCCTTATATGTAACCATGTATTATTTTGGTCATCATCTATTCAAATACATAATAATTTTTTATAATGAAAATGTGATATATCCCAAGGATATCCCACAAGTGTGTATAAACTAGTGACTTGTATGGTAACACTCAACACACACCAGATTAATGTAACAAATATACGCAACCAAATATTTTTATATTTATTACCACTAAACTCATATATTCTAAAACCAGGTCAACCTGTAGTATCTAGACTGGGTTTTATTCTAAAAAAATCCGCTCTATATTCATTATAATAGTATAGGAAATGATATTATACATATGATTCACCTATGTATTCTCACTAATTTTTTTATCATACTACATTCCATATATAACAAAACATTATTTTGGTAGTAATTATTGAGACATAATATTTTCATGCATGAATATTATATCTCTTCAGATGAATACTCATTACACAAAAATATGATCCACACCATAACTGTAAAGGATTATTGTCTTTAGATAATAGAAACCTAAAAATAGTATTTAGGTATATTATTTATCATCTCTTATAATTTAATTATCACGTTGTACCTTTCATTACATACCATAAATAAAACCATTATTCATTACAAAGGGAATGTAATCGAAATAAATGGTGATCTCGGATGCTCAGTAAAAGAAACAATGAGATATATCAATGGATGGCCATATGAAATAATAATATAATATCAATGTTTTGAGATCTTGATCATAACATATCATGTTGCAAAAAAATATTTCACAGATGAAAATAATGAGGCATGGAATAATACATTATCATTTCCAAATACATGAATCATAACAGTGAGGAATCATTATAAATAAATCACCAACCATAAGTTTATATCATAATAATAAAAAAATTCATAAAAGTGTGTCCCGTAAATGTCATAGATACCATTTCACATGAAATGTATAACTACTTAGACCATCAAATCATAGTGGATCAGGTATGAAATCATATTTCCTATATCATAAATAATTAAGTACTATTACTTGTTTCCCATAGAGGATCAAGAATCCCTAAATATATCCCATAACAAATTGAGTACATACAATCATTTTCCATAATTATCTCAAGAGATATAGGGGTTTTCCCAATGTTTTGGAGGGATATATTGTTATGAGATAACATGTTATACAATTAAAACCATACATATGTGTTCCAAAAAAAACATAAAACATTCATCATATCATCATATCATAAACCGTAGAAATAAAATCAGTCTCATAAAAATTTCTTCATCATGATAAAAAATATATATAATGAATAAAGATGATATGATTTCATTATATCCCTAAAAAATTCATATGTATAATCAAAAGAATTTATCTTAAATAAAAAATTTATATAATAAATTTCTCGAATATTTCATGAGGAAAATATTATTTTCATTTAAAAATAACGTATTTTTAATTTTTCTTTATTATTATTATTTTTAAATAATATTATAAAATTTCTAAATAATATAAAATTTATAATAATTCATGGCATATAAAAATTCTATTTATGTCGTGTAAGTGAAAATAAATATTAATATCCAATTTTTGGTAAACATTTAATAAAACCTCATTCAGAAAACAACAACAACATTAATTTTAGGTATTTTTCTAAAATTAAATATAAATGGGTTGTAATAAATTTAAAAAATATTATTTTACTAAAAATAGTCCTAATGTGGTTTTAAGGGAAGCATAAAAATGGAAGAATAATAATACTATCCAAATGTAAATAAATCATATTTATCTTAAAAAAATATCAGTAATTTTATATACCAATAGAGGAAAATAAAACTATTATAAAAAAATTACATGAATAACCAAAGCATAATAGAATGAAAAATATTTATCAAATAAAGATAATTTAATTTACTAAATGGAAATTTGTGCGTAAACTATCCTGATTAAAATGGGATTGAAACATTAAACTTTTACAACGTTGGTAATTTTTAAACATATGCCACAAGACTTCATAAATTTGGATTAAACATTACATATTGAGAAAATAAGGATGTTTATGATATAGAATATCGAATTTTTTTTTATATACACATAATGAATATATGTTAGTGTATAAAACAAAACACGTCTCAATGAAACAATATTGTCATGATGAATCCTTACCACTTTGGTAATCTTTAAATCAAGACATCATGAAAGTTATGAACATATAAATATTTTTAAATCACAATAAAATTCATTAAAATCATAATATAATAAATTTATGGGAATCATATACACCATACAAAAAAACATGTTGTTAATATGGCATTTGTCTCCTTGTAAAAAGAGATACTATAAGTAACCTTACCTCAGGTTCGACTTTATTCCAAAGAAAAATAATTAAATAATAATAAATTAATGTTTTTATAAATATATAATTGAGTCAATTACATGGTTATTATTTCATACATTATCCACTTATAACATCTAAACAACCATTTGTTAATAATTCCTCATTAACATCATTGTATCTTTGTGTTAAATATTTCATTTTTCATGGATGTTTTGATATCAATGTTTTATCCCTTGTACATTTTTCAAGGATGCAACATCTCAAGAATTTTAATATTGATATAAATATAAAATTTAATAATTGAATATATAGAAGGAGATATTTAGTAATATATAAATGATATAGACAAAAAATAAATTATAGTTTTCATAGAGACGGTAGGCTGTAAGTACACTGAATGTTGTTTTAAATTTTCAATGGATGCAATGAATGAATGGAAAAAAATAAAAAAAATAATTTTTTTAAAACTTCCATGGTTTTAAACTGTAGAAATAGGCTCTAAAACCTTGGCCATATCCTGTGGTAAAGATTTACTTGAACCGTGGTCGCTACAACCCTTGAAATAAGGTAAGACCAATATCCACAGTTTAAAGAATAGAAATATGTGGATATATCCATAGTTTATATCTTAGAAATGGGTTTCTATAGCCATGTCTCAAAAAAACAAATATTTCCCATATCCAAGGTTTAAACTATCTAAATATTTGTTTATAACCACGATTTAAACAATGAAAATAGGTACCTATAGCAAAGTTTTAAATTTTGGAAATTTGTGGCTATAGACTAAATTAAAAACTATGGTATTGTATGGATATGAAAATAGTTATAAACCATGGCTATAGGTGTCTGTTACCATAGTTTTAAACCGTGATAGTATCCATTAAAAAATTTATTGTTTCCAGCAAGCTTTGATCCTCTGGATTCTTCTATATTATTTATAACACTTTACCACTACAGTGATCTCTACTATATATACATATATACCTTTATAATTATATATAATTTTATATAATTATAATTATTAATCATTTAAAAAATAAAAAACCGATATCCATGGATTAATCCATGGAAATACCACCTATTTCTATTATTTAAAACGATGGACTTAGGTAGCATTGACCATGCTTTGAAAACATGGTAATAAGTGGATATGGAAACAGTTTAAACCACATCTATAGTTGTATATTTCCATTTTTTAAACTATATAAATATGTGTCTACAATCACATTTTAATCCACAAATATATGTGGTTATCGAAATGGTTTAAACTGTGGTAATAGGTGGTTATAGCCATGGTTAATGACTTGAAAATTGGTTTCTATCTCCATAGTATAAATCATTGCCTTTAGTGGTTAATTATAGAGTTCACTAAACTAGGGAATTTTCCCTTTACATCATTTTTTGGTTTCCCCATGAAACCTACCACCATTGATTAATATAACCATGGCTACACGTTAGGCTATAACCATGGATAACAAAATCCATTATAATAAAAGTGTGGTCATAAGTTCCATTTATAAAATTTTTATAAAACATTAAAAATCTTTATTATATCACATATATATATATATATCAAATATATTAATTAAATCATACAATAGTAATATCCATGTAAAATTGAAATGAAAAAAATTGTATGACTTCAAGGAGGTGGTTGTCCACATGTAGGTTCGAGAAACATTATCATCTTCTAATAGATTATAAGGTTAGAAGATTAATATTATATTATCATTAAATAAGAATAATTATTTAAAAAATATCTTATATAAACTTCTAACCTATTATAATTAACATCCATGAATGATTCTTATAAAAAATGAATTGTATTGCTATGTGGATGTGGTAGCCAAGACATCTTCTTGAAAGATGATTTCACTTCCAATTCGATTGAATAGAGGTTTGATAATTGTGGTTATTTAATCAAAATAATATTTTAGTATATTTAGGATATGTAATATGTTATTTTATGAACAATAATAATTTTTAAGAGGAGTCTGAAGATGAAATAATTTGATAGATGTCGGGTAAGACAATTACCAGTTCCTCAGTAGGCCCCATTTAGATCCCTTCTTAAGAACCCCAGAAATGAATTATTAAGAATACAATAAAATCATAATAATGGATATTGGATTTTATAAGTAATATTGTAATTGTTTTCTCAAGGAAAATGGATCATGAAGTTGTAAATAATGGTGTGAAAGGGTGTCCTTTTATGGGCGCGAGACATGACACACATATAATTACATAAAATATTTAAACATAATTAATGTATTTATCCATAATAATGTCACAAAATATCATTTTTTTGATAAAAATATGATATAGTATAAATATCATCATTAAATGAATGTTATATTGGTTTTGGTATCATTTAAAACCTTCACATTTGGTTTAACTCTTTTGATAATCAATTATTACATTAACTACTACAACAACTTTTTCAATCTTAAGAAGTTATAATTTAACTTATAAGTTAAGAAGTTTGTTATAAGTGGCCCAGTGATACAATATTAGACCATTTAATATCCTATTTTAACTCGATAAATATTTTTATTATTTTTAAATTATTTAATAAAATAGAAATTTTTATAAGAAATCGATAATGTTAATTTACACTATTCATTTAAATTAAATTTAATAACAAAAAAATAGTAATGTAACTATAGTATAAACATTTAAAATAAAATTAATATGTTTTATTCATCTTTAATTTTTTGGGTCACTATAACTCAACCTAAAAATTTTAATTTTATAATTTTTAATATCATTAATTTCTTTTCTAATGCGTTCACATGCACTATGTTAGTGTCGTGTAAGAATTTATGATATTTATTTAATCACTAATTTTTTTAAATAAATTATCATTATAAAAAAATTAATTGATGTTTTAAATTAACATTTATATGCTAAATTATCCTCATTTATTCTTTGTGTAAAAATTTGAGATATATTTAAGCCTGGAGAGTTGCATTTCATAATCGTTTTTGTTTAAAATAAAATAAATCACATTATTAAGTATAAATAGAACCCAAATTATATATATTATAATATTGGATATTTATGACCTAATCCATCCAATAATATTAATTTAATGAAATTTGTTTCATTATATTGAGACCTTATATAATTTTTAACCATGTTCTATCTCATTTTACCCTTACCGAGGTGACAACTATTTGACACATTTACTATTATTAATGGAATAAAATAAAGGAACTATTTATAAATATTGAATAACATGATTCCAAATATGGTATAAAATTTTAATTAATCAATTTATATAAGTAATAGAATTCAATTTTATGATAAATGTGTAAAACACATAGAGAAATAGTTTTTAGAAATTTTTTTAACCGTCTAAATTAATATATATCAAAATCATGAAAATCATTTACTAAAGCAAAACTAATTGTATTATTATAAATTAAATGTATATTATGACCCTTTAATACCTGATAAAATTATAATGTCACTTCCAAATGTAATTATTTAATTAAACTAAATTATATTATTTATAAAATCATTATTTTATCAATATTCAATGAAAAATAAATCTTTGAAGAAAAATACCAAAATTTCACCCTATGTGAATTATAACATATTTATTTTAAATTGTATCTTCAACTTATAAAATATAGTTTATAATAATTTTATGAAATAAATTATAATTTCCATGCACTAAATTGAATAAAAATAACATTTAAAGAAAAATATATTTTGAAACTGAAGATTATTTTACTAAAAATTGGTTTCATCATTTCATTGAATTAATAAATATTTTTATATTGCATGAGTCCATTATAAATTTAATTTATAATGTGGTAACTCATATCTATACATATCAATGTAATGGAATGATTATAATAGTCCCATTTAAATTACATTTTTTATAATATATCTCAATTTGGTTAGAGCTTTGTGTTGCATGATAATACAGCTACACATCTTATTAATCATGTAAATTTGTTTTAGGGGATTACACAAATTTAAATGTGAGATAAATGTTTATTATTTAATTGAATATTTTAATTTTAATTTTCCTTTTTCACGAACTGATGTAAAAAATTCATAAACAAATGTATTTATAAACACTTTATAACCATAACCAACCATATAAATAATATATTATTTTTTTATATGAATTTTTCTTATGACTTTTTTCTAATATAAACCGTTTAATATTATTCATTATATAAAACTTAATTTGAATATTAGGTTTTATATGGAATATAAACAATTTATATTTCAATTTCTATATTAATTGTTGACATAAAATAAATATCACATATTTTAATATTTTTTAATCCTTAATGAAATTAATCATAAAAAATCATTATGATGTGGTTTAAAAAAATTTCAAAATAAGGATTTAACTTGAACAATTAAAATTAATAATTGTAAATAAATCGTAAATTGATAATAATCACTACATATTATGTATTATATTATATTATTAATTTTTTAATATAATTTATCCTTATAATTTCATGATTTAAATTTTTTATCCAAATTACAAGCCTTTCCATGTAATTTATAAGGTATTTTATTATTAAAACATAATATTATGGAATATTATTTAGTAAAATTTACAATAAATAATTAATTAATTCATTATAAACACATTATAAATAAAAATTTTATAAATACTTTTACAAATAAATGGATATCATTAAAATATATTTAATTATAATTTATATACAATTTATAAATAATATAATTATTATCATAATTCATTTTTATGGAAAAAATTTCTTTCTCAACAAATTGTTTTTAATGATCTTGATGGAATTTTAGAATAATCTAGATTATATTGGGATTATTAATATACCTAACTACTATGAGTTTGATTTTTTGATTGATTGGCCTCTCATCGAATATGATAAGTACATTTTGTAAGTTTTTAAAACTTATGTGGTTAAGGAATGAATCATCCATATTAATAAATGAAACATTAATTTCAAGGAAAAATCCTTAGGTATTAATCATATTTTATTATTCTTATTAATTTTTCAATGTTATACGATACTCCATTCTAAGATCGAGACACATTTACATCACTAAATATGATATCCCGATTTTATATTCTATCATAAATAAAAAAAAGGATTTATAAATAATCCTTGGTTATGATATCCCATATTATATGTTTATAATTAATTGAGTATAAAAAATACCCATTATTATCTAATGATAGTAAATATGACATGTATTATGTCTTCAAAAACATTGTCTTCATAATTATTTAATGAATTAGAAATCCTAGAATGTTCTTGATACCATTGAATGGATTTGAGGGATCTAATAACATTCGATAAACATATCAAAAGCATTAAAGAAACTAAAATCCAAGATTGACCATGAAAGAAACCTAAATCATGTATATTATAAAATAAAAAATATTTTTACTTTCACTAATGATAGTCACTTCAGCTGAATTTATAATGTGTTCTAGTTGAAAGTCACATAAGAGGAATCCAAATGATATTCCTAATCCATATATATCCATGGATTGTATTGAATTACTCATCATATGATAATGATTCTTCCACCCTTCATAGTTTGTTAGTGCCTCATGGTGTAAAGGAGGAAAATGAAGATTGATATAAGATGGAGTTATATTTCCAATTCATATGAAATAATACATAATAAAAATCTTATGGAAAACTCTCCTTTTATAAATCCCTTGAGGATACTCCTCATGTAATCCTATATTTATTAATATGTTATGAGTTAATGCATGCATTGGTTGTAAAACCTATCAATGTCAACTCTACCACTCATGTATTCTCAATATATTTATATATTAAATGATAGGGAAGCTTTTAAGACTACCAAATAGAATATATTATCATTCAACTAAAATTATTGTTAGATGATAGTACATATTTGACATTATGATTATACTTATAATACCCAAAATGATATCAAAAACTTATATAATAAAAAATGATAATGTTGTCGAATGAAATATTTTTTGCGTGCCTTATGATATACCTAATTTTCACATATGATATAACTATAGTACATAATATATATAAATATGGGTTTGAGGGAATCTGTCCTTCAAATATGTAAAGATAAAGGTATTTCATCACCAAATCATAAAAAATAACTCATTGTACTTTTAAGATGTCTTAATATCCATTTGATTCTTATTTATTGTTACTTTATAATAATTGGTTTGAACTTGAATACATGCCAATATTATAAGAAGGATATTTTGATATGTACATGATCACATATATGAATTTTTTGACCTATTATTGTCAAGTAAAAATTAACATATAATCTCTATACAAATTAGATAATATTTTATGAAATTTTATATACTAAAATGATTGAAAAATGGGTAAGTAATTGTCTATAATTTTCTTATGTTGAATATTTTAATAATGTTATCAATAAATCATTATTGAGATTCTGAAATATTATGTGTATTTATGTTATGTTTATTTTCCATGAAAGAGATGTTTATAACATATATTATGATTATATATCTATAGAATAATTTTTCCAGTGATCAATAATGAAGAATAATTAAACTAAAAAGGGAACAGATGAATTTTACACATAAAACCAAAATCAGGGAAACCCATGGGTAGAGGGAGTGTCCAAAATTCTGAATGAGATGGAATGTTTATATAATTTCTTGTACATCTACAAAATAAAACAAATATATAAGGGTATTTATATTCATTAATGGAAATATTTTACCATTATAAATAAATAAGTTATTTTCAACATTAATGGGAATAATAAAGGGGAATTTACCTCAAATGTAGTAGAATGTGTGAACTATAAGAGAAGGATATAGTTAATGAAAAAAATATCCACCTTGAGTTGAATCATGTATAAGATTTTATAAAATAATAGTAATTATAACAAAAAACTACACCTCTTATGATAAATAACCATCTAGAACATATCAAAATGAGAGGAAAACAAGTTCAAGAAATAATCAAACAAGAAAATAGGAAGATCCTTTTTCAAAATATCAATACTACTATTAGTAGTACTATCCTTACTCATAATAATATCACCAAAAAAATAAAATCTTGTAGAAAAAGATATAGAACAAAAATGATATTTGTTCGACCATGAAAAATATGATCCTTTTTTGAAATATAACACTTTTAATATCAAAAAAACGTGAGTAAATATAAATTTTTTTATTGTGTTATATAGTACTTCCCATAACCAAACAGATTCTTTAATATTATATTTAATAGTCCTATACTCGGACTCATTGGTATATAATGAAAAGGTATTGTGTAATGTTTTCTCCCACTAATAGCACACCCTCCCTTGGTAAGCAAAAAACATGTCAAAGATCCTCTCCAGTCAAGATATACTAAAAAATTGATTCAACATAACCAATCTAACCATCATCTAATACCCAAAAATTCAATAAAACATAAGTTCTCCCAATTATATATTTAAAGATCCACTTTACATATTTTTAATGTTCTTTACTAGGATTATCCATATATTTTCTAACAAAAATGGATTTATGAGCTAAATAGATAGGTAAAAAACATTGAATACATTAGTGAACCAATTTCACTATAATATGAAGGTCTTGTAATATCATCAACCAAATTATACATAGAAAAGAGAAAATGATTCACCACTTCTGAAAAATTTATCATCCTGAAGATATTCACCTGTGGCATAATTTCACACATAAATCCATCCGGAAATATATTATCGGAAGTAACCACATCTACTTCCATCGATGGAGAAAATTACTACAATTCTCTATCACATAAAGAATATCCTATCATGTATATACCCCCTGTTACAACCTCATGAACTCATCGTCACTCACATTCCTGAGTGTCTCTGAATTTAAATTCCTCCCATAATTTTTCCTAAAATTCCTTAAAATCCATATTCTATAGATATCCACCTCGAGTCTTGATGTCCAACCAACACTTTTCCAAGCAATTTAACATATATAATTCCAATTTGATAGTATTCTCATCTAGAGTCTCTGAGTGGTCATGTATAGACTGGACCGAATCAATACAAAACCCATCTCCCTCACGTCCACACTCTCTGGTACACATCATAGGGCGATTCAACTGAAAATACATTTTCATTTTGGGCACATATTTCGCAACCTAACTATGTTTTTTTATAAACTACATGAAGGAAAAAATGTTCCCTTGGAAATGATCCCAAAATTCCTCACTCATCACAATCAATACCTCATGTTCCACCACTAGAGGATCATCCTTAGACATGTCCTCATGTCATACCCTATGTAAGCATTATCATGGAGTCATATCTCTATAATACCAAACATCCACATGAGGAATCAATTCAAAAAATTAACAAATTTATCTAAGAGGTAATCAAAATAATGAAAAACATGACATTCCCAAAAACCTCACAACATGATAAAAAAGGGGGTATCACTACCCATATCCATCCTACACTAATTCCATAGTTAACAAGGGTGAATAAATTCCCATTAATCGTTTTTACCATTTAGTAACCCAATTATTCCCATTTTATCCCTTTTTTCCACATCAAATTTCAAATTAGGCACCATTTTCAACTAAATTTCTAAATCCAGGAAAAAATTCATGTTTGAGAACATACCAGTAAGCAATTTTTCCAAGAATACCTAACATAATTCATGTCACAAAATAATACTACGTGCCCAGAATGATGAATGAATAATCAACTCATGTTCCTTATTGGGCCATTAGCCAAATATCAACATATATTTGAAATAAAATTCATATCACAGAACACGTGAATCACCCAAGGTGAAATGATATTAAAGTATAACAATAAAAAAAAATAACATCAATTCCACCATAGGCACTTGTATTTTACCACATACATGGGTTTTCAACTCCCATGCATGAGCTCATGTTCAAGGATTGAACTTCCAAATTTCTTGTCTATCATTACCAAATAGTATGAAGAACAAAAAAAATAAAATTGGGTGCTAAAACTACTTCATAACATTCTGGCCTGGGTGACATGCCCCAGTTCCCTCAGTTGGATCTCCACATGTACTCAGGTATGCCTCCTTGTATGTCGGAGGCAACCAACTAGCAGTGAGGGTCTATTATCAATCATGAGGAGAATACCCCTATTTTAAAAGAGTTATATACTATATGCAAATAAGAGACAATAATTAAATATTATATTTCATTAAATAGAATATTTCCAAGATCACATGATGTCCAAAACTAAAGATAAAATATCAATATAGAATAGTAAATATGCTATGAAAAAGTACATATCTAGTGTTAAAATGAAAACCCAAAAGTAAAGACACTAATGATTCCAATGTAGTTCATGAATCACTTTAGGATCCCTGAACCATTCTCCATCCTGACTCAACAAACTAATGCATGGAGTTTTCCCATATCATGCACTGTAAATGTGAAATCTATTTAGGTATCAGTCAGGTAGCCCAAGTAGGGTGTGTGTACAACTCAATTGTACACCACCAAAGGTGTGTAGAATGTTATTTAGTAAATAAAATATTTTGTAGTTGTATAAATAAATAAGTACAATTCTAATATAAAAAATTATCACATTATCAATTATTATTTATTTAACCACATATACCAACGGGTTCCCGAGGGCACCTGATCCTCAATACCTACTTTATCATCGGATATTTCATAGTCATGTCACATATTTAATTCACATTACATTATAACACATGGGATTACATTATACATGTCATTTTAATTTCATTATTACATCAACTAGGAACCATATTCTAATTCCAATGTTTTGGGGGTGCAAACCATATCTACCACTCCATGAGTATTTAGAGCATTAGTCTCTATTTCACACCTCATGGGTATTTGGATCACCAATCCATATCGGCCCATGTCGCATAAAATTTATCATACATTCTTTTGGTGTAGAAAACTACATATATCACTCTGTGAGTATATGAAGCATTTTCCCTATCATACACCCCATTTATAAATCATTCACACATATCAAAACATATGACATTATCACATACATTTTAATATCACAAGTTTTTACACTGTCATGTTAACCAATATTAATCAACATTATTCCTCTCATAAAAATTAACCAACATAAAAATCTATAATTAAATTCAGAAATTAATTAATCCATTTTAATTAATTAATTCAACAATTAATTATTCACACAAATTTCCTTTAATTATGTCAACAAATAATGAACCATAAATATTGCATCAATAACATCAATATTTATTTAATCTCACCTCTTCCATTAAATAATTAAATAATTAATTAACCATATAAATTTGATTAATTAATTCAATAATAAATTAATAATGTTACAATCTCAACATACAATAATTAATTCCCCAAATAATTATTACTAATTCATAATCCATTAATTAGATACTTAACACAATAATTAATTGATCCCAATTCCCAAAATTAGTACATTTATAATTAAATCATCACCTAATAATCATAATTCCACAATTCCATTATTCAATTAAATTCTTGATTCCCCATTTCATTATTTGGAAACATTAAATAATTCAATTAAGGATTTCCAATTTAAAAAAACCGTAGAAATTAAAAAAATCACATACATAAATTTGATATCATGACTATGGGATCAGAATAATATACTACCTACCTCGATTTTCTGATGGGAGATCACTAAATGAAAATCCCTAATTTAAGCAGAGTAATGACGTAGAACAATATCCAGATCTAAAACCAAAATCAAGATTGAAAAAATCAAGATATCTTAAATCAAATTCTATATATTAAATACAATATCTAGATCCAAAAAAAATCAGTCTAGATATAATCATAATAGGAAAAAAACCCTTTTCTAGAATGTAAGAGGAAAGGTAGAGAAACCAGATACCATGTTGGATGAGATCCTCTTACCAGGAGGGGTGAAAATAATTTATCTAGGATTTGAAACACCAGGAATGGAGGTTGAGAGGGCTTGGAATTCATTCAGTAGGCTCTAACATCATGAAATAACATCTATGGTTAAATAGGGTCTGTTTTGGGTGAGTATTAGGGGTTTGGGTAATTTAAAAACTAATATTCTTGTGTTTTTAAAAAGTTTTGAAACATTTTCTAGGTATGGGAACTTATATTTCTATAATTATGTGCCTAAACTATACGCCTGTATTATGATAATGTATAGTTAATCCTAAGATTGAACCTATTTTGAAAAACTATGTGAAAACTGTTAAATTATCCTCGGTCAAGGGAGTCATGGTTTGTTGGACTTGGATGACGGCTAGAGATAACCATGATCCAAATGCGCATTGCACTTCTGCCTTCCAATGTTTCTGAAGATTCTCTTAATTTTTTTCAATATATATAACAAACAAAAAAATAATCAAAAAAGGACTAAAGAGTACATAAATTAAAATTGTAGACAAATGAAGAAAAGTTCATGATCTTACACATAGTTATAGAGTATTTTAAGGAGTTATAATCATTAATTAAATGAAAATACTTGATTAAGAGTTATACCAATTCTTCATAACAACATCATTTTATTACAACTCAGGCCTTATAATTTGTTCCTATGATGATACTAGATCATCTAAGTCATGGGGAAGACTTTTTGGATGGGATTTGAGTAGGTATTGGTTAATTTATTTGTCTCAAGTGGTGTGATTAAGTGATAAGAATTTTTTCACCTTTAAAATTGAGGAAATGAAAAAACATGGAATAACATAAGAGATTTTGATATAACATATATCATAATTATTTAAATTGGAATACATTGGAAATAATTTCAATGGTTGGAAAGTGTAAGGTTAATTTATATTATAGTAAAATAGAAATATTTATTGATAACTTTAAAACATATATTTTGGTTTAACCGCCTTGTTAACACTTTTTATCCCCAACCACAGTAACAAATTTTAACATTAAAGTGATACATATTTACTTATAAGGTGACATGTGGATCAATAATGGTACATAGATGTCATCATTGACCCTTTCCCATTCCACATTACCCCTTTTATGATTTTTTTAAATCAATTAAAAATAGATTTAACATATAATATCATTAAAGTCATTTTTTGGGACAATTCATTTAATTTTTTCACTCAAAATCATCCAGCATCAGTTATAATTTATAGTTACTCAAGATTTTTTTTAAAAAATATTTCATCTAGGAAATATTACTTTTATTTCTTAAAAATAATTTACCTTGATTTCTCTACTGCTTGCACAAGCTCTATATCGACATTTCATAATCATTTTAGTTAATTATATCACTACTAAATGAAATAAATACAATTTTAATGAAATTTAATTTTAAAGGATTTTATAAATTTATTGAAAATTTAGTACTTATTTTCTATGAATTAATTTATATTTTTTATTTATATAAAACCATCATTCAAATTTTTTATAATGTGGTTATTCCTAGTCATACCTGTCAACCCAACAGCTAGTTTGTATCAACCATATTTAAATAATATAATTTCATGGATTTCTTAAACTCAGAGTTTCGTGTTCTATATGATATCTATTTTTTATTTTAATATATATATCTAATAAAATATTAGGTTATTATTGAAATATCATCAAAAAATTTAATTCCTACTAATACCTACTTTTTTCTTTTTGGCCAAATAACTGGTATCCTTTAACATCTTATTTATTACTAAGAATGATATAATATTTTTGATATGTGTTATAATTTTACAATGTATACATGATAATATATAAGAAATCAACATATTATTAAATTATAGTATGACATATAAGAACAAGACCATACCTTTTTTGGATTCTTCTACTCAATAATAGTTTAGAGAGTCATATTAATTACCTGACAAGTAGTTGTAGTTGCTTCACCATAAAAAGTTTTTGGGTAAATGTGTGTTAGAGAGAGTAAAACATACATTATCCACCAATGTCATATTTATGTGTCCTGACACAATATTTTTATGTAATAGAATATTCTCTCAAATTCATAAAAAATCATACATCTTTGAAAATTGTATCTAATTCTGCATATTATAATTTAAGGCCACTATCAGGGAATAGACAATTCAATTTTATCTTAGTTGTCTTTTCAATCACCATATTCAATTTATTAAAAGTTTAAAATACTGAATTATTCTTATTCATGAAAAAACCCACAACTTCCTTAACAAATCATCAATAATATTTTACTTGTGTCCTTCACATCCTTCAGATAAGACTCTAGTTGGATTCTACAGATCTTATTGATTATTGTTTGGTGTACCCTTTTTTGAAGTTGTTATCTAGAACCAACATATGGTTAATTTATAATAACCTTTAATAATTTTTATATATATTAATAAACTCTTTATAATATCATGATTTTTCTTTTTTCAAAACATATTATGTGATAGTTTCCCAATAGTAGTTGTTGCAATGGAAGGTCATAGTGGTTCCCCTATATGATGTGAACCTATAAGTTCCAAGATATGAATTTCAAATATAAATTTTTTATATCCAAATGACATTATTTTCAAAGAATAAATGATAGAGGACATCAAGGGTGGATCACAGAAAATTTGGGATTCTTCTCAAAGTGTATGCCCTTGGTAATTTCCATTGAAGAAAATTATGAGAATGGAACCTAGTAGTTGGAAATCCATATTCCTATGTTTCATTAGATGTTTGTATCTACGGACATGTGTATTCATCCCTATAATTTTATATTGTTATTAATTGACATGATAAGTTATATTCTATGATATATTCATGAAAACCATGAGTTTATATGTGTCTAGTGAAGTACGATACATAAGGCATGTCATGAATAATATTGTAATAATCAATAATACATGAAGGGATTTATCCCTTATTTTTTTAACTGAAGTTCACATATAGGGCCATTTGATGGAAATATTATATTAGAAAAAAATACATTCCCACAGTTTTTTGGGAAAGTATTAGGGTTGTAGTGGAAGTCATATATCTAAGGATTTTGAATAATTAATTGTCAGGATGACGATACTTCACATCTCTGGTGATTTGAAACCAGTACAGTATGAGGATCTCACACAAATAATCAAAAAATATTAATAAAACTAAAAACATACCTTCCACTGATTATCTGAGCCCCGGTATGGTCACATACAATGACTAGATTTTTTAGATGGATTACAAAATAGATTTTCTTAATGGGAACCTTTATAAAGTTGTATATATAAAACAACTAGAAGGGTTTATCTATCTGGGTGATTCTAAAAAGATATGAAATGTGAAGAGATAAATTTATGTATAAAATAAATCATTGAGGTCATGGAATATTTAGTTTTGATGATGTTATATTATAATTTATTTTAATTATAATAGAATGTGTGCCAGGTTTTAAGATTCTTTTTTGGGAATGAGTTCATTATCCATTAAGTATATGGTGATGACATATTACTTCTTAGAAACAACTTAACAGTGTTACATTATTCTAAGGACTAGTTGAAAAAGTGTTTCTCAATGAAAACATTAGTGAATCAGCCAACATTATAGGGATCATGATCATCCCTGATAGATCTAAGAGGCTTGTTGGACTAAGTCAATGTACATACATTGACCATATACTAAGGAGAGTTATTATGGAATAATACAAGAGGTTACCGGTTCTAGTATAACATGGTATACATATTTCCATGAATATGCGTCCTAAAACACAATGATTCCAAATGATTTGATGAAATTACCAATTCTGTATTCTTTATTAGGTTCTATACTTGATGTTTCCTATACATTGAGCATGGTAGAAAGATATCAAGATAATCTTAATGGACAACATTAATCTGGTGCTGTGGATATTCTCAAGTATCAGAGAATAACCAAGGACTTATTCATAGTGTATAGAAGAGATGAGGAAGTAGTCATCAGGGGTTGTAATGATTCTATTTTTCAAATAGATCAAAATAATATCAAGTCATAGTTAGGATAACATTTCTATCCCAAAAGAGGTGTTGTGAGATGTAAGAATTTGAATCATCCAATTTTCAGTGATTATACATTTGAATATAAGTATATAGAGGCCTCTAATATATCCAAATAATCCCTTTAGATATGAATTTTTTTAAGGGATCATGATTTTGGTACGTCGTAGTAAAGATCCTATCACATTAAATTTTCATAATACTACAATAATGGCTCTTGTAAATGAGCCATTTTCAGACCAAAAGACAAGGAAAATAGTCTAGAATTTTCACCTATTAACATGTTTTTTAGTAGGGTGATGTTTTAGTAATCATAGTTTCCACTAAATATAAATTTTATTACACCTTGACTAAAGTAATATCATATCAAAAGCATGATTATTTTTGGAGAAATAGTGGAATTAAGGTTTTATTTAGTTGAATCTAGTGAAATTCAAATTCTACTGTAGTTGATTCCCTAAAACCAACTTTTATGTCACACCCAAACTTCGTATCGAGGTATGTTTTTAATTTTTAATTTTTCTCTCGTAATTTTATTTTACTTTTTAATATTTTCTTTCTGGAATGGGGGTCGAGCTCAGTTTGAGTCGTGCACTTTTTGCGCTAATAAGTTAACTTTGACTTGACAACACTCAACGCGCAGGAAGGGCACAGGCGAAGCTGTATGGCTTTGCTAGTTTGACGTGCGGCCTTCCCGGTGCGCGGATGGTTAACTAGCCTAATGAGGAAAAAATATAGTTATTTTAATTAATATTTTCATTATCATTTTAGTTTTTTTTAAACTATGTTGTTACTATTAACTTTATTAAAATTAAATAGATTAAATGATGTTAATTATTGAGATTAATTAATAGTTATTATGAGCATTATTATTATGATTGTATTTGTTTTTAGTTTGTTCAATTTTTAGTTTTATTTATTTATTTTTTTCTCATTTATTTTTGTTATTTTTTTTCTTCTTTCATTTCTTTCCTCCCTCGGTGCACAATTCTTTTTCCCTCCAGGTTCACGCCACCTCCAGCAAAAAAACCCTAGGCCCACTGCTCCTTCTCCCCTCACCGGACTGGTCCCCCTCATTCTCTGTGTCCATCCGAGGTGCAACCCCCCGGAGCCCCCATGTCGGCCGGTGTACCTCACCTTCCACCCAATACAGCGATATGCTCTACCTCCCCATGACCCTCCTCCATTTTCCCTCCCCCTTACTGCATCGCTCGAACCTCCATCCGACGAAGTCCTGCCTCCCTCGCATGGTTCGTGTCCAGCTCCTCCCTCAACCTTTCATTGTCGCACACCCTTCCGATGAACCCCCTTCTTCCTATCGTGCCTCCTACCAGCTCGAGCCCAAACCTTTGGCACAATTTCATCCAACATCCTTCTCCTTCCAGGCGACTCTCTAAGTCGGTGCCGCCCTCTACCTCCATGTGTCGACAAATCTTCCTCTATCCGGTGAACCCCATCAACTCCGATTATGTCCGGAAAACCTCCATTTTCCCATACCGGCGCTATTCCTCTCCAGTGCAACCCGCTTTTGGTATCCTGCTCTTCCCCAAAACCCTAGGCTGCAACCACATTCCATCCGGTGACCACCATCCAGACCGCCCCTACCCCTCTCGTCCGGCCACCTGCACATCCCCTTGGCCTTTCCTCAGTGGCGGCTTTCCCCGCAACTCCTTTCGACAGTTCTCCACTATGGTATGGTTTCTAATTTCTTATTTTTTCCTTCTTTTAGAGTTTTTCTTGCTTTTAGGGTTTGATTTTGATTCGTTTTTGTTCGAATTTGTGTTTTGGGTTCTCTATAGGTTTTTTTGAGGTGCGGTTGTGATGCGATTTTGATTTTGCACCATTTTGAGGAATCTTTTTGGGTTCGAGGAAGGTGGTTCTGTGGATGAGTATTAATTGATGAATTCATTAGTAGATTTAATTAACTTAGCGTGTTTATTAATCATTTACTTTGATGCCAATTTTATTTTTCATAAGTTTAGTGTGTTTTTATGTGTTTAGTAGTGTGTTCATAATATAAGTATGTTGTTGTGAAACCAATGTTGAACTTGATATTAGTTTTTTTCTTTCCTTAAGTTGTGTAGTTAATTTGTTATGACGTAAAAAGGGTGCAATTGTCGTTTTATTGTTGTGTCTATCTGCGTTTAGTCCGAAATTACATTTGAAAGAGTTTTAGTCATTTAGTGTCATGTGACATATCTTGAAATTTTTTTGGCACACTTTTTTATGGTAGTTCATTTAATTATAGAAATGGTATTTTTAACTATGCGGGTGTTTTCTTTAATTGCATGTGTGATACAGATTGTGTTCATGAGGTGTTGTTGTGTACGTGTGGTCATGTAAGGGCGGGTTTGGGTCGGTCGAGTGTGTAAAGCGTTGATTTTTTCTCAAAAATTTATTTATGAAAGAAATTGGGTTGTTTTTTTAAATGAGTATTAAGGGTGAAAAATTGTTTTTGATTAAATTGTGTGAATATTTTGGTTCTTAAAGTAAGGCGACATGTGCGGAGTTTGTTTAATAAATTTTGTTAGTGGCGTGTTTGATAATGAAAGTGTTTTCATTGACCGTGCAGTTGCTTTAATTGGTCAGGTAAGAAATGCATATTGAGTTCTGGAACATTTTAGTGTGCGTATTATTTCAAATGGCTTCTGTGTGTGCGAATGGTGGTTTTTGGTGTGCGTGATGTTTTTCTTGGTTTGAGTGTATGATTATGACACATGGCATGAAATTCGAATTACTTGAGCACAAACGGGAAGCCTGAGTACTAGGTGGGCGGACTCGACTAGCGTGCTAGTGATACGGGAGTGGCCTCGACCTAGTTTCACTTAGCGGGATTGACACTTACAACACTAACTAAACATTGATGATGAATGGAGACCACTATGGTAGGAGGCGTTTGCCTACCAGTTGCTCGAGCATTGGAATGTGTGATACGGTTCACCGAGACGTGAGGTTCTAGGGTCCCACTTCTCGCTAGTATCATTAGGGTCTCTAATGTATTGTGCTCTTCCTCTGATTGCTGCTCACCATTGGCACAAGATGTGACGTTGGGGTTACCAAGAAAAGTTTTTGTGTGTGTACATGTGTGCGTGCGTCTGTGTGTGTGCGTGTGTACATGTGTGTGTGCGTCTCTGTGGGTGTGTGTGCGTTTGTGTAAGTTAGTTTAAGTCATTTTCCTTTTAGGGAAGTGTCCTCTTAAAATCCGTTTTCATTAACATAATTCTTTAAACACTTATATATTTTTTTATTCTGTTAAATTGCAAATGTTTTTGTCTTTTAATAATTATGCGTGGAACCTTTTTATCGGTGGCATCCTACTGGGATTTTAGCTCACACCCCACATACACCCTTGGGTGTAAGTAGATTTTGTTTATTCTGCATTCCAGGTTGTGACGTCGTGCTCAGCGTTGGTGGTTTTGGTTGCTGTTGGTCTTCGTCTGCAGGTTGGTGTTGGTAACTTGGGGATGAAACTTCATATGTCACATGAGGTTGGTTTTGGAGTTTAGTTCTCTATTCTTGTTGTTGTTCATTTTTGGTTTTTAGCTAAATAGTAGACTTTAAACCTGTTCATAGTTTAAAGGCACGTTTGGTTGTCTATTTTTTTAAATTTCAGTTTATTTATCTGGTAAGTTATTTTTCGGCCTATTATTTCGGGTAAACTCGTTCCCATGTGTTAGTTTTTGATACTCGGGCACTTGTGCCAGCCCGTGGGGATTGGGAACGCCCTTCGGGCCATGTCACGAACCGGGTCGGGCGCTGGGTCGGATGACGACCCAGCCTGGTTCGTGACAAAATGGTATCAGAGGGAAAGGTTTGCTCTCTTGGGTCTTTTTATTTTGGGATAGAGTCACGGTAGACTTGAGTTAAGGTTATCGGGACTCGACGTCCTGGATACGAGTAAGGTTCCTGGCCAACACACCTCGTGGTGGGACTAAAGTTACCAAAGTATGTTGGGGTTTGTCTGAGTTTTTGGTCCTTGCGGTTAATCTTGTCTAGGGGAAATGAAAAGAGAGTAAAGTCAGTGGTCTTAGTGAGCTCGCAGGGTCTGGAAAGCCTTGTGGGGTTAGGGACACTGTCCTCAAATACTCTCCGTGGCCAGTGGCGTGATTGGCCTATGGCCGCCAACCATATGTTCCAATCATCCGCTGAACCTAGTTTCATACTGCACTGTTTCTCGTCTCTTTATTTTGGATTCGAGGAAATATGGTTTTTAACTAAAAATGATTTGGTCTTGGAAATTTTTTTGGAAAATGTTTTGAAATAAAGCACTAAAAAGAAAGAAGTATGAGGTTTGAAAAGAGTGGGTTGAATGTTTTGGTTTTGAAAAAAATGGAAAGGTTTGGTTTTGATCCTTGGTGTCATCATGGGCGACCACATGCATGAGTGTATATGGGAAAAAGAAATGGTTAATGGCATGAGTGGATGAGTGCCTAGATGGACATGAGGTGGGTTCCGGTGCGACACGAGAACATGTATGTGCAAGGCTCATGGGACGCCATTGGAGTTTGTATAACCCACTGGGTTTTCTTATTTTTCAAAATGTTTTTTAATGGAAAAATTTGGTGTTTTAGTAAACGGTGTTTGTGTGGAATGTCCTTGTGTTTTGGAAATGTCGGATGTGAGGCGTTTTGAGCCGAGGATCCTTTCTGATTGACTTATGTCCAGATTTTGAAATCTTATTTGTAAGTTGGTATGCCAGTGTGTAGTTAGTTAATTCTTTTGAAAAGTTTTGGGGAGCCCATGCAGTGGTCCCCCCTCCACTATGGTTTTCTCTTGTGGTATGTGTTAACCATCGGACCTATTTGATTAGGTTCATAGTTCTCCTCCTTGGCTAGTGTACGCCCCAATAAAGAGTCAATGTGCGAATGATGTGCGGCCACAGATAGTTTGCCGTTGGCCAAACCTCTAGTTGTTTAAAGTAAGGGCTCTCTCTTTTGGATGATAGTGCTAAGTCTTTTCCTTTCTCCTTTTGGTTAAGTAGATCCTCTCGTAGTGGGGTGAAATATGCGAGGGGAACTGTAGGGAGTTTCGATCTCTTTGAGTGTCTCGACCTATC
The DNA here is from genome assembly GCA_963277665.1 of Viscum album. Classification (NCBI taxonomy): domain Eukaryota; kingdom Viridiplantae; phylum Streptophyta; class Magnoliopsida; order Santalales; family Viscaceae; genus Viscum; species Viscum album. The sequence continues at coordinate 31,392,914 of OY728162.1, read as the reverse complement.
GGGTGTGAAGTTTGACGTCGTCATGTTTGAAGGTTCCCCCTAGAAACGATGAAAGGAAATCCAGCGGGGAAGGGTGAAGGCGGTTCAGAATTTTTAGTGTTGACAAGTGTCTTGAAGGGCTTTATAGTATTTATATTAGCTATAAGGGTCATGTTCGGGGATGTCTTGCAGCGGGAGGTCCCTTTGATAGTCAACGGTGGTTTGGAAGCGGTAAAGGAGGCTCCAGTGGGAAAAAGGTGGAAGAAACCCTAAGTTGTTAGTGCGGTCTATCATTCTAAATGACATGTGGTCTTTGGTTATATTTCATTTAATGAATGGTTCGTGTTAGGATACTCGTTTGGAAAACCCAGTCGTGTGAGGCTGCTATGGTCATTTGCAGGAATCACGTGTTGTTCAAGATGCGGTTTAAAGTCCTTCTCAACGTAACTTTCCTCTCAACAGCAACAGTCATGTTCAGGTGAATATTGGTAGTGTCGTGTTCTCATTCAGTGTGACAAAGGGTGATGTGCATGCACCATTTCAACTCCGGTGTTGGTGAATGTTCCGCGTATGATCAATCAGATGTTGTAATATGTCGTTTTTACAAGTGGTGTCTTGGTTGCAGTGTGGTTGCATGTGACACTAAAAGGGGAAGCTCCATTAAGGAGTCTTTAACACCTGACTGCAAGGTAGGAGATGCTTCAAACATCAAGGCTCCAGCCATAGGCCTCAGAGTGAATCTCGCGCGTGGTCAGGAACCCCATGAGTGTATGGGACCCCAACATTATTTCTATCACCCATGTTAAAAGTAGAGGCAGTTTAGATTGTCTCCAAGGTTGTTCCACTTCGAATGAGCCGTCGTGGTGCATAAGGTTTTCTTGACCATGTGGATGCATGTTCGTCTCGTGCGTTAAAGTCTTGGGGGTTGCATCCCACTGAATGCAATCGCTTTAGTAGTCCTTATGGGAGTCTGTTGGGTAAATCATTCTCAATTTTGAATGATAATCATCCTGGGATTTGGGGATGTTGGTCTATCTCCGGCCGTGGTTTTGACGCCCGGTAGTTAGGCTTGACCCTCCCCGCCCATGGTGGTGGGGTGCATGGTATCCATCAGAAAATTTCTAGAGTTTGGTATCCTTTGTTAGTTATAATAGTGGCGAGACCCACGATGAGTATCGCACAAAGGTCTCTGGAATAAATCGGTGTTCGCCTTTCATTAATGGTGGGAAGTCCACCTGGACCTCCCCATGTTGATCTTTTGCCTCTGTTTTTAAATATGGCTTGGTGATAAGTGATAAGAATGTTCCGCGGATGTGGTTTGACCTTGTTTGTTCATTCTATCCTAATGGTGTGGTTTCGGTTTAATAGTGCTTGAGGTATTTCGGCTTGTGAAGTTGGTTTCTGGGGGTGCACGAGTTCCCTTCCTTGATCAGTCAACTGGAGGCGTTCTAGCTCTTTAGGGCGGGCAACACATATCAGAAAGTCTCTGTATGTGTTTCTTGAAGTTGTCTTTGAGTCACTTAATCTGAGCACGATACTTTTTCCACTCTTTTCTTGGTGTTTATGGGGATCCTCTTTGAACTTTAAGGGAGTGTGGTTTTCTACTTTGGGGTTTGGTTCTAGTTGTGGATTTCCGGGGATAGAAAACCTTATGGTGGGGAGAATTGTCACACCCAGACTTTGTATCAAGGTATGTTTTTATTTTTTAATTTTTCTCTCGTAATTTTATTTGACTTTTTAATATTTTCTTTCTGGAATGGGGGTCGATCTCGGTTTGAGTCGTGCGCTTTTTGCACTAATAAGTGAACATTGACTTGACAACGCCCAACGCGCAGGCAGGGCACAGGCGAAGATGTATGGCTTCGCCAGTTTGACGTGCGGCCTACTAGGTGCGTGGGTGGTTAACTAGCCTAATGGGTAAAAATATAGTTATTTTAATTGATATTATCATTATCATTTTTGTTTTTTTAAAACGAATTTGTTACTATAAATTTTATTAAAATTAAATAGATTAATTTAGGTTAATTATTGAGATTAATTAAGAGTTATTATGAGCATTATTATTATGATTGTATTTGTTTTTAGTTTGTTCTATTTTATGTTTTATTTATTTCTTTTTTTCTCATTTATTTTTGTTATTTTTTTCTTCTTTCATTTATTTCCTCCCTCGGTGCACAATTATTTTTCCCTCTAGGTTCACGCCGCCTCCAACAACAAAAAAACCCTAGGCCCGCTGCTCTTTCTCCCCTCGCCGGATTGGTCCCCCTCGTTCCCCTTGTCCATCCGAGGTGCAACCCCCTGGAGCCCCCATGTCGGCCTGCGCACCTCGCCTCCCACCCTGTACAGTGGTCCGCTCTACCTCCCCATGACCCACCTCTATTTTCCCTCTCCCCAACTGCATCGCTCGAACCTCCATTCGACGAAGTCCTGCCTCCCTCGCATGGTCCGTGTCCAGCTCCTCCCTCAACCTTTCATTATCGCACACCCTTCCCATGAACCCCCTTCTTCCTGTCGCGCCTCCTACCATCTCGAGCCCCAACCATTGGCATAATTGCATCCGACATCCTTCTCCTTCCCAGTGACTCTCTATGTCGGCGCTGCCCTCTACATCCAAGTGTCGGTACATCTTCCTCTATCCAGCGAACCCCATCACCTCCTATTATGTCCGACAAACCTCCATTTTCCCCTACCGGCCCTATTCCTCTCTGGCACAACCCGCTTTTGGTACCCTGCTCTTCCCCAACCCCTTGGCCGCAACCACTTTCCATCCGGCGACCACCATCCCGACCGCTCCTGCCCCTCTCGTCCGGCCACCCGCACATCCCCTTGGCCTTTCCTCAGCAGTGGCTTTCCCCGCAACTCCTTCCGACAGTTCTCCACTATGGTATGGTTTCTAATTTCTTATTTTCCCATGCTTTTAGATTTGTTCTTGCTTTTAGGGTTCGATTTTGATTTGTTTTTGTTCGAATTTGTGTTTTGGGTTCGTTCTAGGTTTCTTGAGGTGCGGTTGAGGTGCGATTTTTATTTCGCACCATTTTACAGAAGCTTTTTGGGTTCGAGGTAGGTGGTTCCACAGATGAGTATTAATTGATTAATTCATTAGTTGATTTAATAAACTTAGCATGTTTATTAATCATTTAGTTTGATGCGAATTTTATTTTTCAGAAGTTTAGTGTTTTTTTATGTGTTTATCAGTGTGTGCATAATATAAGTATGTTATTGTGAAACCAATGTTGAACTTGATATTACTTTTTTTTCTTTCATTATGTTGTGTAGTTAATTTTTTTCGGCGTAAAAAGGGTGCAATTGTCATTTTATTGTTGCGTCTATCTGCGTTTAGTCAGAAATGACATTTGAAAGAGTTTTTGGCATTTAGTGTCGTGCGACATATCTTGAAAATTGATTGACACATTTTTTTATGGTAGTTCATTTAATTATATAAATGGTCTTTTTAACTATGCGGGTGTTTTCTTTAATTGTGTGTGTGATACAGATTGTGTTCCTGAGGTGTTGTTGTGTACATGTGGTCATGTAAGGGCGGGTTTGGGTCGGTCGAGTGTGTAAAGCATTGTTTTTCTCTCAAAAATTTATTTATGAAAGAAATTGGGTTGTTTTATTAAATGAGTATTAAGGGTGAAAAATTGTTTTTGATTAAATTGTGTGAATATTTTGGTGCTTAAAGTAAGGCGACACGTGCAGAGTTTGTTTAATAAATTTTGTTAGTGGCGTGTTTGATAATGAAAGTGTTTTCATTGACCGTTCAGTTCCTTTAATTGGTCGGGTATGGTAGGAGGTTTTTCCCTACCAGTGGATCGTGCAAGGGAATGTGTGATACGGTTCACCGAGACCTGAGGTTCTATGGTCCCACTTATTGATAGTATCTTTAGGGTCTCCCATGTATTGTGCTCTTCCTCTGCTTGCTGCTCACCGTCGGCACATGGTGTGACGTTGGGGTTACCAAGAAAAGTGTGTGTGTGTGTGTGTGTGTGCGTGTGTGCATGTGTCTGTGTGTGTGCATGTTTACGTGTGTGTGTGCGTCTGTGTGGGTGTGCATGCGTGTGTGCAAGTTAATTTATGTCGTTTTCCTTTTAGAGAAGTTTCCTCTTAAAAATCCGTTTTCATTAACATAATTCTATAAACACTTATTTATTTTTTTATTTTGTTAAATTGCAAATGTTTTTGTCTTTTAATAATTATGCGTGGAACCTTTTTCTCGGTGGAATCCTACTAGGCTTTTAGCTCACACCCTACATACTCTCTTGGGTGTATGTAGATTTTGTTTTTCTGCATTCCAGGTTGTGACTTCATGCTCAGTGTTGGTGGTTCTGGTTGTTGTTGGTCTTCGTGTGCAGGTTTGTGTTGGTAGCTTGGGGATGAAACTTCTTGTGTCTCATGAGGTTGGTTTTGGAGTTTAGTTGTCTATTCTTGTTGTTGTTCATTTTGGGTTTTTAGCTAAAGGGTAGACATTAAAACTGTTTATAGTTTAAAGGCACGCTTGGTTGTCTATTTTTTTTAAATATCAGTTTATTTATCTTATTAGTTGTTTTTTGGCCTTTTATTTCGGGTAAAATCATTTTCATGTGTTAGTTTTTGATACCCAGGCACTTGTGCCAGTCCGTGGGGATCGGGAACGCCCTTCGGGCCATGTCATAGACCGGGTCGGGTGCTGGGTCAGACGACGACCCAGCCTGGTTCGTGACATTTTATATATATTATGAAAACATTAATTCATTAGTTTAAATAATAACAAACTCCTTATCAGATCATGATTTTTTTCTCGATAAAATATTATGTGATAATGTCCCATAAGTTGCTATCATAATAAAAGGTCATAGCAATTCCCCACTATGATAAGAACCTATATTTTTCATTATAGTATTGTTATATATAAATGTTATATAGCTGAATGAAATCATTTACATAACATGATTGATATAGGATATCAAGGTTGAAGAATCATAGGACATTGGGAGACATTCTCATGGTGTGCTCCCTTGGTGATTTCCAATATAGGAGATCATGAGAATGCAACCCACTAGTAGTAATTACATATTTATATGTTCAATTGAACATTCCTATCTACATATGTGTTTGTTTATCATTACACATTGATAATATTATTAACGGATATCATATGATCCACATGTTGATGTATTGACAAAAACTATTGTAACATATGTCTGTAGAAAATAACGATATAATGGATGAATCATGAGTAATATTGCATTAATGAATATTGTGAGAAAATATTTCTCCCTTTTGTTCATTAACTATAGTTTAAATCTTAGTACCTTCGATAAAAATGGTATTGAATATATAATTCCCTTTTTATGGTTTTTATAGGCAATTTTAATTTTAAATAAGCATATGAATGATAAATCGATCACATAGGTTGATGGAACCAGTGTGAAACCTTCTTGATTATAAATATCATGAAAAATGGATTATATTACATTAGTAAGAATTTTTATGTTTTCATATTTCATTTAAAAATGAAATTAATTCTTTATAGGTTCCTTAGAGTGTTTCATGATCCTTACTTTAGAATTTGGGATGCTTCACCTAATGCCACTGAGAAAGAGGTCTAGCTGGTTAGACAATTACTGTATCAATAACATTAGTTAAATAATATTATTTGAGAAGTTGAATAAATATTATCCCCACATGAGGTATTACAATTATTCATGTTTTCTTGATCACATATATTATATCATCAGTTATTAATGGTAATATTTTATGAAAAGAATATTTAATAATTTTTTTATAAATATAAAAAATATATAATATTTTTTTGGTGATTAATGTAGTGCTATTTATTTATTAAAAAAATAGTCATTTTTTCAAGGATTTCTAAATAATGTGGAGGATTGGAGAATTTATAGTTCAAGTGATAGATAATCTAAATTGAATAATATTTGTATAAATTATATTTAATTTAATTCAGAATTTTAGTGCATGTCATGAAATTGGAATAAGAATATTCATATTTTTATAAACACGGGATTCTCTAGGGATTATGAAAAATAATAAAGGAAAATTTGAAATTATTATTTTTTATAACACTATAGTTATATTAACCCAATTATATTATTTTATAAGAAGATCCAATTCGTTTTTTGTTTATAATGAAATCCAAAGAATCCTCTCATGGCATGAGAGATCTTCTTACCTATGGAATCTCTCATGAATGGACAAAGATCCTACTCCACCCTCTAACTCTTGAGTGTCAAGAGATTATGGAAAATCCATTATAGGTAATTCTCAATGAAATCAAAGGAGTATGATACATGTGTCAGGATATTCCCAGTAAGCACATAGAGATTCATACAAAAATATTCAGAGGTCCTCCTACCACATCTAGATCTCTAAAAGAGTTAATCTACCACTGATTACTATAAAGAGGTAATGGTATGATGTAGATCAGTTTTCATATCCATTAACAGAGAAAGAACCTATCCCAAAGTAATTATTTTACTGTATAAAAAATTATAAATAATATATGATGATCTTACACTCTGGATCTTTCCATCTAATATATAATGAATAATTTATATAATTTAAATGTTTATATAATTTATAATAGATATAATTATTGGGTTATCTTAAATTTTGAAAAAGATTTCGAGTTGGGCATGCCCAATCCAAGACATCCTCTGCACCCAAAACCATTACTATTGGAATTTCATGTGTGAATTCTGAAGATAACACTTATGTAAAATACAAATATTCAATTCCTAGAGAATTTAAACATTATAATACCCCATCAATCAAGAATACCCTTCATAATCATTTTAATCATTATATTTTTCCCATACGTCTATGTCCCTTGTGATTTAATTTTTCAATATAATCATTAGATAAAGGTATAGAAATAAAATTATCACTAATGATTATTAAACCATAAAGAACACCAAACTTACAAATTTTTTTCACTTTCATTATAATAAGATATATAGAGATAACATTTAAAAATCCACCACCACCAAAGCACTCGTACCCATTTGTGTCAACATTACTCAAAGAGATTAAATTTCTATTTAGATAAAAGACATGATTCACATAGGTAATAGTTCTCACAATGAAATTAAAAATATTATTTATGATGGTACAAATTCTAATTATCATCAAAGATGCATTATCACCCTTTGACACAAAACCCTACTATATTTAAAAGTAGTTCAAATTTATGTATATGTAAAAAATACATATTTAATCAAGAATCCAATCATCACCCAATTTATATACTATATCGAAAACATCCAGGAGCTCCCCAACAGTATTATTATACTCTTCAATACCTACTTAAACATAATCTTCTGTTTTATTCCCATTTGGAGTAACATTTATCTAATTATTGTTCTTATTATGTATCTTCAAAATTCAAATTTAATATCCCTATTGTGATTAATATAATTGTTTATGTTATATTTATTTCAAAATATTATTCTTACAATTTTTGAAGTATAAAATATCCTTTCACTTATTCATACTCAAACTATGATGCCTTTTTCATATGATTTTGAACACAAAAAATATATATTTAATTTGATAATTATAAAAAAACATCACGAAACTCATCGCGTGTAAGTGTATCGTAACAATAAAGGATCGTATCTATGTTAGTAACATATTAAAGAGTAAAACAGAATAAAAAAATTAAACAGAAATCATATTATTCATAAATCTCCACCATGTTTTCTATATGAGAAAAAATTTCATAAAAAATGCTAAATGATTTTCAATAAAAGAACCACTCGACATGTAGTGGGATTATAGCCTTTACTACAGATGAAACTTTCTGGTATGACTATTCATCATAAAAATATTCTAGAACAAAATCTATAACACATCGTCATTTTTATAATTCAAAAAATTGACATGTATTATTTGATATAATTAGTATGATTTGTGAGAGGGACTTATAATCATTGCATTTCTTTTCCCCCAATGAAGAAAATTTATGAATCCTTTTAAATCCCAAAAACACATCATCTAGATCGATATGTGTGAGAAAAATTCACATTTTATCCTTTTTTAAATAAAATATAATATTCCAATAAAAAATTACAATATCATAATTCATGGCTCACATCGTATGAAAGAGAAAAAAGATCATAAAAGTATTTAAGATCTTAAATGTTCTTTGGATCAAAAAATCATTATTAGATCTATGTTGATCAAACTAGGTGTTATGATAGAAAATATTAACATAAATTGTTGAATGAAAAACAATAAAAAATTTGAAGTAAATAAGAGATAAATACTGAGTATTTTTTGAAAAACAAAATCTAGAAAAATCAAGGGATGCGGTAGTCCCAAAAATTTAGGATAAGAAATTAGTTTTATAGAATTCCATTCAAAGATAAAAAACAACACACACAAACATATATATAAATATTTACATATAGTAATTGATATATTTTAACATCATTAATAGATATGTAATTCTCAATATTAGTGGAAATAATAAAGGATCATTGACCTCATTAGTTGTAGCATGTGTGAACCACAATAATAATATTTAGTTCATAACAATAAAAAAGTAAAAAATAAATATTCAAATAAATATTTAATATAATAATATTGGTGATATATTTTTATATAATTACAATGTATTAAACATAAAACATAATAATAATGAAATCATAACCATAAATACCTTTTAATGAATTCATAATTATTAATTATATCTTTTAGACAAATTTTTTTCTGTGAATGATTGGAGCTTATTTATCCACATCAGGAATGCCTAGTTTAGACATATAAATATTTTCTTGTGTTTGTAAATTATATTTTCATTCATTAGAAAATTTTAGAATTTAGGTTATTCAAATTATATATTTAGATGAATATCATAACATAAAATAACATTTTTTATATATATAGTCATTGTGCCTCTTTGTTGAGGTTAGTATCTAAGATAAAGAATACTCAACTAAAATACATTTTTAAAATAAGTGATAATATTTGATCAAATTCAATACATTTATTTTTTCCAAAAACATTTTCAAGAAATCTATTTTTTAAATTATTTGTGATATATCATTTTAATCATTGAATTTCGTATTCCAATTATTTATTGAATAAACTAATTCCAAAATATAACTATATCACAATGAATTTGGGGATCTAAAATAAGGATTTTAATGACTTTGAAAAAGTTTATATTTACTCTATCATATGATTTTCTATGATCATAACATCATAATTATTTTATTCTCCCACGTTAGATAGAATCACATACTCATGTAGTGAATTCAATGACACAGTTTTCATTAACTGTTGGTTAACTGAAATTGTGATTCTAGTGAGATCTAATGTTGAATATCAAATTACTGGTAAATATTATTTAATTGGGAAATATTAGATTGTGGAAACATATCATCAGATTCAAGAATCATTCCCATTTAATTTTGAATTATTTGTGTGGTGACAAGTTCTATGTTTTTTTGGAAACTTTTTCAATAAATGATATGGTAGGTCATACTTGAATAGACTACCCATATAAAATATAGGCCTGGAATATTTACATAACATGATTAAAAATTGAATCATCATTAATATTTGAAACATCATTTATTTGGGGAATATATTCATTATTACTCTTCTCAACCATTAAATACAGACAAACTTAGATAATGTGTTTATTTTTTTCACAATAGTGACACACGATTTAATATATTGATATATATTTTGATTATTTCACCTTATTTTATGTTATTCTCTATATTATTTTCATTTCATTATTTTATTATATTTTAATTACCCTTGAATTTATGTGTTATAGTTTTTTTGTTTGAGATAATGCCTGACATAATTCATAGGAGATTCCTCATTCAAAATTTTATCTTCACATTTTATAATTTGACCTTTTTTTAGGAAAAATGTTTTTGAATAAAATAAATGTTTATTATTTTTTTCTTTTTTAGGAACTTGACTAAATTGTTCTTATAACTCGTCATCAACAAAATTTTTCAAAAAAAAATAATCCGATTAAAAATTCCTTGTAAATTTTCACATGTTTTCTAATTCATTTCTTATTTCCTTGTTCTATATATTTAAATGTCATCCCATCATATTGGACATCATTGTTGATGTTTTTTTCTTTTTTAATTTTTACTTGGGAACATAAGTTTAATAGCTGATAATTTTTTTAATGATTGATTTATTGATATACAATATGATTTTTGTAGAAAAATTTATTTTTCGAATGACCTAATCTGTATAAAATATTATTGTTTGGGTAGATAATGTCCTTTAATCAAATTGGAAATTTTTAATAATATTTTCATATGGTATTTTAGTAACAATTGGTATATATAATGTTTCCATTATGGTATTCTACAAAAACTAATATATTATATCTCTTCAATTTAGAGACTCTATGAATAATTATTACATGTAGAAAATTTAATCATGTAAGCTATGGTTTCTTCCATCGATGTATTTTAAATCAGGAAAGTATGACCATGCAGATGTTCTTAGAATAATAATTTTTTTGAAATCAACCACTCAATATATTAAATTGGATTGTAAATAGTACTATTTATATATGAATATATCAATTTTATTTTTGTATATATAGATAATATTGTTTGTAATAGTAGTTTTCAAAAAACCTTGCTAGAAATATTTCAATGGCATGAAGAATTTAGCCTTCTCTATCAATAATATACTTTAACCGAGTTGTACATAAGTTCATAACAGCTAAACGAGACTTTTTTTAGCATTGTTTTTATTTAAATTTTTTTAGACTTTTATTTTGTAACAAATTTTCAAATTCAAGGATACTGTTTTCTGGACCATGATCTCTATTACTTGAATTCAATCATCACTATATAAATTCACTTAATTAGATCGAAACATTAGAAACACTATAAAAGTGATGAAAAAGGGAAATCTTTTATCAGTTCTTTCTAAAATAACTGAAAAGGGGGTATCATTATCCATGCTAAAAAAGGGAAAATAAAAGGCCACTTTTAAGTGCTTTATTTTAATACTGATGAATTCCACATTTTATCTTTTTTAACACTGAAGCATGTCACCTATAAAAATTCATTTTAGTCATGATAAATGTTTCCCTATCTAAAAAAATTATTTATTATGAAAAATCATATTTTATTATATAAATATATTCATATTGAATAAAAGAAAATATAATTTACATAATATGATTTATATAGTATGAAATATAAATATCAAATAAAAATATAACGTATTTATAGGAAAAAATTTTATAACATAATTTTTTTATATTAATAAGGAATTTACTAAATAGTATTGAGTAATAGATATTTAACTAAAATTTTAAAATATAAAAAATAATAATCTAATTAATTTCATAATATAAGTTGAAATCATGAATTCAACTTCCAATGGTGAAGAGTTTTGATCAGAGTGTCCATTAATGTAAAGACCCAGAATTTCCATGTAATTATGTCAAAAGTATATGGGAAATTCAGAAGATCATGGAAATTGATGGCACGTGAATCTGAGGTCCAAAGTGCCCAGAATGAATTTCTGAACTTTTGTTCGGGTACGTTCAATAAACATTCGAGTGGGTTTTTCTAACATTTGAACCTGTGCTCGGAATTGAAATCTAAGGGCACCGTTGAACTCACAACTCCAGTTTTCGCTTATAGAGACTTTCACCTCGATGTAAGATTATCGAGGGTGAAATTTAGTTTTTGGGTTTTTAATGAAAGAATAAAATAAAAATAACAGTGTGTGGAATTTTATTTTTATTTGGAACACCCATGTGGGTGTTGGGAGGTGGGGACCACTAGAACTAAACCTCCATGTGGAAGTTGAGAAGTGGGGACCCCTAGGCCTTGACCTCCCATGAGTGGTTATGGTGGTAAGGACCACCCGAGGCCTAAAACATCTTGAACTCCCCTCATTATGGAGAAAAAACATTTCAACCCCACACATTAATGAGGAGGAGCCTTTTGACTTCCTCCCCATTAATTGTGCTAATGCACATACCATTAATATGCCATCCTAATCAACTGATTAGGCTTATTTAAAATTGTGCCAACGAATTAAATAGATAACCTAATCTATTATTCTTGGTATCTTTGGTGGAATTCAGAGGAAGTATGTCTTTGGAGAAAGCCATTTAATGAAGAACACATTCTTCCATGAAGAATATTCTGCCGATGAAGAACTCTACGCTAGTGAAGAACGCTGACCCCCTTTGACCTTCTTCCTCGAGACTTCTTTTGGCATGGGACGTCCTTATCTACGGAAAATGTTGACGACTTCACCTTCTTCCTCACACCAACACCAACAACGAACAAGGTAGGGGTTTATTGATTATCACTTCCCATGTTCTCCCCTTAAAATTATTTTTCTATATTTGGTAATAGAGATTGAAGAGGGTTTTGGGAAATGACGTCTTAAAATATCTTCCTTACACGTTCATGATTCATTCATTGTGAACCGCTTACTACCACTCTAAACGCGGAGGGTGCAGGCCAAAAAACATGGCCCGACCACTCTGCCGTTCTTCTTTAGTGTACTCTTCGAAATGGAGGAAGGTGACGAAGGCGATGATGATGGCGAAGGAAATGGTGCCGCTACCCATGACATCTGCGACCAGCACCACCATCCGTCGCCTCCGTGACCCGCACCGCCTCCATTGCATTCCGGTCTTCCGGCCAAACCGGCTACGCTCCCCAACTCCTCACCCCAGCTAGGACACCCGCGACACTCCACCCTCCAGGCCAAACCGGCCACGCGCCCCGGCTCCACGCCCTGGCCGGGCCACCTGAGGAGTCCACTCTCCCGGACGAACCGACCTTACGCCCCGGCAGCGCTCCTGCCTCCCACCCACACTAGCCCCGCGCCCCCGCGTTGCTCCGGCCTCCTGGCTGAACCGTCCACTCGCCCCCACGGTACTCCGGCCTCTTGGCCCAACCGGCCCAACTGGACCTCTGAACCACCATGGCTCACACCGCCGACGGCCCTCCAAGCCTCCCCGTCTTGCACCACCCGCCAGACCTCTGAGTCGCCCAGGTTCGCGCCACCCACCGGCCCTCCGAACCGCGATGGGAGAGCTGCCCCGCGTCCCACTATGACCCCTCGCAGACTATCAGGCTAGACTGACCCAACAGGACGGGCCACATTGTAGGCCGGGCTAGACCCAATGGGTCCGGCCGGGTCGGTCCGACCGTGTCGGACCGGATCCGGGCCCACTACGACCCATTTACTTTCTCTTGGCCATATCTTTGGCACCAGACATCCGTTTGATGAATCGTCAGCGGTACTGGAATCCTTGGAGTGATATAGTATCTTTGAGTGATACTCCACTGTGTTTTGGATTGAGATGGGATACGGCCAGTTTGGATCGAGTATGAATCCAACCGGGCCCCCAGAACTAAAAGGCTAATAACTTAAAGACCGAGCGTCCGATTGACGCTTCGTCTATTGCGTTGATACCCCTATGATGTGGAAGACCTTTGGGAAACATCTTCGTGGGAGATAATGGCAGTCGGAGCATCGACCAGTAGCTTGGGGAGAAAATCATTCCGTAGATAAGAAAGCATTTGTGTGGGAACCTAGTATCTGGTTGAGACATGATGATTGCTGAACGTTTGGACTTGGAGTGACTTTACTGGCCTAGTGGGGAGTGCATTGGTCTCACGGTAGGCCCACAATGGGTAGAGGCTTGTTGACACAGCAGACCCATGGTTCTCGATAGGAGGAGTACCTTAGCAGGCTCTGTGGGGGAGCGCCTCTATGTGACACAGTAGACCCACATTACTCGATAGGAGGAGTACCTCAACAGTCCATGGTTAGTGGGAAGCACATCTGTGTGACACGGTAAGCCCACTATACTCGACAGTGTAGGAGTTCTCCAACAACTGAGGGTTCAGAATGTTACTTGTTACTACCCCTAGAATAAATCATGGTTTGAGCTGAGTCAGTACCTCTGTGTTTCTTCAAGATTGGGATGGATTACTTGATAACTTAGGTATAAGTATGGGAATATACCTAAGTAGGGTTTTATGTTGATTTCTTACATTGTGGTTATCATTGGTGGATTTTTGTGAGACCTTGAGGGTCTCGCGGTCCCTACTATGTACTGTTACACTCACCTTTGCACGGGCTATGCCCGGAACTTATTATGTTGGATGGAGACGACAGACAACACTGACTGAGGCTAAGAGTACCAGGACTGGATAGTACAGGGAGGTAGACCATACGATGTATCAGTACGCAGAGGAGACAGACAGATGTGGAGTGCTGAGGAAGCGATATATACCTACCCTTTAGGTAGGAACCTTAGAGGACTATCTAGTAGATGTCTTTTCTCTTTCTTCAATTGTACTACATTTTAGTTGTACTTGTACCATTACTAGTGGGCTTTAATTCCAGACCCTTTTTTACTTTCAACACTCTTTTCGTTATACCGTTTAATTGTGTTAGTATCTTGCTGTAAAAACTACAAAAAAGGGCTATTGACACGGTTCAAAACCGGGGAAATATGCCCCAAAACTGTGGCCAAAAGCTACATTCACTGTTTTGGCCAACCATGGCCATTATTGCTCTGGTAGTAAGTCCCGGACTATTGCTATGTTTTTTACCTTGGCAATAGGCCTCCAAATTTGATAATGTGGCAATAGCCTCAAAAAACCGTGACAATAGCCAAAATTATAAATGTCCCTAGCAGGATTTGATCTTTGCACATCCACTATGCAGTCGAGCGCACTTACCACTATACTACACCATCATTTGGGTACATATATATATATATTATGATATATAAGTTAATAAAAACCATGGGAATAGACTTAAAACTATGGTGATAGGCTTCCCACCATATTTTTGGTGGGAAATTTTTTTCTCGCGGAAGCACGGAAACCCTATAGCCACGGTTTTGTAGAACTGTGTCTATAGGGAAGTGAAAAAATTTCCCTATAGCCACGGTTCAGAAAACCCTGGCTATAGGCCACATAAAATTGGATTATAACCACAGTTTTAAAACCATGGCTATAGGCCACATAACAATGGATATAGCCACCTATAGCCACAATTTTAAAATAGTGGATATAGCTTTGTGGCAGTAGGTCCATTTTCTAGTTCTCTGTGTACATGGTTGTGAGTGTTTACAGGTTATAAATTAAATTTCATACGATATTAGTGAATTATGCCTTTCATGCTAGTCGCCAAACCCTGGACTATGGAAGGTGGGATTGGGGTAGTCACGACACGGGCCCTTGGGGATGGGTCATGACATAATGGTATAAAAGGAGTCGGTTCTACAGTATAACTTAGGACTCGGATCTATATTTTTGAGAGAGACAGTGTAAAGTATAGTGAGAGTGGTTTTTAGTTTAGGGAATCCATTGTTGGTGTGGTGCCTGGGGTATCCATACACCAATACCCTGACTCCTGATTTCTGACTCAGTGCACGAAAACACTGATTGCGTGTTTTTTTAAGAGTTTTCTTTATGAAATCTTTGACTCAGCTCACCATGTTTATATTTTGACCATTTCAGTTCATAAGGTATAACTTTTTGACCCTAGTGCACCTATTTCTTTTCAGGATGCCTCCACGTAAATAACAAGTTAGGGTATCGAGATTTATACGCACTGATAGCCCACCGAGCGATGAGGCCTCAGTGTAGAGCCCTCTCCCAGTAGAGGCACCATCAGAGGCACCAGTGGTACTTATCCCTATTGGGCCACCAATGCTATAAGAACCAGTAGCAGATGGTTCACACCCCTTGAGCGCATTGCATGAGTTCTAGCACTAGAGGACACCTAGGTTCATGGGAGAGATGGACCCACAAGTGGCTGAGGATTGGCAGGAGGCCATGATGAGAGTTTTCCTATTGGTAGGGATACCAACTGATTTCATGGTAATCCTTTCCGCCAGACTTCTATTGGAAGCAACGAGTGGATGGTGGAGCTTGATGCTCCAAGTTCACAAGGAGGTGATGCTTCTCTAGGAATACTTCGAGAGACTGTTTCGAGCAGAGTTTTTCCCAGCAACTCTTCGGGTAGTGCACATTCAGGAGCTACTTCATCTGTATGAGGGCATCATGATTGTATCTTAGTACTCAGTTAGGTTCATAGACCTCTCACGTTACTCCACAGATATGGTGCGAGACCCTTTTTTCAGGGCCTAGACCTTTAAGTAGGGGCTCAGGCAAGAGATTAGGGCTTCGATGATCTCACTCTACATCCCGATGCAAGGGAGAGTGTTAGAGAGATCCCTCTTGGTGGAGAGTTTCCTTACTGAGCAGTACCCAAAATCCAGATCCACCAACAGTCATCTGGTATCAGATTCTTATGCAGCTAGCATCAGACAGGTGATGTAGAGGTCTAAGAGGACCAGACCTATAAGTGGAAGACTGCATGAATCAGGATCTGTTGTGCGGAGCACCATAGGTGGAGCTAGTACTTCCAAGATCATGTAGTGTTACACATGCGGTGGGTAGGGTCAAATGGCTCGTGACTGTCTGACCCGCCATTCGGATGATCAGCCGATGGTTGGAGGACTGCCCTAGCAGAGGCAGAGATTCGACCGAGGAGGTCTGTAGGGAGCAGGCGGATGTGGCAGATGAGCTAGCCGTGCAGCTGGTGGTGTGCCACTATTTGATATGTTACTGCCACCACCACTAGGAGATCCACCCCAACTGTAAGGAGCAGGTGGACATGGGAGATCTCAGCTCTAGGTAGCTGGGGCCTATGATCACGGCGCTCCAGAGATGATACGAGGTACGATCTGTGTCTACTCCACCTTAGCTGCAGTACGTATAGACACAGGTTCGAGTGATTCATTGTTTTCCACCACCCTCATTCAGAGTTCAGAGATTCTGATGAAGTTGTTGGCTCGATCCTTACAGCTAGAGACTCCTACGGGAGTAGATTCGTTGATTACACACTAGTGCCCGCAGTACGAGCTTACTCTAGGAGGTGAGATCTTCAGTTGGGATCTCCTAGTAGGGGCATGGAGGCCTTACGATGTCATCTTGGTTATGGAATGCTTATCTATAATCCATGATCAAATTGACTGTATCAGGCACAATGTGTGGTGTGTCCAAATGGATGGGACTAGGTTTACCTTCACCAGCGAGAAGGGAGCCTTTGCATCATAGGATGGACTTACCCGGAGGAGGGTGCAGCCGATTACACATCAGTTGGAAAGCCTTACCCTCATAACGGTTTAAGTGGAGAGTCTGTGTTATCCTATAGTGGTGCACCAGTACACAGATGTTTTCCCTGATGATGTCGAAAGACTACCTCCTCACAGTGAGGTGGATTTTTACATCGCCTTGTACCCCTGGACGACACCGATATCTACACCAGCATATCAGATAACTCCTGCGGAGCTTCATAACCTACAGGTACAACAAGAAGACTTGAAGGGGAAGGGATTCATCTGGCCCAGTGTTTATCCCTGGGTAGCCCCTATTCTGTTCGCCAAGAAGGTGGATGGATGCATGAAGATTTGTGTTGAATATCATTTCCTAAACGATGTGTCCATAAAGAACAAATACCCACTCTTGAGGATTGATGCCCTCTTTGATCATCTGAAGGGAGCTCAATGGTTCTCAGAGATAGACCTCAGATCAGGCTATCACTAGGTCAGAGTTTGAGACAAGGATGAGAAGAAGGAAGATTTCATATGTCAGTACAGCCACTACGAGTTCTTGGTTATGCCATTTGGTGTAACTAACACTCTAGAAGTGTTCATGGGACTCATGAACATAATCTTTCATCCATACCTTGGTCTATTTGTTGTAGTCTTCATCGATGACATTATGATCTACTTGACTACCAAGGAGGATCATTCTTATAATTTTCATGTAGTAGCAGACACAATCCAAGAGCACCATATTTATGGTAAGCTATCAAAGTGCCAGTTCTGGATGTGAGAGGTTCACTTTCTAGGACATGTCATCTCGGAGGTTGGAGTTGTAGTGGAACCAGTGAAGATTGAGGCGGTACTTTCTTGGGATCCACCTAGGAGTGTGACAGAGGTACGATGTTTCCTAGGATTTGCTGGATACTACCAGATATTTCTACTAGACTTCTATAGAGTTTCATCACCACTTTCAACATTTACGAAGAAGGGGAAACCCTTCATGTGGTTGGAGAGATGCCATCAATAATATTAGGAACTGAGGAAGAGGATTACTAGTGCCCCAATCATGAGGCTACCATAGGAGGGCGTAGGGTACGTAGTCTACTATGATGCATCAGGGACCAGACTCAAATATTTACTAATGTAGGAGTGAGTAGTGATCGCATATGATTCTCGACAGATGAGAAAACATGAGAAAAACAATGCTACCCAAGACCTGGAGTTAGTAGCGGTGGTCTTCACCATGAAAATTTGGTGGCCCTATCTGATGGGAGAGCATTTTATAGTGTACTCTAATCATAAGAGTCTCAGGTATATCTTCTCTCATAAGGACATAAAACTGAGACAACGACATAGGATTGAGTTCTTATAGGACTATGACTTTGAGATAGTCTATACAACTGTGAAGGGGAACATTGTAGTAAATGTACTCAGTAGGAGATCTTGTATACAACTACTAGGCGACGTGATGGAGTAGGTGGCCTCTTTGAAGATATCCTATTTGGATAGAGATGGACCAACTTTTCTTCAGTCTCTTACATTCACCCCTCCCCCTTCTTCTTCAGTGAGTTTGGGAGGCACATCGTGGGGACACTGACTGCGAGACATAACGTGCTCAGATATCCACAAGACATACACCTGATGGATTTTCTGAAGTTGGGGAGCACAACATCTTCTTCAGGGGATGTACCATGGTACCAGTTTCACTTCAGGAGGAAGTGTAGAGGGATTTCCACACATCCCCTATAGAGATATATCCAGGAGTGGAAAAGATGTACTAGGATCTTTGATGGCATCACTGGTGGCCGTGAATGAAGAAGGAAGTAGCAGATTTTGTCTTTCGGTGCCTCACTGGTCAGCAAGAGAAGGTGGAGCATTAGGTACCAGTATGTTTGGTTGAGCCGTTAGAGGTCCCATAGTGGAAGTGGGATGATATATCCACGGACTTCCTAACATGACTTCCATGTACATCCAGGGGACATGACTCTTTCTGGGTGACCGTTGACCAAATCACCATGTCAGCCCACTTCCTACCGATCAGAGATTAGGGTTTAGTAGAGAGATTGAGATACCTATATGTACAAGAGATTGTGCAGCAACATGGAGTACCCTCAACGATTTTCTCTGATCATGATACATTTTTTACTTCCTGGCCATGGAAGGGTTTGCAAGAGGATTTTTGGAAACAAATTCGTTTGAGCATTACCTTCCATCCTCATACGGATGGCCAGATCGAGCGAACCATTCAAACCCTTGAGGACATGTTGTGTTCTTGTGTCTTAAACTTTGTTCATAGCTTGGAGGATCACTTACCTTTGGTTGATTTATCATACAAAAAAAGCTATCACTCTACCATTGGGATGGAACCTTTTGAGGCATTGTACGGGAGACCATGTAGATCACTATTGTGCTGGACTGACCCAGGGGAGTCAGCAATAGTGGGACTAGAGATAGTACATGCTACCATAGAGGAGGTGAAAATCATCCATGAGTGGATGAAGACTACACATAGTAGGAAGAAGTCGTATGCCGATAGGAGACGGAGACCTCTGGAGTTCATGGATGGCAACCACGTCTTTCTACGGGTCTCACCTCGATGAGGTTTGCAAAGATTTGGCCGAGGTGGAATTTTATCTTTGATGTACATTGGACCTTTTCGGGTTCTTAGAAGAGTTGGCAAGGTGGAATAACACTTAGCTCTACAACCTCAGTTACACCGGGTGCATTAAGTCTTCAACGTATCCAAGCTGAGGAGATAAATGCACGACCCTTCTCACATCATTGATCATGGGGAGCTGGATGTCGATAATGTGGAGACCTTTACGGAGTTTTTAGTCGAGATTGAAGATCTAAAAGAGCAGGTCCTACATGGACGGTTGATACCTCTTGTGCGTGTTCGATGATAGCATGAGAAACTCTAGGAGAACACATGGGAGCAGGAGGTTCAGATACATGCTCAGTACCCCCGACTTGTTCCCTTAGTTTGAGTTGTAGCTTACAGGTATTTAAATTCCTGAGGTGGGCAGAATATAATGGACTTGAATTTCCATGTATTTTTCTAAAATATTTGGGAATTCTACGAGTCCACTAAAATTGATGGCGCATTAATCTGAGGCCCGGAGTGCCCAGAATGAATTTTTGATATTTTGTTGGGCACATTCAGTAAACGTGTGACTGGTTTTTTCTATCTTTTGAACCGGTGATCATAATTGAAATCTGATGGCACAATTGAACTCGAAGCACCGATTTTCTCTTGAGGAGACTTTCACCGAGACAGTAGATGGTCGAAGTTGAAATCTAGTTTTTGGGTTTTTTCGTGAAAGAATAAAATTAAAATAAATGTGTATGGAATTTTATTTTTATTCACAACCCCCTTATGGGTGTCGGGATGTGGGGTCCACTAGAACTAAACCATCATGTGGATGTTGAGAAGTGTGGACTTCCAGACCTCAACCTCCAATGAGAGGTTATGGTGGTGGGGACCACCCGAACCTAACCTCCCATGAGAGGTTATGGTGGTGGAGACCACTTGAGGCCTAAAACCTCTTGAACTCCACTCATTCTGGTGAAAAAACCCCTCAACCCCCCAAATTATGTAGATGATCCTCTTGACTTCCTCTACATATATTGTGCTAACACACATACCTTTAATATGCCTACGTAGTCAATTGATTGGGCTAATTTGAAATTGTTCCAACGAACTAAATAGAGAACTTAATTTATTATCATTGGCATCTTTGGAGGAAATGGTAGGAAGGGGCTCTTGGGAGAAATCCCTTCAATGAATAATGCATTCTTCCATGAAGAACGCTCCACCGACCAAGAATGCTCTGCCAACGAAGAATGCTGACCCCCTTCGACCTTCTTCCACAGGACTTCTTCCGATGTGGGATGTCCCTATATATGGCGAACATCGACGACTTCACCTTCTTCCTCGCGCCAACACCAACAATGAAAAAGGTAGGGGTTTATTGATTATCACTTCTCGTGTTCTCCCCTTCTAAATATTTTGTAGAATTTGGGAATATAGATTGATGAGGGTTGTATGAAATGATGTTTTAAAAAATCTTCCTTCTTCGTTCACTGTGAACTGCTTGATACCACTATATACGCGGAGGGTGAGAGCCAAACAAACCAGGCCCAAACACTCCACAGTTCTTCTTTTTTTGTACTCTTTGAAATGGTGGAAGGCGAAAAAGGTGATTAAGAGGATGAAGGAAACAGAGCAACCACCCCCAGCCTACGCAACCGACGCCGCCACCCACAGCCTTTGGGACCTGCACCGCCCCCTCGACGTTATGGTCTCCCGACAAAACCGACCGTACACCCTGGCTCCGCACCCTGGACGAGCCACCTACGACGTTCCGGTCTCCGAGCTGAACCGGCCGTACACCTTGGCCTTGCACCCCGGCCGGGCCACTCGCTGGGCTCTGCCCTCCCAACCAAATCGTCAGCACACCCCGACTCTGTGCCCCGACTGCACCACCCACGACGCTCCGTCATCCCGGCCGAACCGGCCGCGCACCCTGGCTCTGTACCCCAGCTCCATGCCCCAGCAGTGCTCTGGCTTCCCGACCAAACTGGACCCACACCCCCACAACGCTTCGTCCTCCCGGCTAAGCCGGACCTACCGGCCCTCTGAGCCACCCCGGTTCGCAGCGCCCACCGGCCCTCCGAGCCGCCTCGCGACCACCCGCGTCCCTCTGCGGCCCCTTACGGGATGGAAGGCCGGACCCAGTGTGCCGGACCAACCTAAGGGGATGGGCCGCATTGTGGGCCATGCCAGACCCATCGGGTCAGGCTGGGTTAACCCGAGCTGGGTCGGCCCAGGCCGGGTCGGTCCGACCGGGTCAGACCGGACCAGGGGCCACAATAACCTATTTACATTCTTTTGGCCACAACATTGGAACTAGACATCCATTTGAAGAACCATCCACTGAGCTATAAAACATGGTGTAAAGAGGTCCCATTGAATGATACCCGACTGAATTTTGGATTGAGATGGGATACAGTCAGGTTGGATCGACCACGAATCCAACAGGGCCCTCGGTACTAAAAGGCTAATAACTCACAGACCAAGCATCAGATTGACGTGTCGTCTGTTGTGTTGAGACCACTATGACGTGGAAGACCTATGTGATACTTTATCCTTGGGCATCAAGGCAGTTGGAGCATTGACCTGTAGCTTTTGGAGTGGATCCTTCTGGAGACAAGCGAGCATTTGTGTGGGAACCTATTAGGTGGCTACGACCTGAAGACTGTGGATCATTTTGAAACGGAGTGACTCAAGTGGCCTAGTGGGGAGTGCCATGGTGTCACAGAAGACCCAAAGTGGGGAGCACCTTGGTGACGTAGCAGAACAACAATACTCGACAGGAGGAGTACCTAAGTAGGCTATGAGGGGGTGCGCCTCTGTTTGACATGGCAAACCCACGATACTCGACAAGAGGAGTAACTTAGCAGTCCAAGGTTAGTGGGAAGCGCCTCTTTGTGACTCAACAGGCCCACAATACTCGATAGAGGAGGATTTATCTAGCATTCTAGGGTTCAACATGTTAATTTTTACTACACCTAGAATAAATACTGCTTTGAGCTGAGTCAGTACCACTGTGTTTCTTCATGATTGAGATGGATTACATGATAACATAGCTATATGTATGGACATATAACTAAGTTGGGTTATGTGTTGATTTCTTAATTTGTGGTTATCCTTGGCTGATATTTGTGATACCTTGAAGGACTTGGGTTTCCTACTGAGTATTGTTATACTCACCCCTGCACGGGCTATGCCCACACCTTGTTGTGTTGGATGCAGACAGCAGACAACACTGATTGAGGCTGAGAGTTCTAGGACTGGACGATACCTAGAGGTAGACCATATGACGTGTCAGTACGTAGAGGATAAAAATAGACATGGAGTTCTGAGGAGGCGATCTGTACCTACCCTTCAGGTTGGAACCTCAGAAGATGATCCAATAGCTGTCTTTTTGCTTTCTTTAGTTGTATTTCATTTCAGTTGTACTTGTACCATTACTGTTGGGATTTTATTCCATCCCCTTTTTACTTTCAGAACTCTTTTTGGTATATAGTTTACTTGTGTTTTTATCTTACTATGTACTTGGTTGTGAGTGTTTACAGGTTATAAACGCAATACCTTATCATTTTGGGGAATTATTCCTTTCGTGCTAGTCGCCAACCCCTGGCCAATGGAAGTCAGGCCTGGGGTAGTCACTTCACGATCCCCAGTGGACGGGTCATGACAATTAAGTCTCTAATAGATTTCAATTTGAATATTAAAGAACTAAACTCATCGGATCAAGGGCACCAATGTCCTTATTTTTTCTCAATCAAAAAAGGCTTAGAGGCCCTCAAAATTGTGTTTTTTGGGATTTTCAAAATTATAAATATTTGATGATGTTTCTGTGTCGTTTAAGGGTGTATTCTTTTCCTTTTTCCATGGAGAATTAATTTACACCCAAAAAATACTTTTATATAGATATTATCAAATCCAAATTTTATTATTTTTTATACTATAGCATTTTTTATAATTAAATATATCCAAATATATATAAATATTTTTATATATTTACATATAAAAATTTACTATATTAAAAAATATTTTTACATATTTATACATATAATATATTTTTAACCATATATAAATTATAGAAATAATTATTATCCAATTTATTTAAAACTAAAAATTTATGAGTATTTTTATAAGTATGCAAATAAATATATTACAATTATATATATATATATATTTCTCTTTTTTAATGTACATTAACTAACACATATATATTTATGCATTCAATATAATTATATATAAAAAAAATTTAATATATAATATATGTATGAAATAAAAATGTATTTTATATATGTAGGAACACACACACATTGATATATATTTATAAACACAGACACACAAACAAATTTTATAAATTTATTTTAAAAAATTATCACTACAACAAAATTTTATATGTTAAGTACTACACTTTATTTACAGTGAGAAGCGATCATAAAAGGAATATTTTATCAATGATAGCTAAAATAATTGATACAAGGATCCTTTATAATCACAAAAAAGTACTCATAATGGTTGGATTTTATCATTTATTTTTTATTGTTGGTAAATGCCTCAATCATCAGTAATTTTCTTAGCTTTTAGTAATTATTTTTTTAGCATTTATAAATTCTATCTTTACTAGTTTCTTTCAAGCTTTTATAAACACTTTTTAGCATTTATAAAGACCCTCCATTATCAATTATTTTCTTCGCACAGATAAAAAGTGACCTTTATAAAAAAATATAAAGTATTAATAATCATATTTTTAATTATAAACACATTTATATACATATATATATATATATATTTTAACAATATATTTTCATAAATATTATTTTTATAATAATAAGAATGTATTTACAAATAATATATAATATATTTGGTGGAAAATGGTATAAAAAGAACTATAAATTAATATAAATTAATAATTTGGAATAATTATTGAGTAATATACATTTAATAAAAATTTAGTGATTGAAAAAAGGAATATATAAATTAATATTTGAAGATAATTTGAAAAAAGACATTAACATCACACAAACATAAATTTTGAATGTGATATATTTTTAGGCTATATGACATATGGCATTGAATTATGTAATAGGATATATGTTGTGTGTACCTTGGGGACCTAGAAATTATATTATATAGATGGAAAAATCCTCCAAATCCCTCATCAATCGGCGTTTTAATTGGGATATCCTACTTTTTGAAGATTAAATTGAATTTTAGCATCATTTCAGTGATTTATTTTATATTTTTTCAGTGGAAACCAAATTTATTCATATTCCATAAACTCATATAGATATTATTTGGTTGAAATTGATTTTTTTTTCATATTTTAATGTTATTTATAAATAAATAAATAAATATTTATTAATATTTACATATAAAAATCAAATAGTAAAATTAAATATTTAAATATATTCACATATATAAATGTATTCTTACACGTATAAATGATATTTCAATAAAAAAATTATTTACTTTACTTAAATAATAAATTATCCACTTTATTTATGGTATAAAATATATGAATATGTACATACCAAAAAAATGGATGTGTATGTGTTTATGTGTTTGTGTGTCTGTGTTTGTATTAACAGAAAAAAATATACATTTATATATTCTTATATGAATATATAAATATAAATATATAATATATGTAACTAAATATAAATATAAATTTTTATAATTATGGTAATAATTATATTTATATGAATACACATACACATATGTATTTATAAATATAGATACACACACACTAATAAATTTTATGAATGTTTATAAAAATAATTAAATATATATATAATTATATAAATATATTTAAATATAAATATTAGCATAAACAGAAAAATATAAATATTAACACACAGAAACACATTTTATAAATGATTTTGAAAATAATAATATAAATAAATATAATTATTAATATATATATATAAGATAAAATTTATGTAAATGATTAATGAAAATATATAAATATAAATAGACCTCTTGCAGGACATGAAATGAAATTATTGCAATGGTAATGGGAATTCACCTAGAAATATGACGTATCATGATTAAATCATAGGAGTTGCATTATTTTATTGAAATGAAGTTGGGTTTTAGAGAAATAATAAAGGCATAGAGTGGGAGTGGGCCAGTGCATGAGAAAGGGTGGTTGTGTGGCATGCAAGTGTAGGAAAAAGTTGTTTATAAAGTGGGAAAATTATTTTTTTAAAAAATAAATTTTTATTGATATAATAAAACTAAAAAATGGGGTCATTTTGTATTATTTTTAAGTAAGGAAAAAGGGTTCATTTATTAATGATTTATATCACTAATAAAATTGATTGGTTTTTAACAGTGCTTAAGATATGAACACTTTTTAGTGCTGATAGACGATAATTCTAGCATCGATAAATGGTGGATCTCTAGTAGTCTATATTTTTATTTGAGTAAATATAAAAATAAACAATATATATATATATATATATATATAAATATATATAAATAAAGATGAATATTATAAAATCCAGAATAAATCCACATGGAGTAGTGGTAAGGGAACGTGCACATATGGAAAGAGGCCTCCATTTTGAAACTAGGTAGAGGTGTGCATATGTGGATGGGCATTGGTTGGGGAGAGAATTGTTAATAGTTGTGTGGGTTTGTGGGTGGGTACTGATAATTCCCCATAGGGCCTCAAGAGTTAGTAGGTATGGAGTGGGTGTGAGGGATGATAATGGTTTTCATTAATACAAGCATTGCAAAATTGTAATTTAGCACTTATAAAGGCAACCCTTATCATAAATAAATAAAGTATTGATAATTATCACAATTATCCACACTTTTTATCACTAATTAAATGTAATATTATCAACATATTTTCATATAGTGATAAAAGGGACAAGCTATTATAGGAACTTATAACATCAACACTTTTTAGTGTCGATAAAAGCCTTTTTTTTGTAATTATAAGAAAAAAATGATTAGTAGGGATTGCCAAATTAGTCTATGATATTGAATTAATGTGAACCAGAACATATACATGTGAATGAGAAATGAAGATTTAGATTATATTTAATGTGGTTCTATAGTGTTCTTACATCAACATGGGACTTTTAAACTTTTCTAGTTATTTTTTAAAGTACACAACAAGTGATGTAATGTAATATGAAACAAATAAAATGTACGTTGAATGTTATGTAATGATATAAAATCCTAAATATAATGATATTATAAAATAAGTTTACCATTATAAAACATTAGTATAACAAATACATAAGGAAAATGTAATATAAAAATAACATATAAGTAATACATACCATTATATAACATAATTATAATAAAAATATAAAATTATTATAACATTATAATATATAAATATAACATTTTGAATGAATTATAATAGAAATTAATGACCCAGAATTTTTATTCATGTATACTACATCATTTTTATGGAAACACATAAACACACTTCCAAATATCATTATAGTTTAGTGTCATTGGAAACTTTGAACAAAAACATATAATATAGTAAAATATCATTAATGTTTTCCATAAAGATCTTCCCCTTTAGTATTCCTACCTTAAACAGTTCTTTATTTCGTGGGGAAAAGAAACTTATGAATGGGTGAACTCAGATAAACAATAAGGTTAATCAAAGGAGATATGTAATCACCATCATAATGGTATGAGAACATGATCATAACATTAGAATATCATAACCAGTATATCAAAGATCATAAAAATGAATCATGGCATAAATATTATCAGTTCATAAGTCATGATTTCTATGGGAATCAAGAGCATAAACCATGAAATCATAACATATAATAAGACATGAAACTTGTGGCAGACAAATAAACATGTAATATCATTCCCTATAAGTTAATGTGCATTTTCAAAACATTACAGGGAACTTAATGTGGAATACACATACTAGGAGGGACAAACAACCATACTAATCCTCATTCTGTCCCTTGAAATGGGTTGGGTTTCCCCATATTCCCATATTGGGTGGGGTGTCCCCATCTTCCATTGTGGGTCAATCCCATCGACATGATTCCCATTATTATATCCCAATATATAATTAATTACCAAATGTATTGAATATAAATATATTTACCACTCATTACATAATGAAAACCATACATATATGTTACATAAGATAATAAATAATTTAATATATTAGAACCAATTGAATGAAATGTGTTTTATAAACGTCATTCAATCATAACATAACCCATGGAAAAGAAACAATTTTCATAAATATCATTCCATCATAAAAATAAACCATTATTATAAATTAAAATAATTATATAATTTAATATTTCCCCCAATAAAACATAAGTAACATCAAAAATTGATATCATAGATTGAAAAAAGTTTGAGCGATCACTTGAAAAAAATTCCTAACAAAAACATCCTTTCTAGTATGAAAATATTTTCATTAAAATGGAATAAAATTTTAAAAGAAAATATTTTGTTTGAAAATAACCCTATTATATTATAAAAAAATTCAAATCATTATGGATTAATTATAGAGGAATTATTTTTTCACATTGTATAATTTTAAAAAATTTCTTTTATGATTTTTCTATAAAATTCACAAAGCTCCTTGTTTAGAAAATGACAGAAAGATTCCTTTCAGGATGTATAGTAAAAGTCAAAAATTGGTACAAATGACTTTAATCATCTATAGGAGAATAGTGAAAACCCTTTTTAAAGGAGTTTTAGAAAACATCAACATAGAAGATAAATATTCTCTAATAGAGGTTTAAAATAATATAATCACAGATAATGGTGAAATTATAAAATCAATACTCATGACTTCATAATCTATAGAATCAAATGAGCCATGAAAGTAAAATAAAATTATATGGATATGAAAATAAATAATTAATCTGGATAAAACCCCTAAAATATATTCATGGGAATTATATAAACCATTTTAAATAAACTAATAGTGTATAAGGCATGTGTCCCACAGAAAAAAGTGTGAGACATAAATTCCTTACCATATATCTTGAATGTATTTTTATTCATTCAAACCTCCAATATAATAAATATAATTTTATTACCAATCAGTAAAAAACAATATTCAATTACATCATTCCATATATGATTTAATTTTTACATTCTATTAAAAAAATCATTAACTATTCCATGTTAGTTTTAAGTTTCAGGTAATATCTGCTTGTTTTGAATTATTATTGTTCCTCCTCTTACATAGACGACAATTTAATATTTTATAATATATCAAACATGATATAAATATAATATGTATTCATTATATAAATATTTTTAATAATTTATAAACAATAGAAATATGATATGGAATATATTCTTTATAGATACGGTAGTCCATAAGTACGCATCAACGCAGTTTCGTTTAATTATCATTTTGATAAACTAATGTAAAAGACACACACATATATATACTAATTCCAAAATCATTAATTCATTATATATATATCATATAATTTTTTTATATCATAATTCCGAATCATGATAGGTGGTAATGGAAAACCATAAGCACCATTTCGTGATGCGGTAGTTCTCCATACAAAAGAACGGTAAGTTATTTATTAATTTTATGGATGTTTTTCAGAGTGTATATTGAAAAAAAAGAGTAAAAACATATAATTATATTTAGGATAAAATGGTTATTGTATATTTTTTTAATAAAAATAGTTTAAGGAGTGGATAATGAAAACAAAACCAAATAGCTTATGAAAGGATGTTATATCATTATTGGGTAACTCCTCTTGGATTTCACCAAATAGATTCCTTCAAGAGACTTGTGCCCAATGGTAGGAATATAATATTAGATGAATGATATTCAGAGGATATTTAGAAATAAATTTTCCAAACAAAAAAATTTATAAAGTGTGAATAAAATATAATAATTGGTTTCCTTTTATATGAGAGGTGATGGGAACTTTTGAATTCCATCAAAATATTAATTTATAACAAATTAATTCTCAATCCAAATACCTCTGAAAGTCTATATATTCTAATAAATGATATTATATATTTTCAATATCATCAAACTATATATTTTATGCTTGTTTTTGTATTACTTCAGTCTCTATCATTTTGTTCGACCCTTAGTCATCATATTTTAATTTTATGTAAGGTAAAAAAAATTTCAATATTAAAAGGTTTCAAATTTTACTTATGTGAATTTAAAAAAATCATCAATGAATAATTTATAGAATTATATACCATATTATAAATTTTATATTTTTATAGATTTTATGATATTTAGATAATTTATTAAATTATTATTTTAAAAAAATATATTAAGTGTCAATTCTGACACTATTTTTTATTTTGACTTAAATAAAACTAATATAGTAAGATAACTTCAAAAATATTCATTTAATACACCTATTACATGTCATATTCACCTATTAAATTTTTATATATTATATAATAAGTAAAATTATTTTTATTTTAATATTCATAATATCATTTAATTGATTTATTCATATATTTTATAATTACTACATTATCATTTTATAATTATCTATGATAACTAATTCATCACTAAAAATTAAAAAAAAATTGTATGATGTAAATAATTTTTTTTATATTTCATAATAATATATATATTCAAACATATCTTCTATTTATCCACATATTAAAAATATAATAATTACTAAAAGTATGAGTATGGTACTTTTTCATTATCTTTGATTTCAATACAATCCAAACCAATTACAAGGAAAAGTTTTCCTTAAATTTTTTTATTTAAGACTTTAAAAGATAATGGTAAAATTAACTTCATAAAATAAATTTGTTAACAATTTTCGGGTAGTTTTATAATATTTATAATTTTATTATTACCATTAATTACCGGATTTACCCTTAACAATGATAATAATATTTTTAAAAAGTTACTATTCATATTTTTTGAAAATAAAAGGAATCTATTTATGAAGTTTTTAACATATGAGTAAAAGTATTGAATCTATTTTTCAAAAATAAAAACGCATTATATTTTAAAAATAATTTAATATTAATCCCATTGACGTAATGAGATAATGGGTTTCTAATATCAAAATGTTCAAAAGATTGTAATGTTTTTTATCCATATTCAATTTCAAATTGATTATAATGACCTGAATTGGATTAAATAATAAATTTTTATCTAATTATAATATTAAATAATAAAATTTTAAATTTGAAATTGTAATATTTTTTGATGAAAAAGATGTTTTAATTAATATATAATATTTTACATTTTTCATAAAAAGATAAAACGTATGAAAAATATGAAAAAATTCAATCAAAGTAAATTTTTGTGTGTTGATTTCCGATAATAAGATTATTTGTTTATAAATTTTTCTAAATATATCAAAAATTATGATTTAAATTGGCTTATATTCTAATAGGCGATAAAATTACTCATTTGAAAAATAAATCTTTTTTTTCAAAAAAATTGATTTTGATTATATTATTCTTACCGAATCTATTAGATGAGTGTAATAAATATTATTTAGTATATAATATATTAATTTTATTATAAATATTCACCAATAG
Source organism: Viscum album (assembly GCA_963277665.1). Taxonomy (NCBI): domain Eukaryota; kingdom Viridiplantae; phylum Streptophyta; class Magnoliopsida; order Santalales; family Viscaceae; genus Viscum; species Viscum album. The sequence goes on along the minus strand of OY728162.1, from coordinate 31,361,733 downwards.
TGTTCTGATTAATTTATTTAGATAAAATGATGTTTATAAATTTAAAAATTATTTTCATAGAAAATGAATTTCATTTTTATAAAATAATTCTTTCTGTCATTATTTCTAATTAATGACCAAAGGCTTAATTTTATATAAATTTTTAAATAATTTCATTTTATTTTAGTTAATCTTATTTTTAATTTCCATTCCAACGTATATCTAGTAACTATAATAATATTTTAACAACAATATATATAGAATATTGTAATTTGGTAAAACTCAGTCTTGTAGGTAACACAAGATATCAAAATAACATAGAATTGTGTTTAACAAAAATCCAAACATAGTGTTATGTATACCATAATCCAATATATGTTTTTAATGTAGTGAAACATAATTTTATTGTTGCATATGATGTTATAATAACTTGGTTCTTTCATATAACACAAGCTATATTCAGTGTTTTGTGAAGTGAAAAATATCAAAAAGCTTAGATTAATTCAAAAAATAAATTTCAATAAATCTCATGGTGTTAAATTCTAAACACTTAAAATGAGTTTATACCTCTAAATTCTTCAGAGTTATCAAAGGTTTAATACATGAAATTTCATTTCATAGAATCCCACATCCTGAGAAATGAATATTAAAAACATATTTCTCAAAAAGAAGGTTAGAAAAATAATAGTAACCCAAATTAACTCATAACTAGGTTCCACATTAGAAACAATATGTGGAAAGTTAAACCATGGGTTTATAAGAAAAATATATATCATGTTCTTATTAAGACTAATATAGAACATGGTTAGGAGAAAGATGATGATCCAAAATCCACAACCTAAAAAGGATTGAAAATGGTCAAAGATATCATCAACAATTATGATAATAGAAAACCCTTTTATTTCAGGGAAATTTTTCCTAATGTTGATGTGTTTTAACGAGAAGTCATACTTACTTGATTTCAAAGGAATCCCACCCTTTTCTCCTAGGTCAAATTTGAATTCATCTCTTATTATAAGGAATTATGATGGGTTTTTTATTCCATAAGTATTAGAAAATTACGAGATCTATAAATAGATTGGTAGTTCATTCTATATGTCCATATAACAACAAAACAATTATAAAAAATTATTCAATATGCATAAATCATCATATAGTGAGACAACACTTTAATCTCTCAAACCCCATCTGAAGTATATCATAAAATATTCCATAAATGTTTTCCCTTATGACTCTTCTGAATGATGATAGTCTAAACCATTATAAATGAGGTAAGAAAATTTCTAAAAAATAACTTAGCCTTGATACCATATATATCATAGAGTAGATCTTGTTTGTCACATACCAAATATGTGAATACCTTCATCATGTATTCTCTTGAAACATGATAATTACGAAACATACTTATTGAAAAAATGTATTATCTCTTATTCCCATGTTTATTAGATATATTCCTTTAGTCCCAAATTTTTTTCATACACTCCACCTGTGATAACAGAAACAATTTGTTTAACAAATTCTTATTCGATTTAAGGGTAATAAGTACTATCCAATTTACTTATTCATAACAAACATATCCTTATCAAAAAAAATTATTTCAATATTAGGTATATATTAAGGGTTACTTTTCCCTTACTATAGTGTTTCCCATGAAACTAACATTTCCATTAAATCACTCCTCTTTGTCCTCAGCACGATTTGGAATATCCATTTGAAACCTCACTGAAAAAATTAAAATGAAAATACCTATACATCTAATAATCTTTTAATTCCAAATAATATACACTTCAATAATCAATATTTATTATTAAACGTTTACTTAGGATTCAACATATTAATATTTTGTCTATCATAACATATAAAACATTTCTTAATGTTCCTAATAATTAATATAATCTTGTTTCTTATCGTTAATATAAACAATACAATATGAACATCACATGCCTTACACATGTCATTTTATGTCTCTTTTTTCCTTAGTAGTATAACCAATAATCATACCACCATCTTGATTCTCATCATGATATTTACACATAGGAAATAGATCTGAATAATTACCATACATTACAAATTAGAAAAATATAATGTTAACATATATCAATCTATTTATTGCTATTGACTAATATAAGAAATAATTATGTGAGAAATAGATATCATAGTAGAAAAAAATAATCATAAAAAATTACTTATTGGTAGCCAAAATCATGAAACTCTTTTTTAAATTTATAAAACCTTATAATTATCCTCATATATATCCCTATACACTTCCTTAAAAAGATACATATGTATATGAATATAGTTTCCTCATCCGTGTTTCAAAATGTTGAATAAGACTTTACATCGATACCAACTACAACATACTAGTATTTTAATACCTGGATATTACATGATTTTTGTGGGATACATGAACACACACCAAGAGACCATATTAGTTTAGTGCCTTTGGAAACATGGAATAAAAAAATCTCATCTGCTGAAAGATCTTCAATGTTTCCCCCGAAGTCCTTACCCATTATTATTACACCCTAAATCCTTTCTTTATATCCATGTGCAAAGAATCATATGAAAATTGTGAGCTCACGTCCTCACAAAGGGTAAATAAGAGGTATATTTGAGCATATGCATAGGGGTTTCAGAACATAATCATAACATTAGAAGTTCATATCCTCTACATTAATGATCATAAACTTGAATCATGGAATAAACATTAGTAGTTCATAAGAAATGAATCATAATAGAATCAAGAGCGTAAGACATAAAGTCATACCATGGAATAACACATTAAATTGTTGGAAAACACATAAACATGTAATATAATTACTTATATGTAAAGGTGAATTACTAAAACTTAACTGGTAGGTTAATGGGAACTAAAAATAATATGTGAGACACACTACTATCCCCAGACATAGTCTTTTCCATGTAAGGGATAGAGGTTCACCATCTTCCCATAGTGGATCAGGTTTCACTATCTTCCATAGTGGATTAAACTCATGGACTTCATTTCAATCATTATATTTTGAGATATAAATCATTACCAAATTCATTGGATGGTGATATAGGTCCAACATATCACATAACGGAGACCATAAATATGGGTTTCAGAAGAACACATATCATTAATTATATCAAAACTCGTTGAATGAAATGGGTTTCCTAAACATAATTCAATTAAAACATAAATCATAGAAAATAAATGGGTTTCAAAAATATTATTCCATCATAAAAATAAACAAATCATAGAAAAAATAAGAATGGTATCAATAAATAATATACCTAGTAAAACCTATGTAACATCATATAATTTTTTCGTAGATGGAAAATTATTTTTAAAGGCACTAGAATACAATTCATTAAGAAAATATCTTATCTACTTTAAAAATGTTTTCTTTGAAATGACACACAATTTAAAAAGAAAATATTTAGTTTGAAAAAAACAATGGAAACATGTAAAGAAAACCTAAATTTATTATTGATTCATTTTTGAGGAAAGTTATATTCATTCAATTTAAGTTAAAAAATGTTCCTTTCATACTTTTTTCTACAAAAGTCACAAAATATCCTCATTTGGAAAATGGCAAATGAGATTCCATTCAAACCATGTAGTAAAAAGTCATAAATCAGTTAAAAAGATATTAATAAGGAATAAAACAATAGAAATATTTTTTAAAAAAGTTTTTAGAAAAAAATTACATAGAAGATAAATACTTTCTAATGGAATCTTAAAAATAAATAATCCCCAATATTTATTTGATTATGAAATAAATGATCATCATTTTATAATTAGTAGAATTGTTTGACCAATAAAAGAGATAAAATTATATAAATACAAAAATACCATAATATCATAGATAAGACTAATAAAATACATTCAGGGGTAGTATATACACCATGTATAAGAATCAATTAGTGTATAAGGCATATGTCCCACATAAATAAATGTGAGATAGATATCCCTTACCTTATGTCCTAACTCTCTTCATATTTGTTAAAACCTCCTATATAATAAATAAAATTTTATTATAAATATATTATTGAATCATATTCAATTACTTAATATAATATATTATTTACATACGACCATATATCACACGTTTATTAACCATTCCTTGTTAGTGTTACAATTTAGGTAATATTATCTTTTTTTGAATTATTATTGTTGATCCTCTAACTCAGATCAGGAATTTATCATTTTGATAATGCAAGAAATTATATAAATATAATATATATTTTATATATAAGTATTTTAAATAATTAATGAACAATATAAATATGAAATTGAATACACTATTCATGGAGACGATAGGTCATACGTACACAGAACGATGTTTTCATTTAATTCTTGTTTTGAAAGAATGTAAGTAAATGAAATCTCGTAATGTATATATATACTAACTATAAAATCAAAAATAAATTATATATATTGTATAAAAATATATTTCCAATCATAATTACCCACCATGAGATGTGGTGAAGGAAAAATGAAGAACATAATTTCGTGAGGTAGTATATCGTTGTATACAAGAAATGTAAGTTTGTTACCGATTTGATAGAAGTGTGTGTGAGTGTAGATTGAACCCCTAGAATAAACACACCTCATTATATTTGTTACACAAATAATACTATATAATAATTTAATAATATTATTTTTGGTGTAATATAATTAAAATAAAATAATAGAGATTGTGAAATGATGATACCTCTTCTCTGGGTAAATATTCTAGGTTTTCACTAAAGGGATTCCTTTGTTGTATTTATTCCCAAAGGTAAGATTCAAGGATTAATGGAGGGATTTTTGGAGGATATGTTTAAAGATTATTTATGAAGAAAATATGGTCTGCATTCTGAATACAAGAGAAGAAGTGGTTCCCATTTATAAGATATGAGTGAGGAACCTTTAGGATTTCCTCAAATTATTAAATTATAACAAACTGAAGCTAAACCCAAACATTTCGAAAATTACATTTCATTAAAATAAAGATGATAAATATTAGTAATATAATCACAAAATATAGTTTAGACATGTTTTGATATTTTTTAAACCTTATCAGTTTTTTTTACCCTTGGTCATCATATTTTAATTTTAACCAAGGTATCAATATTTACAATATTAAATGGTTTTAATTTATACTTAGGTCATGTTAATTAAGTAATAACTAAATTTTTCATTAAAATTTATTTCATATTGTTATATCTTATTATTTTTTAATATTTTATAATAATTTAAGAAATTATTATTTTCATATAATATAGTAAGTGGAAATTTTGAAAATATTCACTACACCAACTATAAACAAATAAATATATCAAGAATACTTCAAACCAATTCGTTTAATACACCACTAAAATTTAATATACACTTATATAATTCATGTATCACTATAATAAAGTCAAAATAATTTTTTAATATTTCAAATATAACATAATTTATTGGTTCATTTATTTAAAAATTACTTTATCATTTTTTGTAACTATGTAGAAGTTTTTTCACTAAATAATAATAATAAATTTATATGATTTTTATAAAAAGTTTATATTTCAGAATAATATATATATGTATATATATATATATATATTAGATAATAGCTTATATATATCCCCGTATTAAAAATGTTATAATTATTATAAGAAAGAGTGTGACATTTTTTTAATGTCATTGATCTTAATACAATCCACGTTATTTGCATGGAAAATTTCTAATTAAATAATTGAATACAGAATCATATTTAATAAGGGTAGAATTATCATCGGTAAATAACTATTTGGGAATGTGTTATGGTAGTTTTCAAATTTTTATAATATTATTTTTATTCTTAATTACCCGGTTTACCCTTAACCATGGTAATAAGAATTACTAAAGTTACTATTCATATTGTATAAATATAAAAGGGGCATATTTAATAATTTAAAAATTTATTAATACATATATTGAATCCAATTTTTATAATTAAAAAAACACAATTTGTTAATATTAATTTAATATTAATACCATTGACGGAATGATAAAATAAGATTTTAAAATTAAAAAATTGAAAACATTAATTTTTTTAAATCTAAATTCAATGTGAAGTTGATTCGAGTAACCTAAATTAGTTTAAATTTTAAAATTTGATCTAATTATACTATAAAAAAATAAAATATATAACTCAATACTAAAAATTATTTAAATTAAAAGGTTTTTTCAATATATAATCATTATTTTTCACTATTCTTTAAACATAAAACATATAAGAAAAATAAAAAATGTTCAAAAAAATTAAATTTTTATATTCTGATTTAAAAGAATAATTTTATTTCATCAAATAAAAAATATATGTTTCAAAAATTATTTTTAAAATGGGTTCCCTAAAAAAAGGTGTTAATATTACCCTTTAGAAAAATAAATCATTTTTCATAAAATTGGATTTATTCTTATCTTATGCCTATAAAATCTATTTGATGATTCTAAAAAAATGTGATTGAGTATTTAAAATTTAAATTTTATTAAAAACATTCAAAAATAGCAGTTTGTTTAATTTATCATGATAAAAAGGTGTTTGTAAATAAAAAACGTTTAATTAGATATAGAATTTTGTAATTTTAAAATAAATTAAAATTTCCTTTCTAGGTAATTTATAAAAAATATTCTTTATATATACATGTTTAAATAATATGTTTATAATTTAGTTAATATTATATTAAATTTTAATTCCAATAGTTATGTGTAAATAATTATAATATTTTAATCAGAAATGTAATTATATGTTGTAGTTCTGCAAAACTCAATCTACCATGTAATTCAAGCTATCATAACAGCTTGTCGTTATGTGTAACACCAGATAAACACATTGTTACATATACCGAAATCTAATCTAGGTTTAGAATGTAGAACAACCTTGACTTTGTGTTGGATACAAATAAATAATAACTTTCTTTCCTCATATAACACAAACTATATTAAGTGTTGGTTGAAATGAAAAATTTGAAAAATATTAAATTAATTTAAAAGAAATTTCATTAAATTTTAAGGTGTTACATGTAATGTATATATATAATAATATATTTTAAATATAATGTTATATTAATTTTTTATAGTATTGTATTTATGTTATTTAAGAATTAAATAATTTTATTTCTATGTCATATTAGATTCGAATACACCATATCTACATTGCACATACACTATATTTACCTTATCATATTATTACATGATATAAATAAAATATATGTATAATATAAATATATTATTAATATGAAATATACTATCTATACTAATTATTCTACCTCCCTTATACACATGTATCCTTTAGAGGAATATTAACATATGTGTCACCTCCTCTAAAGTAGAGGTTGTACCTCTATATCTTCTATTTGAATTCCATTCCCTCACTCCCTTTACACACCACGTTCTATTCCCCTTATGAAACCCTTCCACTAAATGAAATATTCCATCTTTGAAATGTATTTCCATTTCATTCCATCATTTCCTCCCCTGACATATTAGCACCCACACACAAAAACCTACCCAAAATCATCTTCTTTATAATTTCATCTTCAAGTATTGATTCTTATCCATTGTATTATCTCTTTAACACACCAATGGGTCTTTATTATTTTTTTGAACCACTTATTAATTTATTTATTGCCTTTTATTTTCTTCATAGCTTCATTCACATTAGGTCAATCCATGAAACAACCTTTATTATGTTTCATTGAACTATAATATCCCTCACCATACCCATGTTTAGCCTCTCTATATAGCCTAATAGATCTATATAAGGGTATTAACTAATCATTATTTATATTTATCACCACTGCTAAAACACATTTTATAGTGTTGTGGATATGTTTGATTTTGGAAATGAGTATTTTCTATAGGTAGTAAAAACATAATCTTCCAAGTACCTTCTTATTCCAAGAATTAAAGAATCTTGAACACAACATTCAAATGTTTTTTATTTTCTCTATAATATCATGTAACCCCTAATTATATGTATTTTATACACATTCTACTTCAAATTTTGATTTCAATTGGAAATTGTATAAATTCAATGTTTTGTTCTCACATTTATCAACCCAATCTCTATAGTGTGACTAGATTATTGAGTTTTTTTCATTCCATCACTATTTATATGAATCCTATAACATTGAATTATGAAGAATAATGTTTTAAATCTTTTCTAGACATTATATACTATATATCATAATTTCTCTATCATATAATATTTTGTGTTTTCTAAGAAGAAATTCAGTTTTGGTATTATATTCAACACACTATACATTTGGTTATTTTAGAGTTAAAAATGTTAATATCTCTTTCATGAGATACAAAATTTAGACATTGTTATTAGAACTTTTTTTATACATTAAGATAATCATCGATTCGTTCCTCGTAGTCAAAATAAGTGAATAATAATTATTTTTTTTCTAAATTCGTGTTATATTCAATATTTTTTCTACAGTTTATTCCTATTAGTCATATAGTTTAGTTATTTAAATTATTAATACCAAGATAATAGCTTAAAAAGGATAAAATAATTTTTCTCATATACCCAAATACATAAATAATATGTTCTTGTGTACTTCCAGAATATTTGAAAAATTGAAGTCTATTTATTTCTCCTAATTAATTATATTCCAATATATTGATCAATGCTATATGGTATAGGATTGGTTTAATGTAAATCAAATATAACATATTTTTTGTAATTTATATTCTATATAATATATATATATATATATATAATTTAGATAATAAAATTATATAATTTTACTTATGTGAATTTCACTATTTTTGTTGATTTTATTAGATGTTACATTATATTTCAATATTAAAATATAGATATTTTGGAAACATAAATCCAATAATTATATGTAAATTTACAATTACTACATACATTTCTAAGTATATATAGTTACATAATCCATAAGTACACAAAATAATCCTTATCCCTTGGTAGGCTTCAAACATTATTATCTTGTAATCGTTCTCAATTTTCTTCCTTTATATCTAAATTTATAATCACCATAACCATTTTTTTTATTTCAATAAACACAATATAAAATCATTTCTTGTGATGTATAATGAGTTTATATTTCAAAAAATAATATAGGTATATTTGGGGTTAACATACACTATTAAGATTAATATTAATATTTATTTATTATTTACTAAATTTCATAATATATTATATCATTACATTATTGTATTTTTTAACTATATTTATAAAGTATTACATTCATGTATTTATTCATTTACAATTTTGTGATGAAGTCCATATATTTATTCCATTTTGTGTTATATTCCTTTCCAATGGTAGTATTAATGGTTTAATAACATGATGCTAATGTCAAATACCAATATCCAAATATTTAAAAACTTATAAGGTTAATGTTTTATCATCAAGCATCTCTAAATTTTACATATTTAATTTTAAATTTCATATCAGGTCATTTCTTGTTAAATGATTTCTTAATCACATTATGTTCATATTGACACCCATACATACAGAAAATAGAGAATTATATGAAAAATGAAAAGATTTATATAGTTTCTATTAATATGATTTTAAATAATATAGTTATATCATGGAATAACTTTGTTTATAAATTTTATTTAATACATCATCCTTACAAGAATAGTTTATAGGATGTTCATGTAGATGAGGACTAAAATAAATACACTACATATGTTTTGTGGGTTATTTTTTATGATCTTTGAAAATGTTTAAATTATATATGGAGGATTTTATTTGTTCTATTATACAACATGTTTCAATTTGTAATATTAAGGGATAGAGTATTAAGATCTACAGTGGAACAAAAATTTTATTTCATAAATATGGTGTACTTATCACAATATGAAATTCTAATGTTTGTCATTTCATTTTTGATTTCAAACTTATAATGATTATATGAATAGAAGTATGACTTTCTACATGGTTAGAGAGTATTTTAGAATTCAGTAATATATTGTATTTACATGAAAATTATAAATAAAATATATATCATAGAAATTTAATAATTTTATATAATTTTTATTTAATCCTTTGTTAATTCATGTTATAACCCAATTACTTATGTTCTAGATATTTTCTTTGTTTTTTTTTCCTTAGAACTATTATTCATTACTATATGTTATATATAAAACATTATGTTTAATGAGTTTTTATTCTTTAATTTCCACCACTATCATAAGAATTTGAAATCATCTTTTGACCTTTCAATTTCATTACTATTCTCATTCCCTTGTATTTCTCAACATCACCAATCATAATATATATGTTTTAAATGTTTTTTATTTTCTTGAATGTTCTTCATATTTTTCCTTCTTATTAGTTTCATTAACATTCAATTATATGTCATTAAACATCATTAATTTTAACTCAATTAATTAATGTCTTCAAATATTCCAGCATGATCATTTTTTTTAAAAATTAAACATTCAATTTTAACATGGATTAGTATCTTTTATGTTTACTTTAATCATGCATCTATAGATTGGATCCATTTTTATGGTTATTTTATTTATCATGTTATGATCATGATATTAGTTGGAACTTACTAAAAATGTAAGAAAATAATTTTACTATTTTATGAAATTATCTATATTTTATTTTTCTTCATTCACACTATTCATGAATATCTTACTGATTCTACAAATGTTTAGTTATATGAGCTTATTAGTTAGTCTTATATATGGAATGTTATTAAAGATTGAGATACATAAAATCATGTTTTATGTTCCCCAATTTAGAGTTGATATAACTATAGGTTATTTCATTAGATAATATTACTCATATTGAATTTCATTTTCAACTTGGTATAAATATTCAAATATTTTCAAATTTATTAACAAGTTAAATATATATTATTCCACTATTTTCTTAGTTTTAATCATCTACAACCATGGAAAATAATTATCATTTCAATCTCATAGACTAATGAAATATCTTATGACATCCCACCTCATCCCCAATGCATTGTCCTCAATGAAAAGTTAATAAAATGTTATGGTGAGATACGTCTAGTGCATGATTCATTATTATTCTAGTTTATGGAAAATATTTTTCTAATTTGGACATGGATAATTGAAAAAATTAATTTCATTCACTTGGTGATACTATGTAATATTTAATCATGTTTTATATTAACTTGGGATCATAAAATTTATCTATAAATATATTTTTGATCATAAACCTTAATGGATTCCTTGGATTGTAATAAATTTACATGGAGTTATACACTTACTATAATGGTCTCTATTTTGAAATAAAAGTTTTATATTCATATAAATAGTTTGTAATTTTTAAATATTTATTCACTCCCTTTTTTATTATTTATTTCATATAACACAAAAACTTATCCTCCTTAATATAGTTTTCTTTTAGGTGTCTTATAACTCATTTCATGGTTGATTGAGTTTATTTTTTTAAGACTATAATCTATTCTTTCTTTTTATGTCTTGAGAGGGTTCATGGTTAAATATATTACAATTTAGGTTTTGTTTTATTTCCATATATTTATTATTCTAAATTGGAGATCGAATGGAGATAATTGTTTCATATTAGACTTGGTAAAATATGGGTTAAGAATAATATAATATGTTAGCACAAATATTTATCTGTATCCTATAATTTCATGTATTTTCTTCATTATTCGACATAATAAAAATAAAATAACACTGTTTTTTAAAAATATTTGTAGAAATAAATTTATTTTATTGATTTTATGAAATTTATTCAAGCTTGAGAAATTATTATGATCCTTCCTTAGATACCAAACTTTATAAAAAAGTTTTTCTTATTTCCACAGACTCAAATATATTTTTTTTTATTTTTCCATTCTTAATATATAATTAATTGTGTACTTAAATTTTTCACCAAATGACCATTTTTCAATTTTGGATACATATTATTCAACTAATAGTTACTACATTATTCCATTTAACATTGATATTAAAACTCCATTTCAAAAATATTATCGGTAATTTTGTTTCCATAACCCCGATATCACAAGGTACATCATCTCTTATAAACAATTAATAAATATCATAATTATTATTGTTCGAATGGATGGTGCAGATAATAATCTTGTTTGATAAAAATATTATGCACTTATAAAATATATATTTTTCTCTATATTCCCTTAAAAATTCATTTACTATTGTTTTTCTTTTTCTGAACTGAATGATGTCATTCAATCATTCCTAGTCTTTACAAAATGTACCCAAAATGTTTCTATCTAAAAGGCTCAATCTACCATATAATCTTCATGAATGGGGGATGATTTATATACATATTCCTTTTTATAAATTTTTTAAAAATATTATATAAATAGATGCTATGTTTGAATTAAGTAACATACTTTTATTTTAAATATACTAGAGGTTTATTCTTAGAAGTTCCAATAATTTTAGTAAATATAAGAGGATAAATAATTTAAAAAGATATTAAAAGTTATTTATCAAGGTATTTTTTACTTTTTTATATTACTCCCTTTTATATTATTATTTTTTCTATATATTGACCAAAAAGGTTTTTATAAATGATTCTCTATAACTTTTATATCACTATTAATTGTCAAATATATAGCCCAATATTTTTTTGAAGCGGATTTATATCATGAAAATTCACGGGAAAAGGATAATTGTTATTATTCATAGTTGGGGGGATTTCAAAATACAGAAATGAATGCACCCTAGAACCCCTATGGGAATGATTCATTAATACCATTTAGTATTGGAAAATATCTACTAGACATATTCCAATATATCTTTTCTATCACAAAAGTGAAATTTAATTTGATGGATTGAAGGCCTATATTTATTTTTCTCAAAGTTCATTGAAGGAGATTACTCAAAGTCATAGATAAGTAGCCAAACACTATATTATGTGAATTGTCTTCTATGTTAGTTTTCCCTCATAGCAACCCAACACATAGTGTTGCTCCACCGTGCGTTGTGGAAGGTCACCCTAATACCCATATCAAAAAGAATTGGGTAGTGGGACAATTGATAAAATCCAACTCAACCATAATTAATTCAAGACTACCACCTAGATACATAGAAATTTCATCATTTTATGCTACCCGAATTACATAATGTGTCATCCTTCTAGTTAAACAAGAAAATGTGGTACCAGTCTCTCTGCCATGCCACCCCATTCTAGAAATTTTCATGTCATTATTCCGTCTTTCACTCCATGATAGAACATCCAACTATCCTAAATCATAAAAATTGATTTGGTGGAGGGTCAGATGATAAGTACCAACACACAAGTAACTCATAGAAGTTTTTGACATAATAATTCTTGTGTGATGTCATATCATGTGGCTAAGCTAGTCATTTCACATCATTAATTTGTTACCATTATGACCAATTATTAATTGGCATTGGTGGCCTAATGGCCCTCCTTCAATTTTTCATGACCCTACATGGTGTCATGATGGTCTACTAGCCTAAAATACTATATTATATTCTCAAATTCCATTTTTTCAGGAATATTACAACCTGCATAGTTATCTACTATATTACCTTCTATAATGCCTATAGAAAGTTCTATATCCATGATTTTGACTCAGGTTTCAGGGGGGATTGCAGGATTTATTTTTCATATCTATAAATCCCCAAATTTCTAAATTTTACATTATATAATGTAAATAAATACTAAAAGTAAAATTATTATAATGTTATATAAGGTAAATATTTAATTTTTTATATTATATAACACTATAATAAATCTTGATGGCTGGACAATTCACTTGGGGGGATATGGGATGCCTCTTTAGTCTGTGCGTGGGGTGTTTTAATATAATTATACCCCCATGAACCTAATAGATATTTTTATAATAATTGAATATTTAAATTACATTTACATTAAATAATGTTGTAATGATGTTATACATACATTGTATTATTTTTATAAAACATTGCATTTGAAATATATTCATATTATAATTAACTTATTTTAATATTATATAATTCTATGTTAAATAAAATATGACATTATATAATGTAAGTATAACATTATTGTGTTGCATAATACCTAAATATATAGTAATTGTATCATAATAATAACATTATATATCTTAAATATAGTACTGTGTAATTAAAATTTAACCACATATAATGTAAATATAATGTTATATTTTCATAGATATAATATTATATTTACATCATAATTATGTTATATCTATATAATTCTAAAATAAAATTTTCCTACCAATGCATGTGTCCTCCATATTTTATGTTTTCCCTGTTGTAACTCTTCTTTCACACCAAATTATTTGACTCGATCCACTATTCCATAACTCCTACTCATGATCTATCTCCCACCATCAATTTTACCTCATCTTCCCTCATTCATCCCTTCTAACCTCTTACATCACGTACTCATTCTTTCCTCACCACCACCACCAACTCTCATCATCATCCATGCCTACCAATGACACCCTGATATCACTTTATAAATACATATTAATTATAAATCTTGATTTCTTATGTTTAGAGAGTTGTAGGGTGATCCATAACACAATTTTAATTTATTTTTGGAACGCATGATTTCAATAAGGATTTATAAATGGTATGGCATGAACATAAAACCTGTTATATTTTTTTAACATTGGGGATCATATTTTTTTTCTGCATGGTTTTCTAAACCATACCAGTAATCACTACACCCGACTTATAAGAGGGTATTTTAGTTAATTTATCCAATTTTATGATTGTATGCCCCCAATATTTTTCCATATCTACTAACTAATTTGAGAACCTCCTACAATATATTAACCTCCTCCCATTTAATTCTATGGTGTATCTAAAGTTTTTTTGTGGTGGTGTCTTCCTAAATCGAATGTTAAGAGGTCCTGTTTTCTTATTTTCTTGGTTCATACAATTTTTTCTTCCCCTATAACCATAATTTCATTGGTTGAATTATTTTATTTGTCAGGGTTATAGTAGAATTGGGGAATTTGGTTTCTAAGGGTTGTGAAACCTCTCCTAAGGTTTATTTTCATGTCGTTCATCACAAGTGAAATGGAAACATTGGTTCAAAGGGGCACTAAACTAGATGTGCCCTGATATTTTTTTAATAAAAACAGTATTATAAATGTCCATCTTATGAATGTATTCCTAGCCCCATGACTTAGTATCCCTTGACTAGTAATTACACAATATAATTACAATATAATGGAAACTATACAAAAATATTTAACAATTAAAAAGGAAATTAAAAAAACACACATGAACTGCATGGTTTAGACAAAATTGTTTTGTACATAAGAGAACATTGTAATTATTTTTTAAAATAAATTACAAGTGATTAAATAACTATATAGTATCACTTAGCCAAAATATCCATCTGATGACTTCTATATTCCTATATTTTATAAGATTTCAAAATTTTCAAATTTCATTCCCACATCAAATTTGTAGATATCTTCTGACTTCCTTGACCCACACACTTAGATTTCTTGCAACGATACATTATTTTTCGGAAACCAACTATGATGCCCCATAATCAAGACATTATTATTTTGATTAAATAAATAAAATATTTAATTACAAATCTTTCTTAATACCTTTTCAGATTTGAGTTTAATAAAAATATGAAAAATCTATAAATAATAATACTATTTCATTTTTAAACTAATGGACATTTTTTATACTATATAAGAAATTGATTAATTTAAAATATGTCTTCATCATCTCAAGAAAAATCAAAATATACAATAATCTTCTATAAATTTAATACTTTTATTATCTTTATATCATGGAGAGGTGGAGTCATAAGAAATGGGTAAGCTCATATACCCCAAAATGGTTAACATTCAGGATATCAATCAATTGTCATATGTGATTATAAGATGAGAATATATGTGTAATTAGGGATAATAAGAGAAAAATATCCAACAAATCATAAAACATAAATTATGTAATAATTAATTAAATAACATCATGATATATCACTAAACTACAACATATCAAAGGAAGAATTCATGTTTGATTACTTTTTTGAAATAATAAGAATAGAGAAACATCACCTTCATGAGTCTCACACTTAAACCTTGGATTGTGAGAAAATTTAATTGTACCCATGTATAAATCACATTTTGAGTCACACAATTTCACCCATTATTTCAAAAAACTAAATTTTCCCCTGTATTCACAACTCAACAGAATCAGCATTTTATCCAATTAATTAGTAGTAGGTATAAGACCCTAACAATCATTCATCATTAATTATTTGTAAAATTAAAATCTGTTATTCCCATAACATAAAAATCCCATGAATAGAAAATGGGGTCCATATAACATTTAAATAGAATCTCATAAGGTATATATTCATAATTACATCAATAAATATGATAAAACCCTAAAATTTATATCACTATTGAATTAAAAAATGTAACTATCTAAGTAAATAACCTTCCAATAAAAAACACATATAGTTTTTAAAGCATATATATAAGTTATATATTTTATTAAATAAGTTTCCTAATTATTAAATGAATGAAATATAGGTGAACAAACATCAATCAAATGAATTAAAAATACATCATTCATAGTTGAAAGGAATTGGAAGAAAAAATACTGTTAAAAACGAAGTTGATTAGGAATGATAATGTCATTAATGGATCATTTCACTTATAAAGATTTAATATTTTTAATTTTTTAAAATTTAGTCAAGAAATCAGTGGATCAATGAATAATAATTTTATAGGAATACTATAATTTTAATTTTAAATGAATAGTGAAAATGACCATTTTTTAAGAATTTATTTAAATAATATTTATTGATAAATGTAAAAAATACTTTATAAAACCATGAAACATTGAGAAAAGTTTAAAATTGATGTGAAATATATTATTATGAAAACCAATTAAAAATATGTTTCTTCTTTAATTTATAAAATGAATTTATAAGAGATAAAGTCACCAGTTTCTTTTGAAAATTAATTTTCCAAAATGCTGTAAATAATAAATTTGAGATATTGTAAAACATTAGATTTTTTGGAATCTGTACTAACTGAGTCTTGAAAATTAAAAAAAAATTATAAAGAAAATTTAGAGTGGAAGATAAGGAATATATCCATGATATATAAATCCTTTTAATATTTTGGGAAAAACATTATTGAAAAACCACATCATAATAGCTTTGAGATACATTCACTTGAAAAGTACTGATGATAAGAAAAAGAATCATATGGATTAAACAATATTTCAGTTTACAAATATAGAGGGAATCATTGGAGGTGAATATGATATAAACACGGATGATAAATATCCAATGGAAGGAAAGAGAATTATGTTTACCAACATCAAACATTCATTTGAGAAGGTATTTCATAAAATTAGATGATACAAGTATAACAATGTAACTTAATTTTATAAGAAGATAAATTACTCATAGAAAAATGAAATTAAAGGATAAATAATGAATTATGAGATCGTGACCAAGTATAGAATTTATGAATCAAATAGAAATACTTTGAGTTTGGAAATATATTCTATCTCGAGTGACCTTTAAATTGAAACCACTTGAATGTGAGAGAACATGAAATTTAAATAATAATTATAGGGTTGAATTATATTTCATGTAATAATAAATATAATAGATAATATATAAACCATATAAATAATTTATTTCACAAAATACAACTGTAACTCAAAGAAGTGATTTTGAGATTGGAAATGCCTTACAAAGTGAGTGGTACCTGAATTAAATGAATGTGGAAAAGTGATTGAGAAGTAAAATTTTAAACATATGATTAACTATTATATTTTGGGAAGTAATTTAAATTATATTTCTTACATATTTATAATGAATATTTGGTGAAAAACAAGAAAACATACATCAATGAAAGTGAGTTGAGAAAAAACCTACTACAAGAAACAAAATATTTGATGTTATTATTATTTGATAATGTGTACATGTGGAATAATTATAAAACCCAAGAAAATAAGTAGGGAATAAAATAAAATTTATTTAATAGTTATAATAAATCAAAACCAGAATAATAGATTTCGATAGGATAGTTTGTAACTCAAAGGAAAAAATAGGTGTTAGTAAGAACCCTTAAAATTGTCATTGTTCTATCTGTCCACGGACCAAAATTATAGGATAATATTTTTCTTATTATATAACTTATTGAGAACCATATTCATATGTTTTTTATTAAAGCAAATCTATTTTCATGTTATATTTATTTTTTGTATAGTTTTTCATATATTGGTTATTTAAGGGATTTTTTTTATTTTCTACTAAATCGTTTCATATATTCGCCCTAGTTAAAGGAGTTTTAGAGTAACTTCATAATATAAATAATATTGGGGGTTTATTTTAATTATTTTTTCTATTAATACAAATTAAATATTTATATATTTTTTTAATAAATGAAATGATATTGAAAAAAGTTATCTAGTATGTTCGTTTTAGCTGGTTTTGTATATTATGACCATTTGTTGTTAATAAAAATTTTAAAATGCCAAATATTTTAATTATATAATATTAAGAGTCTCATAAAAATCATGATTTTTATCTGAAATATATTTTAAATTTATATTTGTTATATGGTGATGAAAACAAACAACTCCGATTCAGGTAGGCGGTATTCGACAAGTACACACAATCGTCATTTGCTTGTTTTTATTAGTGGATTGAATTTAATAAATAAGGGGTTTCCCATTATTATAATAAAAATTACTTATAATAATGATATCGAGTTTATTATGTTACTATGGATTGGGTAAATGTGGAAGGGAAATGTTAATATGAAATGTATGTGTTATGTAATACCCACATTTGGACACTGAACTTTCACTAGAAAGTCTCCTCAGAAATAAAGGGAATATGATAAATTATTATGTAATGGGGATTAAGGTTAAAAATAAAATTAAATTTGATGAAAAATGATGATGGTTTCAAAAAATCATTAAGGTTATGGGTATATTTGATTGGGTGGATGTGAACCCATTTTATAAGTTATGAAGAGGAAACTTTTATGAACATCTATTATTTTATTAATAATGGAATGACAATATTTTCTAATTAATTGATCTATAATATTGATATAGTGAATTTTGGTGTGATAATAGGTTGATAAATCCTCAAAAAATAATTTATGAACATGTTTTAAACAAGTTTGAAGCCACTTACTATTGTATTTTAACTTTTATCCCTTTTTACCAGGGTGACTAGTTTTTAACCAAGTAACATATGTTTTAATAAAAATAAAATATAAAAACTCTATAAAAATTTGTATGCTATAAACATAAATTTAATCTCCAATTAATACAATTTAAATTTTATATAATAGGATATTACCTTTAAAATTAAAATATTTATTACATGAAAATGTTTTTATTTCATATTTGTGTTTAAAGCATTTTGTGTTCAAAATATTATTTAGAATTTAAAACCAATTAGATGAATATTAATATAAATATATATGCATATAAATATCATATTAGATTAATTAATTATTATATATTAGTTTAATTAATTATATAAAGAGTATATGATATTAATTAAATTATTCTTTAAAAAAATTACAATTTCACCATTATCACGACAATTTACTTTAATCGTATTAATTATATCTTTATTACTAAAAATGGAAGTAAAATTATATATATATATATATTACTAAAATATAAAATCTATTAAATTAGATTTAATTTCTACAATTGATGAAAAGTAATTTTTATTATAAGTGAATAAAAATATGTTATAGAGTGAAATATTACATATGTTTCAAAAATAATAAAAAAAACTTTTCTAAACTAAAAATTAAATTTATAAATGATTTATTTTAATCTATAAATGAAATTTTCATATATAAATTTATTAAAAAAATTATATCATAAAAGTGACTATTTTAGAAAAATTGGTATTTTTCAATAATCCCCTAAAAATCAATTATTTTTGATAAATCTCAAAACTTAATCCTAAATTTAAATTTCAAAGATTAATACAAAAATGATTTTAATTTTACTGAATTAAAATTATATTATTTAAAATTTTATTTTTAAAAGAAATACAATATATAAACAGAACTTTATTTATTTAAAACATCCATTTTAAAAGGCCAAGTGTTCTTAATAATTTTTCTATTTATTTTTAATTGATTACTATCTTATTATATAGTATATAATTTATTCTCATAAAAAATTTATTGTCTAATATTCCATAGATCATTTTAATTTTTTGTTCCATGTTAAACTACCTCTTGATACATTATTTATTTAATAGAAAATGTATTCCAAAATCATTGGGTGTTATAGTTCTTCTCTCAATAAATAAGTTCCACCACCCTCTAAGATTTACAATAGTCCTTATATTGATTGAGGTGACCAATAGTACACTCTTACACCTTCATATTTATATGTAAAAAATAGTCAACATTCATTATATAAATTTATTAAAAACTTCCTTAGAAAAACATAAAATCATCATATTAGCATGCTTCAATCAATCTTTAATAAATATGGAGGTTCAATAAAGCATACAAAAACTAAAAAAATACAATGTTATTTCAAGAAATACTCCTTTTGAAAAACTAATGATACACCTAAAATAATAATAATCATCAGGATAATGATCATTTCGTGGATTATGGCCTCCATCTTATATTATAGCTCAACTCATTCTAGTGTATGTATTTTTCTCCATATTTTACTATTCACCTAATTGAAATTGAGGCATAGTGCTACATTATAATTTCATAGACTATAACCTTTTTGAAAATGTCCTTATGGTTTTGTTTTTTTAACCACCTTTAGATGTCCCTGCATTATATTTTCCTTTATTTTAAGGATTAAATGAAATTTCTGTCAACATCATTTTTTTTCATGCATTAAAAATGGGATATTTAGTAATATGAATCAAAATTTGACCATTGTAGAACAAAATTAATCCATATGGTTATCTCTTGATATATAGTAAAAATTAAGTAAACTAGAAAAACTACTTTTTTTATTCCATAGTAATAATATATTATTCTCATGTTGTTTACATTGTAACCACATGATAAAATCTAGAAAACAAATTAAATATTTTCCTTTGGAATGTGTACACAAAACCTATTGTTTCTTTCTATGAATACATGTATCTAAAAAAATCTATATCCACAAAAACCAAGAATGTGTCCCCATCAATATGATATAATGTTACATCATCTAAACCACACATATATCCAATGATCCATTTCACGACCTCATAATGCTGCTTTTAGGGATTTGATGTGAAATAAATCACAAATACTACTGTCAAAGAATTAATGGGAACTGTGATGATCTTCACAGGTATATATTCATTTAAAATGACACATAATAAAACCATTCCATGTTTCAGAATTCTTTTTTTGAAGATGGTGCCTCAACATTTAATTGATTTAATTGTCTAACAAGGGGATTTTTGATATTAATATATTAGATAATTATAAATTATCCAATTCCATTTTTAATTTATTTTTTATTGGATAAATTAAATTTTTTTCATTTTATAAATCTCTCAATACTCATCCCCATGATTTTCTTGTCCCGTCTAAGATCCATCATTTTGAACATTCTGGAAAATTTTCCATTCCACTTCCAAATCAATTCCATTTATAACCATGGAATATATATATCATGCACATGAAAGAGTAGTATAATAATTGTTCAATAATAATTTTTATTAAAATATAAATAGTGATGGTAATAACAAAGAGTGAAACTTTATTATTGGAATAAAGCATAAAACCTCAGATTTCAAAATTTATTAGAATTCTATAATCCATAAATATTTATCTTCGACATGAAAATATTATTTTTCCTTCTAATAATTTTTGCAACCATTGAGTTAAACCCTGTTGATCTAATCCTCCAAATAATAATGGCGATGTGTTGTCTTGAAATCTATCTTATCCAAGTAAAAATTATATGTGGTAAAAGTTATATGAATCATAAATATATTAGTATTCCTGAATATATGTCTAAAAATATGAGAAAAATAAATATATTCCATTTGTTGGAAACCATTCTTCACTAGCCCTACTATGTACCTCATACTTCAATCAACTTATTCATTTAAATGAACAATAGATTTACTTTGTAGAACTATTATTAATTATAGATGTTAATTAAACTCCAAATATTTATTTAGATTAATGGAATTCAATTCTCCCTTTATGGACAAATCCGACTATTCTTATTCACTAAAAGTTGCTTCTTATTTTGGACTTTCTAGTTCACCAGTATCCATTAAAATGAGAATGTTTATATAATAAATGAAACATTGAAGAAGTTTCTTCTTTTCAAATAATCACCTAAATTAAATTTGTCATTTTATATAATTGGGTTCCAATATTCCTTTCATACTATTTTCTTTTGGTGACCTCTCATGAGTCTCAACACAATAACAATATTCAAGTCTTTTGTTCAGGTTCCTACTAATAATATAATTATTATCAAATGGAACTTCAATAGTGGATTTTCCCTCAACATTTTTCTTCTACCATGATGTTATATTTATATAAGAACTTCACATTAAAGATATCATCTATGATCAAAAGTAATTAATTATTCCCACCGTCCTATAAATTTAATCCAATGTTCATATCACAATATTTGATAAGAGAAAACACTTTTGATTTGACCTCAATATTTTCTCTATCATTTGAATCAACATATTAATTCACCACACTTCCCTATGTTTTTGATGGTTCACATCAAGTATTTTACCAATGAAATGTTATTTATTTTTTCTGATCTGACAACTAGAGATAGAATAATATTGATTTTATATTCATCCAGGATAATAGCTTATCCCTCAACTACATTAAGAATTCTGGAATGATGTCCCACACATCGATATTTCTCTTACAAGGTCCTATTATATATTTCAGCTAATCAATATATTATGGTGTTCTAGGAAATTTATTCTCATACCTAACTACATTTTTCAAAAAATGTTTCATAATTTCTGTCTCGTGTAATCTCCACCATTTTTTTGAGCCACATCTCCTTCTCACCACATTCCCTTTCATGTAAATATTTCAATTAAATAAATTCATAAAAACATCAGATATATTAATTGAATGTAGACATAGGACTAATGGGTAGAATCATAAATAAATGCCACAAATTATTGATATCCACCATTGTAATTCACTAGGTAATGTCCCAAACATTATAACGAACATGTTATCTTTATATTCCAATAATTACATCTATCCAAAATGAATGAAAATTATTTTATTTCACTATTATACAATAGTGGAATCTTATGAAATCCATGTGATTGAGTTTAACTATTCCCTTTAATTATAGAACACTTATATTTATCCCCCAAATACGGTCATATCTATCAATAAATAATTCTAGATCTTCAGATAATGTGCTTCCAATCATCAAAACATCATAATTAATTCTATTCAATTATAGTGTTCAATTATTCACCACATGATAAATCAACATGATTTTTATGGTTATAATCTACCAACCATTCAATAATGTCGTTATAAGACCAAATTCATTATTTTTAACAACTAATATGTAGTTCTTTTAGAGACCCACAATATCTCTATCATATTCAAACATCAAGAAAACTCTATTGTTTATTCCAATATTATCATTTAATTATCTATAAATCTCAATAGCATCATCATCTAAAATATTTACTATGATAACAATTGTGGATTCTTAGGACAACATGAACCCCTATCACTAGTTTGATGGAAAAAATCACTCAAATCAACAACCTAATATTCTTTTAGAGTATTATCCCTCATTAAAAACTGTAAAAATATCATTCATACTAACACACATTTTTATTTTACATTTGGAATACGTTTCATTAGAATCCATGAAATTCATATAGCTCTTTTTTATATGTTAGTTCTTCCAACAAATCCAACAAGTTAGTATTTGACCAATACATTTCCTGTGAAATTAGAATCCACATATTCAATTAATCTATAGTCTATATTTAAATAATTCACATGGATTTCATTTAGTGAATCTTTTGGTATTGTAAAGATGAATAATTAGTGCCTCATGAATTATTTATTGATTTTTCTTGGTTTCTCATGTATTTCAAAGAGTTATTTCTTAACTCCTACCATTATTATATTTTCTTAAAATTTAAAACCCATATTGCATGCATGATAAATTCTTATTATGGTCATAAAATTCTAGTAAAACCATGATAATTCAGAATTTACCATTTTTTATAGACACATATTAGGTAATGTAGTGTGTAGAGGTTTTTTATCAGAAGATCCTCTAACTGTATCCACTAATAAAAATATATATTATACTAAAAATATTGACCTAGATCGTTCATCTATCAGATTTTCATCTACTATGTTTTTACAAATGAACTATAATTTGATAATACTTATGGGGTTCTAGACAAAAATGACCCTCATAATAAAATTATAAGATACCTTAATTCCAAATGTCTACCTTCTAAAATTCATTACATCCCCTTAGCCTCCTATTCTGAAACAAGGAATTATTCAACCTAATAAACAAATTAAATCAACCGTAAAAACACAATTATAGAATGAAAAAGGGAAGAAGAAGTAAAATCCAGTAATTATATAGTTATGAAAAAAATCATACATACTTAGGAGAACAGTACAATAACTTTATAAAAGAAAGTAAAATCTATTACAACACACTATACTCTCAATCAAAAAAAAATTCAATTTTTGATGAATTATAAATGTATTTATTCAACGTTATATATTTAGTCTTTAAAATTAGGTCTCAAGTTATATTTATAGAGGCATTGTCATAGTAAATTGGTTCTACTTTACTCTTGGATTAATGGGTTTCCTTATATTGACCATGTAAAACTATAATATGCAAATTCACCATTAGATGGATGTGTGAAAATAGAGGAACATACTTACTATCCATGTATCTAAATTTACCATCTAAAAAATCTAATAAATCATAAAAAAACATGAATAAGTGAGACTCCTTTTATTTTTTTCTAGGTCCCCTGAGAACTGTTAGAAAATCATTCTGAAAATGTTCCATCTAGATGGCTCCTTCTAAAAAATACATTTTATAATACTAAAGAGATATTACAAAAACCATACTAATTAAGGAATTCGATTCTATTATATTTCAATTTATTAAAGGGTTAAATATATTCATAATGTTATAAATGTGTTTTTTAATATAATATAATGATTTATATGATACATAGTTTCATGTTATTAAAGGATTTTCACGATTTATTAGGTTTTTAGGAATTATATGTGTTTGATAATATTTCATTGGTGGTTTTATTCAAGAAAAAAGATTGTTTGAAATATTTTAGACCATGTATAATTCACAAAGAAGTGTATTTATTTGGTAAAAAAGGATTAATTATCTTAAATGGGGTCTGTTCTTATTTAAAAATAGTTTTTTTGTTTTAAATGTGTTTTACTTGTAATATAATGAAAATGTACTATTTGATGTGATAATTTATTGATTTCCATGACTTTATTGAGACTATGATTTAGTGTAATTGTGTGATCCCAAGGATTTATAATTTCCTTATAAAATTGGTTTGAAGACGGGATTTTCAATGACGTAGTTCTTGGTTTCAAAGAAAAGGTTCATTTGGAGTCTAATATTAAAATAGAAATTATTAATTGATATTTACATAGAATTTGAGACCCAATATTATCCATTTTTTATTATTGTATAAATTTACCTATTAATAAATGAATACGAATTCACATTATGTATTTCTATTTGGGGATCATTAGTTAAGGGAGAATGACAGAGTTGAAAATTAATTTATTTTTATGTTTTAATTACCTTGGTATATGTGATTGTTATGTTATGAAAATTTAATTTATGGTTGTCCACCATGATTAGTTATAACCTAAGGAACCCTATGTACTATATAGCGATTCAATGGATGTTGGAAATGATAGTAAATATTTTTAAATTGGTTAGTAGCCCCAAGTTTAATGTTATAACCTCTCTAGGAGAGTGTCACCAATGAGACTAGTTGAGTGTGACTAGGGTTATGTGATGTGAATCCATTAACCTACCTATATTTTGTCCGACTTATTCATATCCAGTAACTACCAAATAAGTCCCTATGTTTTTTCCTCATGATATGTTTTTTATGTTATGCCTCTTGTTTTTATTTGAATTTGAGCTACTTCATCCATGATTGAAAATACATTAATGTGCTGGTTATTTAGGATTGAGTATTTTTTTGTTAAAATTCCATTTTTTATTATTTCCACTTATTTATGACTAGTCATTTCATAAACAATAAATTGTTTTCACTTTATTTATATTCTTTTTGAGGAGTGTTTATGTGTTTATATATTAAAAGGGGAAATTTATTGTATTTTTAATTCAAGAGGTTTTAATATTTTTCCATTAAAATGTATTTTAATTTCTAAAATGGGGTTTAAGGGATGTTTTAAACTAAATGATATTGTTTATTTTTTTATATTAGTTGATTTTTTTTCATAAAAGGTAATGTTTTTTACAAATTGACATTGCCTTGGTATTTCCTCCTTGGGGAATATTCTATAAATGGTGAGTTTTAAAAAATGATATAATTTGTTGTATTTATATTTTGATTCCATATAATTTAATTAAAAAAATTATTTTATTTACTTTGAAAATAGTGGACTTTGTTTTTATATAATAGCAATGTAATAGACTCATAGTGGTATCCAACTGGCCTTTGTATCACACCCTATATACTAATATTGGTGGGTATGTGACCATAATATTTTTTATAGGTTTCTACTTTTTGGATTTTAGGTTATTTTTCTACCACTATCTATTGGGATGCAATAATTTTTAGTTATAGTGTTGACTCGGGAGTCACATAGTGGATTTTTGATTTATCACATGTGTTTGGTGGACCAGATGGGTAGTTTAGTGTTTTCGACTCTTCATCCTCTATATCATCACTTACCATTGATCTGTTATTATAGACTAAATAATAATTATATAATAATTGATTCAATTTTATAAAAGAAATGTAAAAAGAATTCGATATTGTTTATTTTTAATATTCCATGTTTGGATGTTCTTATTACATAATTACTTATTTACCTTTGTGTTTCTTTAATGCATGGAATTCTCATTTCATGTTCCTCATGAAACCACATTTCTTTTCTTAGATTTATTGTTTCTTAAATAATTACAAAACATTCTCATGTGATACCTTGGGACATATCACAAGGCTATGGTGATCAGGAATGAAATTTAATCCTTTTAGAAAAACGGTTTGGGTGCTGATTCATAGGGAAGACTAAAATGATTCAATACAAAATTATATTAGAGACCACTTTTTATACGGGTTTAGTGTAAAAATATATTTAGGACCATCAGAGATTTATTCCTTGGTGTGGAGGATTTCTTTAATAGCTCTTCATCATCGTTGACCGTGAGTTTCCATGGTTGGTTTTGAGGTTTTGTTTAAGTTTACATTTTATTGTTTTTAATTTATGATATATTTTCATTTGGATTTCTAATATTCTGACTTTTACGAATATATCATGTGACTTATTGTGAAATTAATTTGTTTTGGAGTGAGACTTGAGGAAAAATAGAATCACATGGTGAAGGCGCATGTTTTTTTAAATTGTGGCAATGCCATATGGTCTGTTCAGGATAATATGTAGTAGCCCCATATAGTTTTTGTATGTTCTAAAAAACATGCTTCCAAAACATGAATATTGGATAATGATTTTAGTTTGTGTTTTTATCATTTTATTACTTTTACACCTATCATTATTGATGATGCTTGGTTGGAGTGAAAAATTGAATTTTTAGGCAGCTAAATTCTAATTTTATAAAAATTTAAAACAATGTTTTATTTATTGGGTTTTAAATTTATTTAGTACCATGTATTTTTATTGTTGAGTTAAATTTGACAAACGTTTTGGAATACTAGAGAAAATTATTTTTTATGGTTTCTAGGAAAATAATTATAAGGGTTATAAGTGGGTTGAATTCATTAAATTTTTTGTTTGTTCTAATTTTAAATTATAGATTTGTATTATGTGAATTTGATAGTTTTTTTTTTGTGTGTGGTTTGATAGAGAAGATAATTATCATGTACTATGATCTAATTTATCATTGGTAATGAAATATTTTATGGTTATTTAAAAAGAACAATGAATGTAATTTTTATGAAACTATGTGGTGTTTTGAAATGGATCGAAGGCCTTCTCATGTAGTTTTAAAATTATATTATAAGTAGATTTTATAATCTTGTTTCACTAGAATTTTTATTTCATATATATTTTTCTAGAATTTATCAATGATTTTATTAAATGTTGTATTTTTTTATGTTTTAAAATGTGACCCTGAGAAAGGAATAAGGAAGTCAATATGGGAATCCATCATGCTGTCTCTTTATTGCTCTAGATATCTCCCTCCATATGTTTGATTCTACATAAACTCTTTATGGAGTGGTAGCTCAATGTTTCTCTCATATCTCAGATTATGTGTGAGTGTTTTTTAATTTGAAGCTTACATTTTATGTTGAAATAAAGGATATTAAGAGGAATCCTAATTGATATATTTTTTTGAAGGGACCTTCATGTCACTAGGAACTCTAGGAACCTCAAGGGTGATATGCACCATGCTTACTTGGAGGTTTTGGGGTGGATTTGTGGAATCCCACTAACCATGACCAAGAGTTTGATGTTTTTTATTGAGTATAATAAAATTTATATTTTATTGGTTGTTTTATCCCGAGGAAGTACGAATTTCAAATGCTACAGACTTTTTTTGTGTTAATCTATGTGATCAGGTGATAAAAGACTACATTGAAAATTTCACTAGACTGGTTCATTTCTCAGCTATGTTTTAGATGATAATTTGAAGAAGTATTGATTCTTATAATGAGACCCCATTCCATATCTTAGCTCAGTGGTGTTTTAGTTTGTCCTGACTACATTATTGGTAGTGATTTTTATGGACTTCATCATAGAGTATTTTTCTATAGGGAAACATGTTGTGGATGATGAATTGAACCCATATAGTGTATGGGAAGATGATTTTACATTTGAAAATAATAATATGGGTGTGTGATTATAGAGTAAAAATTATTTGGTAGGGATACACTCTTTCAAAAACTTTGACATCCAATTATTACACTATTTTAATTGATAAAATTCATAGGTTTTTAAGATAAACCAAAGAAAAAATATAAATTATCGTAACCAAAATTGAATCATGTAGTTGTTCGTTGAATTTCATCAATGAGAAAGTGATAAGATATTTTTTTTTAATTTTGGAACTATCAATTTTATAGATGTTATTTTTTAGTCCATATACAATCTTTTATTCACAAACCATATTATATTTCCCCAAACAATGAAAGAGAGTTTGGATCATGTTCTTGTCTTTTGAAATTTCCATGCCTCATTGTGATATAAATCATATAATATTTTATTCTTTATTTGGAACATGGTTTTAGGTTTGGTTAATGAATGGAATATGAATACCTTGGGTACAATATGGAGGGATAGGGATAATATGTTGATTTTCTAATAGATTGGGAGAGATACTATGTAGGAACTTTCATCCACAATAACTTTGAGTGGGTGTTCCATGTGTTCATCTTGGAGTTACCATCTATATAGTTTTTTTGATAAAATGTATAAACCATTCCATTCCATTCTGAGGCATGTTTCTATTTGTGGTGTCCTTCTATTGTGTAGTGTGTGTTTTATTAAGACACTATTATGGTGTCTATTAAAATGTTTCATCTATATTTTTTCCCTTTTTTTTCTTCTATCTAGTGTTATATTATTTTAATTTGTTAGAGAAGTGTGTTTTTTATGTTTTCATTCATTTAGGATGGCATATCCATTGTTTCACTATTTTAATACATTTTAAACGTCATGAAATCTTTGTTTAATATCTCATTTATATGGAGTTTTAATCCTATTTTAATAGGTTTGTATTTTATATTGTTGTTATATTTTAGGCCATCGATGTTTTAGATTGTCAATTGTGTTTTGATTATTTTTCTGGTTTATGATTCGGGAGATGCTCATACTGGCATGAATATTGGCACTCTAAAATACTAATAGGTCACAAGGATGACAATCCAAATGTCCGATGTTGTTGCCTTAAAATCATCTCTCAATGGAAATTCTAATTTCACTCATGTTAGTTTTTCCCTCCATGAGTGTGGTAATTTAGGGAAATATTTTCCCATTTATTGTTTAGTAGATGTATTGTTAGTCTAATTCTTCTTAGAATTGTGTTTTTATTAATGTCTTACTTTAAACCTAGTAATTGATAACATTATAGGGGAATTAATTGGAATTTTGGGGATAATTTTGACAACCAAATTATAATTTTTGGATTAGGTATTCATTATATATCATGGTCCCTTCTGTTTGAGTTGTTTCTGGTAAAAAATATTATATTTTTTTTAACTTTTTTATAGATGATTGATTTCTATATGGTTTTCAAAACCATAAAACATATGTGTGAAACATAATATAGTTTTTGACAATGGTGATCTTCTTGGTTTCTCTATGGTATTGAAAACCATGTGTGTAAATTGTGCACACCAGAAAAAAGAGGGTATTTTATTTTCATTTTTGGATCATTTTAAAATAGTATTTCTCCCCACTCTGCCCCCATTTGAACTATCTAAATTATAAACCGACAATGCTATATTCATATACTCCCAAGTCTATAAAATATGGATTTAGAGCATTTTCTCAGCGATTTTCAGACTAATTTAACAGGTAAGAACCCATTTATTCTTTTTATATTGGTTTGTCCTATTTCTATATTCATTTCAAACCATAATATCAATGGTTGGGTGATTTTCAAACTTTTGGTTGCCTTATAATTGCGAATTTTTGTTCCTAAGGGTTGTGAACACTCTCATAAGGCATATTATTGTGGTTTTCATAGAAGGTAAAATTGTTACATAGGTTGAGGCCATTGTTTATATTTTATTTTTCTCTATTAATGAGTTCCTTATATTATATTGCTTGGAAATCATTTTTAAATTTAGAAAATTATGTATATGATTCCTAGTTTTGAGTTACCTAATTTTCTCCATCAATAGTTGTATTTACTTTAAAAAAATGGATAATTTTTATATTTCAATATATATTTGGTCTAGGATGATGTCTTATAATTTACTAGTGTTTAATAAAACCCCATTGGTGGGTTTCCTTAAGAAAAATGATTGATCACTATGTTTTTGTGATGTTTGACTAATACATCAATGTGTTACACTGTTAAAAAGGTTCTCCTTATTTTAAAATGGGTGAATCTTTATTTTAAAGGAGGTTGTTTTTCTTAAAAATGGTTTCCATTTAATTTTAGTGGGAAGTGTTGATTTGTTATTGATTATTATTGATTTGAATGATTTTATTGAGACTATTCTTTGGTATAATTGTTTATTCTATTATATTTACACACTTTTTTCAGTTGGGATTCTAAAAATGGATTTGAAAATGGTAGTTTTTTGTTTTAAAGAGAACTATCATTTGATATATTAAATTAAAGATAAATTTTATTAATTGATTTTTAAACCATAGTTGATCCCAAATGTTTTACTGATTTTTCTTGTATCCACGAATTTGTGACTAAATTAATTAAGATTAAAATTATATGGTTTTGATATAGGGATCAATATTTACGGTGTTGTGTTTGATATGGAATATATTTGATTGTTATTATTTATTTACATTGGGCGATATAATTTTTTTTTGTTGATGTTGTCTTGATAATGGTCTGCTATTGTTAGCTAGGACATGGGGAACCCTGTGTTACTATGTTTGGATTCAAGGGACATTGTCCATTATAGTTGATATTTAAAAACTAGCATTAAGACCCAAGATAAATGTTAT
This sequence comes from Viscum album, assembly GCA_963277665.1. Lineage (NCBI taxonomy): Eukaryota > Viridiplantae > Streptophyta > Magnoliopsida > Santalales > Viscaceae > Viscum > Viscum album. The sequence continues at coordinate 31,329,918 of OY728162.1, read as the reverse complement.
TTCATGGATATATGTGTCACAACAGAGACTAGTTTATAGAGATTTGGTGAGAGGATTTTCAATCACTAACATGATGGCATTTCATTGCAATTTTTCATCTATATTACTTTTCCATTCCTTTTATAGTGTTGGATCAATATATTTTTTCAATATTATAACTCTTATTGTTTATTTCCATGTTATATTATTATTCTTTAATTGATCGTAATTTATTGTATTTGAAATTTATTGTTAATAATTTATGTTTTAACTATTTCCTTATATTGTCATTATTAATTTTTTATAACTATCTATATCATATCTTTTATTATGTATTCTGTTTGCATATACTCATGTTTGAATAGTGTGTGTGTGTGTGTGCTCGTTGATGTTTTAAAAAGGGAATGTGATGGTTATGTTAAATGAAAGCCATAAAATATTATCATTGAAATGTATTTTTAACAATGTTTTAGTATATTTTTAATATATATTTTTTAATTTAAAATTAAATATCTTGCTTTCCTCTTTTTGAAATTAATGTTGCATTAAAATGAAAATTGAATGTTTTAAAAATGACAATACATCAGTAATTACTATTTAACTCATGTTCTGTAAATAGTTCATTTCAAGAAATATTATAATTTAATATAGGTTTATTTTTTATTTTTATAATAGAAATGAAATTTTATCTTGATATTATATTCAAATTGGTGTACTTGGTTTCTTATAAAAGGAATATAATGGTTAAATGATGGTATCTTACTAACATTTGACTCAAACCCTAAATACTCAAATTGGGGGGGGGTATGCATCCTTCATAGTTTCTCTAGGTTCTTTGGTTGTGTATTTATTGTTGGATTATGAATGGTATCCATCAATAGGCTGGAATTGTTGGTTATGGTAGTGACACGAGAGCCACATTGCATTTTTGAGGTTTGTCTCTAGAGTTTGATGGACCGATTTGGTCGTGTTATGTTTTAAATTATTTGGCCTTATTATTTTCATTTAACAATATTACCCTATTATTGTTTATAACATATTTTTTAAAAATTATTCAATTTTTTTAAAATGAACCTTGAAATGGATTTTGGTATCGTTTATTTTCATTATTCTATGAATGGATATTATTATTTTCAAACTATTTATTTACATTTCCATGGTTGTCTAATGAAAAAAACTACTTTTTTCAGTTCATGGTTGGAACCTATTGTTGATCCTTGTTTTTTTGAGGAAGAAATCATTTCCATGGGTTCAATTATGATTCCCCATCTCTTATTGCAAACCTGGTGTGGTTATGAATGTTCCAGGTGACTTATGGAATGATGGTTCATATACCAGTTTCGGTGGAATCTTGGGACACTTCATGACACTCCCCACCCCCTAACCACCACTATTTTTTACACTCCACATCCTACAAATGAGTAGTAAATATTTCCCTTCTTTTACATCATAGGTTTTCATTTAGGCTACTCTTTTACCCTATTCTCTATTGTATGGTTTTTTACACTAACTCATACACCATTCATCTCCTTTGTATATGCCCCTTTGTACATCAACCTCACAAATCATTTAGAATTAACAACCTCTCTTATCTTTCCCACATCCAACATTCCCCCACATTAGTTCTTGAGAATACCTAATTCAAATTTTAATTACTTTTAACATTTTAAGTTTCCCATCAACCTTTTTTAATTCATTTTCATGTATTTATTGACCTCAACCTCTCTCCATTTTTGATCTGGTTTGTCTCCAGAAGAACCCCTTAATCTATTTCACATTTTACACAACATAAATCTCTATCTATTATCCCTATAATATTTATTTTCACATCCAATATATCTTTTTCATTAAATTTTTCTACATTAATTCACCTGATTCCTTATTCTAGTAAATATCATATTTGAAGAAACTGATGTTGGAACCACATATTTAGGTCATCTATCAATTTTTGTAACTGTTATTTGTAAAATATAATATTTTTTAAATCACTTTATATATTTAATGAATTTAAAATACAAAAAAATATATGATAATTAAATTGAATATATTATCATATTTACACAAATATTTGAGGCAAATGTAATCAATTTCTACTTAATCAATATCTAGGTTGTACGTATGTTGTTTATTTCATAACCCTTTGTTTCTTAAAGAAGGATAGGTTATTTATTCCATATAATATTTCATAATAGTATGTTAACTATCATATGTAACTTGTAGAGAACAAATACGTTCATCCACCTTTGATAAAAACTGGAGAAAATATACAATATTTATCACCAAATTTTTCTACATTCATGTGAGAATTTAAACAAATTCTATAAACTAAGAAACCATAACTATATTATATAGAAAACAAGAACCATGTAAAATGTGTTTTTTTTTTCTATTAATATGTATATGTAATTTTTTATTCTTTATTGTGTTACATGTTCTTGTAAAATGATTTATATATTTTACTAAAATATATTTCATTAATATTTTTCTAAAATATTTTATAATCATTTTATGTATTTGAAATAATTTTTTTAATTGTCCTAAAGGGGTGATGAAATTTTATATTTTAGGGTTTCATTAAGATTAACTACTTCATCTATCTTTTTATATCCCTTATAAAAAAATGTCCCAATAGCATCTATATCAGTTTATTTACCTCATGAATTTATTAGTGTGAAATGGTAACCATGTGGTAATAATGATGTTAAGGATTTAGAATTTTAATCATTTTATAGTGTGGTTAAATATTTGAAAAAACTTTTTTATGACTAATCATTATGGTAATGGTGGTTTCTTTTTATTTGATTAATTTTCTTCTTTATTAGATTCAGATTACTATTTTATTTTTAAATAATAAAAAATACATAATATCACCTCATTAAAACTTGGTTTATGTCCATTTCAGAGGATTAGGATATTATAACATGGGGTTCTATATAAGTTGGGTACCATCACTAAATTTAGAGATGACTGAATTCATTATATGTTTTTTATTAATTGATTAATTTTTTTCATAATTATTCAACTAGTATTATTTGAATATTATTTATTCTAATATTCTGTAATGTACATAATAGATTATATCTTAATTTATCCTTGTGAACTAGTTGATATTTTTATTGTTATGTTTTCCCAATAAGGATGAAGGAAGTAGATCAATATTATTAATGAAATCTTACATGTATCAATTTAATTATTTCTTCAAATGATACTTAATCAAGAATCTACTTACATAAATTAATTCTAAATTTGAGGCCAAATTTTAATGTATTTCGTTATCTCATGAATATAATAATGCTAATAATATAATGTTCCAATAATTTACAAGACCAACATATATTTAATAGTTTCATTTAATAGAGATCTAAATAAAATTTAAATAGTTATAAGTGAAATCTATTACTCGCTATTTTTATATATTTTCTCTTTAATATTATTAGAAATATATTTTAATTTAAATAGAATAAATTTATAATTGATATTTTTTGAAATTATTTGTGGAATTGTTGAAATTTTAAAGGTACATGATTTCCACAATCATTATTCCTTAACTATATAAACCATCCTTCTAGGTCCTTCACTTGTGTATTTCACATCACATAGTGGGATCATGGAATAATTTATTATTCTTTTTTTAAAATATTTTTTACATTGGTAAATAGTTTGACTAAAAATTTTATTATGATAATTACATGAATTTATTGATGGATGAGGTTTACATATTGAAAAAAAATAAATCATAAACTCAAGATAGTGGTGGAGATGTGGGGTGTATTTCTAAAGGAACCCATAAGTTGGTCTAGTATTTATTACTATATGAATCAATATAGTAAATTAACATTATATATAATTATTGTTACAACAAAAACTTACTATCTAATGTCATTTTCTCTTTGTAAATTTTTAATTTTATTTTCGACCCATATTATTTCAATAATAAAACAGTAGAATATTGTGTATCAAAATAGTGTGGATACCATACTTACAAATAATGACAGATCATTACATATGGGTTGCCATAAATGTTGAAACCTATATGAGGGGGAGGAGTTTACAATAACTAGGTGGGTTTTCTCTATCAAATATTTATAAAAATATGAAGTATTTTTTATTTATTTTTGATTCCTTAAAAATAAAAAAATATTACTGAAATAACTTGATTTTATTATTTCTTTATTCTAGATAAGTTAATCAATTATGGAAGGAGTAAATAAATAATTACAATATTAGAATTTGTATTTTCTGTCTCCTAACACCCAAGGAGGATGAAATTACTCTAAGGGAAACTATATGTCCAAATTTATATTACTTATAGAGATATCTATGATGGTTGTTGGAGATTTATTAGAGTTCATACAGCTTATATGTATTTGAAATATCTGATAAAAATTCTCATTGAAATATCTATTTTCGGATGTATATGTCATATTCAACTAAATTTTAATCTTCATTATAAAATTGATATATAATTTTATTGATATTATTTAAAATTTCAAAATATTGCATTTTAATTCCTTCCCTATGGGAATATCCTCGTAACTGTGATGGTGTATTTATATAGTGGAGTAAATTTGGACCACTTTAGATATTTTAATATTGTGATATAAATCCCTATTCTAATTTTTAAACTAATCATGAAATTGGTAGGTTTTTGTTTTCTTTGAGTAATATATATTTTAATACATATTCAGTTTTAATTTCCCTATGTTTTTAATTGAAATATATACATAACAATATTTATGTATAGAACTATTATAGTAATATTGAATCTTTAATATAAATTTATTTCGATAATGACAATTTTATGATTATATTTTATATATTTCATTAATTTACTTCTGATGAAATTAAAATGTCTACCCATACATCATTTCAATGTGATTATATGACATATTCTTTTTTACATGTATTTTTATATATTTTAGTATTTCCATAAATAATTTATTTTAGATTCAATATACTATTATTATTTAATTTCATATGGGTTAATATCCTTCCTATATAATTATGACCTTTAATTTGTTATCCATCATGGTTCGACATTGACCCATGATTTCATCCTAATTAGATTTGATGGAATTTAACTATTCCATATTTCAATGAAAATTAATGTGTGTATATGTGTTTATATATATATATATTTGTTAAGTGTTATTTTAATGAAATTAAAAAACATTAATTTTGTGTACTTAAATTTTTTAAATGAAAATTTTATTAGTTTCAATTATTTAAATAATGATTATTATATAATCTTCATGTATTAACCGTACCAAAATACATTATATTTTACATGTGAAATCCATATTCTACTAGATTTTCAATTCCTCGACTATCTTTTTAAATATATCCTTTTACATTTTCCATCATATAGTTTTTGCCGAAAAATATCCTCCACTAATATCTTCTGATAAACCAATTCTCCATCCCCACTATGTGAACCTTTATATATCCCCTCCCAATATTTGTAATATATTTATAATTCTATCCTAATCCTTCCTTCCCACTTTTTGATATAGAAACCCCCTCCCAATATGCTCTAAATCCACTTAACATCCCAGTAATCTTCCCACAAACGTCTTTTATTCTACCTAGATTCTTCTTTCCTCTCGATTTCGTCCACAAAATCATCACCTCCTTTTCTCAATTCATCGTCTACCACTTTCCATCATTTGTAACCATTGGAAAATATAAAATATAAAGATATGTGAATATATAACATCACCTCAAACATCTTACCTCATTGCCATCATAGGTTCTAGAACCCCTCCAAATGATTTTAATTTTTCATCTTCTCACCTTTTGCATCACACTTCATTGATAACCATCAAGACTCAGGAACCAGTTGTAATGGATTTATAGAGAATTATAGTCTCATTACAAAAACCCTATAAATATTTTCATTAGTAAAAATTATTCCTTCCAAATTATTTCAGTTTAATTACTTTTCTCATCAATTGGTCTTTAGAAAACATTAAATTTAGGTAGTTTTACAAATTTTTATTAAGTTTTTTATTCTAAAATAATTAATATTAATTAGAAAATATTTAATTTTTAATTATTATTTCCATGAATAATTACCTTTTGATTGTTTCTCCCCTTTTTTTAGTATTTTTAATTGTTTTTAGTATATTCTAGTATATTTTGGTTATATTTACATAAGGATATTTTACCCTTACATTTTTTGTATATTATTATTATATAGGTTGTCTTTTAGACTTAAATGGTTATGTATTTTTTAGATAACCCTTAATTGACAGGCCATGTAACTCTACATAAGATGTTTAATATAAGAGTTAATTTAATGTAGGGTTTTAGTTACCCTTATATATATCTATTAAACTAAGTTCAACCATTATGTGAGGTCAAGAATACATTTACAAGGGAGTTTTGAATCATTATGTAACTAGGTGAATAGAGAAGGTACCCTTAAATTGGAGAGGAGTGACCATTAAATGATGGATGCACTACCAATATATTTCACACTGAGGAACCTTGTTAATTTATTGTTAGAACCATTCAAAAACAAACAATATACATATATTAAATATAATCCATCAACATAGTGGCCCATATCACCCTTACACGGGGTTCAGAACCTTAGGTGGAAGTGATAATCATTGCATAGTACACTATTGTGACTTTAAAGTAGTTCTTAAAGAGAATACAATTATACTAATCTGTTCATTAATGATTTTATTATAGAAGATTCATCCAAAAGCTTCTCAGAACTCCACATGGGACAAATATTTTATGGTTATTCAAGTTTTTTCTTGTTGGATGGTTTTATTGATCGAATATCCCTTCTTATATGGTTAAAAAGGAAAAATTAAAGAATATAGAGAATGTTAAACATAAATAAAATAGAGTTAAATATGATGATATAGAGAGGTAATGATCGTTGGTGGATCTCATTGGAGACACCACACATTGTTGGTTCCAAGATCACTATTCTAGTTATGGTGGATCAAGAAGAAATGACTATTTTTGGAGGATTTTCTCCTATAGTTGAGGTCATCCCAAGAAATAACGGCTGGGATTGGTTTCTCTTACAAATATTAATTATTTACCCTTGTTTTTGTGTTGGGTTTTTCATTGATCCATCTATTCATAGGTATCTGGTTCCTTTAGTATTATGTTCTTGTTATTTCCTTCTTCGATTCCCTATTGTAATATACCACTGTTTAGATCTTTGCATAAAAATAAGAAAAACGGATGAGGGTGGTGTTATTATAATACTGTAGGATCAAATACCTGAAAAACATAAATATTTAATGTTATTTTTCTTCACTGTATAATTCTTTAATATTTTGATCACTATTTTATTATTTCATGTAACTATTCTTTTGTGGTTTATAACAGTTTTGTATATCTATTTTTCTAAGCAAATAATATTTTTTTTCTCAGATCATGTTTGTGTTTGTTTTGTTCTTGGGTTGTGTGATCTGAAGTCATACCATGGATTCATTGGGTATTTTTAGTGTGTCTACCCCTTAACAAAGTATATCAGAGTATGGTTCCTGTATGTCTAAAAATTTGTGAGAGTAGATTTGAGGCGGAGATGTTTGATGGAGGGAATTATTTTAATTTGTGGAGAGTGAAAATATGTGATCTACTTATCCATTATAGGATTAATGAGGATTTGGTATGATATTGGAGAAATATTAATATTTTTTATTCCATAGGATAATATTAGTCTTCCATCAAGTATGATGGGCCTAATGATCAAATAAAATCATATTCCCATTTATTTATTACCTTAGGTGTTAATTTTTTTACATAAGTTGTCCATGAAACTTATTCCAGTGTAATATGGTTGATGATTGAGTATCTTTACATTACTAGATTTATTTTAGGTTGGTAATAAAATAAAATCGTAACATATTCCACTCCTCATTAGCTTGAGATGATATTGGTCAGTTACTATCCTTAAATGACTGCCCCAAGACACTAGAGGATGGAAATAAATTCCATGGGGTTAACATAACATTGGGTGAATATTTTCCCTAGGAAACCAAACGAACATCCATGAATGAAATCAAAACCAACAAAATATATATGATTAATGAACTAAAAATAAAACCTAATTTCTATCCAATCATAGAAATAAATATTAGAGTAACACTATAAAAAGATACATGACCAACAAAAATAAAAGATGAAAAAACTAGAAGGAACTGAAGTGGAATTATCCCAAGATACTACCCAACCATATTAAAATTCTAACTCCACCTTCCTGCCCTAAGATATCATGATGCATAACTAAATAATTAGTATACCATTCCATTTCATTTTTCTCTATTGATAATATCTCCAAACACATACATGTTCCCAATTATTGTGTTTGTATATACTCAGTATGAATTCCCCCAAATACTTCCTAACACACAAAACTGGGATAAGAACCTTTTGTCACATTTTATATAAAACAACTTAAAATGTTGTTAAATAGAATATATATAAAAATAAAGGGGAGTTTTTTGAGAAAAAAATAAACCTAGAACCTTTCTTGGATAATTTGGAATTATCATTTATATGTGGAAAAGCACAACATACACACTCAAGATTGGTGTTTCATATCTATGGTGTTACTTAATGTTCATGATTTATCCCACTTTTGGTTTGTAGTAATTCACAACCATAAAATATCCCATTGTCTCATAGAAATAAAATTATTCCAATTTCAATGCCAATTCATTTCAAAGAAAAATAACATTTTCTTTCATTGAATCATTTCTACAAAACCATTATGTAATAGCTTGATAATTTCTTCAATGATTAATAAATGAACTCTTCTTTTAAAAAAATTGACTATTTCATTATACTAAATAATGGATTTACAAAGAAATAATATTTAACAAAATATTAAATTTTATGTAATGATGAAAATTTTTACATCAAATACTAGTAAATGTATATTAAAATAAAAGAATATTGATCACACAATAGTGTAGTCTATAATATCAAACTCTACCAAGAATGTTAAAACTACCATGAAAACTATTACTACAAATATAAAGGTCCGAAATATAATTATCATTATCAAGTAATTGTAAAAATCACTATGAATTATGTAGTAAATATTGATGAATCATTTAGTATTTATAGGTTATAAAGGGGGAAATGTTCATTGGAATATTACTGTTGGTTAATTTGACCATTTTCAATAAAAAAACTTCATTAATATGACTATTGGGAACTGTTACAATAGAAAATAATGTTTCCAATTATATTGATGTTTATAAATGGTATTGATAAATGATAATTTATTCAAAAAGATAAAATTAATCCATTAATTAGTGTAGTCAATCTTTTTGAAGTTCATTATTTATAACTAGGGATGGAGGTAGCATCAATGTTGTTAACCCCTGATTGGGTCCAATAAGGGCTTCAACAAGTTATACATGAATGAAACCATCTTCTAGATATGTTCAAGTTGGATTCGTCAACTCTTAGATAAATGTTAGGTGAGCCACCCCATTAATATACCACTATCGCACACCTTACCCCTACAAATTATGACGATGCAATAAAGTCCTATGTATCTAGAACTTATTCTCATAAAAAATTAAAATTCCAATCTATTAATAAAATAGTTATTTCATAAATCCCATTTTTAGAGTTATGTAATTTAATAAAATACACAAGAATATAATATAAATTTGATAAATTGATTTTAAAATATAAATAAAACATCATTTTGTCTTTTGAAAATATATACGATATTATAAAGCACTCGAGTATTCTATAAAAAAGTAATTTTCCTCAAATATACTTTTAATATTATATTTTTTATAATATAAAGGACAATGTAATTTTATAAATACATTGGGAATTCATATAAATTAAATAGTTTTTATTATGTCTTAAAATTATAATTGTTTTATAATAAATATGGATTTCATATTTAAAAGTGAAAATTATAATTTTTACATAATTATTATGATTAAAAAAATATATTTGAAATCAACATGTTGAAATTATCCAATAGTTAATTTTAAAAAAAATTGAGACAATTAATTTTTTGGTAAAGATTAAATACAATATAAATATGTGGAAAATATTATGACATTATTATAGAATAAAGGTGATGTAATAAATTTTATAAGGTGTATCCATGAAACAAATTGTGTTTCCCATTTAAAATTAATTTATTTTGGTGTTATTTAATTAAACATAAATTCCATTAATGAATCCTCCATAAACAGTTAATATATTTTAAGGCATTGTGGTCTATTCATTATAAAAATGACTCAATTACAAATTAAAATGCATATTATTTTTATTAAATTTGTCCTTACCATTATAATTTAATTAAATATCCTCTTCTTAAAAAGAAACCATGGAAAACCGCAGTAGTTTTTATACTTATGATTAATTTAATATATATTGTCTAAAACCTTATTTTAGAAATTAATAATTAATTTCCCTCTATTTAATATTAATACCAACACAACCAATTAATCTACCCTCAAAAATCAAATATCCATAATGTAATGGTAATTTATAATCCCAAAGAGTCCTTCCAAGTTGCCATCATGGATTGAAGGTGTCATCCTCCTTTTTTAGGAAGCAACTCTTGAAGGTATGATATTTCCCCTATTTATTTCATCAATTCAAGTCCCTCATTTATGGTATTCTTTATAAATGTTCAAATATGCTATTTCCCAAAAATATTGATTATCAATTGACATAAAAAATATTATTTTAACGATGTGAGACAATCTTTACCTCTTATTATTCCCTCCCCTTAATCCAGGTTGCATAACATCATTCTACCGAATTAATTTCTTGAATTTATGTCTTCTACATGTGAAATTATAATATTGTTAATACCCCAATCACTTACCATTCTATGGGTACTCACCTAGATTAAAAAATAACATAATTTTTTAGATTTAAATTTATTTAACCCTCATTATATTATCATGGGTTAAAAATAATGTAATTTTCATGTTTTTATGTTTTTATATACTCAATGATTTTATATGAGACACATTATTTATCATCTTATGGTTATTGATATCATTATTGTTTATAAAAAACGAATTTGAAATGAAATTACAAATATGTTTTGTGCTCTATGTTATTAATCCAACTCATTAGGTAGGACTACATTTTATTACAACAACTTCCTATATAACCTTGGTAATTATGTTTCATGAAACGTTGGTGATTGAACAGGGTGAAATAGTTATGAATGTATAATTTTTTTTGTTTTAGACACATTTTTTATTTTATGATTCAGGTTACTTTTATTGTGATATTCCTAACGTTCTTATGTTCATTCCCTATTATTATGCCTGTTGCTCATATGAAAAATATCCCCTTTGTTTACTCGCTTTCTTGAAAATATTATCACCCCTTATGTCCCTAGGACATGATATGTGGTAAAAGAGATTTTTGATAAACCAATTAAGTATGTTATAATTAAATTATAGGAATGTTTATGTTATTCATGTATCTTGTTCTTATTTTCCAAGAAACTAAACATAAAAAGGTCCTATGTATAATTAAGTGTTGTACAATGTAATGATTTTTTTAAAAGGTGGGATTATAGAGTAGGAATTAGAGGTTGGATTAGTTATTTTTCAAAATTAGGATTTGAAAAAATTAATAGGAACTCTATAGATATGTCTAAATATATGAAAACATCATGAATTATGGGAAAGTACTATAATTTTGGTTTAAAATAAACTATATATCCATCATGATACTCTAAGTGGATTTCGATATAGAACAATTATACATAGGTATGATAAACCAAAAAAGACATATTGGTTATTTAATTGATTGTTATAAGAATCATTATAAGGAGACATTATAATACACCTGGTGTTGAAGTCCAAGGGTATATGTTGGTTAATAACATGACATTTATAGACCGCTATGAAAGAGATTAGTCAAATGTAATTTTAAAGTGGAGATTAAAGAATAATTCCATCAAATATATTTCTTATGAATAAAGTTCCCATTAGAATTATAGTGACTAAGGATTCACTTAGTGTGATATTACGTCATTATAGATAAATATTAAATAAATTACACAAACCCATGCCTAATGACTTTAATTGATTAGTTTATTTGGAGACTAGGAACAGAATATTCTAATTTGGTGAAGGATCATCAACATCTCTGATAAAGATCGTAACCTTTAGTAACTTTACAAACATACCATACTCAAAGCCATCCCTATAATCCTATCAAAATGAAACATAAAATGGTTGATCTTAGCTACTATGTAATGGTAATAAAGGTAGATATGTATGAATAAAAATAACAAAAGCTTACAAGAACATGATCATAACATTTCAAAACCATAACCTACATATCAAATTTCATAATATTGGATTAAAGAATAAATATTGGATGTTCATAAGACATGAATCATAAGTGAATAAAAGAAAATGAACCACAAGATCATAACATTGAAATAACACATAGATTTATTCCCTCAACATTGTCTGATAAAATTATGAACATGTATAAATAGTGACAGATTCACTCATTATGTTATGCACATGAAATTATACTCCTATATAAACATATTGACATGCAAAAAGTTCCACACATAACATAATGGACATGAAATAATGGTCAATCTATAAAATTGTTAACATTTAATCAGGTTAAGAGAAAACATTTTGAACATATAATAAGGTTCAATCGTAATATTTTGACCATGTAATAAGGTTTACACATAGCAATTTGAACATGTAACCATGTTCATGAATAACAATGTGAACATGTAATAAGGACCACACAAGATATATTTAGTCCTGAGTTATTTATCCTTAAACAACACCTTATATAGAGATATTTCTGACACCAACTTGGTCAGAGGTATTATTTTGATGAGACTTCATTTTCTCTTTTTAGTAATACATGGATTCTAGGGATTAGAGGTTGGAAACAAGAAATAGTAAGAGAAACATGGATGCTTTTATAATAAGGCCCATTATTAGATTAATCATTTAATATCTGTGAGGTATGTCTATGTGAGGTTCCAATGGTGTTTTTCAGAGTTTGAGAATGGTTAGTCAAATAGTATGATAAGTCTAGTGAATCATGTAGTCTCTTTAGTGGTTGTATTGTGGATTCACTTGGTTTCATCACAGTATTCCCAAACTGAACAAACCCCATTGATAATCATTTAACCCCTGAATGAATGAAAATTAGGGGCACATGATTAAGGTGCACAATTATTTTAACCTTGTGACCTGCCCATGTAAACTGTGAAACCCCCACCAAATTCTAGAAAATTTATATTTTACCCTTTTAACCATTTTATTTATAAAACCGAATCACCCCTAATATTATTTTGGTTCTTTATTAACCTTTACTACTTAATTTTAGATATCTCCACTTTTATTATTGGTAGAATTTTTCTATTTATTATAGATCACATTGAGGTATGTTATTATTATGATCTTGTTTCCTCTCTTCTATATATATCAACACTAGAACTATTCAAATATTATCTTATTGGAACCAAATTGGTATATTAAGTTTTATCTAATTAGTATAATATTAGAATGATTTAATCCTATGAATCTATGATTGTGAGGACCATATCTACTCTTCCTTAGTCCCCTTTTTGATGGTGATGTGTTATATATTTTTTGACATATGTGTTTAAAAAATGGTGTAATTATATGAAACACATATAATTCTTGTAAAATTATTCTATGATTTAGATTAATTTTTTTATTTATGATTTCAATGGTTTTATTTTAAATATTTATGTTTTTAATAGGTTTATTCTTAAAAAAAGATTTTTTTCACACCAATTGTGTGATTAAATTCTTGAATGGTGTAATTGACTCATAAATTGGTTTTCATGCACCGAAGTAGATTGGATTTTCATTGAAAATGTATTATAAATTGTGATCATTTTTTTGAAATTTATTTTTACAAACATGGAACATTTGGAACCTTGTGTGAACCTGGAGGGGGACATATGTGACCCAAGTTTTTGTAGCACCACTATGGGTAACATTTATAATAACAATGGATTTTTTTAGGAAATCATAATTTTTAGTACAAACTTATTATTGGATTATGTTATTTTATATATAGTTCAAATTCCCATGGGCTATGGTATAATATGAAGTGATTTTTCAGTTATTGCTTTTTTATCACATGATGGATTTGGTCATAGATCATATCTCACATGCTTTCAAATGATGTTGTAAAATATGGATTCACATGATAGATTATTCATGGATTAGTGTTTAATTTAATACCCTATTCTATATGTATAAAATTCTTATTTTTCAAAAATATTTTTTATATTCCTAGACTTTTGGATATGAATGAATTTTATAAAAAACCAAAGGAAGTTAATATTATAAACTGTTTTGTATTCATGAAAATTTTCTGTAAAACTATTTAAATTTTAAATACTAAAACTATGAAATTATTGATATTATACATTTTACATACTCTCTGGTGGTATCTTATTGTGCTTTGTGAATATGCACTACTTTTTCATTTTCCTAGTAGTAAATATTGTTTTTTAGAACATTGGTACTGTGAATGGAATTATACAGAATTCATGATTCTATATTAATTATTTCTTTTATTGTAGGATGGGTTGGAGGTGAACTTTCGTCACATTGATACTTGTTGATCTAGTTATGTTATAAATTTTCTTTTATCTAGTATGGATTGGATTTTATTGATCTTCGATGTATCTATTTCTTCTACTATATACTCTAGTTTTATGTATTGTTTTGGTTAAATTCAAGACTTTTTTCTATTATGATATATCACAACACAACCATTATGGGATGAATCACATTTCATTTATATTTGATTTAGTACATTTAGTTATAAAATTGTATAAGGGGTATGTTAAGATGAAAGGGTGTTAACACTTCCTAAGTATGGTTTGATATATTGGGTTTATATGAGTTAGAATCATTTAAATTTGATGTAAAGTGTGGTAGGGTTCCCAAATATCTCACTTCTAGGTGTGAATAAGAGTTACCATGGATGTATAGAAATTTCCTTACTAGGTTTGGGAAATAGGGAATGGGGAAATTTGAATGAATTTCATAGATATTGTATTTAAATGCACATTTTCTTTCTTAAAAGATTATTTTTCACTAAATTCAAGATATCTATAAATTATTTACGTCTTAAATAGTAGAAGTTAATAATTTATCTATTTCCATATATTTTCTAATATGATATAACGTTTGTTGGTCATCCTATTTTATATAATAGAAAACACACTTGAGTAGAGATCTTCCAAATACGAGAGAGGAAGATGCAAGACAATATATACAAGCGAATCCTCGAGTGACCCTTCTTTGTTTAATGTTGTACTCCATAAAATACAGAAATTGGGTCAAGTGAGTGTTTGGAACCTAGGATGAGTAGTGGATAATGGATCATAATTAACTAAGTAATAACCATATATCTTCCAATTTGATAAGGGACCCTAAGAATCTGAGGAGTACATTGAGTCCTTTAAGAGGATCCTCAACTACTTTAAGACTCCTAAAAAAATAAATCATGGGGATTCACTCCAACATGATCGAGGGACTGGAAATGATATTTTGGGAACCCATTATGAATGATAAGGTGCATGAAGATCTTACCTAGACTTCTTCTATGAAAAATATATAATTAGATGTTTTACCATGAGACATTAAATGCAGTAAATACCCATAATTTTCTAACCTTGGAACATGAAGAGCATACTATATTGGAGTATTCCACCATCCCCAATGAGCTCCTTCATCTGAAAAAAATATAGAAAAAAATCAGTTCCTAATGTAATGAGGGGTTGAGTTGGGATTGGGGTTAGATATTCAGTAAATTTTGATTCTCATGTGTATTCTGAACATTGTGGAGGTAGTAAACATTGTAACATGGGATTATGCATAAATATCTTGAAAGATAGGTTTTGGTTGATATTTTATTAGTGTAGATGATTTCTAGGGCGTGGCTTGTGGATATAAAATTAAGCTCAATGATGGTTAGTTTTATTCAATACTAGTTTTAATTTATTGAGAGAGAGAAAAGATGGAGGAGCACGGGAACCAGGAGGTAGAGAAGGCGAAACCTCAATCTGCTGAGTCTGATGGAAATTCGAACCTCATGGATAGCTTGAAGGATAGGAATCAATCTGAGCATATGGGGTATAGGGAGTTATTTCATCTTTTGGCCAAATCTAAATCAAAGAACAATGAGAATGACCTGCATATTTCCTCGCGGAAGAATTTTGCGGATGTTGTGAAATCGGCTGCTTCACTATCCTTCTCTGATTTTGACACACCTTCGCCTGGGCGGGTGATTCAAAAAGGTTGGACTGCGCATGTTTTCGTGAACCAGGATGCAGTGGAAGAACGGGTTAGGCTTTGTAAATTCTCCATCATTTCAAGGGTTCTGGTCTCCAAGGGCGATAAACTCTGGAAATTCCATGATCTAACGAGAAGAATCGCAGAGGTATGGGGATTTGATGATTGGAAAATGGCAGCCATGGGACGTGGGTACTATCATGTAGTGTTACCATCTGATGAGTGTAAACGACGTGCCTCAAGCATGGGCCCAATAGCGTTAAAGCCGAGATTTCTGAGAATCTAGGAATGGGATAGGAATTTTGACCCTGGTAATGTAAGGAACACATTCACTCAGATCTGGATTCGAATATATAAGCTCAACTGGCTGTATTGGCATCCGCGGATCCTCTAGGACATTGCCTCATCTGTTGGAAATCCGATTAGGCTGGAGAAGAAAACTGACAATCTGCGGTTTGGTCACTATGCAAGAATCTTAGTGGAGGTTGATATGGCCACCACCCTGGTGGAAGAGGTTATACTCACCACAAGGGATGACAACATTAAGCTTGATATTCTCTATGAAAGAATTCCAAAATTATGCAATGGCTGCAAATTCTTTGGTCATTTAATATCCGAATGCAAAAGGGATACTGAATGTATCTTTTGCAAGATTAAAGGACATGATACTTCTATTTACAGGAATAGGAAAGGTAAAGAGCCTCTTGATCAAAACACTGAGAATACACCTCCAGGAAGATCTGACACAATGTATGATGATATGATGGACTCTAATCCAGCAAAACAGGAAATTATGGAAAATGGGGATGGTAGTTCATTACCTGCTACCGTTCATCAGACTGGTGTGCCTACTTCTTATGAGGGGTGTCTTCCCGTTGGAAACAAGCAGGCTCTGGATGATTTTAATCTGTCTTGCAGGTCTGCTGATGGGTCTGGAGGCACTGCCTTTCTGGAGGTTCAAGATGCTTTTGATGCTGATGTGCATGCTTCCCAGCAGGGGTGTATTCCTGTTGACAAAATGCAGGGGATGGATGATAGTAATATGTCTTGCAGACCCGGCGAAGGGTCTGGAAATTCTACTGAACCGGCTGCTCAAGATGCTGGCCTACAATCCACATCAGGTGTGCTAGATGGGGAGAATGTCAGCATTATGGATGGGAATGTACTGGATAATACATGCACCTATACTGCTATCCTTCAATCTTCATTCGGAGTGCTGGATGGGGAAAATGTTAGCAATGTGGCTGCACAGAAGTTCTTGGAGCCTTTTGTAGAGCTCAGTCCAGATACTATAATGGGAAATCAATAGGCCTCAAGCACCCTTGGTCAGAAACTAGTCACCACTTCTGAGCCCTTACCAACATTGTTGGTGCCTGATCTAGATGGTAGGCATTCAACTGATCCAGGGAGTGAACACACACCGCATAACAGTGAGCAGGAGGGGGTATTCCTACAGGTTGATGCATCCAAAGCTGCCAGGAAAAGAGCTATCCTGGAAACACAAAATAATTATGGGAAAGACGACAATCAATTCACACCCTTGACTAGTGTGTCTTGGGCTGATGATTCTAAAATCATACAGATACATGAGAAGGATGTGGCTCTCTCAGGGGAGAACACTAAGAAGAAGTTAGTAATGAAGGTATCTGAACAAAGTAGCAGCTTGGAAAAGAGGAACAAGAAAGGTAAAGGAAGGAAAGGTAAGGGCTAGGTGAGTATGACATTGAGTGGAGGCCCCCAAACATAGGGCAAAACTCATCAACAATGAAATTTTTCTACTGGAATTGTCAAGGGCTAGGGAACTCCCTAACGGTCAAAGCCCTTAGACATTTTATTTTGACCTAAAAACCTATGCTTGTTGGCATTGCTGAGCCTAAGCTTCTTTTTAATAACTGGAAAGCATTCAAGTGGAGCTCTCTTGGATATAAATTTATCTCGCAAAATTCCCATGACTCCAATATGGATCATTTATGGGTTTTAAGGCATGAGATGGTCAGCATTCTATCCTACTATAAGCTATCTCAAAGCATTCTTGTCCCTTGCAGCATTGATGAGTATGAGATCTCTGCAGCGTTTGTGTATGCTTCTAACTCCTATATTAGAAGAAGGGAATTTTGGGATGAGCTGAAGGTTATATCTGGGAACATTAATCAAAAATTGGTGATCCTTGGTGACTTTAATACTGTTTTGAGGCTGGAGGAAAAAACTGGAGACAACTTCCATCGCAGTGCATCCTTGGAATTCTATTAGTGTATTGATCAATGCAACTTGGTTGAGGTACCGGTGGTTAGAGATTACTTTACCTGGAGTAGGTACACATGGAAGGGGAAGCAAGCAAGCAAACTCGACAGATGTTTTGTTAAAATAGATGGTCAAAGTTCTGCCCATGGAATTTCAGGGTTCACACTTCCCAAACATCATTCTGATCACAATCCGATTATTGTGGTAATTAATACACAATTTAGGAGGTCTCTTCCAATACCTTTTCGGTTTAACAATGGCTGGCTGATAACTCCTGGGTGCAGGGAAACTGTGCTGAAATCTTGGAGCATTGAGGTGATTGGCAGCTCGTTGCAAAGGCTAGCTGGGAAATTAAAACATACCAAGAATCTGCTCAAGGAGTGGAGCAAGAGCTCATCCACTATGCTGGATTGTGACATTAAGGCTGTTGAGGAGGCTCTTGCATGCTGCCAGATCAGGGATCAACATCTGAATATTTCCTCTAGGGAGAAAATTGAAGCCCATAACAGGCTGGATAGTCTTTTAGTGGTCAAAGAAAGGATGGAAAAAAACCAACTGAATGTGAAATGGATAAAGGAGGGAGACCGGAACACAAAATTATTTCATAGGCTTCACAAAGAGAAGAGGACCAAAGCAGGAAATAAGGCAATTAACATTAATGGTCAGCTTCACACCTCTGAAAATGCAATTGCCCAGGCTACTGTGGAATACTTCATGGGTCTATATTCTAATGATGGGCAGGATAACACACATAAAATGGTTGACAACATTAGCTCTTTCATTGAAGATCAAAACAATCAGGCCCTTATCGCTGCTCCTCTAAAGGAGGAAATTAAAGCAGTCTTGTTTTCTCTTAATATGGATAGTTCTCCTGGTCCAGATGGGTTCACTAACAAATTCTTCATGTTTTACTGGGATGTCTTGCAGAATGATATCGCTCAAGCAATCAAGGAGTTCTTCAAATATTCCTATATTCCATATGGGATGAATTCATGTTTTATTGCACTGATAACCAAGAAGGAAAATGCAGTTGACATTAAAGACTTCAGGCCTGTTGCGCTTGGAAATACAATCCCTAAGGCCATCAGTAAGATTATTATGAACAGGATGGGATCGTTGGTTAGTGACATGATTACTCAAAATCAATTTGGATTTGTTCCTGGACGCAATATTCAAACTTGTCTTTTTGCTGCCTCAGAAACTGTTAACTTGATGAGGAGGAAAGTTAGAGATGGGAACATTGCGCTCAAAATTGACATATCTAAGGCTTTTGACACTCTATGATGGAGATTTATTTTCAATGTCCTCAAAAGGTATGGCTTCTCGAATGGTTTTATCAAGTTGATTAGTACCATCCTTAGCTCATCAAGGCTGTCCATTCTTATTAATGGGGCACCTAGAGGATTCTTCCCATGCACTAGAGGCGTGAGGCAAGGGGATCCGCTCTCAGGTTTGTTATTTGCTATTGCAGAGGACTATTTGAGTAGGTGCATCAATGATCTTGTTCAGTTTGGCTTTTATAAGCAAATTAGGTCCGGGAAGAATGATTTTCTCCCTCACATTTTCTCTATGCTGATGATATACTTCTATTTGGGCGAGCTTCTAGAAAAACAATCTCCTCTATCCAGGTGTTGTTTGTGCTTTATGAAGAGGTGGCTGGACAGGCGATTAGTTGGAATAAATCCTTCATTGTTTTTGGTAATGGAATTACGGTTGGAAAGCAAAATAGAATCATCCGAGGGCTTGGGGTGAAAAAAGGGAATCTTCCTTTCCAGTACCTTGGTGTTCCTCTCTTCTATGGGAAAGTTAAACGGCATTATCTGGAAGGTATCTATTCTGGAATTATCAATCAACTTGCTAGCTTGAAAGGGAAGGCTATGTCCCTGGTTGGAAGAGTGTGCCTCATTAACTCAGTGATCACATCAAATTTTGTGTACTTCTTATCGTTGTATAGGTGGCCTAGGGGCCTCATCAAAGAGTTGCAGTGTATGATAAAGAATTTCTTATGGACTGGTTCGCCCACAAAAGGAAATTGGTAACGGTTTCCTGGAAAGAGTGTATCAAACCAGTTGATCTTGGAGGCCTTGGAGTCAAGGACCTAAAGATATTTAAGGATGGTCTCATTGGGAAATTCACATGGAGCCTGATCTCCAATGATGCTTCTAATTCTTTTTTGGTCAAAAGATTTAAGGAAAGGTTGCTGAATGGGTACAAACATTATCTTGGGTCATCCGTGTGGGCTTCGCTTAGACATGCCTTCAATAAAATCATGAACGAAACAAAGTGGCTGGTGTGTGAGAACTCCAACCTCAACTGCTAGAATATCACTTGGCTTAATAGGCCACTGCACGATATCATGAGCACTCACTCTGAAGTAAGGAATATGCCCCACAATGGCAAAGATTTGACAGCCTGCTTCCCCCTCAAATTAGACATGAAATTCAGAATTACACATTCATGGATCATGACACTCTGATATGGAAGCCGAATAGGCATGGGTGCTTCAACATCAAGGAATTTTATAGGATGGAATGTGGGAGCTCTACTCACACTCCGAGATGAATTAAAGCATTTCAGGCTCCCTGTATCCAACCATCTAGATTCATCTTAATTTGGAGAATCTGGAAAAATAGACTTCCCACACATGATAAACTCAAGCGGGCTGGAATTCAGATTGCTTCAGCATGCTATCTATGTATGTGTGCAGAGGAAAATGTGAAACACTTCATTGTGGGCTGCCGATATGTGCGCCAAATTTGGTCATATGCAGGTTCTCTGTTTGGGCTGGATTTGTGCTCTCATATGCAGGTTGATGAGATCCTTTTAGGGCTGTCCAGCGCTGGGCGAAGTGAGAAAATTCAGAATCTGCTACTGGTGGCTGGTGCTGCAATTTTTGCGGCTGTTTGGCATGCGTGCAATGCCATCCTGTTTGAGAACAAGCAGATTTCTGCCCAGACCGAAATGCTTGCCCTGCATAGGGAAGTGTATGCGGCATCTACGGTGAAAACTGGAGGGATGAATAACAACTTATCTGACCTGCAGGTCCTCAGAATCCTAGGTGTTCCCGGTCTCCCCCGAAGGCCCAAAGCTCTCAAATACATTCGATGGATACCTCCGATAGGCGCGTGGCTCAAGGTAAATGTAGATGGGGCTGCTGCTGGTGCACCATGGCCATCTGGATGTGGTGGAGTCTTCCGCACACATCATGGTTTTGTGAAGGGTTGCTTTTACTGTTACACTGATATAGGGGTGGCCTATGAAGCTGAGCTATGGGCTATTATACATGCGGTCAATTTTGCTGTTCAATTCAAATGGAGTTTGTTATGGATTGAATCAGATTCTCAAACTGCAGTGCAGGCCTTGAAAACAAGAACACAAGATGTGCCATGGAGAATTCTACCTCACTAGATTGCGTGTCTCAACAAGGCTACTGAGCTCAATCTGATAATATCACATGCTTATAGGGAAGCCAATAAAGTTGCCGATGCTTTGGCAAAGAAAGCAATAATGGCGAAGAATATGATGTGGTCCTTCACGACACCAGAATACTGCGCTCCACTGGTGGAGGTGGACATGCGGGGTGTAATATACTCATGCCTTTGTAATAATTCCTTGTACGCCTAACTCTCTTATCTTTTTCTTAATAAATTTTTTAGGGACGGATCTGACCGGACCCTGGACTTTTTGGTAGTTTTAATATATTCTTCATGACAGAAGTAATTTTTCTGCTATCCGCGAGGAAGGAATATCCATACGAAGCATTACTATATATAGGAACCTAATACAATTCATCTATATGGATTTTCTTTTCATTATGAATTTTAGTGAAAGCATATCCAAGGTAAGTATAAATGGATACACTCTCACTAAGGGTTTTTAGGTTTTTAGCATGTCTTGCAAGGGTGGTGATTCTAATCCATAGGCTAATGGGGATGTTTATGCAGCTAATACTTATATACAGTAGAGTATTTTCCATATAAAGTTTTATTAGTTCCATTCATTATTAGAGGTACTGTGTATATTTTATCATCATTGGTTCTATTTTTGTTTGATATTGGCTTTACACATTCATTTAGGTCATCAATATTAGTAGACAACTCAGAATTATGTTTAGAACATATATTGTACTTTTTGTACATTTCCACTACATTTGGAAGGAGTTAAAAAACAAGGTTTCATGTGTCCTACAAGTCGGTTCATGATAGTAGACTAGATGGTGATATAAGATTTTTTAGTTCCCAATGTTGACATATTCAACTTAATACTTGAAATATATTGGATTATCAACATTAATTACAATATATACTAATATCACTGTCATGTTTGGTTTTATTCACTTGATGGGGTTACTCGTGTTAATAGAGTGAGTGGGACTCTAGATTAGGAAGGGAGTGGCTTGTTGTTCCTTATATTTGGGTAATCTCATGTGAGTTTGTAGAGATGTTCCCTGATGTCATTGAATTTTTTTGGGGGAGAGTAATTATTTTAGTGGTGAGTGTGTACCCCAAGGTCTTTGTACATTATTTATCTTGGTTACCATCTCAGATTATATTCATGTTTACTATGGACCTCTCCTTGGTACAGTCCAACATTATTTTCCTATATACCAAATGGAACCAACTGAGGTTGTGGAACTTAAGGCACAGATTGAGGAACAATATTCTTATGGATTTATTTTTCATAGATTGTAACTATGGACTTAGTCTATCCTATTTGATAAGAAATAATATGGGACCCTCATAATTTACATGGATTATCAAAATTTAAATTAGGTGACTATTAAGGGAAAATATTCTTTGACTAGGATTGATGACCTCTTTCACTAACTTAGAGGGGAACGTTGGATTTCCAAGAATTATTTTTGGTTAGGGTACCACAAGTTGAGTTTTGAAAAATATTGTATAGCTAAGACAATGTTTATGACCTGGTATGTGTATTTCTAGTTTTTGGTTTTTCCATTCAGTCCCAGAAACTCATCTAAAATAATTATATTTTTTGGTTTCCATTGATTCTTATACTATTGTATTGTTGTGTTCATGGATTATACGTTGATGTACTCCGAGACAGAGGAGGAGAAAATCAACCCCTTGAATATCATTCTACGAGCCTTCAAGGAACATCAATTGTATGATAATATTTGCAAATGTGTCTTTTAGTTATGGGAAGTGAAATTTATGTGTCATGTAATATCTAAGAGGGGAATAATAATGGTTCATAAATAGATATAGTTTTCTATATCCTAGGGGAATCACAAAGATGCGTTTGATATCTAGAACTTATGGTATTTTCTTAGTTACTAGTGATGGGTTGTCTATAATTTCAATATGCTTGTATCATTGATGATATATTTAACCAAAATTGTTGTAATTATTGAATTGGATGAAAAATGTTAGTGATATTTGGAGGAGATAGAGGCATGTTTAATTTTTTCACCAGTTCTAATTCTTCCAAAATTAGTTTCATGTATTTATGTTTTCCATGATTCTTATAGTATGGGCTTGGGATGTGTATTGATGTAGGGGAGCCGCCTATGGCTCTCAAAAATTATTCCCTCATGTCATAAAATACCCTACCCATGATCTTGAATTGGAAGTAGTTTTTCATGAATATACAACATGGCATCACAATCTCCTTTTGGAGCGGTTTACAGTGTATTCTAATAGTAAGAGCTTGAAATAAATTTTTACTCAAATGGAATTGAACTTGGTATAAAGGCCCTCAGAAGATTATATTTTTACATTTGACATTTATAATGAATTCAATCAGGGGAAAAAGTAAATTTTTATTCATTTATAATCAAATTAAGGACAGAATCCATGAAGGAATTAATTGAGGAGTGATATTTGAGGTGTTTTTTAGATGATGTTGGGAGTGGAAGAGTTTGGTGGAAATGTATTATCAGATTCGATAAAAGTTGACATGTATTTAGTGAGACATTTTAGATTGAGAAGTTTATAAACATAAAGGTACAATGATTTAGTAAAATCATTTTGGGTGGAGAGAGATCAAGTTAGTGTTCTCAGTATCCCATTGGAGCTTTGTGATTTTGTGGTAGTTCAGTTGTTCTAATTTATCTAAAGAATGAGTTTATGAGAAGTGGAAAACTTTCACATAGGTCCATAAAAATAAGGTCAATCAAGATGTATCATGACTTGAGATGTCCGTATTGGTGTCTTAGAACGAGCTATTAGAGTTTATATTTAGTGTCACAATGTCTCACTTGTTAAAAAATTATAGCGGTAAACCAAAGACTTGATTGTTTGTTGAATCCTTTTCCAATTCTAGTATATAAGTAGGATGAGATTTATATTGAATTAATCACGGATTAACCACAAATCCTTAGTGGTAATGATATGATTTTGGTGATCATTGGTCAAATTATGAAATCATATCATTTCTTACCAATCATGGAGACGATGAAGTCGAAAAACTCAAACTCTTGTATGTCCGAGAGATTGTGAGACTTCATGGGGTTCCATTTATGACTATTTTGGATAGGGAACCTGTCACAGTCTGACTCCAAAATACCCGGAGTCGGTTCCATAAAACATGATGTGTAATTGTTCTACAAAGAAACATGCAATGATATTTTACACATCATGTCTCTTGTAGAGGATCATTATGGTTCGGGTTCTGGGAAACAAGCCACATCTGACATGCTTCTTTGGCTATAAACTGATAACTAATAAAACGTTATTTAAACAATGTAGCATGGGAATATGAATTCCTAATAAGGGGTTTTAAAATAACATAATAAACCAATTAAAACCTCTTTAAAACATTCCTTTTATAAGTTTTCACTAAACATTTCCTTAAGGAATGTTGTATCACATGTATCATAACTTAATTTTTTTTGAAGAATTGAAAGAGAACATTTCCCAGAATACTAACAAAATTACAAAGAAACATTTTCCAATAATAAAAATGATTAAAAGAAATGATAAGTAGAGTGAAAATGAATGTAATGAATTTAAAACTAAAATTATTACAAGATCATATTTACGTAT
Organism: Viscum album; assembly: GCA_963277665.1. Taxonomy (NCBI): domain Eukaryota; kingdom Viridiplantae; phylum Streptophyta; class Magnoliopsida; order Santalales; family Viscaceae; genus Viscum; species Viscum album. The sequence continues at coordinate 31,304,387 of OY728162.1, read as the reverse complement.
AAAAATAATAACTTCAATTTCATTATTTACTACTGTGAAACATAAACTGGATAACAAATCATTGATTATTGCATAAATAAAATGACATAACTATTAATTCTTATGATTCTCATAAACATAAGCTTTTAAACCAAGAATATTCTATAAGTTGAATATTTTTTGGGTTAATCGCATAGTCATGATGAGGAAAGTGCATATGCAGGACTACGTCAATGCCTTGGTCAAGACGACTAATGTTAAAGGCCTTAGTAAAAATACATGACTTATAATTGGGAAAGTACTTATACAATTCAACATCTAGTTGTCTCATGAGACCTACTGATGCATCGAGGGGCTATAGCAGGCCCCACACGATAATACATAAGTCCAATGTATTTATTATATCTCTAAATCAATGTCCTCATATCACTTTGATTTATTATTTTACTCATCACTTATCATTCCATGTGTCATATAATACTTTGATTCTTATTCCATATTATTCAAAGTGTCCCATATAATCTTGAATAACTTAATTTATCATTTAATATCATTCAATGTGACCCATACCACTTCGAATAATGTAATTCTTAATTCCTTAAAATCCCATTTGAGTTTGATTAAATTCATTAGAATTTACATAAACAATGTAAATCATGAATATACGTCTAAATAACTATACTATCAACTGAATTGGAATAACCAACATGTTTTGTAGGAAACACATGTGTAAATAACTTGATCACAATAAATGAAAGTTAACACATAAAATGATAATCCCTAAATTATTTTTTATGAATGCAAACATATTATTTTTTTCCAGAACAAATAATTCTCAAATTAGGATAATTGTCATTCATATTTATAACACATGATGATAAATGGACATATTCAATGAAATATTACATAATGATTGGAAACATTTATTGTGGTAGAATCACATTCTATAGAAAAAAACTGATTATTGTATTCTTCTAAAAATATTTGGAGGGAATACACTAGGGTGACAGAAATCTTATTCAATCCACAAAAATTGGTTTTTATGAAACATAATTAGTTTATAAGTAAAATCCAAAGACACATACTCATATAGCCCTATATATATACATAATATTTTTCTATGAAAATATAATTATTTACATTTATAAAACTACTTAAATATTTAAATTTAGTATTTAGGAGTCTTAAAATCAACCATATTAGGGATTCATATAAACATGTATGAATATATATATATATATAACTGATTATATAAAGTGTTTAGAATGATCATGCTTTATATGTGTAATGATACTTGTATGATTAAAACACTCTAGGAACACTTGTTAATCCATGGTTCATAAATCAAAAATCAAGCCTTGAAATATATATGGCTTTTTTATAAAATATATACATATATATAAATATACACATATAGAACCACAAATCATCACACAACCTTGTATTATATAGGGCTAAGATTAACATTTAAATATAAGAATCTGCTATCTTAGAAAGAAACCAGTAGGTTATAGTACCAATCCTATGTGTATATATATATATGTATACTTATATATAAATATACAAAATCAAACCAAATCAAAATGGGTAAATTATGTCCCTTACATGTTTTTAGGAGGAGGAGAGACTATGGAAGGCATAAGAAGGCTCGAAGGAGGCGCAAGAAAATTCCCTGGGGGCTCGAGAGGAAGAGGATCTGAGAGGTAAGGTCAAAATGAGATAATCATATATAAACTATATAATATATATTTTTAAAATCCACTTGAGTGAAAATTTGAGGCCTACATGGCTTATAAAAATGATTGAGGACAGTCCGACTGTGTGGAAGATGTGAGCAAGGAGGGACTAACTAGTAATGGGTGTTGAAAAATAAAAGAAGTGGAGAACCCACTGGTCCAGTGCACATGGAGGAAGAAGAAGATTCCACATGGTGGGAGAAATAGAAAATTAATGAATGGATGGGATGAACCGAGGGAAGATCGGAAGGCTAAAGCACGACGTGGTGATTTAAAAAGAGATGAACGGTCTATATTTGATTATGATGGATCAGACTGCTATGGGAGACATGATGTTTTAAAAAGAAATGAATGGTCGCGATTAGATCTTAGACGGATCAGATGGAATACACAAAAACATGGAGGATATCCACATTCCCTGAGGTTCAATAGCTTGACTGATTGGATGGATCAAATCTCACACGGTGTGATCAGATGACCCAAATCTTCTCCCAGCTAATTTTTGCCATCCCACACCAATAAAAGGAGGATTCCACAACTTCTTTATAAGCCCAGGACTCCGGGCCACATGCCAAATTACTCCTCAACCCTCCTTGTACCACCCAGTATCGGGTTCTTCTGCGGGGGATCTCCTCTTCCCACCCACACCTCCATGCCGCCCCACACGGTGGCATGCTCTGGTCCTCACACGCGCACCAGTGCGCACTTATGGGTAGCTATTCATCCTCTTTATGCAAAACATAGCACACTCCCTGCGTGTGCACCACCCCTGGGCCAATTCCAGGGTTTTTGGGGTGAGAATATAATCAGGTCTTTGAGGTCTGCCTTCAAGGGGGCCCACGGATTGGTAGGGTACTCACCAATATTTTAACATACTAAATGTTTATTTTTTGTTAAATATAAAACTAGGTTTCCATACACATATATATGTGTTTTCAAACCTGTATTTCTCCTATTTTTATAAACACTATTGTTTTAAAACACAATGTTATAAATTAAAATTCAACACATCATATTGAAAACTATATACTACTACTATAAAAATCAAAGACATAGTTTAGTTAAAACCTTGTTTATTTACATCTATGGATGAAAACAATGATAATTGTTTTTTTCAATACAGATAAAATATGTGTAAGGTATTTAAAATACATACCTCATTTTTAATTCACACTATGTGTAGCTAAAATATTAAATCTCTATCATTTTCAATGTTTATAAAAATAGTTTACATGCTTGAAGTTATAAATTCAGTACTTTATGTAAATATTTTTGAAGACTAAATTATACTGAGATATTCTAAATTAATGAACTAGAATGATTAATTTCTATAATTAGAGCTATTAGAACCCAATGGTCTCCTAATGGGAAATGTCGAAAAGGCCTTATATAAACTTGTATCATGCTGCTCCAATTTCAAGACAAATTGAAAAAGATGGTGCTTATCAACCCATAAATGCTCAGTAAAGTTGTTGTGATTTTGTCTACGGTGTTATTCATTATGAAGAACTTGAAGGACCTTCATTATTTACTGGGTCTTGTCATTGTCTTAGGTGGTCTTTCTATGGCTTTGCTAGGGCTTTTAGTAGGTATTTTTTTAGTTAAATTCTCTTTGTTTTGAAGCAATGTAAACATTTTAGTGTTTTATAAGAATGCCTTGTGTATATTTTGTGTGTTTTCTTTAAAAATTGATATTAAGTAAAATATCATCCTACAATATTGTTATTACATGGAATATATGTTCGGGGCATTAAATTTTCCCCCTATTAATGAATTGAATCCTCCCAATTCAATTCATATAACTACTCTAGAAAGACACACTAATGTTCTTCAAAACATCCTCCATCGTGGAGGATCCTCAAGTGTGGTCAGATGAATACCCAAACTGCTTTTCAAATTTTCAGCTTCCCTGGCCTAAAAATCATCTCGAATAGTAAGGGTTAAACTCTTGCTTCACACACTTAGACTTTTAGAGGGAGTCTCAAATGGTTGAATGTTTAGTAATTTCCGAGTGGAAAAAACCTCTAAGAACCCATCAGACTGTCTCTTGTATGAGAATTTCAATGTCATTGATGTGGTCATATACCCTAAAACTATGGATTTGGTGCATGTAGGATGCATGAACGTTCCCTTCCAAGTCATCATCTTAAAACCATACCCTATAAATGAAGTTTCATGATAGAGTGAAGCATAAGGAAATACCATCATGTTACTATCCCCATTTCCTATAATCAGTGAGTTGGATAGTGGATATATGGTGGTAGATATAAATATTCCCTTGGCAGGATCAGAGAATGTCATGACTATTCAATACCATGTAAAGTTGTTTTCATGTTTTTTAGTGGTTTGCGAAGGGAAGGTATTATTCCTCATAGGTTCTGACCATAATGGCCTCTTGTACCTCCATGGGAAGAGATAAGATATGGGTTTTTTCCTTCCATCTGAAAATAAAATTTTTTCATGAACGTCAAATCATTGAAACCCATTAAAAAGCACAAACCCTAAAAAGGTATGAGAAAAAAAGAAATAACAAGTTGTATTTTCATAAAACAGGTGGTAAACATCACCTAGGAATAATGGCTTCCCCAGTTCCCAGTTATATTAATCCCCAAAACAATTTCAAAACTCTCGATCTCCCTGAACCAAATACAACCCGAGCAGTCTGGTTCAATCTTGTGGGTAGACTTATGGCATCTCTAGAGTGAGACATGATGGGTGTAAATCCTAGATACATCAATATTCACTTGATGTCTATAAAAATAAACAAGGCCTCAATTTTAAGGATTTCAAAGTCCATTACTTGACCATTATAGTCATGTAAAATGACCCCCGAAATCCCCTTTCCTCAATTTCAAGGTTTTCACTAGGAGATCCTTGAGGTATGGGATTCCTTCTACTATAGTGAAGCATCTAAAATGACCCCCCCGAAATACTATCCCCAAAGTGTGTAGGATATAAATTGTATGTGAATCATAAAGAGGTAGTCTAAACCTGCTCCTCAATGGAGTTGAAGTACATATGGAGAGTTTGACACATCTTAGAGGTGTTTGCATGTCATATAAATGTGTGCATAGTTTACAATGTTGTCATGGCTGGCTATAGAAACTATGGTTTATGGAGCCCCAATATGAAGAAACAATAGAGTGGTATTTTCATTTTCCATTTTAAAATAAAGAAAACAAAATAATTATTAATGCTCAAGTAAAAGTTTTATTATTCAGTTTTGGTTTTCAAGAGTTATCTAAACCGAACCTATGATACCAGCTGTCCCAAATCAACTATAAAATACTCAATCCCGATGACATATAACATGATGTGTAATTTGTTACAAGAAAACATGCAATGATGTTTTACACATAATTTCCCTTACAGACAATCTTTATGGTTCAGGTTCTGGGAAACCATTCATTTCTGACACGTTTCATTGGGAAAAAAATGATACCTGAAAAAAATGGTTATTTAAAAAAAAAGGGTGAGTATATGATTTCCATGTAAGGGGTTTTAAAATTACATAATAAACCAATTAAAACCATTTTAAAAAATCTATTTTAAAATTTATTATAATACATTTCCTTAAGGAATGTTGTAACACATGTATCATAACTTAACATTTTGTCTAAGAATTAAAATATCACATTTCCTAGAATTCAAACAAAATAAAAAAGAAACATGTTCCAATTATAATCATGCTCAAAATAAATAATAATTATAGTGAAAATTTTAGTACATAATTTAAAACTAATAGTATTATAAGATATGAGTTTAGCATAAAATAATAAATTCAATTTCATCTTTTACTACTGTGAAACATACAATGTATAAAAAATCCTTTTGTATTGAATAAATAATATTCAATAACATTTAATTCTTCTGATTCTCATTAACATAATCTATTTAACCAATACTATTCTACTAGTTGAATTTTATTCTAGTTAATCACATACTAATGATGAATAAGGTACATATGTTGGACTGAATTAAGGCCTCAGTCAAGAAGAATAATGATTAAGGCCTCAGCCAAAATCCATAACTCATAATTGAGAATGGCCTTAGAAAATTCCACATCCAGTTGTATCATGAGACCTAATGATGAATCAGGGGGCTATATTGGGCCCACCCCAACAATACATAAGCCTAATTCATTCCTCATATCTCTATATCAAAGTGCTCATACCACTTTGATTTATTAATTTACTTATCACTTACCATTCCAAGTGTCACATAATGTTTGGTTTTAATTTCTATTTTATTCAAAGTGTCACATACCATTTTTAATAACTTAATTTATCATTTCATATTATTCAAAGTGACCCATACCACATTGAATAATTTAATTCCTAAATCCTTAAAAGTCTATTTGTGTTTGATTACATTCTTTATAATTTACACAAACATTGTAAATCATGAATTCAAGTGTAAATAACAATACTATCTATTGCATGGAAATAATCGACAAGTATTGTAGGCAACACATGTATCAATAACTAGACCACATTAAATGTAAGTTACCACATACAATGATAATCCCTAAATTCCTTTTTATGAATGTAAACATTTTTTTTCAGAACACACAATTCTAAAATTAGGATAATTGAAATTCATATTTAAAACACATGCACATAAATTGACCCATTCAATGAAACAAGTATTAATGATTAGAATCATTTATTGCATTAGATTCATGTGATATATAAAAATAAATAGATTATATCATTCTTCTAAAAATATTAGGAGGGCATACACTAGGGTGACACAAATCTTATTCAATCACCAAAAAATGTTTTTTATGAGAACATAAATAGTTTATAATTAAAATCCAAAGACACGTATTCATATAGTCATATGTACATACAAAAGAATTTTGTACGAAAATATAATTCTTTACATTTAAAAAACTACTTAAACTTTAAAATTCAGTATTTAAGAGTCTTTAAAATCATGTATGTTAAGGGTTCATCTAAACATGTATGAATATATATATATATATATAGATATATATATAAAACTGATTATATAAAGATTTTATAAGGATCATGATTCATATGTGTAAAGACACTTGTTTGTAAATCATTGAATGATATATATGTGGTTTGATTATAAAATATTTACATATAGATAATTATATATATATACTTATAAACATATAGAACCAAAAAACATCACACAACCTTGTAAGACAAGGGGTTATGATTATCATTTGAAATCAAGAATCCACTATCATAGAATGAAACCAGTAGGTTATATACCCAAAAATATGTCTATATATATATATATACTTATACTTATATATAAATATATATACTCAAAACAAATCAAAACTAGGAAATTGGGTCCCTTACATGATTTGAGGAGGATGAGGGGATCAGGAAGGCTCGATGGTGGTGCTGGAAAATTCCATGGAGGCTTGAGTAGAAGAGGATATTAGAGGTCATGTGAAAATAAGATAACTATATATAAACTATACCAAATATATATATATTTAAATTACACTTTCATTAAAATATGAGGTCTAGTTGGCATATAGAAATAATTGAGGAGGGTCTGGCCTTATAGAAGATTTGAGTAATGAGGGAAAAACTAGTCATGACTATGGAAAAATAAAAGAAGAATGTTGATAACACACTAGTACTGCACACGTGGAGGAAGAAGAAGATGTAGTGGGGAGGGATAACGAAAAAATGAATGAATGACTGGGATTAACCGATGGATAATCAGACTACTATAGCGCGATGCGGTGAAATAAAAAGCGATGAAACGTCTAGATTAGATTTTGATGGATCAAATGACAGCGGGAGAAGCAGTGTTTTAAAAAGAAATTATTGGTCATGATTATATTTAAGATGGATCAGAAGGCATACAAAAACATACAGAGGATATTCTCGGCTGGTGAGGTTCAATAGACAGACTGAACGGACAGATTAGATCACACGTGACATGATTAGATGGTCGGGATCCTCTCACAACCAATTTTCTCCATTCCACATCAAAAGGATGAAGCTTCCATAGATTATTTATAAGCCCATGACTCTCGAACACATGCTAGAATACTCCTCCCCCTCCCAATACCACATCGTACTGGGTTCTTTTGCGGGTGTGCTACTGCGACCACCCACGTCGTCATGACGCCCCAAACGGTGGAATGCTCTGGTCCTTGCACACATACATGTACACCCTTGGGGGTAATTATGCATCCACCGTATGTGCGACTTAGTGTGCACCCTGCGTGGGAACCACCCCTAGGCCAATGCTAGGGTTTTTTTTGGTGAGAAGGCAATCATGGATTTCAGGGCTTCCTTCAAGTTGGCCCTCAGCTAGGTGGGTTACTCGCCTATATTTTAACATACTAATTGTTTATTTTTTGTTAAATATAAAATAGGTTTCCAAACACATATATAGGTGTTTTTAGACCAATATTTCCCTTAGCTTTATGGAAACTAATGTTTTAAAACACAAAATTATAAATTAAAATTCAATACATCATAATGAAAAATTTATATTAGTATTATAAAAATCAAAGACATATTTTAGTTAAAACCTTGTTTTTATACATATAGTGATGAAAAAATTTATGATTGCTTTTTCAATACATTAAAATATTTAAAAGGTATTTAAAATCCATACCACATTTTTAATTCATACTATGTCTAACTAAAATATTAAATCACCATCCTTTTAAAAGTTTATAAAAAGAGTTTACATGTTTAAAGTTATAATTTCAATATGTTACATAAATATTTTGGAAAACTAAATTATAGTGAGATATTCTAAATTAATCCACCAGAAAGACCGAAAGCTATAATTATAGCTGGTAAAGCCCAATAATATTTTAAGGGAAATGATCAAAAAGGCCATATATAAACTTGTATAAGGGTGTCCCAAGATGAAAAATATTTGATGGAGATTGTGATTTTCACCCCACTGATGCTCAGTACGGCTGTCATGATTCTGGCTGTGATTTTCTACATTGTGACTGACACAAAGGACCTTCATTATTTACTTTGTCTTATCATTGTCTTAGGTGGTCACACTACGACTTTCATAGGTCCTTTAGTTGGAATTTTTTATTATTTTTATTCTATTAGTTTTGAATAAATTTAAACATTTTAGTGTTTAATAAGAATTACTTATGTTTATTTCACAAAAATTGTTTAAAAATGTAATATAAGTAAAATATCATCATATAATATTGTTATTACTTGGAAAATAAGTTTGGGTCATTATAAAACCATGGTTTACATCGGGGATCTAGAACGGTTCGTATGAGGTTATAAATTCCTAGTTTAAATTTCTCATGGATTATCATTCTATGATGGATGGAAATATAGAGAGTGATATCCATGTTCTTGAGGATATGATTTGGGATTGAATTATTGATTTTAAATGATCTTGGTAAAATTATTTCCCTATGGTTTAATTTTCATTTTAAAATTATTATTAGTTTTGATAGATATTTCTACCTTTAAGTATTTTTATGGGAGGTTATATTGATCTCCCTTATGCTGGTAATAGTTGGGAGAGAGGACCTTGATTGGACTGAGTCTCATTCAAAAGATGATGGAAATGTTGATGTTGATCTAGAAGAGGTTTGTCATAGAATTGAGACATTAGAAACATTTTCATAACATAATTATTGGACACTACTATATGAGGTTGGTTATCATGTTTTTCTTTATGTTTCACCTTGTTTGGGAAATAATCCATTAGTAAATAAAGGTTTGTTGGGATTGAGTTTTTTCAGATTCTTTATCATTTTGTAACAACATGGAATGGTGCCATATCGTTTAGACTTACTATATTACTTGAATTTGATTCAAAATGTGATTTATTTTCCCCATCATGGGAGGTATCACCCAGATCCTTCCCATGTGATTAGATGGAAGGGTGTTTATCCTGATATCAATTTTACCACTATTAAGTTAAAAGTTTCTATTTTTTATCACCGGGATAAAATACTGCATTATAAAATCATTAAATTAGTTAGGTTACTCATGTAGTGCTGATGGGATAAGCACAAGAGGTCTGAGCAGTAATCATTGATGAGTTAACAATAACCTTCACTCATTTTGGTTATATGATCATGAAGAATTTTTTGGAACATAATTTCCTTTTTTCGGAAAATATTGTAATTCCATATGGGTCTTATTTATGCATTAGTTTGGCCTTAGTTTTTCCCTATTAGGGTCTAGAAATATTCAATGGATCAAAGTTTGAAAATAAGGGAATTTGATAGAAACTATCAAGGCTTGCGATCAATGTGAAAAGTTATTTAACTATGGTATAACCATGTAATATACTTATATGATGTTCTGATGGAGTTCTCTATGGTTTTAGCATGGTTAATCAGACCATGTGACATGGCCAGTGAATTGTATGGGGTATCTGGGGGTTCCCAGTATCTGTCACATAGTTTATGCATGGTTAAACTAAACCGTGCATCACCCAATGAAAACTGTTCACCTCTAGATATGATGGACTGTAGAAACACATGACAAAAAACTTAAATTTTTATTTATTTTGAAAAGACACAGGGTGAAAATGATAAGGAGGGTATAAAATAGTGAAATCCAAAAGCAACACTAATAAAAAAACTAATCCATTCATAATGAAAAAAATATAAGATAAGGAAAAAGAAATATATTTTTTAGGGGAAGACATGGATGAAAATAAATTCACTACAATGTTCTCATCCTACCATGTGTGAGTGATCTCAATGTGATTACCCAGAATCTATTTACACTTCCTAATGATATATGCACTAATCTAGGGAAACTGGCCTATACCTGATAATTTTTTTAAATGATTAAAGAATCCATATCCATAGCATTTGGAATGGTTTGTCTCTAATTACATAGTTCCAAACCCATTAATATCCCATGTGCCTCAGTCTGTAAAGAATTTCCCCTGTCAGAGAAGGCCGAGAATGCTGCTAGGAAATACCCCTCATGGCTCCTGATGACTTCTCCACCACATATCTCACCCAAATGAGAGACCTGTTTGTGTTAATCTTGAGATTGAGGAGGAAAGGACTGAAATGGACACAATGCACATATCCCAGGTCACAGTCCTGATTAGATAAACATTGGTTCGAGGCAACAACTCTTACCGATGGGGTAACACATCAATCTATACATAATTGGACTAGATCTGGAAGAAAGTTCTTCATTTTGAAGATGATAAGAGTCTAAGAACCTATTAGGAATTGGTAGCACACATCATTCATAAAATTCCATATAGTCCAACATCCTTCTAGGAGGATAACAACCCTCAATTTCTTCTAAGGTCCATGGTTACCCACTCTTTTAAACGACGAATTGAGAAAATAATACTACCTCCCGCCTTGCCTATTTCAACAGGAAAAAGCACTGAAGTCCTACCAAGCCCAGTTGGGCAACTGTCAATCAAAGAAGAGATACACCACCATTTCTTGTTTGGGATCATGGAAGCACCAACACCTGGAAGTAATGCTCAAACCCATATGTTGAACGATATCTTTAGTGGGAAAAGAATGATTACTCACCCGCCACAAAAAGAAATTAAATTTAAAAGGAACCTCCTCACACAATAATAATACACCCATGGGTCATCATTGGATGCATCCCACCTCACATAAGAAAAGTACTTAATTGAAAACCCACACGACATGTAGCTTGTAAAAATGAGTTTATGAGGATCTTTATTAATAACAATGTTATTGAAAGAAGCGCATTGATTCTCATCAAGAATGGACAGAATAAAACTGGGCTGACCTCTTTCCTCTTAAAAAGAAATATTCAGGGAGGGGAACCCTTGGAACCACAACCATCCATCCCTCCAATAATGTAGTTAGAAGTTGATGTCCCCTCTTCCCACCATCCAACTAAAGTGCTGATGCAGGAACTCCATGTATGGATGAATCGGGTTCCAAATCATAGAAGGTTGATTCCTTTTCTCATTCACGTTCAATCCATACCTGTCCTCCATTTTCCTTCCCTATACTATTTTTCCATCCATAGCCTCCATTTAAAGTTTATCATGGATCACAATCATGGTGAAATACACACTCCCCAAGTTAATTCCCCCTTCAAAGAGCGGTCTTGAAAGATACATTCTTGAAGCCTAGTGATATCTACCTTTCATCTACCCATCCAAAATGAATGACACCAATTTTTTTTCCATGTTGTAAATCACACTGTTGGTAAACTTTAAGGTGGAAATTATGTGTATGGTAATGGAAACAAGAATACTATTCATAAGGGTTATGCGACCTCCAAAATATTGGAATCCGTTTTTCCATTTGTCGATGCACCCTATGATCTTACTATCTAGCTTGAAAGAATGATGAACTCTAAGAGAAAAACGAATCATCAGCACCTCAAGATACTCCATATGGAATGGTCCCCTTATAATATTTAAGATGGAATCTGTGAACCTTTACCATATTTCAGAGGTATTCTTGGTTGTATAGTAATGGCTTTTGTCCATCTTCACCACCTTCCCACTCCACATGAAATAGTCCCCTAGAATCCCATTCATCCTTGTACTAACTTCCTACTTCCATTGATAAATAGAATTATTTCATCTACAAATATAAAATGCGAGATACCCCCTATTGCATGCCTATTTTGCTATGGGAGGACTTTACCCGTGTGAAGACCCCAGTTGATATAATAGCTAAGACCATTTAGGTAAAGGATTAAGAGAGTGGGGGAGAGGGAATCCCCTTTCCTGATACCTCAAAAAGCCTTAATGAACCCAAATTGTTTACCCATAAATGGGGTTGATATCCATGCCAAACTAAAGAAAAGAAAAATAAGATCGCTAGTCCAGTTGTAGAACCCTATGCTATACAACACCCTTAAGATGAAACCCCATTCCACCCCATCGTTGGCCTTTCTCATATCTAATTTGATACCCAAATTACCCCAAACGACCTTTTATTGATGTCTCCAACCATTTTTTTCACCAAAATTATATCCCCCTAAATTTTCCACCCTTTAATAAAACCATGATTCTTAGAAGTCTTCCATGTTTTCAAGTGAGGGTCCATACTTTTGTTGAGAATACTAGCCAAAAACTTGTGCAGCATATTGCATAAGATTATGGTCGGATACTGAACAGTGTATTATTGGTTTCACATCTTTGGAATCAAAACCATCTTTGTTAGACATAAATTACGTAGAAAATTTCCACCCCAGATGACGTTATGCACAACCCTCACTAATTCACCCTTAATAGTGTCCCATGTTGCCCTGTAGAAGGATCCTGAGATGTCATCATGTCCAAAGTCAGTTTACAATGTTCCCTTCCATTGATAACCATGTGACCACCTATGAATTCAAAAAAATTGGGATTTTACCATATGCACTATTCATTTTATTACCTAATCACCCCCATTATTATTTTGTCTCATCATAAACCTTCCACTTCATTTTAGAGGCCCCTCCCCAGGGATTCTTGGTTGAATTCCTTCATTCTTGATAGATCACATCGATGTATCTTATGGTTTTCATTTGATTTCCACTCTACTATGTAGATAAATGCTAGATATATTATTCTCTCATCTTGTTGAAATCTAATTAGGCACTGATGCTAGATCTAATGTGTTTGATAGTGGAATAATTTTTTATGTCATAGATCTCGAATCATGAGGACCTAATATACTCTTCCCCAGTCTCTGATTTTGAAGGTGATTTATGCTACCTATATTTTATGTTAGGTGTTTCTGTTCAATGGGATAATTATATGAATTTAGTACCATTATTATAAAACTTATTCTATTTATAAACAAAATTTATGTAAAATTTTGTTTTAATACAATTCTTGTAATGATAATTTTTTCAAAGGGGGGTTTCATTAAAAATACTTTTCCACTCCAAGTGTTTGAGTATATTCCGAAATGATGGTTTTTATTTGGAAATGGTTTTTAAAATACCGATAGGGTATGATTGGATTTAAAATGTTTTATAATTTATGATCATTAATTTGAAATGGATTTTAAAAAACACGGAGGATTAGGAACCTTAGGTGCATCAAGAAGGAAACATTAGTGGCCCCAATGTTTATGGAGTCACTAGGGGTTACATTAGAGAATCGATGGACTCTAGAAGGACTCTATTAGTTGGTACCAATTAATTATGGGTTTGGGATCTTTAATATCTAGTATGTATTCCTATAGAATAGGTCCCAATTTGGAGTGATTTTTCATTTACAATTTTATATTACATTATAGAATTAGTCATGGATTTTTTTCTCACATGTTTTCACATGAGGACGATTCATATGGGTTTTAATGAATGATTATTCATCAATTTGTGGATACATGTTAATTTATGGTGTGTGGAAATGATTTCATGTTTTATCACATATACTTTTCATACACTGAGGTTTGTGGATATAAAATTATTTTAAAATAGCCAATTGAAATAGATTTACAAATCGGTTTTTATATATTAAAATCTATTGTAAAACCGTTTCTCTTTTTAAATTTAAATCTGTTGCATTCTTGATATTATAATGTAACACCTCGAGCTTCCACGTTACGCTTCTCTTTCAATAATGCAATAGCTTTCATTGTACGCAAGTATGAGATTCTTACACACCGCGACCAATCAAAATAGCCATTATGAATAGTAATAGCCACTTTTTGAAATTATATATATTTTATATTTCAAAATGGACTTTATTTTTGGATTCGTAATATCTATATTATCCTATGTTGAATTTTTGGTATTTTTCTGAGAACTTCCAATTTTTTATGAATAGTGAAAAATACTTAAAACCAACTTTTTTTAATCAAAATAATTTTTAGGGATAAATTATACTATTGAGTGGTTTTAATGTATAATTAGAATATATTTTTACCATTTTATCCAATGGTGGTCATTAGAATTAATTTCACTTCGAAATTGGACATAAAAAATTGTCAATCTTTTGATATATATTGTTTCTAAAAAACAAGCTATTTGTTGTGACAACGGGAATTAATTATAAAATTAATTAATGCAACTTATATGTTTGTAATTTCATAAAATAGACATCATTTTTGAATTCGGAATATCAATTATAGCTTAGGGTGAAATTTTGGCGTTGTTCTGAAAAACTCCTATTTTTGATGAATAGTAAACCACTATGTGGTAGTTAAAAACAGATTTTTCGTTTAAATAAAACATTACCAATTATGTGATTTTATTTTCAAAAATCTGACATAAATGGTTGTCATTAGAAATTAAAATGTGGTTCAACGGGATTAAAATAATTTTTTAGTGAATAATACCTTTTACTTTTAATTAATCGCGATTAAAGGTAATTAGTGAAATTTAAGGTAAAAATGATATTATAAAAATATGAAAATACATTTACACTTGCTCTACCCTTATTGGATGAGTCATTTATGACCATGAAAATCCATGGGTCAACTTGGGTACCCCATGTAGCCACTTGGGTAAGAAAATGACATTAATAACTTTTTATTTAAAGTAAAAATAAAATTGTCCCAAACATGTGTTGTTTTACTAAAACAATTCTTACATGGGGTGAAATAAGTTAAATTTTTGACTATAAATATTAATTGGAAAGATAAAAAGATTTCATACATCATGGTAATTTTTTTATAATTTTTAGACATTAAACAAATTAAATTTTTAATGACACAATGAGGATGCAACGATTACATCATTAATTAACGATTTAAATAAAATGAAAAGATAATGTAAAATATAAGGCTTAAACTTGTCAAGAACCTATTGGATGAGAATATTTAGAACCCTTATCACCTTATCCTAGAAATATATCATTGTGGGACCTTTGAAATCCGAAAATCACTTCATAATAATGTAACATTTCATTACTTTCCAAGAGTGCCCCTCCTCTCCTCTTATTAAAGGCCCCCACCAATACCACCTTATTCACACATTCCAAGCCATTTGGTTCGGCCAAACTCTGCCCAAATACTCTCCCAACATCCCTCTATTACTCCTAGAACCCTCACGTTGGGCAGAAGTCTTTCCAAGGAAGCCTTTGGCTCAAATCAAAAAGAGTTACCCGATTTAAGGTCATGTCTTCTCTTGTGTTCTTTTGCTTTATTTTGTTTCTCCAACCCCCTAAGATATTTTTATTAATTTATTTTATAACAACACCAGTATCTAAAATATACTAGGATTTTTTAGGAGAAGTATTTCATTTACACTTACACACACCTTCGTCTAATGGTTAATGAACATACTGTTTCTGTGAGTGGCGAAATACTGGCTCAAGAAATGATGATTGTCCAATATTATTTTAACACCTCTCATGGTGGACATTAAGATGTCACTATATTTATATATGATATATATTATGTTTATTTTTACCTTATGCTTCTGTATTTCTCATTTATGGCATACCTTTATGATTTCCATTATGGGTAAACGTGATAATTTCATTTTAGGAAGTGCGGACTACCACCCCCTCAAAGTGATTTGAATCATTAATTCCATATGTGGGATGTATAAATAATGGAGTAAATGATATTATAAATGATATTATACTGGAATTATAGTATACTTTTATATAATTATAATTTCATTCCATTAAATATGAAATAGAAATAAAAGTTGCGTTCATGCATACGTACGGCTTACCATCTCCATGAACGGTGCATTTCATTTCTTACCTCTAAATGTTATGTAATATTATAAATGCATGTATATACTGGATATATATGATATATATGATATCTACATCAGGAATATAATTCTGTATATAATGGATATTCCACCACATGAACAACTTGTAATTGTAAGAAGTCTATTTTTGACTCAAGTACCAAAGATCGACAAAACGAACGTTATTATCTTAAATAATTAAATAATGTTCATAACATGGTAATAAGTGTTATAAAAGGAATAATGAACCTGAAAATGTTCTTAGGTAAGTATAAATTAACTTTAGTTTATTATTTAGGTGATTAAAGAATGGTCGAGTCAAGTTGGACACGAGGTAAGGGAACTTCATAACTCAATTTCTGTTCTTAAGGTTAATCTACTACTTTCAAATTATGTCATGATATTATTATGTCCTATCTTGTATTTATACATTCTTTATGTGTACTTATAGTGGATAAACATAATAGATCTATTTCATTTAAAAATGATCTTTGTAAGGGAACATCTTAACCAAATTTCCAGTATTTGGGTTAATCTCCTACTTTCAAATTATGTCAGGATATTATTATGTCCTATCTTGTATTTGTACTTTCTTTATGTGTAATTATAGTGATTACACATAATATATTTATTTTATTTAAAATATATCTTTGTAAGGACTTCGTCTCAATCTCCTTTCATTGAGGCATATTTTGTTTTATACACAACTTTCCATTATATGGTGTGTAAACCCCTTTGACTTTTAATTTTATTCAAAAGGAATCTTTTTATACGAGGCATTTTACAGAACGAAAAAAGGAATGTTTTTTTGCAGTACGTATTCAGTGACAATGAATTCTTTTCCGCCATGACCATTATTTGAGTTTCGACTTCTTCTCCAAGCCATAACTTTTCTTAAATGATTTAAAAAAATTGAGAGATATTTCTCTCATATGTATGAAAATCCAGTGAAAATGTATACGTATTTAATGCAAGCTTAAAAATGTTTTTAGAAAGCCCAACTCTCGAGTGTGGTAGACAGGAAGGGATTGGGAGTGGACCCATCATGGCCTATAATTATTTGAGTAGTCTCAAAATTAGTTATTTTGTTTTCAGAAGCTTGCATAATGTTTTAAAAAAAACACTGGAGTATATTTGAGCAATTTTATACGTAATTATATTCTAAAAAAATTGCATCGGAAGGTCTCATGAGAAAAAATAGTGTCTTGGCACGAGGCCTTGACAATATATTATTTGTAGTCTTGGCACAAGGCCTTGGATACGTGGTTATGATAGTCTAGCATTATGCATTCCATCATTATGAAAGTGGTTATTGATATTTCAAGTGATTATTCGACCAGTAGAATATCCATGTAAAGAAGTAAATGGAATTATCTCATTTTACATTTTCCATATTATGTTGATGTAAATGTTTAAAAGGCTTTTTTTAGTTATACATTGCCTTAAATGTTTATGTTTATTTATAAGAGCTTCCGCTAAATTGTTATCCTTACTGAGCATCTGAGATCACCGCTTTAAATGTTTTATTTTTCTCAGGATGTGAAGAAATATTTTATGACTGACTTGCAGGGATAGTCTGAAAAGGATATGGGTGTGGACTACGAAGACTATGTTATCGTAGCATTTCACGTTATGATGCAATGTAACATTTATGAATGTATCTAGTGTTTCCAAGGCTACTAAGCTAATAGGTCTTTCGAGAATTGATATTTTGTGATCATGCCAATGTTATGTAATAATGCACCGACTCTAGGTAAATAGGGTCGGGTCGTTACATAGAAAGTGTATAGATTTAATGATAGTATCCAAATATGATTTCTGATCACACAATAAGTTTTCCATTGGCTGGTTGTATATGTTTTTGATGGACTTTGGTAAAGGGTAGGGAATGATGTAGCGTGATGAATTATCTTTTAATATGTTCCTTTGTTGATGGATGGTTTATAGGTGACACTTAGTCACATAGAGACTTATTTGAATAATCAAGCTATAAATTATAGTTTTTCATGTTTGTCTTGAATTTTATGGATCATGGAAGTATAATTTACTTATGTTTTTTACACTGGTAGTATGTACAGTTTCTATTATATTCATTAATTTTTTATGTTATCTAGATTCACCTCCCCATAATGAAAGGACAACCTAGGTATCATGTCTAGTTGATTCAGGTAATATTGTTATAGTATCTTTCCTGACCATCACAAAATTAAAATCATAGTATTTGGGCCTGAAGAACATAAAAAATTAATCATATCATAACATATGTAATAAAACTACCTTCATAAACTTTTCATCGTATCATAAAATATGGAAAATATACATGTTTCTTAATAATATCATCATTTTATAATACCATAACCCATGTAAAAATAAGAATATTTCAAAATAATTTAGTCATGGTATAACATATGGAAGTGAAATGAATTTTATAAACATCTATTCATTATTAAATATTTTAAAAATGAAAAATTATTGTATCATTGGTTTGTATATACAATGAAGTATAATTTACATTAAAAGAGGTCATCATAAATAGAGGATGACTATGAAATACTAGTTAGAACATTTCTTGAGAAAAATAACCTTTTAAATATGAAAAAAACTTTATTCATTAAATAGTTTGAAAATTTATTTATTTTCAACTAACCATGGAAAATTATTATGTAATATTGAAAATAAATATTTTACATTATTGTGGTAAATTCTTCACATGACGTAAACATTAAAACAACGATTCCTTTCACATTTTTAGTAAAATAAAAATTGGAATTGATTGTAAAATGAAATCATGATTCCATTATTTTTTTCAATTATGATACATGGGTAATTTATTATAACATATAAATATGGTAAAAGGAATCTTATTTTTTTTTATAAAACATGGTTTAGAAAGAAAAATGGGTTTTCAGCCGAAGGGATAAAACAAAGGCGGTTTTTCTTAAAAACATTATAATGAACTATTAAGTAGTGTAAAATAAATGGAAAACATTTATTATTATGACATAATCACAGGAGAATAAAATTAAAATTTTTAACTAGATATAGATCATAATATATTTTCCTAAAAAACATAGACATAAATAATTCTGGAAAATGATGATATTATATCATAAAATCCTTAAAAATTTGGTAACTTTGATTTGAATGTCCTAATTAAGGAATAATATTAAATGAAACAGAAAATATAATGAGATTTAATAAATTCTTGATATCAAATTTCAATTGTACTCTATTTATACCTCATAAAATAATATATTTTTATAAAAAAACATATGTCTCAAAGAAGGTAGTTTGTGAAAAAATAAATTACTGATATTGTAACTTATTAATTGTTTAAATTATGAAAAATATATCCAAAATGGATTTTTAAATATGCATAATATATAGGAGAAGAATCATAAAATACATTCATAGTAGGTATATAATCCATATTAAATAAATAGTCGGTGAATGTAGTATATGTCCCATAAAAGTAAAAAGTGAGACAACAATCCCTTATCGGTTAGTAAAATTTTGTATCATAAGCCAAAAAATTGAATAAAAAAGCGTTTGAAATAGTGAAAAGGATTATATTAATTATATAAGACAACATAGGTAAATTATATGCACCACATAAATGAAATGGGTGGTGAATTATCATATGTACCTCAAAAATAAAAGAGTGATTAGAAATCCCTTAC
The DNA here is from genome assembly GCA_963277665.1 of Viscum album. Taxonomy (NCBI): domain Eukaryota; kingdom Viridiplantae; phylum Streptophyta; class Magnoliopsida; order Santalales; family Viscaceae; genus Viscum; species Viscum album. The sequence continues at coordinate 31,284,371 of OY728162.1, read as the reverse complement.
GTTGTGTCTCAAATTCATTTGTATAGGTTTGAAACCCCAATATAATAAATATAAGATTGTTATAAATAAATTATATATCCATTATTATATTTATAATACCATATATTATTTATTTATGACCATTCGTTGTCATTTAATTACAATTCCTTGTTAGAATCATCTTTTGGGTAATAACAAGTTATTTTTCGTATAAGTTTTAATTGGTTATTTTTTGTATTATTACATTGATCACATTTCCATAATCTCATGAATAATCATCATTAATAAATTATAATATTTATACATAAATTATAAATTTATGATCAATCATGAATGATGGTTTTTTATAAATGAAGTATGTTACAATCATTGATTTTTTAGGTCATTTGTATACATGAATAATGACTCCATTTTTCAAGGAGTGTTATGCTAAGTAGGTGAGTAATATTTTAAAATAATATAAAGATAACAATATCATTTTATTTATTAAAATATAATTATCAAAATCATCCATGTGCTGTCTTGATGAAAACAGATAGTCACATCTCTTATTGGAAGTGGTGGTCCAAACCTACAAGAATGATGTAATCATCATTCAAAGAGTGAAAATGTAATAAAAAAATTATATTATATTTTCAAAATGATAGGTATTTCATGAATATCATAATTATGTCATGTATATCACATATATTAATTAAATTTATCTTTATTATCATCAATTTAAAGTGTTACAAAAAATATAATCACAATTCTTCGTGATGTAGAAGTTTATTGTACACACGAGTGAAGTTGTCGGATCCCTGATGAGATGTAAAGTAAATAAAATTATATATGATATAATTACTCCATGGGTATAATTATACTATACCTATAATATATATACTTTATATACATAATCATACCCTACCTTTAGAGGTGGTAATAGAAAAAAAGTACATCGGTTCGTGAGGTGCTAGTCCACTGTATAGAGAAATGATGATTTCATAACTGATTTAATGGAAGTGGGGATGGTTATATGTCATTAACATAACATAAAAAAACAAAAAAACACAAAACAAAATAGACACACACATGTAATATATGATTTTTATTATATGAAAATGGTTTTATAATATTTTATGGATGTGGAGGAGGAAATAAAATAATAAAACCCATTAAATAATGTGACCTCTTTATCAAGTAATATCCTTAGATTTCCATCAAAATACTTCATAGCTTGGATTTATTCAAAAGAGAAGGATTATATGATGTGAATATAGAATTTAGGAAGTTATTATGATAGGTAGTTTTTGAACAAAAAATTGTTTTATAGTAGTCAGATAAGAGGATAGGGGGTTATCATTTATAATTGAGGTGAGTGGAAAACTTCAAAAATATTTAAAATAAAAAGTTGTAACCTAATTATTTACATTAAAAAAGAATAAAAATGAATTATTATGAAAAAATAGACCTGATATTGACTATATAATTATATAAAATATATTATAGATATGTTTTTAGGTCATTTTAACCCTTATAGTTTTAGTTAAACCCCCCTAACAAGCTGATGTTTACCTTAACCATGGTAATTAATTTTTTATATTTTCACTATTTCCTTTTAAAAAAAATTACATTTACCATATCATATAATATAAATTATGGTTATTCAAAATATCAAATAAATGTTTCCAAATTCATTTCACATAAGTGGAAAGAAGTTATATAAAATTAATGTCACAGATGTGATGAGAAACAAGTATTCAAAGATTAAATATTCAAATGATTACATTGATGTTATATCAAAAGTCAATATGAAAATGATTAAAATAAAATAAATTCAATTAATATATAAAAATCTAAAGTAATTTTAATATAAAAACATTATATAATATAATTTTCTTTATAAATAATATAACTCAAACATTATTTTTTAATTAAAAATATGTATTTTCAACATTAATCAAAAAATTAATCTTTCACAAAAATTCCCAAAAATTCACCCTATGATATTTTTTACATGATGAAAATTCTACATTATTTTAAAATAAATTTTTAACATGTTTCCTATTTTTTTAATATAATTGTACAATAAGGATACAAATATTCTTTTTAGAAAAATATATTTTAAACTTAAAATTTGATTCATTATTATTACTTGTCTAGAAAACAAATAAGATGAATGATGAAAATTTTATTTATTATATTATATATTGATTAAATTAAAATAATTCACACAAACTAATTTGATTAATTTATATAGATAAAATGTGTTTGTGTCCATAAAAATAGTTTTTCATAAAAATATTTCCTTTATTTCTGAATACTTTCTATTTTCATCTCTAATTAATTGGTCACCAAAGAATTAATTTTACATACATGTTTCGACCATATATTTTAATAATTTAATTAAACTCTTTATATATTTAATAATAAATACTAGGTTATAACTATCATATTTTATTTGTCCAAATCATGTCACTATATTTCAATCCCTTTGTTCTAATCCCATTATCTATTTAATTTTATTCATGGTATGCATGTGTCACAATATAATTCATAGATGAAAGAGATAACTTGAACTATTGTGGAATGATATCTAGGTGATAAATATCATATTTTATTTTTCCAAATCATGTCACTATTTTTCATTCCCTTTGTTCTAATCCCATTATCTATTTAATTTTATTCATGGTATGCATGTGTCACAATATAATTCATAGAACTTATCTTCCTTGAGAGTTGAAAATTTCAATTTCTGATCACTTGAAATATTGTGGAAGAGTACCATTCCATTCATAAGTAATTACAAACACATTGTAATTTTATTTACCCTAAATCAATAATGAAAAGAATATCGGTATCAATAGATGACTAAATCCACCCGGTCCAAAAAGAAATTTCAAAAAAGAAACATTATGCATTTTGAAGGTAGATTCGAATCATGAAGTACTTGGATTCCCTCTTTAATCCCCATCCAAATTGCATTTGTTCCACCAATTAATTTGGGTAATTGAAACGACATCAATGGTTCTAACAAGTTCTTGAATTTTTCCAAGAATTAAAAGATTATTAAAAAGAATAAAATAATTAATAGAATTATTTCAGTGGCCATTTTGAAGCTAATTTTCAGTTTTTGTCTTGAAAAATATTATGAAAAATTGTTGAATGAATATTATAAGGAAATTTACCTTGTGTAAATTTATTTCAACTATAAAAAATAATATGAATCACCTCAGTGCGTCTCACATTCAAGATTTTGGAAATATACCATGAAAGGGTAATTCTAATGAATTCTTTGATATTCTCTAATATAGATGATTCGCATGTCAATTTTGCATAAAAAATATCTAAAACCACAAGATCAAGTAATGAAGCAGTGTCACTGGACAAAAATTAATGATTTATGTCTTCCTTGTGATGATTTCACAAAGAACATTTAGAATATAAGGATAATAAAAAAATAGTAGATTGAATTTAGTTGGAATCATGGAATATACATTCCTCTATATAAGAGATAATATGGTTTGTGATAACTAGTGTATTCAAACTTCTAGTTCATCTATTGATTTTTCTAGTTGTTGAATTTCTATAATACGAAATTTATGCTGAAACACCACTATTAGTGGGTTTCATTATCAACAAACCACTACCATGAACAAAATTATAATTGCAAATAAAACATCTAATAGCATTAGGAATCACCACAAATGGTTTATGCGATTGTTCTATGATAGTAGTCTCTAGATTTATAGAATAATGGATGACATCAAGGATATACATATGGGGAATAAATATCCAATATTCACCTTATATTTCTATAGGGGAGTTACTGTTAGAATGAAAATGTGAACATGCTAATATAATGCAGATTGTAGCCTTGAATTTAGGCCAAATATGGGCTCCACAAAATAAAAATTCCCTAATTTTTCCAATTAATAATGGAACTATATAAACCGAGGGAATCTTATTTTCCATTTATAATACTACACATAAAATGTATCCATAATGATTCATTAAAATATAATTATTTTTAACACTAAGACCCCCTAGTCAAAGGGATGAAAACATCGCTTCTACGAAATAGTGATGAATTTTCATTGACTAATGTTTATACTATATATGAAACTATTGATATAAATATTAATACTTTTATGAAGGGTAGATGGCCATATGTGAACCATTAATGAGTTGATATACTTATATACAATCACAACATTCAAAATACAAACCCTAATAGCCATTGAGAAGTCCTAAAATTTCATTGAATATAAATGATTTATGATATTCACAAAAATAATATTGAAATAAAAAGCATGGGGTTTACCAAAAAACATTGGATCACCAAGATAAGTGAAATGGAAAAAACCTTCATGGATTCCCAAACCTTCAATTATGTCCACCATTCTAGCCAAAGGGGTATTATTTCCAAAACTAATGAATTGTTTTTTACAACTTATCACTTAACCCAAAATATTTCTATAATTAGAAAGGAACTATTTGATATTATCAAAATTTAAATTATTTAATTGAGTGAAATGAAATATTTCTTCAATATAAAATATATTTGTGGGAGAAACTAAACCTCGAGCAGCACTAATAGATTATATCTTTTTGTGTTACTCCTTTTTTAGAATAAGACTACATAAGTAATCATCTTACAATAGAGAAAATAATGGATGAGAGGAGATCAAATTTTTTTTAAACCTCTTGAAGAAATAAAATATCCATCATGAGAACCGTTAGTGAGATCTGAAATATGTGATGACCTCAAAATGATATTTACCAACTTGAAAATTCTCCAATCAAATACATACCAAATGAATACCTTATATAATAAACCTTAATCCATTGTTTCAAATTAATTATTTACATCAATGTTTAACAGAATATCACCTCCCTTGGTGAAATTTTTGAAATGATTAACACATTTATATTCATGATGATACATTCATATATTCACCTTTCATTGAAACATATAAATTCATTATTGATACCATTTTTAATATATATTGACAAGTCTATTAGAATTGATTTTTCCAATTATATTTTGGATTCTCTTCACAAGGGAAAGATAACTAAATATATGTTTTTCATTTGAATTTTGAACAATAGGAATGAGGGTAAGATATTTTACACAGATTCATTGAGAAATATGTCATCCGTTAAAAAATAGAATGAATATCTTGTAGACATCAATCTGAATGACATCCCAAAATATTTAGAAGAATTAGTTGGTAAATATATCTAATAAAGGTGAACTATTATAATTCTAACCAAATATGACTTTCATGAACAAAAAATAAAAAGTAATTGAGATAATATTATCATTATACTCATGGTTAAATTACATGACAAAAAAACCCTCTTAAAAGTGAAAACTGGTTGAAAGACCATTGAAAGGATATAGGTAGAACCAAACAATATAATGAGATAAATTTATCTTATTTTCAAAAAAATACCCATTATAATTTAGAATAGAAAATGGCCATTTTATTTTTATATCCCTTAGTAAATAATTGATAAACATATAGTTTCTACATCATCCTTTATGCATTTATCTTTGATGTTTACCTTTGTATTATTACCTTAATAGATATAATACTGTTTTAATAATTTGAGATCATAATTTACTTTTATTTTTTAGATGAAAATCCAGGGGTTGTGCAATTATCTTGAAAAAAATGTAGCACGGATTCAAGGATTGAAATGTATTTATCAACATAGATGATTCAATCTCTACTCCACTCTTTTATATTTTTTAAGAAACATAAATATATGGAAAAAATGTAAGGAATAATACTTATCATTTAAAGAGACAAAAGCGTCCCACACTAGATTTGTTTACATTTAGTGTAAAAAATACAACATTTATTGAATACGAATTGGAAAGGATATTTGATCTATATTTTGGTAAAATTCACAAGAATATGATGATGGACAAAATAAATTATTTCAAGGGATGAAAAAGATATTTAATTAGAGACATCAAGATCTTCCTCATTGATGAATGGCCTACCATGTTTTATAAGAAACATTTTTTTTCAAATTATTCATGTATATGTTTTACTTAGAAACCACTAGATTCAATTTATTATTATTGTTAGGCTCAATACTTTCATCAAATTTTCTAATTGAAGTAGAAATATTGGAAATACTTTTCCTTTAATGTAGAAAGAGAAGAGTATTAAACACCCCAAGAAGTGTGAAAGGAACATCAATGGGACCACTCAAAGAAATATTATTCTTTTATAATTTTTTTATATCATGATATATATGATTGAACAAAAATATGTAACAAATTTAATGTAATACCAAGAATTTAAAACCCACAGAGACCATATATTAACATAATTTGTTATAGGACAACCCTTCCAAACCTATCTTAACTAATACCTAAGTGATTTAATCCTCTGTGGAAGAATGATAACCACCATTTAAGTGAAAACTGATTATTTCAAGAGAAGAAATCTATTATGAAGGAAATGCTTTTTGGCTGAGAAAATCTAACAAGATCAGGATTATTCTTCTGAAAGAAAATCATCAACAAATAGATTATTTCATGGTTTTACAAATCCAAACAATTTTAGAAGAACATCCTCATTTATACATATGTCTATTGATGGATCCCTCTTTTTAATTCAAAATTTCCTTACCTCCTCTCTGATTTCCTAGGTGCAATAAATTTTTTCACATCCAGGGCCGATAAGTCATCACTTCCATGATATTAAAAATTTGATGTAGATTTATTGTTACCTTTAATTTCATATTTTAAAGGTGTAACAAAACCTGAATTATGAAGTTCTTTATCTAGAGTGGAATTTTACCCTTATGAATTCCCTCATCCTCTACTATTATATGTGAATTTAAGGATTCCAACATGATAAAAATGTTATTAGTGTTTCCAACAAGTTTATAGGATTTCAAGGGACTTCCATAAAACTATAAAGTAACAATAGTATTTTTAGGCTCCAAGATGGGGACATTTTTTTGTAACTTAGAATATCAAAAATATTAAATCAATTGGAAAAATTAATATTTCAAAAAACCTTATGGTGTTATATTTTACACCGTGATTAATGAATTTCTCCCATGGAATTCATCACTTTCTTAAAAAAATTGAGGATTATTATACATAATTAAATCTTCATGTTAGCACATATCTACCTTATATTTTTCATATATCTATAAAAAATTCACCAGTATGGTTGTCATATTTTATAGAACATTCTCTATTCATTCCATAATATCATCTAGTTGTTCCTTATAAGATATATCATACATCATCGATATGACCATATAGTTTAGTACATGTGTTGGAATTTTATGTACTTCCTCAAAAGAAATACGTGGAAGAAATATAGAACCTAAGATATGTTCATTGGAAGAACCAATGTATAATAATTGGTCTCGATATAATCAAGAATATAAAAGAGACCAATATAACAGGGCTTAGAATTCCTTTATATCATAAGAAAAATTTCTTCATTTGGTTTTTATTCGATCAATTTCTACATCACCTCTTAATTTATGAAATGAAGATTAATTTTTTTATGCCGAAAGAACTAACGGATCACAAGATCCATAATATAATGAGAATTGATTCCTTATATCCCTTATTATCATCATAACAAAATGGGTAGAAATAGTTGTCTAGTATGGATAAAAAATTATATGGTTAAGTAATAAATGAAGATCTAAAACCTCATATAATGTTAATGATTGGTCATTACATTAATTTTAAACCTCATTGGCAATCATAAATTAAAAAAATTTAAATATTGTCATTAATTTCTCAAAATTACCGTAATATTAATCACCCATATATCATAAAGTTGTTCTATATTGTAACATACTAAACAGGTGAATAATTTCTTCTTGTATTCCCTTGAAACATGATAACAACCTAAATTACCATAAAATCATATTGATATTATACTTTATTCATCATTCCTTATGTGAAACCAATGATTTTTAATATATTTCATTAATCTAATATCTCTATAAATTCTATCCATATTAACATAAATGGCATTGTCTATAAATCATTAATATGTCCCAAGGTCATCATCACTATCTAATATAATTAATTCATATATATCATCTCTTTATTCAAAATAAAAACCATTTACTCACAATTAGAAACTAATTAATGTTTTTCATGACTTAATCATGTTTTTCCCCTAAAATGTCACCTTTCATAATAAATCACTTTATTATTTAATTAATACCAATTAGTATTTTCTTGAAAAATTCTAAAGGGAAAACATATTAAGAAAAATACTAATATATTTAATGACTCATAGAACATAAATATTGAATTCCAATACATAGACAAATGAATCATCACATTTCATTCTAAATTTTTTTTACTAGGCTTCATCATATTATTATTCAATACATATTTCATATAGTATTATATAGGGGTATGTATTAATAATAATAAATCTCAATTTAGTAATGATTATTATTTTTAACATAAACAATAACGTTAGAACACCCCAACATTCAAGGTATCTTCATCATCAATAGTATAACCCTTACTCTTACCACCATACTAATTCACTTCACAAACTTCCCCCTAGCAAATTGATTTTCTTAATTTCCATAATTTCTCATTTAAACCATTCATCCATTGATAATAACTCAGGTAGGAAAAAATTCTTTTCCACTATGTTAATTGAACGCTTAATTCTCCCTTAGTGAATTTATTACACTACTACCTTCTTCCCCATACATAAAACATATAGTCATTGCTCTAAGACATTCTATAGAGTGATTCTTCCCACATTCTCCATATATAAGATACAAAAGCTTCTTTCCTCCATGGTCTCCCCTGCCTTAATTCTAAATGAGAACTAGAATTCTATTATTTGTTTAGTATGAGGGCTATTTAAGGTTCACATAGTTAATAATGTTTATTGATAACTGATTATGAATAATCATAATATCCTGAACTCTAGTTATCATCCCATTTGCTTGGTCATTAGAAAATTATCCACAACATTCATTAATAAACCAGTCAGTTTTGGTTCTTATAATTAACGAAAACCAAAAATCATAGTGTGAAAAATGATAACCATAATGGGAAAACAAATAATAACGAAAATGAATTATTGAATTTAAAAATAATGATGCCTTATTTTAAATATACTAATCCTTAAGTTAGTATGAGGTCATACATGAGAATAATCTATTTAAATTCTTAATGTGTGTTTGTAAAGATTTATTTTATTTATAATGTATATCCCCTATCTGTTTCAAACCAGGTGTGTAGAATGGACTATTACCATGCATCATGTGATGATCACGTCCAGACCAATACACCTTTTTCATAGTTATTACCCCAATGTACCTCTATGAAAGATCCACATCCACTTGTAGTAACTATACATTGATTTAATTACATAGAATCCACCTCTTCTATCCTTTACCAAAATTATAGGACAATTTCCAAAACATTAATTCATAATTATAGTTATCGTTAGATTCATACATATAAATATCATTAGATATATCCCATGTATTATCATTTATTACTTATCATCAATGTTTATAAATGTCAAATAATCCTTTCATAAAATAAAAACCATAGATACTAAGACTTCTCATACACAAATAGTAAATAGTTTTAAGTAAATATTCAATACATTACACAAACACAATCTAGAGAACCATAATTTTTTAGTTCCATTAGAGACCAATAACACAATATGCTAATTTTTTGAAATATTATAAAAATATCAGAAAATGATCTTCCCTTTTTGTATTCTTTAAAAAAATACCCTTGTTAAAACATAGGGAAAGGAAACATAAGAATGAGTGAGATGACATTCCTGTTAAGGTTAAAAAATTTATATAAAAAATTACAAAAATAACTTAAGGGTGTGGGAATATTAACATTGAGCATAATATTTGAAAACCATACCATGTATACAAAATAAGTTAATATTTAATTATAAGAAAATAATTGTAATTTTATAAGACATAAATCATAATGGAATCAAATAACATGAGACATGAGTTCATAACATCGACATAAAACATGGATTAGTGGAATAAACATTAGATTATTACATTGTAAAGATGTATGACTTGAAAAAAGTAAACCAATTATGTTATGGATATAATATAAGGCCCCTATATAAACTTAATAACATTAAACTAGGTTCATGCCTAATATTATGGACATGAAATATGGGCCCACACATAACCATGTGTACATGTAATCAAGATAATTCATTACATGGAGAACATTTAATCATGTTCATTCATAACATTATGAACATATAATAATGTTCACACAAAACATTATGAACATAAAATCATGATAATGCACAAAATTATGAAAATATAATAATGTTCACCTATAACATATTTAATTATGAGATATCCTTCTTTACCTAATGTTTTGGATAGATATATGGGTCACAGACATCAAATAATGAGAGTCATATGTATGTGTTCCACAAGATATTAAATATTTCATTATATCATAACACATTAAATTAAATTAGTTTAATAAACATATCATCAGACCACAACCTATGAAAGAGATACATGTTTCATAATCATTTCATCATTTAATTATACCATAACCGATATAAAAAATCGAGTATCATATGTATTTTATAATGGTATACCCCAAGGATGAGAAATCTGTTTCTTAAAAATAATTTAATTATAAAAAATTTATATAAAAAATTAAAATGGTTTCTTAAGTTTATATCCATGTGAAAGTATAACTTACATTAATGAATGACATCTGAGATAAATAATGATTTTGAACGTTCACATGTAACATTTCTAGACGAAAATAAAATTTCCACCTTGAAAACACCTTTTAAAATCATAATTCAATATGAAAATTCATTCCATTTAAAATAATCATGAAAAAATATAATATAATCCTAAATAAAAATAATGGTCTTGATGGTATGAAATTCCATTCATTGTGTAAACATTAAAACAAATATTCCGTCCCCATTTTCAGTAAAAGACAAAAAGAATTATTAAGAAAACAATATGATGATTAATTTTAAAAAAAATTTTTTAAAAACTTAAACGAGGGTAAAATTGTAATTAAAAAACTAGTTATAGAAAAAAAAAATTTGTTAAAACATTTATATAAAACAAGGTTTTTGAAGGAAAATATTTTTTTGACCAAAGAGTAAATTTAATAAATTGTTTCTTCAAAAAATATGACGAATTCATTACTACGTAAGGAGAGGAAAATGAACTGAAATTTTTTATTCTTGATAATTAATCATAAGAGAAAAGAATTATATATAAGAATTAGATATATATCATATTATTTCATCATCATAATTGTAAACATAGATAATTCTGATAAACGAATAGAATATATCATAAAATAATTAGCAATTTGGTAACATTTAATCATATGATCCAATGAAATAATTACATAAAATGAAACTAAAATTATCATGAGAATAAGTAAATTCATGACATTAAATTTCCATTTAACTATATTTACAATTTATAAAATAAGATACATTCAAAACAGAAAATAATTCTCAAAGAAGGAAATTTGGGACAAAACTCTTTTATAATTTTTGTAATTTTGAACTATAAACCCCATTTACTATATTTACTCAAATTGATTTGTAAATAAAAATAATTTTTAGGATGATAATCCTAAAATACATTAATGGTAATTATATAAACCTCATAAAATAAATAGGTTGTTAATATGTCATTTGTCTCATAGAAGTAAAAAGTGAGACAAAAATCCTTTACTACTTCAGTAATACTTTGAATCGTAATCTCAAATAAATAATAAGAAAACTAGATATTTAATGTTTATTAAAAGATAAGATTAATTATATAACACTTCAAATGTGTGGTATATACACCATAAAAAAGAATCTTGTCTTTAATATTCACATGTAACCCCACAAAAAAATGAATTAATATAAACCTCTTAACATAATCCTAGACTTCCTCCCAAAAAATTTAAACCTCCAATATAATAAATATTATTTTATTATACACATTTTATAGAACCATAATTATACATATTATACCACATATGATATAATTGAAACCATTCAGTACTAATTTATTAGAAATCCTAGTTAAAATCACATTTCAAGAAATAACCGATTTCTTTTTCATATATTATTTGATTTGTTATTTTAGGTACTCTCAATTTGATAATGGTTACATAATATAATAAATTAGAATAAATATATAATTATAATATTTATAAATTAAATATAATATTATAACTAATCATTACATATGGTCTTGAGAACTGAAGTACGTTATGATCATGGATATGGTAGGTCGTATGTACACATGATTATTATTTCCATTTTTCAATAAGCATTGTAGAAAGTAAGAATGTATTAAATTAAAATCATAAAATTTTAAAAATATAATATTACTTAATTAAAATATACTGATTCATGTCATACATGTGGTTTGATGAAGAAAACAAAGAGTCATGTTGTTTCGTGAAGGTGGTAGTCACACCTACTCGAATGATGTTATAATCTTATTATCTTTCTGTGAGTAAAAAGGTTATAAAAAATTTAATATATTATATCTTAATAATGATAAAAATTTCATGAATATCATAATTATTTAATTTCTTTCACTTTTATTTATTAACATTAATTTTCTTATCTTCTAAATAAAGCTTTAGTGAACAACGAATAACATCGCTTTTCTGTGCGATTGTTCAACTTATAGAAGTTGGAGGTTATCATATCTTATATTTAATAAAAATAGAAATAATAATAATATATGATATATTAAATACATAGTTATAATTATATTATAAATATCATATAAATAATTTATATCCATGTTTATAGCAAACTCTGAGAGGAGTTAATTGAAAAATGAGTGACATCGGTTCGCACGGTGGTAGTGCACTACACATACGATTGATGATTATTAACATATTTGATAGAAGTGGATATAGTTGTAGGTCATAAAAATAACATAAAAAATCTAATTATATTTAATATTCTTATTTCATTATATTTATGGTTTAATAATAGTTTATGGAGGTGGAGGAAGAAATAAAATAAAAAATGATCATTGAAGGATGTTACCTACTCTTCAGTTTTCATCCTTAGTTTTACAAAAAGATCCTTCCTAGGGTAGAATACATCCAATAATATGTCTTACTAGATGATATCCATGAATTTGGGAAGATATTGGAAGGTTATTGGATAAACCAAAATATTATTAATGTATGATTAAGAGAGGATAGGTGGTGGCCTTTTAAAATTGTGTTGAGTGGCACAATTGTGATTCTTTAAAACAAAAAGCGTTTTCCCACAATTTTGACATGCCACATGGGTCAAAACTGGAGTATTATAGAGATTTATATATTATAATGTAGAAATATTTCCATTAATTATATTACATACAATTATTTAAATCATTTTAACCCTTATCTAATTATTCTAACCCTTAGTAAACCCAGTATTACTATAACCATGGTCATTATTTTTTAATATTTTCACTATTAATATTGTTCAAAATTAGGTTGAATAAATGTGATAATATAAATTATTCTGATTAGAAATATGGAATATATTTTTTAAATTTATTTCATTGAAGTAGAATATTTTAATTAAAAATTAATCCGATAGAGCCGATGAGAAAGAGGGGTTTTGAAGATAAAATTTTCAAAAATTTACAATGTTTTCATATCAAGATCCAATATAAAAATGAATGAAATGAAATTAATTGGATTAATATATATATATATATATATAATTTATTTAATTTTGTTTTAAATCCAATTTTATATATAATTTAACTTTATAAACAAATTAATTGAAAAGACGGTTCTCATTTAAAATTTAGTATTTTTTACTCTTAATAAAAAAATTTATTCTTAAGATAATATCACAAATTCAACATAATATAATTTTGAAATGAATATTCCATGGAATGAATTATATTATTTTAAATTAAATTTTCTATTTGTTTTCTTAATTATTTCTAAATTTTGTGCGCAATAGTTTGAGAAAAAATCTATTTTAGAAAACTACTGTATTTAAGAAGAAAAGTTGTTCAATATTTATATATTTTGTAGAAAAAATTTTAAACAAATGTTAAAAATTTAATTTTACATACAATATGAAATTTAGTTGAAATAAATCACCAAAAGTGTTTTTTCAATCTATTTATATAAGAACATTGTAGTGTACAAAAATATTTTTTTTCAGAAAATTATTTCCTTTATCTACAAATATATTTTATTATCTTAAATAATTAATTAGTCACCAAGTAATTTAATATATATACATGTATAGAATATATATTTTCATTAATTAGTTAATAATTTTCATATATTCTATTCTAATAGCTAGGTGATAATTATCATAGTAAATAATGACATTTTAATTGAATTTTACATTATGTTTATACTCAGTGTAGAACATATCACTGGTGACTCTTAGTGTTGCATGAAATAAAAAATATAAAAATATTTAAATTTATTTGAACAATAAATACTTCAGAAAATATTAGTGTGCTACAAGAATAACATAATTTTTTAAAGTAGCCTAATTCTCAATATGATTTTCTTATTTTCTAAAATGGTGGGAAATTGGACGAACAATGTAAATCATGACTACTACAAACTATGCACAGAAGCGTTCTTAATATGATGGAATATGGGTTGGAAAACATTATGAGTATGATGAATGAACATTATCAGGTTATTTATAATAACATTAATCATGTATAGGGACAAAATTCACCTTGAATGGAAAACCTTGAAATTGAGTCCTCCATACGTCAATGAACACATTATATTAGTGTATATGTTGACCTATTAATTATGAAATAATGGATTACCTCTTAATAGATAATGTTTTCTATACACAATTTTTTAAAAACTATATAACATAACCTTAGTATTAAAAATCTTAGAAAGGGAAGCTGAAAAATGGTGTGTATTGATTACTAAAACAAATCTAATTGGGGAGATTGAATCTCTATAGTGGGAAGAGTTCAAGAGAATATTTCTCAGTAAATATTTTACCCATTCAATGAGAAAAAAAATTGAGAAAGAATTATTAGGGCTAATGTAGAAGTAAATGAATCATTCAGATGCTATTGAAAGAACATTACATGACATTGTTGGTTCACCTTTAGATTTTCCATGGATCTTAAAATAATGGTTTATGGGTTCTTTAGTGGACTCAAACCCCATATATGGAGTAATCTAAGAAAATCAAGACATCGAGAGCTATGAGGAGATAGTGAGGAGGTATTTGATGTTTTAATAGCGTTTTTATATATTCAATTGTAACGCCCTGACCCCTGTTACCTAGAGTCGGTGCATTATTACATAACATTGGCATGATCACAAGAAAGATCAAATCTCGAAAGACCGATTGGTTTAGTAGCCTTGGATACACTAGATATAATCATAAGTCTTACATTACATCATAAAGTGAAAAACTACTACAAAAATATATTGTCTCCATAATCCACACTCATATCCCCACATAATATCCCTGCAGGTCATTCATAATTTACTTCTTCACTTCCTGGGAAAAATAAAACATAAAAAAGGGGTGAGCTCAAATTCCCAGTAAGGATAACAATATAGCGGAAACTTTTATAAATAAGAATAAACATTTAAGGCAATTTATAACTAAAACAAAAGTCTTTTAAACTTGAACTTCAACATAGTATGGAAAAAGTAAAATGAAAGAATGCCATTTACTTATTCACATGGATATTCTAATAATCTAATAATCACATGCAATATCAATAACCACTTTCGTAATGATGGAATTCATAATGCCAGACTATAATAACCACATAGCCAAGGCCTCATGCCAAGACTACAAATAAAATTTTGCCAAGGCCTTGTGCCAAGACACTAGATTGTCTCATGATACCTAACGATGCATCGAGTAGCTATAGTGGGATCCACCCGTCACTTACTAAGTCAAATTCATTCCCATATGAAAAGGTTTAAACATAACATAAACATTCGTATTAAAACTAGCATATGAAATGTCAACACTTTCTCCATAAACCAAGAATGGTATAAAAATAACACATCCATAGTAAAACATATCACAAAACTGTCTATACAATACAAAAGTTTTGTATCATAATAAATAAACTTCAAATAAGATTAAAATCCATCAAAGGATCTTTACATAGATGAAATCAAAACTATTTGAGAGAAATATCTTTTTTTTCTCGAAATCATTGAAAAGTCACACATTTATATAGGAAGTAATTTAAAATAGATTTTTGAATAAAAGTGTCCCATAACACTTTGAAAATTTTGAAAATAAATATCATTTAAAAGACTTCATGTCCATATAAATAAATCTTTAAAATCATTTTGAAAACATGGACATTAATTAAAAATATTTAGAAAGATAAATCTTTAAAACATTTAAAATTCTGATCTTGATAAAGAGTACCTTTCACAAATTCTGAAAATATTCATTTTGAAATCATTTAAAAGTAACATAATTATAAAATAAAACATTTACATTGAAAATATTCTTATAATCTTGTAAGGGAAGCTTTGACAATTTTATAACGGCGGTAAATATCCGCACCCGCCGTATAAGTTAAAAAAACTATTCTTACCTTAATCCTGTCGAAAAGGTTAAAAAGCACCTTGTTTGGAAAACGACAGAAAGATTCCTTTATAAAACTCTTATAAAAATTCAAACAAGGGTATAAATAACTTAAACCCATATTCTTGTAAATGGTGAAAATGTTTTGAAATACATTTTGAAGAAACAAGAATGTTGATGATAAGGAGATCCCAGTAGATTATTACGTATAAACAACCTCGGATAATGAAGAGATTGTGAAATAACACTTACCTCGTAATTTTCTTTGGTTGGGGGTAGGTTAACCTCATTTATAATGGTGAAATAATTGTTATTAAATTATACAAGAATCATATACATTAATATGATATCATATATGATCTTTTAACATTGATTTGTTAATAATATCTTAGTATTATCGTTGTTTCGGGTGTTATCTTACTCATTTTCTTTTATATGTTTTGTTATGTAAGCCATGTTTGTTACTGATAGGTTTTATCTTAATCATATCCATAATGATATCAATTCCATAGATACTATTATTAATCATCAAATGAGAATTATACTTGAATGGATACGATGGAGAATGAATCTCATCGCGTTCGTGGAGACGGTAGTCTGTACGTACGCACGAGCGATAATATCATTATTTTGATATTAAAATAATATATAATTGGATTGTATATCATATATACATAATCATTATCATGTTATCTTTATTATTTAAATGAGTTAAACATCATTATTATACGCATCCAAATAATAATTTATGGAATAACAATTACACCACGACGTGGAGACGGTAAGCTGTACGTACACATGTATGGTGACATGTTATTTAAAGGATGGATAGAATACTGAATATGGTTGTACCATATTTATAATAACATCCCAATATATATATGATAATGGAGTTATTATTTTATAATGGTAATAACAAAGAAAGAAGAAGTGGAAGAAGAAAGGAACTTGGAAAAGGGTGGTGAAATCATTACCTCTTCTTCGGGTTCTTCCTTTTAATTTGATCAAAAGGTCTCCTTATGTTGGCTTTATGATCAAAATAAGGACTCTAGATTGTATTGAGGGAAGTTGGGAGAGTATTTGGTTAGAGTTTGGACGAACCAAAAGGCTTTGAAGGTGTGAAGAAATGAGAAGGAGGAGTGCACTTTTATAAGAGGGGTGAGGGGCACCTTTAGAAAAGCTAGAAATATTAATTTATAATAAATTCATATTCGGTTTATAATGGCTACAAAGTGGATTATTTAAATTTTAAGGGTTGTATAGGTCTAAAAAAATTCAACCAATAGAATTTAGACATGTTTGGGTCATTATATTAACCTTATATTTTAGTTTTAACTCTTAGTTAATTAGTTTGACATTTACCATGTAACTTTGTATTTTTATATTATATAGTAAATAAAATTACTATATACATCCAAGCGACCCCAAAGTGGTCCATTAATGATACACCTATCATGATATAAGTCTCTTGGCCGAACCTTATATTTTTAGGAATTTAATATCAATTAATAATATAATATTTGTTTTAAAAACTCTTTTATGTCAATTTCGACACTATTCAATAGTTGATTTTTGTAGAACTCATAACAGAATTATGACTTCGATAAAAGTCAATTAAATCAATCCTAATATGTAATATTTTCCTAGAAAATTATTTTAATTCATTAAAAGTCTCAAATAATATTTCTTTGGGTATTTATAATATCAATTATTTTAATGTTTCACTATTATGGTAATTACAGCATCACCATTGTGTCATATATAAATTAAAATATTTAAGGTCTAAAAATTATAAATAAATTACCATTATGTAGGAAATAATTTTATCTTTATAATTAATATTTATAGTTGAAAATACAATATATAAAACCCTATGTAAAAATTGTTTTTCTAAAAGATATATGCTTGTGTCATTTTTGTACTTATTTTAATTTAATTAAAATAAAGTGTCCCTATCACCTACAAGTGGATCTATGGGGTCCCAAAATCGACCTAAAGATGTCTATGGTCGAACATGTATCAACCAATAAGGTTAGGACACGTTTTAGGGTAATTTAGTGTTATTATAATATTATTTTTTAACTCTTATTTACTGGATTTCCCCTAACCATGGTAAATAAAATATTTACAGAAGTAATTATTCAAAATGTCAAAAAATAAAAGTTACCTATTCACACAATTTGAACATCCTGATTCCAAATATGGAATCCATTTTTCCAAATTAAAATCACAGAAGTGGCAGAAATTAATTTAAAATTAATTCCCGTTGTTAGAACAAAAAGCGTTTTTAAGAGATAATAACTATCAAAAGATTGACACTTGTTTATGTCCAATTTAATTTTAAAATTATGTCCAATGACCAAAATTGTATTAAATGGTAAAAATATATTCTAAATATACTTTTAAACCACTCAAATTCATTATTTATCACTTTTAATTATTTTGATTAAAAAAGTTGTTTTTAATTAAAATTTGGTAATTTTCACTATTCATCAAAATATTAAAGTTATCCAAAAAGTACCAAAATTTCACCTTAGGCTAAATTCGATATTATGAATCCAAAAATGAAGTCAATTTTGAGAGATAAAATTTCAAAAAGTAGGTATTACAATTCATAACGGATAGTTTGATTGGTTGTGGTGTGTGTTAAAACTCGAAGTTGCGTACAACACACGCTACTATATTATTCAAAGGAAAGCGTACCGTGGAAGCTTGGGATGTTTCATATTAAATTTTTTGATGTCCCCATTTAGTCAAAAAAGTTTTAAATATTGTATTTAAAAAGGGTTCACTATTAAAATTTGATAAAAGTGCAATACTGAAAATGAATTTTATCTTGCATTATGTCTAAGAAACTCATAATATGGATTCTAAAATTATAAGGATATATTAGATTAAAATTTAGTTAATACTATTCATAACCTCTTTTGAATGTATTTATTGGTAATTCATGGTGCGATTGAACTCGGTGTTGCGTGTAGTTCAAGTTATTGAATTATTTTAAAGAAATAACACACTATGAAATCTTGGGGTGTTACATCCTCCCCTCCTTCAATAAATTGCATCCTCGCAATTTGAAATTGTTCTTTGAAAATAAAAGGTTGAAAATAGAAAATATCCTTGTGGGAAAACCCACATCAGATATTAGGTTACTGAAATTTAGTCTTAATATAAGGAAAAGAGAAATGAAATGGTCACCACCAAATTATGATCTCGATTAGGATAACATTGGTGGCAATTGGAGACATATAATTGGAGAAAAAACGTAAATATTTATAAGTAGTGATTGAGTTCATCAATCACAAACAAGTGTAAAATTAAGGTCTTTAAATTCATCAATCTATGATGATTAGAAATACCATCGGTTCAACAAAACATAGGGTATTAGGATAACACATTTTTGGTTTTAGGATTCCTTAAATAAAGTATAAGAATTAATTTCATCATAAAATAAGAGAAGAAGAAAAATATATTCTTGACAAGTAGAGTTCTATCCTTTATCTAATTTCTACCACAAACTCATCTTTCACTCTAAAAGATAATAGAACGTAAAAAAATATTCTATTTATCCTATTCGTATAGGGTAAAAAAAAAGAATTTATAATTCATCTACCAAATCTTTTAAATAAACTACATTATTTAATCCCAGAGATCACGTGGGTTAGTGGTAGGTGATACACCCTTGTCTCCCTTCGGTTGTGGGATCAAGTCTCGCGGCCTTGCCGGACGCGACGGGTTTCCGCCCGACCTCCGGGTTGTCCTTTTATGGCAATAAAAAATAATCCAAACTAGAACTATCCAAAATAATTCAGTCCAAAATTTATAAGGAAGGTAAACACAATGAAGATACCTTTTTTTGTTGCGTAATAAAATGTGATCACCTTCAGCGTGTATTCTTTTAAAACACTGCAACATCCTGAATTACCATAAAACCTTATTGATTACATTTATGATCCCTTATTCCTTAATGAATAATAGATATACTCCTTCAATCCAAAAATGTTTTAAACCCGAACAATGATGGAATATAAAAATCATTAATCAGTTTCAAGGTAGTCAAGAATATCCAATATAATTTGTCCAAAACAATCATGTATTATTCTAAAATCAATAACTCTGTATCAGAACCATATTATGGTTTATCTTTCTCTCAACCATATATTTTCCAAAAAATTAACCTGCTATTGAGTCACTTTTCTTTGTTCCACACAATCTCAAGTCCATAATGAAATAGTACTGTAGTACAATCCTTATATACTCCATAAGTATTATAACAAGTACATTGTTGATACAAAACTCAAATGACATAATCAATATAAGAACTCTAATAATTCCTCTTCTTCTATGGTAGTATCATAACTTGATTATTATCCAATAGCATCATTTGCGGCATAGTCTGATTACTGGGACATAGGTTCGCGTAGTGTCCAAACTCCGTGCAAATGAAGCATTATACATTTGAAACCATTTTCTTACCCTTGCAGTCATGCACTTTGTGCCCTTTTCCTCCACACTTATAACAAACTCCCATTCCTTTCAGGCAAGTTCCAGGGTGTTTCTTTCCACAGTTATCACATATGGTAAAATTCTTCTTTTCCCTCTTCCCTTTTCCATCTTTCTCTCTTCCATCCTTTTCTTCTCTTGCTTCCCTTCAAAGCCATAGGACTCAATAAACACTTTACTTATCTTATCAACACATGATATTATTTCTTCATATGATTATAATACATGCAAGACTATTTCTCTTATAAATTCTGGCTTAAGACCATGAAATATACGATCTTTATTTCTCTTTGTATCATGTGCATTGCTAGAGTTCTCATTCCTTTTACTGGGCGCCATTTCTAAACAATGACATACACTAGATTAGTTTATGAATAACAATACCTAATCCCATACTTGTAAAACACATAACAAAAATTAAATAGTTTATGGATATAATCCATAATCATAAAAATGTCTCCTTTGAGGAAGTATATACTCATAAACCCTTCATAATTATTTGTAAAGAAAATGAGAATTATTCTAAGCATATCCCCCAGGAGTGTCGTAACCAAGAGTGCAGCAAGACCCATTGTCGTGCACCATTTCCCGTTTAAGTCTAGCTCAAAGCGGTGTTTTCGGGTTTTACCCCTAGGTACATCTGTGCCAGAGCCACCTCTACATGCTCATTTCCAGACAGGGATGTATTTCTCAGAAAACTCACAAAATCTCTACAATACCAAAATTCTAGGAAGTTCTTCTTTACTAATCCTCAAAGTCCATCTTAGGTCTATTTTCCCTAATCAGAGTTTATCTAAATCTAGCTTCCAAGGTTTGTACTAAACTTTCTCTGATACCAACTGTAACACCCCGACCCCAGTTACCTAGAGTCGGTGCATTATTACATAACATTGGCATGATCACAAGAAAGATCAAATCTCGAAAGATAGATTGGTTTATTAGCCTTGGAAACACTAGATATATTCATAATTCTTACATTACATCATAAAGTGAAAAACAACTACAAGAACATATTGTCTCCATAATCCACACTCATATCCCCACATAATATCCTTGCAAGTCATTCATAATTTACTTCTTCAATTCCTGGGAAAAATAAAACATAAAAAAGGGGTGAGCTCAAATGCCCAGTAAGGATAACAATATAGCGGAAACTTTCATAAATAAGAATAAACATTTAATGCAATGTATAACTAAAACAAAAGCCTTTTAAACTTGAACTTCAACATAGTATGGAAAAAGTAAAATGAAATAATGCCATTTACTTATTCACATGGATATCTACTAATCAAATAATCACATGAAATATCAATAACCACTTTCATAATGATGGAATGTATAATTCCAGACTATCATAACCACATATCCAAGGCCTCGTGCCAAGACTACAAATAAAATTTTTCCAAGGCTTTATGCCAAGACACTAGTTTGTCTCATGAGACCTACTGATGCATCGAGGAGCTATAGCGGCCTCCACCCGTCACTTACTAAGTCCAATGCATTCCCATATGAAAAGGTTTAAACATAACATAAACATTCGTATTAAAACTAGCACACGAAATTTCAAAACTTTCTCCATAAACCATGAATGGTATAAAAATAACACATCCACAATAAAACATATCACAAAACTGTCAATACAATACAAAAGTTTTGTATCATAATAAATCAACTTCAAATAAGCTTAAAATCCATCAAAGGATGTTGACATAGATGAAATCAAAACTATTTGAGAGAAATATCTCTTTTCTCGAAATCATTGAAAAGCCACACATTTATATAGGAAGTAATTTAAAAGAGATTTTTGAATAAAAGCGTCCCATACCACTTTGAATCATTTTAAAAGGAATATCATTTCAAATACTTCATGTCCATATAAATAAATCCTTAAAATCATTTTGAAAATATAGACATTAATTAAAAATATTTAGAAAGATAATTCATTAAAACATTTAAAAATATGATCTTGATAAAGAGTACCTTTCACAGATTCTTAAAATATTCATTTTGAAATCATTTAAAAGACACATAATTATAAAATGAAACATTTACATTGAAAATATTCTTATAAGATTGTAAGGGAAGCTTTGACAATTTTATAACGGTGGTAAATAGCCGCACCCGCCATATAAGTTAAAAAAACATTCTTACCTTAATCCTGTCGAAAAGGTTAAAAAGCACCTTGTTTGGAAAACGATGGAAAGATTCCTTTATAAAAATAATATAAAAAGTCAAACAAGGTTATAAATAACTTTAACCCATATTCTTGTAAATGTTGAAAATTATTTGAAATACATTTTGAAGAAACATGGATGTGGATGATAAAGAGATCCCAGAAGATTATTACGTATAAACAACCTCGGATAATGAAGAGATTGTGAAATAAACCTTACCTTGTACTTTTCCTTGGTTCTGGGTAGGTTAAACTCTTGTATAATGGTGAAATAATTGTTATTAAATTATACAAGAATCATAAACATTAATATGATATCATATATGATCTTTTAACATTTATTTGTTAATAATATCTTAGTATTATCGTTGTTTCGGGTGTTAACTTACTCGTTTTCTTTTATATGTTTTGTTACATAAGACATGTTTTTCATGGATAGGTAGTATCTTAATAATATCCATAATGATATAAAGTCCTTAGATACTATTATTAATCATCAAATGAGAATTATACTTGAATGGATACGATGGAGAATGAATCTCATCGCGTTCGTGGAGACTGTAGTCCGTACATACGCACGAGCGACAATATCATTCTTTGGATATTAAAATAATATATAATTGGATGGTATATAATATATAAAGAATCAATATCATGCAATATTTATAATTTACATGAGTTACACATCATTATTATACCCATCCAAATAATAATTTTTTGAATAACAATTACACCACGACGTGGAGACGGTAAGCCGTACGTATGCGCGTATGGTGACATGTTATTCAAAGGATGGATAGAATACTGAATATGGTTGTACCATATTTACAATAACATTTCAATATATATATGATAATGGAGTTATTATTTTATAATGGTAATAACAAAGAAAGAAGAAGTGGAAGAAGAAAGGAACTTTGAAAAGGGTGGTGAAATCATTACCTCTTCTTCGGGTTCGTCCTTTTTATTTGATCAAAAGGGATCCTTATGTTGGATTTATGATCAAAATAAGGCCTCTATATTGTTTTGAGGGAAGTTGGGAGAGTATTTGGGCAGAGTTTGGCCGATCCAAAAGGCTTTGAAGGTGTGAATAAATGAGAAGGAGGAGTGCCCTTTTATAAGAGGGGTGAGGGGCACCTTTGGAAAAGCTAGAAATATTAATTTATAATAAATTCATATTCGGTTTCTAATGGATCCAAAGTGGATTATTTATATTTTAAGGTGGTTATAAGTCTGAAATCATTAAACCAATAGAATTTAGATAGGTTTGGGTCATTATATTAACCTTAGCTTTTAGTTTTAACTATTAGTTAATTAGTTTGACATTTACCATGTCACTTTGTATTTTTATATTATATAGTTAATAAAATTACTATATACATCCAAGCGACCCCCAAGTGGTCCAATAATGATACACCTATCATTATATAAGTTTCTTGGCCGAACCTTAGATTTTTAGGAATTTAATATCAATTAATAATATAATATTTGTTTTAAAAACTCTTTTATGTCAATTTTGACACTATTCAATTGTTGATTTTTGTAAAACTCATAACAGAATTATTAATTTGAAAAATGTCAATTAAATCAATACTAATATGTAATATTATCCTAGAAAATTAGTGGAATTCATTAAAAGTCTAAAATTATATTTATTTGGGTATTTATAATATCAATTATTTTAATTTTTCACTATTATGGTAATTACTGTATCACCATTATGTCATATATAAATTAAATTATTTAATGTCTAAAAATTATAAATAAAATACCATAATGTAGGAAATATTTTTAGATTTATAATTAATATTTATAGTGGAAAATACAATATATATAACCCTATGTAAAAATTGTTTTTCTAAAGGATATATGCTTGGGTAATTCTTGTACTTATTTTAACTTAATTAAAATAAAGTGTCCCTATCACCATCAAGTGGAACCATGTGGTCCCAAAATCGACCCAAAGATGTCTATGGTCGAACATGTATCAACCGATAAGGTTAGGACACGTTTTAGGGTAATTTATTATTATTATAATATTATTTTTTAACCCTTATTTACCGGATTTACCCTTAACCATGGTAAATAAAATATTTACCGCAGTAATTACTCAAAATGTCAAAAAATAAAAGTTACCTATTTACACAATTTTAATATCCTGATTCAAAATATGGAATCCATTTTTCCAAATTTGAAACACATAAGTGGCAGAAATTAATTTAAAATTAATTCTCGTTGTTAAAACAAAAAGCGTGTTTTTAAGAGATAATAACTATCAAAAGATTGACACTTGTTTATGTCCAGTTTAATTGTAAAATTATGTACAATTACCAACATTGTATTAAATTGTAAAAATATATTCAAAATATTCTTTAAAACCACTCAAATTCATAATTTAGCACTTTTAATTATTTTGATTAAAAAAGTTGTTTTCAATTAAAATTTAGTAATTTTGACTATTCATCAAAATATTAAAGTTATCGTAAAAGTACCAAAATTTCACCTTAGGCTAAATTCGATATTCCGAATCCAAAAATGAAGTCCATTTTGAGAGATAAAATTTCAAAAAGTAGGTATTACTATTCATAACGGCTAGTTTGATCGGTTGTGGTGTGTGTTAAAACTCGAAGTTGCGTACAACACACTCTACTGTATTATTCAGAGGAAAGAGTATAGTGGAGGCTTTGGATGTTTCATTTTAAAATTTTTGATGTCCCCATTTAGTCAAAAAGTTTAAAATGTTGTATTTAAAAAGGGTTCACTATTAAAATTTGATAAAAGTGTAATACTGAAAATGAATTTGTTCTTGCATTATGTCTAAGAAACTCATAATATGGATTCTAAAATTATAAGGATATATTAGTTTAAAATTTAGTTAATAATATTCATAAACTCTTTTGAATGGATTGTTTGGTAAGTCATGGTGCGATTGAACTCGGTGTTGCGTGTAGTGCAAGTTATTGAATTATTTTGAAGAAATAAGACACTATGAAATCTTGGGGTGTTACACAATGGTTTAAAATTCAAAATGAAAATAATAGTTAAATAGAGCCAACTATAAGGAATAATTTTGAACATGAAGGAGAATGAATGGAACTTTAACTTCCCACTTGCCATGAATATGAGAAGAAACGTTCAATAAACTATTTTCTTAGTAGTGCAAAGTGATATTTGTGCGTAAGAGGCAGACATATATCTTAGAACAATCATAATAAGGTGAAACCTCAAAATATCAGTTCGAACAACAAATCGAAGATGGATCAAGAAAACCATTAAGTTCATTGATTAATGTGTAAATAAAATATTAACACCACAAATCAAGGTAAAAATTAAGAGTAATGGTGGGAAATCACTATAAAATTCAAAATTGTCCAAGGGAGAATTATTTTTCTTTCATAATAATAATCCAATAAGTAAAGTCTCTAAATGATGTGTTGAAAGGTATAATAATTATTTAATTTATATATTTTTGTTATTTAGGTCTCCAATAAGGATTATCTGATCATAAAAGTTGTATATAAACTCCAATATCATATTTGGAAAGTATTATCTTATCAAAAACCCAGAACTCATTCAGAAGGTGAAATTTGGAACTATACAAAGGGTGGAGTGGCTCTCGACATATAATGATAATAACAACTAAAAAAGTAAAAAAAAATTAGTTGTATGTTATAGACAACATAGATTTATTTTCAAAGGATATATAACTCATCATGAAGTTTTTCAATAATCACATCCTAGTGTATTCTTTGATGAGATGATTAGTTATGTGGGAAAGTAAAATGAAAGTAAAATTATAGAAAATATCACCATCATTCAGTAATAAAACGATTTATATCATAAATAGATAACTGGACATCTCCAAGAAGGATAGGTATAGTTCTCAATTTAACACATATAAGGATATAGTCCAACATATTATACCCCTTATTAAATGTAATATATGGATTTCGGGGAATTAAATATGTAACATAAAGCTCTTTTATAGAATGGTTTAATTTTAATATGTGGGTCTTATTGGGGAAAATTGTTATATTTGTATAGAAGAGTGATTCACCAATGTAGATATACATTTATAATAGAGAATGTAATGGGATAAAAGTGATAACTATATACCCTCTCATAATGATTGAATGTTGTTTTACCAGCCTAGAGGGGATCAATAATTCTCCAATTTAACCTCTAAATTTGGTATCTTTAGTTGAGGGTGCAGAACTAGAATATCCTAAGAACTTACTTATGAACAAAGTATAGGCATTATGAGTTTATTATTATTCCCTTCATCTTGAATAATTATACTACTATATTAATGGATTAGTTGAATAATTCCTCTAAGAACTACCTTAATAAATTCTTGATAGCCATTATTAATGAGATTATAATATATTCTAGTAATACTATGGACCATGTGGATAATCTATCTATCATATTACAAACTCTATGGAGGATAATATCACTGGAAAATTTTAAAAATGTGAGTTCTCAATATTAATTTTATAATTTTTGGGGAATAGTGTTACCGGTAAAGGAACATCAGATAATCCTTCCATGAGAAAAGATGTAGAGGTGTGGACTCATCCTAAAATAGTAACTTAGATTCAAAGTTTCCTTGTATTAGTAGGTTATTATAGAAGATTTGGGAAACAATTATAATGGAATTATAATCTAAAAATCATGTTAACATGAAAATAATTTATGTTTATCTTGACAAAGGACTGTAAAGATGGTTTCAAAGAACAAAAGAGTAGGTTGGTTAGTGCACCCATGTTAACTCTACCCTCTATCTAAGAAGGATTTGTTATCTATAATAATGATTCTCTAAAAGTTATTAGATGATTCCTCATTTAAAATGTACAATGTTATTTTTTACACATCATGAATTCTAAAATTGAATTAGGAGAATAATATAACTAATGAAATAGTTGTTTGTGTAATCATTTTACTTTATATATATTAAGGAATAATCTTTAGGATAAATAATGTGGCATATAAATAGTCCAAAAAAGTTTTAATTACATATTCAGAAAGATAAAATCAACATGTGCCAATGATATTTTTATATCTTATTAAATACTATTAATTTTAAATTAATTAACCCAATAGATTAATATAAAATATCACAAATTCTTTAATTATGAAAGATCATGGTGGATTGGAAATGACGATGACTAACGGATACCCATTGATAAAGGAACTGGAAAGGTTGGGTATGGGAATAATAAGGGATTGTATATCATTCATTCAACCCCAAATTATTAATCATCCATCTTTACTAAATTTGATGAAGAGAGATCGAAGATATAATCCCTTGATGAGAAATATGACAGATCGAAGAAAAAATGGGATGTTTCCTAATTTTAATATTAATCAAGAAGGTGACCTGATTTTTGGTACAAGGCTATGTATCCAATCTATTCCGGAGATAAAGATAGAGATGATGGATGGAGCAGATAGATATAAATTTTTTATAAATCCAAAAAGTAATAATACTTATGGGAAACTTTATCATCAATATTGACGGGATAATATGAATGGATATATTTTCAGTTACACCACCAGGTGTTTTGTCTTTCCATAAGTGAAGGAAGATAAAAAATTTCCTAAATGAGTATTTTAACAACTACCAATACCTGTATGGATGTGGCACAATATCACTATATATTTTGTAACTAGACTCCTGAATACATCTAAAAGAGATAATTTGATTCAGGTTATGGTGGATTGACTCAACGAGACTTCCCGCTTCCTCACAATTTTGAAAGTTTTCTCCCTTGACCAATATGTGAAAATATAAATAATGTAAGTTGTGAATATAAATGGGGAATGATATTAAATGATTTATTTTCATAATCCATGGTTCACATCTTAATAATGGAGATTTTTTAACCATTATTTAAATATTAAATTGAATTTTAGTATTGCATAACACCACCAAACTGATAGCCAATCTAAAAGGACAATTTATACAAATGATGAAATACTAGGAACCTTCTCCATAAATTTTAATGTTTTATGAGATTATCATCTTTCATTAGTTAAGCTTTCAGGAAATAATGACATCCAATTGTGTATTAAAATGGTTATATGTGAACATATATATGGAATGTTATGTAGAAATCTAACTTTTGATGATGATGTTTTTGAATAAAATCTATATGGAACCGATCTTGTGTAATTATTGAAAAACATGTTTCACGCAATCCCAAAACATATAAAAGATTTTCATATTTAGTAGCACTATGCTGGAAGCCATCAGAGGGACTTATATTTTGATATAAGAGACATTATTTCTGTTCAATATCACCATTAAATAGGGTCATGTAATTTATAATGAAATGAATGCTTAAACCTAAATACATTGGCGCCTTTCATAACCTTGATCATATTAAGTGGGGGATCATCATAAAAAAATCCTACATAAATGGATCAAGTACATTACTTATTCTATGTACCACACTTGATAATGTACATAACTCATCTTTCACATGTACTGAATCGTGAGATGGGCCAACTAGAACCTTACCACTCTTATGAGGAGAAGCTAGTGGATATCTTGGGATGCTGAGTTAGTGTTCTAATATATAGGAATACTCACCTTGTAAAAGTGTTGTGGAAGAACCATAAATTTGAACATGATACTTGGGAATCTAAAGAATGAATAAATGAAAAATATCCCAATTTTTTCTGATTTAAGGCATCAATTTTAAACAAACAAATTCTTAATGGGGATGAATGTAATGACCTGAAAATTCATGAAATGATTAAAAAAATAAATCTTTATTCAATGAATTTTATATAATTATTTTTCACAATATAATTACATATATATAATTTTTAATTAGAAATATTACATATTATGTAATGAAACTAATTACTATATCTATTTCTAGTATAATTATTTAAAAACCATATAATATTATCCATGAAATGATATAATACATAAGATCAAACTATTCCATGAATATTAAAAATTAAATGAATAATGATAAAAGAAAAATGAAAATTTATTAATATAATTACCATTTTCTATGGAAGTTTAATAAAATTTTTGAATTAAGTAAAAAATAATGATGAATCCTTGAATATATATAGTGTATAAATGTAAAATTTACCATTGGAATATAATTGCTGGTTAATATGCAAATTGATAAAAATAACCATTGGTTAATACGACTATCGTTAAATATGACCATTGTTTATAATTTTATCAATATAAATATTGTTTATAAAGGATATTGATAAATAATAATTGATACAGATAGGGTAAATGATGGCCTCATATTGTAGAGTCATGACCTTTGAATCTTGATAATCATAAATGAGGATGGAGGTATTGTCATTGGAGATCTCCCTTGACTAAGACCAAGATGAACTTCAACAAGTGAGAGTAGAATGAAATCTCAGATGTGAGAAGTTCAAGTTCATCTAGATCACCATTATGTCAATGTTTGATGAGACACTCTAATAATCTACCACAATAGAAAATTTTACCCTTTAGGTTATACCTTGTTGTAATAACGTGTTATATACCAAGACCTTAGTGTCATAAATGTTTATTTTTTTTAATTTATATAAACTAATTAGTTATTTCTTCGATCCAATTTCTAGTTTGATGTTATTAATTGAATTACACATGAATATAATATGATTTTCAAAAATATATCATTAAATACAAATAGATATTTATTTTATCTTCATAAAATATATACACTTTTATATTAATATCATGTATTATAAATAATTACTATTAAAAATAGATTTTATTTTAAAATTATATTTATTTAAATAAAGATGATAATATAATTTTATGGTGAACATGGAAATACATTTATGTTTTATGAATTTTGAATATATCATAAAAATTATATTCAAAAATAAATAATGTATTTATACTTAGAAGTGTAATTTTTATTATTTATAGAATTATAATTATTAAATAAATATTATTTTTGAAACTATCACATTGAAATTACCCATGAAAGAGTTTTTCATAATTTTTGGAGGCTATTAAATTTTTAGTGAAAAACTAAATATTGTATAAATTTATTGTTTGAATTGTGACATCATAATAGAATTAAAGTGATTTAATAAAGATTATTAGTAGCATCCATCACAAAAATTATTTTTCCATGTCAAAATAATTTTATTTTACCTTTATTTAATAAATTTTATAATCACTTAATGAATCCTTTTAAACATATATTGTATTATATGATTTTAAAACCAATTATTTATAAACATGACTCACATTCAAATCACCAAGGGTATTATTTTAAATAGGTTGGTTAATAGGATTATAAAATAATTAAATACAATCTTATATAGTTGAAACTGTTTGAAAAAAACCAGGGGTTGGTTTATGGTTATGATTAAATTATTATATTTATTCCAAAAAAATTGTTAATAAATTAATAAATATTTCCAAAAGGTTTTTCAACACATACCCACTGATCACAACTTCCATCCAATTAAAAAACCATTTTAAATGAAATTACTATCATTTAATCATTTGAAGAGTCCACATAAGGTTACATTTTTTTCTCAAGATTCTATCCTCAAATTTGAAGAAGCCATTTTTCAATGAAAGTGAATTCCCCTTCTCACCTTTTAAAGTAATGTACCTCCTTTATGGTATTTCTTCTCAATGTTTAATTACATTCTTTCAGAACACATTTTATTATTCCATTTCTATGAAAATAGTGTGTTAATAATGGGATACGCTCTTTACATATCATTATTCACTCTATTTAATCCGTGTTGGATACCACGTTGTTGTTTAACTCCTTTCTTGAATTTTAATCTTTTAAATGTTAAATAATAACATTGTGAGTACCCAAATGTGGTACTTTTACATGGATTTCACCCAGATGTAAAAATAACTTATGGATTTGGTATTTACAAATATTAAACCCAAATTACCTTATCGTTGATTATAATGAAGTTATTTTAGGTTTTGAACCACTTACACAATCAATGATTCTATATGAAATATTATTTATCTACCTATGGTTTCTGAAAAAAAGATTATTTTTGATCAATTTGTATAATGTGAATTAATACAGATGAATGGTGTTCCCTAATAAAACTAGAATTAATTGGACAATGAATTAATCGCTAAATATGATATGATTTATGATTTTGTGGTGTAAAATATTTGTAGTAATTATATTTTTCACCTTCATGTTAAAAATTGGTCAAATGATAATGAAGAACTCATTTTTTTATTATGGAAACATATATATCTAATGATTCATGTAATTTCACTTTTGATAAGCCTCATGTTCTTATGATCATTCACTATTAGTATACCTCATTGTGAAATGATAAATATCCCCTTTATTTATTACCATATTGGGATTTATACTAATGACTTTACATTGATTTATGAACCCAATATATGAGATACAAAACAATTAACATTGGATGAACCAATGAATAATCCTATAAAGAGGATTAGAATAATGTTTGTGTTTTTTATGTATATTTTCCAAATATTAAATAAAATAAACCACCAAATATCCTCTATATTTTTTTTATCAAAAAGGAAGGATTTAATGCATTACATGATCCAAAAGAAAACCATAAATTAAATAAAATTAATATTAAAAACAAACAGGGTTTTCCAAAACCCATCCAATATCAAACATTTCAAATGAATCATAAAAAATATTCTATAAAGAATTAAACCATGTTTAACCTATGAAATTACGGAAATTATTTAATCTATTATAATATTTCAAGTTATAGAATGGGTGAAGATGAGAGACAATCCACCTACCTCACAATAGTAGAAAAAGAAGATGCATGACACAAAGATATTCTTGATTTTGGATTAAAATTACTTCTCTTTATTAGATCCAACAAGATCACATATAGAAATTCAAAAAGAAACATAGATCAATCCATGGTGGACAAGATATATAAATCTTTGAGAGAGAAAACAAATGGGACTATGGGGAGAGAGAAACTGACGACTTAACACTGAATGTGGATCTCTAATGGAGTTTTATTTTCAAATAGTTTATTCCAGATCTAAAGGAATATCCACTAGAGTCTTTTGAGAAGGGGTAGTTTGAGCCCATGGAAAAAAGAGGAAAATTAGGATTTTATTTCTTTAATTTGGGTTATATTCTTCCAAATTATTAATTTTCTGTCATATGGTTAGGAGACATGTTTTGGAAAGCAGTGAAAAAACAATGTTCTTCTACTAAATCTAGGACACCGCTAGCATATTTTGCTCATAGTTTTATAACCATTGGTCCACAAACATGTTTTTACCTATATTTTAGTTCACTCATTTTCTCTTAGTAACTTTCAGGGATTTCATAATTGATGCACTAAACATGTGCCCACCCAGCTACCCTGAACACACTTTCATTTTTCCATGGATGTTGTGTACAATTTATATTAACCACTTTCAAACTATGAAACCATTAAAACACTTCCAGGAAATTTCAGAAACTCTTAGAAACTCATCAAACATGATTAAATAACTATATAAGGTCAAAATATATAATAAATAGATAATGTACCTAAAAATAGAGGGTTGATAAATTCTCTAAAAATTGGTATTTAAATATTCATAATGATTTAGTTTAGTGTTTTGGATGAGTTCGGGCCACTACTCTGAAATTTATTTTTCATGCTCCCATGGATCGTCTTGAATTTATCCATGTTTCCACAAAATTCATACTAACTAATGATTTTTTTCCTATAAAATATATTCTCTTTTCTATCCATTGTTCTTATCGACACATGAGTCAGTGTAGTATGTGATTCAATATAAAATTTTTCTCATTGTATCACAATGTCAGGATCATTTAGGTACTAATTAAATGTAGATACATGAAACAAATTATTTATAAAGCTGATCCTTGGTGGTAAGTTCAACCGATAATCCATTTAACATAAACACTAAACTATCTCAGAAGGCCCAATGTACGGAGGATAAAACATTCATTTCGTAACAAAATAATTATGTCATATCCTTTGTGAGATTCTCAACAAAACATGATTAATCACCATAAATGATAGAGGTCAATGATGGTGATCGACATATGTTTTCTAATGACTCTAATCAGTAACTATTCATTTTATAATCAATTGAATCTTATTTATTATAAAATTCACCTAGGTAGTTAGATAAGTGAAGTCTCACATTCTTTTACCCCACATAGTAGAGACTAAAAACAGAGGTCATAAAATTCTTTAAGTGAAGTCATATGTATTGAATTCAGATAACTTGTTTTATACGATAACACTAATAAATGAATGTTCCCCTCCCTTGTTCCACCAAAAGTGATCACATTATCACTAATAATATATTAAAATGATTATATCATCCATTCATATTTTCCATCCATTTGAGGATGATAAGATTTTATCATGGTTAAATGGGTCCAAAGGGATATTTTACAGTATTTCCAAAAATGAGATGTGAACCTGGGAACGCAGTTAGATTCAATCGAAATTGGTACACCATGAATCTTTAAAATTTATCTAATATATATTTTGGAAATTTAGTTCAACATATTAGCTTCATGAATAGCGATGAAGTGGGATAACATCCTAGGTTGATCCATAATCACCAATATTTAGTCAAGTTTTGAATCCATTTTGGTAGAAATATAACAAAATAAATGACTACTTTCTCACATTTCTATGCTATAATTCATAATGAATTCGACAAACTGGTGAATCATTATTTCTACTCCATGACCTAATAATATGTTAGGAATCTAAAGAGAAACACCACTAATTCTACATTCATACCATCCAACAAAAAATATTCCATGATGGGTTTCAAAATTTTCTAAATACTAGGATGAAAATCCCATCTCGATTGGTGGTTGGAATTAAGAATATGTTCCAGATTGGTCTTTGGAACGACAATATAATTTCAAAAATACAACATTTGACATCCATGCAGCATTAATACCACAATGTTCTCCCAAAAATTGAGTTTATACCTCATAGATAAACATTCAAAACTGGTTATCTAGGAAACATTAATGTTATCAACCAAATATCGAATAGAAAATTAGAATAAAAAAACACTATTTTGAATAGAAAAATCTAGGTGCATGTCATCTATAACTGAAATCAACTACCATTAATCTGAAGCCTATTTTTAAAATTAATTATTTGAATTATATCTTAAGGAATATTCCATAGATGTCCAATTACATGGTGCAAATATCCTATAAATTCAGAAATTTTTAGATATTCCACTAACCATAAATCCCTTCTATTCAAATCTCTTTTTGAGAAAATTCACTTCAATATCTTATGATTCGTAGACACTATAAATTTCATACAAATAATGGAAATTATGCCATGTCATTAAAACATTGAAATCAGAAAATAATACCCAATAATTTGTTGGTTAGTTTTTCTCATACACCCATAACTCTGGTGATCCATAAGATGCAACATGATTTATTTGCCTAAAAAAATCCCTACCCAGATCTTGATGCATCACAGTAGACCGCATAACAATAAAATAATTTTTAATGGTTCATAATATGTTCTAATATGTGAAAAAAATTAAAATCTTGAAATAATTTCTCAAGGAAATTTCCCCATTGTAAATTACAACCCTTCCTAATCAAATCTATAACATGTAAATAATTTCATAAAAAAAATCATCATTAAAAACATGCTAAGCCATTAAAACTGCATAAATTGAAGACCTTTAGTAGTGCTTCCTAAGAGATAATAACATGTATTTTCTCATCATCAATATAAAATCATTTTTTTATATGACATTACCAGTGGAGTATTCCAATTTTATCTATAGATCACACTTTTAATTTTATTTATAAAGTCCACATTCCTATAAGAAATTTAACTCAATATCTAAAAGATACTCTTGATCATACTTTATCCTATAATACACCATGATATAACCACTGAACAAAGATATAATAGAATATCGATATCATGAAAAAATAAAATTTAATTATTACATAAACAATTAAGTTGCATTTTTAAAATCTAAAGGTATTATAACAAAATCAAAATGGACACAATGACTATGATTTTTTTTTGTGATATCTTCATTTAAAATAAGAAGTTGATGGTTCCCTGAGCATAAATAAATATTATACTACCAATTGATATATATCAATGTATCCAATAATTCATTGATTCACATAAAAGGGAATTTGTTATTTTTTTATAACTTTTTATTCTTATCACAATCCAGAAAAATATGAATTGTTACATATGCCTTCATTAAAAAGAGATTTGTTGCTTCCAAAAAAAGATTTACTAGGTCAAATGAACCATTTGATTCTAATAGTTGCAGTTCATTCATTAATTACTCTAATTCCATTGGTCTCATCCCATTAGTTCAAAGTGACATGAGACTAGTCATTATTAAAAGATTTTTCATAAAATTTAACTCTATTTTTTATGGAAATCTTGAGATATTATTTCGTAATACCTATAAAATTGGAAAATAATGGTAGTAAAACTAATAAATGTGACTAAATCTTTAGATTACAAGGTAAATCCTTTCAAATAATATGAGATATTCTCAACCACCAATTATAATTTTCAAACTCTCGTTCTTTTCACCTTCCAATATCACATAAGGATATTTTAAACCCCAACAGTCAATGTAAAATGGAACTAATGTCAATTATAGTTGATGTGTTATTTGATTTTTTTTAACCAATCATTTTATAAAATAATTTCATTGATGTCCATCTCATAAATAGTGAAATTTTAAACCAATTGAGCCCAATCACCAGTCTTTTAACAGGTTTTAAACATAGAATCTAGACTCTATAATTGTCTAAGTGTATTTTGAGGTCATAAAATGGAAGGAATCATCCCCACATGAAAATCCAAAATATTACTGAAATGAGAAGTAAAATAACATGGGGATGCGACTATATCAAATAATAAATGAATTAGGGTTGAATTTAAATGAATCATTCCTTGGACCATCAAAGTAACAGACTAATTTTACATTTTCATATTTTTAGTTCCATACAATTTCTTACTCGCAATAACTATTTTTGTTTCCCTACTAATATCTAAAAGACCTGATGATTCATGGTATTCCTATAATCATCTAGTCCTACAAAATTACAAGGACGAAGATTTTTCTAATGATGTCTTCTAGTAGAACAATATGATGTCTGAGAAACATGAGATATATTTCCAGCATAAGACTTTGGATCACTGTAATAATTAATCAAGAGATGTATCATCTAATGATATTTTTGGTATGCTCCAGGTGGTGACTTAATAATATGCTTGATATGGTCAATAAATCTAAATTTTAAATAACTCTTCTTACATATTATTCAAGGGGAATGTTCACTATTCTCACATCCTGATTATTAGATACTCTCCAACATTAGAAATAGTATCTCTTCTACGCTTATTCAATGAATTTTAAATTTCAAAATTTTTACATTTATATAAACCTGATCCCACCAACAATATTACCAAATATATCTTCTTCTTCCAGATTCTCTCTGTTCAGTAACATTATATATTCTTTAATAAAAAGGAAAACAATAATTAAGGGAATCTATAGTCGAAACCCTTGTTAAAAAATTCTTGTATTTAAGGACGTTATTATTAATACATCTATGATGAAGTCAACTGTATTCATCAACATAGAATACTGTTATGTTATCATGATATTTTACTACCTAAATATAATGAAATATATTGTTTTAGTATTCTTCATTGAGTAAGGATTTATATTTTTTACTAAATAATTATAAAAACACATTCCTATTCAATGTCTTCGATGAGTTACGAATAGAAAACCAAATACCATAGTTATCATGAGGTATATTCGTGAAAATAAATTGCTAAATTGAACATAATTCTGGAAGGATTTACATGAAAATTATATTATTTCATTTACTCTCTATAAACACACCTATGGGGTTTTAGTCTCAAAATCCACTTGAAATGTAAGAAAAATTCAATTTATTACACTACAAAGAGTGGTGAACTAATCAAGGTTAATTATTATAATTTCCTCTATCCACAAAGTTAATATCATGAAAATTCCTCTTGGAATGTTTTTGGTTCACTTATGGATCATGTGAAACTACTTCTTACGATGTATTATCTGGTTGATTCCTCTAATGTCTATTAGGATCCATTTTATATAACCAAATAAAAATTCCATCCTTTCTTATTAACATGTAACTGATGTCTTAGAAATAATTAAAATTAAAATGAGTAATAAAGTTCACAAATAACATTTCAAAAATAAACGATTGAAATCATTTTTACTATTTTTCGCGACTCATTGAATTCAAAATGATCATTTTGTCTAAGTGGAAAGTCTTTATCATGGCATTAAATTATCATTGGCAAAACCCACAACGATGAAGGGAAACTTATAATTTTATCAGAAAATAGTTTTTTACCCAACAACCATGGAAAATTTATGTTTATCATATAATGGTTAACTACACATTTTTAAGCAATATGTTTCATGTTATGAAAAATCCATCTTTGTGATCCCATCAAAATATATAGACGGTCCAAAAAATATTGATTTAATTTGTAACATACAATCCCTTATATTTTCCTTGAGATGTAATGGGGGAGTTTGAGCCTTATTTAATATCTCCATGATAATAAAGGATGGAAATAAATTCAATGATCTTAATAGAATATTCAGGGATCATTTTCAATTATAAATAAAATAAACTTCCATAATAGAGATCACAACCAAGAAAATCTATGTCATGAAAGAATAAAAAATATAACCTAAGGTATGTTCATAAGAATATATTAATATCATAATTAATACAGAATAATGATAATTGAACAAAAATAATAAAGTGATAAAAACTAAGAGACTAAATTGGCATCATCCCAAGCCAACCTTGAGCCATCTCTATTCCCTAACTCCATCGAACATGCCTACAGTGTAATGAGGTATTACTGAAAAAATAAGATAAAATTACCATTCATGTTTCATAACAGATAATATTATTAAACATGTAAATGTTCCCAAGTATTGGGTGAGTATAAACTTAGTAGTAATTCCCTAATGTCTTCCTAACACATGAAAATGTGAAAATAATTGGTTTACAATTTTTATATAAAATAGTTTATAAAAAGAATATTATAATTTTATAAAATTTATGAATGAAATCCATATGATGAAGACATTAAGAACACAAAATAATTCTTCGATAATTTTGTATAACAATTTCCATCTTCCCCCACACCCACTCCACACACACACACACACCCAATCATAGTGTTTCTCTTTGATGGTGGAACCTCACAACCAAGCACCATCCCAATTTTTTACAGTGGTATTTAATGACCATACTCCATATCATTAACTCATTCCAACACAATTATACTTATTTCCATTCCAATTAATTTCATTTAAAATTTTCGTTTTCTTTAATTTAATCATTTTATCGTACACTTTACATGTGTTAAATCAAATCTATAATTTGAAAACGAACATTTTAGAATAAAATTTTTTTCCCAAAAACCATCAAACTTCACACATTTACTAATGATTAAAAACGGTTTTACATCATGAAACACTCAAAATTAACATAGATAAATATGTCAAAACAGTTGATCAAAACAATGCCTACATGTTCTAGAATGAGTGGAGATGGGAGAGAATCCACCAGCATTTCATTGGTTTAGAAAAATGAATAATAATACTAAGATCATTTAGATCTAAAATCACAACGATTTCCATTCATTATATCCCATAAGATCTCATCAAGATATCCAAAAAGTAATATATATCTATACATGGTGTACTAGATCTAATAATATGGGTGAGACGAAATGAGGGGATCTAAATAGCTAGGGATAGAGAAAACGATGTATTACCTATGAATGTGGATCTCTAACACACTTTGACTTGCATAAATTTGACTATATATCAAAAGGAATCAACATAGGAACCTTTATAATAAAGGGAGTTTGAGACCCTTGAATAATAGAAGGAAAAATGGGATTTGGGGAGTTAATCTTGGATAAAAACTATTCCCCATATTAATTAATTCTCAATGAACTATAAAACAGAAAAATTCAGTAAACCATGTGCAAATGGTGTGGTCTTATTATCTCAAGGCCAAACCTCAGATGGTTGGCTCACACAGCTATAAAAATATTCCACCAAAAGTGTTTTACCTATGTTTCATTTTTCATTATTTCTCTTAGGCCATAGTTGTAACTACTTGAACATTTATTAATGGAAATTTTTATTGATCTAATTAAATGTCTCATTATGTAAAATATTTATTTAAAAAGTGAACTTTATTGGTTTTATTTTTTTGGACTTTAAAATACTGCTACGAATTGTTACCATTGCTAATATGGTCGTTGAACAATGATCAGATGATTAGTATAAATATATAGCTTTAACAAATCCAATTTACTCAGCAAAGGAAGCGACGACCTCATCCAGTAGACTTGCCCCGTATGAAGCCAATTTTTTAGAGCTCGGAAAGGAGCTGGTGTCATTGGGCATCTCTCTTTACCAATCCCTATCCGAGCATGAATACATTATGCTCTAATGGAACTGCCTATGAGAGAAGTGGAAGTTGATAGGGATTACCACTCGAACAATGTTATCTGAGACACTCCAAGAGTCTATCACCATTGCACACCTTACCCTTCGGTCTTATGTGGGTGTTATAAGGGGTTATGTAACAATACCTTATCACTATAAATATGTGTATTATTTTTTATATAATAATTAATATATATTCATTTTATTATTGTTTCTTTGAAAATAGTTTTAAATCACAAATAGTATTTTTTTAATATTCAACTAAGAATTCTATTTTGATGAATTAATGGGTTTTCAAATAAATATTATTTTAATTAAATATTATTATTATTAAATTATTTTTAATTAAATATAAATTATCATATAATTTTATGAATGAAATTATAATTTTTATTAATGTTTGAATATCGTTTTTGTCAAAACCCATGAATTTTCGACAACTATCGGTATCTATTTTAAATGTAAAAGTTAAAATATTTAGAAAAATATTTAGAAAAAATTACTATCATTTTTAGAATCAGGATGTCGAAATTATCGAATGGTGAATTTTTCACAATTTTTTAAGACAATCAAATTTTTGGGTAAAAATTAAATACCTGTCACGACCAGTCCTCAGGTCCTGTGTTGTGACTACCCCAAACCCACCTTCCATAGACTAGGGGCTGGTGACTAGCACCAAAGGCATAAATCCCTAAATTAGGAAGGCATTGCCTTTATGAAAGTAAGCAAACACAATAGAGTAAGAAACATGAAGTAAAGACTAAGTAAAACAGAATACAAAAGAGTGTGTTGGAGAGTATATGGGCCAGTATAAAAACCCAACTGAACAACAAGTACATGTGAAGGGACAAATAGTTGAAAGTAAATAGAAATTCCTGGATCGTCCTCCGAGGATTCCTATCTGAAGGGTAGGTACAAATGGCCACCTCAGCACCCACGTCCATCAGTTTCCATCGTGTCCAGACTCATCTCGAGGTCCACCTCTAGGTACCATCCAGTCGTGGCGCTCTCAGCCTCCGTCAGTGATGTCCATCATCTACAACCAACACAACGAGGTGCAGGTATAGCCTATGCAGGGGTGCGTATAAAAATACTCAGTATGGACCCCGAGACCCGCATGGTCTCATAATATCTACTAAGGATAAGAAATAGAAGAAAGATACAACCACAAAGAATCAACTAACCCAACATAGGTATATGCCCATACATATAACTAAGTTACCAAACTCAATCTGGCTCCAACTCATGAGCCCAAGCACAAACCAATTCCAAAAATGAAGTAATGTCAATCACCATGATGATAATGGTTGAAATAAATGTATCATCTCACACAGGTAACCCACCATTGTAGAGAGATATAGATGATCAAATGTAGACCCTTGATCGTCTAAGATGTCGGGCCCACACAGGATACAGTCTAGCTAAGCTATCAGACCCACACAGGATACAGTCCAGCTATCTCGTCTAAGTTGTCAGACCCACACAGGATACAATCCAGCTATCTCCTTTAAGCTATCAGACCACCACAGGATACATGCCAGCTATTCTAGAATAATAGAGATGATCATATGTAGTCACTAATTCATCTAAGCTGTCAGACCCACACATGATACATGACCAGCTACTCTGTCAGAACTGTCGAACCCACATATGATTTCAGTGTATTTGTCATGGTCTTCGAACCCAAGGAGGATTCCGGTACATTAGGGGTCACTATCGAACCCACAGAGGATTCCGGTACAGAAGTAGATGCAGTCGCAGCCTCCTCTAGGGTTCCCGCACACAACAAGAACGATTCCGGGAGGGACCTCCTCTCGAGAAAAGGGGTCAATACATCAACTATCACAAAGTCTTGAGTTGATGTATCCCAAAGTTCTGTCTCGTCAATATAAACCCATCCCGACAGACGACGCATCAATCAGACGCCTGGTCTGAGATTTATTGGATTTTCCGTTCTAGGGGCCCAGTTGGATTTATGCTCAATCCAAACCCGGATGTTTTTCTTAGTCGTCCAATACTCACTTAGAGTATCTCAAAAGGACCGCCTCATTGAAAGGGTCGTAGTGCTGTAGACGGCACGTCGTTCGGACACGCGGTCTTGAAGTTATTATCTTTTAAGTGAAGTCGGGCCCGACCCGTCAAGCCCAGTGGGCTGGTGGTCGGCCTGACCCAGTTTGGCGGGTCCGAACCGGCTGGGGGGTCATCCCGGCTCGGTGGGGAACATCCCACCCAGGGACCCATCTAGGATAGCGGGCCGGTTAGGTTCGCCCGGCAGCTCCACCCCTCCTCTGCCTGACCGGCCGAAGCCGGACGGTTTTGTCCAGTGCGAGCGGCCCACACAGCGGGCCGCTATCTCTCCCATGCGGTGCCAGGTGGCACCGCAGTTCCCTTCAGCCCGGCCGGTAGGCATCTAGCAGGTTCGCCCACTGAGCGGCCTGCGGAAGTAGTCTGAAATTCCTCTATAGCACGGTGCCAACAGGTGTCGCGGTCTTCTGCCCTGTTGGCCGTAGCCGGCCGGTTCGTTCAGCAAGTGGCCCACGCTTTTTGGGCCACGGTCTCCCTTCCGCGTAGCACCCTGTGTCGTGGTACTCTAGTTGGTTGGCTGATTCTTCATCCCATGCGGCCTTCAGTTTACGGGCCGTGGTTTTCCTCCAAGCGGCCGGTGCGTGGCTGCCGTTGCCGTCGCCGCCTCCGGTAATCACCGCCCCTTCCGGCCCATGGCCTACTTCCTCTGGCATGGTGCGATGGAAGTGAGCCCTCTCAGCTCTACCTCCATCGTCAAAAAACATAATCCAATTGAAGGAATTCAGGCCTTGTTTTTTCAGCCCGCACCCTCCACATTGTCTGATAAGAAAAGGCTATCGACACACAATGTAAACATTGAAGAATTGAGGATGTAAATTTTATTCATTTAAAAATAAATAAATTTCCCTACCTCAAAACTTGTCGTTGAACATCGACGAGCCGCGGAAGACGAGCATTGCGGAAGTCGGTCGTCGCGAAAGATGGCGTCGTGTAAGATGGATGTTTTTTCATCAACATCAACGGAAAAATTCATTAGTCATTGGTGATGTTCCTTGTGGGCAGCGTCTACTCCTTTAACGTGGAAGGAGGTCGAGGAAAGGAAGAAAACATGTTGTCATTCTTCGGTGGAAGCTGTGTTCTTCATCGAGAGGACGTCGTTCTTCCTTGGAGATGATGATATCC
This sequence comes from Viscum album, assembly GCA_963277665.1. Taxonomy (NCBI): domain Eukaryota; kingdom Viridiplantae; phylum Streptophyta; class Magnoliopsida; order Santalales; family Viscaceae; genus Viscum; species Viscum album. Next base: position 31,240,390 of record OY728162.1, on the reverse strand, counting down.
TCCAAATTCTCTCATGTTCCACCCAAAGCAAGATTATTCCAACCCATGTAAAAGAATGCCACCTATTCTTTTAATATTTGAAAATTAAATTCAAATGAATTCAAAAAGATTAATTAAATGTGGCATTTAATTAATCTTAGGTGTTGACATCTAATTAAACTTAGGAGTAGGAATTAAATTTTAGAAGGTGGAGGGTTTAAAATTTAAAAAAAGGAGGTGGCCTCATTTAATTCGAATGGGAGTTTAAAGGGAGTTGAGAGGAGGTGAAAAGTTTGAGTTATTGTGGTCCCCACCAAACATTATTCTCTCATGAGAGTTTATGTGGGGGTGGGCCCCACCACAAACCTCCCATTAAAGATAAAAACCACTAACTAGATAAAAATGTGTTACTACACATTTTTATTTAATTTATAACTTTTATGTAGAAACCCCAAAATATAACTTCCATCCAGTATAAAACGCATCTACGGTAAAGGTCCCCTTAAACGAATACAGGCGCTATGAGTTCATCAGTGTCCTCAGATTTCAATTCCGAGCACTGGTTCAAAATATAGAAAAAACCCGCACATACGTTTACTGAATGTACCCAAAAAAAACTTCTGAAATTGATTTCGGGCACACCAGGCCTCAGAATCAGGCGCCGTCAAGAACTGCAGACTTGTAAAATTCAAAGAACATAAGAAAAAAATTTCCTTGAAATTTCTGGGTCTTTACATTACCCCCACCTCAAGTCTTTACGTCCCCATAAAGCTACAACACACACTAGGGAAACAAAAGAGGGTACTGAGCATGCATCTGAGCCTCCCGCTCCCATGTGCTCTCCAGGAGGTTCTCGTGCTGCCAGCAAACTCGTACCAGAGGAATCAACCATCCATGCAGGACCCACACCTATCGATCCTCGATCTCCACTGGGACCTCCGTAAATGTCTCCCCATCATGGATGTAAAACTCCCCATGGTCGATGATGTGGTATGGGTCGTGCACGTATCTCCTCAATTGAGATATGTGGAAGACGTCGTGCACACTATGCAACTGAGGTGGATGGTACGGGCAGTAAGCCACCTCGTCTACTCTACTGAGGACCTGGAACTGCCCAATAAAATGCGGAGATAACTTGCCGCCTCGATAAATTCTCCATAGACCTCATTAATGTGAGACCCGTAGGAAGACATGGTCATCATCCTCGAACTCTAGTGGTCCCCGTCTTCTATCAGCAAAGGAATTATGTCTGCTCAATGCAGTCTTCATCCACTCCTTGATGATCTGCACCTTCTCCGTCATAGCCTGAACGATATCTAGTACTACAAGTGATGACTCCCCTAGGTCAGTCTAGCACAGAGGTGACCAGCATGGTCGGTCGTACATTGCCTCGTAAGGGGCCATCCTAATTGTGGAGTGGTAGCTATTGTTGTATGAAAAGTCCACTAAGCGTAAGTGATCCTCCTAGCTGTGACCAAAGTCAAGGACACATGCACGGAGCACGTCCCTGAGAGTCTGAATTGTCATCTCAGTCCGACCATCCGTATGAGGATGGAAGGCGGTACTCAAGAGAAGCTGCGTCCCAAAATCCTCTTATAACCCCTTCTATAGTTGGGAAGTGAAATGAGCATCTCGATCGAAGACGATAAACGATGGCACACGAGGAAGCCGTACGATCTCTTGAATGTCGAGGTGTCCCATGCTATCCACTAAGCCCTGCACTCTGATCGGTAGGAAGTGGGAAAACATGGAGAGTCGGTCTACGATAAACTAGATAGAGTCATGTCCTCTAGATTTAAATGGAAGTCCCTTCATGAAATCCATGGATATCCCATCACACTGCCACTCAGGGAACTCTAAGGGCTGTAACAAGCCTACTGGTACATGGTGCTCTGCCTTCAGTTGCAGAAAAGTGAGGCATCACGAGGCATACTCTGCTACTGCTTTCTTTATACCAGGATACCAGTGCTGTCGTCTGAGGTCCTGATAAATATTTGTAACTCCTCGATGTACTGTTAGAGGGGATGTGTGGAACTCCCTCAACACCACCTCCTATAGTGAAACTGGTACCATGGTACATCCTCTGAAGTGGATGACGTCCTCCCCACCTTCAGAAAACCCATCAGGTGCCTGTACTTAGGATATCGGAGTACATCACACCTCACAGTCAATGTCCCCACGCTGCGCCTCTCTGACTCTCTAAAGAAGTGGAGGAGTGTCTGTGAGGGACAACAGAAAGGCTGATCCATCTCTATCCACAAAGTATATCTGCAACACAGACAACTTCCCTGTCGCCCCTGCTAGTATCTGAATTCTTGATCTCATACCGAGGTCATCTGCAACAACGTTCCCCTTACCAAGAGTATAGACTATCTTGAAGTTATAGTCGTACAAGAACTCAAGCCATCGTTGATTTCTCATGTTCATGTCTTTCTGCAAGAAGATTTACCTGAGACTCTGGTGGTTAGAAAAGACTATAAAATGCTAACCCATCAGATAGTACTACCACATCTTAAAGGAGAAGACCACTGCTGCTAACTCCAGTTCATTGGTTGTGCAGTTCGGCTCATGCTATCTCAACTTCCATGAACCATACGTGATCACTGCTCGCTCCTGCATCAGGACACACCCGAGTCCGGTCCCTGATGCGTCGTAGTAAACTACGTACCCAACACCCTCCTCCAGTACCCTCAAGATGGGTGCACAATTCAACCTATGAATTAGCTCCTGAAAGCTTTGCTAGAATCTCTCTGACCACACAAAGGGTTTCCCCCTCTTCGTCAAAGCTGAATGCGGTGCTGAAACTCTAGAGAAGTCTCACACAAATCTCCGATAGTACCTAGCCAGACCCAGGAAACTCTGCACCTCTGTCACACTCCTGGGTGGCTCCCAAGAAAGTACTGCCTCGATCTTTGATGGATCCACTACAACTCTAGCCTCTGAGATGACGTGTCCTAAGAAGTGAACCTCTCAAATCCAGAACTAGCACTTTGAGAGTTTACATAAAGCTAGTGCTCTCGGAGTGTATCCAGTACCACCCGCAAATGGTAGGTGTGCTCCTCCATAGTAGTCGAGTAAATTAGTATTTCATCGATGAAGACTACCAAAAATCAATCAAGGTAAGTCCTGATGATACTATACATGAGACTCATGAACACTACTGGTGTGTTGGTTATGCCGAAGGGCATAACCAAGAACTCGTATTGGCCATACCGACACCAGAAGGCCATTTTCTTCACATCCTCATCTCGAACACTGAGCTGGTGATAGACTGAACTGAGTTCTATCTTCGAGAACCATCGTGCTCCCTTGAGCTAATCAAGGAATTCATCAATCTTATAGAGTGGGTACTTATTCTTCACGGTCACCTGATTTAGGCAACGATTGTTTACACACAGTTTAATGCACCCATCCTCCTTCATGGCGAATAAAATCGGAGATGCCAGGGTGAAACACTTGGTTGGATAAATTCCTTTCCCTACAAGAACTCCAACTGTACCCGTAGCTCACGAAGCTCGGTGAGAGCCATCTGATATGGTGGAGTAGATATCGGTGTTGTCCTGGGGTACATGTCAATGTATATGTCTACCTCTCTACGAGGAGGTAGTCCTCGAACGTCATCCGGGAAAACATCCACGTACTGATCCACCACAATAGGAAAACTCAGACTCTGCACATATACTTCTCCAAGATGAGACTAGCCAACTGATGTGTGATCGGCTGCCCCCTCCTCTACATGAGTCTATCCTGTGCTGAAAAGGCTCCCTTCTCACCAGTGAAGCTGAACCTGGTACCATCCATGTAGACATACCTCAATTTTCACCTAATAAAGTCGATCTGATCATGGACTATAGATAACGAGTCCATACCCAAGATGATATCGTAAGGCCTCGACGCCGCTACAAGAAGATCCCTGTTGAAGCTCTCTCCTCCTATAGTAAGTTCACACTGCTGACACCAGTGATTAATCATCGATTCTACTCCCGTAGTAGTCTCTAGCCCCGAGGATAGAGCCAACGACTCCATAGGAATCTCCAAGCTCCGAACAAGGGCTGCGACAATAAAAGAATGACTCGCACCTGTGTCTATAAGTACTGCAGCAAGGGTGTAGTAGACACATATAGTAACTCGAATCATCTCAGGTGCGCCATGGTCACATGACTAGATTTCTTGGAGCAGATCCCGCCTCTGTCCGCCTGCTCCCTCTTGTCGGGGTGGACCTCCTGGTGGTTATGGTGGTAGAGCCTCGAAACGTCGTCCACCACCCGCTGCTCGACCAGCTCCTCTATCATGTCCGCCTGCACCCGGTAGACCACCGCCGTCAAACCTCTACCTATACCTGGGTGGTCCCTCTACTGTCTCTTACTCATCTGTATGGCTGGTCCGGCAGTTACGAGCCATGTGGCCCTACACGCCGTATGCATAGCACTGCCTGCTCCTCGTATACCTGACTTTGTTTCATGTTCCCCGCACAACTGAACCCAAATCATGGGGTTTCCCACCTGATATCCTGGTCCTATTGGACCTTTGTGACATTTGTCTACTGTCAGCTACAGAAGACTCCGCAACGTGTCGCCCTCCTCTGCCCGGTCGGCCGTAGACAGACTGTTTTGTCCGGCGCGAGTGGGACGCACAACGGGCTGTAGTCTCTCCCATGCGGTGCCAAGCAGCACCACAGTTCCCTTCAGCCCGGCCAGCAGGCGGCCAGGTATTTCACCTGCTGAGCGACCTGTGGAAGTAGGTCGCGGTTCCTTTGTAACACGGCACCAAGAGGCGCTGTGGTCTTTTGCCCGACCAGCCGTAGCCGGACGGTTCTTACAGTAAGCATCCCATGATTTTTAGGCCATGCTAACCCCTCCGCATGGCACCTGGTGTCGTGGTCCTCCAGCGGGCCGGCCAGTTGGCCATCCGGTTCTGTAGCCCAAGCGGGTTGTGGTTTGCATGCCGCCGTTTTCCTCCATGGGGCCGACGTGCGGCCTGCATGCAGGCGCCGTTGCCTCTATCCCTTCTATCCCATGGCCTCCATCCTCCAGTTTTGTGTGACAGCACCGTTCCCTCTCATCTTCAGCTCCATCATCAATCAGCATAAACCAACGGAGGGACGTCGGTTCGTGTTTGTTCGGCCCACACACTCTGTGTTATTTGATAACAGAAGCACATCGCCGCAAAAAGTAAACCTTGAAGAATCAAGGATGTAAATTTTATTCATTTAAAAATAAATAAATTTCCCTACCTAAAAACTTTTCATTGAACATCATAGATCCACGGAAGATGTGCGTTTCAGAAGTCGGGCGTTACAGAAGATGGCTTCGCGTAAGATGGATGTCGTTCCGTCAACGTCGGAGGAAGAAGTTGTTAGTCATTGGTGATGTTCCTTGCGGGTGGCGTCTACTTCCTTATCCCGGAAAGAGGTCGAGGAAAGGAATAAAACGCGTTGTTGTTCTTCGGTGGAAACAACTTTCTTCGTCAAGAGGATGTCGTTATTCGTTGGAGATGGAGATATCCTCCAAATTCTCTCATGTTCCACCCAAAGAGAGATTATTCCAACCCAAGTAAAATAATTACATCTCTTCTTTTATTATTGGAAAAGTAAATTAAAATGAATCCAAAATTATTAATTAAATGTGGAATTTAATTAATCTTAGGTGATGTCATTTAATTAAACGTAGGTGTAGGTATTAAATGTGAGAAGGTTAAGGGATTAAAATTTTAAAAAAAGGGAGGTGGCCTCATTTAATTTGAAGGGGAGTTTAAAGGGAGTTTAGGGGAGGTGAAAAGTTTGAGTTTGTGTGGGCCCCACAACAAATTATCCTCTCATGAGAGGTTATGTGGGGGTGGCCCCCACTACCAATCTACGTTTGGAAATAAAAACCACCAACTAAATAAAAACGTGTTACTAAAAATTTTTATTTAATTTTTAACTTTTAAGTAGAAACCCAAAAATATAACTTCCATCCTGTATAAACAGAAACTACGGTAAAGGTGCCCTTAAGAGAATACCGGTGCTGTGAGTTCAACAGTGTCCTTGGATTTGAATTCCCAGCACCAGTTCAAAAGATAGAAAAACCCGCATGTACGTTTACTAAACGTACACGGACAACACATCAGAAATTGATTCTGGGAACACCGGGCCTCGGAATTAGGCGCCGTCAGAATCTATGGGCTCATAAAATTCCAAAGAACATAAGAAAAAAACTTCCATGAAATTTTCAGGTCCTTACAATACCGTTTAAAAATATATTTTGTTTTACGACGTTAGAATGACACCATGGTGATGTAATAAAATAATATAAATTATATGGTCAGCCAATATATGTTTTACCATTAAAAAAATTTCATTTTAGTTTTTTTATTTATTTTAGAAAACTATAATGGAACCTCAAAAGTTATAAAACATTTTGTCTTTTTAAATTATTTTCCTTGAGAGTGTGACTCACCTCTACATAATCCAACCTATTATTTTAAAAAGTTTGCCCATTGGTCTCCTAAAATATTTTTTTCCACTCCCATTTGGAAAAAACCATGGGAAAACCAATACAAATATATTTCAAAATTCCACGATACCATAAATGCGATTCCATGATAATATTTTGAAATCCCATTACATAAACACTTAATCATTACACAACATCATTCTCATACTCAACATCACAAATAGTGATCGCAAGTGAATACCCTTTATCCTTTGCCTTAAGAGATTGCTCAAGTTGATCATAATTAACCCTTGGATTAGGGCATTGATTAGCATAATGCCCCATTTACTTGCACTTGAAGCATTTAAGTGTTGGTGGTGTGTTCTCTTCAGTCTTTTCTTTATTCACATCATTAAGAACCCTTTTTCCATTACTTTTATATTTAGATGCTTGATGACCTTCTTTTCCACACATAAAACATTTTCTAGTCACTTTAAGACAATCTCCACCATGCTTCTTTCCACACTTTTATCATAAAGAAACATTCATCTTCTTTTCACCAATATTCTGAGATTTCTCCTTGAAATCCATCTTTAGTTTCTTGTCAAAACCATGATATGGATATGTAATACCAACTTCCATTTCTACCTTGAAATCACAACACACAATTTCTTCATATCTACTAAAGTCTCTTATAGCTAATTCCCTTCAAAGACTTGGTTTTAAGACACTAAAGAATCGATCAACTTTACTTTCAGGTTGGATGATAAAGCCTGATGCATACCTTGAGAGCCTTGTAATATTCTCTTTGTATATATCAGCATATTTATCATCGTTTTTCTTAATCTCAAGGAAATACTTTTCCATATTTGTTCATAGAATATGGGGGAAGTACTTATTGAAAAATATGTTCTTGAACTCATCCCATTCCATGGATTCAATTTCATCTCGGGGCCTTGTATTTTTAATTATAGTCCACCATTGATCTTCTTCACCTTCTAAACGATAAATAGCCAGAATGACTTTTTCATGTTCCGAACAACGATGTATAGAAAATATCTTTTCAATGGTACAGATCCACTGTTCAGCAAAAATTGGATCAGAAGACCCACTTAATGATGGTGGACATTGCCTCATGAAGGACTCAATAGAATATTGTTCCCTTCTCTGCTCATTTGGATGTCCATAATGATTCATAGATTGTGTAAGTATAGCAATAAATTTTTTCACTCCATCTCCCATAAAATTGGTTTGTTTAGGAGGACAATCATTGCATTGTGCATTACATTGATCAAAACGGTTCTTTCGGGTTCCATCCATCATCTAAATCCCAAAAAGAATTGTGTGAGAGGCAAAATCATGCTAGGGAAAACAAAATAATAAAGGGGGATTACCTTCAATATATAACATCTTAGGGTTAATTATAAGATTTTTACCATAATTCTAGGTCAATAACCTATACTTATACTTATCATTAGGGACATCCCTAGACAGACCTTAGAAATATCTCTAGGGATCTCACTAAAGTTTTCGCATCATAGTTTCTAAAGGTTAACTAAACATTTCCTCTGCTACCAACAATAGAGACCCCAAACATGACGTACATGGAAAGTATATTACTTTTTCAGAATACTTAAAAAATAACAAAAACCGACACTCAAGGACCTTAATAGTTTAGTGTCTTTGGAAACACGGAACATAATCTTCTAATCATGGCGAAAGATCTTCAAAATCTCCTATAAAGATCTTCCCCTTTTTGTTTTCTTACCTAAAACCTTTCTTTATATCCAGGTTAAAAGATAACATATAAAGGGTGAGTTCAAATGCTCAGTAAGGGTGAGCATGGAGAAAATAGAACACACCATATACATTTGAACTTAAAAACATGAACATAATGTTTAAACATCGAAATCTTGATCAATAACACAAAACATGGAAGTACATAAGGCATAGATCCTAATGTAACATCAATAATGATAGAATAGCATGGAAACATATAATTGTGGAAAACCACTAAGTCCTTGATATGATTTTCATAGTAGCCAAGGCATTGCTGCCAAGACCATCTAAGTGGACAAAGTCCCTTACTGAATCGAGTTCACTACTCGTTCCAGTCCTGTATCATTGAACGGGATTAACATGCAGTTCCAGCCATGTCTATCTCATGAGATATAAATCTTTACCCAATGCATTGTGGGGAGATATAGGTCTCACCCATCTCATAATGAAATCATTCCTACTTGTGTCACAAAATAAACATAAATCATTCATCACAACCCAAAGAATAAAATGGGTTTAAAAAACATCATCCCATTGTAACATAATCCATATAAAACAAATGGATATCATTTAATCATAAGAATAATAACACCATGTAAATAATAGAGACATTATACTTGAAATATAATCATATTAAATAATATCATTTTAGATGGAAAGTATTTTTGATAAAACAATTGAAATGAATTCTTGGGGAAAATATCTTTTCTTCTTCAAAATAATTTTCTTTTCACAAAATTTTATGAAATTTTAAAAGGTTTTTTTTGAAAATAGTCATGAAATATTGTAGAGTATGCTTCATGAAAATAACGTGTTATGAAACTGTAAAAATCCATTCATTCCATATAAGTTAAAATAACATTCTTCGCATACTTTTTTCCAGAAAACTCAAAAAGTACCACTTACGGTAAACAAAAGAAAGATTCCTTACATACTATGTAATAAAAGTAAAAAATGGGTAAAAATAACTTTAAACATATATGAAAACATTTTAATAAAACATGGACATCGATGATAAATATAACACCAGTAAATACTTATGAATAAACAATCTCGGATAAAAATGATACTGGAAAAGTTATCCCTTACCTTATGTCCGATATGCTTCGTATGTATTCGAACCTACTGTATAATGATCTAAATAATGTCATTAACTTATTAAAGAATCTTATTCATTGTTATTATATCATATATGTTTCACTTATGACTTTATATTACCCATTCTTTTGTAAATTCCATGTTAAAGCTATATTTTGGATAAATCGTCTCATTTATCGTACGTGTTTCGACTTGTTGTTCTTGATATTATTACATTTATCCTGATTTACATAATTATAGAATGTAAAAAATGATTTATATATAATATATATTAAGAATATAAATATATATGATAGATTGATAAATGGAATGAAATACACAGATCATGGAGACGGTAGGCCGAACGTATGCATAAACACTGTTTTCGTTTCCTTATTGAATTAAATGGAATTAAGTAAATGAAAAATATACGTTCATAAATACAGTATCATTATTATGTAATATCTTTCATGATTATTTATTATATATACTTTATAATCATACTAGAATGGTTAATCATGGAAAGTGAATCTAATCGCGTTCGTGGAGACAGTAGTCCATAAGTACCCACGAGCGATGATATCGTTCCCATAATTATTTAATAGAATTGGAGTGGATGATATAATATATCCTAATCAGTATGATGTTATAATAACCATATATAGTTATTCTTTACATCATTATAACCATCCAAGTAAGGTGATGGTTGGAAAACTGATTACACCATGACGTGGAAACGGTATTCCGTACGTACGCACGCGCGGTGATTTCATTTTCCATAGGATGGATAGAAGGTGAAATGGGGTTTTTTCATATTTATAATAATATAAAAGTATATTAGTGATATTGATGTTATTACTTTATAATGAAACAACTAAAGAAGAATAATTTTAAGAAGAATGAACCTTGAATGAATCGGTAGAAGAGATAACCTCTTCTTCGACTCACCTCCTTTAAGCTTCCTCTTAAGGAACTAGAGGTAGTCTTTTGAGGAGACCAGAACATCTATAATGTTTATAGGGAAGTTTAGAAGTGAAATGGGTAGGTTTTTTTTGAGAATGAAGGCTCAATGTGTTGTGAATAGGAGAGGGAGGAGGTGCCCTTTTATAAGGGAGGAGAGGGGCACCTTTGGAAACATAAGAAATATTAATTTATAATAAATTCAAACCCCAATTAAAAACCACCAAAAATGACTTAAATAGTAATATGAGATGATATATGGTAGTAATATAATAAGACAATAAAATTTAGACATGTTGGGAATTTATTTTATACCTTATGAATATGATTTATCCTTATTTAATTTATTTAATCTTATTTGTGGTAATAATATTCTAAATTTTAAATTGTTATAAATAATTACTTATGTATTGTGAATTATCCATAATTGGGTACATTATGATATTTTATACTATATAAATTTTAATTTATAATATTTAAATATTTATGTTATTTTTAATCAATTTAATAATATGTTATTTTTATAAAATTACAATAGTGTAAATTTTGAAGATATTCCTTTATTTTAATTTAAATTAAATCCACACAGAGGATATATTTGAAACAATTTTTTTAATAGATTCCTAAAATGTCATATTCATATATAAAATTTGTGGAGAACATTAATTAGTTCATATAATGTTTATTTTAATATTTATAAAACAATTTATTTGATATTTCTCTTAATAAAACATTTACTACAACATTTTTTTATAATCATTTAATATACTTATTAGTTGCATAAAAATAAAACAAAATTCCTACTATAAATATAAATATTATACTTTCATAATAATATTTTCACTCGAATTTATAATCTAAAAAATCACAGCATTTAAATTGTTATATTTATTAAATTATGAAGGTGACATCTTTGACATCATTTAAAATAAAATAACATAAATGTTTTTATCGGTTTTATAAGGATCAAAATTTACCAAAAATAGACCCTTAGATGATTATGGTATAAATATACTCTTAAAATAATGTTTTGTCAAGTTTTTGGACCTTTTGATAGGTATAATTATTTTAATAAAAACTATATTATTGATTTTTCACAAAATAAATAATTTCAACATCATTAATGAATAAGATTTTAATGTAATAAAATATTTATTAAAAATTACAAATAAATTACCATGATAAAGAAAAACATTTTATCTTTAAAATTAGTATTTATAATAGAATTTATATTCTGTGTATCTATATATTAAAAACAATCTAATTATTAATGTTTTAGTGAGACATTTCACTTTCCTTTAAATAAACTAAATAAAAGGTCTTAATCAAATACAAGTAGGTTCCATTAGATTCCATTTCGACCCAAGTATGATTTAGGATACAATATAATAATCCAATTATATTAGGATAAGTGTTAGGGTAATTTTATAATATTATATTTACCCTTAATTACCCAATTTACCCTTAACTATGGTAAATAAAATTTATCGTAGTTACTATTCATAATGCCTAAAAATAAAAAGTAGCTTATTAACATAATTTCGACCTACTGATTCCAAATATGGAATCAATTTTTCCAAATTCAAATCACAAAATTTGTAGTATTTAGTTTAATATTAATCCCACTATTGAGAAAATTGGTTTTAAAAGATAAAACGTTGGAAAAGATTGAAATGTTTTTACTTATGAATTCAGTGTAAAATTAATGAAAATGACTTAAATTATATTAGATGGTAAAAATATATTCTCTTTATACTTTAAAATCATTCAATATTATAATTTAACTATATAAATTATTACGATGAAAAATTTGTTTTTAATTTAAATATATCGCGTTTTTACTATTCATTAAAATATGAAAGTTATCAGAATAATATAAAAAATTTCTCCAAAGTAAATTTTTATATACTGATTGAAAATAATAATTTTATTTTGTAAAATTGGTCTTACAAACATGTCAAAAACTAGATTTAATGTGGGTGCACCATCAAAATGCAGCAAAACTGTATTTTTTGAAAAATACATATTTTACCTGAAAATTTTATTTTGTTCTCATGCCATGTTTTAGAAAATGTGTAAGATGAATAATAATGTTATAAAATTCCAAATTTAGATAATAATTTTCAAAACGGCTAGTTCATAATAATATTATACTAATATATCGTTTTTTTAGTGAAACCCAGTATTGCGTACAACACACGCTATTGAGGAAGGTCGCGATTGCGTGTAATGCAAGACAATTCAGAGTTCCGTGTAGTGCAAGACTCCTTTGTTGTTGTATATAACAGAATCCATCCATATTTCATTTAATCATTGAATATATATATATATATATATATATATATACTCAATGTTGCGTAGAATAACTACTGTCAAATGAACTTGAAATTATGTGTAACACGATCCAAGAATAGTGTTGCACATACTGAAAGATAAAACGATGTTGCATATAGCACAAGATAATCTTGGTGCAGCGTACACTAGAAGATATGAATGAAAATAAAAAGAATATATCTCATAAAATCTCAAGTTGTTACAGTTTGAAGATATTCAATTTCCTATTACTCTACTTTGAGTTCTCACACAGACTCGTATCATCATTATTCTCATTAAATAGAGCACACCATAATGATTTGTTTCTCTCAACCTCATATTGCAATTACATCATTAGAATGATACGAATATCTATAATTGAGACCTCCCATATATCCCTTTGGTGAAAACTGGTGAAAACCCACTAAGATAACCCCCATCACAACACAAATACAAACATATATCTATGTGTGTGTATATAATTGTATTTATCTGAACAAAATAATTAACTAAAAATAATGAGTAGAAAACATAAAAAATTAGGGATTGAAATAATAATATTTTCAATTTATAATTTTATATATATACATGTATTTATGAAACTACACATATATAGAAACATAGATCAGATTTATAGTAGATCCCATGATGTCTATCCAAATAATTCACCTAAAACTCAGACATAAATGGCTAAGAAGTATTTAAAATTAATTAATAAATAACATATTGTTAATTTTGAGGGTTTAATAATCCAAAATATTCTAGAAAATTGAAAAAAATAGATTCATGAAATCTTTAATGAGAAGGAGGAGAACTATTCATATTCGAGTTCTTTAAAAAATAAAGAAAGAGTTTCATCAGGACTAACAAAAATATGCTGATAAATGTACACCCAATCATCCCTAAACTGTTAAGTAATGATAATGAAATTATTTACCAATGAAATATTTAGTGAATTTGTGGGGTATTACATAAGTGATAATGAATCCTCATAATCATGTATGATTTATGGGTTCAAATCTGGGTTTGGATGAATTTCCATAGAACTGTAGAAGTACTATAGTAGTTCTATTTTTAAAGAAGGTACTATAGAAATGGGTATATAAACTAAATATTAAATTCCATGACATATATTTGATCCTTCATACCATTGATATTTTATTCTGTCCAAAGGCTTATGGGCCATAGGTAACCATGGTCCACTGGATCTGTGGGTCATTATATTGCCAATGATCTCCAGAATGGATAAAAATTAAATTGGTGGAACCATCATATTCTATTAGTAGTAAAAAGTGGGATTGACTTGAGAGAAAATATAGGGACAAGGTGGAAGAACCATTAGAAATAGGTTGTGAAAATCCATGGGTGGGAAATGAAAAGTCTAGTTCTTGTAATTGGTGGTCGGTAAGAAAAAACACTTAAAGGGGGAAAGGTAAAACATTGGGAAAATATAGGATTTATTCATCTACCCCTATGGGGATTCTAAAATTAAATGGACTCTATATGTTTTCACCTCAAATATATGTATGGTATCCTTATCATTCTAGTTAAAAAAAGTACTATAAAAAATTAATTCATTAAATTCATTCAGGGAGGGGATCCATTGTATATTTAGAACTAATAAAAGTACATTATCTTTGATAAGGGTAGAACTAATAAAATGATGATATGTATGGGTAACCAAATATTATATAAGGTTTTAACATTATATATCATGATTACATGTTTTCTAATGTTGTCAATGATAAAATTAGAAATATAATAATTATTATAAATGTATATTTATTTTTAAAATTTTGTAATTAATTATATAAATGTATAATTATATTCCTAAATAATAATTAAAATGGACTAAGATCAGGATAACAATTAGATCTCGGTTTTATAGATTGGAAATAAAATTTTATAAGGGATAAATGTTTCAAAATAGTGAAAATATTCTAGAGGGGATACATGGGCCACATAGTGAAGAGGAAGGACTGAAATATATTATAACGGGTAGTAGGGGAGAGTAAGGGTGACACCCGAATAGTTTTTCAATTAACAGAGATAGCTCTGTGGATTGGGTAACATTTCTAGTGGCCTCCTGAGGATACATTATTTTCCTCTATCCCCCAATAACTCGGTAATATTTTCAATGTTATATTCAAGAATTATAATAATTATTTATCAAGTAGTCCAACTTATCAAGCTTCATCATCTCCCTCATGGGCCTAAAGAATTTCTATTTATATTCTTCCTCCCTGAGAAGAAAATAAAATTTTCTCATCTCAACTAGAAAAGGAATACAGTTATATTCCATTTTTATAAGAGATATTCAATTTTGTAACATGCTTATAGGATGACACTCTTCATGGAGAGCTTTTAACATCCATGAATTGTTTCTTTTCACCAATGCCCAAAATATAACGATATATACCCAACCAATGTATCATCAAAAATTGTGACACCCTCTGTGTACTATTTGGTTTCTCTTAGATCATGGTATTTTTATTTTGAGTTTCAAGATTATATCAAGATTCAAAGGTAAAAAACAATTAAATTTAAGAAAACATGGTCAAATGATTAGTTAACAAGATTAGTTAGTCAAACAATGTGGTAATCATGTGATATGGATATATGATTTACTAGTGTAATTTAAAATGGTTTTTTAGATTTGAAACCATATATTTTAAATCATATAGTTTCGTTTCCAAGGGATAGAGGCAATCACACTATTAGTGCACCGTTTATATTACCATGTTCCCCATAATAAGTTTTTAACATATAAAAATTACCTTACTACCATTGATCATTTTTAATATTGAACACCTCATAATATCTTGTTTGAAATACCAAGCCTCTCCTAAATTCTCTAGATGAATCTATCATTGGAACATTGATTATTTTCCATCATTATTGTTGTATTTTTTCAATGTATGTTATATTTTTTATCCAGTCACTTCTCTTCATTCTAGATCTCACCTAGATCTCTTCCCCACCTATTCCTCTAGACCATAATTGGGCTTGGAGTACATGATCTATTGGGTTTAATGAGTAATTGATTTTGTTTCTTAAATATATAGTCTTATATAAACCATTTTTCATCATTTCTAATATTATATTATAGAGGTGTCCATATTTCATTTGCTGGTGAGGTAGGTGTCTATATGTAATGGTTTCCACCTATGAATTACTTAGTTTTCAAGTAAATTCCATTATCTTGGTTTCTGAAATAGACCAATTGATTTCATCTAGGCATGGAAAGGGGTTTATTAAGGTATTTAAATTACATATAGTTTATTCAAATTATGTGTTTGATGAAATTAATCAATGATGATTTTGACTCATCAAATGGATTTTCACGCATAGGAGAAGTGTTTTGTTACATTGAAAATGCTTTATAATGCCTTGAGCCCACTAGACCAGATCCAGTGCATTACGTGTAACATTATCATGGTTAGACAGAATTAAATCCCTATTTAATGATCGTTTTTGTAGTCTTTACAAATCTAGATACATAGATGTTACACAAATTACATTGCGAAAGGTAACAAAGTACAATACATAACAAAAACTAATAAACTACATACAAGAAAATTCAATAAGTGATCTTCTATTCATAACTTTTTGAAGGTAAAAAAGTGAAAGGGGTGAGATAAAATTCTCATTATGGTTTAAAAATATCATAATCATGAATCAATAATAACTAAATTATAAACAACTTAGCATAGTAAATTTGGTATGGTGAATAAATCAAAAACTCACGCCAATGATAAACTGAGAATGAAACCGCATAAATATATTTTGTTTCATAGTTAAAACATCATGGATAGTAATAACATATAAAAAATAAAGAGAATTATTATTAATTGGATTTCATGTATCTGGAACATGATACCATAATACTGTTAAAAAAGTTTAGTTCTATGGGTAGAAACCCGTCTTATTTTTTTAGAAACAAACTCAAAGGGTTTGTCGCCAAACTGATTGCCTCATGAGACTTGTCAATGCATCAAGGAGATTTAGCATGCCCCACACACCGAATCATTTCCAAATAATTATTTATACATAAATTTATCATAAGGTCAATATGCCTTTACATTATCCATATAAAATAGAGGATACATATTCATCAATATTTCCACAGTCAAAAAAACATTCAAGAAAAATACCATATGTAAAATGGTATACGACATATAAAATAATCATATCCAGGATATGAGAATACGGAAATACATATGAAATATAATTTCAATTCAATACTTATCTCAAATGGGAAGTAGGTACCCCACATAATAAATAGTAGGTTCACAATACTAAGCAAGTCACAACACTGAGAAAATTTAGACAAATCTCATCACCACATAGTAATTAATTAAGTCATATGAACAAAAGTTAATAACTAAAAAATGAATCACAGAATACCATAAATATAAATAGAATCATGACAACATATATCAAATGGCAGTACACCTATACCACTTATATGGAATAATAGGCGAATGATGGAAGTCCCACATAATTGAATGTGAGATGTGAAAACCACTTACAAACATTTCGGCATGGTAACGAGTGTTCTTGCGAGGGATTAATGAGAGGTAAAGGGGTATCCCATTATTTATATATCATAATGGAAGTATGGGGTTGGTGAGAAACTGTACCCCAGAATTAGGTATTAAAATTAAAAGAGCCCCACAGAAGGGAGATTCTTGAACAAAAGTGAGTGAAAGGATCCCTTAACTTATGCTTGAAGGTGTTCTTAAATGTTACTAACTAACTGAATAAACAAATTAGATTCATTAATTAATAATTATAGAACCTCATAAACATTTAATTCATATGCTATATCCTTATTAGGTTTATTAATGTCCTTTTTTGATGGGTTTAAGATATTCAATTTTATTGTTTTGGAAGCATTTTCTTACTTTGTATTCATGATCCGTTTATTTATATTCATGAGTGGAAGTTCTTTTGAAATGTGGTTAAACATCCAGAATTGTTAATATATAATATTTTTTTAATTAAAGGGGTGTAAATGGTCTTATAATTATTCCAGTTATATAACATTAGGATGAATCATTCGATGAGTTAATGATAAATGCTTGGATTTGGCATGGCAGTTTTTTACACAATGGACTTCTTTTGTATTATTATTCCATATTATGAGTGTGTAAAGATTAAATAACATTAAAAAATATAAAATACATATATTATGATCTGGTTCAACCATTGAAAAGGTTTACTGACCATTATTGAAGATAGTAATGAAAAATCAAAACCCGCCATCCTTGAGCGTGATAAATTGACACATCTCAGACGATGTTTGCATTTATAGTATAATACGATCAGAAGAATAGATATTATGATGATTTTTTTTATAATAATGAAAATCCAGTACATTTATTCTATTGGAACTATCATGGTATTTGGATGAGTGGAGGTGAGATGATGGAAAAAAATAATGGAACTTGAAGAGGAATTGAAAGAAAATGGAAGAGAGGTTCACCTCTTGAGAACTCCTCTTCGAGAAACTCTGTTAGACCATTGATTTTGGCCTTTAGGTGAGACCATAATTCCTAGGACTTGGGGAGAGGGCTTGGGAAGTGTATTTGGTCTCATTTAGGCAAGTATTGAATCTTTAGTGGTGTAGGAGGAAGAAGGGGTGAAGGGTTGTTTATAGAGCGGAGGGGAGAAGAGTTTTCCTAATATTATAATCATTAATTTATTATTTCTTCTCAAGACAAGAAATATTGATTATTACATGACCAATAATAGTAATATGTTATTGTGAGTAAGATATTTGGGTGCTTACATCACTCATGAATCTATGAATAGTTGATTTATATTATAATGTGTTTATACAGTAAATCAATGTATTTTACTATTCACCAAAAATTCAAGTATTTGAGAAAAAACAAAAAAATTATCCCATACCATGTTTTGATGTATAGAATCCAAAAATGAACTCCATTTTTCAAAAATAATATTAAATATATGATAAATTTAATTTTTAATTAAAATCATTACTTGATCAAAAATTACAACCACTTAAAATATTCATCTTCATTTTTAAGGGGCCTAAATTTATTTATGCATTCATGGGTATAGATACAATTAATAAGATTAATATTAATATTTATTAGGGTATGTTCAATTCCTAAGGTTAGGTTACTGTTTATAAGGGTAAGTTACTATTCACTGAAAATTATGTTAATTCTATCAGACTCTAACTATCATCCTGAACACAACCATGTATGTCATATTTTTAAAATTGAAATCCCATAGCTAACAAATTTAAGATTAATGGTTATGTTACGAATATCTCTTATAGATAACCAAGTTTTTTCCAAAGAGGATTTGTGATTCATGAAATATTGGTTATTTATGGAATATCGTGAATTTAAGTGAAACATACCATAAATTGTTTGGGGTGCTACATTATTCCATACTTTAGAAATTTCATCCTAAAAATTTTAAGTATAAAGCCCACCAAAAATATGTGGGTGGTTCATCTTCATAACATCCTTATCTTTCCATGTTGCTTCCTCCAAATTCTAGTTTCTCCAAAGATCTTTTACTGGGAGAGTTGTTTGATTTCACAATACCTATTCCATTGTGTCAGGAATCCGGATACGATTTTCATAGTATGACAAATCAGGTTACAGTTCTATTTCATCATAGGTCAGTACATGTGTTTGGTCTAGAATGTATTTCTTTAACAATGACACGTGGAACACATCATGAACTCTGGATAGATTTAGCAGCATCGATAAATGGTATGCTATGACTCTGATTATTTTTATAACTTAAAATGGTTCAATGTACCTAAGTCTCGTTTTCCATTTCTTTCTGAACCTTAAGACACACTTTCATGGGGATACTTTCATAAATACATGATCTACCACATGGAATTCAAAATCCTTTCTATGGTTGTTAGAATAACTCTTCTACCTACTATGGTCTCCTTTAATATGGGATGTAATTTTATTTACCTTTTTCGTGGTCTCTTCAATATATTCTAGGACTATAAGTACCCTCTCACGAACTTTGTCCCAACTAGTTGGAGTTAGACATCTCTTTCCATATAAAGCCTCATTTGGGGCCATTTGAATACTAGAATGGCTCTATTATTGTATGAAAATTCCACCAAAGGAAAGTATTGATCCCGCATAGCTTGGATATAAAGAGAGCATGATATCAGAATGTATTCTAGAGTTAGAATAGTCCTTTCAGTCTATCCATTGGTTTGTGGGTGATAAGCAGTACTCATATAAATCTAAGTATTCAAAGCCTTCGAGAGACTTTTCTAAATTTTTTATGTAAACCGGGGATCTCAATCGAATAAAATAAAAATAGGTGCAACATGAAGTGTTACAACTACATTATTATAATGTCACGTTAGGCACTCAAGTGTTAAATCCATTATTATAGGAAGGAAATGAGCCGATTCTCTGAGATGATCAATAATGACCCATATTGCATCATTCCTTCTAGGTGTCCTTGGTAGTCCAGTGACAAAATACATTGTAATTTAATCCTTCTTCAACATAAGAACATGTAGAGGTCTCATCCCTCCTTTGGGATGTTTTCTCTCTACCTTCACATGTTGAAAAACTAGACACCTTGACACATAGTCAACAATTTCTCGCTTCATATTATCCCACCAAAAATATTCTTTCTGAAATCAATACATCCTTGTACTACTCGGGTGTATATTGAAATTTGAGCTATGAGAATCATCTAATTGTTTCCATTTTAACATAGGTAATAATGGAAAACCTAAACTCTTCCAAATTTCATAACTCCTTATTCATACATGAAGTCTTCCAATCTACCATCCTTAACAACATTAATTTTATTATACAGATTCTCATCATTATATTGATAGATTTTTATCCTCTCTAGTAAATATGGTTTAGCAATCATTTGAAAGAGGAAAGATGCTTCCCCTTCCTTAACAATTCCCATATCCATCTTTAGTAGATCCTTGAATATATGTTCTCTCTCAATCCACATTTGGTTCATGAGTCCGTGATATTTCCTACATAATGGATCTTATACCTTATTTTCATTTCATGGTTGGTAGTTTATTGAAAAATTGTAATATTTGAGAAACTCAATACTTCTAATTTTCCTCATGTTGAGTTCTTTTTGTGTGAAAATTTATTTCAAACTCTTCTGATCTATGTATATCTCACGTTTTTCACCATAAATATAATGCCTCCATAATTTCAGAGAAAATATTAAAGATACTAACTCTAGATCACTGGTTGGATATTTTTTCTGAGGATTATTCAACATCCTTGATGCATAAGCAATGAATTTATCAATTTTAATAAGGAATCAACCTAGACCATTCTTTGATGCATCACTATATATTAAAAATATATCACTTCCAAAGGGAAGAGTCAAAATTGGATCATTAACCAATATTCTTTTCAATTCTTCAAGGAATTCAGTAAATTCATTTGTCCACACTAACTTAGCTCCTTTACGTGTGATCTTGGTTAGCGTGTTAGCCATCTGAGCTGAATTCTGAATGAAATACTGATAGTAACCTACTTTTCTAATAAAAATGTGTACCTCAGTTATGTTTTTTTGGATTGAGACATTCTTGTATTCATTTTTCCTCATTGGATGAATTAGGATTACATCTTTAAAGAAAATATTTCCTAGAAAAGAAAATGATTGAAGCCATAATTCAAAACTGCTAAACATCCCATATAATTCATTTCAACTAAAAGTTTTCAGAATATTTCAACATTGATTCTCTTGGTCTTCATAGCTTTTTGATTACACAAGGATATAATCAATAAATACCATAAAAAATTTATGAATATATTCATTGAAAAAACTATTAATAAAATCCATAAAAATAGAGGGTGCATTAGTCAGTCCAAAAGGCATCATTGTAAACTAGTAATTCCCATACCTTATTCGAAATACAGTCTTAGTAATATCTTCCTACCTCACACAAAAATGATGATTTCCAGAGTGAAGGTCAATCATATAAATGTATGACCTCAATGTATTCTATCAAATAAATCATTAATTCAGGGTAGAGGATACATATTATTTATTATAATAGCATTTATATCCCTATAATCATTGCATAGCCTCTTGGATACACCATTCTTCATGACAAAAAAGTCATGGGCTCCCTATTGGGAAACACTAGGTCGAATAAATCCTTTGTCACTCAAGTCCTCTAGTTGTTTATTTAGATCCTCTAACTCCACAATGGTCATTCTATAGGGGGTCTCTGATATGGGTCTTGCACCAGGAAATAAGTTAATGGAAAACACAATTTACCACTCTGGAGGATGTCTAGGTAAATCCTCTAGAAATAAATCAATGTATTCTTTCACTATATACACACTTTTAATATGAATATTTCATCCCCCACCCATATATATTGAGTTCTCTTCCTCCCCAATAATTGAATTCAGAGGAGATATTGGGGGTTCATCCAGATATGAATCAGATGGTGTGTTTTCTTCTCAAAAGGTAAGATATTATACACAATTTTCAAAAATTCTATCTTCTTTCATCTTGAAATAAATATTTGCATCATAATTTGATATCCAATTTGTATCGATAATTATATCATAGTCAGTCATTTGTATGATAATAAGGTCAGCAACTAAACCATGTTTATGTGTCATGAGGGGTATTAGTTGACATGCCTTTGTTGTAATGATGCATCCCATATGAGTTTTGACAGATAACTCCTTTATTAAATCAATTTCTACATCTCTAATTGTCATGGAAAACTGGGAATATATAAATGATTGTGATGATACAGAATCAAATAATGTGTTGGCTATGTTTGAGGAAACAATTAAAGTACCAGCCACCACATTATTTGGACCGTCAACCTCTATAGTTGTAATCGAATATGATTTCCCTTTCTGTCATGGCCTTTTTCGATGAAAGTTTACTTGGCTCTTAGGACACTCATTTTCATAGTGTCCCACCTCTCTAACATTGTATCATTGAATAACATTGAATTGTTTCTTCACCTTTCATTCATCAAATTGATGACCCTTTTCTCTACACTTATATCAGACTCCCATATCTATTCAAGCATTTCTTGAGATGATTCTTTCCACAGTTATTGCAATTTGACAATTACATGATTCCCTTTTTCTTCTTTGATCCTTATCCTTTTCCTTAGTTATCAGAGTACCTCTTTTTGTATTGGTTTCCTTTGAACAAATTTTATCTAGAAAATTACTTCTATGTTTTTATTTCACTTGATACAATTTCATCATATGATGAAAATGTTTGAGAATCCAATTCCCTTCAAAGAATTAGCTTAAGACCTTCAATTAAATGATCAATTTTTTCTGAAGAGTCGTGTATGTAATCAATAGAATACCTTTCTAGACTATTGATGTTTACCTCATAATCTGAAACTCTATCTTCTTCCATTTGTTTTAAGCTATGGAATTTCTTCTTCATTTCAATTTATTGCTCATGAGGGAAATATTTTTCAAATAACATTTCCATAAAAGTCCCCCATTCCATATCTTATATTTATTCTTCCTCTATGCTATTCTAGATCAAATACCACCATTTATCTACATCACCATCGAGACAATATACTATCATCAATGCATTCTAATTTTCATTTAATCTTAATTCCATGAAAATATTTTCAACTGACTTGATCCACTGCTCAACTACCATTGGATTAGTATTCCTACTAAAAGATGAGGGATTCTGCCACATGAAATGATCCAACATTGGTTTATCATGGTTATTCATCACAACCTTAGTAATTTGTCCCAATATGGTCATAATTGGATCTAATTAAACATTGATTATGTTGACTTGCTCAGTGAAGAGATCCGTACATTTTCCATGATTATTGATTCTCATTCTCCCATTAGGTTCCATTTCTAAAGAATAATATACACTAGATTAGTTTACAAATATAAAAGAGAAAATAACATAACATAAATTGAAATTCAAGGAATCTTTAATCACATAAACGTGGTTTATCTTAGGAAAAATTTCAATTTCAATCCTTCATAATGTCTTATAATGAAAATATTAATTATACTAAGCATACAACCTTGGAGTTTTTTAACCAAGAGTGCAGCAAGCCCTGTTGTTGTGTACTAGGATACCCTGTTTTGAGCCCAAAACTTTTTGTCACAACTTTCACTCCTATGTAAATCTGTGCCAGAGCGACCTCTACATACTAATATCCAGATAGGGTTGTATTGCTTGAAATATCCACATAATCTTTTCCTTACAAAAATATTGCACATTCTTGTATATTTTTCCTAAAATACAACCATATGGATTTCTTCCATAATCTATATTTTCTAATCAAGTTTCCATGTTTGTACTAAACTTTCTATGATACCAACTGTAATGGCCCAACTAATATATAATAGAGACGATGCATTACATGTTCGATTAGAATTGTTTGAAGGAATGAAATAACAAAGTAACAATCAGTTTAGTTTTCTTGAAGAAACTAGATACATAGATGTAACTAAAATTACATTGGGAAAGGTAACAAAGTACAATTCATAACAAAAAATAATATACTCCATCTAAAGAAAATCAATAAGTGATATCCTCTTCATAACTTGGTGAAGGTAAACAAGTGGAAGGGGTGACCTCAAACACTCAGAAAGGGTTATAAATAGTGGAAGCATGAATCTATAATAACTAAATTACAAACAACTTAGCATTATCAATAGGGAATGTTGAATAAATGAAAAACTCACACCAATAATAAACTGAGAAAGAAACTAAATCCATAGATTTTGTCATAGTAAAAAACTCAAGGATAGTAATAAATGATAATTAATAAAGATAATTCTTATTAATTGGATGTCATGTATCAGGAACATGATACTATAATACCGTTAAAACTGTTTAGTTCTGTGGGTAGAAACCTGTCACATTTTTTTGGAAATAAACATGAAGGGTTTGTCGCCAAACTGAATGTCTCATGAGACCGGTCAATTCACTATGGGGCTGTAGTGGGCCCAACCCACTGCTGCATTTCCAAATAATTATTTATACATATATTCGACACATGGTCAATATTCCTTTACATTACCTATATATAATATAGGATACGACTTCATCAATATTTGCACAGTCGAAACAACTTTCGAGATAACTACCATATGTAAAATGGTAGAGATCTTAGAAAATAATCATATCCATGATATGAAAATATGTAAATTAAAATGAATAATAATTTCAATTTAAAATTGATCTCAAATGGTTAGTAGGTACACCACATAAGAAATAGTAGGTTCACAATACTAAGAAAGTCGCAAAGAGGTGAAAATTTAGACAAAGCTCGTTACCACGTTGTTATACATTGAGTCATATGAAAAAAAGTTAATAATCAAAAAATTAATCACATAATTCGATGAATATAAAGAGAATCATGATAACATATATCAAATGGAAGTACACATATACTACATATAATAAATAGGAGGCGAATAATGGAAGTCCCACATAATTGAAAGTGAGATGAGAAAACCCCTAACAAACATTTCGGCATGGTAACAAGTGTTCTTGCGAGGGATTAATGAGAGGTAAAGGGGTATCCCATTATTTATATATCATAAGGAAAGTATGGAGGAGGTGAGAAAACATACCTCAACATTAGGTATTAAGAATAATAGTGCACAACATATGGGATATTCTTGATCGAACATGAGTGAGAGGATCCCTTACCTTATCCTCGATGGTGTTTTTGATTGTTCTTAATGACATGAATAATCAAATTATATTTATTAATTAATAATACCAGAACCTTAGAAACACGTATTTGATATATTATAGCCTTATTAGGTTCATTAATGTCATTTTTGATGGGTTTAGGAGATTCAATTTTATTGTTTTGGTAGCATATTCTTACATGGTTTTCAGGATCAATTTACCTATATTCATGAATAGAAGTTCATTTGAAATGTTGTTAAACAACCAGAATTGTTAATATAATATTATTTACATTAAAGATATATAAATAATCTTATATTGATTCTGGTTTTATACATTTAGAATGACTCATTTAATGATTTAATGATAAATTCTTGGATTTGGCTTAGCGGTTTTGTGCACAATGAAATTATTTTGTATTATTATTCCATATTATGGGTGTGTATGGAATCCATAACACTAAACAAGATAAAATACATATATTATGATCTGTTTCAACAATTTAAAAGGTTTAATGACTAGTATTGATGATAGTAATGCAATTTGAAATCCCGTCTTCCTTGAGTGTGAAAAATTGACACATCTCAAACAGGGTATGCATTTATAGTATAAAAGGAAAGGATGAAGAGATATTATGATTAAATATTCCATTAGAATAATGAAAATACAGTACATGTATGTTAATAGAATTATCATCGAATTTGGATGATGTGAGTTGATAATATAGAACAAAATAATGGAACTTGTAAAAGGAATTGAAAGAAAAAGGAAGAGAGGTTCACCTCTTGAGTATTCCTCCTTGGGAAACTCCTTAAGACCTTTTATTTTGTCTTTTTGTTTAGACTAGTAGGCCTTTTACATGGGGAGATGGCTAGGGAAAAGTATTTGGATGAATTTATGCAAGGCTTTAAGCTTGAGTGGTGTGGGTGGAAGACGCGGTGAGGGGTGGTTTATATAGTTGAGGGGAGAAGAGTGATCTTAATATTACAATCATTAATTTATTATTTCCTTTCAAGATAAAAAACAGTGACTATTCCATGAACATGAATAGAAATATATGCATTTGAGTTTAATTTTTGGTGTTTACATCACTCATGATGCTATGAATAGTTAATTTAAATTATAATGTATTTATAGGGTAAATTAATGTATTTTACTACTCACAAAAAATCATGTATTTGAAAAAAATCTAAAAAAATCTCTCAAACAATTTTTCAACATATAGAATCCAAAAATGAACACCATTTTTCAAAAATAATTTTCCAAATCTGATAAATTTATTTGTTAGTTGAAATAATTTTATAATCAAAAAGTACAACCACTTAAAATATTCATCTTCATTTTTAAGGCACCTAAATTTATTTATACATTCAAGTGTAGGGATACCATTCATAAGATTCATATTACTATTCACAAGGGAAAGTTACTATTCATAATGATAGGTTACTATTCATAATAGTATGTTACTATTCACTAAAAAATAAGTAAATTCTATCAGACTCAAAATATCTTCTTGAACACAACCGTGTATGTTAGATTTTTAAAATTCGAATCACAGAGCTAGGAAATTTACATTTAATGGTTAGGTTAAGATATTCTCTTATAATTAACTGCATTTTGATCCATATTGGCTGAGTGATTCAAGATATATAGGCTATCAAATGAATACTGTGTATTTTAGTGAAACATACCATAAAATGTTTGGGGTGCTACACATTTTAAAAATTATGATCATGTAATTTTTAAAAGTTTTGACAAGAATAAAACATTTGGAACCATGTGTTAATCAACTATGTACTTATAAATAATTTAGTGATTGTGGAAAAACTAGGAGTTATTCATGTGGTATTGATAGACAATGGAAGGAATATATATTGGTAGGATTCACATTATTTATTTTCTATAGTTCCTTCATAAATCATTGTACATGTTCCCATATTCTAGAGACCAACATTATCTTGGTATTATTCAAAATAATTTGGTTTCACTTTTTATTTCTCAATTGTTTATCATATGTTGTTTCCTTAGATAGTTATATTATTTCCTTTGTACTGTTTCACAAAAAAATTGTTTTATTCCATAATTATGTGAATATGTAATGCTTTAAAATAAATGAATGTAAGTTTGAAAAAATACTTTTTTTTATTTCTTTATAAACATGTTTTGTTTTTAAATCTTGAACTCTTGGTTAAATGGTGTTAGAAATTAAATATATTCTTCATCAATATCATACTAAGAGTTTGTGGTCATACCAAAATTTTTACTTTAGGAGTTTATAAAACTAGTTTTATAGACTTAGGTAAAATTAATTTCATCATATTTCTCACAGACATCTCTTGGTTGATGTCATCTATGTTGTGTATTGGGATGGTCGTAATGGGTGGTCACACAAACACATGATTTGATCTTATTTTATTTCATATTTTATTTCTTCTTTTATATCATGATGATGTATGTAATTGGGTTTGGTACCTTTCAATTGTGTTGTACCCTTTTTTATTTCATTTCTATTACCCTTTATCCATAAATGGATTTGGGTTGGTATCTCAGCCTTGTGGTATGCCATCTTGTGTGAGGTTCAACATTGGCTTGGGTTGGTTTGTTTCAAAAATAGTATTAGTTCCAATAACTAGCTATAAGTGTAATGAATATTTGGGTTTTGGATTAGGGTCTTTGGTAGAATGGAGTCATGACTGACAGAATTCAGGTAGTAAGTGTGGGAGGGTGCTTGGTGAACTCACATCCATGTCGGAAATCATGTTACCAAGGGTGGTTATAGATTTTTATAAATCTTGAGATTTTTTGAGGTAATTTAAATGAAATTAATATTAGTGTTTATTTAGATGATCCCATTATTTATATTTTTTTAATTTCCTTCATCAAATATTTGTTTATTTAAATTCATATTATTTGAAATATTTGATTTAGATTCCTGAATTTCATCTTTTGAATTGGTAATTTTCTCATAAACCATTTGGTTATAGTGTAATGTAATTTTTATAAAAATCCTCATAGAACATATTTCACTAAATCTAGGTGAGGAATTTATGAGATTTGTTCCATAAAATAACCATATAAAAAACACATCATTAATAAACTATGTTATCCTTATAATTCAGACCCAACAAAATAATGTAGTTTTAATCCATGGGTAAGTGGTGTAAAATGGTTTGAGATATATCAAAAATAACCCATATATCTTTCACGATGACAAGGGAATGATAATGTCATAATATTGGGTCAATGTATTGGAATAATCTTCCATATTATGAAGACTTCAAAATATTATAAGGTGGTTTATTCAACTTAAATGCCTGAAGGATGTTAAATAAAATAGTGGGACTATATTTTTCAAGGGAAATTGAATTAGGATCATTCTTAGATGTTCTTCAAGAAGTTATTCATCCACAAGTTCAACCATTAAACACTGAGAGTGGAAATGAATTAGAAATTTCTATCCTTAGATTAAGGGTACAATTCAATCATGGAACATGCCACTTGTTTCACCAAGTTCATCCAGTTTTCATCTAAGCATGTCTATATTAATTACTGGATATCTCTTAGGTATATATGGATCGAATATATGATATTTGATGAATTATGATTATATTATTAAGAGATATATTTTAATAATTATTTGTAATCTATGGTATGGATGAGGTATACTTTTCTAGGAAACAAGTTTATTTAGATATCTTGTTGAGGTAGAAGGTATCCACCATGTTCTACATGGCCAAAAACAATTCTTAAGGATGAATAATTTACATTATGACTAGTTTTAGTGGTTTTTTCAAGGAAAATATAAGTATTTTTTTATCAGTATGCGAGGCTTGGTTATATTAAGAAAAGTTATAAAAAAGCACCCATGGATTTTCATCATTGTGGACAATTTTTTATCCCAATCATTTTTGTGGAAGCATTACCCTGTATGTTAGAGATGGATCCACTCTTAACAATGGATATCAAGTATGGTTTGCTGCATAAAATGGTATTCTATATCATTCTCATTCCAAGAGGGTTTCTAAAATAGTGATTATATCACATGGATGAGCTTTGACAAAATTTATGTATGTTGAAGACTATGACTTGAGGAATCTGAGGTTGGATCATCTACTGTTAGACGAGCATGGTTTATTTAAACCCTTATTGTCCTAGATTTATTTGATAAAAGTTCATATAATTAATTTATATCATAATGTTTTATATACATTTTGATATTACACTTAAATATTATGTCATTCTTGATGGAACATTCCACCCCATTGGGAAAGAGTTTTGAACAATGTTTTAAATGTTATGTGCGTCAAGTGAAAATTTCCAACATCAATGTGGTGTGGGATTTCACATTAATTTATCATGATATCATAGACCTTATTATTAAAAATTATTTTATGATCAATAATATAATGACCCAAATTGGATATTATTGGCATAAAATTTAATTTCCTACTCATGATGGAATCAGTAATTAATTATATGGTTTGTGGGATAATAGATCAAGGAAAGTGGGGAATGTTTTTCAACATGACCGAATGATCACAGAGTAGTTATCATAGAAATACCTTGATGTGTTTGATTATAATTTGAGCAATACACCTCATATATTACAGAGTGAATAACCTAATGTATTTATTGATGATTTTTGTAGGTTTTCGTCAGATAGAGATGTTGAGTTCACTAATAACCTAATTCATGGTAAGATTCCAATTTAGGTTCCATTAGAAATTATAGAACCAAATACATTAAAGGAGCTTAAATTTCATCTTACAATACTTGAGGATATGGTATTTATTTAGAAAGTCATAAAACATTGGGATTCACATGTTATCTTTACAAAGAATACATATTAAAGTATCAAATGTTATGTTGATTGCTGGATGATTTATAAGGTAACAATACAGAATAAAAACATCTTTTATAATAATAAAAATATATTTGATCAACTCAAAGGATCCAAATGGTTTAATAAGATTCCCCTGTATTTTTTGTACCATCATTCGAGTGTTCAATAATATAATGTACTTATGATAGTATTTAGAATCCGATATGGGAATTACGAGTTCTTGGTTATTCCATTCGGTCTTACTAATTCTCCCATTATATTCATGGAACATTCGAATAGAGTATCTCATCAGTTCTTTTACTCTATTGTTATATTTTTATTGAAGATATTTTTGTGAATTCCTTTTATGTGGAAGAATGTCTGAATCAATTAGAAATCATTATTAGGATACTAAATATATTATTTTGGAATAAAATGAATTATAAATGTGACATACAGATATAGGATATAAATTTTATAATCCATTTCATATCTGAGAGGGTCATTTCAGTGGATCCTAAGAATATTTAGTCGATGATTTCATAGGAGTATCCTAAAAATGAATTTCAGATTCGAATATTATTAGGTCTAAATTGTTTTTATTTGGCGGTTTCATTTGGATTTCTCTATAATGATATAATTTACTGATAAGGGTGATAATATTGAGTGTAGTGATAGATGTTAGAGATATTTTTAGGAATTGAAGTTGATTTTGAATTTATATCCAGTTATGATTTTTATCCAACTTGGTTTGTTCTATGAAATTCTCTATTTTTTCTCAAGTACAGGAATGGGGTGTGTCATTATATAGGAAAAGAATGTGGGGGCCTATGGCCCTTTCAAATACATCCAAATGATTTAATGTATCCTACACATGACATTGAGTTAATTTCCATGATGAATGATCAAAAAACACGGTGTGTCTATCTCTTTGGAAAGTCATATATTCTATATTTATATCTTAAGATCCTATAATATATTATTAGTCAGAGGGATTTGAACTTTTGATAATGAAACTAGGATGATTATATTCAATATTTTTATCATTATATTTCTTATACACCTAGAAAAGAGAATATGGTTATAGACGCATTAAGCAGGATGTCATCAACTCAATTCCTAAAAAAATCTATAGAGGGGTGTTCTCTAATGTGTCTATTTATTTATATGATCCTGGAAGTGGAAGAGGATGGTTGATAGGTGTTCATATCATCTTTAAAAGATATATTAAGATTTTTTGAAGATATTCATCTTTAACTAGTAATAATTACTAATTTAAAGTATTCTATTAAAATACTTAGTTGTAGGGTGACCTTAAAAGATTGGTCTGATTATACAATTAATTCTATGTGTTTAGGATGTTGGTTGGTCATTTTGTTATCTATGTGGAAAGATTTTATGGATATAAAACACCAGTCTTATTAGTTCATACCCCATGGGACATCAAAGATGTATCATCATCTGAGACATCAATGTTGTTCATCGGGGATGAGGCAGTCAATCACATATTTCATTTCATGATGCCTTACGTTCCAAAAGATTAAGGCTAGACACTAGAGATCTACAAGTTTTTTTCATCCTTTTCCTTTACATTGTTGAAATTGGATGTGTTATCTATGTAATTTTTCATTAGTTTTATAAGGAATCCCAGGGGATGATTATCCTTTTAGTGATCATTGATTAAATTATGAATTCAGATAATTTATTTACTATTATAGAGATGATGGTGGTGAAAGATCTTAGACACTTCTATATCAAACATATTTTGAAGAATCATGGTGTTACTTCTATAGTTGTTTCTTATAAAGATCCTTGGTTTATATCATTGTTTTAGGAAGGTTTATAAGAGGATACAAATATGAAACTGAAGTTAATATTTACATACCATTCTCAGATAGAACAATAGACACAATGAGCCATAAAAAATCATATTTATATGATTCAAGATAATTTAGTTTATCAGTAAAAGTTTATTAGCTACACATAGTATTCATAAATCCTATTTAGACTATCATTTTCTTGTTTGTAGTTAGAGATTCATGATCTATTTTTTCTTAGAGTTTCACCTTCTTTGGGATACATTCATTTTAGTATTCATGGATAGTTGGAAATGAAAATTTCATTTTTTGATATCCTTGATCATTTTATAAAATATTATTATTAGTTTTACTTTAGATCCATATTTACATTGTTTCAAGAATAGTTTTTAATTTCTCAGTTGAAGAGGTATTAACCAAACCCCACCAGTGGGATTATATTAGAAGACATTAATCATATTCCCAAATCCTTTTTGGTGGAATTTTTGATTCAAATTATGGATCAAAAATATATAGTATTCCATGGTAAAACGAGTATCATGGTTCTGGAACTAAAAATCTAAAAAAGGATAGCCATGATATGTGTTAGTGAAAATCATTGAGGATACAGTAATGAAATATTCTTTTGTGAGAGAAAATTCATAAATGATTTCTGGGGAATTAAATATTCATAGTGGGGGGGATATGAAACCCTCCATGTTATATATATGTTTCTTTTTGAGAATTTTGCATATGAATCTAGATTTTATTTGTTTTTCATTGTCATAGGTTAAAGACATACTGTTTCGAGAAATAAATCTATGAGAAAAGATTGAGAATGTGGTTAGTTGAACTGTATGGTGACTGTATGATAGGTATATGTGACTTTCCTATAGAATATTCCATAACTTGAGAAAAAATTATCAAACTGAAAAACCTTCTCTATGAAATCATGTATGTTTTTCAGGGATCATTTTCTACTACATGTTTAGAAAATGGGTTTTCTAGTTGTGAAAACTAACTATGGGTAATGATCCAAACATATTATTTTCAAAAAACATCCTTAATTAACATTCATTTTTTTAGGTTTAAAGTCCTCTAAATATCTATTAGGAATGATATAGCCTCTTACAAATTATCTATCAGGTTCTTCACATCGGTCATTAATTATGTCCCTTTGTTCTTTGTGTATCTCAACAAGGTACATTTTTTATTCGATCTCCTCTCCTCATTCTATATCTAACCTTGATCTCTTCTCCAAAATTTTCATTAGAACCTAATTTAGTTGTGATTTCTAGATCTATATTGTTTTAATGTTAATGGTGATGTTTCTTAAATATGTAAGATTTTGAGGATTATATCTCCTCATTTACACTCAATATTCTAAAAAAACTATATTTCAGCTATTGGTGAGGTAGGTTTCTCTATATAAGTTTGAATACCCCTAAATTACATGATTTCATCGTAAATTACACTAGTTTGGTTTAATAAAATGATTATTTGATTGTATAATGGAATTAAAATAGGATTTTAAAGGGATTTTTTATTAAAAATGTAAATATATTTTATGTTTTCAATGAAATTCCTCCATTAAGATTTTGACTATTAAAATAGATTTTGAAGCACGAGATATGTAATGATTTGATAAGAAACATTTTTTATTAACTATTATAATGGTTTCATTAAATTCCTTTGAAAAATGAAACATTGGGAACCTTTGGATCAATGGTCATGGATATATGCAAACATTAGTCAGTATGGAACCACAAAGGATTGTTCATGTTATATCGATAAACTATGTTAAGAATTGATATCAGTAGAATTCTCAATATGAATTTATTTGTGATTCATCACATTTTAATGTATGTATTCCCAATGTTTATATCCTATTTTTTTCATATTTATATAGATCATTTTTTTATGTTTCATTTCTGACATGATTATCATAAGATATTGTATTGGAAAATTCTATTTGTAGCTTAATGAAAACATTCATGAAAATTTTATCTTCCCACTTTATGTGAATATTGAATTATTTAAATTAAAGAAAATTTTATTTTACATAATATTTTCCATTTTATATTTCATTATAAATAATTTATATTTTTAATGCTGGAACTGATGGTTGCATGGTTCTTGGATTTTTATAGATTCATTGTTAGTATCTTACATGGATTTAATTCACAGACCCTAATTTTACCATTGGGAATTTATAGACCTTGTTTTATATAACTATGGTAGAGATAAGGGTTTTATGTATCTCAATGGCTACTCATGGTACATGGAATCTTCATAGTGTCTTGGGAAGGAAGGGATGATTGGTTAGGCGAAGACTTAAGTTGATCTTTCCTTTTATTGTATTTGGTATTGACCTTGTTGGTTGGACATTGTATATCTCTTATTTTTGAAATTTATTTTTCAATTGTAAATTTTTTTATCTCTTTTTAATTAAACATGAGACTTAGATGGATTTTTCTATGTATCTCAACCTTATGGTAGGCCATATTTTGTAATGTTCCATGTGGTCTAATGTTTATTTGTTATAATGATGAAAAAATTTACAAAGGAGATAGATGATTTATAGAGGAGGATTTACTACCATGTGTGTCACCTAGAGAAACCGTTACAACTCTAGGGTGTGTGATCATCTAATTAAGATGTTATGGTACCTTATAATTCACCTTCACCATTAATGTGCACTATCAAAGCCTCAATTATGATAATTGGAACAATGTTGCATGTGTAGAATACTAATGCTAGATTATAACAGTTTTTCATGCCCATGATACCGGGACCACAATAAAATAGGATCCACCGATATATGATATAAACCTAAACACACAACCATTGGTGATCATTATGTAATACTCATCGACATGCACACCACCATTTGAGAACATTGGTATTGAAAATCGATAACAACATAATGTGGGAATGATATCGGTGTATGGGCGGAACATAATAATGAAAATAAATGCTTCTGGAAACATGATTGGTGAGAAAACATTAGTAAATAGATACCTTGAGAGTGGTTTGGAAGATTAATTGTAGTGTTTCAAAATTGAGATTTGGTTTTATAGTCTTCTCTTCTAAGTTACCTACCCATTGAAAATCTATATTCTAGGGTTTCTGGTAAGTGGTATTCTCAATATTAAAAATGGATCTTTCAACATTGAAACCTTGGATGGTAGATGTGTATCCTAAGAAATATGTGGATAAAGAATTATTCTAAATTTCTTCACTTATTTTACCCAGTGTATATGTAGTAGGAAATAATACCATAGGGATAGGATTTAATGGGTGATCATATAGCATATTTCATGGGATATATATGAAGAAAGGGTGATATAGATTTTGTTTCTCTAAAATCATAAATCATATAGGACCATAAGGGATATTTATTTTGGTTTTTGTGAAAAAGGATGTATGTAAATCTTTTTATTTTCATTATTCATGAGGAAAAGACTGATTTTACTATATAATGAGTTATAGAAACTAGATATCCATTGTTTTGACAACCCAACCTGGGTGCCACACACAAGTGCACCAAATTAGTCAGTCAAATGACCTCAAACATTCCTCTTTGCATGCCAGAGTATACGGAATCGAAACTATAATATGATATCTATAATGGGGAGACTATACCCTCTTTACATAGTAAAAAATAGAATGTAAATAAATAAACAATTCTAGAATATATAACCATAACTAGAAAAATTCCAATATCACAAGATGAAAAAATAAGAATACAATATCCAAAATAAGTAGATATGCCTTCCCATATTATTGTCCAGTGTGAAATGAAAAACAAAATAAAGACAATGAAAACTCTAACAGGTTTTGAACACTATGTCAGGTTCCCCTATCCATGCACCAACCCGATCAAGCCATCTAACCTAGGGAATTTTCTCTTATCTTGTAATACAAACATGAAATCCATTCAGATACTGATCAGGCTCCCGAGTAGGGTGTGAGTATAACTCTGTAGGAGACCACCAAAGAATCTAAAAAATATCCAATCAATATCAGTGTATGTAGTTGTATAAAGTATAAAATAAAATTGATGAAGTAAATAGTTATCACATTTAATTATTCTTTATTAACAACATTAACCAATGGGTTAACGAGGACACTAGAACCCTCAATATCATCTTCGGCCTGTGTTAGACTCTGAACCATATCACAATACCACTATTATAAATTATCATTTAATTTCAATTCATTTAATACACAGTTGAAACCATAATCCAATTGTAATATTTTTGGCCTTTAACACCATGTCTAGCACCATATGGATATTTCAAGCAGCAGTACATATATCACAATTGGTTTATCAAAAAATTACAGATGATGGAATTTGGATAAATAGTCTATGTCCCATATTCATATATAAATCAATCACAGTAGTGGGCCTTTGAAGTAGCATTCTGGGTCTCACAATCATTTATCAGCTTATCACTATCGTCTTTTGATGTCTCCATCTATGTACCACAATCATTTATCAATTTATCAATATGGTATTTTGAAGCATCATTCCATGTTTTACACACATTTATCAATAAATAATACAAATAACATATATCACATCAATGATGATTAAAGAAATTAATACTTTTTTCATTATTTCATGTCATGTAAGTATCATAATTTTATAAAAAAATCATGATTCAATACTTTGATCAGACGAAATAATTTTTGAAATTAACTATTATCAATTTTTGAAACATTAAATTTATATAACCCATTAACCCTATATAGAAATGCCAACCATCTCATAATCCACATTGTCAATTAATTCATATCAAATTAATTGAAAAAATTTATAATCCCAATTCCCCATCAACTTCACAATAACAAAATTCTATTAATGAAATACGTAATTAATTAATAAAATTCCATTAATTTCCTAGTCACAAAAAACAATAAATTAATTTTCTAATTAATTAATCCAATCCACATTTCCATAAATTAATTAATCAATTAATTTAATATATTCAGGATTAGGTTTCAAGATGTGCTAATTGAAATCTAAAATGTATGCACACAATTGGAATCAAGAGTCTAGGAATTGTATTTTGACCACCTAACATTATATTGATGATGAATGATCACCCACGGAAGTCCCGAAATAATGTAAAACAACCAGAACATGATGAAAGGAAATATCTAGATCTGAAACCTAGATCCAATATTAATCACAATAGATCTATCAAAACCTAGATCTTGATCCATTTCTAATAGAGAAAAACATCCTCTCAAATGATAATAGAAGCACATGATAGAGGAAGGAAACCAATTGGGATTATAATATCTTTCTAGGAGAGGTGTGGATCATTAATATGGGCTTCAAATCATAATGAATAGAGGTTAGAAGGCATTTTTATCTGTTAAAAAACCTCCATGAATGATATGAATTTGTTAAGGTCAAGAAAATATTTTTAGGGATAAAATACGAGTGTTCTAGAATTTTGAAATCTATATTTTTGATTTATTATACCCACATACACAGTTTCCTCAATAGGGGTGGATGGTTTTCCAAACCAAGCACCCTAACTCTGTGCCTCACCAAGGGGTGTCTCATGGCTAGTTCCATGATGGTGCATGGTATTAAAAACCATGACCTATCTGTGAAATCCCTCTCTGCCAGGGGTTTTATGGTTTTACAAGGGAAGGGTTCACAATTTAGGAAAATTCTATGCCAACTATGTACTAACGAACCCCCTCCCCAAACATCCAATTTTCACACAAACAATCCCTCGATAAAACCTAAACAATAATGTACTCAAATAAGGAAAAATATTTCCTGTAAACATATATGGGACATCCACAGAAAAAGTCATGATCTTATAATCTCCCAACCTTATAATAGCTTATCCTCGACTTGTACTACCAAACATCTCTATGATTCTTATTCAAAAATATTAGGATATTGAAGATGAAATTCAATTTCTATATCCAATGTTTCCTCTAGAACATGCTCATGTTTCCATAATACATGATATATTTTAATAGTAATTCCCTACAACACTTTCTTAGTGTGATCCAACACACATATCAAATGATTCTCAAAGGACGCATTAGTCTAAATCTCAAAATCACCCACATCTATCACATGAGAATTTTTTGAGTGATAATTCTGAAATTGTGACACATTAAAATTTTCATTCATAACATTGTAACTCTATGGAAGAGCCAATATGTATGCTACCATCTTTATTCTCTGTACACCCTAAAATGTCCCAACCAACCTAGTCTCCATCTTTCTCTATCTATGAATCTTATGGTGTCCCAACCTCAGAGACACCTAAAGGAAAACATGATCGACCTTTATAAACTCTAGTATCCATCGATGTCTATTATCATAAGAATTTTTTCTACATTGATCTATATATGTACAATTTTAATTAGCATTACCTTCTCTGATTCCTCACAAACATGAAACGTTCCAAACATCTCTACTCTCAAACCTCTATCCAACATTGATTTTATTTTCATGGTCAACCATAATCGCCTCATATTGTTACATATTTACAGTTTCCTAAGAAATGTTATTATTGGAGAACTCAATGAGAACTATGTGATTCTCCCAAGACACACCATAATCAAGGGAAAATTCTTGAATAATATCCTCAAGAACCTATATAGTATGCTCTAACTGGAAATCTATTTTTCAGTGGAATATCATTCTCAGTAAAACTTATATACCAAGAGCCTTATGAAATCCATTCATGAATAATGAAGTAAAAAATGGATCATTTTCTATAAAAATACTCAATAAAAAAATACACATATCAACTACCTCATAATCATATAACTTTAAAAAATAATCCATAAGCAAAGTATCCAATATAAGGGATGAAATATGCCACTTTAATCATCTGTTCCACAATCACCCAAATAACTTCATTCTTCTGAGGTATCCTCAAGAAACTGACAAAAAAATCCATTGTGAAATCATCATACTTCAATTCATTAATAATAAATGACTATAATAAAACCCTAGGTCATTTATTCATAGACTTTACCTATTTAAAATAATATCATCCTTTAGAAAACCATAGAGTCTCTTTCTTCATGCCTAACCCCAAAAACTATTGACGTAGCCCCTGATACGTTTTTTACACATAGATTCACCACCCAAATTGAGGCATGAGATTAAGAAATAAGTTTTTACTAACCGATTATATTCCCAACAACCTAATTAATGATATAAATGATCTCATCTTCACTTATGGTTCAATATTATGGTGAATTCCCACCTTCATGTCACTCACTCACATAAAAAAATATTATATCCACATATTTCAAGTCTCTAGTCCTAATAAAAATTATCGAATCCACTGAAAATGATATGAGAGTTATCTTGTCCTGAACTAATTGAACTGTAACATGTATCTCCTCAAGTAATCTTAGAATTTTTCAGTCATAAATAGACTCTTGAACTACCTAAGTATGAGTTCTCCAACTCAAAGAGTCAAAAAAACTGTTTCCCATTCAAGAAATATATTCTAGATCAAATTCATATAACTCCATATACTCAATCCACCTCTACCACTGAAGAATATTGTACCATAGTGAAAATATATACCTTAGTCTCTTGTGAATACTATACAAAGTAAAATTTTCATCCAATAGATAATGATTCCCACAATTCTGGGAATAAGAAACTACACCAACTCGTCATCTTGAATATGGTAGTTCCACTGATTTGGCCCCAACTACTTAAACTCATATGTCACAAATCGATCTACCTACATCAAGAAATCTCTAAACTCTATCCTAGAAGTGTCACAAAACACTATATAATCCTCACCTAGCACATATAGGATTAAGATTGGTGTCATTTTAAATTGCTTATTCGATCTCTAGAAGGAGTTGTCTCATGAATATGTCTATTCAAGCCTTGTCTTATTATATGTCAAGAATGAATTGGGTGATTCCAAATAATAAAAGTATAGTATGATCCCATGATAATATACCGACATCCATAGAATTCTATGTATATCAAAAAAATTGGGCAGTTCCCAAGAAACCACAACCAAAACATTCTCTTGGTCCACTAATACACCTTTAGTATAGATGACTTAACCTAAGATGCGTACCATGTTGATCCATAATTGAAACGTAGATAGTTTGGTGTATAATAGTTCCCCCCTCAGTGTACTTAGGATGATTTAAGGATATTTTTCATGATTGTCTTGAGCCTTTGAGTACATCAAGATTTCATCCAAAAACACTAAATAAATATTATCAAGGTATTGGTGGATGATTTGGGTAATTAAGGCCATAAGAACTACTGGTACATTTGATAACCCAATATTAAATAGGTTGAAATAATAAAGGCCATACCAACTTATTAAATCAATACTTGGTATATCATAAGGTTGGAAACTCTATAGATTACATCATAATCTAAATTCAATCATGAAGATAATACAAACTCCTCTCAACTGGTAAAAATGATCATTGATACATAGAAGATGATACATGTTTTTCACTATCATCGGGTTCATCATATTGTAATAAACATAGAGCATTGAGTCCCATCGGCCTTCTTATATAATAATACTAGAGAACCCCAAAGAGACATACTCAAATGGATGAAACCCTTATCCGAATAATGTTACAGTTGATTCTTGAGCTCTTGATGCTCTATTGGTTCCATTATGTGTGGTGGAATAGAAATTGGATAATACCTAGGCATGATCTCAATTTTAAACTCCACATCTTTTCAAAGTGGCATACCTAAGAATTATTTAAGAAACACATCCTGAATCAAATACACTATGAGAGGAAAGACATCATGGTTTCCACAATCATTATCTAGGATAAGACTATAAAATGGTCATTGATATCCCCTAAATTTTGAGTAACTATACATGAATTTCCTGTAATGATATCCTACTATATATAGTGAATATACTGATTACCATTAGGATATGTAAATGTAATCCTCATGTGGTAATAATATATGGAGGATCATTGTGATACTAACCATTCCATACCCATAATTAGGTCCAATTCTTACTTATCCATAATTTAATGATCTATAAAGTAATAATATTCCCCAACCTATAGAGAAAACCAAAGGGGAAAAATAGATGTCTCTTGATCATACTCCTATTGGTGCATCTATCTTCATAAACCTATCTAAAAACTCCACAGCCATACTAAAATTCCTCACCAGTTGTGGAGATATAAAATAACTAGAGGTAATTGTATAATATAAAGAAATATGAAGCATAGAATCTACAAGAATATTACCTACAACTATCAACAGTTCAGCCTTGATATCCACTAATTAATGCTGAATAGAATGAAACTATATTATTCCTTGTCCTTTTAATGAGGTATCAGTACCCTGTGGTGAACCACTCTGCTTATATAAGTTCTATTTTCTAGATTCTCCACATCCATATCCCCTATATCTAATTCTTGTAGAACTACTACTGCTAGAATGATATGGGGTAAAAGATCCAAATTCCACACTCCAATTCTTACAACCTTCCCAGTCACTGCCCACATATTGTGAGTTCCTACAAAATGTCTGTATATTTCCCATACTACCATAGGCAATGTAGTATAATAGTGTTTATGGGAACTATCTATAAAAATGACCCTAAATTCTGCACTTCTGATAGGTCTCCTAATTAAGTTCATATGTAACTAATCCTTCCCCTAAGACACTTTGGTTTTCACTCCCCTAGACAATATTCTCAAAACGATGCTTCTTGCTATTGAATGTTATACCTCCTCACTATATAATAGTAACCACATATCCTCCACCAGAATCCTCCTTGAGGATCCCCTTAGAAATGAGATCATGATTTACCACCACTGAAAACATCTTCACAGAAAGGATTTTCACCTGGGACTTAATTTCACATTTAAGACCATCCTATAATCATTATTCTTATATAGACTGATCTCCTAATAACACTAGAGAAAAGCATTGAAAATCCATTAAGCGTCCATTATTGTCCAATATATATATTCTCTACTATGTCAACCTCACAAACTTTTCTTCTCTCTCCTTCATTAGTTTCATTGGGTAAAAGTGATCCACAAACGTGTCCTGAAATTCCTTCCTCTACATATTCTTTAGTTACCCATCCCATGTATGGATGTCCCAGAAATTCGTTACCTTATCTTGTAACATATATGTTTCTAGCTAAACTCTCTTCTGAGAAAGAGTCTCTATGTGGTAATGTATTGTCTAGATAGACTTAATCCATATCATTGTAGCATCAGTCCCACCCTCTCTAGTAAACGTCAATGGGTGCTATAATATAAACTATTGTGTCAGTTCAGAAATACTCTTCAAGAACCTCCATGTGTCTCTTTACATAAACTAAGGAAGTTTCTAATAGAACTTCTCTCCGACATCCAGACTTGGCACTATAAATGACTCACGTTCCACAACAGATGGACCATCTTTATCCACAACCTCCTTTCACCATCTCAACGAGAGTCATATTGGAGTCATATATCTATAATTATAAACACACATCTCACTACACATAACACAACATAAAAAATTATAGATATAAGGGAATCAAAATAATCATTTTGGATTAATTTCACCAAACCCTACCACAGTGTACAAAACAAGGTGATATCCATACCCTTAAAAATTTTATATATAGATCATATTAGAAAAAAGGAAACTAATTTCCATTATTCATGTTTTATTAGACAACAATTTATTCACATATTTCATCATTTTACAATTTTTTCCACATTAGGAATCTTTTTCATCAAAAGATTTCACATGGAAAAAAATTTCAATTTCAAAACACTCCAAAATCCATATTTTCAGTAGGTGCCTAAATATTATACACATAAAAAAAATTCTCGAGTTCCAAGAATAATTCATCTATATTAAACTCTTATTCCTTACTAAACACGTGGAAAATATCATAAAATATTGAAACCAACAGTAATATAACACAATAAGTGCATCAAATGATGTGAAATAACATCCAACTGTAATAATACAAAACAATAACAACAATCATAACCCAGGTACTTTGGTATGCCCTCGTATATGGGTTAGATACTCTGAATCACGAGATCATTTATAAGGATTGAATACTCCAAGTCTCTTTTATAATTTCCCAAAATTGCATTAAAATTGAAACGAAATTAAATATGGTATCTGAGAACACTTTGTGGAATCTTTTCCTAGCCGCCACACAATGATACCACAAGCTAATCGGTCCCATGAACTCATGCATTACTCATTATATTTCAGATACTTTCGACTAGTAGTGAGGGTATAATATCGATTATTGGGAGGCTATACCCTCTTTATCAGATTAATACAACATCAGATATAAATAAAAATAATCCAAAATATAATAATGTAACATGAAAAATATCACAAGATAACCAAAAAAAAATAAAATAAATAAAATTAAATCTGTAGACATGTCCCTCTAGATAAGGGTGTAGTTACAAATGCAAAAACATTATAAACACATCAACAAATCTATGTGGGTCATGACACCAAGTCTAGTTTCCTCATCAATGGTCCAAGCCATGTCAGAAAGTAACATAGGGTCTCTACCCTTTTACTATCCTACAATCATTATTTATATTATGGTGATGGCCATGGATCCTAATTATGGAGTAGGTACAACTCATTAGTCCACCAATGACACATAAAACAATATATGGTCATTAGAAGTGTATGAAGTGGAATAAAGAAGAAAATACCGTGCATTATCTAAATAGTTATCACATTTCAATATTCTTTAAATAACAAAATAATTCCATGGGTTCTTGAGGACACCTGAGGACCCAATACCTATTTTCTCTCATTCCAAAGTCTCAACCATATCTAAATATCATGTTTATATATTTTTACTTAAATTAAATTCATTTAAGTACAATTTGAACCATAGTATAGTTATGGTATTTTGGGCCTAGAATGGCATGTATGGAACCCTGTGGGTATTTGAAGCAGTAGTGCATGCACCACTACTTGCTTATCAAAAAGCCACACAACAGGGATTTTGAAGCATTAGTCTCTATTCCAAAATAATATATTCAATAAATCACATAAGTGATATTTTAAAGTAGTACTATGTCCCCCACACTCAATCAATTTATCAAAATGGTATTTCAAAGTATCAGTCTTTGTCCCACACATGATTATCAATATATAATTATGGGAGTTTGAAGTAGTAGTCCAAGTCCCACACACATTAATAAATCAATCATACAAATCATATATATCATATAAATCAATATTAAAATAACAGTAGCCTTATTAAAAATATTTATCATAGTGGAACTATCAAAATTTATCACAAAAAAATAGTGATTTAATCATTTAATCACATGACATAATTGTTTAATTCCCCATTCCCCATTCTTACATCATTAAATTTATTTATGAGATTAACCCATTATGGACATATCAACCATCTAACAATAAGTATTTTAAATTAAT
Source organism: Viscum album (assembly GCA_963277665.1). Lineage (NCBI taxonomy): Eukaryota > Viridiplantae > Streptophyta > Magnoliopsida > Santalales > Viscaceae > Viscum > Viscum album. Next base: position 31,196,107 of record OY728162.1, on the reverse strand, counting down.
TAATGTCACCTTAATTGACAAATTTCAAAATCCCAATTCCCCGTCAATTTCAAAATAAAAATGTCCAACTAAATAATTAACTAATTTATTAATCTCAGTCCATTAATTTCAGAGAAAAAATATTACATTAATTAAATCACAAATTTATTAATCCAAATCCATGTTTCTATAAATTAATTAATCCATTGATTTATTCAATTAAGTATTCAATTTCCAAATGTAACAATTGAGATCTAAACATATACACACAAAATTGGAATCAGGAGTATTGGAATTGAATATAAACCAAATACCTCAAGACTATGGATAAATCATCCACAATAGAAATCCTCAATTGTAGGGGAACAAAAAAATGATGAAAATCAATATCTAGATCTAAATCCTTGATACAATATTAAATGTTATAAATATATTAAAACCTATATTTATATACATTACCAATATATAACAACATCCCTTAAAAAGATAACAAAAGGATGGGAGATAAGAAATAAACCAATCATTAATAGATACCTTAAGGGGATAGGTGTAGATCTTCAATATGAGCATCAAATATTCAAGAAAGGATATTTAAAGGCCGTGGAATCAACTTGAGAACCCCCAACCATGTGGGGAATATGTTAGGTTCACAATAGGTTTTTTAGGGATATTATAAAAGGGTTTAGAAATTTTAAAATTTATTTTTTAGATTAATTAAACACATGTATATGGTTTTATAGAATGGGGTGACCAAATTCTTAAAAGGTGTTCTCTAATAGTGTTCCTCCCCCTGTGGTGTCACACAATCACTCAAAATATGTTACATGGTTTGATAAAATGTGTTGTAGAATTGAAACCCCTTTCTACTAGGGGTTGAATAGTTTTCGGAGAAGGGTGCTTGGTTTGGAAAAATTGTGCGCCAACTGTGCACTACTCATCACCCCACCAAAAACATCCAATTTTGACCCAAACACACCCAAGATAAAAACCAAAAAAATGTACTCAAAATAAGTCAATAATAGTACATATAAATCAGATGAATACATCCAAATAAAATATATGATATCTTAAAAATACTCTTCCGGGGAATATGCATCTAGTAGTGGTATATATGTGAGAAAACTTGACAAAAAGTTATAAGGGATACATTATCCATGTAAGGGATAAATATGAGTGAAATATATTATAAATTGTAATGGGTTATAGTTTGGGGAAATAAATATTTTTTGATTAAGGGAGTCAGTCTTCTGTCTTGGGAGAATATGGCAGGGGCCTCTAAAGGATACTTTTTCATCCATAATTATTCTTCATCATCCATTCCCCTTGTAACTATAGTTCATTTCCTATATTAAAAAAAATAATTCATCTAATATCATATCATATTAGAGAATTAATTTATTAAAAATCCATAACACATTGTATATGGGAATGTGGATAGACAACCCAAACCTTCCTTCAATTAGGAAAAATACAAAATGGTTTTCAAAAATAACAAAAAAAAAACAAAAAAATAATCATGTAGAATTTTTCTCAATTCATTATTTTTCTAGGATATTATCCTAATAGAGGAGGCTCATATTGTGTTTAGCTATTCTAGAACTTTAACCATTATGATATCATCTTTTTCTACATTGGTATATAGTTTCCTTTTAGAGTATGTTGAATCTTTGTTATTTTGGGACAGATCACCCCCATCAACCTATTTTATTGGTCAGTATATATATAACATGGATATCACTCCTCATAGTTTTCAACATTTACCAAGGCATGAACAAAAATATTACCCATCATGCATAGTTAATAATCACATTGATTTGTAAGAATGCCAATTATTTTTTTCAAAATTTAAGATGACACTACCATTATGGATATATCATTCTATGAAAAAGCTCCAACATTTCTATATTCACCTAAACTTCTTCACCACAATACACTTCTCAAACAAAACCTTTTTAGAAGAATAATTGGAAACTAAAATATCATCTCGTCCGGACAACAAATTTTCCTTCCTTGAAAAAATCCACATCAGTATAACCACCAATGATAAATCAAGTGGTTCTCTTATAATCCCATTTAGTTGGGACACAACCATTCTCTTACTTTTATAGAGAATTATTACTATAAATATCACCCTTTCAATCTAATAAATAAAATAATCCTGTATAAAAACCAAAACCCTTATATATGTACTATACATATAATGGGAGATGACTAATTAGGCCGAATTAGGAGACACCTATTTAATATGATCCCCTGGATATCTCCTAGAAGTAATTAATGAAAAACATTCAAGATTATGGATAAATAGTGAAGGAATTAAATATTTATCATTGTGTCCCATTTAATGAACTAGTTTGTGCTCCTCCGATAAATAGAAATCTGAAACCCTTTGGGATAAATTTTATAATTTTGATGATTTATTATCAGAATCATGATCATGATGTGTAACATTAATGAATTTATCATAATCATCCAATGTGGACAATATTTTATGGGTTGTGAGCCCCATATAAAAAATTTCTACATTTGATAGTCCATTAAATGGTTCCACCCTAATAAGAAGTTATGATGAATCATCTAGGGGACATGCTTAAGGGTCTCCCCATGATTATGAACTAACATACCCATAACACAAGTCCTATTTTTTTAGATAGTAGTAGATCATTATAAAACATAGACCACTAATCATTTATAAAATTAAGAATCCATTATAATCCTATAATATTATTCATAGCATCCAATAAATTACTATAAAAAAACTCTATTAGTATATGATTTAAGTTTACATTTAAAAATTAAATCCCCATATTTCTTAAAATATATGAATTATAAATTCTTATGGAACCACTCCATTTAATGACCAATTCATTTAAAATTACTTTATAAAACATTCCACATTTAAAAATCTATACTTAAAACTATTTGATGTTTTACAACAATAAGAATCATATTATTTATAAGAGTATCATAAATAAAATTTCAAAAAGATTCTTGAAAAATGTATGCAACATGATTAATCCATTTAACTGACTATTTAAATGGAAATACCATCTAGTAAAGAAAATTCCAAATATAATTGAGGGTTATAGAAGAACTAACTAATTTTATAAATGCACATCCATAGTTTAATAAGATATTTTCCAACCTGATGCAAATTGAGGAATGGATCCTAATCCATCATGAAGACAGTCTAATATAGAAATAAAACCAACCACCTGGACCTATGTTTCATCTCATTTTATTCAAAAACAACATATCATAAGTCCTTTTCAATCATGTTAATCATATATCCTTTATATACCTAAATATGGAGATGTGGTTTTTTCAATTCCTCATGGTTTTAACATTTACCCTCTAACTAAATCAATGGGAGAAGAATAATTTAATACATGAACTCCATGGACATCTCTATAAGAATATCAAGATAAACCTAAAAAGGGTAAATGATCTGTTCATATTAACTCTTTATTTATGGAATGAATCCACTTATGAATTATGTAAATAAACAAAGGCTTTTGGAAGAAATATTAGAACTATTATTGATGACATGTGAAGCTATAGTACCTTAAAAAAATGGATCAACTAAATACACTATAATCGAGGGAAAAACCTATCTTCAGGATTTCAATAACAGTAGAAGTAAACATCTATCGATTAAAATAAATGATCCCCAGACCGATCAAGCGTGAAATTAAATCTGACCACCACTATTCCCCATTATTCATAAATAATTATATATATATATAAAATATAAATAAAAAAATGTTTTTAATATTAATGAATATACAAATGTATATAATATTAATTATATAATATATAAAATACCAATAATTATTTATTATATTTATGTAATATATTTTTTTAAATATTTTTTTAATTATTTAAATGAATAAATATTTTATACTAAATAAAAATGTATAGACTCATTTACAAATATTATATATATTTTATTTAATTAAAAAATAGTCAATATATTTTACTAATTAATTATAAATATTATATACACTATCAATTGTAGATCGTGGTATGGACAAGTGGTTTATGCAACACATCAGAATACATAAGGTCATGTTTTCTAGGATTTATTTTGAATCTTTTTTTAATTACGTTATTCTTGATTTTTGGGTTCCTCTTAGTCTCACAGGGAACCATTAACACTATTAAGGTTAAGTAACCCCATCATTATGGAACTAAATGAGTTCCATGTTAGATTTCCTCATGTTCAACTCTAAAATAATAAATCCTTTAATTTTTTGTATTTTTAATTTTTTTATTCATGACTTTTATACTAGAAAGGTTTATGGATTTTATAATGATAAAATTGGGTTCATATTGGGTTTCGTTTTTCTAAAAGAGTCTCCTAATTTTAAATTTTAGTAAAGACACCTTTTATTTTAACAAGACACAACAATGATCTATAAAAGTTGCATAATGAATTTCAATAAGATATTTGAAACTTTATAAAATCATCCATTATTTTGAATTAAATTTCAAAATGGTTTTATTTGGATTTTTATTGATTATTTATCTTATTTAAAATAAAATTTCAACTAGTAACTATTTTATATATTTTGTCAAGTTTAATACTATTCATTTATGAAGGATTCCATTAATTTCACAATTTTTGATGGCTCATATACACATATATATGGGTTTATATATATATATATGTACAAATTCACCTACTTAATTTATAAAATATTCATATTATAATTGAGATGTTTTTTATGAATTTTAATGTATATAATTATAATGATAAATGGAAATAACTAAAACTCAAAATAGTTGTTTGATTTAGGTTAGTACATTAGTTTTAGAATAACATCTCTATAGAATATTATAAAATCCATATTGGGACATTTTGATTTTATTGGTATGTTTTATAAAGAGTGTGTTATTTTTTAAAACAATAACATTATAGTTTTGAATGATAACATATATATTTATCGTGGTTATACATACATTGTTCCTTGGTTTTGATGAGGATATTATTTAAAAATATATTCATACTTTTGATAGATAGATGAGTTAAATAAATACATTTCATTAATAAAGTGTGAAGTGTGTAAAATGGAAATAAAACATGGGAACCACAGGTACATTTGTGCGATAACAAGGCCATGTATTTAAACTAGAGGTATCATGGTTCTGGACTAGCATCCCTAGCAAGTGAAAAAATATAAATCAATACCTGAGCATCATAAAACAAAAATTTTGTGGATCACTTGGACATTAACATGGTCCTCCTGAGTGTATTTTCCATCAGAAAACATTATTTGGTTTTACTATTTAGTGATGAATTCTCTTGGGATGAAATTTCCTAGAATTATATTCCATAGAGTTTCTCAATGGTAAATAATTGTATATTCCCCTTTATTATAATGATTTTTTATTTCCTTTCACTCTTCTGAATTTAAGATCAACACTTTTCTTATTCATTGTTTATATTATTATTTTTTTGTAATTAAATTGTTTTATAAAAAAAGTTATAATATATTTTTTAATATAGTAAAAAAAGTCGTTTTCAAATGGTAATTTTCAATAATAATGATTCAGTCTAAAGAAATGTTTTCTATGTTAGTTTTATTATTAAAATTAAAAAGATAAATAATTTTTATAATAAAAATTCATGCACTCTTTAAAAAAATTATTTTCAAAATAACATAAAATCATTATTTAATTAAAGAGTTAGCATGTAGAAATGATGGATGCATCCAACATAGAATTTTTAGGCTCACGCCAATATTCATGTTTTAGTTTTAGGTTCTAGATTATTTTTTGTCCAAATGGGAAAATTTCATCTTTTAGGATATGATAATGATTGTGGTATTTATAAGGTTGTATATTGGTCATTTATTTATTTTAGTTTATTTTAGTACTTTATTCATGTAGTAATTTTACTACTTTTTATGGTTGCAGGTATACCATATTGTAGTTTTTGAAGATAGGCATCAGGTAGTGGTTGTTTCCATAAGGGAGGGACTTTTGGATGAGTGGAAGGATTAGTTAAATTTGTATATGTTCCTCTATTAAATGTATTTAATTTCATTAAAAAAATTTATCTACTTATATTAGTTGGTGTGGATTTATGAATTTCATAATGATCATACAAAATTTTATTTGAGTTTCATATTATATTTCAATCTATTTCATGGAAATTTCATTCCCAGGATATCTCATTTGACTCCCTTTTCACTTTTTTCCACCCCATGGTGATCAAGAATACACATCAGGTATTTCATGGGAAGAATTAGGAATTCAATGGATGAAAAATTATGGTTATGTTCATGACAAGTATCTAATACCTATGAATATATCATGGTAATAAAATTAGAATTTCCAAAATGAATTTTATCTATACTATAGTAGTTTTCCAAATTAAACCAAACCATCATTGAATTTTCAGATTCTATGACTCCATCACTGATAGATATAGAATGTTGAGATTATTCATTCCCATAGACATCTACCTTTTAGGATATAGAAATAAAATATTTCAATTTACAAGGATTATTTATAGAATATTCAAGGCATATTTGGAATTAATAGTTTTGGAGATTACAGATGGTCCAACAGTCAAACCATCCTTTCTAGAAGCTATAGAATCATAGGGTTGGTTTTCCTTTTATACCATCTTACTTATTGAAAATTTGGATACATATTTTATTCCATTGGATAATACAATAATTCATTGAGGTAAAAATATTCATGCACCCATCACATAGTCATTAGGATGATTATAGTCAATATTCCCAACAATAGTTTCTTATAATCATATTTCACTAGGGCCTTATAAATAGGTGGGTTATTCTTCTATAGTTCTGATATATAATGTTCCAAAATAGGAGACCTCATAATTATATAATCATATCCTTTTTGAGAGGGGTCCTTCGTAGGTTTGGAACTCAATGTTTTATTAGTATCAAATTTCAAGTTTACTCAATATGATTTATAAAATATTATCTTTTTCCCCTCTATAACTGAACATAAACATTTTTCTTTACTACCTATCCATGTTTATAATCATTATCATCATCATCACATTCTTTCTCCCACACACCAGTCATAATGGAATTTGTAAAAGAAATTGGAAAATTAAAAGTATTACCAACAAATTCAACATTAACATTTAATTATTATAATCTAATAAATAGTTTCATGTATTTATTGAATAGTGAATTTTTTTATTAACTAATTTCTATGGTTATTAATACGACAATAATGTAAAAATTCTGATCTTTATCTATATTTGGAGCTATAGTATAATGAATGATAACATTATTTACCTGTCACTGAGGACCCTCAAAATATACAACATGAGCATTTCTAGGAAGGTTCTATATCTCTTATTCATTATTAGAATTATTATAAAATCATTCAATGGTTTTTGAATGAAAATAATCTTCAAAATTAGTGGATAAATTCCTCCCATAGTTAATATTCATTTAATTATTCACAAAAATTCCCTCCTCTTTAAAATTACCAAGAAAAAGGACCAAGACTAATTGATTATAATTTTTAATCAATTATTTCTAGAAAATTATCTCCTTAAGAACCTTTAAAGAGTATAAGGATCACAGTTAATTATTTTAGCAATTATTATAACATTTCCCATTCAATTATATGGAAATAAATAAATAGGGATTTCTCAAAATTAATATTATGATAAATACTATATTGAGAAGATGGAGAAATAATAACATCAATTAGAGGAGATCAAAAATCAACATATTTGAGAATCAAATATAAATATCCAACTCTAGCTTCCTCTATGATTGTATCGATCTTACAGGAAATATTAACATTCCAACATGTGTGACACATAAATTGCTTATAGGGGAAATTATTTGGATAAAACCATTTCCAATTGTGATTGAACTCAAATATTAGAACCCCAAAATGGATTATAGGTGATAAAATATAACATCTACGCTAAATGGATTCCCATAAATCAGAAAAAATTATTGATATCTATATATATTATGAAGAGATACAAAACCTCAACCTACATCCATGTACATGATAGGCTTCCAAATCATAGTGATTATATAATGGGTTATCATGGGTAGACTATAATGACATATAATATTAGGAAACTATTTTATTTTTACTAAGACATATTTTAACATACCAAACTCGGTCTACCCATAATGTTACGCAAACTATTCCTCCACAAGGCCTAAAGCACGCTCTCAATCACCATTTGTGAGTGATAAGGACCCGGGTATCAACAAAAAGATGATATGAGAAAACATTATCTCTATAAAAATAATTTAGATGATATAATCTATTCAAGTATAAAAAAATACAACTATAATATATCATATTTAAAAAAATAAAATATAAATGTCACATTAATCATATATATTAGGACTCCAAATTCAACTAAATTTTAATACAAACATGCAACCAGAAAAAACCCAAGGGTTTGTCTCTATTTAACAACATATAACGACCATAAAAATTTACTGTAATGGAAATAATAACAATATAATCATAACAAAAAATTATTAACTTCCATTTATGTATATCCAACAACACTAAGGATAAAAATATCCAAAAAAAATTAGGTTGTGAGAAAAAAATGTTATTGGGATATCACCAAAAATCTATACTGATGATAACCAAGTAAATATATATGTTCATGACTAAAATATATTTATAAATCAAATAAAATGATAACTTTTTCCATTTATTAATCATCATTTGGTTTTTTTATAAAAAAATTCAGTACATTCCAAATCATTCCATCATTAAATAAAAATTTCAATATTGAATATCTCATATCCAGTAAAATAGAAATATAAATTACTCGTTTTCAAGAATTAATTTCTATTTCTAGATGAAGTGGGAAAAAATAATATTGAAATATTATGAATGAAATGTAATCTCATGGAATAAAAAAATGGAATCCATGACACGAGGGCATAAACAACCAAACCCCTATGAAAAACGAAGGAAAACTTGTTAGTTTATGAGACTCTTAATATATTGGAACCTTATTACCTCATAATGGTTACCCATAGCCTTAATTAGATCTAAAAAACCTCCCTTATTAATATCTTACTCCACTAGGGTTTGTCCCTAATTATATTTTCTCTACAAACCAATGTCTCTCAATATTCTATTACATTAGCATTACATTCAAACAAAAGAAACCCATTTTTCATAAAACATTTTTCAAGGACAACTGCATTTCAAATTCATGCACATGAATTCATAAAAACGTTTATATAGTGATTTCACACCCCTTCCATCATTTAAAACCCATTTCCTTTTTGAAAGCATCATTGAAGTAATTTAACAAACATAAAATCATTATCAAGTGTTTTATATGAAAATAAAGTTTTCAAATCCTAAACATATTACATAAGGATTAAAAAAATTATATATTAAAGACTTGAGAGAAACCCCATAAGAATATAATGTGTTCAAAGGGTTAGACCACAGGAAAGAGACACCTACCTCAAGAATGTTGAGAATGGAACCAACTTTTAAACTGATGATTGAAGAGGAAGATATCAGAATTTTATGAACCTAAATCTAATAGAAAAATTCCAATTCTCTATATTGATGACATATCCAATGATATATTCTTAATAAGAAATAGATGCATGGATAATAATTTATCAAATAGAATCAAGAAGGTTTAACTCACCATATATAAATCAATAGAGTCCTAGGATTCAACCAGCATTATTATTTTCCATCAGATAGTGGGAGAGAGCCAGGAACATTAATTTGGATCCTATAAAATAAGAAAAGTATATTTAATTATGAAAGAGTCCAATTAGGGGATAAAAGTGGTTAATACAAGCTAAGATGATATTTCAACCCCTTCTAAAACACCCACCCATTTTTGTCACTATCTAGTAGCTAGGCCTCCCCAATTTGGTGGTGGTTGTGGGAATAATTCATGATGTAATTGAACATCCACTAGCTAGCTAGTGTAACGAATAGAGCTGTAGAAGTTCTTTCTAGATATACATTCTAGCAGGTTCCCCCCACCATCTATCAAATAGCATCCTACGTCAGCACCAAGAAAAAACAACTTCTCCTGACATAAAATCGATCCAACACATGAAAAGAAAAATAAATAGATTCATATCTAGTTCTACATTTAATAGTGGGATAATTACCCCCACCATAAAACATTTCTATCCACAGAATAGAAAATGATCATGAACCCATGGAGAGATAAGTCCATTGTTACATCATCAAATACCTCACACCCTCATGTCTTATGGTTGTCCCTTCAACTTTGTCATCATTCTGGAAGCAATGGGAATGTATTTACAAAGAATGAATTATCTCATCAGGCCAATATTTTAAAAGTACATTATACCACTAAAGTGTCATGTTCAATATAAAAATCCACCCACTCAATCTCATTGGATGGTTATGAATGATACTTCTTCAACTAGAAAACAAGGTACATATCATGGATAAACCCCAAATGAATACATAATTCCAAATGATAATATGCATTCCCAAGTCACTTAATAATATCAAATGGGTATATATGTCATGGTGTAAACATACCTTTCTTCCCCATGAAATTATATCCGAACTATTGTGAAACGCTATGAAATACTCGATTACCTACCACAATGTTCAACATATGATGATGTTTATCAGAATAAGATTTCAAAAGGATTAAACCTATCGATAACCTCTATAATATCAATTACATGATATGTTTAATCTCCTAAATAATTATTAATACAACTAATAACCAATTTCTATCATATTTCCAATATAGTGTCTCTTTGTAAGGTATTCCATAATAAGCCTCAAATAGTACCCTCTGAATTTAATCTTTGTAACTATTGTTATAAGAAACATAAACTAATTGAATATTTTTTTTAGATCCAATGAAGTCAAGAGAAGACAGTTGGAGCATATAATCATGATTATGGATGGTTCAATCAGTCTGGATATCTACCTTTAGAAACTAATCTATTCCTAACTCAAACTCAGAATTGATCATTATCTAAAATCCACTCTTGAAATGAGATTTAAATCTAGGATCATTATCTGAAATGATATCTGATGGAACACAAAAAATTATTAAAACATATATCATATAAAAGTTCACAATATCATCTTCCATTGTCATGTCCTTTATACGTATAAAATGGAACTATTTCAATAGTTGATCAATAATCCCCCAATCATATCCTTACAACTAGTTATCTAAGGTAGTAAAATCATAAATTCTACAAATATGTCATCCCATTTTTCATTTGAGTAGGTAAATGATACATTATCCTATATATCCATCAATTTTCCACCATAATCTTCAACCATATGAGTAACCATGACACAAAAACAAAAACATTCCCCTCATTCTTGACCACTAATAATGATGTATCAATTCATTGAAAATCTTAGTAAATATGTGGTGAAAAAACTAAACTGATCAATTTAAAATAGTCATAAAATCTTAAATCATGTATATGGGAACATCCATATGTCCACTAAAGCATAGAATTCTATTTGGAGTCTAAGACAACTCATATGAGGTCTCCCCACTATAAATATTTCTTGAAAAATAATGAAACTATGAATCCTTAAGATCTCAAATTTAAATACAATCATCCATACATGTATTTCCTATGTAAGATCTTGGAAGACATATCCTTCATATCCCCTTAATACAAGTTTAATTCTAAAATCATGCACACCAATCACCTATCTTTTAATGATTCATTCACTACCAAAGTAAGAAATTTTCTACTCACAGAATCAGTCACTTCGTTCCCTTTTCCAAGGGTTCAAGAAATATAAATATCATAAGCTAGACTAAAAAATTTATCTATCTAAATTTATTAATCTCTATGAATGAATATAATATTCCTAATCTTATGATTTAATGAATTATAAACTAATCACTAATGTGTTAGTGTAACCATGTATTTACCGCATTGATTGTAGTAACAGACTCTAGATCATAAGCAGTATAGTTCTTCTTCTATGATTAGTGATGAGAGGAATATTAACTACTTGTATCCCCTAAATCATAATTCAACCCAAACCCTTATACAATGTATCTTTGTAAACATCATAACCAACCTGGTTCTCTGGAAGAATCAATATCATAGCTTAAGTGAATCTCACTTTCAACTCTTAAACATATCTCTATCACTGATAACTACAAACATACTTTACACCCGTATTGGTTAAGTCTATCATATAGACAAAATATTATATAACTCCCAAAAAAGTGTCTATAATAACAACCCAATTCCATGAAACTATAATCCTCAAAATTATTTATAGGACTCTCTAAATACATCACCCCAATAGACATATTAAAACCAACTAAGGAACCCTTATTATAAATAATTTAGCTCAAAAATTTCACCTCGTGAATCTATAACTAAAATTTAGATAGATTCCCATTAATAAAACTTTTTATAAGTATTCAAAGGACAATTATAAAATTCTCATCATGAAACATTTATTATCAAGAATAAACAATGATATTATCTATGAGAACAATAATGAGGTATTCTAGTAATCAATGAAATATTCAATTTGTGAAATTATTCCAAAACCAAAAGAGTAATATTAGTGAAAAAATAGATAATCCAATACTCAAAAATCACATACCTACTATATAGATCCATTAAATGAATATCTTCCTCCTAGCCACTTAGCTTAAGGTACCATGATTTTAGATAAAATTTTTGAAACCAAATATACCCTAATGTTAATAAAAAATGTAATAAATCCTAGGGGAGGTTTATTTGTTCATCATATTTACTTAGATGAGTTTATTTTAATTATAAAACATCTAGAAACTCAGTTTTGTCTTCATTTAAAAGAGATATAGTGATTATAAATGTGAAATAGAATGGTGAATATAACCATAGCCTTAATATCCTCAATATGAACCATTAATTATACTAATTCAATGGGTATCATATTGTTTGAATGTAAGAAAATATTTCCTATCGGTGTATGAAATTATAGAGGGAACATATGTTCCGTGTGAGGAAGTAACCAAGAATGATCATCTAGAAAATCATTTGGATACTCATATACCCCTACAAGAAGAGGGATATTATGACATGGTAAAACAACATCAAGAAATAATTTATGAAAACTAATAGGAAACCATATCATCTCTAAGATAAATGATCCCTTTCCTCGACAATCTCAGATCCCACACACTCTGGAAAACATGATTGACTCAATCATGAAAGTGAAACTATATGAAATTAATTTAAAAATTGATCTGTATTTATATATAATCACTTAATCCATTATAAATATAATAATAATTATATTAAGATAAAGGTTTAGAATAGCTACAAGGTTTCTTAGATATCTATAATCAACTATCACTTAGGAAATTTTAATCCCAACTCCAAATTAATTCCCAAAGGAGTAGAAATACTTATCAGTAAAAGAATAAACTATTGGAACCATGGATGTTCTTTGAAGGAAATGGATTGTGGTTTTTGTTTGTTTTCAATACTCTCATGTATGATCAAATATATTGCAAGGAAAATTATCATATAGTTGAATCCATAAATAGAATTGAAGGTGGTGTCATTTCCCAGTGCTTGCCAAATTTTTTGGGTACAAAATTTAGATAATGGAAATGATTGTGAAAATAGGTCATCCTTTATGGAATTATTAAAATATAGAAAACGAATGAGTTTTGTGATTATGGAATTCTTGAAATGTGTTTCAAAAAGGATCAAATAATTATGATGGTGTTATCTATAGATATGACAGGAATCAAGAACTACTATGATATTTGGAGCATTATGATGTCACTAAGGTTTTTATGGAGAGCATCTTGACAATGTCAAATTTTAATGGTGATTTAAAAAAGTTGGCGCATTATAAATTTTTTTTGACTGATTTGTAAAATTTGCTGAAGGAAGTGTAGCTTTGTGATCAGTCATGCTTATAAATAAGAGACTAACCCTCTTTATTGGTTACGAACCATTTCAAAGAAAATCTGGAACGACTCTAATTTCATGATGAAAAGGGTGATTTGGGAAATTGGTTGCCTATGAAAGCATGATTTGCATTAAAATACCATTCTAGTCTTGACTGATGTCAATGCTTCAATTTATTGAGTGCTTCGCGAATATGGGAGGTTCCTCATTCCATTAATGATATTTGCGAAGGTAGGTTGTTTCATGATGGAAATGAAGATTTTCTATTGAATGTCCTTCTGTGATGTCAAGGTAGTTTTACATTGGTATGATGTTCCACAAAGGAAAGTGAGATTCTCAAAGGCAGTGTGTTCTAGGAAGGTAGGAGGGCTTCACGAAGTGGTGAGTTTCACGAAGGAGCTTTATGATATGTGATTTCAGAATATCTGTTTTAAGTGGAAAATGATTTCAGTGTGCTTTAACTCAGGTCTGTAGTGCATGTAGATTCTCATGATATGTTTGGAACAAAGACTTTAAGGAAAATAAATTGATGATACCTAAAATTTCAAAAACTGAGTAAGACTTCACCCATATCACTGAGCTAGGGTTTTCCAAATAAGTGTTCAGAGAGATGTAGTGAGCAATCCCTAAAATCTTGTTAAGGTAGAGAACTAGGAATCAAGTGACTATAACCGAACCTCTGCATTCCATAGCTAGTGAGGATTAGTTGATTTTGGTACAACCAACACATTTTCTGCATAAGTTCCTTGGACACATGCCATAGTGGTGTACTATCTAAAAGTGTTGTGTGGTCTCTCTTTATGTGATTGTTTTATTACTATTATTATCCATAATATAGGTTTAATGAGTTTTTACCAACATGGAAACAATATCCATAACATTAAAAGAAAAATTTGACACTCTAATTCAAATATCCCCTCTCATGGTGTCCTAGGGTCTTACAAGTGGTATCAGAGGAGAAGGTTCATGTATGATGGATACTGTATAGTAAATCTATTCTCTGTTAAAGATTTGAGTATCTTTCCTATGTCAACAATGAATTTCAGTTTGGTTGAAAATTCATTTATCTCTGAGCATATTCCTATATCAAGCAAGAACACGATGAAAAATAAAATTAAAGAGAAGAGAAAATTTAAGAATTACTTCCTATCTAAAGATGAGGTAGTAGTTGGTTATCTTTTCCATTCTAAAAATTATGATATATCTGGATTAGAAAATAAATATCATGATGTTCATGTTTACACTAAATATCATGAAAACCTTTCCAGTTCATGTAAACAAAAATTATAAAATGATCATGAGGTATGTGTTACAACCATTGATTGTTTTCTTCAATATGAAGACCATAGGACAAGTGGGAATGCAGATCAATCTACATCCTTAGATGAAATTGAATACTAAAAAACTATCTTCATGATATTCTAGAAGAATTATTCATATTGGTTTGTAGAATATTTCAATGTATATAGGATGAAATCACCCAACTGAGAAAAGAAACAGTTTTTATGGAGGAAGGATTGAAAATAAAAATCCAAGAATTTTATAATCTCTCCAAATAGGTTGGAACCATTAAAGAAACAAATGGGGATCATGAAATGAGATCTTCAAAATTCATCAATGATGATGATGATAAATAGGGAGTCAAAGATACACTTGAAGATAACATTGGTGTTCTTGAAGAGAAATTGAAAAATATTTCTAATGTAAAGGGTTCAGAATTAGAAGAAATTTCCATGAACATCAAGGAACACGACACATTGATTCAGAATAAAGCTAATTTGTATGAAGAAGATGTTAGTAGAGTGAAGAATGTTTGTAAATAAAAGATTATTATAATTCATGATTAGAAAATCATCCACAATATTAAATTTCTAGATATTGAAGTTCAGTTGTCCAATCATGAGAAGATATATATTTAAACATCACAAAATAATGAAACTATTTCTATATCTACTCAATGCTCACTTGATAATTCTAAAGTGGAATGACCTCCATCATGTGATAGGAAGATCAATAAATCTTTTGATGATCTATCTCAAGAAATAGTTTCTTTTGCAAGTCAATGCTCATAGGAGGATTATAAATATGAAATACATCTAACATGAGATAAAAAGATCATGACAAGTTTTGATGATCTATCTCAAGCATTATAGGAGAAAAAATTACCATCGAAACTAACATGTGAAAATGCCTCTAAACCTTTTATCATGAAGAGTACATGTTTTATGACAAATATTGGCTGTGTATGGATAATGAAATGAAATATTAAACCTACCACCATGTATTTAATGGATATGAATAAGAGTATGGAATCCGATTACCCATAGAGATTTTAATAAATCATGACGAAGATCAAAAAACCCGATGTAAGAGATACAAAGAAATCAAGATATTTGGGTCCATATTTGCGCTACACTATATTTGGACATTGTGCACTAACTTGATGGCACATTAAATAAAATGTAAGATAAAAATGGAATCCTATATCATGAGGAAGAAATCCAAAGACGATGAACCAATATCCATAGGTATAGAATCATCTGTTTACTAAAACTGATTTGGAAATCTTGATAATGTATGCGTTGTATGTAATTTAAATTGTTGCAAGGTTGGTAATAGATCATCTCAACATGAATTCATTATGGATAAAAAATAATACCACTAATTATAGTAAAATATGATGAATATATCTTGGGAAGAAATTAGAAGAATATTGTGAAGACAAATTCTCCCTTGAATATCTCATGTATGGAATATGAGAAGTCCTTAGATTTTAAATCCATGAAGTTGAAGGGTATTTAATTCAAAATATTTAATAAGAGATATGTTACTTAGATGATCCCTTCTGAAAGTATCAAATCTTGAAACAACTGATCCTAATCAAATGTTGGTCATTTGGATAGAAGATTTGGAAAGAATGAGGAAACATAAAAAATAGGATAAGGGTGGAGTAGTTGGGATTTGGCTTAGTGGTATGCACCCTGTAATACTACATGAAAAATGGGGGTTCAAAACACATTGGGCATAGGGTACTGTAGCGGCACTATAGCAGCAGTGGTGCTGTTGATCGATGGGTACTGTAGCGGCACCAGGGCACTGTTGAGGAGGCGGTACTGTGCGCGTACTATAGCAGTTGGGTTAATATTCATAGATTGGGAATTGGGTCAAAATTTGGGCATACAGGCTATGTAATGGGCTATAAGCCCATTGGGCCTTCGGGCTATGTAATGGGTGTCCCTCTACCTAGTTAACATAGGTATTTTCTTTGCATTATTAACACAAATGAGGCTTTGTCCCCAACCTTTAAGAAAACATAGGATAAGGGTGGTGAAAAAAGAAGAGAAAATGCCCATCATGACGAGGACAAAGTGCATGAGTGTTTCCTAAGAAAACACAAATCTCATGATAAAGAAGTTTAGTGTGAGAGATGAAGGAAAACATGTCACATTGAATGATGATGATTATAATTAATACCAGAGGAAGAATATGTTATTAATAGGAGTAATAATTTATTATCCACTGTGGATATTAAGAAGAAAAGTTCTACACCCAATGAAAAAGAGAATGTAAAGAGATACATGTTGCTTCAACATTGATCAAAACATATGTTCAGATGTGAAATCATAAAAATTGGAGAATATTTAGAAATATGGTTGAGAGGATCACTTCAATTGTGCTGTTTATATTGATGAAGCAAGGAGGATCCACTTTATTCCCTAAATATTTTGGTTAATGTATTCACACTGAAAATATAAGGAGTTAAAGGTGAAGCAAGTCATCAGGGTGAGAACAAGATAAGCATATGTGTTTGATAATTCTAGAGAGATAAATTGAAGAAGTCACGATCTTTGAATGATTACTTGATTTGGTATTCAAATACATATATGATAGAGAATCATGTTTTGATGATGTTTATCATGATATATTATGAATAACTAGGTTAAAGAGGGTACCATATCGACTTGATCTTATTTCTAGTATCTTGAATAACATGTGTGCAATAAGTTTATCCTTGGTAATATTGACGATGTTGTCCAATATTAATAATCACAAGACGAATAACCATTATGGTGTTCTCTCCATACTAAAATATCTTTAAAACCATTCTTGATGAGATCTACCATTATTAGTATTTTTAGGTACATTTCCCTTGAGGGGGGTATTAATAAATAATCATCCAATATCATTTTTTAAATTTTCTTCAATACTGGTTATTGATGATGTTTTATAAATATTGTGTCATTAGAAAGGGATTTTTGGTGATCAATGAAAAAAAAATTAAATTAATAATTAGATGGAGGAGTGAAAAATCATTTAGAGGAGAAATCGAAGAGCTGAAATTGATCAATCTAATAGTATTTAGTGTTGGACCACACCCTTACCTTGAAGAGGTAAAGAGAATCTTGCACGATTGTCCTAATTTACCATAAATACATTTATAAAACATACATGTTTCTTTTTTCAAAAGTATACTGGATATATTACTTAAATCCAAAAAAATATCGTAATCTCTATCCCTAATAATATAAACCACATGTCAACAAATCCTTAATCAATTCCATAGTGATCAGTTTAATCCAATTCACTTATCCATATCCAATATATCTTTATCTAAAAATAATTATATCAACATAAATAACATATTAAGGTTTTCCTTCCCTTAATAAAATGTTCAACTTTCAATTAAATCACTTTTATACCTCACGAACACCATTCACCATGTCATTTCATATTCTAAAAGAATTTATTATAAAAAGACTTATATATTTCATGATTCGTATAATATAATCATTGAATTATATAACATATACACTTTAATAGTACAACATTACTCTTAAACTATTACAAGAGATTTAATAACATATTCCTTAATACAACCTTCTAGGAATATGAAAAAGAAATCATGTATCAATAATTATCAAACTCAATTTAATAATTCTTATCAATAACACTATAAAAATAGAACATACCATTCACATGTTTTTTGTGATAACTTTATCTTTATAAGTATAATCAATAATCGTACAACCTTCTCAATTCTCTATATGATATTTTCACATGGGAAATTAATTTTTATAATTCCCATAAATTACACATATAAAAGATTCGATGTTAAAAATTTTCCCTCTAGTTCACTGACTAAAACAAGAAATAATTTGGTTATAGGCACATATTATAGAAGAACACCAAATAATAAAAAAAACTACTTATTGGATGTATAAATCATGACACATACCTTTTAATAGATTACACCTATGTTTTATCATATGTTATTCGTAATCATATTTATTCAAATCCATCATAAATTTTCTTGAAGAGTATTTTAATTTGCAAAGAATATAACCTAGGAGTGTCAAGCTATGTATACAGAAAGTCCTATTTTTATGTACAACATTACCACGAGTTATGACCAAGACAAATTGTTGGAGTTGTTAACCCTAGGTACCTATTTTCTAGGGATATATTCACATTTAGTTTCTATACAAATATTTATTTCTAAGAAACCGCTAAATCTATACTTTACCATAATTTCAGGATATTTTCCTAAACATTAACTCATCCTTATACTTACCCCTATAATAATTTCCTTAGATTTATCAATAAGGTTTTCCATTACATGTTTCCAAAGGTTAGATAATACTTCCCTCTATCATAGAATCTATAATGACATTTTATTGATATATATTGACACTGCATCACTTTTGTGGAATACTTACAAAATTATATAAATGAATGCACAATAATCGTATTAGATTAGTACCATTGGAATCATGGAAACATAAACACTTGAACATTGGTTCTCCATGAATATAACCCCTCTTAGAAATAGCATACAGGAAATATCTTTTCATAACTTGGGGACGGAAATTTAAAAGGGGTGTTGTCAAATGCTCTGTAAGGGTAAATAAGGGAGTCATGTAAGAATAAACATGAGCATAGGGGTATGAGAACGTGATCACAACATTATATGATCATACCCCTTGCATAAAAAAAATCATAAAAAACAATCATTGAATAATTATTGGTTTTTTATATGAAGTGAGTCATAAGTAAATGAAGAACATAATCCATGAAATAATAATATTGGAAAAAACATGGAACTGTGGCTGACACATATTCTAGAAAAATTATTTCCTTAGTAGTCAAGGAATATCTACTAAGGCCGTCTTAGTAGAATGGTTTTACTACCCTTACCATCTTGGTAGTCATCATTCACTCCCATTGAAATCATAGAAGCTTGATTTTACTCCACATTCCATCTTGGAATTCATGGATCACTCCCAGGGCTATCTTAGTAGTCAAGCATCGCCAACAAGACAATCATAATCTATCTCATGATAACTAAATATTTACCCAATTTATTCTATGGATATATATTTTCCACCCAAATTGATAATAAATTATACAAAAAAGTTCCACAAAACCATAAAAAATCCTAACATAACCTATGAAATAAAATTAGAATCATAAATTATAATCACATCATAACCTGTGCAAAATGATATATGTTTATTAATCATTTATTCAAAAGAATAACCCATTAAAAGAAGGGGTATTGAATATAATATGACATATGAAAGATAAATAAGTTTATGAAAACTGTTGGTCGGAGTGGATATTCAAGAGGGGGGTGGATTGAGTTCCAATTAAAATTTCTGTTTTAAAACTTTGTCTCAAAAAACCCCAAATAAAATACTGAATTAAACTGTAGTGAATTTATTTCAAAGTAACGGTTCTGTTGGGTTCTCAATGGATTGATTATTTCCCAGTTATTCAAAACAGAAAGGTTGATTAACTTTTGAAACCAACTTACTGATTTACAACTAATATAAACACTTGCGAATTTAATTATCAAAGTGACTTTAAAACAGATTTTGTTTTAATGTAATTAGCAGTGGAATAAAAGAATAACTTTGAATGATATAGAACAGTAGATATAACCAAGAGGTTCAGTATCAAGCTGAGAGTTAGTCCACTCAACAATTTGTATAAATTTGATCCACACCCTGGATCGGGATTCACAATAGTTTACAACTGTCCAGGTCCAAGACCTCTACCACTGTTATTCGTGGGAAACAGAACAACAACAACCAATTGTCCAGGTCACACATGACCTCTACCACTATCTCAGTGGGAAATAAAATATGTAATAGTTTGAGTGAGGATTTACAAATCCTCCAGTTAAAGTACAAGAGACAGTGTGTGTGTGTTAAATATAGCAAATAACACACACTGCTCGAAATGTGAAATAATGAATCGAAGAGAAGAGATGTAGAGTTTAGAAATGGCTCTAGTGATTTCAGTGAAGCTTTGGACTCCTTGAGTTTGATCATAGATGATTTTGAGTCCTCTTCTGGTTTTTGTCTAAAAAATAGAGTGTCATCTGCTTGGCATCCAGATTCAGAGATAGTGAGAAATGTAGTGGATGAAGTTCTTCAATGTCCTCGTGAATGTGAAGAACTCTTCTTGGGTAAGCTTGAGTGTGTATGTGGTTCTGTTTCTCCTACAAATCTCTCATCCACCACTCTTTGCACTCATATATGTCTTGTCGTTGTTACACCCATGTTTCTGCACCAGCAAGGACTTCTTGTATTTGTGGCACGACCTCCAGTAAAAGAAATGATTTCTTTTTGCAGGTACGAGGTACGGTTCCCTGACATCCATCAACCTTCATTAAATAAATGACAGAGCATTAAAATATTCCTAATATGACCATTGGTTAGATTAAATAAAGATAAATAAATTCAACCAGCTGTTTATGACTATCAGTGAGTCATGTGATCGGTAGGTCATCAGCATCAGCATCGGTGATACATCTTTGGTGAATCAGATGATTAGCATCGGTGTGTCATGATCGGTGACTCATTTGATCTAGATCGGTGTGTCATCTTCGGTGACTCATTTTATCAACATCGGTGATACATCTTCGGTGACTCAGATGATCCGCATCGGTGTTTCATGATCGGTGACTCATTTGATCAGCATCGGTGAGACATCTTCGGTGACTCAGATGATCAGCATTGGTGTGTCATGATCTGTGACTCATTTGATCAGCATTGGTGAGACATCTTCGGTGAGACCGTTGTCCTTCGATATGGAATGGTGCGACCGTTGTCCTTTGATATGGATCAGTGAGACCGTTGTCCTTCGATATGGATTGGTGTGACCGTTGTCCTTTAATATGGATTGGTGAGACCATTGTCCTTCGATATGGATTGGTGAGACCATTTTCCTTCAATATGGATCGGTGCGACTGTTGTCCTTTGATATGGATTGGTGCGACTGTTGTCCTTTGATATGGATCGGTGAGACCGTTGTCCTTTGATATGGATCGGTGTGACTATTGTCTGTTTGATCCAGAGGACTTCCAGAATACTTGTAAATCAATAACAAAGAGATAAAAACATGATCCAACCAATATACACAAATTCACTAAGAGATTGTGATTATGTATATGAGAAATCCAACCGGATTAAGTAATCAATGATTTGTGATTATTAAAACAACAATTATAGGAAGAATTCAATAATCATAAAGAGGGCTCAACAATCTACCCATTTTTGATAATCACAAAACTTATCCATAAACAAAAATAATATGTCATCAATAATAAGGCATAATAAGAATAAAAATATAATGAGATATAAATCTCCCCCTGAATTTATGCCTTTAAATACTTATGAAAGCATTGACATAGAAAGGTTCTCCCCCATGGATAAAAAATCTCCCCCTTTAGAGATGCATCTCCCACATAACCCCCTTAGATCCATAGATATACAGATTTCTCCCCCTTTGGGATAATAAAAAAGGAGGGAAAACAGATAAAGAAGAGATTAAAAGAAGGCATGAGTGAGAATAAAAAGAAAAGAGAATAAAGTTTGTAATACATCACAGTACAATCACAAGAGGGTTCACCCTATCAACAACAACGCACACCTATTTCTTGGGATGTAATGGGGCTTTTCCTTTGTCAGAAGGATCAATGGTTGGTAAGTTGGAAGGTTTGGAGGCAGGTTGAACTGGGCGAATTTGAAAAGGTAGTAAGATGACTCTGGAGGGTGGAGGAGAGGATGCCACTGGGATTTACTGTGGAGCTATAGGAGCTGGTTGAGAAGATTGCTGAGGAACTGGTTGGAGTTGAGATAGAGCTTGAGCAATAGAGATCTGATTTGGAGCAACATCAGAGGAACTGAGAGGGTCAATAGTTGGAAGCACAATGGCGGTGGCTTGTGCATTCAGATAAGGCTTCAAAAGATTTATGAAATTCTGAATAACTTATGCACCATACTACATAGACTTCTCAAAATCATCCTTATTCTCCATGAACCATTCCAAGGTAGGAGTAAAATCCTGCAACTGTTGAACTTGAGTCTTGAAAGCATGAGTGACTGGAGGTAGTCTCAGATTGTCAGCTAACACTTTGAAATTCGCGGTCATCTCATGCTTGGTATAGATTTTTGAAAAGTAATGATCATCCTTTCCTTGATCTCTCTCCGAGCTTTAGTGGCATCTGCTTAATATACTGTTACCATCTTATGAATGTGATTTCTGTGTTCCTTCATCTTCCTCAACGATTCCAAATCAAGAACTTGTCTTATGGAGGCCAATTCATCATGCACAATCTGCCTTAGAGCCTCTAGCTCAAGAGTAGTGATCTTGGTTACTTTGGCTATACTGTCTTGAGCAACTATCTGAGTTATCTCAGCTTTCAACTTTCTCAGATCAGACTTCTTGAGATGTTCAATCAGATTCCTCAACACTTCCATCATACCAGAGATGGTGGATCTAAATTCGTTGGATATAGAAACTAAGCCAGATTGTAGATCCTTCAGAACCTGATTTAGAGAGGCTATGTTCCTGCCAATAAACTCACCAGTATTGGCCGGGTCTGGTTTAATAGCATTTGAAATTTCTTGTCTGACTGTATCTCTCACAACAGTAAGCAACTCACTTTTGAACCTATCAAAATTAGACTGAGAGACAGTAGAACTAGGTAGATGAGCATCTGCAACATCAACAGCATGAGCAGTCCTTGCCTCAAATAGTTGGCTTTCCATCATAACCATAATAGATTCTGATTCTTCTTCTTCCTCTTCAAGAATACTCTAAACTCAAAACAGCAAAACTAGGGTAATCATCCCAGAAAGTAGCAGACAGAGTATATTTCGGTTTATCATAACTTGCTTTTCCACTAATTTCAAGAGAATCTCTTTTTCCATTGGCATTTGTTTCTGGTACAGTTTTATGTGTTTCTGTTGGAGGTACATTAAGACCATCCACTGGTCAGTTATCACCATCATCATCATTATCATCATCATCATCATCTCCATTCCCATTTCCATTCTTCACAGAAAATTCACTGTCAGATACTTCAGTGTCACTAGCTTATTCATCACCAAGAACTGGTTCTGCTTCAGGTAAGGGTAAAGGTGGACTGGCAGATCCAAAGTCTATTCTTCTCTTAGGGATCACAGTATCAGGATCACTCCTATCATCAGGAGGTGACATACTTCCTTCTTCTGTTTCAGATTCTTCCATCCCTTGTTTACCAGACTCTTTAGTGTCTTTATCCCTTTCAACATCTACTTCTTCCTCATCATCAGAATAAATTAGCTCCTCATCTGATTTCAAACCCAGGTCTCTCAAACCCTTCGGCCTCTTTTCATGATTAGTGGTATTGTAATATTCATACAACTTGTCCTCATCAGCAACCCAGCATTTCTTCTAGGGGTTCCAGTTTATTTTCATCCGTTTACAAATTTCGTTGTAAACACAAGAAGCACTATCATATTCGGCTATCTCATCAGCTTCATCAACACATTCCAGATTCTTTAACATAGCAGAGATCATTTTAGAATAGAACAGGGCAGTGGATTTCTTAGAAGGTTTCACAATTCCAGCTATGTACACCATTAGATATCTACAAAAATTTATCTTCTCAAGGGTCTTTAGAAAAAACAATAGAAAAACATCCTGGTATCTTACAGCAGCAAAATCTCCTTTCCTGGGGAAAATTTGGTGCTGAATAAACGTAAAGAGAAGTCTACATTCACCATCCAGCTACGAGGCTATGATTCTCCTTGACTCTTTGTTTCCAGTCAAAATCTATAAAGCTAACTCATAAGAGAGGTATTCAGTGGTCGGAGGAATGATTCCATCATAATCCTCATACCGACCCTCATGGGGTACATTCAAACATTCAGCCCATTGTTTAGATGAAAAAGATATTTTCTTTCCTTTCACTTCAGAAGACATTCTGGCAGCCTCGACACCATCTAATGTAACTTTCAGATTTATATAAAACTCAGGCACTAGCTTTGGGTAGTATACACAAGTGTTTTCTGGGAACCAGGCTTTCCATCCTTACGAATCTAAAACTTGTAACAACAGCGACTTACTTGTTAAAAGCTAGGCGGAGCTGACTTCCTTTTCTACAGCAACAATCCGAGTTTCCAGGTTCAGATTTACTGATCTTTGAGTGGTACTACTCGACTCGCCTCGAGAACGCTTTGAGGGTACATGACTTTCTGATCCTTTGCTCTGTCTCTTCTTCTTAGCCATTTTACGATTCTGGGGAAAGCAGGAGTTCGAAGGTTCGAAGTAGAGGAGAAGAGAGGAAATAAGGTTTCGCGGGAGAGAAATGAAAGGTCGACGGTTTGGGGAACAGAAATAGTCACGTATCATTTATTTCATCATTTAGGGTTCCCATAATAAAGATAAAAGTAGTTAATTAATCACAACAAAATAAAAAGTAATATAAAGAAAGATCAGTTTCACAGATCGGTTTCACAGATCGGTTTCACAGATCAGTTTCACATATCAGTTTCACATTTCAGTTTCACAGATCAGTTTCATAGATCAGTTTCAGAGATCAGTTTCACAGATCAGTTTCACATATCAGTTTCACAGATCAGTTTCACATATCAGTTTCACAGATCAGTTTCACAGATCAGTTTCATAGATCAGTTTCACATATCAGTTTCACAGACCATTTCACAGATCTATCATACACAATTCTTGGCTAATAAAATTCATTCTTTCAAAACATAATGGCTTTGTAATGATATCCGCTAATTGATGTTCAGAACTAATAAATTCTAGAGAAATATCACCTTTTTGATAATGATCTCTTATAAAGTGATGTCTGATATCAATGTGCTTAGACCTAGAGTGAGACACAGGGTTCTTAGATATGTTGATCGCACTAGTATTGTCATAGTTAATTGAAACCTGTTTAAAATCAAATCCATAGTCCAATAAAGTGTGTTTCATCCATAGAATATGTGCACAACAACTACCAGCAGCAATATATTCTGCTTCAGTAGTAGAAAATGTAACTGAGTTCTGTTTCTTACTACAACATGATACTAGGGATTCTCCAAGTAAGTGACATGTTCCAGATGTGCTCTTCCTATTTAACTTACAGCCAGCAAAATCAGCATCTGAATAACTTTTTAAGTCAAATGATTGTCCTTTTGGATAAAACAAACCCAAATTTGCAGTATACTTAAGATATTTAAACATCCTTTTAACAGCAATTAAGTGTGATTCTTTAAGATTAGCTTGAAATCTAGCACACATACATACACTAAACATAATATCTGGTCGACTAGCAGTAAGGTAAAGTAAACTCCCAATCATACCTCTGTAACTAGTTTGATCAACAGGTTTCCCAGATTCATCAATATCCAATTTACAGGTTGTACTCATAGGTATATCACTTTCCTTAATACTATCCAAGCCAAATCATTTTAACAAATCCTTAGTATATTTCCTTTGATTTAAAATAATACCACATTTAGTTTGAAAAATTTGAAAACCAAGAAAATACTTAAGCTCTCCCATTAAGCTCATTTCAAATTCATTTTGCATTATTTCTGAAAAATTAGTACATAATGAATTCTTAGAAGATCCAAAAATAATATCATCAACATAGATTTGTATTATTAACACATCTTTTGAAATCCTTTTTATTAAAAGAGTGGGATCATCAATTACTTTTGTAAATCCTTTTGAAATAATAATGTTTGAAAGCCTTTCATACCAAGCTCTCAGAGCTTGTTTTAAACCATATAAATATTTAGAAATATTGAAGACATGATTATGAAAATGAGGATTTAAGAAACTAGGTGGTTTTTCTACACAAACATCTTCAACAATAAAACCATTTAAAAAATAACTTTTCACATCCATTTGATATAACTTGAAATTCATATGTGATGCATAGGCAAGTAATATCCTAATAGCCTCTAATCTAGCTACAGGTGCAAAGGTTTCCTCATAGTCAATTCCTTCTTCTTGATTGTAACCTTGTGAAAATAGCCAAGCTTTGTTTCTAATGATGTTTCTCGATTCATCAACTTTGTTTCTAAACACCCATTTTGTTCCTATGGTTATAGTTTCCTTAGGTCTTTCTAATAATTTCCAGACTTTGTTTCTTTCAAATTGATTTAGTTCTTCTTGCATATCCATTACCCAGAATTCATCATTAATAGAATCATCAATGTTTTTAGGTTCAAGATGTGACAAGAAAATTTTGATGTTCAACCTGACTTCTTAGAGAAGATCTTGTCTGTGTTCCTCTATCTAAATTACCTACAACAGCATCTAATAGATGGTTCATTAGAATCCTAGTTGGTCTAGAAAAGGCAGGACTCAAGATTTCAGGTTCATCTACAGGTTGAGGTTCAATAGAAGCAGGTTTTGGAAAATTTCCAGAACTTGATGTTTTAATTACAAGTCCACTGTCTTTATCATTAAGGTTAAAACCAGAGAAATCATCTTCAAGATTTTCAAGAGAGGTCTTAGGTTCATGTGGATCAGTTTCATCAAATTTGATGTGAACAGATTCTTCCACACATTTGGTTCTTTTATTGAAAACTCTATAGGTTTTACTAGAAGTAGAGTAACCTAGAAAAATTCCTTCATCACTCTTGGATGAAAATTTGTCGAGATTGTCTTTAGTATTAAGAATAAATACTTTTCAGCCAAAAACATTGAAGTAGTTAACCTTAGGTTTCCTATGGTTCCACAACTCATAAGGGTACCTATTTAGAATAGGTCTGATCAAGACTCTATTGATAACATAACAAGCTGTATTTACAACTTCAGCCCAAAAATAAACAGGTAGGTCATACTCATTAAGCATAGTCCTAGAAATTTCTTGCAGGGTTCTACTCCTCCTTTCTACTACACCATTCTGTTAAGGTGTCCTAGGGGAATAGAAATTGTGACTGTAGCCACTGTGTGAACAGTAAGATTCAAACTCATTATTTCCAACTCACGACCATGATCGCTTCTCACGGTTTTAATTTTAAGTCCACTATGGTTTTCTACAGACTTGGAATATTTTACAAAGAAAGAACAAGCTTCACTTTTGTGAGCTAGAAAATATACCCAAGTATATCTAGAAAAGTCATCTACAAGAACATAGACATAATGCTTCCCATTTAAACTAGAAACTCTAGAAGGTATAAATAAATCCATGTGAACCAACTCGAGAGGTTGAGAAGTTGAAAATTCATTCTTTGATTTAAAAGAAACTTTATGTTGCTTTCCCTTTTGACAGGGATTACAAACTTTGTCTGCTGGAAATTCAAGTTTGGGTAGGTCTCTAACTAAGTTCTTTCTAGCAAGTTTCCTAAGTGAATGCACATTGCAGTGTCCTAATATTCTGTGCCAAAGCCATGAATCATTATGAAAAGCATTTAAACAAGTAATATTTTGCTTAGCTAAAGAATTTAAATCAACAACATAAACATTTTCATTTCTTAAAGCAGAAAACACTAAATCATTTTTAGAATTAAAAACATTTCAAGAATCATTTTCAAATTTAACATAAAAAATATCATCACATAACTGAGAAATACTTAACCTATTGTATTTAAGTCCATCAACAAATAAAACCTTAGAAATTAATACTGAGTCGGTGTTACCAATCTGGCCTAAGATGATGATTTTTCCTTTTGAATTATCACCAAAGGTGACAAAGCCTCCATCAACTCTGACTAAGCTTTTAAAGCATGAGAAGTCTCCTGAAATACGTCTTGAACATCCACTGTCCAAATATAAAGGCTTTCTACATGAGCTCTTTAAGCAGGTTCCCTACAAAACAGATTTAGATTGGAAATGATTTTGGTACCCAGATCTTCTTGGGTCAGACAGGTTAGCCAATAAAACTTTAGGTACCAATATTTGTCTAGTAGGTCTAATAAGATTTTTAGAGTTAAAATATTTTCAAAGATAAACCTTATTAGATCCATAACTATGAATATAACTAGTTTAAGCATATGATGTTTTAGAACTAGCTACATTCTGTCCAGATTTAGGAATGAATTTAGTTTTGGTAATTTTCCTTTGTCCAGGTTAGTATCCTATACC
The DNA here is from genome assembly GCA_963277665.1 of Viscum album. Taxonomy (NCBI): domain Eukaryota; kingdom Viridiplantae; phylum Streptophyta; class Magnoliopsida; order Santalales; family Viscaceae; genus Viscum; species Viscum album. The sequence continues at coordinate 31,166,828 of OY728162.1, read as the reverse complement.
AGTAGTGTATCTAGGTGCTATTTTCTTACCTAGCATCTGAGTAAGAGTATCTTTACCATTTGTAAATTTCTATAAGTCTTTATTGAGTTTCTCATTAGATAATTTTAGTTCAGTATTCTCTTTAAGAAAATGAGTATTCTTTTCCATTTTAATATCAAGATCAGATATATGTTTAACTGTTAAAGCATACTGTTTCCTTAAACCTTTGTATTTGTCTTTCAGCTCATTACAGGTTTCTTCTAATATATCACAGTATTCAAATAGTTTATATTTTGACATGTTTTCGGAGTTAGAATCATCTTCAGAATAGTATGAATTTAAAGTAGGAGTTTCAGATGTTACCTCAGAGGTGTTTGTCATAAAACACATGTTTGCCTTATTTTTGTGTTCAGTTTCAGAAACATCAGATTTAGTGGATCTATCCTCAGAAGCACTCCAAGTAGCCTTCATGGCTTTCTTAAACCTATTTTCCTTGTATTCATACCTCTTCTTGTATTTCAACTTTGGAGAGTCTGCTTTTATGTGTCCCATTCTTTTGCACTCATAGCAGACAACATCATCTGATTTGTCAGATTTCTTCTAATTCTTTTTCCAATGTCCCTTGCTATCATACTTACCTTTATAATTTGATTTTCTGAAAAAATTCTTCTTCCAATAAAACATTTTAAACCTTCTGGAAATGTGAGCCATCTCAGCATCACTATCATAAGCACTTTCACCGTCTTCACAGCCTGAACTCTCATTTATAGCTTGAAGCTTCTCCTTATCATTGTTCTTTGAAGTTGAAGTCTTAAAAGCAACTAACTTTATTCTAGGTTCATCTTCTTCTTCTTTGTTAACCTTGAGTTCCTCTTCATACATCATGAACATTCCAATTAGTTCCTCGACTGGTAGTTCACCAATATCACATGATTCTCTAATTGAGACAGAAGTTCCCCTCCATCTTTCAGGTAGACATCTTAGAATTCTCATAATTTGTTCCTTTGATGGAACATCCTTTCCCAGAGAAGTAATTGTGTTGAAAATTTCATTAAACCTTAGATACATGTCAGAAATGGGTTCATCAAGCTTCATCTTAAAATTACCATACTTAATAGTATAAGTGTTCAATATCATTTCCTTAACATTAGTTGTTCCTTCATGAGAAACAGCTAAGGTATCCCAAATTTCATAAGCAGTTTTACAAGAATATATTCTATTAAATTCCTCATCTCCTAAAGCACAGTACAAGACATTCATAGCTTTGCAATTATTATTATAGGCAGCCTTAGTAGCTTCATTCCATGTAGTTCTAACAGTAGTAGGAATTTTATATTCAGATTCTATAGCAGTATAAATATCAAAACCCATGCTTTCTAAATGAATTTTCATCTTGATTTTCCACTGATCATAGTTTGTGCCATTGAAAAATGGTGTTCTATTGGTAGCAACACCTTCAAGTCTATTATCCATGATAGCTTACTTAAAGCAATGATTTTAAAGAGAAAAAAATTTTGAAATAACATAAATTTTAAGAACTTTAAAATACAACTAAAATCCCAGTTGAAAAATAGAGTACTTTAGAATATATTTAAACAACCTCTGATACCAATTGTTGGTCGGAGTGGATAATCAAGAGGGGGGTGAATTGAGTTCCAATTAAAATTTCTGTTTTAAAACTTTGTGTTTAAAACCCCCAAATAAATTACTGAATGAAACTGTAGTGAATTTATATCAATGTATAGGTTTTGTTGGGTTCTCAAGGGATTGATTATTTCCTAGTTAATCAAAATAGAATGGTTGATTAACTTTTGAAGCCAACGTACTGATTGACAACTAATATAAACACTTGCGAATTTAATTATCAAAGTGACTTTAAAACAATTTTGGTTTTAAAGTAATTAGCAGTGACATAAAAGAATAACTTTGAAAGATATATCACAGTAGATATAACCAAGAGGTTTAGTCTCAAGCCGAGACATAGTCCTCTCAACAATTTGTATAAATTTGATCCACACCCTGGATCGAGGTTCACAACAGTTTACAACTGTCCAGGTCCAAGACCTCTACCACAGTTATTCATGGGAAACAGAACAACAGCAACCAGCTGTCTAGGTCACACACGACCTCTACCACTATCTCAGTGGGAAATAAAAGATGTAAGAGTTGGATTGAGGATTTACAGATCCTCCAGTTAATGTACAAGAGACAGTGTGTGTGTTAAATATAGCAGATAACACACACTACTCAAAATGTGAAATAATGAATCACAGAGCAGAGATGTAGAGTTTAGAAATGGATCTAGTGATTTCAGTGAAGCTTTGGACTCCTTGAGTATGATCAGAGATGATTCTGAGCCCTCTTATGGTATTTGTCTGAAAAATAGAGTGTCGTATGCTTGGCATCCATATTTAGAGATAGTGAGAAATGTAGTGGATGAAGTTCTTCAATGTCCTCATGAATGTACAGAACTCTTCTTGAGTAAGTTTGAGTGTGTATGAGGTTCTGTGTCTTCTACAACTCTCTAATCCACCACTCTTTGCACTCATATATGTCTCGTCGTTGTTACACCCGTGTTTCTACACTAGCAGGGACTTCTTGTATTTATGGCACGACCTCCAGTAATTGAAATGATTTCTTTTGCAGGTACGAGGTATGGTTCCCTAACATCCAACAACCATCATTAAATAAGTGACAGAGCATTAAAATATTCCTAATATGACCGTTGGTTAGATTAAATAAAGATAAAGAAATTCAAACAGCTGTTTATGACTATCAGTGAGTCAAGTGATCGGTAGGTCATCAGTATCAGCATCGGTGAGACATCTTCGGTGACTTAGATGATCAGCATCAGTGTGTCATGATCGGTGACTCATTTGACCTGGATTGGTGTGTCATCTTCAGTGACTCATTTGATCAGCATCGGTGAGACATCTTCGGTGACTTAGATGATTATCATCAGTGTGTCATAATCGGTGACACATTTGATCAGCATCGGTGAGACATCTTCAGTGAGACTGTTGTCCTTCGATATGGATTGGTGCGACTGTTTTCCATTGATATGGATCGGTGAGACCGTTGTACTTCGATATGGATTGGTGCGACCGTTGTCCTTTGATATGGATATGTGATACCGTTGTCATTTGATATGGATTGGTGAGACCGTTGTCCTTAGATATGGATCAGTGCAACCATTGTACTTTGATATGGATTGGTGTGACCCTTGTCCTTTGATATGGATCGGTGAGACCATTGACCTTCGATATGGATCGGTGCGACCGTTGTTTGTTTGATCCAGAGGACTTCCAGAATACTTTTAAATCAATAACAAAGAGATAAAAACATGATCCAACCAATATAGATAGATTCACTAAGATATTGTGATTATGTATATGAGAAATCCAACTGGATTAAGTAATCGATGATTTGTGATTATTAAAACAACAATCATAGGAAGAATTCAACAATCTTCCAGAGGGATCAACAAAAACACTAATCCATTAAATCAAATTCCATTTAGAGAAATAATATGAATGGAAGGATTGAATTATTCTAATAAAAGGGATTGATTGACATTAACAGATTTCATCTCAGATTGGAAATAATTTTGAAATATCATTTAAAATTATTTCTTGAGGTCAACATCCTTTATTTTTCAAAAATTTATTTTTACATCATAAACAGTTTTGAAAACTATCCTCCTTGATAATAATTTTAAAACATTTATTTATGGCATCAACTCATATTGAAAACAATTAAATGAAACTAAATACCTTTTTCTTTGAAAACGCATTGAATACTTCGAAAGGATTATTGAATTTTTTTTATCAATTATTGATTTAATCCTTTTTCAAAACAAATAATGAAATATAAAAAATATTTTTAAAACCATTTTCCTTTAAAATTTGTAAAACAATATTGAAAATGGTTTGAAAAACATTTCTTTGAAAATACCATTAAAACATATAAATATGGATTGAAAACATTTCAAAAACCATTTCCCTAAAAACATTTTAAAAGAAGTTTCTAAACATTTGATAAAACATTTCCTCAAAAACATATAAAATAATAGAGAAAACATATTGAAAACCATTTCATTGATAGTTAATTTTAAAAATTAATTTTCAAAAAAATTAACCATTTAAATATTAAAAATAAGCTTCATAGAAATTAAGGTGTGTGAATTTGTACATGTCATACATGTTGAAATAAACATTCCTTTTACATGGTAAAATTGTATGAAATGTTCTTTGTTAAGAAAGACACTAGAATATTAATTTGAAAAAATTTCTAAAATTAAAAAATGGGATTTTTTTTAAATATTCTAGTTTAATATCCTTGAAAAAACATTTTATACATCATGGTTTTGAGGGAACTCAATTTTTTATAGAAGAGAGTGTAAAGTCGGTCTTTCATAAAAATATATTATTAATTATATAATGTAAAAAAGATAGAAAAATAGTACCAATATATGAAAATATCATGGATAAAAATAGGAGAATAATATTCTTTTGTGTGATTGAGATATGGGTCATAATATTTCATCAATGGAAGAATTAACATAAACAATACCAAAAAATGATGATATTGTTTTAATAAACTATTATAGCATGGTTACTTGGGGTCATACTATAAATGTATGTAAATAATGATACATGAATCTTAACATATAATTAACTAAGTATATTCATGATATAAAATTTCAAATGGAGGTATATAAACCACGACAAAATATTTTAGGTGCATAACAAAACATGTGTCTCAAGGAAGGAAAATTGAGACAAAATTATATAACAAATTTGGTAAATTTTGAAACATAAACTACATAAAATAAGGATCATAGTATAGATATGTAAATAACTATATATTTAAGACTAATAATCATTTAATACATTCATGGTAATAAAACACAACATGAAAAATAAAAGTGTCATGAACATGGCATGTATCTCACAGATATAAAAAGTGAAATGAAATTCCCTTCCCTTATATTTTGAGTATCATTTTACTCATTCAAAACTCTTAAATAAAAATTGTGAGTTTATTATAAATTTTTTACAGAACCATATTATTAGATATCATACCATTTATGGTTTTATTATTACATTATATTACCCACTTCTTAACAATTAGATGTTAAGGTTACGCTTCACGTAATATTCTCTTTGTTTTTCTCTTGTGTCATATTTTTTATATCATTATTACATATACTTATATCATGATTTGATCATTTTTAAACATGATATAAATAAACTATATATTAATTATATTGTTATTATAATAATAAATAGAATATAGAATTATCAAATGGAATGCACTCTTTATTGAGATGGTAGGTTGTACGTATGCATGAACATTGCTTCCATTTTAATAACGTATTGAAATAAATAAGGTAAATGAAAAATTTAAATATGAATATATGTATATAATAAAATTAAAGTATATTTATTATGTCATATATATAATATAGGTTCACTGAACATATACTTAATATAATCCATGTAGTGTGTGAACGAATAACATCGCTTTGATGGGGTTGTAGTCCACACCTCTTCAAAACAAATATCACAAATACAACAATTGGAAAGTGTAAAGATCTGATTTGTAATAGGATTACAGAAGATTTAAGGCATAATAAATATATTATATAACATATATAATCATATTTTCCATCTTAATGTCCACCATAAGAGCGGTAATAGTAAAATGAACAATCATCGTTTCATGTAGCGGTAATTTACCATACACATCAATAGTATGTTAACTACCCATTATATAGAAGTGTGTGTATGTTTAAGTAGAAACCAAAAAATAAAAAATATTAGTATATTTAGGATACTATTTTTTTTAAAAAAATTTAATAACTATATTTTAGGGGGTGGAGAATGAAAAAAAATGAATGGTATTTGGGGGAGGATGCTACTTCTTCTATGGGTAACTCATTTTGGTTTTCACCAAAGGGATTATTTGGATTGATTTCATCCCTAAGGTATGATTAAAAAACATATGTAATTGATTTTGGAAGTTTATTGGGAATATATTGGTTGAACTTATGTGGTTTTAGAGTTGTGTGGAATAGGGGAGAGGTTGAGAACATTAATAGGGAAGGGAATGGACACACTTTGAATTTTTGAAAACATGTTTGGTTTACCCTCGTTTTCAACTAAATAAGGTTATAATAGACAATAAAAAATCAATAATGGATGGTTTATGGATGATATATATCCGAAAAATGGGTTTTGGACAATTGTATAGGTCAAATGGGACCTTAATTGTAAGATATATTTCATTGTTAAGCCTAATTTTTACTAAATCAGTGTAATTAATTTCAACTACATTCAAAAATATTTTTGGTAAAAAATTAATTTGTCTTTATGAGACAACATAAATTATTTTTACTCCAAATATTTATTCCATTTTTTTAAATTCCAAACACATAAGTTGTAGAAATTAATTTAAATATAATTCTGCGGATGAGATGACACTTCAGGGTTTTAATGTAAACATGATCAAATGATTTCTGTGTTATTATATCCAATATTAATGTGAAATTAGTTCCAATGTCCTAAATTTGATTCATTTATAAAAATATTATCTGATGAATATTTTTTAAAAAATTAAAATATTATTTATTCTTATATGTAATTTAAATGAAAAAAATAGAATTAAAATTCAATATTTTAAACTTTTCATTGAAAAATGAATCCACATTGAAAAATACCAAAAATTTATCCTAACTTAATTTTTTGTTTCTAATTAAATTATTTAGTATATTTTAAATATAAAATCTATAAAATTTCTAATAATTGGATTTAAAATGGGTTCTCCATTAAAAGGCACTAAAACAACCCTTGTAAAAATTTAGGTTTTAAGCCTGAAATTAGGGTTTTTCTTATGTAATGTCTATCAAATATGTTGTATGAATATAAAAAATATTTTATTGGATATATAAAATATATATTACGTTAATATTACTCAATATTTATAATTAATTTCAATTATTAAGGAAAAAAACCTTTGGGGGAATACAAATAAAAATATATCATTTATATTCATTTTTTATTATAGTTTCATTTATAATTAATAAGGGACCTATGAATTCATATTATATTTTTGGAAACCATTTATTTTAATTATTTTGTTAATAATATTAATAACCTACAATTTAATGTCTATGTTCTATCATAATTTATTAAATATGAATATATTATTGTTTGGTAAAACTCGGTCTTGGGTGTTGTGCAAACCATAAAGGAAATTCATTATTGGATGAAACAAAATATATCATTGGGTTTTCATATAGGGAAATATAAACTTTATGTTGCATGAAGTGAATGATTATCATTTTTTCAAATAACTCAATCCTAACATAGATCTTCAATTTAAAAGATACTATTTATAGTGTTGTGTGAGATGTAAAATATCAAAAAGAATAAATTAAATTGTGAAAAATATTTCACATAATCATGGGGTGTTACTCGGATGAAAGGTTTCACCCCACATATGTCTCTTTCAACCCTCCAACCTAGTGACTCCCACATGGACCATTCATTTATCACCTACCCAATTTTTAAATTTCCAATAGAGGACCCAAGTATAAATGGATGCATTCTTGGGAACTTCACCATCATACATCAGTTCAATAAGGATATAATGTTGGATAATAAGCTATATCACACCAATCCATCTTGTTGAGACCACCCATCTGATATTGCCTACCCACATAGCCTTCATATCATGTCAATCAGAATACCTAGCCACTATCAGTACACCATCTACCCAGTTTTTCCTACCTAAAATCACCTTCATATCATGAATGCATTATGGACTGATGGCGATGGATGACCTGAATTATCATATGCATGTTGGCCAAAACCAGTGGCCCAAAATCTGAAATTGTGTGAATATTTCCCTTGTTACAATATAATAATAACACTGGTGTAATAAATTCTGGAAATCACTATATATAAGATTTTATCTTAGGTTTCATATAAGACTACGAGATGTGATAACCACTCACCTAGAAACCTAACTATATTTATTTATCGATATTGAGGGCATGATAGACTTTTAATTGGAGGTATTAGAAACATTTCACATTCCTCACTTTTCTCCTCCTATTCCAACCCATTATCAAGTCCCACATCCCACTATTTCAAATCCCACATTGAGACCCCACCCACATCACCCCTTTATTCCATCAATAAAACTCACTATTTCCTTTTGTTGAGCACCCACACCATCCCCCTCCACCTTGGTACTTCCCCCATTGAGGAAACACCACCCTCCCCCTACCCCATGACCCTCTTTCATGTCCCCCAACCCTCCCCCGCCCAATACTTACCTTAACAACATCGAATGGCACCCCTCCCCTCATTCCACGCATCCCACCATCAAATAAATCCACCATACCCTTCCAATGATCCTTCATCATGCATTTTAGATACCTCAAGACACACTATTCCCATGTCCCTTCCTTTTTTATCAATCGATCTATCACCTCCATTACCACACCCTATTCCACCGTGCCCCTATCCCATTCTATAGAACCACCGTATCCTATAAAAATACCCACCGATCCCTCCTCCTCATCCATCTAACCCCATTGGTGAAAGCCCATTCCATACCATGATTGGTCAAGCACCACCACCCATAATTGTCTTATTTAGGCCATTGGTCTTCCCACATTGTTGTTACCCCCTACACCACTGAACCCCTATACATAATTGTTAATGACTCTAGTTCCCTAATCCAGTCCCCCTTCATGTATGATATTATTAATTTCAATATGAATTAGTGTAGTAAATAATAGGAACTATGTATTTATTAAATAAAAATGGTTAGGTGATACTCACTATCTTTAATGACTTGAGGACATGGCCATACATTATTATTTTTTGATTAATATGTTCAAAATTGTTTTTGAAACCCATTTTTATTTGGATTTTCTATGTTCTAGGAAGTCTAACTATATAAATTACTTCCCTATTAATTAATATTTTAAATTGATTCTGTATCAGTTATTAAAATTTATGAAAGTAATTTTCAACACTAATTTTTATTCATATACCTGGATTTTTTATTTTTATTTACAAATATAATATTATTTACTTCAGATTTTGCGAACCACTATCTTAGGTTTTAATACCCAGATTTTTCATATTATTTCTTTGTGCATCTAGGTGTTTTAACAAATTCATTAATGATTCATATAAAAACTTATATTCTTATTAAGAGAAACTATTATAGGTATATTATTTATGGTTAATGAGATAAAATATACCAATTTCTATATATAATAAATCTCATTTTTCCAAATTTAGACTATCTAATAAAAAATTCCTAGCAATATGATTTTTACATGTTCTATGTGTACATATTTTTCATTTTTTGGAATGAAATCCTTGAAATTACATACATTAATTTATGTTACTATATATATATTTATCATAATTCATTTCATAACTTTTATTAATTTATCCTTCATACCAGATGGGTTTATTAAATTGAATATATTCCCATAATTATGAAAATATTTGATAATACTAGTATGAATTTTTGATTCATCAATCTCAATGTTATTCCTACATTTTTTATTTTGAATCATCTATTTCATAAATAATTTTATGTTTTTTATTCCATATAATAATTAATATAATTATGTTATCTACTAAATCATTCATATAGAGAAAACAAACCTTCATCAATCTATGATACACATGAGAGAAGCTATTCCATCCTTTTCACATAATTTAGTTTCAATAATTCAAGAATTTCATGAAATTAAAAATGCAGAGAAACTGATAAAACCTTATTTAGAAATGGGAGAGCATGTAAAATGATATCTATAGGTCAGGTTTGTTTCATTATATGCTTCTATGACTCCATTTTTTTAATCTACCTTAACAATAATTTGTAATTTACATTTTTTTCATGAATGTTGTTGCTGAGAATAGTTTGTTTATATTATGTTCTATATGTATCATTAATTGGATTTTATCTTGACTAATGAATCATTGGGGAGAAGGACCTCGGGTTAGATTACCCACCACCCTTAAGAATTATTCTATTTCTAGAAATCGGAAGGTTTTAATTATCTACCTATATGATATTACTCATAAATATATGATCAATCTCGTAATACTCTATGAATTTACAGGAATATTCAAGTTACATTACACATATGATTAAATAAAAAATATATAAATATACATGGTTTTGTTTTTAGTGATTATAAAAAATTATTATTTTTTTAATGAGATAAAAATTAATGTTATTTAACCATATTAATTTAGTCGTTAGAAAATAAATTCAAAATAATTATTTGAATAATGTATAAATGAAAACGAATATAAAATAAATTAAAAAAATATTGATTATTATGATATATTTATGTATTTAAGATTCAGATGATGTATATTAAATTGTTGAAACTTAAACAGAAAACTCATCAAGTAATATGTGAAAGATTCCTACCAAACTAGAACTTTTAAAGACCATGATCAACCAAATGGGTAGGTCATTCCATAGTGAGATTCCCCTAGATTATCTTATGTAAGTCAAGAATGTAAAAAAGTGACTCCATATTATCTAATTGAGTTATTTATTCTATATTTATAAAGAAAATAATTTTCTTTTTTTAGATTATTCCTTTCATCTTATTTAGGTTACAATATATGTGGATCAATAATAAGATTATATTACTAGATGAAGGGAGTTAATTATCTGCATATAGAGTATTTGGATAAAGTTTTATTTATCCAAATATTATTGATTCACTACAGTTATGATTGATTTTTCTACTAATCTAAATAAACATTTTGTGAGAGAATCTCTAAAATAATCTAATTTTTATTGAAATATGAATCTTGTATCACTAAATAATAAATATGTATTAGTTGAACATTTTTAGTGGGATATGATTCATTAAAATTCTTTTATGTATAGATATAATACATGGTATTCATATAATAATTTTTTATATAAATAGAATAACCATTAATGTGAAAAAATATTAGATTAGTCCATGAAATAACAAACCTAAATATAAGTTAATCCTACGACTTGAAACATAATAAATGTTCTTATGAAAAATTATATGTTTCAAATAAACTCCTTCCTCAATAAAAAACTATATGCATTGTTCAAAATGTAATCCTAGATGACTTGGAAACCTAAAATTATTCACTTGAGGTTTCAAGGACATTTGATTAAAAAATGACCTAAGGAATTTTAGTCTTAATTACATAATATGATTGAATATTCCAAGGACCTGGTAATATTTATTTTTCCTTAAGTCTTGTTATTATTAATTAATTCATCCTACTAACATTGATAGGAATTTATTGACAGTCTGCAATATTTCCAGAAATATTTTACTCAATATTTTGAATGTGTTGAGAATAAATTAACTCAGAATATGATGTGTACTTTGTGGTATTGTATTTAATTTTAAATTGTGTAAATGTTAAAATCTATAGAGTGAATGTTAGTTTGAGTATGAAATAAATTTTTGAAATGTTTCAAGTTAATTTCATTGAAACTAATGATAAACTAAGGAAGTCTGGGGTAAATATTCAATATGATGAAATTGTTCAGAATAAATGAAAGTGTTTCTGAAACTCCATAGAACATATATGTTAGTTGTAGGTGTTATAGAAATTTATTCCTTGGATTCTAAGGGTACATGATAGGAAATGAATACTTTACAAGTGTTTTAAATATATAAGAGTTAGAAATAGAATGAATACTTCATTGGTATTGTTTTCTGGTCCAACAGATCATGCACATTGTTACCATATAAATATAATATAATTCATAAAATTTTAGATGATGTTAAGTGGATTAATTAAATCATTATCCTATACATATTATATAATAAGTGTAATTTTTAGAAAAAAATAATTATTATGAGCATTATATTACTAAATTTATACACTTTATTTTTTATTAATATGAATCTAAAAAATGTTTATTGAATAAGATATGGATAAAAAATTCATTACATCCTTAATAAGGTTTTTATCTAGTTTGTTAAAATATGATGGAACCTGATACCACCAACAAATTATGACTTATTTTAAGGAATAATATTCCTTTCATGAAAATTATCTGATCAAATAGAATACCATATATAATTTGGAAAAACTTTTCTTGGTTATATATTTATACTAAAAAGAAATTATTAATATTTCCTTGAATCATAGAAAGATATTATGATAATTATATGATATCTAATAGGATTGTGTGAGTATATTTAAACTTAAGTAATCTCGTAGTTATTAAAAGAAATATATTATCTATCTAAATATAAAGTAATCATAACCATTTCTTAAAGGGTTATCCTTATCAAATGAAAAAGTGAATGTCACTTTATAAAAAAATAGTTTATAGTATTTTGGTTATTTTAAATATGGATGGTTATGTTGGTTTCAAGGATAATATTGATGGAATAATGTTCCAAGAATTATGATATGATTCTTTTAAATAATTTATAGATGATAAAATGAGTAGACATTACAATATATGATGTTTTGAAGTAAATGAGTTTTAATAAATGATCAAGGATATGAATATTGGGAATGTGATTATTAAATATAAAAATTATTCAAACAGGTTTATTTATAGTTATTACTCATTAGAAGGGTTTACTGGGATGTTTTTTAGGTGGTCACATAACGATATGACAGAATTATATTCAGATGCAATGAGCTAGCAAAACAATTTTCTCAAAAACTGAATTTGGGTCAGATAATGGTTGTAATGGTGGAATATCCATCATTATTATATAGTTAATTCAATATATATTTATCATTATTTTTTTTATATTTTAATGTCTTTTACATTAATGGTTGAAAAAGAATATCCCTTCAAGGAAAAACATAGGTTTACCACTAATAAATGATCACTTTGGAGTATTATGGGTTATGAATATATGTTATAGTTAGATTTAATAAATTTATGTAGTTATTATAGAGAGTTGTAGAAGAGATATGATGAATATATTCATGAGGTGATAAGTAGAGACATATTACATGTAAAGGACCCCAGAACACCCAAAGAGGGGAGGGGAGAATCAGGGTGTCAACTTTTTATTCTTAAAGTTGTGGATCTTATTCCCACGCCAGTTAGAATTTTTTAAATCTGTCATACAAATGAAAGCAAGTAGTTGGCACAACACTTTTACTCTGTTTACCACAAAGGTCTACATCCAAAGAGACTACGCCGATAGTGTGTCAGTCATTCCAAGATCCACTAATCAACCCTAGTTTATAGATTACAAGTTTCGGTCACTGTCACTCGGTGCCAGGCACAATGCCTTTACAATGGTTCAAGGAACACTCACTGCATCCCTCAAATCACTTCCACCAACTCCCCTTAGATACCTACATTGAGAGAAGTCAAACTCAGTTTATTGAATTGAATGTCTCCTAAATAGATTTTCATTGAAACCTTTCTATCTATTCTGAATGAGACATATCTTGCATCGATATCCTAAATTGATGCACTAGAAAGCACTGATCACACACACACACACACCGAATAATCAAAAAAATGTTAGATGCGTAACACCACTCTTGTATGCAATACCCCAACTTGCATGCAAGATTTGAGAATTGTTTCTAATGATGAATTTCCCGCAACACCTTCTTTCTATCTAGTCCATATCTTTCACGCAATTCCATGAAGGGTTTAATTTTTCTTTTCATGCTAAAGTAACACCTTGCACCCAAGATTAACACCCTTCCAATCATTCGTGTGCAAATTGTTCACGCGACTAATTAACCAGATTATTGTCTGAAAAATTCTTAAGTCTTACTTTGGGGAAGTGGCATATTTATAGGACCTTATTACCTTGTTCACAAGATCCTGATGCATCATTGTCTATGTGGGAACGATTCATCATGATTAATCAAAACCCATTTTGACATCACATTTGGCGCGCCATCCCTTTTGCGCAATATCATCTATCGCACTCCCTGACTTTTCCATTTTTTGAATTTCTGATCCCTAAATATGTCTTTCAAGAAAATTCTAAAAGTACCTTAAATCTTGCATGAAAAATCCAATCATTCGTGAACACTTGAAATAAGTTTCACACCTTACTTTTCAAAAAATCATGTTTCTCTATTTTGTGATTTTCAACCCCGAAAATTTGCCAATCACTGGAGAACGGTACCACCTTCAATACTGCTTTAAGATCAAACTGTATGACCCCATTCCATGTAATGTCCCTAATCGTCCATGAAGGGTATGAAAATAACAAACACAAACCATCATCAACCAAAACTAGGTTGACAAAAAGCACAAACCAAACTATATTTTAATCAAATAACAACATTGGTTCCAACAATCCCCCATTTGGGTATGTGGTCAATTTTTAGATAAATTTATTAGAGCACCATCAACTATTAAAATCTGAAACAGAAGAAACAAATCATCCAACACTCTATTTCTACATGAGAAATGATCGGTACAAAAAACAATAGCGGAAGAATGAATTCAGTTCCCATGCATGCAATGAAATTATTCCTTTTCTTCCTAACACAGAGTTCTAATAAAGTCACAGAAGCATTACATGTCCATCACATGTCCTGAATTTATTCCTTCTCCCCCACTGTTAATAAAACCAAAGGGAGATAATCATCTATTGTAGATCTCAGAATAGACTCCCCCTGGATAGTAACCTCCTTATGCCCTGGGAGGTGGCCGGACACCAATGTTCAATAGGTGTTTCTCAAAAAAAGCTACTGACAGTGGCTAGGTCAAGATGTCATCCATTTTCTCATTAGTGCCCACATGATCCATTATAATCACACCTTGATAAACTTCTACATCGATAAATTGAAACCTAATTTCAATATGTTTTGTACGAGAATGATGAAAAGTATTATTTGTAAGATCAATTGCACTCTTTTTGTCACATTCAATTAGCAATTTTTGTTTTACATAATCACCAATATCTATAATTTGTTGCTTCATCCAGAGTAGTTGAGTGCAAGTATTTGTAGCGGAAATATACCCAGCTTCAGTGGCACTAATATAAGTACTTTCTTGTTTCTTGCTCAACCAGCCAACACATCTCTTCCAAATATAGAATGCTCCAAAACTGGTGGATTTTCTGCAACTACATATCCAGCCCATTCATCATCCAAAAATGCAGATAATTCACTATCCCTTCCTGCAGTAAGGTATAATCCACAACTGTGAGTACCTTGAATATACCTCATGATTCTTTTTTACTACTGCCATATGTTCTTCCATAAAATTAATCAAAAAGTGCGCCGCTAAGAAGGTTGCAATGAAAATGTCTAGAATTGTTGCTGTTACATACAATAAGCTCTCAATTATTCATCTATACATTGTGGTATCTACAAAGATCACATCCTCGTGCTTTCCAAGTTTGGTTACAACTGTAATTGGAGTTGACATTGGTTTTGAGTCATGCAAATTAAATTTTTTATGTAACTCTCTTGCACACATTTCTTGAGAAATGAATGAGTAATCCTTCTTTTGAATCTCCTGCAGTCCTAAGAAAAATGTGAGCTCAACAATCATAGACATTTTAAATTTCTATTTGATGTTATTGGTTAATTAATCTACCGATTTATGCCTACTACCACCAAATATAATTTCATCAATGTAAACAAGAACCATGAACTGATCTTTTGGAGAATTCTTCACATATAGATTGTGATCTACTCCTTCTATTTTAAATTCCCTCTTTTTGAGACTAGAATCCAGCCTGGAGTACCACACACGTGGTTCTTGTTTCAAGACATATAGAGATTTATTTAGTTTTCAAACCTTTTTTATATCAATACCATGAAGAAATCCCACTTGTTGTTCAATATAGAAATCTTCATCGAGTACACCATTAAAAAAATGCTCTCTTGACATCCATTTTATATATTTTATATCCTATTTGGAGGTCCATGGAAAGTAAAATCCTGATTGACTATAGTCTCTCCACAAGAGCAAAGGTTTTGTCAACATCAACACCTTAAATATGGAAATATCATTTATATACTAGTTATGCCTTATTTCTAATAACAATTCCATGCACATCAAACTTTTTCTCGAAGACCCATTTTGTACTAATCACATTGTGATCTTCGGGTCTCTTGACAAGATCCCATGTCCGATTATTGTCAACCTGATCTAACTCTTCATTCATGGCTTTCACCTAAAATTCATCCTTTGCTGCTTCTTCAAATGAGAATGGATCCAAAAATAACTGAAATAAAGATTGTGTGTTATTCCTCACCCTCATTGTTTGTGTTGGTGCAGTCTTTTCCCCAATTATATTTCATGGATCAATCTCAGATCTATGATTTCTCCTGTGAGGTTCAGTCAAATTCTATCCAGCTAAGGTTTCTTCTTTAGAATCTTCTTCAGAGTCAACATCATGATGTGAGTCCTAAGTGTTTTTTACACCTTCCTCTATTTCTATATTTTTATTTACTCCACATTCAATTTCTTCCTCACTTTATATCACATCATCATATGAAATCCTTGAAGCATTTGTGGTTTTCTCTTTAATGATCTTAACATCACTTCATTCCACAATCCTTCCAAATCACTTGTTGAAACACTTGTAGCCTTTACTGTTCATTGAGAATCCAAATAAAATAACTTCATCTACATTGTCTTCATACTTCCCTTGATTTTCATTCTTTTTTTATGATGAAGCATTTATTCCCAAAAATTCCATAGTATTTCATTGAGGGATTCCTTCCATAACAAAATTAATATGGTGTCTTTGTCTCGCCCATATAAAGCCATGTTCAACTTTGAATATACACTATAGTTGAAAAGCCTATTTATAGTAATGTCATGGAATACAAATCTTAATCATCATAGTTCAGTCCATGTTGTTGACCTATCTATTCATGAGTTAAATAACTCCATTTTGTTGTGGAGTTCTCACTACAAGTTCCTCAAGTTGTATCCCATGTTTCTGTATGTCGTTTACAAATTCAATGGAAATGTATTCCCCTCCATTTTATGAAAACAACACTTTTATTGTTCATCCAGTATCATTCTCACGAATTCGATGATATGTTTTCATGCAATCATGTACTTGTCATTTCCTATGTATAACCATTAAACATTCCATTCTACTGAAATATTCTATAAAAAGGACAAACTACCTTTCTCAATGAGTTCTGGAAACATTTATCAAGCCATATACGTCTGTATGAATGAGATCATGAAGATTAGATGACATTTTCTTCATTGGTTGATATGAACTATAGACCAGCTTCCCATGAATGCAAGCATCACATGACTTTTCACGTTCACACGATAGGTTGGTAATGTCGATAAAAATCTTCACTTTTGATATTTGCTGCATGTCTTGTTGATTGATGTTCCCTAGTCTCTGATGCCAGAAGTTATTTTCTACTTCAACAATCATGTAACAAATTTTTTCATTAGTATCAACCCGATATAGGTATCCTTATGTCCTACATCCTTTCAAAATTGAATTTCTTGTCTTTCCCTTTATAGAGAAACCTTTTTGATTGAATGTGACTATAAGTCATGAGTCACAGAGTTGAATCACACTTAGAAGATTACGATGCAGACCATCCACATAAGGAATATCAATTTTCATTATATCTCCATTATCTAGGTCATTAATTCAACAAACTTTTATCTCCAATACACCATCATTACCGAACCACACTGTTCCATTGTCCTTTTTATTGATATTCATTAATAGGTCTGTATTACTCATCACATGGGATGAACATCCACTATCTATAATCTAGGTGTTGTTATTATTTGTATCCTTGAGGGATACTTCAACAAGATTGAGTAATAAATTTTATTCCTTTTCATCCATATGTTATTGTGTTGAGTGTACGAGATTGATGGCCCTACAACTCTCTCCTCTATGTACATGGGTTCTTCATACTGAATCTCTTCTTCCAGAGGGAAAAACCTATTTGTATGAGAAACATAGTCTTGTTGATGAACATTGAATTTTTTCTAAATTCGATATTAGGTTTCATTTTTACTCCTCTTTCTGCAAAAAAATAGATTTATGGCTATAGATAGATCAACGATAATGTTATCCATAGAAATTTATTCTTCTAAATTAATTTGGATATGAATTTTTTCTCATTTTTTGAACACCAATATCTTCTATATTCAAATTTAACCTTTTCTTTTTGAAATAAGACATGTTTTGGCCCAGATATCTACAAAACTGACACACAATGAGAGTAAATTTATTCTCACATCAATTTATCCGCATTCCTTCTTCTATTGCATAATAGTTTGACTGCCTCTTATTCATGGAGGCTCAATTAAAATCATATTCTCTTCTTTAAAATTGAATTGGGGGTTTCTTTTTCAGCACATCAGGTGACTTTTACTCATCACCCACTTTTATCTTAAATTTATTTTGGTCAGCATTATTTTCAAAATTGGACGAATCAACTTCACAACCAATGCCAATACTTCAAATTAAATCAGGTCCTTTATCATTCAAAATTTTTTCAACTCTATTAGAACTACGCTTTTATCTCTCTAATTGCTCCATATCTGAGAACCTTGCAGACCATATTTTCATCCTTAATTCTTTTGAAATTGTTCAACTCTAAAGTTTACTCCTAAGTGTAACAACTTCATCTTCAAGACCCTGAGTAGTCTTAGTCTTTTATTCCAATCTAGGTGTGAGGTCATTGATGACCTTTTCATGCTCTTCAATTCTCAGATTTATATCCACTACATCTAATGTGATTTCAATAATTTTAGACGGCAATTTCACAAATTCTTCCAGTCGTTCAATTTCAGATTCGAACTGATCAACATAATCAAAGTATTCTTCTATAATGGATTTCAAGTTATTGCAACACCTACATTTGATCTTAAGCTTAATAACCAAATCATTGTGTTTCAACTCAGATTGGATTTTATTGTCAACTGATTGTCTCTACCATTATCATTTGACGGTTCTGATTTTTCAATAGTGGCAATCATGAAAGAATGGTTTCCAGTTTTGAATTCTGGTTCTTCTTCTTCATAGAATTCATTATCATCATCTTCCTCTTCACAGATAAAAATCTTCTTTAGTACATTCTTTCTAGATTTGAATTACCCATTTTTGAAAAACCTTTTCTATAGATTATCAATGTTTTCATCATCACTATCTTCTTAATTGATCTTTCTTAATCACTGATAGACAATCTGTCCAAATTTTCCACAAAAAAATCAAGAAAGAGGTAACATCCCATTGAATTTCCCTTTTACCTTTTGGAACTTCTTTGCAATGAGAAAGAATTTCATTTTAGTCATCATCTTCACCACTACTATATTTTGAATTTTTTAGATTCTCCATGGCCTTGGATGCCATTTCCATGTTCACTCGAGTAGTAGAATCTTCTAGTTTGACTCTCATTTCATATGCCACCAAACTACTCAGCAGATTATTCAGAAAAAGTTTTGAAATATCTCTTTCCTCAAGGGCTGACACACTGTCACTGTACATATGTAGAAGACTTCTTAATATTTTCTTTAAAAGATCAATGAATTTAATTTCATTGCTTAGAACCCTAATTTCTCCAACCACTTCAGTAATTCGATTGAGGAATGAGTCTGTATTTTCATCCGGATGTATATTTAGATCATCAAAACTATTATGCAAGACTGTGGTTTCATATTCTTCAGTTTTCTATCACATTTATAAATATTTTCATGTTTATCCCACATGGATTTTTTAGAGGTGAAGCTCATAAACATTAGATAGATATGATCATAAAGGGCTGTAGTGAGTGCATTTTGCACTTTAGCATCTGTATCAAGAATGTTTCTCTCTGTGTCAGTCATAGCCAAGAAAATTGGATCAATGACCTGTATTCCTTGAATAGAAGAAAGAAGTATTTCCATTACAAGAGATCATATATGATATTTCATTATATTCTTCCATACCTGAAAATTACTCCCATCGAAGAGAGGGACTCCCCTTACATTGGATGAATTATCCATAATGATATATGATATATCAAACACCAGTGAACCATTCTCTGATACAACTTAAAGCATCCCGAAACACCCATAGAGGGTAATGGTGAATAAGGGTGTCAAATTGTTCTTTTTAATGTTGTGTATTTTTTTCCCACATTAAAAGGAACTTGTTAAATCAGTCATACAAATGAATGTAGGTATTTGCCACAATAATTTTACTTGGTTCACCACAAAGTGCTACGTCCATGGACCATATGCCGATAGTTTCGGTCGTACCAAAATACCCTGATCTTCACTATTTTATAGATTACATGTTTCTATCACAGTCATTCTGTGCCAGGCACACTGCGATTACAAATGTTCACAGAACACTTAATGCATCCCTCGAATCACTTCTGTCAACTCCCCTAGCTCACTAAATTGAGAGAAGTCAAACTCAGTTTATCTACGTGATGGTCTCTTCAAAAGATTTTCATTGATGTCTTTGTCTCTGTTTATCATGATACATATCTTGCATCGAAGTCTTTAATTGATACACTTGAAAGAACATATCATACATATCGTAAAATCAAAAACATGTCATATTTATAACACCTCACTTAAGTGAAATACCCCAACTTGCGCGCAAGATATGGGAATTGTCGCGAACAATGACTTCCACGCAACAACTTCTTTCTGTTCAACCCTTATCGTTTGCGCTACTACCCCGAAGTGTTAATTTGGTCTTTTTAGACTAAAGGTACAACTTCCACACAATATTAACCCTTTCCATTCTTTCACGCACAAATCATTCACACAGGTAAATAACCAGATTTTCATTCGAAAAATTCTTAATTCTTCCTTTGGGGAAGCCTCATATTTATAGGACCTTGATGACCCTGCGCAAAAGATCTTGATGCATCTTTGTCGGTGCACAAAACATTCATCTTGAGCTCACAGAACCCCTTTTGACGTCGCATTCGGCATGCAATCTCTTTTGTGCAACATCATCTTCCACGCACTCCATGAGTTTTTCCATTTTTTGACTTTCTGATCCCGAAATATGTCTTGCGCGTATGTTCCAAAAGCACCTACAATATTACACTAAAAAAACAATATTTTATGCACACTTCAAATCTTTCGCGCACCTTTTATTTTTCAAAAACAAATTTCCCCATTTTCTGATTTTCAGACCCAAAAATTTGGAAAACACTGGAGAACGGTGCCACTTTCAATACAGCTTTTGGATTAAACTCTATAACCCATGTCCATGTAATCTCCCTTTTCATACATGAATGGTATGACAATAAAAAACAAAAAAATGATCATCCCAAACTAGATTGACAACAAACATAACCGAAACCCCTTTATGAAAAAAGAAAAACCATTATTCCAACAACATGGACTAACCCAGAAGAGTATATATCATGACATGTTGTATATTCATCGTTATACTTTTGGTGCTATTCATAATATAATTTACAACTACCTATGTTTGGTGAGATAACTTAAATGAGAACCTTTATCATTTTACACCTCATTTATATCAGATTGAAAATAATATATCTATGATGGGGGTGGATGGGAATATTATTATTAATGTCATCAATTAGAGTGAAACCAAGATGATATTTTTTCACTTGTATGAAGAGCCAATAAATTCTATCCTTGATTGAATTGCATCAAGGAAATGAATGTTAATGTTTAGTTGAAAACCACTATTGTTTTATTTTACATTGATAATGTCACATGATGTACACATTTGTTAGATGATGTGATGTCTTCTTCTGCATGGTCTGTCTTTTTTAGAGAATCAAGAAATTATATGTTGTCTTATTCATGATCAATATGTTCCATGTATTTTGGACACTAAATTTCATGAAAGAATGATTTATATAGATCGTTATATTCTTTATATGATACATCATATGATGAAAATATTTATATATAAATATGAGTATGTTTGATGGAGATCACACCAGGCCCATTAATACCTTGAGTAGCACTACTAGATTTATAAAAGACTCTCACTACTTTCATCTATAAAGTATAGAACTAATAATTATTTTCAATGCTACTAAGGCCCAAAGGGTTACATAGGATGGGCTTTAGATAAAAATTAAATTTTTTATAATGTTTTTTGTCCAAAGAATATAGAGTTAAATGAATCTATATCCAAAAGAATTTGTATTGATTTGATATGAGTTGTAAAGTTTTTCATTAATACCATAAAGATAAAGTGAATGTTGGAGATTTTTGGATGTTCTGAAAAATTCTGTGAAATATTTAAATCAATGTGTGTTTTTCTTATGCCCTCAAAAGAAAACATGCTTTTATATCTACGTTAAGCTTCATCAGTTGTAATTAATTATGAATATATTAATTGGAATCTAATATAAATGAATTAAATGGATTATATTCATTAAATTAATTCAAATAATGACTATAATGGAATAAATTTATGTTCATACATTTAATATGGTTTAATTTTTATTTTTATTTAAAATACATCAAACATGCATATATAAAGGGATTAGATCAATCTATTCAGATATTAACAGCAATATAGAAGAAATTATATACCACTTTTAATTTTAATATATTGTTTTTATGAAATTAATGGTTTTTGAAGGCCTTTAATATATTGAGGTCCTCTAATTATGAACAAGGATCTATGGGCCATAATACCTTCCCAAGAAGAAAGATGGAAACATCTATTTCTATAATGATAATCATGTAGATAACTTAATTTTTATGGAGGATACTAATTTTTTTTATATGTAATCATTATATTTATGTTATTTAGTTATATACCACAAGGTAAAATAAATTATATATATATATGGATTTCATTACACTAACATGGATCACATAATGATCCTATAAATCCTTCAGTAGGTTTCACCATATCAATAACATGAATTTCCATATAAAATTCCATTAAATAGTTTCTATATTCTTCTTTGAAAATAGAGAATGCTTCCACCAAATTCATATCATCAATAATAGGATTCACTATATTCAATTTCAAATCAGCATATTGAAGATGATGATACTTGATATATGTAATTACATCATTAGAATTATGTTTTTATTTAATACGAATCTTCTTAGAAAACTATTCAAATAACATAAAATCATGATGATTAGCGACAATTTCTATCAACCAACTATAGCTAAGAACCCGACAGTATAAAATTACATATCCATTACAACATATAGTGAAACATATTTTAACCTAGAATGGAAATTTAGTTAAATGCTACATATTAGTATGATATATAATAAAACTCAACATATTTTAAAATTATTTCTAACTAAATCTCAATGACTTAATCCAAAGACATTTTCTAGGGATTGATTTATCATTATTTGAGAAAAGAGTGAAATCCTTGGGAGAAAATTCATGGGTATCCTTTGTCTTAGATTTTAGAAAATACCATTGTCATTTCATGCATGGTTTATATATCCATCATTTAATATCAATGAAAAATATAGAATATCCTTTAATAGAATATTAATTAGTTGAATGCGAGGTCTTATATGGGTTTTGAATATATATAAATTTAATCCTCCATGAAGGTTATTATATTCTCATGGAGTGGGATGACCCATACCACCAAGCACATATACTATTAATTTTTTATTTATTTTTCCTGTAATTATCTGGGTTTAGGGGTAACCATACGTGGCTTATAATCCTAGATGAACTTAAGAATTAATACATGACCATTGAAGGACCGGGAGAGACATAAAAAGATAAGACCCGCCCAACATCTATATTTTTTATAGAAACTCCAAACTTTGCAAGGTTACATAGATAACAATTCCTATTGTATAAATAAAAAGTGTCTGGTCCCAATTTCATTTTGAATACACTCTAATTCATCTAATCTAGTTCCCTTATGATGCTGGGAGAAGATTATCTGAACCCCTGTTTGAAATGAACAGTTGGAATCATCATTTTCCCATTATCCATTAATACCAGATGACTTGTCTACTTTCCACCTGCAGGACAACGAACAAACTAAAAATGATAACACCATACAATTCCAAAAAAACATTTTACAGTCATCTCGATACCAACCATCAATCATGTCACCTAAGAAGTTATTATGGACATTTTTTTTCTAAATAAATTAAATATATATTAATAATATTTATAAATATAATCATATATATAACTATACTGACATTATTACAAAACAATAAATTTATTAAAACATTATATATATAATACATCATAAAAAGCATATCATTTTTTAATTATTTCTTATTATATTACTGTTAGATCATCGGGAGGCATTTTCAATCACTGGTTTATAATTATTTGTTAAATCAACAATACATTGTGGGAAACTCAATGAGCCCAAATTATAATAGATCTCAACAACTTCCATTTTCCTTTTATTAATGGTGTGGAAATATACTATCGATCTTTAATGACACCTGTAGAACCTATTATAGTTTTTGTCTTGAGAAAAACTATTTTACATTAATTACATCAATATTCAATTAATGGAATATTGATAAAACCTATTATTACATTCTTTTCATGTTTTTTTTCTTGACTCTGATGTCATAATTTCCTTTAGTACATGTCACCATAATATGATTACAGCAGTTCCCCACTATAATTATTACCATCAAGTTCATTGATAAATTTATTAAATAATTATTTGTAGACTAATAACACACTATTATGGGACACAATGTACATATACTTCTAAGATAGGTTACTAATAATATTATGTGGCATTTTCTCACGTTGTTTACAATTGTTAATATTTATGATACGATATTATAACAACAGACCCACTAGTTAGAATTCTACATGTTATGGTTTCATTAAATTTTCCTTTTTATTTGAATGTGTAATGATCTATAGTATTTAATATTATAGTTCATTCATTTCATTACTCACTCAAAAATATTTTATAATTAAATTTAAGATGTTATATGTTTTTTGTGAGTTAGGGAACATTTGGAACATCATAATTGACATGTGATTAATAGAAAAGTTGAATAAGGATTTGTCTATTATATCTTTTGGGATGTAGATATATCTAATTTTTTATTGAAATAAATCCATCACATTAAATTGAATTTCTATAGTAAAACAACATATTTTTTTGACTGTTAAGAAATAATTTATTGATCATACCTGTTAGTGAAACAAAGGTGTAACAGGTTTGATGAGATATTATGATAATGTGATAATATTATATATTGAGCATTCTTTTATGGTTCTCACCATTGAAACATTAATTTCATTATCTTGGGCACCTTGACACATTTATATAATGAAATTTGATTCTTTTGGAAACCCAACATGATTACAATAAAGAATGAATCATAGAGGGTCACACACTAGGTGTATTGATGGTCTCAATAATATTGTATTTGAATTTTCTTATTTGAATAAATATTATTCTCAAGGACAAGAAAAAAATTTATTCATGATTCATCATCTATTAATTTTTATGGTTAAATGAAATATTTAATTTTAATATTTATTTGGGAGATAAATTAATTATATTGGATTTTGAATGTACCATGACCGAGTTCGGTTAAAAATATCAATTAACAAGTGGGATACATATTATTGGTTATTTTTCATGTTTGAGTGGGAAAAAATATTATTATTACTATTATTATTTGGAATGGATTTTATTATGAATTATAATATTATATAAAAGAGAACATGTAATTAAATAAATATTTTACATAAATCCTAGATTTATAAATAGATAGTTTTGTTAAATGTGTATTGTATTGAAAATGAGAACATGAGAATCATCGCACACAATGAAACTCTATATTGACTCCTCTTATCTCTCTTCCTATAAAGAAAATGAAATAAAAAAGATATCCCTTTACGTTCAAAGGATGAGTAATCAAATTGAATAAAGAAATACATTCAAATTTTTGCACTAGAGCCAGAAGAACAATTGGCCTTTCTCAAAGAAAAATGGAGAAGACATAGATCATTGCTATAGAGATTCAATACTTGGATACTTATAGTGAAGAAAAACACAACCCCAAAGGGTATTTTAGATTATCTACATCTAAATTGGATAATGAATTCCTAGACCAGCTATTCATTTCTAAAAATGTTAAATAATGTAATTATAAATATTACATTACAGTTCCTCACTAAAGGTTTCCTGAAACTAAATGTTGAATGAATTTTTAATATATCACTCAACATTGAACACTTACACTACACTTGAAACAAATAAGTCATACCAGATACATCATATTTTAAATTTATAATTATTTAATTGATTCTTGATCTATACACAATCATGGATGATTTTTTTAAGTTCATATCTTCATTATGTGATTTTATTTGAATTATTATGTAATCCACATATTAATAATTTTCCTCCAGTGATTTACTTTTTTAAATTTTTAGGAATAGATGACGAAATAGTAGAGATTCCATCTGGAAGTGCCAAATTTTTTACTTTTAAAAAACTGTTTCTGGGTGTGTAGCCATAGTATACACCATATAGCAATGTGCGCTGCACCAATATTTTCCCATCATGTTATTTCAAATGGTGAATCTATTTCTAAATATGTGTAGAGGAGGCCATCCAAGAACATGATATTTAGGATTACATGATGTGTAGATGGTGTACATGTCATGTAGTCTGCATGGTTTAGTGGGGTAAATTGCACAATCTATATGGTCATTATACATTATCAAACGATGTGAGACTAACATCTAGGAAAATTCATGATATAAAAGGAATGTATGTAGTATATATGGAATGTAGTTATTCATTTCTCATATCCAAAATACACATCGAGAAATTCAGTGAGAATAGAAGACACATGTCATATGGGAGTCATGGTGTGTATATGTCATGTACATACCATGTGATCCCATTAGGATAGACATTTAAGACTCTTGAGAACATGAAAAGTATATTACATAGTGTGTAGCTAGAATATACAAATTATGTAGTCTAGCTGATTCCATATGAATAATCCCTAACAAATATTCAAGATACATAAAAACTAAAAAACATATCACATTGCTAGATATTAAATGTTTTGTATCCTACCAATTAATGGAAGAATTAAATTACATTAAATAGAAAACTGCGTCCTTAAACTTGATTTCTTTGATCAGAACAATAATTTTTTGATGACTAAATAAGGGTTTTATGTAATTTTATATGATCAATTAATTTTTTGTAATAAATCGAAACAATTGGTTCTATAGTTAATTTACCAGGAATTCCATTAATTATAGGTATCTCAACAATTAATTCGTATTGTCGTTTATTTGAAAGGGTATTTATTAAATATTTAATCAAAGTGTGTTTATCTTAATAAAAAAGGAAGAGTAATAAATTAATAATTATCTATTTAATCATGTGTATACATTATATTTTTGACTCTTCATGAACATGATGAAGATCTATGTTTTTTTGGATGTTTTAATTTATCAAATTGCATTGGTTTTCTGTTATATACTATTAAATTCAGTATTATTTTCGTTGAGTCGTCCTTCTCACCATTATTATGTTGGACCTATGTTATAAAGTTTACTTATTTAATTCCCTTAAAATAATACTTTGTTTCCCCTCACATACATATGGGTTATAAATATCAATAATTAATAGAGTTTCCCAAGGTGTGTATAGACAGTTAATGATGAAAAATTAAGATTCTAGATCAGGTGATAGATAAGATGATAGGTGGAATGATGTGTCTTCTAGTGCGTACAAAACATGGAGTTATTTCCCCTATGAAATAGGTTTATTTAATTTTGGATCATTAAATCATCTATAAGATAAACCTCAAGAACTAGTAATTTTATTAATTATTTATTTCTATCTATGAATTATTTAATTTTATAGATTCACGTATGTGAATTAATTTTTGAATAAATTAATGTGGAATGGCCTAATTTAAATATATTTATTATTTTTAAATGTTTTATATATCATGGTTAATTAATTATGTAACAAAAAAAATAATATTAGAAAGAAATGTAAAGGATAAAATAACATAAATTATATGAAAAATAAATTTAAATTGAACAAAAATTTATTAATTTGTTATTATCCTTACACCACATTATTTTGAATAAAATTCTTGTAACTAAGTGTTCATCCTATCCTCATTAAGGAACACACAATTATAATGGAGTTATTATGACTGTTATGGGGTGAATTATCAATTTTACATCAAGAGATGTATATCACTATAGTTGTTATGTGACATAGAGGGATGTATCGAAGAAATCCTTTTCATTATTTTAGGATATGTTAGTCCACTCAACAGGTAATAGACCTGTAAGCCTTTAATAAAAAGATACTCAACACCTAAATGAATTCATGTAGCTTGACCAACCCTCTTGGTGTTTATGTGAAGGGGAATACAGATTCATCCCACTAGAATGCCTTATCATCTAGACATTCTGAGTTTAATGGTGAGGGCTATTAAGACATGGAGAAATAGGGATAGGTTTATTAAAAATCAGTTAATATATTATTTCTCAAAAAATTTATAACGAAGAAGAGTACTAATAATTTAAACTTATAATTGTATAATAAAATGGATAGTTAATCATGCACTGTATTTCTTTCTATAAAAATTATATATAGAAAGTCTCTTAAGTTGAAATAAATTATATGAGTGTTTCCTATTCCATTGAGTTGTTTTGAACCCTATATGAATATATGACATGCTATAATCCTCAATGACTGGTCTATATGCACAATAAAAAATTAATGAATAGTTCCTCATCTAAATGAAAATTTCCACATTTTGGTTTTTGATCAGTGATTATTGATTTTGTTGATATATAGTGAAATCATGAAATCTCACAAAATCATCGACGTGTTTAGAATTCTTGATAATATCTACACTCCTCACCAAGGGGGAGAAAGACATGAATGGTTTGAGACATCAATGGTTATATTCCAATAAAATCATATAGAGAGTTACCCAGATGGGCATCACGTAATCAATGACATATTCTACATTGAGCACCAAGAGGATTTGTGGTTTAAACTCCCTGAATAACTGGGAATTAATCTAATTTTTCTATTACCCCTCATAGATTCTCCTAATCTGTTGTAAATTTTAATATGAACAATGATGAGAATTATCTTTTAGAGAGTTTCACTATTCATTATCATTTAGATAAGGAAACAAAGAATGAAAATCCTTTTATCCTTATGGTGAATAAAAATAATGAAAAGTGAATATCTACAAGGAAATTATTCTTCACACCATTACAAGAAGATGATGACCCAGGGGTAAGAAAGGTAACATGAATTTTTTTTCAATTTGGATCGAAGGTCCAGTTGTTGAAAAACTACTCCCATCTAAATAAGAAATTGTATTCTTTAAGTGTGTTTGTTATTGAGTTTATTTTATTAATTTAAAAAAAAAATTATTAGATACAGATTGATTTTGTAACCTATGTATTTAAATATAGGATCCAACTATATTTGGAAATACTGATTGAGGGATGGTAGATCTACCATCATCCAGTGGGGATAGAATTGGTTTTAAAGCTATCAGGTACTAACACCTCACATTACCTACTAGAATGAACTTGGTTTTAAAGGGTTGTTATTGTATGTCTTTATTTACCAAAAAAATATTTTCGTATCCATAATTTATAAAAATGGATTTATTTTCATGTTTATAAATAAGCATTTCTTATTTTATAAATATAAAATAAATTTGTATGTAAAATTAAAATAATGGAAACTTTTTTGTTGGATTACATGACCCAATTAATCACACTAGAAAAGATAAAAAATTAACTTGACTTGTACCACACCAAACAATGGAATCCCAGGCTAGGACATGAATAAAAAAGTACATAACTGAATTATTCCAAGATGGATATTTAGATTATTTTGAACTAATACCACATGAAATATTCCATACATTTTAACAAGGTAAATTTACCAAATTCCAATTTATTGAAAAACATAAAGGGATATAGAGCTTCTTGAATTAGTAAATATATATGGGGAAGGACCATTTCAAATTGAGAATATGGGATGGTAGTGATACTTAATAATTTTATTGATGATTTTAGTGGATATGTGTATGTCTACTAAATAATGTATAAGTTAGACTATTTATATATATATAAGGCATATAATATTGAATTTGATAACTAGAATGATGAAAATATTAAGAAACTATGCTCAGACCATGGGGGAGAATATCATAATCAAGACTTCAATGATTACAGATGATATTTTGGGATTCTATTTCAACTCACTCCACCCTTTAAAACTCAATGGAATGGTGTAAGTTTAAGGTGGAACCACAACATGTAAATTATTATGTGACCAATGATGATTCGTCTGAGTATTCTATTATGAATTTAGATATACATGTTACAGACCACAATACATATACATAATTAAGTTCCAACTAATGTTGGTGATAGTGGAAAATACCATTTATGGAAGGGAATGAAACTTTTACGGCAATGCTCACATTTGTGGAGTTGGGATGCATTTGTTAAGGCAACTTAATGTAACAAAATTGAACCCTATTGAACAAAGTGTATCTTCATAGGATACCCCATTGAAATATGGTTATATTACCTATATGATCCATCAAACAAAAGGTAACCATGAAAATATACAATATATTCATTGATAGGAATGACTTCTCTAAAAATATTATGGGAGTAAGATAGATTTTGAAAAAATCGATGGTCAAGGTATACAAGAGTTGGCAGAGGAACAAATTACACAAATCCCTGTGGAATATAAATCTAATCCATACAAACATTTATGGTTTATGATTATATAAAATAATATAAATATAGAATGGTATTCTATTATAGTTACCGAGGATGTTGAATCATTATTAGTTTTTAATACTGATCCTCTAATAGACAATGAAGTTGTAAGTGGAACAAATTTTTCTTGGTTACAAGAAGCTAAGAATTATGAAATTGATTATATTAACCACTACTAGGTATGCGTTTTGGTAGGTCATCTAGATTATGTAATGTATGTTGGATTGAAATTTGTATTCCAGAAGATAATGGACAGGAATAGAGAAGGCAGTTCCTAAAAGGAATGACAGATTTTAAAAAAGGTTTAAACATCACAAAGGAATTTACTATAAAAATACTTTTTTAGGAATTACAATGCATAAATCAATTTGAATTCTACCTTCCATTGTGGCCATCAATAACTATGATATTTGAAGAATGTATGTTAGAATAGCCTTCCTTAAGGAGACTATCAATAAATACTTCTACATGTCACAACCCAAATGGTTTGTGACTCAAAGTGATTACAATAAGTTATGATTGTTTAGATTAAATATAGAATCCATATCATGTGACATTTATTTTAATGAATGCATAATAGAATTGTGTTTCATAAACAATGAATGATTTAGACATTATTATAAGTGGTTTACTGTTACTGGGGTCGTTTTCATAATATTATTGGTTTATTGAAATTTACTTGTTGGAAATGGGATTCTAGTCATGTATTCTATTAATAAAAAGTTGAAAATACACTTAACCATTATGGAATTTGGTGATATAAAATATATTCTTTGGAAAAATATTCATTTTTATAGATCTATGATGTTGATCAACCTATATAAGTGAATATATATTGATATGATACTTGATAAATTTAGTATGGAACAATATAAGATGGGATTATTTACAGTGTCACATGACACTCATATTTATAGTAAAATGAATCATTTTTCACATTAGGAAAGATATAGAATGGAAAGGATTCCATACACAACATCTATTGGGTTAGAAATCTATGATTTTTATGTACTAGGACGGATTTTTTCTACAGATTAAGGGATGTAATAAGATATCATGTTTAACCAAGTGATATCCATTGGATGGAAGTCAATATTACAATTAAATATTTGAGGAATCTTAATGATATGTTCTTTATTCATATAGATGTTAATGAACTATTCATAAGAGCGAATAGAGATGCATGAATTCAAATAGATCAAGATAACATGAAGACACAAATATGATATGTATTCAAATTGAATAGAGGTTTTATAAAAAATAAATTCTCAAAGAAAGCTGTGGTTGGATATTTTATAGAATTATTTTATTATGTTTCAACTACTGAGGTAGCTAAAAAAACAGAATGGATGTGAATCTTTATCCAAGATATTTATGCATTACCTATAATTGATGATATTTTCACACACTATTGATATAGTATTATAGTAGTGGCTCTCGTAAAATATCCACAGTCACATTAGCAGAGGAAACACATGATTTGGAAATATTATCTCTTGATGAACCTTCCTAAAATAGGAGAGGATACATAGAGATGCACTTCAATGGAAGAAAAAAAGGGGGACCACATCTTTAAACACTTATCTTAGTAGAAACCTGACTGTCATCTGAGGTATATCGGACTCAGAGTGGTAGGTAGTTAGATCTAGTCCATGTGGGAGTTTAATGAAGTTGGTGTCCTAGGAATAACTTTTTTAACATTGATTACTTGTGTAACGCCCCAACCCCAGTTACCCAAAGTCTGTGCATTATTACATAACATTGGCATGATCACAAGAAAGATCAAGTCTTGAAAGACTGATTATTTAGTAGCCTTGGAAACACTAGATACAATCATAAAGTATTACATTACATAAAAAAATATCTTGTCTTCATATCCCCTCATACTATCCCTACAGGTCATTCATAAATTACATCTTCATAATCCTTGGAAAAATAAAACATTGAAAGGGGTGAGCTCAGATTCTCAGTAAGGATAACATTATAGAAGAAGCTTTCATAGATAATCATAAACACTTAAGGCAATTAAAAAAAAGCCTTTTAAACATGAACTTCAGCATAATATGGCAAAGATAAAATGTAATAATTCCATTTACTTATTCAAATGGATATTCTACTAGTCTAACAATCACATGAAATATCAATAACCACTTTCATAATGATGGAATGCATAATTCCAGACTATCATAACCACATAGCCAAGGCCTCGTGCCAAGACTACAAATAAGATTTTGACAAGGCCTTGTGCCGAGACACTAGTTTGTCTCATGAGACCTACCGATGCATCAAGGAGCTATAGAGGGCTCCACCCTTCACTTATTAAGTCCAATTAATTCCTCATATGAATAGGTTTAAACATAACATAAACATTCGTATTAAAACTAGCATACGAAATGTCAATACTTTAACCACAAACCACGAATGGTATAAAAATAGCACATCCACAGTCAAACATAACTCATTCGATACAATATGGAAGATTGTATTGTATCACATTAACCTCAATCAAGAATAATGAAGGACATTGACATAGATGAAAACAATCATCAAAACTATTTTAGAGAAATATCCCCCTTTTTCTTGAAATCATTCAAAAGACAAACTATTTGTCAAGAAGCCATTTAAAAATAGATTTTTGAATCAAAGTGTCCCATACCACTTTGAAACTTTTTAAAAGGAGTTTTAATTTCTAAACCTTAATGTCCATATAAATAAATCCTTAAAACCATTTTTAAAACATGGATATTAATGAGAAAGATTTAGATGAATAAGTCTTTAAAACATTTAAAAATGGTATTTTAGTTCGAGATTCTAACCAAAATAGAGACACTTGAATATGAATAATTGAGGAAATAAAAACATTGTAATATCATAGGAATTAATGTATTCATGATATACTATGTCAAAGTACATTATATACACCACATAAAAGTGATTTGGTGTATATCAACAAAGAAGTCTCAATGGAATGTAAATTGAGATGAAATCTCTCATAAAGGCCAAATCCTTAGGTTAAGGACAAATCAACGACATAATTATGTGTTAAGAATATAAATACACAAAATATAATTGGCTATTCAGTTTAAAACAATCAAAGGATATTCACACATATTCTTATAAAAACAACACCAACGAATTGGATGTTTAACTCAACAAATGGTGAATGAGTCAAAATTACTTTTATCAAATTCAGATCAATGACATGAGAATTATCAATGGAGTGATTATGTGTATCAAAAGTATATCCACCGGAAGGGGAGTGGAAATTATGACATAATCAAATTAATAGTGATTCCACACATAATCTTTGAGGAAAATAATCAATGAAGTATGCATAAAGCCGAATAAATGGAAATTGAAATTTCAAATTCCCTTATCGATTTTGTAACTTATGAAACATACACCCATTAAAGAAGGATCATACAATGATGATGTAACTACCCATAAATTAAAGTATATTACACAATGAATACAATCATGGGCAGTAAACATATACCACATGTAAAAAATAAGTGGTGAACAAGGGAATTCTCACGGAATTAAAAGTGAGATAAGAAACCCCTTACTTTGTACTTTTTCCTTGGTTGACGGTAGGTTAACCTCCTGTATAATGGTGAAATTATTGTTATTGAATTATAAAAGAATCATTTAATTTAATATGATATCATATATGATCTTTTATCATTGATTTGTTAATAATATCTTTGAATTGTCGTCATTTAGGGTGTTAATGGGTTCATTTTACTTTATATTCCTTGCTATGTGAGCCATATTCGTTATTAATGGGATGTATATTATTCATATCCAGAATGATATCAATTCCTTAGATACTATTTTTAAATCATCAAATTATAATTATACTTGAATGGATATGATGGAGAATGAATCTAATCGCATTCGTGGAGACGGTAGTCCGTACGTACGCACGAGTGACAATATCAATCTTTTGATATTAAAATAATATATAATTGGA
Source organism: Viscum album (assembly GCA_963277665.1). Lineage (NCBI taxonomy): Eukaryota > Viridiplantae > Streptophyta > Magnoliopsida > Santalales > Viscaceae > Viscum > Viscum album. The sequence continues at coordinate 31,132,125 of OY728162.1, read as the reverse complement.
TGGTATATAATATATACAGAATCATTATAATGTTATATTTATTTTTTACATGAATTATACATCATTATTATACCAATCCAAATAATAATATATTGAATAACAATTACACCACGACGTGGAGAGGGTAAGCGGTACGTACGCACGTATGGTGACATGTTATTCAAAGGGTGGATAGAATACTGAATATGGTTGTAACATATTTATAATAACATCACAGTATATATAAGATACTGGAGTTATTATTTTAGAATGGTAATAATAAAGAAAGAAGAAGTGGAAGAAGAAAGGAACTTGAAAAGGTGTGGTGAAAACATTACCTCTTCTTCGGGTTCTTCCTTTTGATTTGATCCAAAGGGATCCTTAGGTTGGCTTTCTGATCAAAATAAGGCCTCTAAGTTGTAGTGATGGAATTTGAGAGAGTATTTGGGCAGGGTTTGGCCGAACCAAAAGGCTTTGAAGGTGTGAAGAAATGAGAAGGAGGAGTGACCTTTTATAAGAGGGGTGAGGGGCACCTTTGGAAAAGCTAGAAATATTAATTCATAATAAATTCATATTAGGTTTCTAATGGATCCAAAGTTTAACATTCAATGGATAAGGTGGGGATATGTCGAAAACCATTCATCCAATAGAATTTAGACAGGTTTTGAGTCACTATATTAGCCTTATCTTTTAGTTTTAACACTTAGTTAATTAGTTTGACATTTACCATGTCACTTTGTATTTTTATATTATATAGTTAATAAACTTACTATATACATCCAAGCGACCCCCAAGTGGTCCATTAATGATATACCTATCAGGATATAAGTCTCTTTTCCGAACCTTAGATTTTTAAGAATTTAATATCAATTAATAATATAATATTTGTTTTAAAAACTCTTTTATGTCAATTTTGACACTATTCAATAGTTGACTTTTGTGAAACACATAAGAGAATGATTACATCTAACAAAGTAATTTAAATCAATCCTCATATGTCATGAGATCCAAGAAAATTAGTTTAATTAAATAAAAGTCTAAATTATATTTATTTGGGCATTTATAATATCAATTATTCTAATTTTTCACTATTATAGTAATTACTGCATCACAATTGTGTCATAAATAAATTAACTTATTTAATGTCTAAAAATTATAAATAAAATATAATTATGTAGGAAATATTTTTAGATTTCTAATGAATATTTATAGTCTAAAATCCAACATATATAACCCTATGTAACAATTGTTTTTCTAAAAGATATATGCTTGTGTCATTTTTGTATTTATTTTAACTTAATTAAAATAAAGTGTCATTATCACTTACAAGTGGATCCATGGGGTCCCAAAATCGACCCAAATATGCACATGGTCTACCATGTAACATACAATAGGTTTAAGACACGTTTTAGGGTAATTTAGTATTATTATAATATTATTTTTTAACCCTTGTTTACCGGATTACCCTTTAACCATGGTAAATAAAATATTTACCAAAGCAATTATCCAAAATGTCTAAAAATAAAAGATACCTATTTACAAAATTTGAACATCCTGATTACAAATATGGAATCCATTTTTCCAAATTCAAAACACAGATGTGGCCGAAATTAATTTAAAATTAATTCCCGTTGTTAAAACAAAAAGCGTGTTTTTAAGAGATAATAACTATCAAAAGATTGACACTTGTTTATGTCTGGTTTAAATGTGAAATTATGTTAAATGACCCACATTGTATTACATGGTAAAAATATATTCTAAATATACTTTAAAACCACTCAAATTAATAATTTATCACTATTAATTATTTTGATTAAAAAAGTTGTTTTTAATTAAAATTTAGTAATTTTCACTCTTCATCAAAATATGAAAGTTTTCCGAAAAGTACAAAAATTTCACCCTAGGATAATTTCGATATTAAGAATCCAAAAATGAAGTCCATTTTGAGAGATAGAATTTATAAAATTTCATAATGTAGGTATTACTATTCATAACGGCTAGTTTGATTGGTTATGGTGTGTTAAAATCTCGAAGTTGCGTACAATGCACGCCATTGCATTATTCGAAAGGAAAAGTACCGTGGAAGCTTGGGGTGTTACATTCTCCCCTCCTTCAATAAATTGCGTCCTCACAATTTTTAAAATTGTGCTTGGGAATATAATGGAAAGTCCCACATTGGAAAAAGAGTCAACAAAACTATCATTTTAAAAGAAAGAAAGAGAGGTATAAAGGTCATCCAAGATAACCCATACTAGGATTCCAGGTAGGAAAACATGGATATGGATGATAAACTAAGTGTCAAGTTCTAAAGGAGAGGGATAGAAATCATGATCAGGAGAAAGTTAACAATAAGAAAACCACAAACTTGTGTTGGGACAGACGATCATTAATCTCCTAGTAGGAAAAGTAAACGGACAACATTTTTTTGTTTTCAGTTACATTAAATAAGGATGAGGAATTCATTTATGATATTGACTAAGAATATAAAGATAAATACTTAATTTTTAATTAGAGTTTCATTATTTAGTAAATATCCACCACTAACTCATTTTTTTTAAACGATGAGTATTCAAGAAGACTTTGTCACACTGGAAGATCTCGAATAAACTTCTATAGAATCACATGATCCATGCAGGATAAAATATATATTTACACTGTCTTTATAGATTAATCAAAACCAAAATGGTTAGTACAAGATCTAATGATCCCCTAAAAGGATATTCCTTGAGAGAAATAAACACTAATCTTAATTTCTAAAATTAAACCAATAATACCCCAAAGGTAAATAAATACTATTCAATAATCAATTGTCCTTAAAATCCTTCAATATAATCCCAACTAATATTGAAACCCAAAACATAGAAGAATTTGATTATGTAGTCTCCCATGTTAAATTGTATCTCCAAATGACATCAAATACTCTTAAAGTCACATACTTAAAAGTAATTAACCTCATCACATATTCTCTAATATAGGTTAATCATTTCCATAAATAACCCAAATCACTATAAATCCACAAAAAAACATAGATAAAAATCTACCATTACTCCACAAATGAAACCCCATAGTATTCTATTTTCCTTGGGAATATAGTGTTCCCAACAAAGAGAACATCTTCCAAAATAACATTTATCACTTAATCACCAAATCATTTTCCTATACCAAGGGTATTCATTTGATAAGACATAAAAACCCAAATCAACTTAATATGGATCAATAAAATCATTTAACTAAAAATAATTAGTCACACTATCCAGGGTCTTCACATAGTCCAGTGGTAGGGGACAAATCCTAATCACACTTTGGTTGTGGGTTCGATTCCCACTGCTTTTTCCAACACGACGGGTTGTCACGTGGTCTGCGTGTTGTCCTTTTCAAAAACTATGTTTTATAACATTACCAAAATTAGATAAATTCCTCAAAATAATCATAATTTAACCACAAAAATTATATCATACCTTGAATTTTCATCCCAAATTATAATTACTTATAATTATCTCAAACCCCAATGATCATATAAAACAAAATGGTTATTTATACCTATATCCACAAGAGAAGAGACAATTCATCCTCAAATATAATTCTCACAAGGAAAACTACGGGGTTACAAATACAAGAGAAAATTATTCCAAAGTAAACCCATCAACAAGGAGAACTAATACTTTTTAAACATTTCTCCAACCATTTATTTCCACATTGCTTCTTCTTTGACCAAGAAATTATCCTATAGAATAGGACATTCACTCAGGTAATGGCCAGGTCCCCTACATTTACAGCAAATGACTGTAAATGGACTCTTGGGATCATTTTTATCTTCTTCCATAGTACTCTTCATTTTTCTTCGGAAATTCTTCACTTTATGTCCTTCCTTCCCACACGTAAAGCATTTCGTTGTCCCATTGAGACACTTTCCTGGGTGTCTCCTTCCACATTTCCTACATGTTGAAAATTGAGGGTTCTTTTCTCCATGGTCTCCTTTTCTAGAGCTCTTGTCATTCATCACCTTTCTCTTCCTTGTTGAGTCTGGGAGTTGGTTAATATATATGTTGTTGATCATATTTTTGGAAAAATGATTTGTCATAAAGATGATATCTTTTACGCCTATCAACATTCCATTTTGATGCTCATTGCCACCACCGTTCCCACATTGTACATCATTCTCAAAGTCACTATGACTTCCTTGGAATCCAGCCATTGACTAAAACCAGAAAGAATTGTGTGAGTAATAGTAGTCATAAAATCATTTAGAGATTAACATGTCACCATATTCTCAATTTGAAAAACATTAGGATTAAACTAGGTCATTTACTCTCATCTTATATATTTAATACTTCAAATCGGTTAGTATAGAAAATGTAAATTATCCTAAGCATATCCCCCGGGAGTTTCGTAACCAAGAGTGAAGCAAGGCCTGTTGTCGTGCACCAGTTCCCATTCGAGTCTAGCTCAAAGTGGTGTTTTCGGGTTTTACCCCTAGGTACATCTGTGCCAGATCCGCCTCTACCTGCTCGTATCCAGACAGGGATGTATTGCTTGGAAAACTCACAAAATCTCTATAACACCAAAATTCTAGGATGTTATTCTATACTAATCCTCAAAGTTCATCTTAGGTCTACGTTCTCTAATCAGAGTTTATCTAAATCTAGCTTCCAAGGTTTGTATTAATCTTCCTCTGATACCAACTATAACGCCCCGACCCCAGTTACCCAGAGTCGGTGCAATATTTCATAACATTGGCATGATCACAAGAAAGATCAAGTCTCGAAATACCGATTAGTTTAGTAGCCTTGGAAACACTAGATACAATCATAATGTTTTACATTACATAAAAAAACATCTTGTCTTCATATCCCCTCATACTATCCCTGAAGGTCATTCATAAATTACATCTTCATAATCCTGGGAAAAATAAAACATTGAAAGGGGTTAGTTCAGATTCTCAGTAAGGATAACATTATAGCAGAAGCTTTCATAGATAAGCATAAATACTTAAGGCAATTAAAAAAATCATTTTAAACTTGAACTTCCGTTTAATATGGCGAAGATAAAATGAAATAAGGCCATTTACTTATTCACGTGGATATTATAATAGTCGAACAATCACATGAAATATCAATAACCACTTTCATAATGATGGCATTCATAATGCCAGACTATCATAACCACATAGCCAAGGCCTTGTGCTAAGACTACAAATAAGATTTTTCCAAGGCCTTGTGCCAAGACACTAGTTTGTCTCATGAGACCTACCGATGCACCGAGGAGCTATAGCGGGCTACACCTGTCACTTATTAAGTCCAATGCATTCCTCATATGAATAGGTTTAAACATAACATAAACATTCGTATTAATACTAGCATATGAAATGTCAATACTTTAACCACAAACCATGAATTTTATAAAAATATCACATCCACAGTAAAACATAACTCATTCGATACAATATGGAAGATTGTATTGTATCATATTAACCTCAATCAAGAATAATGAAGTATATTTACATAGATGACAATAATCATCAAAACTATTTGACAGAAATATCCCCCTTTTTCTTGAAATCATTTAAAAGTCACACTTTTTGTCAAGAAACCATTTAAAAATAGATTTTTGAATCAAAGTGTCCCATACCACTTTGAAACTTTTTAAAATGAGTTTTAATTTCTAAAATTTAATGTCCATATAAATAAGTCCCTAAAACCATTTTTAAAACATGGACATTAATGAGAAATATTTAGATGAATAAGTCTTTATAAAATTTAAATATGGTATTTTAGTTAGAGGTTCTAACCAAAAGAGAGACACTTGAATACAAATAGTTGAGGAAATCAAAACTTTGTAATATCATTAGAATAAAGGGATTCATGATATACTATGTCAAAGTACATTATATATACCACATAAAAGTGATTTGGTGTATATCAACAAAGATGTCTCAATGGAATGTAAATTGAGATGAAATCTCTTATAAAGGCCGTATCCTTAGGTTTAGGATAAATCAATGACATAATTATATGTGAAAAATATAAATACACTAAATATGATTGGATATTCAGTCTAAAACAATCAAAGGATATTCCCACATATTATTAAAAAAACAACACCAACGAATTGGATGTTTAACTCAACAAATGGTGAATGAGTTAAAATTACTCTTATCAAATTCATATCAATGACTTGAGAATTATCAATGGAGTGATTATGTGTATCAAAAGTATATCCACGGGAATGGGAGTGTAAATTATGACATAATCAAATTAATAGTGATTCCACACATAATCTTGGAGTAAAATAATCAATAAAGTATGCGTAAAGCCGAATAAATGGAAATTGAAATTTCAAATTCCCTTTTCAATTTGGTAACTTCTGAAACATACAACCATGAAATAAGGATCATAAAATGATGATGTAAATACCCATAAATTAAAGTATATTACACAATGAATACAATCATGGGCAGTAAACATATAACACATGTAATAAATAAGTGGTGAACAATGGAATTCTCACGGAATTAAAAGTGAGATAAGAAACCCCTTACATTGTACTTTTCCGTGGTCGACGGTAGGTTAACCTCCTGTATAATGGTTAAATAATTGTTATTGAATTATAAAAGAATCAATTACTTTAATATGATATCATATATGATCTTTTAACATTGATTTGTTAATAATATCTTAGAATTATCGTCATTTCGGTTGTTAACGAGTTCATTTTACTTTATATTCTTTGTTATGTGAGCCATATTAATTATTAATGTGATTTATATTATTAATATCCAGAATGATATCACGTCCTTAGATACTATTTTTAAATCATCAAATTATAATTATACTTGAATGGATTTGATGGAGAATGAATCTTATCGCGTTCGTCGAGATGGTAGTCCGTACGTACGCACGAGTGACAATATCATTCTTTTGATATTAAAGTAATATATAATTGGATGGTATATCATATATACAGAATCACTATAATGTTATATTTATTGTTTACATGAATTATATACATCATTATTATACCCATCCAAATAGTAATATATTGAATAACAATTACACCACGACGTGGAGACAGTAAGCCGTGCGTACGCACGTATGGTGACATGTTATTCAAAGGGAGGATAGAATACTGAATATGGTTGTAACATATTTATAATAACATCACATTATATATAATATACTGGAGTTATTATTTTAGAATTGTAATAACAATGAAAGAAGAAGTGGAAGAAGAAAGGAACTTGAAAAGGGGTGGTGAAAACATTACCTCTTCTTCGGGTTATTCCTTTTGATTTGATCAAAAGGGCTCCATAGGTTGGATTTCTGATCAAACTAAGGCCTCTAGGTTATATTTAGGGAAGTTGAGAGAGTATTTGGGCAGGGTTTGGCCTAACCAAAAGGCTTTTAATGTGTGAAGAATTGAGAAGGAGGAGTTCCCTTTTATAAGAGGGGTGAGGGGCACATTTGGAAATGCTAGAAATATTAATTTATAATAAATTAATATTCGGTTTCTAATAGCTCAAAAGTTTATTATTCAAAGGATAAGGTGGGGATAGGTCGGAAACCATTCATCCAAGAGAATTTAGACAGGTTTGGGTCACTATATTAACCTTATCGTTTAGTTTTAACTCCTAGTTAATTAGTTTGACATTTACCATGTCACTTTGTATTTTTATATTATATAGTTAATAAACATACTATATACATCCCAGAGACCCCTAAGTGGTCCATTAATGATATACCTATCATGATATAAGTCTTTTTTCCGAACCTTATATTTTTAGAAATTTAATATCAAATAATAATATAATATTTGTTTTAAAAACTCTTTTATGTCAATTTTGACACTATTCAATAGTTGATATTTGTGAAACCCATAACAGAATGATTACTTCGAAAAAAGTTATTTAAATCAATCCTAATATGTCATGTTATCCTAAAAAATTAGTGTAAAGCAATAAAAGTATCAAATTATATTTATTTGGGAATTTATAATATCAATTATTCCAATTTTTCACTGTTATGGTAATTACTGCATCACCATTGTGTCATAAATAAATTACCTTATTAAATGTTAAAAAATTATAAATAAACTATCATTATGTAGGAAATCGTTTTATCTTTCTAATGAATATTTATAGTCTAAAATCCAACATATATAACCCTATGCAACAATTTTGTTTCTAAAAGATATATGCTTGTGTCATTTTTGTATTTATTTTAACTTCATTAAAATAAAGTGTCATTATCACTTACAAGTGGATCCATGTGGTCCCAAAATAGACCCAAAGATGACCATGGTCGACCATGTATCAACCAATATGGTTAAGACACGTTTTAGGGTAATTTATTATTATTATAATATTATTTTTTAACCCTTGTTTACCGGATTTACCCTTTAACCATGGTAAATAAAATATTTACCGAAGTAATTTTCCAAAATGTCTAAAAATAAAATTTACCTATTTACACAATTTTAACATCCTGATTAAAAATATGGAATCCATTTTTTCAAATTAAAAACATAGAAGTGGCAGAAATTAATTTAAAATTAATTCCCGTTGTTAAAACAAAAAACGTGTTTTTAAGAGATAATAACTATCAAAAGATTGGCACTTGTTTATGTCTGGTTTAAATGTGAAATTATGTCAAATGACCCAAATTGTATTATATGGTAAAAATATATTCTAAATATACTTTAAAACCACTCAAATTCATAATTTATCACTATTAATTATGTTGATTAAAAAAGTTTTTTTTAATTAAAATTTAGTAATTTTCACTATTCATCAAAATATGAAAGTTATCCGAAAAGTACCAAAATTTCACCCTAGGCTATTTTTGATATTTAGAATCCAAAAATGAAGTCCATTTTGAGAGATAAAATTTATAAAATTTCAAAAACTAGGTATTACTATTCATAACGGCTAGTTTGATTGGTTATGGTGTGTTAAAATCTCGAAGTTGCATACAATGCACGCCATTGCATTATTCGAAAGGAAACATACCATGGAAGCTTGGGGTGTTACATTCTCCCCTACTTCAATAAAATGAATCCTCGCAATTTTTAAAATTTTGCTTGGGAATATAATGGAAAGTCCCACATCGGAAAAAGAGTCAATAAAACTATCACTTTAAAAGAAAGAAAGAGAGGTATAAAGGTCATCCAAGATAACCCATACTAGGATTCCAAGTAGGAAAATAATGATATGGATGATAAACTAAGTGTCAAGTTCTGATGGAGAGGTATAGAAATCATGATCAAGAGAAAGTTAACAATAAGAAAACCACAAACTTGTGTTGGGACAAATGATCATTAATCTCCTAGTAGGAAAAGTAAACGGACAACATTTTTTTGTTTTAAGTTACATTACATAAGGATGAGGAATTAATTTATGATATTGACTAAGAATATAAAGATATATACTTACATTTTAAGTAGAGTTTCATTCTTTAATAAATTTCCACCACTATCTCATTATTTTAAATGATGAGTATTCAAGAAGACTTGGTCACACTGGAAGAGCTAGAATAAACTTCTATAGAATCACATGATCCAAGCAGGATAAAATATATGTTTACATTGTCTTTATAGATTAATCAAAACCAAAATGTTTAGTACAAGATCTAATGATCCCCCAAAAGGATATTCCTTGAGAGAAATAAACACTAATCTTAATTTCTTAAATTAAACCAAAATACCCCAAAGATAAATAAATACTATTCAATAATCAATTGTCCTTAAAATCCTTCAATATAATCCCAACTAATATTGAAACCCAAAACATAGAAGAATTTGATTATGTAGTCTCCAATGTTAAATTGTATCTCCAAATGACATCAAATACTCTTAATGTCACATACTTAAAAGTAATTAACCTCATCACATATTCTCTATTATAGGTTAATCATTTCCATAAATAACCCAAATCACTATAAGTCCACAATAAAAATGTAGATAAAAATCTACCATTACTCCACAAATGAAACCCCATAGTATTCTATTTTCCTTGGGCATATAGTTTTCCCAACAAAGCGATCATCTTCCAAAATAAGATTTATCACTTAATCACCAAATCATTTTCCTATACCAACGGTATTCATTTGATAAGACATAAGAACCGAAATCAACATATTATTGATCAATAAAATCATTTAACTAAAAATAATTAGTCACACTATCTAGGGACTTCACGTAGTCTAGTGGTAGGCGACAAATCCTAATCGCACTTTGGTTGTGGGTTCGATTCCCACAGCTTTGTCTGACGCGATGGGTTGTCACGCGGTCTGCGTGTTGTCCTTTTCAAAAACTATGTTTTATAACATTACCAAAATAAGATAAATTCCTCAAAATAATCATAATTTAACCACAAATGTTATACCATACCTTGCTTTTTCATCCCAAATTATAAAAACTTATAATTCTCTCAAACCCCAATGATCATATAAAACCAAATGGTTATTTATACCTATATCCACAAGAGAAGAGACAATTCTTCCTCAAATATCATTCTCACATGGCAAACTGCGGGGTTACAAATACAAGAGAAAATGATTCCAAAGTAAACCCATCAACAAGGAGCGCTAATACTTTTTAAACATTTCTCAAACCATTTATTTCCACATAGCTTCTTCTTTGACCAAGAAATTATCCTATAGAATAGGACATTCACTCGGGTAATGGCCAGGTCCCCTACATTTACAACAAATGACTGTAAATGGACTCTTGGGACCATTTTTATCTTCTTCCATAGTACTCTTCATTTTTATTCGGCAATTCTTCACTTTATGTCCTTCCTTACTACACGTAAAGCATTTCGTTGTCCCATTGAGACACTTTCCTGGGTGTCTCCATCCACATTTACTGCATGATGAAAATTGAGGGTTCTTTTCTCCATGGTCTCCATTGTTGGAGCTCTTATCATTCATCACCTTTCTATTCCTTGTTGAGTCTGGGAGTTGGTTAATATATATGTTGTTGATCATATTTTTGAAAAACTGATTTGGCATAAAGATGACATCTTTTACACCTATCAACATTCCATTTTGTTGCTCATTTCCACCACCGTTCCCACCTTTTACATCATTCTCAAAGTCACTATGACTTTCTTGGAATCCAGCCATTGACTAAAACCAGAAAGAATTGTGTGATTAATAGTAGTCATAAAATCATTTAGAGATTAACATGTCACCATATTCTCAATTCGAAACACATTAGGATTAACCTAGGTCATTTACTGTCATCTTATATATTTAATACTTCAAATCAGTTAGTAAAGAAAATGTAAATTATCCTAAGCATATCCCCCGGGAGTGTCATAACCAAGAGTGCAGCAAGGCCTGTTGTTGTGCACCAGTTCCCGTTCGAGTCTAGCTCAAAGTGGTGTTTTCAGGTTTTACCCCTAGGTACATCTGTGCCAGAGCCGCCTCTACCTGCTCGTATCCAGACAGGGATGTATTGCTCTGAAAACTCACAAAATCTCTACAATAACAAAATTCTAGGAAGTTATTCTATACTAATCCTCAAAGTTCATCTTAGGTCTACGTACTCCAATCAGATTTTATCTAAATCTATCTTCCAAGTTTTGTACTAAACTTTCTCTGATACCAACTGTAACGCCCTGCCCCCAGTTACCCAGAGTCGGTGCATTATTACATAACATTGGCATGATCACAAGAAAGATCAAGTCTCGAAAGACCGATTAGTTTAGTAGCCTTGGAAACACAAGATACAATCATAAAGTTTTACATTACATAAAAAAACATCTTGTCTTCATATCCCCTCATACTATCCCTGCAGGTCATTCATAAATTACTTCTTCATAATCCAGGGAAAAATAAAACATTGAAAGGGGTGATCTCAGATGCTCAGTAAGGATAACATTATAGCAGAAGCTTTCATAGATAACCATAAATAATTAAGGCAATTAAAAAAAGCCTTTTAAACTTGAACTTCAGCATAATATGGAAAAGATAAAATGAAATAATTCCATTTACTTATTCACATGGATATTCAACTAGTCGAAAAATCACATGCAATATCAATAACCACTTTCATAATGATCGAATTCATAATTCCAGACTATCATAACCACATAGCCAAGGCCTCGTGCCAAGACTACAAATAAGATTTTGCCAAGGCCTTGTGCCAAGACACTAGTTTTTCTCATGAGACCTACCGATGCATCGAGAAGATATAGCGGGCTCCACCCGTCACTTATAAAGTCCAATTCATTCTTCATATGAATAGGTTTAAACATAACATAAACATCAGTATTAAAACTAGCATACGAAATGTCAATACTTTAACCACAAACCATGAATGGTATAAAAATAACACATCCACAGTCAAACATAACTCATTCGATACAATATGGAAGATTGTATTGTTTCACATTAACCTCAATCAAGAATAATGAAGGACATTGACATAGATGAAAACAATCATCAAAACTATTTGAGAGAAATATCCCCCTTTTTCTTGAAATCATTCAAAAGACAAACTATTTGTCAAGAATCCATTTAAAAATAGATTTTTGAATCAAAGTGTCCCATACCACTTTGAAAATTTTTAAAATGAGTTTTAATTTCTAATATTTAATGTCCATATAAATAAATCCTTAAAACCATTTTTAAAACATGGACATTGATGAGAAATATTTAGATGAATAAGTTTTTAAAACATTTAAAAATGGTATTTTAGTTAGAGATTCTAACAAAAAAAGAGACACTTGAATACAAATAATTGAGGAAATAAAAACTTTTTAATATCATGAGAATAAAGGGATTCATGATATAATATGTCAAAGTACATTATATACACCACATAAAAGTGATTTGGTGTATATCAAAAAAGAAGTCTCAATGGAATGTAAATTGACATGAAATCTCTCATAAAGGCCGTATCCTTAGGTTAAGGATAAATCAACGACATAATTATGTGTGAAAAATATAAATACACTAAATATGATTGTATATTCAGTGTAAAACAATCACATGATATTCACACATATTCTTATAAAAACAACACCAACGAATTGGATGTTTAACTCAACAAATGGTGAATGAGTTAAAATTACTCTTATAAAATTCATATCAATGACTTTAGAATTATCAATGGAGTTATTATGTGTATGAAAAGTATATACACAGGAAGGGGAGTGGAAATTATGATATAATCAAATTAATAGTGATTCCACACATAATCTTGGAGTAAAATAATCAATGAAGTATGCGTAAAGCTGAATAAATGGAAATTGAAATTTCAAATTCCCTTATCGATTTGGTAACTTATGAAACATACACCCATGAAAGAAGGATCATACAATTATTATGTAAATACCCATAAATTAAATTATATTACACAATGAATACAATCATGGGCAGTAAACATATACCACATGTAATAAATAAGTAGTGAACAATGGAATTCTCACGGAATTAAAAGTGGGATAAGAAACCCCTTACTTTGTACTTCTTACTTGGTCGATGGTAGGTTAACCTCCTGTATAATGGTGAAATAATTTTTATTGAATTATACAAGAATCATTTACTATAATATGATATCATATATGATCTTTTAACATTGATTTGTTAATAATATCTTAGAATTATCGTTATTTCGGGTGTTAACAGGTTCATTTTACTTTATATTCATTGTTATGTGAGCCATATTAGTTATTAATGGGATGTATACTATTCATATCCAGAATGATATCAAGTCCCTAGATACTATTTTTAAATCATCAAATTATAATTATACTTTAATGGATATGATGGAGAATGAATCTCATCGCGTTCGTGGAGACAGTAGTCCGTACGTACGCACGGGTGACAATATCATTCTTTTGATATTAAAATAATATATAATTGGATGGTATATCATATATAGATAATCATTATAATTTTTTATTTATTGTTTACATGAATTATACATCATTATTATACCCATCCAAGTAATAATATATTGAATAACAATTACACCACGACGTGGAGACATTAAGCCGTACGTACGCACATATGGTGACATGTTATTCAAAGGGTGGATAGAATTGTTAATATGGTTGTAACATATTTATAATAACATAAAAGTATATATAAGATACTGGAGTTATTATTTTAGAATGGTAATAACAAAGAAAGAAGAAGTGGAAGAAGAAAGGAACTTGAAAAGGGGTGGTGAAAACATTACCTCTTCTTCGGGTTCTTCCTTTTGATTTGATCAAAAGGGCTCCATAGGTTGGATTTATGATCAAACTAAGGCCTCTAGGTTGTAGTGAGGGGAGTTTAGAGAGTATTTTGTCAGGGTTTGGCCGAACCAAAAGGCTTTGAAGGTGTGAAGAAATGAGAAGGAGGAGTGCCCTTTTATAAGAGGGGAGAGGGGCACCTTTGGAAAAGCTAGAAATATTAATTTATAATAAATTCATATTCGGTTTCTAATGGATAAGAAGTTTATTATTCAAAGGTTAATGTGGGGATAGGTCGATAACCATTCATCCAATAGAATTTAGACAGGTTTGGGTAACTATATTAACCTTATCTTTTAGTTTTAACTCTTAGTTAATTAGTTTGACATTTACCATGTCACTTTGTATTTTTATATTATATAGTTAATAATCATACTATATACATCCAAGAGTCCCCCAACGGGTCCATTAATGATATACCTATCATTATATAAGCCTCATTTTTTGAACCTTAGATTTTTAGGAATTTAATATCAATTAATAATATAATATTTGTTTTAAAAACTCTTTTTTGTCAATTTTGACACTATTTAATAGTTGATTTTTTTGAAACACATAACAGAATGATTATTTAAAAAAACGTTAATTAAATCAATCCTAATATGTCATGTTATCCTATAAAATTAGTTTAATTCAATAAAAGTGTCAAATTATATTTATTTGGGCATTTATAATATAAATTATTCTAATTTTTCACTATTATGGTAATTATTGCATTACCATTGTGTCATAAATAAATTAACTTATCTAGTGTCTAAAAATTATAAATAAAATATCATTATGTAGGAAATCGTTTTAGATTTATAATAAATATTTATAGTCTAAAACCCAACATATATAACCCTATAGAACAATTGTTTTTCTAAAAGATATATGCTTGTGTCATTTTTGTATTTATTTTAACTTAATTAAAATAAAGTGTCATTATCACTTACAAGTGGATCCATGGGGTCCCAAAATCGACCCCAAGATGCCCATGTTCGACCATGTATAAACCAATAGGGTTAAGACACGTTTTAGGGTAATTTATTATTATTATAATATTATTTTTTATCCCCTGTTTACCTGATTTACCCTTTAACCATGGTAAATAAAATATTTACCGAAGTAAATATCCAAAATGTCTAAAAATAAAAGTTACCTATTTACACAATCTGAACATAATGATTCCAAATATGGAATCAATTTTTCCAAATTCAAAACACAGAAGTGGAAGAAATTAATTTAAAATTAATTCCCGTTGTTAAAACAAAGAGCGTGTTTTTAAGAGATAATAACTATCAAAAGATTGGCACTTGTTTATGTCTTGTTTAAAAGTGAAATTATGTTAAATGACCCAAATTGTATTACATGGTAAAAATATATTCTAAATATACTTTAAAACCACTCTAATTCATAATTTATCACTATTAATTATTTTGATTAAAAAAGTTGTTTTTAATTAAAATTTAGTAATTTTCATTATTCATCAAAATATGAAAGTTATCCGAAAAGTACCAAAATTTCACCCTAGGATAATTTCAATATTCTGAATCCAAAAATGAAGTCCATTTTCAGATATAGAATTTATAAAATTTCAAAAAGTACGTATTACTATTCATTACGGCTAGTTTGATTGGTTATGGTGTGTTAAAATCTCGAAGTTGCGTACAATGCATGCCATTGCATTATTCGAAAGGAAACGTACCGTGGAAGCATGGGGTGTTACAACTTGTATATTATATTATTATAATGTTAATAAAACATATTATTACTTATTGTTAATTCTTCTTCATGACTACAATTTAATAATGTCGTTGAGTATGCATCATATTAATAAGATCATATCAGTTCCCCGTTGTGGTGAGAACCCTAAAATGCTATGATGATGTTTTGAAATCAAGATCTGTAGTTGGGTAATGTACTATGTTGGGACACATAACACATAGACTGTCATGTGTGTTAATTATATATGGATGAGGATCCTGCTCATTATGTTCACACGTGGTAATCTCCATGATGAGAGATTATGATAATATAACCACCTCTACGAATTTTCATGTTTTTGTGATAGTGATTATTCCTAGTTTCAAGCATTTAAATGGTAATTATATGTTAATATTTTCATTAATGAATGACATGACTCACACACATCGATTTCCCAAGGAAAATCATGATTTCATATTTTAACATTGAAGTAGGGAACATTTAGTGTGTCATGGTTGATGGCTCTCGATGTATAAGTTGAGGAATAATTTTCTATTCCATATTTATATAAGTTATTTTATTATCCCTTTGATTAGAATAGAACTGACTTATTAAATTCCACATACATGGTGAAATGATGAACTTATACAAAATAGTAAAATAAATATGTATCAATTATATAGGTCGGTGAAACATATTTGAAACCCTCTTTATGATATATTGTGACATAGGGATTTTATTACACAGTGAGAATTCATAAGTGGTTGTAATCATTAAGACATTTAGTTCTTTATATTGGATGACATTAACCATTTATAGATATAATTTTTGGGAATTAGGAAAGTTTTCTTAATTCCCCAGACAAAGAGTCCTATAAGGTCACACACTATGCTTTTCTGATGATATCAAATAAATTCAATTTAAATTTAACTAATTTAGAGAATATTATTCCCAAAACTTAGGGATAATATTATAAAAATTTAATCTATTTTAAATGATTATTAATGAATGGTATATTTAAAATAAATATTTATTTAGGTTTTTAATAAATGGTAGAGTAGTTTTAATAGACCAAAACAGTATCCGATAAAAAATATTAATTATCAATTTTGTTATATAATAATTTTTTTATTGTGCATGTTGGTGTACACCAAATAATAATCATAATAATAATAACAATATTAATATGTTAATTTTATTACTTTATATGGGGTTTTTTAGGAAATATAATATTATTTATGGGTCTAAATGAAGTTAAAGAAATATTTTAACCCAAACCCTATCTTAATAAGTAGGCAGTTATGTCTATTGTGAATTATATCCAAAATAAATTATTGGGAGTCATTGTGAAAAACAAAAGTAACTTTTGAATCCTCCTTTATCTCTTCCTTTGAAGAGAATAAATGACAAGAAATATCCATTCATGAACAAAGGATGGGGTTTGAACACAAATAAAACATGAAAAACAAATCAACACTCTAACACCGAATGACATATTATCGTTTTAGGGTGTTAAAATGATCATATGTGGATCACCACTAGTGGAATTATATCCCTGGATCATCAATGAAAAATGAAGTAAAACTGAAATAAGATTTCTGATGATCAATATCTATATCGATGAAATAATTATTTGATCAATAATATGATTATTTCGATATTAAAAATATTTATTATAAATATGATTGTAAGATCCCTACGGGAGGTTTCAGGAAACCATATATTATTTGAAATTTTACTATATCACACACCACCATACTATTACTCTATTCTTGAATCCAATATAACTTCATTATATTACAATATTCACCATATGTATTTGACGGGTTCTAGGGTTTGAAATTCATAACAATTTACCAAGGACATGTACATCCTTACTTTATTAGATAAAGGGATAACACAAAAGTTATCAATATGGAAGGAAAATTAATTATAAAAATTAAATAATAAAAACTTATTTTAACATAAAAATACAATCATACATTTCTCTTTCATCTCAATATATTTCCACAATAAGTCAACTGACCATGTTTTCATGTGTAAGAATTTTTTCGTTCGGGTTTTGTTTAGTGGTATGTACCGATTAATACAACATGATATCCCTTTTATCAAATCCATATACTGATTTATGAGTTTAATATAGAACTGGAATTATTCAACCAAATTGGGATTTCAGGCCGCCTACTTAGGCCTTTAGTCCACTAAGACTTAAGGCCACCAATGTTAGGAGGTAAGGTTGTATAATGGCAGTAATTAGATGACATGATGTGACTAGGCTGACAACATGACTTAAAAATAAGGAGGAATTTCTAGGTCAGTGGCTCAAATGATTTAGTAGTGCGTTGGGGTTTAAATTTCGCCTATTCATCAGCTCAGATATATGATGTGGGATGAACGGTTGTCCCTCCTTATTAAGATGGAAGGGAAAATTATGCACCACACAATAGGGTAGTTGAATTATTTAGATATGTCAATTTAGATTGACTAAGATTATATTCCAAATAGTTCTGTAGAGATAATTTTTTTATCATGTATTGTTTTCAGAAAAAATGTTTTCACCATGATTATATGCGATCAAATTATTCTCCCATCACAAAACTATTTGAAACACATGCATATGAGATGGTGGGTAATTGTTTTTGGGATGAATTTATCTCTCCGTCAAAATTTGTTTTCTCAAATTTATTATTTGTGTAGGACTTCTAAGTATATCGAAATTGACCACCAATGAGAAAGTATATTTTGGATGTATCCATTGAAAATATTAATTTACATGATGGACTCACTGGAAAAAATTAAATTTATATAATTATTTACTATGAAAATTCAAATAGAAATTTCCCTTTATATTTGCAAAGAATAATTTTGTTGATTTTTTTTTGTGACTAATATGTTAACCATCACAAATAATTAAAAGAGTGCAAAATTCAATTTAAAAGAGTATGTTTTTTCAGGGAAAGTTCCATATCGAATATTTTATTAGAAATAAATATTTATAGTCACCCCTATCCATCCCATTATTTCTGTAGGGGTTCTGTTTCTATTAAAATATGTCTCAAATTATATATATTATTTAGCTCAAAATATTCATGTTTATATCTACATTGCAATTACTAATGTATGAAATTTGATGTATTTTTTATTTCTTAAAATTTTTAGTTGTTATAGATAATTTTTTATCTAATTATATTATTTTTAGTATGTTAAATATTTTAAAATTTAATTATATTTTATAAAAAAAATTCAATGTTTTTTTAAATTAATATTATATTTTTCTAAACTAGTAAGTGTTTTTAAAAATATATATCATATTAGTACATATCAATAAATATTTATATATATTTGTATAAATTTATTAAAACTATTATGAAATGATATATTTTATTATTAATTTATAAAATTTAGTATAAATTTAAATAAATTTCAATATAGTAGTATATATTTGTGGTAATTTTGTATAAATTAAAATTAAATTATTATAATTTAGAATAAATTCATTTAAATCAAATATATTTTTAAAAATTAGTATAATTTAATAACAAATTATTTTATATTAATAAAATTTAGCAAAATGTAATATATTTTAATATAAAATAATATATTAAAAAATAAATATACAATAAATTGTAAACTATCATAATTTATTATAAATTCATAATAATTAAAAGTAATTAAGGAAAATTTGGATAAATTGGTATAAATTCATTATTTCCAAAAGGAATGTGACATCGTTGATGAATAGAATGGTATGATGGAGCTTGATATATACATCCCTTTTATTGAAGGTAATTCTATAATTAATTCATTCACATCAGGTTCACCATTTTTTGTTACCCTTAGATTTCACGCCCTGTGAAGGTTTTCTATTTCTGAATAGTTTCCAAAAGGTTTATTCATGGAACCAAAAAAACCCAATGGTTCTATATCTATAAGGAAATGATTTTCAATGGCAGTTTCTTGTAAGGTGTTTTAACGTACGATGCTTAAGAACTCACATTGGTTGAGTGGATGTGAGGTCAGGCACAACACACACTTTTTGGGGGTATTATTCAAAACTCATGGAATATCATATAGATTCATGATATGTTCATGAATCATTTATTAATTCCCAATAATGATGTGGGTCATCCCAATATTAAAAATAAATTACTATCATGTGTGGAATTCAGAATCCTTTGTATATATATATGAGGTTCTTCATCGATAGAGATATCTATATGTTTTTGAGTTTCTCCATCTATGTAATCCTATCATATACAACATAGATAATATTTAGTCATTATTATGATGGTGGTAGTTTTCTAGACAAACATTATGGTACTCTGGAGTTTATAGTCATTCATTTACATGAAGGTCACTCTGGGGTTTATCATATTCTAGGGAGATAGATGTTATTTTTATGCTGGGATTGATACCATAGATGGGATTATTATCTATCCATGTTAAAGGAATCAGAACCCACATAGTTTTATACCTCTTAATAGAACCCATCATACCTCTTAAGGTAATTTGATTAGGACTTGATGGTACAATTTAATGTCATGTGGAAGGGATGTCTAGGAGGAAGGTTAGTAGTTAATGATTGGAGTGAGATTTACACCGGAGCAGCCCACATAACCTGAAAAGGATATGAGTTTACAAGTTTAACTAAACCAAGCTAGGAGTATAACCTAGAGGAACCATGATGATTTGGGGTATTGGGTTTGAACCTTAGTGAGGCTTCTTATGTATCCCATTTGGATGGGATTCAAAGTATAGGTAGTTTGGAATGTCTATGAGGTGAGTATATCCATTTAGGAGAAATATGTTTTGGATTACTCTGGAATAACATTCCTTAAAAAAGTAACCATGAGGGATATATATAACTAATAATGTTTGGGGGGGGGGGGTTTATTTCATTGATTTTTCCTATGTAGGGTTCCCTGATTAAGTAAATTATGATAGTGGTTTAATCTTGAGGAGGATAACCATTAATCAAAAGACCTAAGTGGACTTCCTACATATCTTGGTTAACAAGAATCAGAGTTCTTGCAATTCGTTACTTCATGTGGATTTTATTGATGTCATGATCATTATTAACCTATTTTCTGACATGAGGTAGTCTCGGTGTGAGAAATAATACGAAGTAAACGATTTGGCTACCCTAGAAAACTTCTCTACCCACTGATTGATTAGTGTTGGAGTGGATTATGGGCTTACTCATAAGGTGAATTCCCATATAGGATTGGTTGGGGATTAGCCAAATGGAGGATTATAATTGAGTTTTGGTTGGGGGTTACTCCTAAAGAGGATTCCCATTGAGGTTTTTGGGTATTAATATTATGGAGGAACCCCGTGTATTGGTTCAACATAGTATAGAAGTGAGGTGACGAGGGTTTAGTAGTCTCTCAAAGAGTTTATTGACTCAAGACACCCAAGGAATCCAAGTGGCGAATCACAACTCATGACATGTGAAGGAAACAAAGAGGAGTATGTTAACTTATGGAATTTCAGTGAGTATAGCAGAGTATCTCAAATCATGTTATTCTAGGGTTGGATGTTGAGGACATATAAGGTGAAACAAAAAATATCATTGAACTGACCTAAATATTTTTCATTGCGACAGTCCATTTGTCATGTGGGTTAGTGACAAAAGCAATGGGATTGGCCCATAGGGCCAGGATCGAACCCCTTCAGTGATCTAGAGAAGGGGTGGGGGCGCAACCCCCATAGTATGGACCTGCGGGTTTGGTCAAGTTGGTCTCCCTAGTATGGGTCACTCGGGTAAGTCATCCTAGTCTTGGTAACACAAGGTGGGTCGACCGGTTATAGGGTCACCCAGGTGGTACCTTGCCCAAGTAGTACTAGGGAGGATTTGACTAACTCACCCATGTATGAGTCACTAAACTGTGGGTCACCCAAGTGTTGGGATGGGGTCCTTGCCAATGTGATGGTGGGCCATAGAATGCCACCCATGTCTTGACAGACTACTCCGGTTGAGAACCTATGCGTCTAGAGCCCTCTAGAGTATTCTAAATTTTGGAGTACATCTATTGGATAAAAATTTGAGGTTGATGGGAATATTTATAGTTCCTTTGAACCTGTTGGGATAGGCATTCATGGATGGACTTGCATGGATGGACTTGCGTGCTAACACACTTCCCTTTATAAAATTGTATAACTTCCAAGAACCATAATAATAGATACATGAGTCTATTTGGACTCCACAACTAGTAAAATTGAATCTCTTGAAGAGATCTACACTTCTTGACATGATGAATACATCAAATATTCTATTATTAAACATTAAAATTGAATTTAATCCATTTAGAACATTTCATCATAGATCAAGGAATTCCACATCCAACTCATGGTGGGGGGGGGGGGGTCATTCCACTTATCCCTCATTCTAGAGTAGTCTTATGGAACATGTAAATGTTGCATGAATCTTCTTGCAGTATATAGAAAAACTATAGTCAGACATGAATGTTTTTGTCTAAGTGATGATCACATCATGAATTCTATGAAAAAGTGCATGGAACACAGTTTTCATCATCAATATTCATATACAATAAATATATATTATAATAATTAATTATATATTTTTTTGGAAATGATTCTAAATTAGTATTAATTATTATATAAAATTTAAAAATTATAAAATAGTTTCATGTGGAATAATGTGGAAGGATTTCCAATGGAATTATTCTAGTGTTTTTGGGTGGTTTTCAAACGACTCCCTTCGTGAATATCCATTTTCTTGTACATGTGATTTAGTTTTAATAGCATTTTCAGGATCATGGATTCAAGAAGCTGCATCAATGGTTTAAAACATTCTTAGCTGTAGAAATTCTTAAAAATTCATAAAATATAATACAAATTGTTACAAGGTAATAATATTTTTAATAATGTACTATAAATTGATAAGTAATTATTTCAAATTAATATATATTATTATAAATGAAAAATAATTTGTAGAAATTATTATAAATTTAAAAACATATTGTACATTAGTTTTAATTAATATAAATAATTATATATTATGATAAATATATCACTAAAAGCATAATTTATTATATATTAATAAAATAATAGTAAATTGAAATATTTTACAATAAATTGTTATAGTTTGTAATAAATTAGAATACATTAGTATAATTTAATAAATTTTTCTATATTTTATAATAAATCGATATGAATTAGTATAAAAAAATTTAATTTATTCTGAAATTATATATGGTAATAAAAATATTATATATTAATGTAAATAGGTATAAGATACTAAAAATTAGTAAAAAATTTATAAATTATTATAATTTAATAAAAAAATTTATAAATAAGTATAAATACTTTTGAATGTTGTGTACATTAATAATAATTAAAAAAATAAAAAAAATTTGTTATAAATTATTTTAAAATTAATAAATAAATTCATTTTTTTAAATTAATATAAATTAATGTAAATCATTTGCTAATTAATATAAAATAATTTAATTAAATTAAAAATTAAAATTATAAATAATTAAAAAAAATTGATAATATATTTTTATGAAGTAAAATTATTTTAAATTAATATATGTTAGTAAAACATTATGTATATATATAAATTATAATTAGTTGATATAATCTTTAATAAAATTACATAATTTTGTATAAATTGAGTTAAATTCATATAAATAGATAAAAATTATTGGAAATTTATATAAATTGTTCTTAAATGATAAAAATTATTATAAATTTATTTATATTATTATAAATTAAATTAAATTATTATACATTTTAATAATTTGAATCATACCTTTTTAATAATTAATATAATTAACTAATTAATGTTAATTATTTAGGAAAAGGTGGATGTGGTTAATAAGTTGTGGTTTTTATTATGAGATTGTGATTGGAGAAATGCATGGAGAAATAAAAATGGTTCAATTGTAAATATTGTCCTTATTGATGTTATCATAGAATTTTTATATCAACCATGAATCTAGGAACCTAGAGGTTCTATCTAATTTATTAGAATATTATTGGATATAATAAATTTCACCATAATGGATCAACCGATGTTGTAGTATTAGTAGACTAAGTACATACATGGTTTCCATATTTCAATGTAAAAAATAAATAATAATATAGAGAATTCTATAATAACATTGAAGACCTTTCTAATATTCATCCTCTATATAATGGGGAAAGGAAAAAAATAAATGGTGAGCTCAGATGCTTAGTTAGGGTTTCATACAATGAAAGCTATCTTGAGTAAATGTGACATATTTAGTTTTATATATTGGATAATAAAAATGTATTCTATTCAATCAATGAATTTATTTTAATGTACATTATAAACTAATATAAACTTACCATTCACGTGGATAATATAAACTAAATTCTAAAAAATAGAAACGTTTATTTTTTTGAAATTCATGATATTACTATAAAAACCTCTTGTAAGATATCATGAATATTATTATCAAGGCCTCAACCAAGAAAAATTCATTTTATGGGCTGATATAAACCATTTTATGGACTAATGTGCCCAGATATTTTATCTCATTAAAACTATCGATGCATTAAAATATATTTACCACCCAGATAGACTAATCACATTCACATCCTATGCATTCTTAACACATTTAATAATCATTCAAATTCATCTCAAAATTCATCATAAATAAACATTTATCTCTTTTAAAAGATTAATATTTAATAGTTTCCTAGTCATGGAAAAAAAATTCATAAAAAAATTCTTTCATGTGATACCATATAGAGAAATGCAATATGTTTAAGATAATTTCAATATAGAGGATATGATGTTGTATAAATCCATGATACATAAAATTTCCACATGTTGGAAAAAATACTAACCAATTAAGTGATCGAATGTGATAAAGAATGCGATCAAGTGTATGTTGATGACTACAAAACTATAAATTATTAGAGGTTGAAAGAAGACCATCGATTCACCAGAAAATTTTTTTTATTTTTATAATTGAAATTAAATTGATAATTTGAGAGGAACATAGAAATGAAAATTTAAATCAAAATTCACATTAATGTTTTATAAATTTGATTTAAAACAATATTATGGAACATTATCTAAACTCTATTCATTTCATTATAAAAATAGGACTAATTTATTTTGGAAATATTATAAATAAAAGATAAAATAATATCATGGTAAATATATTATTTTAAAATATACACCGATACATGTAATGAATTATTTAATGAAAATAATTCTCAAGATGGAAGGAAAATTAATTTATGTTGTATATGTAAAAAGTGAATATTTATTATAGTTTTAAAAAAATTAAATAAACTACTTGATCAGAAATTTTTGAAAAGATTTATTATGATATTTATAAATAAAATAAACCATAGTAAAAATTACATTATATAAATATATCATTTATATTATAAAACATGCACAATATTTTTTAAGAACATGTATATGAAAGATAATTGTTCCTCGTAGAAAATTAAAAATATTGTTGGTATCCTTTATATGTAACTTAGTTGTGGATTATTGATCCATAAATAGATGAGATGGTAAATAAAAATACAAAATTCTATCATTGGAAGTGGATTGGAAAATAGATAGGTTTTAAAATATTATGATAATATAATTTTCCAAAACAGAATAAAAATATAAATATTCCAGATGTAAAATAAGATTCTAATTAAAATCTATTACAATAGATTTTCTATATCAACACTACCCTTTATTACACATTAATAAATGTTTTATTACATAAAAGTAAATTTAATAAAAAAATATTTATAATTCTAGTGTCACTTTGAATTAGGAACATTACATGAAATATTATAAAATGGGATATAAAACACTGTTGAACACTTCCATGACAAGATCAAAATATTCCAACAAACCTAATAATCCATAGAATATCCTTGAGAAAAACATAAGGAATGAGCGATCTATAAATCTCTGTATGGTAATAAAAAAGGAATATCATAATGAAGATAATAAATTTTGGAAAATAAGCATATCAATCAAGTGTAAAATGAACATCAATAATAAGTAATGATAATCATAACATGAGAAATTTGAGGACAAATTAAAACATTGCATCATAAATGTAGGTCAAGGTGAAACTACCTAGAATTCATGGTTTAAAAATGTCCTATAATGGGATCAAGTACACTCTTTTCCCAACATAATGCATCATGATACTAAACATTACCCAACCCCTTAGATTGCTATCTGGGTGCACCCATTGTAATCATTTCATTCTCATACTTAAGTGGGCCACATAGATCATACAATATTAATTCATTCATCATAATTATTTATACAACGATCATGAAATGTGGAATATATATATATATATATGTATTCCCACAATAAATTTATATTTTCATAAAAGTGAATACCTTGATATAATACTGGGTATGGTATTTACTACACAACTGTTTTGGGATGGAAAATCTTTGTGAAATTTTGGTAGCATAATGACATACCTAAAAAATCAATAAAATGGTTGATGAGAGTGAAAGGGGTATATAATTATATATAAACCAAATGGTCAGTATTAGTGATATAGAAAACCATCTCTCAACATTATAAATTGCTAAATATAATTCAAAAGTTAATGAAGAAACATGAATATATAAAATAATTCCGGCGAAATTTAGGCATTGTAATGGGTGTACAAAAAGGATCAGGTGTGTAAAAAAATGATAATGAGAGTTTAATAATGATAACATAATGTATGAATCAAATACAATTTGTTGGTAATATGTAATATAGTATCCCATCATATAAAAATGAAAAATAAATGACATCACATAAAAGGAGAGATTGATGAAAGAGTAGAGTGGAAAATCCTTTAAGTTAGCATGTGATTCTAAAGGCTTGTAAGGGGAATATTTAAGGCTTTGGTGGTTCATTTTGGGAACTCTAGAGATTATAGGTAATATTTTTGATGATCATAAGGGAGTTATAGTGGAGATAAAAGGGATATTGGGTGGGATTATCTATCTATGGAGGGAAATTTCATTATTATTTTCGTTTTGGACATTACATAATAAAATATTCAACACAAAAAACCATATCATGCTTTTTTACCATCTTTTATACCAAATGGGAGAGTCTTAAATTATTATATAAGTTTGAGGGAATATATTAATAAAATATTACACTTGGTGATGTGGATATGAATCACACTCATAAAGAAATTATTTTAAAATCGTAAAATATATTACAAACATTGGGGGATTCATAATGGATTTAGAAAATAATCAAAATAAACTAAACATAAAAATATTTTACTGTTAAAATATATATTAGGTCATGGATCCCATTTATATTACATGTTACATAATGTTTGGTTCATTGTTATGTTATAAAATATGATATATATTTATAAGATATTTAATTTTTACATGAATCTTTTTTTGTCTATGAGAATTATGAAAAATTAGTCATTAGGTACTTTAGATATCCTAATTCCAAAAAATAATATTAATTTTATCTATATAATTTTATAAATTTGTGAATTATCTCTTTGAAAATAAAAAACTATATTTATTTAAAATGAAGGGTTTTTGACAATAAAAATTTTCAAACACTAATAAAAATTTAATTTTATATCATAAAATTTATATGATCATTTATATTTTGAAAATTTTATTTAATTATAATATTTTATTGAATTTTTTTTCAAAATTCCATTAATTTGAAAATTCAGTAATTTAATTTGAATATTAACTATAAAAATCTGTGCTTTAAAATCATTAAAAAAGATAAAATAATTGGATAAAAATATATTCATTATTTTATACAAAAATATCATACAGAGGATATTAAATCCATTTGAATCATCTAATAGTTCTTTATTCAAATCAAGATTTCATACAACACATAGTATTTCCCCAAATATCATAATTCAATCTTTATTATAATTTTAATACAAGGATTTACCTTTTGTACAATTTACACTATCTTCTAAATTCCGACATCATCTTTTTGAGAATCCTTTATCCATTACAAAATATATTGTTGAGAAATTATTTGTTAAATTATTGATGATTTTCCTTTCTTTATGTTTCCCATGTCCATCCTCTTCCAATCCATTAATATCGGATCCTTCCCAATTCTCATAAATGATTGAATTTTTATGTCCTTTCTATAGTGGGAATCTTAATCCTTTTTTGGTTTACTAGGATGATAGTGGATTGAGTAGTCATAACCCTTGATGATCTCTATCCATCTATACTAGAGCATATTAAGTTCATTCTAAGTCAATTTATATTTCAGCATCTTTTGATCAATATTTATCTTACGCTTGTCCCCATATAGATAATTCCTCAAGATTTTCAATGCAAAAATAAAAGTTTCCAACACTAGATCATACAGGGTATTGTTTTTATATATAATTTCCAACTTCCTTGTTGTGTAGGAAATAAATTATTCATTTTACATCAACACACATCCTAATACCTTCTTTTATATGTTGCTAAAAATTATGAATGGTCTCCACTGGTGGGTAGTATAAGGAAATGGAAAGTGATAATACTCCCATTAAAGTCCAAAAATAATTATTCACATTCATAATTCCATGCATTCATTACTCCATTCAATGTTAGCTTGGTCACAAGGTTTGATAATCATGATAAATTTATGAAATATCTGCAAAAATATCAAAATAACCCAAAGAAAATATGGATATCTTGTCATGTGTATTGTCCTTGGACATCTATAAATTGAATTTTTATTTGAAGAATCCATATATATCCCATTTATTATGATACTATTCTCAAGGAATGAGACTTACTTCAACCAAAATGCAAACTTATTTTACTTTTCATAGAGTATCTCCTTTTGTATTTTCTTTATAACAAAGCTCAGATTCTTCTCACACTCCTCCATATATCTAAAGTATATTAGAATATAATCTATTATGACTACCAATTTTTTTTTGAGGAAATCTATAAATAATATAATCATTAATTTCATGAAGATTTATGGAGAATTAGTGAGTCCATATGGAATTATTTTGAACTTTTATTGCCAATACATTGTATGAAATGAAGTCTTGGGGATATACACATTCTTCACCCTAACATGGTTATATCCTGAATGTAGTTCCACATTTGAGTTGTATTATTGTCCACATACATTATTTAACATATCGTCACTATGTGTAAATGTATTCCTATTCCTTGTCACGGTATTTTTGAGAAAGTGATAATATATGAAAATGTGTATTGACACATCCATCTTCATGATGAAGAGGACCAGTGCACCCCTTATTAAAGCACATGGCCATATAAACACTTTATCTAGATTCTCTTATAGCTATTTAATTATCTCCTCATATTCTCAAATATAAATCCTATATAGAGTATTGTATATTAGAAAAGCCTTAGGATTAAGATCAATTGAAAATAGAACATCTCAACCGTGAGGATGACCAGAAAATTCCTTGGTAAACACATTAATGTATTCCCTCATAAAATGAATATCTCTCAGAACTGTTCTATCCTTAGAATATATAATTTTAGAATGATACACTTTCTTATGGGGAAGTAATATCGTTTCCAGAGATGATGGTCCTAATGTAGATTCCCATACCTCCTTGCACTTTTATAGAATTGGGGGCTAATTACCATACGAAGTGTGAATTACTTTTGAAAATAATTTATTTTGGATATATATACTAAATGCTAACCCATGACCTGGATTGTATAAAACTCTACCAAAGGGAGCATGAGAAGATTTTCCATGATTTAAATCCATCAAAAATTGATGTGGGAGGTGTTATATACTTGGGATGACAAACTGTCCTCATTTTTTTTAACTATCATCTCTACTTCTGTTCATTGTGGTGGTTTATGGATAGTTCTATTAAAAATTCATGATATTGAAGAATCTTTTGAACTAGATTCAAAAAATTATATGATCTCTTCTTGAATCAATAACTAGAATACCTATCAGTACATCGTTATTGGGATTCACCTCTTTGTTTGTGATGAAAGAAGATCTACCTTTATTCCTTGGAGTTCTATGGTTGCCTTTGAAAATCCATGGATTAGTTAAATGATTCACAAAGTGACCTGGTTCCTTGTAGTTTTAATAGTGCATAATACATTTATGGTTGAATCGAGTGTTCCTTTACTTTGTCACAGTAGGAGGTTTCTTATATTGGAAATTATTATCCAAGTTTCCTTCTTTACCAAACCAAATCATTTTCTTGTTCTCTTTAATAAATTTTCTATGTGCTTCTTCACGCACCCTTGACAAGTGGGATGTTTAAATTTCCTGGAATTGTTGGATTCCTCTATTATAATTCCATGATTAAACTCCACATTCTTCTTCTTATCCATGTGATTACAATGATATTCACCAATATCCATTTCAAAATTGAGGGCACATCAAATAATTTCTCAATTGCTATCAATGTCATGGATTTACGAGGATTTTCTTATAAGTGGTTTTAGCACACCAAATATTTGGTAAACCTTGTATTTTGGGGTAATGAAAAAACTAATGATGTATCATGCATGTCATGTGATGTTTTCCTCATATTCCACAATGTATTCATTACCTTTTTTATATAGATTTGAATCCATTTCCTTTTTTACTGAGAGAGTGTGAGGAAATTATTTATTAAAAATCATTATCCTGAATTCCTTCCATATTGTTTCCTTGATTTATTCCTTGGGAATCATATTCCTGATCAACTTCCAATTCTGATCAGATTCTACCTTGATGCAATAAAAATAAATAATAAACCACTCTTTATTAGAACATTTTATGATTGAGAATATCTTATCAATAGATCTAATCAATTGATCAACAACAAATGGATTGGATGATCCATTGAATGTAGGAGGCCTTTGTCACATTAAACTCTTATTTATAGCTTTTTCTCTATTAGTGGGGTTTGGGAACTCATTCTGATCAATGATTATATTCCAAAATTCAGTAAGCTAAGAGATTTTCATGTTAAAGCTTGTGATTCCTACAACCATTATATTGGGAATCTCTTTGGGGCAGTCATTACACTACCTTTTGTATCGATTGTTAACCTAATCCCTATAATTTATGGACATAGACTTAAATAAAATTAAAATTAGGGATGATTATCTTAAAAAATTAAATTTAATACATTGGAATACAATAAAATTAAAGGGTTAAGTTATAAATTAAATATAACTTTTTTAAATTATGAGTTTCTCGGATTCCGTATGGGTTATCAATGATCTATTTCATAACATAGATACTTATAATAATTTCATATTCTACTAATAATGGTTCTGAAAGAGCCTATGAATTTTACAAATAGTATCCTATATTAGAGTCAAACAATGTACATAGTAAGGCCCATTCTTGTGTACCAGATTACCCCTAGTCAATCCCAAAATACCTTGTTAGATTTTTTATTCCTATGTAAATCTATGCCAAATGCACATCTATTTATAATATCTTGATTGGGATATATTTTCATTATTAACAAACTATTATATATTAAAAAATTATAGGGTCATTTTTTATATCTATTTCTATCCCAATGGATTTTTTAGAGTTTGATAATCATAATAAAAAAATTACTAAACTGTTGCTGTGATTCCGACTATAACAACCCTATTTTTTATAAAAATTAAAACATTTTTATTACATAAAATTACACTTAATACAACCCAAAATTTCAATTATACTTTTTTCTTTGTGAATTAGTTACATTACCTAGGAACATATCATGATATATAATTAAATGAATATTAATAATAAGGTATGATATAACATCATAATCATAAGATGTGAAATGTGGAAAAAACATTAACCACACAATTATAAACATAGGTCAAGGATCATCTCCAAAGAATTCATGGGGAAAGAATGTCTGACAATGTAATCAGGTATACTCTATTCCAACATGTCATATAATTATATTCAAAATTACCCAATTCATTCGAGTGGTATCTATGCACACCCACAATAATCATATCATTCTCATTCTTATGTTATCCAAATAGATCATACAACATGAATTCATTCACGGTCATAGTTTTTTCCATGATTAAAAAATTGTGGAATACATATATATGAGTCCCAAATCAATGTATATGTGCATAAAGGTGAATACCCTTGATTGAAAAATCGGTATATTATTCACAACAAAATTATTTTTGCATGGAAAACGATGGTCAAATTTAAGTAGCAAAACAACATTACATAAAAATTCATAAAAATAGTTCATTATAGAGAAAGGGATATCTAAATATTTGAAATTAAAATGGATAGTATTAAGTTCATGGAAAACCATATCCCATTATGATAAATTTTGATATAGAATGAATAATTTCATGAATAAGCATAAATAGAGAAAATAATCCTTATGAAATTTAGGCATGGTAACAGTTGTTCATAAAGGATCATGGGAGACTTAATGAGTGTGAAAGGGTGCTATAATAATTTATATATAAAATGGAATGTAATGGGAATATTTAATATCATATCCCATCATAGGAAAATGATAGATAAATGAATTCACATAAAATGAGGGCAAGATAAATGAGGAGAGTGGAAAATCCCTTATTTGAGGGTGTGAAACCAATGGATTGTGAGGATATTATTAAAGGCTTGGGGGAACATTGGGAATACCATAGGGAGTAGAGTGAAGTGTTTGGATATGTTATAAATATTTTATCCAAATATAATTGGGAGATTTTGATGGTTAATATAGGAAATGTGTTATATTTCATTATTATTTTGGTCGTGGACTCTACAAAATAAAATATTCAAAACCACAAACCATCCTACAAGTATTCCCATGGTTTTTGAAAAATGTGATTTGATTAAATTATTTTATATGTCCAAGGGATGGACATATTAAAATACTAATCTTGGTTATGTGAAAGTGAGTAACACTATTAAAAAATTATTTTAAAATCAAAAACTACATGATAATACATTAAAGATTCAAAATGGATTTATAAAATCAATTAAATAAACTTAAAATCACATTGTTTTTATTATAAAAAATATATTGGGTCATGTATTTTATTTATATTACTTATTACATAATCTTTGGGTCGTTATGATTCCATAATACACAATGATCATTTACACGATATTTAACTTGCACCCGAAAATTTAATGGTGTCAGAAAATTAAGAAATATTCACCATTAGATAATTTCAACAATCATATTAAAAAATTAATATTCATTTTATCTAAATAATTTTCTTAATATGGGAGTTTTAAATTTTAATATAAAAATCAACCCTTATTGAAAATGATCGGTTTCTAATAATAACATGTTTTTGACCCTAATAACACCTACATTGGACATCATAAAAATTATATGGTAATTTATATTTGATAAATTTTATTTAAAAAATAATTATACATTATATTTTTCATCTTTTCAAAAATCCATTAATCCATTAATTCATTAATTGAAATTTAATATTATGAAGAAATATAATTTGTTCATTAAAAATCATTTACAATGTAAAAATAATGCAATGAATATATATTAATTATTTTATCCATAAATAATTTACATAATCTTATTTCTAGGGTCATGATACATATACCTTTAGTAAACCATTATACAGCCTAAAAGTATGGTGTGTGATGGTGAGGCTTTCATAGGGTCGTTCAGCAAACATGATTTGGGATGTGATCTTGATGAGTTCGAACTTCTCCCATAATTTTTTTCTCATTATTATGCTTTTATATCTTGGATTGGGTTTGGTCTATGGAAAAACAAAGAAACGATATCTCCCTCAGATTCTCTGAAAATGGGCCTCATAGGGTACGATCCTACTGGTTGAGGCCATCACTTCATTTGTCTATGCGAAATTTATTTGTTAAATCCTTTTATTTATACTATTAATGTGTTCACTATTTGACAACTATATTATCAATGGTAATGATAATTTATTCCCATTTAAATAAAATTATAAATAATAATAAAAAATAAATGAATGTGTTTTATATAACCATAAGACATTTAATTAAATAAAATGGGGAATTTTATTCATAATAGTTCAGGTCGTTATATAATCACTTAGTCATTAATGTTTAGTACTCATGTACAATGAATTATATTTATTAACTACTTGAATATGAAAAATGTTCAACTATATTACAGTTTTTATTTACTTTTTATAATAATTTTAAATCTATTAATTGAGTAAGCCCTGCTTACACTGACCACTTAATATTTTTTGTTCTACTTCTCAAACAATACATCGTTATACTGAATATGGTAATAGGAATACAGAATTTGAATCATAATCTGTATTATTTTTAATAATTTAATAAACATAATTTTAGTCAATTTTTATAATATTATAATCATGCAATTAAGTTGTTAATAAAAAAAATAACATCTCTTCATGGAGATGGTGGTCTACACGTACGTACAAGGGGCGTTATATTTTTACAACAGAATTAATGGTAAAAAGAAATATTATATATTATATTAACATAATTATAATAATGTCATACATATCATATATATTAATTAATTATATCTTTATAAGTATTCATGAAAAGTAACGATGAATGATGAATCGAACTTCTACATGGAAGTAGTAGGTTGTACGTACGCACAAGAAATATTTTAATATTATGAAGGAAAAGATGAACATGAATTACAATTTTAGAATCAATATGATGAAATTTAATTATATTTATGATACATATGTCATTATATCATCCTGTTTAGGATTTAATTTAATGTTTTATGGGAATAAATATAATGAATTACAACTATTAAGAGTTATACCACTTTTTTGGAACTCTTATTTGTCCTACAAATTATTCCTTTGTAGGATGGTATTAAATAATAGATGAAGATCTATTATGTGAATGTGAATGTTATAAATGAATATGATTTTGTTTTTGTTGCCATATGTTAATCAATGTTTTTGAATAAGAGTTGTTAGATTGTCCCCATTTATAAGTGGGGACGGAAGAATATTATTAATTACTTGAAAAATTAATATATAATATGTGTCTATCTTATGTAAAATTTCCCAAAAGTCAATAATATTAAAATATATATAGAATCAAGTCGAAATATATTCATACAAATTATTTTTACTAATTTTTTTATTTTTAACATTATCATTTGGGTCTTGATCATTGTTAACAATGTTTAACCTAAACAACTAAAACAAAATTTTCACTCTCTAGGGGACATGAAACTAATTATGTGACATGAAGCTATAATATACCTGAATGATTAATGAAATTATTAAATATTTCCAATTCACGTTATTTTATATAGAATTTTTATAAGTTTATAAATTTCTGTCGGTAATTTTAAAACAATAAATACTATTTGAAGACATTTTCGTGACTATTTACATATATTTAAATTAAGGGAGTCAAGATAACAATCGAAATAAAATAAGAAATCTTAAAATTTCAACTATAACATATAATTATACAAAAAATTCTTGTGATGGAATAATTTATCGCAAAATATTTTACTTTTAATGTTCTTAAAATCATTTATTTTATTTTTTCAATGCTTACACAAGCATTGCATCAGTGTTTTTTAAGAACTCATGAAAATTATACTATTACTAAAAATAAATAATAAATAAATCTTATAAAAGTAATTTATTCATCTTCAAAAAATACATTTATAAACAAGAATATCTACTTTTTGTCGATATGAAAAAATAAATGTAATAAATGAAAATGAGTAATATATTGTAATTTTTATTAACATATGATAATATAATGGTTATAATGTAAGATAAGTGGAACAAAATGAAATATTTCCAATTTTAGGATGGTTTTGTCAAATGAATCTCTTCTGATGAGATACTATCATGTCTGGGATTGATTTTGAGAAATTATCTAATAGTTTTAAAAACTTCTAACATGTTTAACCAATTAATATAATGAAATCTTTTACCATACTCACTATTCAATATAAATAAATATGATGTTAGCATATTTAAAACAATCTAACATACTAATTGTAAATATCAAATAAATATTTCAATATTAAATTCCTATAACTACGAGAAATTAGTTTTTATAGAAGTGTAAAAAATTCATTAAACATAGCTTCTATAAAAATATATTCTTACACATAAAAATGAATTATTCTAATATATAATATAATGTTTATATCATTAAAATTAACGAGTTGTGATTAATAGATGTTCTCTTATGTTAAAATAAAAAAAATTAAAAATACCATGGTAGTATTAAATTAAATGATTTAATTGTGAGAAATGATTATTTTCACCCAAATTAGGATTTTCATTATTTATCCCAAAATAAATATTTATTTTAAAAAAATAAATATTTTCCCTCATATAATTTTCATGTAAAAATTAAGTAAACGATTTTTATTTTATAAAAATATTTCTTTAATTTAAAATAAATTAATTATATTTATCTATCTATAAAAATCCTAAAACCATTTTCTTATGAAAAGTTATTTTAATGCATAAAATGAATACAATATTATTGTTTACCACGTTATAACAATTAGAGAAATGTAAACATTATGGATTTAATTAATTAATTATATTAAATAAAAATTCTCATATATATATATATATATATTTCATAAAGGGGTTATTCTAATTCATTCCTACTGAACCAAAAACCTTGTTGTCTTGTTTATGTAAAAATATTGTTTCATGATTTATTTATGCTCGATGTTACATACGGTGTAAAAAATCAATCAAATTATTCATTTAAAAGATATACAAAAATGAAACAACAGGTTATAAATGTTTTTTTAATTTTCATTATCAAATTTAAAGATTATTTTAGAAGTAATGATTAATTTTACCATAAAAGTTGTGTGATCTCAAAGAATATGAAACATCTGAAAAATGTTATCATATTTTGTTCTATTTATGTTTTTGTTGTGATGATATATTTTTATATAAAAAATAAATTAATTCTTAAAGGAAATATGTTTTTTTATTTTACATTCATAACATTTTAAAAATATAGCACATGATGTTTCTAACCATCATTCCAATAAACAATAACTCGTAATGAAATTTTGAATCCAAAATTGGAACTATATGGATTTAATGATTTGTTGAAATTAGTTGAGGATCTGTTATATCATGTGTGTTGGATAAGAAAATATGAAACTATTAAAAATTATATTTATATTTATTATGATGTTGAAATTTAGATTATTTAATTTGATCATTTCATTCATTAGTAAAATTATTAATTTCTGAAGTGACTACATTTCTAGAAAATCTATTTGAAAAACAATTTTCTTAAAATATTGTTCATAGGTAAGAGAAGATCCATTCATGTTAAAATAAATGCATCTTTTATTATGGTGAATATTTATTTTTAGTTAATTTTCTAATATCTGGAAAATCATGGTATAAATGAGTATAATAAGGAAAGTACATATTTATTTTTAAAGAATATGGAATTATTTTCTAATTACATATATACTACAAAATCTATTTACATATCGCAACATAGAACTGTTGGTGACATATCATAAGTTCAATTCTTTTGTCAAGATAACATTTTTATGATGGTGTTTCATGGAAATAGTTTGATCTAGTGTATATATATTTTTCCTTAGAACCACATAACATATGGTTGGGTCTTTCTAGTAATGCTTTCTATACATTTAGTGATTATATATATTAGTAATTTTATTGTCCAATTTTCATTACTTCTTAAAACATACCTCCAATAATTTTTCCCAAATAACTATATATATATATGTGGTGTTACTAATTATATTAAATTAAATTAATAGTTAACTTTTTTATAGAGCCTCTCATTGATGAGTTAATTTTATTATGTAATTATGCTGTATGTTCATATGATGTAGTTTCAAATTAGAATTTTAATCTTAAGTAAGTATTAATGTGTAAAAATAATGACTTTACAATGTATGGTATATTGTTTGGATGGAGTACCATGGTCTAAAATATTATCCATACTACATGTATGGAAATAAAATAAGTAATACTTGTTATTGGAATAAAGTTATATTTGTTTTCATTCATCAAAGAATTTTTACACATATCACTTATTTTTGTGGAATAGAAATAATTATAAAAACTATAGAATTGAAAGAGATAAACATACAAAAGGTATATCAAACATTCTAGTAAAACATATTTTTTCTTAAAAACACCATATTACTTTTGGAAAAAATATATACAAAAATAGAATATTTGGTTTAGGGATAGATCACAATTGGATAAATAAAATTAGTTTTTGGGAGATTCCATAATGGTAAAGAAAATTTTTCTCTATATGATAGGTGTAATTAATATGGAAAAGCAATGTTTTGAAAATATATTCTACATCATCTTTGATTCGCCTAGAATAAAAAAATATAATTTAATAGAAATCATAAATATTTCATATATTTACATGCATCATGAACATGATTTATTTTAAAATTAATGTTCACAAAATAAGAAGAATACAAAATAATATTACGAACAATCTAAAAATGGTCATTTAATATTATATAATTGTATTATTTATTTTGTTTTACTAGATGGATATACGTATAATATGACTCACTATATTCAAAATGGATATGTTTCCATGTTAGAATGTCATGAGTGTCAGGACTTAATGGAAATATTTCTTTCTATTAGACTGAAAGGATTGCAGAATTCTACGATATGTGATGTTTTTACTAAAATATTTCATTTTAAATTTGCATATTTTATAGAAAAAATAGGTATTGATTCACTATGTATTCTATAAAAATATATTTATATATTTATATATAATATGTTAAAAATATTTCTATGATCAATTTTTGATCAAAAAACAATTAATATTGAATTATATATATGAAGCTAAATGTGGAGGCATAGAAAAATTGTGACATATAAACCCATTCAAGTGATTTGTGGAAAAACAACTCAAGAAGATGTTACATAATACAACATCAGTTAAAGCACTAATTGTTAATTTGTTCCTACATGAGAAAATTTCCTATTTCTTCTATTTTTATTTTCAATATGAGTATCCATAAATGAATATCAATGATGGAATGGATAATGATTTCACACACCATAAATTTTCAGTATTTATTCAACCTATACTTGGTTTTGGTTCTGATCATGAATGATTACATTCAGATGAAAAAATGCACATATCTGATAAGTAAATTCTAATAAATTTTTAATAAATGAAACTATTTTTGGTGTAAGTATTTCTTTTAATTATAGAAAACAAGAAATGTAAAATATAAATATATTTTACTTTTTTTGATTATATGAAGATAATATCAAAATTAAATTCCCACAAATTACTATGGTTTTTATTGAGTAACATTGATAGTGTAATTTTTGAATTATATTGTGAATGATTTGAAACATAATTATTTTAAATCTATCTATATGAAATAATTTATTATTTTATACAATAATAATCATTTCTTCATTTATATAATTTTCACAACATGGAAATTAATATTATTTCTGATTATTCTTGTTGAGTAATTCTTCTCAAAAGTGGAACAAATATTATAATTGGAATGTGGTTAATAGAATTCAATTTTTTTTACATGAAGATATGGTGAATTTAAAAATCAATGAAAAAATGATGATATTTAAAAGGATATCATCACAATAAAAGGGAGGTTGAATATTATAGATTCAAGGATAAAATTATTTAATTATGTTATCTAGGATAGAATTTCATAATGATGTTTAAATATAATTTTATTGATAAGGATTAGGGGTTCTATGTTCATTCAGTATATGAAATTAATGATACTAAATATAAAAGTTATATAATAGTAATATGAAATTTTCATTGTGAATATCATCCACATAATATTTATTATTCATATTGTTTTTCAAAATAGAGTGATTTAAATGACTAGTTGAGTGTAATAAAAAAGAAATCCCATGAAAATTCGTTTACAGAAAATGAATTTGGCCCAATCAAAGTTCCTGGTTTTCAAATGTTAAAATACATTACTGAATATATCTCTTACTAGATGAGGTAAACATATAAATGTTGATAGACCATTGTTATGGTATTATGGTGTGGATAATTTCAATGATTTAACCATTAACATTTAATTTACAAGGGAAGATAAATTTTATGCTCTTATGGAAATTGAAACTACTCAGGAGGAACATAAAGTCATTGAAACAAATGAGGATAAAAATTAAGATGAAGATACAGATGAATATGAATAATTGTGTGTTATTTGTTTCAATAAATATTTATTATTTTATTAATTTTTATTTCTGTATTGAAAATTATTTATTCGTTAAATCAGTTTCACTCAACTACATTCAAAAATAGATTCTATAATATTGAATGTACCTATCATTATTTTATAAAAAAATAATTTTTTATCATATTATTTATAATTATAATATGGATCAATGTAATTATCATGTATTTATATGAGTCTTGATCAATTATAAAAAACATGGTGATGTGCCACATAATTTTTCATTCAAGGGTGTTGACGTGACACTTGCAATTATGTGCAGTTGAGGCCATGCACAATTGATTTAAATAGATCATGTAACATAGTGACATACATCTATTGACTTTAATCCTCATTAGTATAATTAAGTCAAAATTTGAATTTAATTAAGTTCTCAATAGAACATTGTTTCTTTATTAACTAAATCACTAATTATTCT
Source organism: Viscum album (assembly GCA_963277665.1). Classification (NCBI taxonomy): domain Eukaryota; kingdom Viridiplantae; phylum Streptophyta; class Magnoliopsida; order Santalales; family Viscaceae; genus Viscum; species Viscum album. Next base: position 31,091,609 of record OY728162.1, on the reverse strand, counting down.
TATTTTTATTGTTTCCAACATCTAGTTTTCGTTCAGGGGACTGTTATTTTGTATAGTTATTTTTTTCTCTATAGGCATTATGGAATCATACTATTAATGAGTCACATCATCATATGTTCAAGTACTAGAGGGTGCATATAAATAAACATAGTGAATTATTTAAATTTTATATAATTAATAATTATATATATTATTAAATATTTGAGTTGTTTATTTTATCCTATTAATGAGAATATAAGACCTTCTATTTAATTTTGATGATATGATTTAATGCATATTCTTTTCTATTTGTTTCTACATAGTCTTCATAGGAGAGATATATTTTGTGAAAATAAGAATATATTTGATTAATCTTGTAGAGTCATCAACTAGATTACCTCAACACATTCTATTGGGAGGTATTATTTCTATACTCTATTAGGGAGACTTTTTGGAGGACATCTAATTCTACTAAATAGAACCAGTAGAGACTGAATGTCACACATTGTTAACAGTGTTGTCCATTCAGTATAAGTCATTGGAATTTGGTATGTCATATAATTTATTTAATTCTATAATTTTTAATTTAATACTAAATATAAATGATAATTTTATGTAGTCTATAGATGATATATCCATTATAGAGTTTTATTTATACTATAATTTGTACACTGATAGAAATTATGTAACACTTGAGACACAATTGTAGTAGGTAAACATTGTATCATGAAATATTTCACAAATTCACCCTATAAAGAGTTTATATTCAAGAATTTATATAAAATATATATTATAAAATTTTACATTGAAAAAATAATGTCCATTTTTTATTAAACATATCAAAATTATCTAAGTATTAATTTTTTATCTTTTTTGGATAATGTCGATTTCTTGTCAAAAATTATGGCTTCCACGAAACATGTAATTTGTATGAATTTATCCTTTTTATATTTACCTATATGTTATAAAACCCTTTTATGTAAAAAAATATGAATTTAATTATTAATTATACATATTTTTAATTATTCATATAAGTTATAAAATCTATGAAAAACAATTATATAACTAATTCAAATTTTACAATAGTATAAAATAATTTTAAAAATTTTCCTCGAATCAAGTATTCTCATGGTAGATTTTGTTTCTAAATTCCATTAAAGACTCGTAGTTTTTATTTAATTTTTAATAAGTAATTTTTTCATTAAATTGTGTATCCAAAATAATTTAACAATATATATAAATTTAAAACTCAAAATATATTTTGCTAAAAGAGTTTCTTACATGATTATCTGTAATTAAAAGAAAATTAAATTATTACACCTTTATGAATTTTATTTAATAAATTAATGTACAAATTTAAAATTAAAATTATAATAATATATAAACTATTCAATCATATTTTTTTCATTGAAATTAATTACGAATATTTTACATTAAATACAGTGTAATAATTAAATTGGGTAAATTTAGTTTATCACATTCTGAATGCAATTTTTAATTTTTTGAAAGTATTTAATTTATGAGATTATTCTAGAAATTTAATTTAATTACCTACTAATTTTTCCCTTTTTGATACATTCCCCCAATTATTTCAATGGAATTATTTAAAATGTACAGGTGTTACCAAAACATTCCTTCCCATAATATATAAAATGGGAACATATTACCCCCATCAAGACACACCTACCATTTTTATTTCAAATTGAACATATACTATTTTTATATCCTTATTACTATAACACAAATAAAATAAACCCTTGATCAGTCATTATTTCCCTAATCCCTTTAAATTTAAGCTGACTTCCAAAGAAAAATGATGTCCCCAATGTGAGTATTATCGGCTGCTTAAATTTCACCATAACTATATTCATTAAAATTTATTGAATATATAAAAATATATTTCTATTATTATCATTTTTATAAATTAACATTTCCATATTAATGGTGTTAAAATTATTTATTCATATACCCAATCCGTTGTGTAAAATAAATTTTTTGTTCCTTCATTGTGAGGTCTAACACCTTCATGACGTACTGTGTTTTGATTTCCATCACCACCAATCCTTGTTTGATATAAAAATATTATTACGTCGTAAATATATTATGTTTATGATAAAATTATGTTATACATTGACAAATTGAACATCCTATTATTTATATTTTCAATAAACAATTATGGTTAGTTAAATCGTTTAAAATAATTTCAATAAGAGGATAATATTTTTTCCAATCACAAAATCTTTTTATATCTATTAATTATTTTCCAGATTCAATATAATTATGATATATAAAACTAAAATATAATAAATAAGATAAATTTACTCTTTTAATAATTATTTTACAACTAAAACTTCTCATAATAATCTACTAATCATGGTAGGTTCATGTTAATGTTGAGATAACCATTTGAATGAAATATACAACACATATATGTCATTGTTGTCACTAATAACATATTTACGCGAATAATATTGTATTTATATGTTAAATAGGATTTTTTTGTTTTAGGAATATTATATAAATATTTAGTTAATAAACTATTATAATTCCCTCCATTATTTAGAATTCGCCAAAGTTGGATTATTATAGACTCTATATTAAAATAAAAGGTATAAAGTTCTAATACCAAGGCTAACAATGGAATCCAATGGACTACGTATTGAAAAAAATCATCATCATTGTGTTGAACATAAATTATCTAAAATTATATGAATCTCGGTTGAGGTCTGACTACTTACACGAATTTGATAATAAGAAATAAATAAATTACTATATATCTTATTTGATTCACTTGATTATTTGATGATAGCCAATTCCCAATGACTGTTTCTTGAAGGATATGATGCCAAGACACTTTATATTTCCCAGACACACTCTATGAATCTATATGCACCATGTTCATTGAATTCTAGAGGATATCATAGAGATTTTATGATTCCTTTAACATCATAGTGATCACGTCAATCTCATCCCTTAGTTCCATCGAAGATGCTCTTAGACCGATCACATGGATAAATTCATTCTCTCTATAGAATATTGGAGTAGAAATAAGGTATCATTAAATTGGAATGAATATTTCTTGGAATGTGATGTTTTAAATTTTTATATAGTAGGAGGCTCAAATACCGCGATAGGGTTCCCCATCCCATGGAAATAAGATGCCACTAAACAAGTAGCGAATGACATGTTATGATGAACTAACAACATCATTAACATAATTTATATTTAATCAACATCTTATAATATATTATGAGATAATACCCATTTCATTAACATAACTCTAAATTCTGGCTAATATTCAACAAACCATGAATATTAAAATAATATTCAACCATATAATATTGTTCACGTATTCACTGAATACCTCTTGAATACTTTTAATAAATTAAATTTAACCCAATTATTCTATACTCCAGTATTAATGAATTTATTTATTTTTAATTGATTGATTACATCGAAATATCTCAGACTCTAAGGTGGATCCCACCATTCTTAATATTCAAAATCACTAGAATAGGGGCGACTCTTTAATACTCTATTTTTTTACCCTCTAATACCTTATCTCAATATTAGAGTATCGTACTCAAAAAACAAGTATAGACTCTAGAATACCCTGAAGGCCTATAAAGAGATAGTGAATATCCATTTCAACGATAATCATCTTATGACAATAATTATATAATAATATCTTTTTATCTCATGATATACCATCATGTAGGTTTCATAATTTTGTTATTATCCATTCTTTATTTTTATTTTTTAACTTACTAGAAACACATTAATACAAATACTTTATCGAATAGTTTCTATAGGTAATACCATTCAATTCAAATATTCCTTAGATATAACTTCTTAACACTACTAGAAATTAAGTCTATAAAAACAGTTTGAAACCATGGCTATATGCCAAAAAATTGTCGCTATAGGTTATATCCACAGTTCAATGGGACGTGGCTTGTATTGCCACGGCTAAAGGCCTATATACATGGTTCAAACCATTGATGTTGGACCATTTCCACAATTTTAAATTGTGGCTGTATCCCTTTAGCCACGGCCTAAAACCATCACAGAACATTAATCCACAGAGGGTCTACTAGCATGGTTCAAAACCGTGGCTCTATGGCTATATCCATGGTTTAAAACTATGGCTATAGGATTTACCATTTCATAAAAAATACCCCACAACACCCATTGAACACCTCCTTCACCCACATGCCACATGATAACCCTGTGCACCCCTACCCCCTCGATAACCCCTTTTACCCTCTATGCATCCCCTTGAAACCACATGGCCCATAGAAAACCCCATTGAACCCCTTGCACCACCATACCACCCCTTTACAACCCCCTTTCACCCTATGGACATCCCCCTTTCACCACCTTTAACATCCCCCAACACCCCCATGCCCTCATGGACATCCCCCTTGCATCCCCTTAGATGGCCCCCTTGAACCCCCTGGACAACCCCCTTTAACACCACCTATATCCCCATTCCCCTCCTTGATAGCCCCCTTTCACCCCTAGATAGCCCCTTTCATGCCCCTAAACACCACCTACACCCCCATGCCCCTGACCCCCCCACCTGGACACCACCCCCCCTCCTGGACCCCCTCCCCACACACACATACCCCCTTGCATCCCCCACCCGGACACGACCCTTGCACCCCCTACGCATCCCCTCTCCCCCTTTGAACACCACCTAACACCCCTTGATATATCCCACCCCTAGACATCCCCCTTTAAAACCCTTGAACAACCCCTTTCATCACCTATAGTAACCCATACCCTGAACATCCCCATTCAAACCCTTGAACAACCCCCTTTCACCCCCTACAGTATCCCAACCACTGGAAAACCCCAAACCCTATAGTAGTCCACCCCATATATATCCCCCTAGACAACCCCCTACCTCCACTATTAGACAACCCCAACCCCTACCACATAGACACCCCTCCCTAATAAACACCCACCTAACCCCCCCCCCCACCCCACCTGGACACCCCCATCCTCTAGACACCACTGGACACCCCCAACCTCTTGGCAACCCCATGTACACCCTCCTCCTAGACACCCCGTCCTGGAACCCCCCCCCCCCTCCTAGAGACCCCCTTGCACCCCTAGAAAATCCCCTTGACCACCCCAATTCTCACCCATTCCCCCATGAACTACCCCACCTGAACACCCCCTTTCTCCACTGGACAGCCCCCTTGAACATCCCCTCCCCCTTGCACCCCACTGCACACCCATTCCCTCGACCCCCCTCTAGGACCACTTCCCTCCTAGAAAACCCACCTCTTAGATATCCCCCCTCATGGATATCCCCCCTCCTAGACACCACATTTCACTCCCTAAACAACCCCCTTGAACACCCCGTTTCCCCCATGGACACCGCTTGCACCCCCTAGACACCCCCTTGCACCCCCTTGGACACCCCCAACAGTAGACACCCCCCCCCCCAAGACAACCCCCTTGAACACCCCCTTGCACCCCGTGCACATCACCCATTCACCCCACCCCTACAATAGCCCACCCCATAGACATCCCCTTTGAACACTATCATGGACCACCTAGAAATATCCCTTTCAAACCCAACCCACCCCTATAGTACCCCCCCCCCCCAATCAAGCCCCCAACCCCCTCACCCTGGACATCCCCTCCCCCTACATATCCCCTACCCCCGCACACCCATTTCACTCCATGGATAGCCCCCTTGAACTCCCCCTACAATTTGAAAAACTATCCAATATCTATGTAGAAATTGGAGAAAATAACTATCAATTTTTTTCAAAGATTGGCTAATAATGGTTTGAAAATATGATTCCTTATGGGGGATTATGGATTTGATCTCAATGTCATATCACTTCATACATATTCGTGACTCCAATATGGTGGAAAACATATCAAACCATATGGCACAATTTTGTGTATCCTAGGTCGATATCTAGTTTCATGGAATCTAATTAAACATTATAAAGAAGGAATAACCATAACATAATTCACTACCTGAGGCCTTACCTCTAATGTGCCATGTTAATTGTGTTCGGTTCCATTCAAATCATTCAATACATTACGATAGCCTTGCACCCCACTGAACAGCCACCTTGAGCACCACATGCACATCCATGTCCCCTTGAACACCCTCCACCTCATGGAAAACCCATTCTCCTTGACCCATTATCCCTGAACCCCTCCCCTACCCCTTATATCCCATACCCCACCACCCATCACACACAGATCCCTCCCTTGAACACCCCTTGGACCCTCTACACCCCTCCCCCTTGCACCCCTTCCCCCTCCCCCATCACCCTCTATCCCTTCACCATGCACACCCCCTTCCCCCTTTCCAATCACACACCTGATTCCCAACCCCTTGCAACCTACCCTACCCCTTCCAAAAAAATCCAGCACACCCCAGCACACCCCCATCCACCCTCCCCTGCCTCCATCAAACCCCATACCCACCCCATGCACCCACTTGAGCCTTGAAACAAAACCCAACACCCCTAATCTGTTATCTTGAGTTATTGGTCTTTTGGATTGGTATTTTCAGTAATTTATACTCACATGACCCATTTGGATCAGTAGTTGATTAGTGGTGTACGGGAAGCCATAGAAACCATTCATGGGAAACCATAGGGTGGGAAGCACAATATAGACAATCAATGGATGGCATGGATGATCTATGGTGATCTGAGAGTCATTTGCATTGGATATTTCATATTGGAATTTAGGGATAAGCGGGTTGTCCACATCTAGTCATTTAATTTAGTGATGGATAGAATCAGGGATAAATAGAACAGATTTTTAATAAGTGGTGAGTCAGTGCTTAGAGTTGGAGTAGGATGGAGGAAGTAAATAGTTGGTGATCCAACCATGAAATTACATTTGGAGTCAACAATCAGACATAGGTTTAGGCATTATATGATCTCATGATGCCTCAATAGGTGATTTCATATTGATAAAGAGATGTGATAGCACACTAGTGGGTGAAACCAAGAAATTTCAGGAAAATTCATCCATAATAGAATAGACTGGTGTTTTTCATGGGTTGGATGCAGTGATATAAAAAACACATTGGGATCATTTTTCAAAATCCAGTTACCAGGTCGATAGACCATTGGAATATCTTTCTCAGTTTGAAATTCATATGGATAGGAGAACCATGATGTTTAGTCAGCATTCATGAGAAGATTAGTATGGTGGGTATAACCATAAGCTTTGGGATTAATCAGTTTAGTACACCTAGGAGTGTCCAGATATATTGGTGTAGTGGGATCCTTCTTGGTGTTAGAATTTTTAGTTAGTGACTGGATCGACTTCTGGTGAAATGTGTGCCTTAATGTTTGGATTTCGGTAATATAAACTTGTTTAGAATTAAAAGATGGATAAAAGTGAGTTCTCAGGGAATTGACAACCGTATTAGTTTGTGAGACGTGTTTTTGACGAATACGATGGCTTCTTGGGGATGAGTAGTGTTAAGCTGGGGAGTTTGTAACACCCCACTTGTTTCTGATTAATTATTTTTGGAGGAAATTTGTGTTTCTAATATGAAGCATGGTTTGTTTCCTAAATTGGAATTTAAATTAGAAATTTTATCATTAGATGATCCTTAATGGTATTTATGAATTTGGTTTTAGTACAATTTTGTAACCTCTATGGTTTTGGTGGATGTTAGTCGATGTTCTGGGTGAAAAATAACTGAAATTTAATCTACGATATCATATCATGTAGTGACGCTTCAGGTTTATGCCCTAAGTGGGGTTGTCTGAGGGGTGAACTACATATCCCTAACACTTCCAGCTATGAACCTTATTTCCAGACAAGAAATTCCCAAAGGAAGGGATTCACGGTCTAAAAACCATGGTCACACCTAATTCATTCCTAGGAGGATTTATTTTAATATGTTAAATTCTGTCTTTTTTGTGGTCATTTGTTTCAATGTGATGTTACTGAAAAACATTTCATGTTTTTAAGGCCACTTGTTTTTTTCCGAAGAAATGAAAACAAATATTTTCTTTTAGTTTTATATTTTTATGAGAATTCACGGTTTATGATTTCTTATAATGAGGGCACAGACATCAAAAAAATTAATGGAATTTAATTTTATACTATTTAGTTGGTTGGAATATTCTACTAGTCCATGCTGAAGGCTTAGGGAAATCATGTATAATCGGTGAAAATGTTATTTCAAAGATCCAATACTAGTTTTAATAGAATATATAAATTATATAACAATGATTTTTTTAAAATAATTAACAAATTATATAATTCAAATTTAAGGGTTATTCAGAGGGAAACTACCTCAACCTCAAGGTACGCTGCTTCTGATGACGACAACTCAAATCTTCCTTTTTTCTGCTTTCACACATAATCAAAGTCAAATATATATAAGGACACCAAGACCTTATGTAAATATTTTTATATCCAAATAAGCACAAGGTGTCCGTAGATATAGGTTTATACTTGAATATACCCCTTTACATTGACCCATGTATGCATTTTTCATATCTATATATAATTACACCTAGCCCCAATATATTTATTCATAATTCCACGAGTGAATATATATAATGGGGGAACTTATATATTTACATGCCTACCTATACATTCATATGTAAGCCTCCATCAACGGTGACTCAAATCCACCTCAAAAAAAATCCAAAACACACTGCAAAAATATAAGTAACCCAAAAATCACAAATTCCCTAATTAAAATTAGGCCATATAAGAAAAAAGAAATAACCCTTACCTATATCTGATGTTGAAATCACTGTCATCGATGGAGGTGGATAGAACTGACCTCATCTTATGAAACCACTTATAAGAAAATAGTGGAAAAATAAGATATAATTACATCTAATATATATGTGGTCAATGTGTTAACTGTACGAGATAAATGATACTTGAATCCATAACCAAAAATGAAAAAATAATATTCAAATTTATATGTATATCCCAATACTAAATAACATTATCATTAATAAAACTCATTTTTTTTCAAACATCACCTTCAATTGAAACACTTAGGAGGTGTTTGGTTATAATTGGACATTTACAACTTTCCCTTAAGACATTTAAAAAGTGGAGTTAAGGTCACCATGAATAAGTCACTATTTATTTCATACCATCCAATTAAGCTATAGAAAAAGGGTGTAATCATTACATAATTCATTACATGAGGCATTACCTCTCATGTGCCCGTTAACCATGATTAACCAATTTAAAAAATTTCAATTCATTAAAACATGGAAATTAAATTTATATGATCAAAGGGGGGCTCACTAAGTAGTGACATAGTCATTAAAACACTAGTATACTTGGGATATTCCATTTTAAAAGTACAAGGGCGCTAAAAGGATGTTAGGGTTCAAAAAACCATTTTAATAAAAAGATGGAAACCCCTCTAGGGATATAAAAATGTCCTTGTATGATGTGTCATTTAAGAATAAGAAAAAAATCATGTTTAAGGAAAATTTCAATGCAATAATGTCAAGAAAACATTCTTAGCATAAATTACCACTAAAAGTTTTCACAGACAATGAAACATTGTTGGAGGGGTTTTATTAAAAAACTATGTTTTTTTATTAATCAAAACAATTATCTTAACTAACACTTGATCAAGAATAGAAATTTAATATAAAAACATTATAAAGAAGACATCTAAATGTAATTTAAAACATTCTTGAATTATGGAGGGTAGGAGGGGGACCCTACATCAAAGGAGTCAAGCCAAAATCAGCGATTGAAACTTTTATCAGTGACAACTCTAAGCTTCTCCATCCATCCTCCGAGCATATGCACCTTTGCATATACATAAGGATGACCTAACCATTATATACGTGTTAGCATGGCCTTGAACACGTACAAGATGATCCATATATATATACTCACATGCATAATCCCATTATCACCCACATACATATGCATTTTCCATATATATACATAATAACACCCAACCACTTATATTTTATCACAATTCCATGGGAAGATATACATATAATGGGAGAACCTATTATATACATGATTACTTATGCATACGCCATGAGTCTCCACTGACTCCAGTGACTTGAAACTGCCTAAAGGATGATCAACATGCTATAATGAAATTAGAAATTGATCTAAAATTACAAAACCCGGAATTATAAACATAGATAAATTGAAGAATGAATGAAAAGATCACCATAAACCATTGGTAGAAAACCATATCGGCCTAAAATGCTTCACCTTCGGTGATAGTTTCCACAACACATTTGAACATGTACTGTGAGACTTCATCAAAATGCCAGTGATCTGATGAATCATAATTAATTGAACATTAAAATTAATGTGGGAGGAACATGATATGTTAGGAAGGAAATAATAGAACATGTGATGATGAACTGTTTTTAATGTTAATGAATGAACTATAATTTCCAAGTGCTTACAATATGGGTTATATCCTGTCTGGATAAATGAATTCATGAATTTTACAACTCCAGAATTATAACATGGGGTTCCAATAGCGACCCGCACATAGTAAGAATTAAAAGATACCATTAAACTACTTAGTTTGGTTACATCTATGAAAAATATATTAGAAAAATAGAATGCAAAAATTGGGTGCATCATACATGAATAAATATGCAGTCCAAAGAGGATTATGTGGTTGGATAATCTATTATAATGATCAAATAATCTATCTACCACCACAACCAGAGAAAATAAATCTCCTATTATAAAATTCATGAACTCTTAGATAGTAATTTCTACTCATATATAAAGATTTAAATATTGATATTTTCCACCTACAATCCATTAGTGAGATTGCATCAAAGATAAAAATAATCCTCCAAGATATATAATTTCACTCTACATGAACTATCAAATCAATATAACCCCACAACCACCCCATCACTTTGAATCAATATCACACTAGGGAATGAGTAGCATCAAATGAAAAATAATAATATTGTATATGAATTCCCCCCAAACCATCCCCACACACTACACCAGCCACCCACCGCCAAAATCCACCCCACCATCCCACCCCACTAGCACACCCACCCCACTAGCCCACCCACCCCCACCAGTCCACCCACCCCCACCAGCCCTACATCAAACCCCTACCCCTACCCCAATAACCAGTCCCCCCACTAGACACCCACCACACCCCCTTGCACCCGCACCCCCACCCCCTCCCCATGTACCCCACCCCTGCATGAGCTCCTCTTCCCCCTTGCTTCACCCACCTACTCCAGCCCCCCAACATTCTCTATGAACTACATGAAAAATCAAAAAACATAATCATATCCCAGAACAACTAAGAAAATATGATTTTCTATTAGTATACATATATACCTATAAGTATAAGAGATGAATAGACATTACAACAAGTTAAGAAGAAGTATAAGGGGATGTTTATTCCAAATATATTCTATGAGATGATTTTATTTCTTAATTTTCCCATAATTACTTATATTAAATGAAGGTAAAACTAATAGAAATAAAGAAGTGAAGTGTAAATGTTAAGTACAATGATCTCATAGAATATATAAAAATGTACCTGATTAAATGTGTATAATAAGATAGAAAAATATAATATCTTAAAAAAATTGGTTGCTAAATAAAAGGAACTTCATGAGGCAAAATCTCGGTATCTTAAATATGGAAACACCTCAAAGAATATGATATATGTCTATGAAAACGTGTTGTATATTCAAAATGAACCATATGAGGATTACATGAAAACTAGCCCCATGAATAAGGTACAACATTTTTATAAATTCTCATATGATACTAAATATATTTCCTTTCATTATAAAGATTATGAAACATAATTTGAATATTTTTAGGAAGTTACATGGTGTAGAAAAGTTTCCTCCAAAGGATGACTTGAGAATTGAAAACCCCCAAGTAAATGGGAAATTAAAAGCTGAACGATTCCAAGAAAATAAGAATAATATTATAAATAATATAATCAATATATAGGAAAATCACGTTTTAAGGGATATTAATATTTTTGTAGAGGTTTTGGGTATACATCTTTTGAGTACTGGTACAACATGTCATTTCCCCGGAACTGGGATGAAAAAAGGGGGAGTAGAGCTATGAAGAATAGAACTAGTTGTATTATAATTAAGAATACCCTTAGTAAGAAAAATTTAAAACCTAAAAAAACTACAAGAAAGGCATAGACTATTTATTCCCATTTATTTTATGCATACATTCTTATAGGGAATTAAAGAAAACAATTGGTAAATGGATGACTATTGTATTATTTGGTTATTATAAGAATGAAGTATCCTTCCTATAATACCATTGGTGTTAAATTTTCAATGATGGAGGAAGTGATACCATCCCTCAAAGGGTGAAAAGAATTAATTAATTTTTTAAATAATGAAAAATATAATATTATATCAAAATCTGGACAACCCAATTCTAATTGGTCATTGAGGTTATGTTGAACAACCCCAATATTAATTTTTATATTGGCATCACATGCTCATTTATTTATGTACTTCATTGATCACTTTGTTTATAAAATCATGTTTCTAAAATGGGTTTTCCCTCGTAGACTTATAGTTGAATATCTCAAGTCTATTTTCCAAGAATATCAAGTGATTATATCTTTCTTTCACATGTGGATATGTTTGAAACATCAAATATATGGAGGAGAATAAAATTTCACAATGGCAGTGCTCGAAATCCGAGACCACTATCAGTTTTTTATAGAAATACATTCCCACTAAACTTGTTGGAATTTTGTAATTATAAACCATGTGGTACACTAATTCAGATCATGCATTAGCTCTCTAGGACCATTATAACATAACCAGCATGCCAATAATTGAAAACATCATATCAATATCAGGGCTAAATCAAGATGCAGTAATATCTGAAATTTATCATCCTACCACTAGTACCTAAGCAATGAACTTCCTCAACCATCTTTAGTATAAGTTATAAAACACTATTCAATAAATTTCCTAAACAAAACATTACAACAATAGTCATAACAGGCTCAAATTTAAAACTCCAGGCACTAATGTGACACCCGAATACACTAGTGATTAAATTAGTAGTAACCCTTATAGGGTTAATAAAACATGGGGCACCCATGGTCCCCAAGATCATTTATATCAAATCATGATCCAATGTTTAAAGGTTAAAAACATCTAGAGAATCTAAAAACTAACCAATCCATGATCATCACCTCACCCACAAGGTAATAATCAAGAAACACCAAACCCATAAGAAAGTACTCAAGGATTGATCGGACCCATATCAAACCTAATCTTAGTGACAACTAGACTTAAAAAACAACTGGTTGTGTTGGAACAATCTAAAGGATCCTATTGGATTAAACCTCCATCAAGAAGATACAAAACTTCAACAACTCAATCCCCAAGAAATTGGTCCAAACATCCTAGAAAAGTCAAAAGTAATACTTTTTACTACATTCTAAGAGATGAAAAACCCCCAAAATATATACCCCTTAGACTACCCTAGGAGCATTCCTACAAACATAAAATAAATCCTATTGGCATCACATGTTGCAGGTTTTCCAAAAAATGTACACCCCCACAAGTTTCTCACACCAAACCTCCATTTGATGAACTCTCAAACCAAAAACATTATTGAAAACCTATCTATACACTACTCAATTTTAGGGTTTTAGATCTAAAAACATGAGGGGAACCACCCATCTATCCTAGAATAAAAAAAATGTGTGAAACAGAAGTCCTCAAACTACTTGTGAATTGTATCACCACACCCTGCACAGAAATCACCATGGATAGACAACTCACTGGTCCAAACACAAATCCCATGGAGATAAATATATCCATATTTATCCCCTTTCCCACCCTTAAGAATCACCTAGGAGAATGTGAGGTTTTCTCTTGAATCAAAAACTGAGAGAGTGGGGTTATGAACAAAACCCCTCTGTGAGACACCAGAGAAACTAACTTCTCAAAGATGACCCACAAAGGTTCTCAAGGGGATCCTAGAAAATAAATAGTCATTTAATAACTAAATAAATTCATAAAGAACTATCTATTATGGAAATATAACAAATATAGAACCCCCAACATACCTTATGATGAAAACACTAAACATGAAAACTTGAAACTATTATCGAACAACTCCCCAAGAACCTATCTCATTCCATGAAATAGAAAATATTAATTATAAAATTTTATAATTAATTATTTTAATATAGAAAAATTGGAATAAATTCTTAAAATATTTTTTTAGTGCTTCGACATTCTGAAAACACAACCAACTTCATAAAAGTGTCCTAAAATATACAAAAGAAATTAATCTGGGAAATTCTCCGAAGAAGAAACACTTGAATACCCAGAAATTCCAATAATCTTAACTAAAAATTAAAAACAAATTGATTAGGCCTCATACCATCTCTAAAATAATGAGTTATTAAATGTGTTCTACATCACGAGACCTATAATCTTTAAGACACAGTAAATAACCAAGATTCCATGTCAATTAAATCATGAATTGGTGGAATCAGCACTGCAAACCTTAATGGGAAACATTAAAATTAGAGATAATAAAATTAGAGTAATAATGAAGGAAATAGATGATGATTCGTACCTCAAATCGACCTGTAGGAGGTATGCCAGAGGAGGAGGTGGGGAGGAATCCTTGGACCAACATTGGCATGGAGGTTAGGTGACCGTAGGGAGGTGGGTAGGTCATGTCCACGGGGAGGTGGGCGAGTAGCATCGGAGCTGCTTTGGCAGGGAGGCGTCAGAGCCATGTTGGTTCCCATGTGGATGTTTCTTGGCTTCGTTGGATATGAAGGGGGGGGGGGAATGAATAGGGGATCAATAATATCAATGGAAATGTAGATGGTGCAAGAGGTGAGGAGGAATCTTAATGGGTGGAGCAATGGAGGGGACATCTATGGAGGAGGAATCAAGATACTGGAGGGAGAAGTTTCAAGAGGGGGAGGAAAGATCAATCAAAATAATATTCAGATAACCTATTTCCATGCTCAACTATTTGGTTGTGGCTATATCTTACCTATAGCCATGGATCATTTAAAATATGGTTATAGACTGATAGATATATATCCTTTTTCTAGTAGTTTAAACATGGATGTGATAATTTTTATCTTTACCATTCAATTAATTTCAATCCACTAATGACACAACCCACACATGATACCTTTCTATGAAGTTAACGTCATGGTTTTTTCCTTACTCAAAGAATGTGATGAAATGGAACACATTAATAAAGATCTCAAATCCGGAGACTAATACACATGTTCATAGATAATAAGAAACAATGTCACCTAAAACATGTTGTGCTCCTATTGGTGGGACTTCCTATATTGTCTCACCATCTAGAGATCACCAATGGTAAAATTCAAGAGAATAATGAATAATGATTTTGAGTCCTAATAATTTGATAGTTAGACATCTACTATCTGAAATCAATATGATATATCTTGAACCAATATAATATTTTTAAAAATATTTTCATACTATCTAAAGGTTCATATTGTATCCTATTAAATTATACAGTCTTAAGAAATGACATATAATTTATGGATATTATTGTATACATAGTATATTCCAAAATATGATCATGATAAATGTATGTATAGATCATGTATAACTGTCTATATACATGCTATGGTAATCTAAAATCACTAATTATGATGGGTCCCAAAAATCCATTTTTACAACACACCCACTTCAACTATAGAAATCTTGAAAATCATAATTTTTACCTCTTACATGATATGCTAATGTTTCAATTAAGAAATTGAACTTTTCACGGACCTAACACATTTCAACAGTGTTACTATTTTTCTATCAACAGCATTACCTCCATGATTAAGACTTCTAAAGTGATGAATAATGAGTATTCATCATTTGTTAACTATCCAAATTTGTTATCTATTTTAATAAAATTAATATAAACTTCCTAATGATAAAAGGTTTCATACATGGTGTGATAACATGAACTTGAAAAAATCATTTTGTACTTAACACTGCTTCATTAGATACTTCAAAAGAAGAAACATAGTTTGTATTTGTTGTTATGGCTACCACTGGCTTAAATGGTCTTCTCTATTTCATTACCTTTTATTAACTACATTATTAGTTCATATTGATATAATGGAAAACTAATTTGTGTCCACTTAATAGTATTGTTCTTTCTTCACCATAAACTATGTACATATCTTTTTTACTAGATCAACTCAAATTGGAATGTTTTGATAGTTTCCCTTGAGATTCTCTGAGACATAACTGATACTTTCCTACCATTTAGAATTATTCAGAAATATAAATATATATAGTTAATATATAGAAATATGTGATTGATCCATCTACGAAGTATATAGAACTCAAATAAATACTTTAATCTCATATTATTAAAAAAAATAACATCTTTGAGAGATTTATGTCTTCTGAGATTAGTAACATTCCATGAATTTTTCAAACTTATATTTATCAATACCTTTTCTATATATGTGTGTAAAATTGTTCTAAGAAAACCTTATATCTACCTTGGTAGATAATTTCCCCTAGAATGTTGGTTTCTAAATTAATTCATTATTTGGAGATATAAATTCATTTTGGTCTTTACTTATTGTAAGAACTATAGCAGTTTTCCATATCTTACTAGTCATATTTCACATGGAACACTATGTCCCTCCAACTAAAATCATCTAGAAAAATGTAGGGAATTAATTCCAAATTTAAATTCTGTGATCTTGATACTTACTTAAATTATAAACTATATTTCAGTAACATTCACCCTATATTGGAATTTTATAGTTTCACCATCTTTATCTGGTTGTGACATATAGACGACTTCCATGATTGGTGGTATTGACATCCAATTCAAAACAAATCCTAGAATGTATATATCATAATTATAATGATAATGAATTTGAGCATATTGAAAAAAAATTATAAATCAATCATTATTGATAGAACTCTTTTAAAGTCCTTGTACTGTTTCAACTGAATACCCACAACATTATTGTAAAAAATAATCCCCATCAATTTTATACATGGTATCCATTTTTTAATTTCAATTTTGTTTTCAATATTAATTAATTTCCATATAATCCTTACTTTTATGATTTTCTATTATCATTTAATATGTGATCATCGACCGTGGATAATATAAAATATCACCATGATTTTATAATTCTTATGAATTATTTTTCATTAGAATATTCCCTTTCCACAAGTTATTTTTGAAATAATTCTTATTCCAACAATTTCGGCATCTCTAGAAATGTCTAAACACAAGACAATATTTCCCCTACTATCTCAATTATATTTTTGGATCCTTTTATTGAAATATAGTCTATAAAATGAATATTAATTTTCTATCATTGGTATTATTTTATTATCCTTCAATGAATTTAGGAGACTTACATTATATAGATATTCTTTTATTTATTCTGGTTTGTGTATATCCTTAAAAAACAATCTACATAAAAACACGTGTTATTATGAAATAATGGACTTCCATCATACTATATATCATATAATATCCTTTTCTAAGATAAATGGATTTTTTTGGATAACACCGATATTTTTGATGCACATCTTAAAAAATGGATGTGTCTTTAACAGATGTATTTTGAAACATTGAAACTCCTTTTAGTTACTTCAAAACATTCATGTGTATAAGGATATTTTAATTTTTGAATTAATCCTCACTATATTATTTTGAAAAAATTTAATAGGTATGACACATCATCCATCCTCCTTATGGTCATCATATATTTTATTTGGATATTGTAATGTGTGTTTTGGAATCACTCCATGCTACATTATTTTGATCAAAGAAGTCTAGGTCAAGATATTTTCTTCACACTTACCCTAATTAAATCATATGTTATAGACAAGAATATATCATATTTTACACTCACATTCCTTAAACAAATATAAATTAATCTTATGATATCTATTTACCAATAGCATTACCTTGAAATAGTGCATTCACTCTACCTAAACAAATTTTGAAATATTTATGGATTAACTTTTTTCAAAAGTATTAATTGTTTAAAATAAGAATATAAGTGTTTTTAAAATACCTAATTTTATTATCTAAATAGCTTCTAAAACCAAACATTTTCTATCCTTGAAAACAATTCAATTTTCCATAACAATGATTCTATTTCCACAACAAAGGTACATAATTCTCATATTTTTTATTACTCATGTACTCCTAATCATTTATATATCATTAAAGTGTTGTTTGAGTTGTTGATGCCAAAAAACATCCTTCCATAAAATGAATAATGTGTACTTGTTTCCAAATTTCATGTGAGATAATGAGTTTAGTTATAATTAATAAAAGTTCTACTAGAATCATTCACTTTGAAATTAGATGTTTTGTGCTTATCAGTGATTAATTAGGTACTAACATTTCTAAGACACTTGGATAACGTGAATTACATCATGAAATGTGTGTACAGATACATGGTTATTGTATTTAAATAAACATATATTACTGGAATATTTTATTCAATACGAAAAAAGTATTACATTATAATTATATAAAAATTATTAATATAATTGATGAAGAAGTGACTATTAGCTTCTTCATTTCACCTCATTTCATTAAAATTCATATAGTTTTATTTCATGATATAAAAAGAATATAACCTCATATATGATAACCAAACTCCTTTCATTTAAGGACATTGTGATGGTACAATTTTATGTTATACTTTTCATTAACCTTTTTACAATTTCATTCAACTATTTCACCGTATGAATTATAAACATCATTCAGTTCACAATAACATGGTGGACCTTACCCAAAATATAAGGATGATTATCTCAATAACTATGATTTTTTAATCTTTAAAATTTAGGATTGTATGGTTGAATATGTTTTTACATTGGGATGTGTTGATATATCATAATCCATATTTCATATGTACACGTCTCCAGTGTAATCATTGCCCATTCCTATCTCACTTCACTTTCTCCGCGAAATCTAATCAGAGGTGAGACTACATGTGAAATAATACGTATCAAGATATTTTATACATAACTTACATCATACATTCATGAATTAATTATGAAATATTCATAATTTATGTCTTATATGATCCTCCAATATGCATTATTTTCACCATGGATTACTGAAGTTTCATAATAGGTATGTGGACACCATAACCATGAATTTCAAATACGATAGTAATTTTCAAAAATGAATATATTAATCTTGTAAACTCACAGTGGGTTGGACATGTTATTTTTCAAATTATTATCATACTTTACTTGTGTTATTATATGTAATTTATTAGATTAATATAATCTATCATATCATAATTTTATCTTTATTTGAGATTTATACATTAATGACTAGTTACTAAAGTCAATAAATTTCTCCCACTATTTTATTGAACTCTATAAACCCTATTTACTATAATCAAAATACTATGCCTCTTGATTTTTCTAGTGAAAAGGATCCCTGACACATCCCCTCAAAATCTACAGGATATGGCTACACCACTGCTTGGAATGTTAAAGGTAAATATTTGACTGGCCAACCACATTTATGTGTGTCTCCTTAAACTATTGAGTGAAGTCATAACATCTAAAATATTATATATGATTTACCGAAGAATTTTTTATTAAGTATTAAAATTAACATATGGATGCTAGTTTTCTTCCAAATTTATTTAATTCAACCCACCACTATCAGAAAAAAATTCAAGTTGAAAGAGTAACCTTTACATTTTCTTGATGAGCACACTATATACAATTTTTTATCAAATTCAAAGGTTGGAAAAAATTTGTTACTTAATATTTCATTATGATTTTTTAATAACAATATAATTCATAATGGAAAAAAATTACATGACTGGTATTGAGAATAAAATATTATTTTTTTCTCTTTAAACATAATTTATCTGCTGTGACCTTGGGGAAGAATACCAAAGTTGATTCTTGACTCATAATGAAATTCCTTCGTGGTTTGTTATAACTACTTATCATCTATATTATGCCTCAACATAGTGTGGTATGTGACATATAATTTCATCATAAAAATTAGAATATACTCATAAGCATGCAAGGGTGTCTTAAAATTCACGATATAGATATAGGTAATGATTGACGTGATGGAACATATACATATTGAATAAAAAATGATGTTGTTATTGTAATATTTTTAAAATAATCTATTACATATATCACACACAATTAAACAATTAACTAAGTAAATTAAAATATACACAAGGTCAGATAATGCTGACGACTAGTATACAATTATATTAAATGTCTCATTAAATTTAATTCAAATAAATTTAATATATGGTGAATCTAAATAATATTAGATGAATTATATAAATTCAAATGATTTAATTTAATTCTATCTAACTATTAAAATAATTTTTCATTATAAACAAAAAATAATTAAAAATTTTAATTTTGTTAAATAAATAAAATTTAATTTATTCAGAATAAAAATTATTATTTTATAATCCAAAATTAATAAATTATATTTTATAATTGTATTTTAGAATAAAAATGTCCGAGAAAAACTTACCACGACTAATTTCATTTCAGGTTGGACCTACGTATACCCATTCAAGTCCTAAAAGATCCTATTCTGGGATACATTGGTCTAAGAAGACCCACAATGACCCATTTTTGGTCGGACAAACCCACCCTGGATCATTTTGGGTGAGAATAACCTGGTTGGGTTCAGATCAGGGTAACGAATTAAACACTGGGGGTTTGCCTGGGTGATCCGAACGCACCACATATTACTAGAGGAGAACAAATCTGGAAGTTTATGCCATGAATTCCATGGTTGGTGTCCAGCTTAATATTGTTTCTAATGTGTAGTGAAGTAGAGGGAATCTATCATCTCATTCAGAATAGAAGAGGTGTTTGTTGGCCACTAGCCTAATCTAAAACCGGTACTGTTAAGGTGATAAAAAATAAAAATGTGACTCAATGAGGGGATGCATTCCTGGGTTTCCTTGAAGGATGTTTTTATGTTGGGGTGCATCATAAGGATTGAAAATCTATTGTGGTTCAAATTGATACTAGCGAAGGTTGTTTTCATCATATTTTCATGGTGGATATTGAAAACTATTATTGGGAGGTATGATCATTGGATGAAATGATGATGCATGGAGGAAGAGGTCACCGAGGGATCAGATTGAGTGATGGTCAGTCCTAGATTTGATTGTTGATTGAAAAATCAAAGAAGGAGGGTTTGTGGGGTACCAATGGGCTACAGAGTTTGACACAATTAAGGTTGGATTATTTATAGGGAGGTCACAGGGGAGGTTCGTCTTTAGTTCCAAGATGTGGACAGTAGCTGAACTAGGTTATAAATATGGACTCCTCTTGAATATTAGCCCCGAAATCGATTTTTTTTAAAATATTACATAATAATAAAAATGACCCTCCAAACACCATTATTTTATCCTATATAATAAATTAACACCAGCCAACCTATCTTTATCTAAACATTTTTTAAATATATCATATTTGTTTTCCATTGTTAAAAACAATGCATTCTTCACAAATGTCAAAACCACTATTGGAATACACTGAAAATTTATATTTTCATTTAAAAATATATTTTTCAAATTACCACCATAGTGGAATATTCAATTGGCAAAAATATATCAATTCAACCAAAAGTATTCCACTTATTGTTCTATACATGAACACAATTACATCACCAAATTCCATTCAGTAAAAGAAATACAGATATGAATATATGTGTGTACATGTGTTATTAAATTTTTTAACCAAAAAACAATGGAATTTGATCCATGAATGTTTTTTCTGATAACCATAATAGTCCCCTTCATGCTTGTATTGAAGAATGTTATGAACCATTGGGACTGTGAAAAAATCTTCCACTTAATTTAATGAAAATTATTTTTTCTTGGCTAAAATAATTCAAGAGTTTATTCAAAAACCAATTTATAGTACTAGGGCGTATTGTGGAAGCTGTTGGTCTATGGATTTTAAGAATTTTCATTATTTGAGAAATGAATCTATGTCATCAATAATATTCAAGCCCAGATAGAGGTCCAAAGATATCACATGAATTTAATAAGTAGAAAAATAAATAAAAGTCTAATTCCTCTGATTCATCTACGCTTTTGTCTATAGTTCGTCACCTATGATCATTACTCAATGCATACGAAGCCGAACCCATCTAGATCATTCAAAAATTTCCAAAGAATATGTATAAAAACTTCTTGTAGAATTTCTGGTGCTATTATATAGCTCCAACTATCCTTTTGATGTCATGATGATCACCTTGATCCATTACCATCGAATCATTAAATCCATTAATGGACTAATTACTCAAATAGATACTTTCTATCTCTAGAACGCATGATGGTACAAAATTTATAAGCCCATTGGCTTGAATATTCAATGGGATTATTTTGTCTTTCTTCTTATATATTTGGAGGTTCAATGACCAATAAAGGGTACAATGAGCCACCATAAATAAAATAGCCATTAAATAACTAGTAAATGACTCGTTATAATGAAATTAGTACATAATTAATAAAATTTATATTTTATTTACTCATTTTAATTTATTATTCGGTAAATCATGATTCATTACCTTGACTAAAAATTTCCAATGGTTCTATATAAACCCATAGTATTATAATATTATTCATTCGTATAATATTTTTCATGTATCCAATACGTACCTCATGAATACTTTTAATAAATAATTTGAAGCCAATTATTCTATAATAAAATATAAATGAGTATAATTATTCCTTTGTTATCCGTTACATGGACAACTCTAAGAACACATGGGGACCACCATGTCTATTATTCATATTCGTCAAAAATTGTAAAATCATGATTACACTATTGTGTTTTCTCTCTAGGAACTTATCTCGATTGTAGTGAATAATCTTTATAAAGAAATGTTAGAGTATAGAAAACCATAAATGTCCCTAATGTGATTTGGAATATTTGTATAAAAGAAAATCATTCTGCTAACAGACTCAGTGTTAGAAAATTTCTATTTCTCCAAAAATCTCCTAAATAAGAATGCACACTCATGTCATCATCCATTATTGCTTTATTATTTTATGATATAACTAGAAAGGCATACCACAAACTACCATAGATAATGATTTATAAAGGTACTAACATCCTTATCAATAGTACATGAGATGTAATTCACCAAATTTGAATGAAATAATATTATCTTCACTATTTAACTGATGCCTTACTACAATGACACACCCTTTACAAGCTACCATTCCATGACATCAATGTCGTTTTTTCCTTGTACGAAAGTACACAATCAAAAAGAACAAACTGATAATGAACTTATATTAAGTGACTAACACAAATGTCCATAGATATAAACAACCAATGATAGCTCAAACAAGTGGTTCTTCTATTGGAGTGTCTATCCTCAACATATCACAAACTAAAGATCGCCAATTAAGAACTTCATGAGAGTATGTCTTAGTGATTATGATCCCCCACTATCCAATATTTAGAAATATAGTATTTCTAGTTTGTATTATGT
This sequence comes from Viscum album, assembly GCA_963277665.1. Taxonomy (NCBI): domain Eukaryota; kingdom Viridiplantae; phylum Streptophyta; class Magnoliopsida; order Santalales; family Viscaceae; genus Viscum; species Viscum album. The sequence continues at coordinate 31,068,101 of OY728162.1, read as the reverse complement.
ATCCATGCAATTTGAAAAATATTTAAGATTAATTTCATTATTTCTTAATGTTCAAATTATATAATAGGAACTGATATAACCTTATGATATGAAAAATAATATGTGGATATTAAAATTTAAATAGTTAATGACAAAATATAAACACTATAATTATAGGTATACATCAAATAGAAATAATTGTATACAAGTTGTGGATATAAAAAACATATAATATTTGGTCTAGGGAACCAAATTTGACAACATAAAAAACTCATAAATAAAATTTGAAACATTATAAATTATTATAAATCATCCAATAAATAATAATTAAGGACATATTAATTTTACACATTGCAAGAGGAATGAATATGAGAAGTTCTATTATGAAACATATTCAAACGCTTAATGCTATAACCACTTTTCTGTATTGTAAAATTCATATAGTAAATGAATATTTATAAAAAAATATAGAAGAAAATAAATATGAGTAAGATGAATCATTAATTTATTAATATATATATTTTTGTAATATACGATGAAAATTCTATTAGCGGAATTTAGGGCATGAGGTATGGGTTTCTAAATATCCAATTCATCTCCTAGAGTAATGGTTTTTAATATGCAGCTAATTTCCATTATGAGATCTGTCTACTCCCAATTTGAGATGTTATACCATTTTTTTAAAAGGTTGGGGCCGAAGCCACATTTTTATTATTAAATCAAAGAAAATTCCTCTTTTAACTGGGTAGAGGGAAACCCATTACATAGCCTGAAGGCCCAGTGGGCTTGTAGCCCCTTACATAGCCCGTAGGCCCAAATTCTAAGGCCAATTCACATTCTGTGAATAGTAACCTACTGCTACAGTACCGCACAGTATCGCCACCACTACAGTGCCCTGCCGCCGCTACAGTGACCTGCCGCTGCTATAGTACCCACTGATGAACAGTGCCGCCACTTCTACAGTACTGCTACAGTACTGCTACAGTACCTGGTCCCCATGGGTTTTGAACCCCCATTTTCCATGTAGTAATACGGGGTGCTTACCACTAAGCCAAACCCCAACTACAATTTGAGATGTTATAACATGAAATTATTTTATTCATTGTATTTTAAGATCATGATAAATAATTTTTTTAATGAGGTTGTTATTGAATTCTTACCTAATCTATTAGTGGGGTTTTTCATATCAATTTTCATTCTTTGGGATTCATTTTGTGATCACCAGGTATTTTAATTTGTGTGGTGACTGAATTTACATGGAATAAATTTTCCATTATACTCATTAAATTTAATGTAGTTAAATGTTAATATTTTTTATCCCTTCTTAATAATATTTTAATTCAATAGTTACCTTTTCCATGGTGGAAATGTCATTCTATGTATTTATAAAGTAAAATATTCTCTTATTTCATAGAAAATACATCGATATATTTATATTGGAATGTGGATGTGGATGTGGAAACAATGAACCTATGGGCAACAAACATGAAAATGGGTTGCCGAGTATTAACTAAATCACCACCCTCATAAATGATGAGTTGTCTGATGACTACACAAATAAAGAGACACTCTTTTGGATTTTCTTTTGAATATTTAGATGACCTTTGCAATCCATAATTATGGATTTTTACTACCATTAACTCGGTATCCTAAAAAATATATTAAATCCAAATATTATCTTCCATGGAAAACCTATAACATATTATGTACCCTCTCCACTATATTTCATGGTACTTCTTGATTCTTTGATGATACCTTATAGATAATAGTTTTATTAATGTATTTTATCTTATATATCCACATTATTATATTTAATATGGATGTATTCTATATTTATGATTCTCATTATACTGATAGACACATGTTGATCAGAAATGGGATCCGTAGAAAATTGTACAAAATGACTTCATTATTGTTATGAAGAACTCATTGAACTAAATCAAGATACAGTATTGTACTAACATTATATATCCCCTTGATCCATTGATACCTCTCATGTGACCAAACATGTCTGATTTTGGTGTATGCATCTTCCCATTAAAAGATAATGACATAAACATAGTCCGAATTACAAGTAAATTTTCATGGAATAAAGCCTTTAAATCATGTTTTTTATTTTAGACATTATCCATTCCATCAATAAGAGATCCAAAATTATTATATTCATGTTTTTATTTATTCTCATAGGTATGGAATATCAAATGTTTTAGTTAATTTTGGATTCATGTTCATCATTTATTTATATTATTTAAATTATTCTATGATTGTATTACATAATATTTTTTTGTACACTACTCATTATTGAGTTTTTGAGATCACCCTTTTTTTATTCCTTTTCACTAGGAATAATGCAGGAGTATTATGTGTTGTCATTAGGGTTATGATGGATGGATTACTCATGTTTAAAAAATATATGAATGTTTTATTTTCATTTTTTAAGTGTAATATATGTCTCTATCTTGTAATATATTAATATTTATATGTTAAATAATTTTGGAACTCCTGTTCATTTTACCAATAATTTAATATTACTACGGACTCTAGGTTTCTAGACTCGGGGATGTTCAAAATGAATGGATTATTGGTGAGCGGTAGTGAATGATTTTGGTGACTAGTTTTTTTAATTTTTTGACCACATAATTTATATTTATATTGTTTTAGGAGAAAAATGGTTGATAGGTTTCTCACATAAGTGAGGATTAGGATAGGATAAAGGGTGGTTATTATTAGGGCTCCTACGGGTCACATTTAGATGAGGTTTCATGGTTGTAGGTTATGAAAAAATATCTTTTAAAATTCCATGTGGTTAGTATTGGTTCATGTTTGACCACATATAGTTACAATTTCATTGAATCAATGGAATAATTCAGATCAAATGGAGATAGTGGAGGATCAACATCATATACATTCTCTACTCTATAGTATGTGGAGATGATGTGAGATCAGGATAAAATTATAGAGAGATTGACCAGATAGAAGGAAGAGTGTAAACAAAAATAGTAACACTAGATATTCCTTTAGTACCATCAAAAATAGTATATTATTGAGTTAATGTGCTGACATACATATGGTTTTGTGATGGATTATCCACCACTAGATAGAGATGATCCACCACGTCATTATTAATATTATTGGTATATTTGTGCTTATTTACATTTTATATAACTAATTTTATATGATTATTTAGTTGTTCCTTATTTTTATTGAAATATTTTTTTATTTTTTTATATTAATGAGTTATCTTTTGATAGATGCCCAAATATTTCATTATCAAATATTTTTGAGGGATTATATATTTCAGTATAGAAAAGTATATAGTGGTGTATTTTTGATTGAATAGATAATCCATAATAAATAATTTATTAGAAATCTATTTAAGGTGGCTCCATTGTTAATACTATTATTAGTGTTATGGTCCTATGAAATGATGTATATGTGAAATATTACCATCATAAATATCTTTTTTGATTGAATTACATCACAAATAACCCACAAAAAGACCAACATTGTTTTAGTGGTTCGTGGTAGTGGGGGGTGATGAATTATGACTAGTAGAACCACTTGTAATATGACTAGGTTGATGATGTGATATGACTAGTAAGGATCATATCATAAAATACAAGTGGTTGTTTCTAGCTAGTATGATCGAAAGAGCAATGGAAATGAAAAAAAAATTTAGTAGACACTCTAACATCATAGAATTCCAATGAGTAATAAAGGGGTAGCATGCCATTATAACAACGGTGAAACACTACATGATAGAATTGATAGGAGGTAAATCATTCACCAATTATATTCATCTCAATGTATAAAATGGAGGCATATATGTAACTAGAGATACCTCCTTCAAGGGACTTAAATAAACATTTTATAGGACTCTGGAAATTAAAAATTTTAACCTTCATTCCACTAATAGATAATAAAGTGGTCCAACTGGATTATGTTATTCAATGTGGGAAGGGATAATCCTTGACCCACTAGGGTTCCTAGGTGGTTTTTTTATGTTTATTAAGCCATCTACCTATAATAATGTAAGGTTCATATTTGATGGATGAATGATGCACAGGTGGATGGCTGGGCCTTGGTGTTGAAGGGTGAGGCATCCTCTAATACATCCTTACCCAAAATTCAATGAATTTGGGGGCTCACCATAGTTACAATGTCAACCCATATTAATGCATATGGAAAGGGGTAAAATTCAAGGTATGTTTGTTGGGGTTGGGGGATTTCTTGGCCCTTTATTGTTGCTGAAGTGGGTGGGAACATAGCTAGGGGTGCAGATCTAGGTGTACACTGACACAAGGTGGTGAGTAGCCCATGGTGTAGGAAGGGGTCCTTTTTGACTGGATGAAGGGGTATTTAGGCCATCAAATGGTGGACCTTCTACCATAAATAATTTCTAATGGGCTATATATTGAGTGGGTCAATTCTTGTGGAGTGATATATCCTTATTATTCAAGGGGGTGTGTCACATTTGTTTTCTTATGACCCCCATGACTTTATATATATATATATATATTTGTTTTTATATGTTTGTTTTCCTATAATTATTGATTTAAATAAAATATGATTAAATATATAAACTTAATTAACGAATATATATATTTATATATTAAATTTAATTGAAAATATACCTAATAAATCTTAAATATCAATATGTATATTTATCATAATATGTTTAAATGTGAATGAAAATATTTATTTACTAAATTAATATATATATATATATATATTACATTTAAAAAAATAGAGAATGATGAAAATATCCAATAATAATTTCTATAATTTAATTAATCAATATAATATTTCTCTTATATATAATCAATAATATATTATAAATTTTATAAAATCTATATATAATAAAACATATAATAGAAATACATAATTATATTCAATTAAAGTTTTTAATATTTTTACAAAATAATTATATATATTATATTTTATTATATTTTATTATATTATACATAATTACTTAAAATATTACATTTATATAATTAATTTTATTTAAAATATACTATTCATAATAATTTTGTAAATTTAATTTATCAAAACACTGTAAATTCCTCGTCCGCAATATCCCTGAGCCATCACCTTATAATAATACATTAGTACCATGAACAAGTGTTTTCATCCCAAATGACCAAATAGAATAGTAGCTTTGGAAATCCAGATACATTCATATGTTTTTCATTAGAACTTAAATGGAAAAAACAACAATATAACTTAATTAGAGAGACCCATAATCTCATATATTATCTCTGTAAGTCATTTGTAATATACATATTCATATCCCGGAGAAAAATTAAAATATAAAAGGTGTGAGTTTAGATGCTCAGTAAGGGTAAACAATACAACATAATCTAAAAAATACATAAACAATAACTAAAGTTGAATTCTACAAAAATGTAATATTTACCATAATATGGAAGGAGTAAATGGTGAGTAAATAATGCCATATAAATAATAACCTTATAATTAATCATAAACCTAGACACTATACTATATAAATAATAACATGGATTTTCAATTAGTAATATCATAATGATAAGTAGATAACTTTGTACATGATAAACATATTGTCATGGCTTCAGTCATGACACCATACATAATGGGTAAAAACCCTGATCTAGTTTGTCTCATGAGACCCACTGATGCATAAAGGGGATATATAAGTTCTGACTAATCACTTACTAAGTCCAATTCACTTCTCATATGAATGGGATGAAACTTTAGTCAATATATACATTCATATCGAAGCTAGCATATAAAATATAAATAACTTTCTCAAAAAAAATTAACGCAATAATAAACCATCGAGATTAATATGGAGAATGGTATCAAGATATTACATCCCCATTAGAACTAATAAAAATCAATTAAATAGTGTATATTATATGACATCATAAAATACTAATCCCAATTATGTTTAAGATTCAACAAAGGGAGTTGAAATTTTTGAATATACTCCAATAAAACCATCGAGGAATTATGGAGAGAAATGAAATTTATTACTTTGTAAAAAGATTTCTTTTGAAAAAATATATGATTAAAAAAGTGAAATAATATATATTTTATTAATAAAATATTTTTTAGTAATATATTGTTTTTTAAAATATGTTATGTTCTGTACATAAAATGGGTTCGAAATTGTAATGTTCCCCTTAATCGTGAAGGATTGAGAAATGATTCATATATAACATATAAATACACATAAAATATTAAAGGATTCAACTATGTACTTATTTTTATAACATTAAAATATAATTCAATAGTATTACATTACAATAGGTAAGAATTTTATTGGGGGTTAAGAGAGAGAAAGCGTTACTGTAATGAAAAATGGAGGTTCGGGAATAAACCGTTATCACTTTTAATCCATCGAATAATATCACTTTAAAATTAATAATCATAAAATGAATCATTTAATAACATGAACATAAATTTATGCATGATATTATACACTAATTTGACATATAAACACACCACACATAATAAATAGTGTTGAATAAGTCATATCTCACTAAAATAAATGCGAGATGAGAAAACCCTTACCTTATGTCTGAACGAGTTCTACGCATGTATGAAATGTCCTGGATAATGTAATTGGATTTTAGAAATAATTATTTCAGAACCTATTTAATATTTATTTAATTTATAATGATTTTATTTTTTTAATTTATGTCCTTCTTGATGAGTTTTTTGGTTTAATTATGTCATTCGAGAGTGTTTATTTGCTTGGTTTTCAGGATCGGTTTACTTGTACAAATACATGGAAAACCATGTAAAAGGAAAATAGTTATCCAAAATTGAAATTATATTTTATTAATGAACATCCATAATATTAAATGGTTTTATATTTAATTCATTTATATTTTTTGAGGTTTAATCATTGGAGAAAACATTAGTGATAATCGTTTAGATTATTTTGGCAGTTTTTGATTATCAAGAACATGTTTGGTTTTATTAATTAATATTATTTATATATTATTTGGTTAAATATATTTGAATAATTTTTAATATAACTATTGAAGTGTGTTTCAACCATATTAAATGTTTTTATGACCATCCTTGAATGAGTTAATGGAAAATGAAAACACCTCATCCACGATGGTGGTAAATCAACAAATCGTAGACGATGCTAAATTTTTATAATAATAGTGAGAAGAAAGGATAATTGATGTGAGATTTTACATTTAAATAATAAAATTATACTAATTATTATATATCATAGGTTTTTTGTTTTTTTAAAGTGGATATTTACATAGGATATGAAAATAAATGAAAATGAATGAAATTTAAGGTGAAGGATTAAGGGTTTTACCTCTTGAATTTTTATCATTGAGAATCTCCTTAAGGGGTTTGGGATTGGAAATTTGGTGAGAGAAAATGATCTTGTGAATGTGATAGATACATGGTAATAGGATTTGGTAAAATTTAATAATCATTAGGGATTTTTATGTTTGATATGAATAGGCGGTGTGGGTTGTTTTTATAGTGCAAGAGGGGGAATTTTATGAATATTTTATTCATTGGATTATTATTTTCACACAACACTATGAATTTTTTTATTTCAATAAATTAATAAATTTAATATATACATTATGTTAGAAATTATGGCCACTTATATCATACATGAATAAATCACGACTCAATAATTCATTTATTTTCTTATGATGTTATATACTATAAATTGTCATATTTAACTATTCATTGAAAATTAAACTCATTTAGAAAAAGACCAAAAATTCTCCATAAAACTTTTCCAATGTGTAGAATTAAAAACTGAAAATTATATTATTAATATGTATTTATATATATAATAATGTTATTTTTTAATTGAATTCATTATATATTCGAAAAATTCCAGTTTTAAAACTGTAATTGATTTTATAACACTTTGAAAATTTGATTGAGGTATGAGAAAAATATATTATATTAATAAGAAAAAAATATTAATTTATGAGTATATTTTATGAAATTATATCTTCTTATTTATCAATACAATAATTATAAAATTGTAATGAATCAATTATATTTCATAAAAATGATAATAATTCATTTATCTTTTTTTAAAACATTTATTTACATATTCCTTGATATAAAAATACCATATTTTTATTTATAATATACCCATATATTATTCATACATTCATAGTCAAGGATACTATTCTATTTCATAATTCACTATTTATAAAGGTAACATTACTACTCCAAAGGTCATGTTACTATTCTATTGCTATAATTTCATTAACTTTTATTAATATCTCTTATTTCATTAAATTTTATTTTATAATGTTTTTATTGTATTTTATAAGTGATTATATTTGATTTATAGTATATGAAATACAAATAAGAAGGGAAAATTCATTGATAGAATTATGGGTTTCAACATTCTTGACGCATATAAAATTGAATCCTCACAATTTGAAATTGAACATAAAAATTCAATGGTTTGTTCTTGATAATTACTTTAAGGGAAACCCACACTGAAAACATGGTTAATAAAATATCTTCATAATAATAGGGAAAGGGAAATGAAAAGGTCACCACAAAACTAGGATTTAATGTAGGAAATCAGTACTATATTGAAATATCATAGACATGTATTAAAATGTATCAATAAAGTTATTATGGAGAGTGATAGAGAACACAACCATTATAATTTTAACCATAAAAAGTTTAAATCTTGTGATAATTTTTAACACCATTGATTTCACAAAAATACATGTAAATGGATCACATTTTTTCCCAAAATCATTTTCTTAGAGTTGACAGACTCTTTTAAAATCTTGATATGAACATGATAAAGTCAACTTACTGGATTAATTTCTATGTAACAATTATAATATCATCCATTGGTTATGATTTTATATATTTTCACATCATCCCTTAAATATAAAAATTAATATTCAAGAATAATTATTCAGGAATGAAGAACATTTAAAAAATCTTGTGGTCAATAAGTTATCTTATTGACCATTAAATGTTTTTTTGAAACCAAGAAGGTTAGAATATGTTATCAATGGAATATAATATCCAAAGTTTTAACTTGATACATTCCAGAAGTAGTTAATTGTTAGAATCATATAAAATATTTATTTCCAAATTTAGTGAAGTAAATAAAAAGGAAGTTCACTAAAATTCTAAAATCGACTAAACGTAATGTTCTCTAATTAATGTATCTCTTAATCCCACATATCAAAAATATAAATATATTGACACCAAAAAACATTAATAAAAACATGAATGCTTATATATACATAATAAAGAAGTATTCTGGTAAAATCTTTATATATATCATGATTCATATAACTTGAGTATCATAATCTTTGAATTGAAAATCACAGATACATTAATAATTACACTTTAACTGTAGTTATAGTATAAGATCTAACTTGATCCCTTTTATTTTTATGATCTATATTTCCTTAGAACTTTGTGAATTAATTTTAATATTTCCCCAAAGCTTTACATTTGAATCATTCAACATTTATAGCTTCATTATTTCCCTTACATTCATGAGCATGGTTTCCTTTCACTCCACATATGTGACAAAATCTTATTCCCTTTAGGTATGTACTTGGTTTTTTCATTATATAATTATCACTTGTGGGAAACTATATCATTCCCTTTTTTACATTATCCATATCCAGCTCCATCATTCTTTTATTCTCTTATTTTTCCCTTAATGCCATAATACATAGTAAAATCTTTCTCTATTTTTATAGAACATGAGAAAATATCCTTGTATGATGGGAAAGTTATGGAAACTAGTGGCCTTTATAGAATTGGAATAAGTCCATAAAAAAAATGGTCAATCTTTCTCCTTGGACTATGCATGTATTCTACATAACTCTTTTCTAACATTGCAAATTTGGATTCACACATAGAATTTTTTTCATCCTCTTTCTACATTAGAATCATGAATTTCTTCTGTATAAATGATAATGGTTCATGAGTATAATATTATTCCATGAAAAGTTCATTAAAATATAACTATTTCCTTTTTTCTAATTTATTATCCATACTTTGTGTTTTGAATTAATTTCCACCCATTATCTTCATCACTTGAGAGGCGATAAACTTCTAGGAAAACCATGATTGTTTCACTAATTCGCAATACAAGAAATATCTACTCTAAATAACTCGTACACTGCTAAACTAGAAATGGGTGTGTATTCCTATTGAATAATGGAGCTTATTATCTCATGAGGATGTATAAAATTTGAACCCCACATTGTGGATCAGGGTGCACAGTGTGTGTATGTTTATTATTCCAAACATTAGTCAGTTATCCTAATATAGTTATACTTTCACCGCACTCATTGCAGCTCCATTTGAATCATCATTATCATTCATGGGAGGGAAATACCAACATATAATATGTGCTTTGATAAGATTTAGATTCTGTAAACTAGTATACATTTATAATAAATTTCATACAATAACTTACATTATGAGTCATAATTTATAATTTTCATCATGAAAAACACATAACATAAATAAAAAATTTATGCATAGCTAATCTTATATAGAAAAAAATGTTTTTTTTTTGAGGAAATGGATACTTTTAAATCCTCTATAATTGTATTTTATAGGAAATTTTAATTATCTTAAGTGAATCACCTCAGCGATTCAAACCAGTTTCATAGAAAGGAATGTAGTCATATACGAGTTTATGCCGAGTCAAACCCAACTCTCATTGTGATAGTTGTTACCACTAGGTACACCGTTTCTAGAACAAAATACACTTGTAGTATCTAGAAATGTATATATTTTTTTGGAAGACCCACATAATCTATTTCATACCAAATTTTCATTACCTCCTTATAAGAATATCATCAAATTATATCTTAAGGTTATGTTCCCTAATAAGTTATTCTAAATCCAGTTTCCAATGTTATGATTAAATTTTCTCGGATGACAACTATAAAGACCCTTACCCGAGTATCCGAGATTCAATACCTAATATTAATAATGTGGTACAAAGAACAAGTGTTTTAATCAAAAAGAAATAAATTATTTTTGATTCATTTGAAAACCAGGTACATACATAAGTATTACAGTACAACTTGAAAAAACAAATCAACATAGAAATCCATTCGAAACACCCATAAACTTCTATATTATCCCTACAAGTCATTTATAATATAAATTTCTCAAATTGGAGGAAAAAACACATAAAAAATAGGAGAGATAATATGCTCATTAAGGGTAAATAATTCAACATAACCTATTATAAAAATAATCATTAAGGCAACATGAATTCCATCAAACCATATTCTTTAGCATAATATGGCTACAGTAAAAGATGAATAAATAATTAAATATATATAATCAAATGAGAATGAAACTTAACCATGTAAATTACAATATTTGAAAAATTTAATGTAATTTTAATTTATAATATCATAATTATGAAATGCATAATTTCATATATAAAAACAAACCATCAATGATTCGACCAAGACACCATAAATAATTCGTAAAAACGTAGAATAATTTGTCTCATGAGTCCAACTGATACATCGATGGGATATAGTGGCCCACACATATTACTTACTAAGTCCAGTTAAATCCTAAATTAATATTTGTGGAAAAATAATAAACATATACATTCACATTTAATTTAGAATATGAAATGTAAATAACTTTCCAAAAACAATAAAAATATTCATAAACTGTCGAGAATAATATGTAGAATGGTATAAATATAGTACATACCCAAAAAAATATATCATAAACTATTGAATAAAATATTTTATATGAAAATATAAAATATTAATCCCATTAAATCTTAAGTCTCAACTACGTTATTTGAAATAGACGCAAATACACTAATAAAAGCATTGAGGATTTTCTTTGGGAAATAACCTTTTTTATTTGGTAAAGAAGAGTTATTTTAGAAAAATATATTCATAAATCTATAAATGAAATAAGGGTTTTTATCTTTATAAATGTTTTTTTAAAAATAATATTTTTTTCATAAAATATATTATAGAGTGTATATAAAAATGGGTAAGAAATTTGGAATTTCCCATTAACCGGGCTTGTTTATCGGGAATAATTTTAAAAGATTCCATATAGGAAATGTAACTACCCATAAAATAAAGAAGTATTATTCTATTTAAAACTATATAGAACATTCATATTAAATTTAAAAGGATTAAAAAATATAATTATGAAATATATTGAGTTATGGAGAGAGAAATAGTAACCTGAATAGAAAATCGATGTTCGAAGAGAAACCCTTACCACTTTCTAATCAATTGAATTAGGTTCCCCAATAAATTAATAATAATAAATTAAACATTTAATACCATTATAAAAAAGAAATTAAAGATTTTATATATAAATGGACAGAATATATACATAACACATAATAAATATAGGTTAATAAAGCTATTCTCATATAAATAAATGTGAAATCAAAAAACCCCTTACCTAATGTATGAAATTGTTCTTCACCAGTACTTATCATCCTAGATAATGAAATTTGATTCATTAATAAATTAGTTCCAAACCTATTAAATAAATATTTTATTTATTATGATTTTATTATGTTCATTTATGGCCTTTTTAATTATTTATATGATTTAATTTCATCATTATGTGGTGTTCTTTTCCATCATTTTCTTGATCAGTTTACTTGCATACATGTTTGGAAAATCAAATAAAATGAGAAGGATTGTCCAAAAATGAAATTTTAATTTTTTATTGAACTTACCTAATATAAAATGGTTACATATTTCATTAGGGTATATTTTATTAGAATTAATCACTAAGAGAAAATTATAGTTATTTCCCCTATATTATTTTGGGGTTTTTGTATCATCAGAGACTAGTTTTGTTTTTTTAATTAATATTATGTATATAAACTGGTTCCAGAACATTGAATAATTTTTTATTTCAATATTATAATCTTATAAACACATAAATAATATATTCATGACCTTCCATGATGGAGGTAATGGAAAATCAAATAACATCATTCATGATACAGGTAAATCAACACATTAGAGACAATGGTTTCATTTTTAGAATAAATGATGGAAGAGAAGAAACATGATTATTTTTTTCCATTAAAATAAAAATATTATAGTATATATAATATTTTGGATTTATCATTATTTTCTAGATAGAGGTGGTGAGTATTGGAAAATATAAGAAAATAAATTGGAATTAATTTAAAGAAAAGGATTAAGGGGTTTACCTCTTAAATTCTTCTCCTTGAGAACATCTTTAAGGGGATTAACATTGATCGTTTTGTGAGACCATAAGGTCCTAGAAGTGGGTAGTGGGATACATGGGATGTTTATTGGGAACAAATTGAACCAGATCAATTGTTTGGATGTGTAATGAGAAGAGGTGGCAGTAGTGGTATTTATAGTGGAGGAGTGGGGTGTTTTTTGAATATATTTTTCAATAGTTTGTTATTTCCACTAAAACTATAAATATTTCTGATTCCCATTAGTGTATATACGAAATATAGAATGTGAGTTCAATATTATGTTCACTTACATCATCCATTACTCCTTCATGAAACATTAACTCATTTATTAACATATTATGTAAAATACAGTAAATTACCATATTTCACTATTCATTAAAAAATCCTCTATTTTATATAAAAGGAAATAATTCACCCTAACCATTTTTTTATGTGTATAGTTAAAAAATTAAATTAATTTTATAAAAATAATTTATTAAATTTGAGAAATTTAATTTTTAAATAAAATAATCATTTATTCAAAAAAAAATTCGTTTTGAAAATTATTATTGATTTTAAACACATTGAAAAATTAATTAAGGTCTTATAAAATTATCTTATAATCACAAAGAAAAAAATATTAATTTATGAATATATTTTATGATTATATTTAACTTTTTAAATAATTATAATAAATGTAAAATTCTAAATAAACATTTTTCTTTCACAAAAATAAGGATACTTAATTTTTTTCAAACATTTATTTTCATATTCCATGATATTAATATACAATGTTTTTTAAAATATAAAAAAAATCATACTATCATTGGTGAGGATGTTATTCTATTGGCTAGTTTACAATTCCCAAGGGCCATATTATTATTCAAATGGCAGAGTTACCATTCCATTGGTATATGTTTCTTAACTTCTTGAAATAAGTCTTATTTCCTTCATTCATCATTTATAATGTTTTTATTATATTATATATCTGATTTAATGTGATTTATATAATTTGAAATAACTATAATAAAGGAAATTTCATTAATAGAATATTTGGCCACCAGAAAAATGTACCATAAATTTATTTTGATTTTAATTGAAAAAATTTATAATATATATATAAAATTATATTAATAATATCTTATTAATATTTTATAAATATAAATATATATTGATATTTTTTTGATTTTTTTGTATATAAATATACATTAAAAAAATATATACATTCATTTTATAAATTATTACTCATAAATGTATTTGTTGTGATAAATATTTTGAACCAAAATTTATTTAACTATTAATTTTTAAATGTTTATAAACAAAAAATAATATTATTTACATATAATCAAAAAACATATTATATATTTAGTTACGTTTAAAAAAAATTATATATTAATATTCAAATATTGTTAAGAATAAAATATTGACAATATTATTTTTATTAAATATTGAAGGGATTGTAGAAAAAAAATTAAATTTATTTTTCATGAATTATTTTATTTATCTAAATTTTAGAAAATATATTATAATTTTTTAAATTTAAATATAGTATATAATTTAATATATTTATTTTAAAATTTAGTTACTATTATTTTAAAATATATTTTTATATATACATTACTGGAAGTAATAATACTTTCCAAATCTAAATAGCATTATTATTTTATATAATTAATAATAATTCAAAATATTATAAATAATTAAAAATTAAAAATTAAATTTTTAAAAATGATTAGATAAAATTTTAATTATACATAGAATATATGAATTTAATCATAAATTCATAGATACATAAAATTTTAGAAAATTAATAATAATAAAATAACGCAACAAGAAGCTAAAATTGAAAAAATGTAAATTTACCATCCTCAATACTATAAATAGTTTTTTAGGATAATAAATATAGTTTTCACCTCTACAGTGGATATTATTAGGGGAATAATAATAAAAATAATGGGGTGAATAATTCTATAGAATATTTATAGCTTGAGTCATGGATCATGTTCATGTATCTTGTGTGCAAATTACATTGGATGTGTGAACGTGGTTCATGCTTTACTGAACCCATTATTTTGAATATTAACAAAAATAAATCTACTTGTAATTTTATTCTCAATCAACAATAAAAAAATTCATCAGGAAAAATATTTTGTCTAGTGTCGACACTGAGGTGGAACCATTTATGTTGGAATTAGACATCATAGATTTTTCGAGAATGAAAAATTGAATAAAATATCTAAAAAATTTGAGTCTGGGTTGTCAGAACATTTTATATATTTTTGTTTTGTTTGAGAGTAGACCTACTTCTTTATAGAGGGCCAAGGCTATGTATAACCAGTACATGGGTGTTTTTTTGTCTAAATGATCAGTCTATTCCCTATAAATCTCACAAAACATAGTCGATGAGTCAATGCCCAAAAAATTGAATCTGTTCTTAGGGAACTGGAAGGCATCATTTTTTTGTTTTTATCTTCTATATTATTGGGATTTTGTAATCCTTCTGTTCTTGGAAATTTGTTTTTCTTGACATTTTATGTAGTGTCTTATCACTTTTCTACCAACTATCTCCAATTTTCTATTTCCCATTATTTATTGAACGATATTTTGACACCCTGACCCCAGAACCAGAGAATCAGTTCCTTAATTTATTATATTAGCATGATTATAATGAATCAGATCCTGAAGGACTGATCACATTATCAGTTTTTAAATCTAGATACATACCTGGATCAAATTTTACATTTGTAATAAGAAAACACAATACATTAAAAAATAAAATGATCATCATCCATGAAAATCATTCCATGAATTTAACTTCATATCATCAAAGAAATTTTTTGAAATAAAGGTGAGCTTAAATTATTAGTAAGGGTTGATTACATCAGAAAAAATAATTAATCAATTAGAATAACCAATATAGGAAGGTAAATCGCTTATTAAACATTACATTTATTTAGAAACATGATCATAATATAGCATGAATGAAATATTTTCACAAAATCCCAAATAAATATTCACAATATCATACCCATGAATATTCTAACTAATTGTATCATAATATGGAAGAATAATAATGATGGAATGGATAATTTTGTCCATTTCAGCTATCAAGACATGTCCCCAATACATTTAAAATCACAATATATTAGGATGAAAATATAAAAAATTTGGTTAGAAACCCATCTAAATGAAAAAGATAAATTTTTAGAATGTTAATGTCACGATCTATCCTATAGAAATATTTAAATTACTTGAAAAAAATGTGAAGGTTCCTTCGCTAAATGAATTCTTCCCAAGAGTCTATTGATGCATCAAGGGGATTGGATTAACATTTCTTTAACCCATATACTGTGTTCCCAATAAAAAATAATATATTTAATAATTAGTTTAAATAATAAATATTGTGCTTTATTAAATATATATAATGAATAAAGGATACACATTTAAGAATATTTCCCCAATAAATCATAAAAACATAAAGTAAAAACCATATTTAAAATGTTATATGGTTTTAAAAATATAATTACCACCATAAAAGAATATGGATACTAAAATAAATATAATTTCCAATGAAACATGATCACAATAAATAGATTGATTTATGGAATTGTTAACCATCAGAAAAGGAATTGAGATATTATGATAACTTTTACCACTTGGTAATTCTAAATTTAAATATCCATTAAAAACATAATTTATGTTAAAACATAAGCATCCATGAAATATGAATTATTCCTAAAATTACATTTCAATGGGTTAGTGTGAACATTATATATAATAATTTAGTTTCACAATAGAGAAGTCTGTCTTAGTGAACGGAATTGAGATGAAGTCTCTTACTACTTGAGTAACTTTTGAATTTAGAGTCCCATTGAATAAAAAAATAGATTGAAACATTAAAATCAATGAAATTAAATAATTATATGATATAACATTTAACAGGGAATGAATTTCACCACGAAAAATAAATGAGTGGTTAATATGTAATAAGTCTGGTAAAAATAAAAATAAGACTAGAAATTACCATACCTTACACGTCCTTTTGGCTGAATAATTATTAACCATAGATATAGTAGTTTTAATAATGTTATTAACATATAACATAAATATAATCATATTTCTAATATCCTATATGATATTCTCATAATATCTTGTTACACATTTTTTTATAATATTTTATCTATTAACTATATCGGGTGTTAATTGCCTTGTTTTTTTGAGTATGTGTTGAAATTTTATTATTCTATTCATCATAATTATATGATTATTTAGTGATAAATATAATTTAAAACATGATTTAAATATTATTTAATTTATTTTATAGTTATAATGATTTTTCATAAAATTTGGAGATAAGAAATGAAATACACTATTCATGGAGATTGTAGGTCGTACATACGATTGGACATTGTTTCCATTTCGTTGTTGTATTAATAGAAAGAAAAGTAAATGATAAATATTCATAAAATAATTATATAATCATATTTGACTCATAAAAATAACATATATTTTTTAAAACCACCCTTAATAAACTCTATATGATTTGAGAAAGATTCACATCGCTTTGAGGGGATCGTAATCCACACTTCCACAAACGATGTTATCTTATTCCAAAAAAATGGAATGTATAAAAGTATGTGCAATATTTAATTCCATAATCATAAATAAAATTCAAATATCACATATATTATATATAAAAAATAATTTTATCATTATTTCCATCCTTGAATTGTTGAAATGGAAGAATGAAGGACATTGGTTCATGAGGTGGTATTCCACCGTACACATGAATAATGATTGTGAATTTTATTTGATGGAAGTGTGTGTAGTTGTAGGTAATACCATTAATATAAAAACATATAATTATATTGAGTATACTTATGTGATTATATAATAAATATTTACATATTATTTAAGTGGTGGATATAGAAATTAAACACAAGTTTTTATTGAAGAACATCACCTCTCTTTTGATTAACTTTTTTTGGCTAATACTATAATATTTCCTTGTTTTTATTTATTTATAAAGATATGATTATTGAATTAGTGGAGGGATGTTTGGAAAATATTTTTTCAATGTTTTTTGGAGCATAATAGTTTTGACAGGTGTGAATAATTTAAAGATACACATGCCTTCTACATGTGAGGAAAAAAGACACACTTGGCATTTTTGAAATAAATTTTGTTCACCCCACTTTTTTACAAAAAAATATACATAAATAACAATTCTAATTATATACATTTAGTATTAAGGTATAAATATGTTAATTGAGTAGGTGTTGTAAAAATATAGGGTAATTTTCACACCACATAATCTACATTTAATAATTGAGTAAACTAGTTTTACATAAATAAAATTAATTAATATTTACTTATTTTACTAATAAGATTGATATAGAATTATATAGACCATATTAGAAATTATAAATTATGATTATCCCAAATATTTAATCCATTTTTACATATTCAACACATATAAGTTTCATAAATAAATTAAAAAATTAATCCCACAAACGGAATGAGATAGAGGTATTTAAAATAAAAATTCAAAAAGTTATAAATGTTTTTATATAATAAATAAATATTAAAATGAACCAAATTAATTCAATAGTATCAATAAAGGTAAATAATTTCAATCTATTCTTTTAAGAAAATTTAAAAGATAATTTGTCTTTATTGATTATTTAATCATGAATGTCATTTTTCAATTAAAATTAGTAGTATTTAGTAGTCATCACAAAATAAAACTTCCCAAAAAATACATAATATTATCCCTTAGAAAATTATTAAATTAATATTTATAAAATTTAGTATATTTATTTAAATTTTTTTAATGTCTCACATTTCAATTATAAAATACTTCCACCATTAATATTTTGAAAAACATACCTTATAAAAATATTACTTTTGGTGTATAAAATTTTATTATTTCTATTATTATTCCTACAGAACCTATTGGATGAATTATATATATAATTTAATAAATATAAAATATATTTCTTTCATTAATATCATTCAATAATATAAATTTT
The DNA here is from genome assembly GCA_963277665.1 of Viscum album. NCBI lineage: Eukaryota > Viridiplantae > Streptophyta > Magnoliopsida > Santalales > Viscaceae > Viscum > Viscum album. The sequence goes on along the minus strand of OY728162.1, from coordinate 31,048,880 downwards.
TTAATTTATTAAGAACAAAACCATTTGGGTCCATTTAGTTTTTTTATAATAAATTTCCTTTATATTCAATTGGAATTTATATTCATTAATAAATAATTAGAATCCAGTGAATTAAAACATATATTTTTATAATTAGGTAATCCAATTCATAACCCCCAATCTATTGTCTAGGATATATCTCATTATCTTAAATATTAAAATTATTATTATGTTGTTTTTTTGGTATAACTCAATATTGCGTGTAAGACAAGCTATCAAAGAAATTAATTATTGTGTGTAACACAAGATAACCTTGATTTTCCAGGTAGAGAATTATAAAAATTATATTTAATTCATGGATAACATTTTGTTTTGTATAAATATAGATAGTAAAAAAATTAAATTTTTTCTAAAAGGAAAATATTTTAATGTCATCAGGTGTTATTTTCTACCAAAAATAAATAAATTGTTTCCCGAAAATTCACACTTGATCCTGAAAATTAAGGGATTGATATTTTAATATAACAGTATTGAGAAACCAAAAATATAAATAGTTTTAATAACAGAAATTATTAATAATAGTTAATGTAAATGTAAATATAACCACAAAATATGGTTTTTGCATTACAAAACATCAGAGAATGAATGTAAATGGAAGAGAATCTAAATATAAATTTATGATTGAGACTGATAGAGAGTATGTTAGTTAAAATGTTGTTAACCACAAATTCATAAAACATAAGGGTGAATATGTTCACATATATCATAAGAATTATTCTAACAGTAAAACTAATTCCCCAACCTTTTCTTAGAGTACATGAAATTCTTCACCCTCTTAGAATATATACAAGTATACACACTTGATACATTTATATTTAATTAACACAATTGCATCCATTGTATTTTCCTTGAAATATTTATTTTTCATCTCATAGGACATGTTTAAATAAATCATGAATTAATATATTAACATCTAAAATCTTATCCAATGTTTAGGTAAAAATAGTTCATAAATGGTTAACCTTATGTCCATTCTAAAATATTATTGTCCAAATATTTGTAATTGAGGTCACATAATTATCCAAATTATATAACCATCGATTGCCCAAATAACATGATATAGTTCTTAATATTCACATATTAGACATGAATACATAAATGTATGGTAATAACTTTAACAACCATAAAAACAAACTATAAATGTGGATGATTCCTTATACCCAATGTAAAATATATGATATTTGATATATTATAAAAATATAAAAATGTTTTAGACTCTATCAATGATTTCATAACCACTTTTCCAATAAATCATTGTTCAGCTCCAAGGTAGTCTGTAATATCAATTTTAATTTACCGATACCAATTATCTCTTTATCCAACCATCATTATCTCAAAATTTGGAAAAAAGTATGGGTTTCATTTCCCTAAATCATGTTTTTTAAAAATAGGATCAACTTTTCACAAAACCATTTTTTCTAAGTCATTAGAACCATTCAACATACTATTTCAAATACATAATGAAAAAAGTGCTACAATAAAATCCTTATACATTCCATAATACTTATAATCAGAATCTCATCCATAAAATATTCTTAAAACAATATTCAAGTATCCAAATAATAAAGAAAATTAATTATTCCACATCATATATATCAATGTTATAAGATTTACCGTGATCCATTGTCCTCTTTTGGGGTGTATTCCTTTTGTGCTTGAGATATTTATTTATGAAGTGTCACATATTATTATAGTTTATAAATTATACATTGTAAACCATTTTAATTCCCTATTAGTCAAAATAACTATGAAATTTTTATCCACACTTTTATAAAACTCCCATTCTTGTTAAGAAAATACAATGGCATTTCTTTCAATATATATAAAATGTGGGAAAATACTTCTTTCCATTTATCTATTTATATATATTTTTCTTAGTTTTCCTATTTTTATCATGATTAACTTTTAATACATAATACCTAGATAACTATTTCTCTATATATTTATCACATGATATCATGTGAACATATGATGAAATTATTTTGGATAATAATTCCATTCAAAATATTTTCCTGATCCAATAATGGACATGATGATTATTTATCTTTTGATCATGTGCATCATTGAGGTTCACATTCCATATAATATTATCCATTTCTAAATGAAAACATATGATAGATTATATCATAAAATAATGTAGCATAATGTTTATTCACTAAATTATTGAAATAATTATCATGAATTTATGAATTTATGTGTAGCTAATCTCATAATCATGGACTTGGTTTCCTTGTGATGTTGTTATATACTTATCCTCAAAATATACCATAGGGTTTTCTTACTATAATGTATATTTCTATAATTATAGTTTTCATAGTTTCCTTTGGTGATATTATGAAACCAAAAACAATTCCCTGGCCCGAAAATCCTGTAGATGATGCCTTACTAGATTATATTCACATTGTGATAAGGAGTCAAATCCTTATGGACTGATTAGTTTAGCAGTTTTATAAAACTAGATACATACATCAAACCCATTTTACCATGGGAATAAAAAAATACATATCAATATAAAATTTTATACTTCCTTGTAACTCTTTCCAATAATTTATCTTTATATCATGGGGAAAGGAAAACAAATTAAGGGTGTGCTCAAAATCATAGTAAGGGTTAATTTATATGTAATAAAGAAAGAATCAATGAGCATAACTAATATGAAAAGGTAAATAGCTAAGGACACATTTCATTTAAAACATGAGAGAATAATATAGAAGGAATAAAAGGGGATGAAACAATATAATATAAATAATTACATGAGTTTTACCATGATCATTCTAACTAATGATATATCAACATGGAATAAAAATAATGATGGAATGCATAATACTGAACATATGAGCTATCAGTACCAATCATCAAAATATTTACTATCTAGATCTATAGTTGAGTAAAATTTAATATTTATGGTAGAAACCAATCTTAACTGTCAATATATATCATCAAGATAGTTACTATGATGATTTATCATACAAATAGATTTAAACTACTTGGAAACAAATGTAAAGGGTCTGTCACAATCTGATATCCTCCCGTGATAGTATCGATTAGTCCAGTAGCTTATATTAACTACTTTCCAACACATATACTATATATAAATTAAATTATTCATATAATTAATAATAAATTTAAATAATAAACATTATGCCTTATAAAATGTCCATATTGAGTAAAGGATACATATTTATAAATATTTCCCTGAAAAAATCATATAACATTAAAAAACAAATACCACATGTAAAAATATTATACAATTTATGACATAAATATGTCCATAAAAAATATACGAATATAAAAGTTATATTCAAAATCCATTGAAAAATTGATACAAAAACCATATTGTTTTAATAGAAGGTTAGCAATCACAAAATTAATTGTGATTTTACGACAAATTTTACCACTTGAGAATTTAAGAGTCCATACCACTAGGATGAGATAATTCATTTTTGGAAATAAAAAATAATTAATTATTAAGTATTAAAGGTATTATATCTCAAAAGGGATGTATTTAAACCATATATACTCAATTAGGTGCACAAAAATATAGTATGTCTTTATTAATGAAAATTTAGATAAATCCTCTTACTACTTGAGTAACATTATAATTGTGAATATCATGGAATAATAACATCAATTGAAACATTTAATATTGTAAAATGAAGTTAATTCATGATATTAAATTTCATATGGAGTTATATATGCATCAAAAAAATAAATTAGTGGTGAATATGGCTTGGGTCTCACAGAAATAAATGTGAGCAATGAAATCCCCTAACCTTATAATTCCTTTTGGATGAATGATTATTAATCTCATAAATAATGGTTTAATGAATTTATTTCAATTATTCCAAAACCATAATAATATTTATAATACTAAATAATATATTCTCATTATATATGTTTACTGGTTTATTAGTAATCCTTTATTATTTTATCTTTTTTGGGTGTTCATTGCCTTGTTTTTCGAGTATATTTTGAGTTGTTATTTATTGTTCCAATTACATAGATCATGATTTAATAATCTCAATAATTTACACATTATATAAATAATATTTATATATTAATTATATATGTATCTATATTTTTTCATAACATTTAGATATATGAAATGAAATACACCATTAATGGAGACAGTAGGTCGTACATGTACCTAAATCTTGTATCCATTTTATTTTCATAGTAAAACAATCCAAATTGATTGATATAAATATATATTAAAATTTCAATATAATATTTATTTAATATAAATAATTTTTTTTATAAACCATCCTTAATACACTACATTTAAATTTTGAATGAATCACATCGCATTGAGGAGGCAGTAGTACACAAGCCCACAAATGACATCATCACACTCCCAAAAAATGAAACAATAAATGTATGTGTTATATAGAAATTAATTAATAATAAATAAATTTTATATATATCTAATATATCATATTTAAAAAATAAATCCATCCTTATTCCCAATGTTGAATTTTGTAAATGGGATAACGTACGACATCAGTTCACATGGTAGTAGTCTGCCATGCACACGAATGATTATTGTGTATCCCATTTGGTATAAGAGTGTGTTGGTTTGGGTTTTACGCTAATGTTAAAAAAATATAATTATATTTTTTATAAATATAGTATTATATTAGAAATATAAATTAATAATTAATGATTAGGATTAAGAAATAAAAAAATGGTTTTCATTGAAGAACATTACCTCTTTTTAATGGAGACGCCTTTTGGATTAAACAAAAACATATCATTGGTTTTCATTAAATAAAATTGAGGGATATAGTATGAGTTAATAGATTATTTTTAGGTAAATTTTATGTTATTATCAAGAACTTTGAGTCTTGGGAGGTGTGAGGTTTTTGGAGATGTGGTGGCTTTTTTATGTGAGGGAAAACAACACACTTGGATTTTTCAAATTAATTGTGTGCTTAACAGGTTTTTACGAACTAATAGGCTTCCATAACATAAAAACTTCTACAAAATAAGTATTTATGGATAACAATTTTCATCTAATAGGTTTTTAAAAATTTTATGGTCAATTTTTACACCTTATATTCGTAGTCTATCATGAAGTAAACTCATTTTTACTATAGTCACAATAATTAATTTTAAATAATTTCATTAATATATTTTGTCAAAAATTAATTAGTCCCTTAATAAATTATAAATAATTATGAATAAAAATATAAACTCAATTTTTAAAATTATTAAAAATGTATTTCATGCAAATAAATTTTAAATTAATCCCATAGACGAGAAAAGAAATAATGTTTTTAATGTGAAAATGTCTAAAATATTGAAAGGTTTTTATATACAAAGTCAAAATAAAATTGATCCTAATAAAAAAAATATTAATTAATAGATATAATTTTTTTTATAATTAGACAATAAAACCATCTAAAACATAATTTATTCTTATAATTTATTTAAATGATAATTCAGTTTTACATTTAAATTTTGTATTTTTCATTGATCATCAAAAAATGAATCTTCTCAAAAAATAACAAAAATTATCCACAAGTTAATTTGAAATTAGTAATTTAAAAATAAGTTATATATTTAAAAAATAATTTATATAAGGTTTAAAATTTATTTCTAAAACAGGTGCACCATTAAAATGTGGCAAAACAACCTTTAGAAAAATATTGCTTTTTGAAAAGAATCAGATTTTTTTATCATATTCATATCAAACTTATTAGATGAATTTTAAAAAATAAATAATATATTAACTAATATATATAATTTATCAAATAATTAACCAATATCAATTAAATTAATTTATTAAGGAAAAATTTCTTTGGGTGCATAAAAATAGTTTTTTAGAAAACATTTACATTATATTTAATTGTTTTTTATTAATTTATAATTAATTAGTAAACAATGAAATCAAAAAAAATATTTTTATAATTGAGTTATTCCTAATCACAACCTCACATTTAATGGAAATCATAAATATTATAATAATTAATAGTTATATTAATAATATATTGTAGTTTTTTAAACTTAGTCTTGTATGTAATGCATGGAATAGATGGAAGTCATTATTTCAAATACCATAAGTAATCCTGGGTTCTATCCATAGAATGTTAAATGTTATTATTTATTCATTATTATATTGGTATTTCATATATATAAATATTCTATCAGAATTAAATTTATTCTAAAAATTAAATTAAATTATTTGTGTGTTACAACAATACTATGCTTAGACGAAAAGAATTATTGTCCATGATTATTTATTATTATTATTATTATTATAATTCTTATAATTTTTTTTCATCGACCCTTAATTTCCCTGATGTTTACAAAAAAATAACAAATATTAATAACTGAAACCATGTCCTAAACCAAGTATGAATTCCATAAATGAGCTTACCCTCCTTCTATTACATGAAAAATATTAATTTACGACAATCATGTTTCCTCATAAAAGACCAAATCTATCTCAATCAAAACTATTACACCCCAAAATTTGGCACACAAACCAGTCTATGGCAAAGAATGATGATTGTTCATATTGTCCCTATGTTGTAAACAGGTTCTAGTGTATAAAAACATAACTAGGTGGGAGTAATGTCACCCTAAAAAATCACAAAAAATTGAGACCCTTGAAATCCTTTTGTTGGACACTGATGCAAAAAATAAACAGAGTAATAATAAAAAGGATAAGTAATAAATGTACAAAAAAATAAATAAATTTATACATTTTATAAATTGAATAATCACAACAAATAACATCTAATTAATAAATAAACTAAAAGTGATTAATTGAGAAGACATGGGCAATACATAAGCATCAAAATATAAAATAAAAAAACAAAAAAACATTCATATGTCCCCTCAGTCAATCTACATCCCTTACCAACCTCTAATATGCTAACCAGAACAAAAAACAAGGGAGGGATCTTTTTAAGGGGGCATAAATATAAAAGGTGGTAGCTATATACACTGAATGGTGTATGCATGATGTGATAAAACCAACCCTAGTAAGATAACACCAATAATTTATTAAAATAATTTTTATAATTCATATCATTTATTATCATTTTAAAAAAATATACAATTTCTTTTATATAGAAATTTATAAAACTAAATATTATAATAATTTCATTTTCATAGCATCAATATTGTGATAACCCTATTCTATAATCACCAATTCCCTATAAAAACAACAAATTTTTTAAAAAAAATTAAAAAAAAAATTCTACCAATTTTATATCAATATGAAAGAAAGAAAGGTTTATAAAATAAAACAGCAAAGATTTGCGTAAATAATAATATGAAACAATATCAGCATAAAAAATTCATGGATCCTTATATTTAAAAAGAAATGGGGAACCTATGAAATATGAGTTCTATATGCGAATCAGAAATAATCTTGGGAACACAATATGTAAAAATTAGAGGCTAACTAAGAATATATCAAATACATCCGTAGACTTATAGTCACCTTAAGTCATCTAAGAGTATATAAATCTACCATATTTCACTAACACCATCTTCCTAATGGGTATACCCCAAAAAAATAGAAAATCACTCAAGGGGAAATAGATAGTGTCTAGCCTAAACATATCCATCGTAAATCTATCTATGTGCCTTAATTCCTAGGTTCCCCATGAACTCATTGAATAATAAGTGAGAAATAGATAGAATAATAATCATTAAAATGAACAGTGACAAAACATGACAATTAAGCTCCCATCTCATCTCCAACACCCTCATATAAAATATCCCCCTTTTCACATCATCAATATGACAACATGAAACTATATGAACCTCAATGTTTATAATTCATATCATGCATAACCAATGATAAAGGTCACATTATAGGGTTTCAAAATTTCAATGGATTCTATTTTATAAATGTACTAAATTCCCCATTTCAAAATCTGACTCATGTTTCCAAGCTATTTTCCATCATTTTAAATAATATTTAAATGAATTAAATATAATGAACCACTATAAACTACATTTTATTAGAAAATACACAACCTATATTTTATAAAAGAAACATAATAAATCAAAAAAATTTATTCCTTCATATCTAATGCCATGAAAACCACATTTTAATTAATTTCATGTCCAAAATGGTTTTAAATAAATTTCATTATCATTTTTATAGAAATAATCATAATAGAAATTTTCATAAAAATTTACCACTAAAAAATCACATTAGAAATTGGTAAACTCTTTAATATATATTAATCCATGGGAATAACCTCTTTAAGACATATATTAAATATATTTCAACAATCACATATTAATGTAATTCTATAAATAGATATTACAAAATAATAATAATGCAATTAAATGTTATATAAATTATGTTCACAAAAATACCAACCAATAGTGAGTCATAAACTATTTTTAATGAGTTACAATAGATCACCTTTGATGATTAAAAGTTATCTAAGCTAATAGGATTCCTCTTCATTCCGAAGTCATCAAAATAAACATAGTTAATCCCATCCAAAACAAAAAATTCTTACTACATAGAAATAACGATATTTGGAGGATATTAAATCAATGTGGAAGGATGATAGATGTTATTGAAAATTGAAAGAAATTATATACTTTTATTTACCTTGAAATATCCCATTAAATCTATTACCTAATAAATAAAAATCAAAGGTTGTTTGGAGAGATATCTATTATATCCTCTTATAAAAGAAAAATAAAATATTGGGTGATTAGTGTAAATAATTTTAAATTATGTTTTTATAGGATAGTAATTTTAGCACATATAAATTTGTAGGGTTAAACATTATAGGATGACCATGGTGGTAGTGATCTTTGTCCCTTCATAAGAAAACCACCAATACATAGACTACATGCCCTATGACATAGTTCCCTTTTATCAAATGGATACTAGACTATTGAGGCTGACCACCTGATTATTTTCTTATACCCCACAAAAGAAGGGGACTTTCATTGAAAGAACCATGTTTCTACCCATTGGGACCCATCCACATAACAAACCAAGTGTTTTGGTGTCATTTCCCTCACACTGAACACCATCCGCACACAACCACAATTTTTCTCGTTTGTTTAACTACCCCTTGTGAAAAATTAGTCAATACAAGGATAACTTTCTACATGAATTCTTGTTTTCATAGAATATCCTGACATTTACAGGCCTATAATACCCCTTGAATGTAATAAAATAGTGAAAAATTGTCCAGAATACTCAAAACATTAAAACTACAATGAAATAAAATAAGTAAAAAAATAACTCATGGATTGTTACATATATCCTATCCATGTGAATTTTTCATTGAAAAATTACATTGTACTAGTATACTAAGAGAGATTTAACGAAACCATGATACCACATATAATGAGGGATGTAGTGGGGAAATCATATATAAGGGACTCTAAGGAAACAGAACTACTGAATATAAACAATCCTTTCATATAAATTTAATAATTCCAAAAAATAATGGATTAATCTATTGAACCCTATCCATGATCATATGGAATGAGATATGAAAGAGATGGAGACCTATCATTGGTCCCCCACCATTTTGAATCCATCTTATAATGTGATACAAAAGGGAGTCATGCATCAAATCAAACATGACCAGAAGAAACATATTTCTACCAAATACCCAAAGAACTAATATATATCTACCAAAATGAATAATGATTAATGAAAATGAATTCCAAGACACATATTAAAAACATTAACTTGTATACACCAACATGACCAATAGAATCAGCTTTAGATCCACCATCATTATAAAACCAAAATATAAATCATGAAGAAACCATAACCATGCCTCAAACGTATGACATGAGTTGAAACCTTGGACCAAAAAAATAGGGTAATCTAGGACCTCAAATTTTAAACCCCATCCCATTTAGTGTAAATATAATACCTAGTAAAACAAAAGTAAGGGAATAATCTAAACGTAATAATTATCCACCTGGGTCAACAGAATGTACTCCTAAGGCTTTTTTCCATTCCCAACCAATATGAATCCATCCTCAAAATTTCTAAAATGAATAAATAATATTTTATAATAATATAATTATACTATGAGTGATACATAGAAATGATACCATTCCTTCCGATAAATGAATAATCCATAAAATTCACAATACAGACCATGGAAATTGTACAATCACAACCCTATATTAACCCATAAAAAATAATCAAAAAATAATCTTAAAATAAAACATCCATACTAATTTTTCAGCTTCCAATAACTATACATAAAAAATCTATGAATATGTCACTATAAATCACACAGAATACAATCTCATGAATTTTTTATTAGATGAAATAAAAATTTTGGGGAAATTTAGGTTTTTTTACTTCCGATAATTTTGTCAGATTCTGCCACAACCCCACTAAAAGAATAATTATAGAACGTTATTATGGATAATTCTATACAGAATTAGAATTCTATATATGATAATTCTATGATTCCTAAATATTATACCAATTCATATCCCTATTTTATTGTGGACCATTTTTAATTCTCTTTTTAGGTAAGGAAGAAACAACTAAAACCTATAAGAAAATAAAAATAAAAACTCAATAATAATGTACAATAATGATAATCATTCATAAAACATTTTATATTTCATTCACATGAGAATAAGTACATTTAATTTCTTTCAAGGATAGGTTTTAGTTAGAAATAAATTTAAACTTTTCTATCACACTACTCTATCTATCAAAATAATTATCAGTATCCTCTCCCCCCATCAATTCCTAATATACAATCCTTCAAGTCACAATAATTCTAGATACACCACCTCTACCTTTAGATATAGTGTATCAGACACTTCTCTTTTCCAATGTTAGATTACCTATTAAGAAACACACCTTATCCATTATCAGGCCCAGTCGGTGCTCTATAGTCATACTCAACACAAGTGGTCTAATTGAATTTAGATAGGGGGACCCAGGTGACATCTAAATCATAACCCATCTCATTTGAAATATATGTGAACCCAAATATTTTCTTGGGTTTTTTTGATTTCATGTAGTAAGAAAATCCCCAGTAAACATCATTATTTGAATAGAAAAAATAACCTTATGACCTTCCTTTTAATTATTCTCGAATTCATATACTTCTGAAAATTTTCAAGGATTTATTCAAACACATTAAATTATTTTTTTTATATTCAGAGTGACTTAAAAAAAATCATTTTAAAACCACTTGATTCTTCAATTAGAAACTGATAGTATCCTATACATTGTACTACACTACATTATTGTATATAATTCTCAATGTCTAATGAGATCATCTTGATGCTACAACATCTAATACATAAACTCTTTAATACACTATACACTCAAATAATTCCACCCAACAAAATTTTAATGAACTTTTATTCCAAAGCTATGAAACATGAAATCTATATCACCCTAAACTCCATATTTCATTGTTCTTATCTAGAAGGTTTTTTTCTTACACTCATTTATAACATTCCATGGGTATGGTGCAATGTCTGCATTTAGGTTCCTAAGTGTTACTTCAAAATTATATCCTTCTAGAATCTACTATTTTAAAATCTATCCCATTGAAAATCCTAAAACATTACACAAAACAATTATCATACAAAAGAAAAAAAATCACTCACTTGAGAATTTTTATCATAGGTTGTGTCCAAAAATATCCCTCTCTAGCACCATTATCATAATCACACCAAAGTCCCAATGGCTCAACTTTTATTTATACTTCTCATGTTATAATACCAACATGTTTATACAATTCATGAACCATTCTGATCATTTGTGTTACCACTAAATGAAATCCTAATTCAACCTATATAACCATTATCATTCAATGATTATATCCATGAAACCCATTTTTTGACCTCCATATAATTCATCCAAATATGATATGAAATTGGGTTTCCATCCTCAATCATTATTGATCTACTGGTCAGTATGTTGTGACAAGAATCATGTATGTGGACTCACTCTATCTGAATTATTAATCAAAAAAATGGATTTTATGGATCTAAAAGTTAATACATTCTGTTATAATGAGCATCAGTGAGATTTTCAAAATATACTTCATAAAAAACTATACCTTTGGAAATGTATGATGATATAATAATGATTAACACCCTCTATAACTACTTTAATTGACACTGAATCCTTTAATGGTACTTTTAAAAAATTATATGACTAGGTACTGATAAATTAATGTATCCCAAATGTATTATATATGTTATACCATTTATATAATGATAATCTATTGATTATTTTCTTATACATGTAAGCTTTCGATGTATTTATTTCCAAAATGAAAAAAATATGATTCTTTGACTAAGGGTTGTCATTCATCGGGTTTTAACATATCTGTGGAAGAATCCTTATAAGGCCATTAAATATAAGAGTAAAAATAATTTTATAAAATCAAGAAATCCACAGACACAAGACATTTATATTTCAGATCAACTACCAGTATCCTAGTATTATGCCTCTTCTAATTGGAGGTACTTTTCAAGTCAATGGAATTTCATGAGAGAATCCATTTTAACATTTAACTTATGTTGAATCCACCAGTGACTGAACTATATACCACTAAGTTACAAAAAACAATATAGGAATTTGATTTCTAATCCTTCATTATATCATAAATTAATTCACTAATGAAAATCTTTCCTCAAATTCCTCTTTCCTATCATTTGATCTATAGATTTTAAACACTCCTTATGAATGTATTCATTTGGTAATATAACCATTTAAAAATAATTTACCTAAAAATGGGTTCTCAAATAATGAATAAAATGCATCCGAAATTCCTCCATATCCAACTAATTTTTTTTTCTATTGATCATGGGAACAATGTCAAATCACATATTCAATTTAGATGTACCTAAGTGAACACTTGTAAATATTTTAGCCACAAACTTCACCTATATGTTTGTGGAATATCCAGAATGTTTCCATTGTGAACCTATATTATAATATCAAGACATACTAATAAAATATTCATCTTTCATCTTCACTAGAGTTTAGAATGAGGAGCACCAGCCAATCATTACATTGATTGAAAACTAATAGTTTCTAATGAATCGTACTTTTATGAATACGAACCAACCAACGACTACAACTTCCAGAAAAATCCATGTTCTACTTCCACAAACTCTAGTTAAATATCAAAAATTCATCTTACTTATCTATCCAATATAACATGAAGAAACACGATGTGAATTATCTCTATATTTCTTGTATGCAATGAAGCATCTACCATCAAATGACCACCAGTTTCCATTAGAACATCATCAGTCATCCACAGTCTTTTTGAATTCCACCCAATTGAAAGAAAAAGTTGTATAAAACTCTATATTGAATTATTATAATATCTAGAAAACTACTAGTAATTTCACCATAATTTGGATATTTTCATATAATTACTTAACACTCTGCCTCTTTTTTGGAACCCATCAGTCTTGCATCCATTTTTGAACTTCCACATTAACTCTAACAACAAAAATTTTAGTAATGAACTTTTTGTGTATACATAATGTAATTTGTATAAGGATTAATGGTTCTCATCCTAATATAATAATGAATTTATTATTCTTGATGAACTAGTTACAATCAAGAATTATTCATTACGTGGGATATATATATGAAAAAACAAAGAAAATGATCGACATGCTTGAAACACATTCAAATATGTTATCTTCGTAATCAAGGGAAAAAATAATTTTGAGCTGAAACTATTAGTAAGTGTTAGGTATAGTGGATGTTATTTGAGTAAACAAGCAATAATCAATATTATAAGGGAAAGCACTGAAAACAAATTCCATTTAATATAAATCTTGAGAAAAAGGGAATCAATATAAAAACATTATTGTAGAATGCTAATGGATAATTATAAATAAGTACCCTATGAAGTAAATTAATAATATTTTACATCATGGTTTTATACATTGCAATGTCCTTATAGTAAAATCTTTTTACAAACATAGCTAAATCAATGGTTTGGAATGAACTGAAACCCATTTAATTTTTCCAACTGATTTGTCTCATGAGACACGTTGATGCGACAAGGGGATAATTATAACGGGTCCTCACCCATCACTACATGTCCAATTAATTCCACATACATTTAAAGTATACATTAAATCCAAAATGAAACACCTTATCATCACATATGAGTATTTTTAAAAGAATATAGAATATCAATATTTCACTAGTAAATAAAATAAAATTCCATGTAATATATAATGATAATTGAACATAATAAAGTGAATTTTATAATATAAGGATAACAACAATAAAATTTTTGAAAGATAACATTCTTTTCATCGTAAATATAGGTTTCAGAGAAAATTAATGTATTTCCAAAAATGGATGTGAAATATTAAAATAATATTTCATTAATTTGTTTTCATAGAAAATGTAAATCATATAGAATAAGGTATATTCTTTAAAACATTTATTATGATGGAAAAGTCTTTGAACGTATTTTATGCTAAGAAAATTCTATTGGAGTTTTTATAAAAGAGTTAAAACAAACCATTTTATAAAAAAATTTAATTATTAATTTTATGACATATACGAATCCATGTGTAAATAGAATTTATGTCATAAATAATTTGGATAAATAAAATGGTCTTTTCTAAAACTAGTTTACAAAATATCGATATGGACTAAAAATAAATCTGATCAAAAAAATATAAGATCAACTTTTATTTTAAACATTCCACTTGAAATAATTAGACAAAATTATAATCATGAATAATTATATACTAATTATAAATACCCCAATTGTGTATGACATTTACCATATAAATTTAAATAGATTTATAACTACAAATTTGTCTCAATAGAGAGCAAATCGAGATGAAATACCTTTCTTCATGATTCCCATTTGTTGGATGTGCTTTAGCCACCAATATAATGGGCTTTAAAATGATATAAATTTAAAAAATAACAATATGAATATTTATAATGTCATATATGTTCCTCTAATAATTTCTTATCAATCATTCCTTAATTATCATTCATTGTTTCTGGTTATTCAGGTGTTAGTTGCTTCATTTTCTCGGTCATGTTTTCCATGGAAATTCAGTGTTTTCTACATATGATACAGTTTCATTATGTCTAATGTTATATTAAGGTTATAAATATCATATTTATTCTTTATATATAATTTTGTAATCATTACATAAATGTGTAAATGGAAAATTAATTATATCTCTTCATTGATATAATAAGTCATACATATGCAGGAGTGATGATAACATTTTTAAATAAGTAAAAGGGTAAATAAGATGATGAAATATTAAAATTAAAGAATAAATATTTTTTCATAATTATTATTTAAATTAGTTTTTTTATTAGTTTGATTTTCTACTTATGTTGGGGATGGAAAAATTTCACATCTGTTTGTGAGACAGTAGTCCTCCGTACACATGTTCGATGGTTTAGTACTCAATTTGATGGTGATGTATATGGTTTAACATTATTTCTTGAAAATACTAATATTTATGAATATTAGATATAATAATTATATTATATTCAAATTATTAAGAAATTATATAAGGAGGAAAAATAATAATTAAAAAAGAAAGGTCTTCCTTGAAACGATTACGTTCTTTTAGCGACACCTCTGTTGGATCACTTTTTAAGGACCATAAGGTTGGAATTTAGGAATGAAAAACAACTCCAAAAAATGAATTTGTATTTTGAGAATATTTTTGGGTAGGGTTCGATCAAGCTATGTGGTATTATGTGTTGTATAAAGGAGATAATAGGCAGGGCCTTTCTATATTTATTAGAAATAAACATGGAATTCATAAGAATATTTCAATAGGATAATATCATTTTTATATTAATGTAACACAACTTTGACAACATTTTGATACTAATATTGTATAAGGTTTAAAAATATTCATGAAATATATTTTTTATAGTTTTATGTTGTATTTTATAATATATATTTTTGTTTAACTACTTCACTAAACTATTTTAACGTTAACGGTAAGAATTATAATTTCAATATTAAAGGGATATGAATATAGTAATCAATAAAAAATTTATGGAAACATGAAAAGGAAGAAATTATTCGACATTTTAATCCTTGTTTTACACTCTTAGTTTTTTTAATTTTTAAATAAATTAATAAAATATCATTGTTTATAAAATACAAACAATATAATTTTAAGACTAATCATTTTGTTTTTATTTAATGTCTTCATGAAAAATATATAATTCTCATATGGACTTTTAACACATATATAATATTTCATGTTAATCTAGAAAATTCACTGGTAACTATAACTCACCCAAAAATATTAGTTTTAGTGTTTTTAAATAAATTTATTTTATTTCTCTATAAATTCAATAAATATTGTGTCGATGATTAATTAGTATTTATGGTAAATATTTCGTAACTAAAAAATAAAAATAAATTATAATGAAAAATAAACATTTATCTCTCAAATAAAATTATTGATCCAAAAATAATTTTTGTTATCCCTATAAAAATAATATTATAGATATTGAAAGTAAATAATGACATTTTTGACATTATATTGAGTAAAAATAATATAAATTTTATAATCAACATAATGTGGAATGAAATTGTCACATTTTCAAATCATAAATAGTAATGTTTTAAACATTCTTATACTAAATTATAAAGAAATATTTTAGAGAGTTCACTAGGAATTATCACAATTTTTAAGCATGATTACTCTATTTACCCTTATTGAGGTGAAAAATATTTACTACGGTAACTAAACACAATTGCCAAGAAATAATAGGCACCTATTTACCAAATTTCATCCACTTTATTCCAAATGGTGTATCCATTTTTCTTGATTTCAATTCAATAAATGTAAGAAATTAATTCTAATATAAATAAATACAACACAGAAAACAATTTGTAGAAAAAAACCATTTGTGGGCATTAAAATTAACTTATATCATGATAATTAAAAAATTACATAATGTTTTTAATTCTAAATCAAAAGGATCATTTTTCACATTTAAAAAATTACATAATTTAATGGTATATTTGAAATAATATATTAAATTAAATGAAATGATATTATTTAAATAATAATTATTTCCATACTATACAATAAGAGATAAATTACTTTAGATAAATCAAAAAATTAACCCTATGTTATTTTAGATATTATTATTTATAAAATGAAAATTATTTATTAAAATAAATTTTCTAAATTTATAAATGTTTGTTTTAGTCATATTCTTGAAAAACACTATGTTTTTCGTGCTATTGTTTCTTTAAAAATAAAATATCACTATAATATGATCCCAAGGGTCACATTATCTGATCCAACTATATCATAATAAAACATTTCATTGATATTACTTTGTATTAAAATGAGTTTGATTCTAATTCATAACATGCAATGGTTTCTTATTTTCTTTCCTTATTTTATGTTTTATCCGAACTACCCTGACTAATCTATTTGTTTGATATCACAACACATTCACTCGAGCATAAAAAATAAGGATAGTAACATTATATTAAGATAAATAAGTTTTCAATTTTGTTCATTAGATATGATCACAAGGGCTGTGTCTGGAATATGCTTCCTAAATAATGAGATATGGAATGAATCATTTACTTTATATAGACTCTATGGTATTTTCATATGGTATTCCACATCTCATATTTGGTCAAGATCATATAAAAGATAGATGTTCATGGATATTTGTTTACCAATCTTATAAACCTCATAATACCCTTCCATAGAGATAATATCAAGATATTATAAATATCCACTTGAAATTATAAATCTTTTATTCAGTTATCATCATATATTTTATGCCTACATTAATCTACATTAAATTGAGTCTTAATAGTATTTTCCTTTATCATCGTTTCATAAACAAGTTCTGGACAAATATGCTTCCTTTTACTAACTTCATCTCGTCAAGTTGAACTACAATATCTCTTCCATATAATGCCTCGTATATTTCCATATTAATACATGAATGGAAGTTATTTCTTTATAAAAACTATACCACTTGTCAAAAATAATCTCACAGACAATTAATGTGATGTGAGTATGATCTCAACATGTCATATAATGATTGAACAGTCTTTTATCACCCTCCATCTGTTTGATGATGATAAACAGTGATTATGTGAAGATCGATATAAAGGGATTTATCCATAAATATCTAAAAAAATTAATTATATATGATATCATATAAGGAACAATTGGAAATGGTGAATCATGATATTTTACAAAATTATTAATTTGGATTCATTAATGGTGCTCACAGGGTAAATATTTTTTAATTGTAAATAAATTTATAAATTTGGTTAGGTGATCAACAATAAACCATATTTAATCATTCTATATAAGATACATTGGTAATATAGAAACAATTTATATAGTAGTGTCATCCCCTTTCGAAAATTTAATAGGGAGAGGTTATAAAAATACTCTAGGATGATGTCTCTCAGCCTTAAGTAATTAAAAATTCAATTATCATGATACATATTCAGTAATTTTGGGCTTCATATTTTCCTAAAAAATTTCATTAAAATACATATACATCATCACTCTACCAGTTTCTGTTAGGGAATTTGAACTATCCACATCACAAAATAATTTCCTTCATGGCCATGATATTAATAGAACACACAGATTCTATCCATATTTCATAACACCATATTAATATACATATATATGAAGGTTTCCAATTTTCCATCATTCATTACATTAATGTTCTTTATAAAAATATTATAATCAGGTTAATAAATTTTTATATTTTCCAAAAAATATTTTTTAAAAATAATTTGAAAAAGGAGTGATGTCTCTGATTCCATAAAAACTCACATAACAAGTTCACTAAATCAGTGAACATTGGGTCTCTACCAATACACATTTTCTTCAATAACACCTTGATCATTCATTCTCAATGTATCTAATTCAATATTTTCCTTCCCTAGGCGGTACTGTATTAATCAATCACAGTCCATGAGTAACTTGAGGAATATACCTTTCCCCTTATTCACCTCTTTCTATGAAAAGATTAATTTTATTCCCTTGAAATATATATATATATATATATATCAAGTCATTACCCATATAGATTATGTATCTATATCATCAAAGAAGATATTTTGACTTTAAACTCGATATAATTGGTTGAATTTGTTTTTCCTGAAAAATTAACTACTTTGATAGATAGGAATTAAATTTATAATTTTTCATAAGGACGACACAATGTCCCTTCTTCGATGTGTCACTATATATAACAAAATTTTCTTTACCTCATGGTAGAGTCACATTTATATGTCCATATTAACTTAACATTATTTCAACTAAACTTATTTAATGGTTTATATAATTGATAACTATTTTGAAAAAATCACCAATAATAACTTTAAAACTCAATAAAACTCTGTTCCTATGTTATGTTGATTGGTTTTGGACATTCCTTGATTTCCTTGTTTTTCCTATGATCAAATAATATTAAATAATTATATACATTATGAGAAATAAAGGAAACTCTCTTATGAAAAAAATAAACCCATCTTAAATTTCCCAAATAACACATTTCCACTAAGAATCTCAAAAATAATATAAAATTGATTTTAATAGACCTTAAATGTTTTAGTGTACACTAAGATATCATTAATAAATACCAAAAAAATTATCATGATATTCTATCCGTATATTTTTTATTAGATCTATAATATCATATGGTTTTTTAGTCAAACCAATGGGCATTACTATAAAATCATAATGTCCATATATCATATGAAATTATACCTTCATAATATCTACCTTAATTACATGTAGTTAATTGTACCCATAATGAAGGTAATTTTTTTTAAAATATATATATCAATGGAGATGATAAAATAAAGCATATATATGCAGTTGATCATACTTTTTTACCATAATATCAATAAATTACTTATAATTATCAGAGATCCTTATAGATCAATAATTCTTGATAATGAATATAATAGGGTATCCCCATTGTTAAAAAATATGGAATATAAATAATTTATTACATAACACCTATAGTCATTTATTCAAGTCCACAATGGAAATTATATTGGGATTCTTTGATATAGGTCTTTTATAATGTGTTAATTTAATGTAAAAGTAAACATCAGGTTATGATGGATGTCCCTATAATTCCATATGAAATACATAAATTTATTTTTAAACAATTGGTAAATCCTCAATTTTAAGACTATATTTTTAATCCATAGAATGTGTTTATTATTCTTCCCTAATCATCTCATTTAGAATCCTTATAAGAGGTTTATCTAGACATTACATATATGATGATGTATACCCAGTAAAGATAAAAAATGCCACATTTTCTTTTACAGCCCATACCCTGGGGCCAGTGCGGTGACTACCCCATGCCCGCCATCCATATGACAGGGGTTGGAAACTAGCAACAAAAGGCGTATCCCTAGAAAACAGGAAGGTGTTGCCCTTAAACCAGCAAACACATAGTCCAAGCACATAATAAGAAAAAACCATAATTGGAGTATTGTAGTAAACAAATGTATTGAATGTAAAGGGGCCAGAAGAAAGCCCAACTAAAACTTACCAGTACATCTTAAAAGAGTAAACATCTCCTGGATCATCCATGGAGGATCCTAAATGAAAGATAGGTATAGATCATCTCCACAGCACTCCATGTCAGCCTGTCTCTTCCGTGTATAGCCTAGTTCTTGTTCACCCAAGTCTCAGCCCAACTGCTCATCATCTGCAAAAGACACAATAGGGGGATGGTGAAGACCGTGCCGGGGTGAGTATAAAAATACCCAGTAGGGACATCAAGACCCCCGAAGATCTCCCATAGTTCCACAAAAGAAACCCACAGAGAAATACCTCAATCATAAATCAAAAAAAGAAATGATCTTCTCACACCACGTATAAGTGATGTATAGAGGTACATATGATTAGTCAAGAAGCTATATCATCATATTCTATCGAGAGGCACTACTGCTGACCATACTGAGTCTGACCCATAGAGGATCGATAAGTACTAACCCCCATTGACCCACACAAGATCTGATCCTCCAATGATCGATAGGTACTATCCCCCGCTAGACCCACATAAGATCTGACCCACACAAGATTGATATGTCACTGATCCAAGACGGGACGCGCTAAAGATGGTCCTTGTCGGGTCGTGCACTGCTGATCCACATAGGGTTTCTAGAATAATGATCCACACAAGGTCTCTATAATTCATATCCACTCATGTTCTCTACATCCTAACTCTCAAAATATAGCTCGGTACTGATCCACACAAGATCTCTAGGTGCTGATCCACGGAAGAACGCTCAGTACTAACCCCTACATGATCCGTATCCAACCTCCACCTCACTACCAACCGCTGGATTCATGCTCATAGTACACTTTATTCTAGGATAACTGATCCTCCATCCATAGATTGTATTTAAATTAGAACAAAATCCAACAAAGATGTAACCTGGTGATCTGTCACGTCGAAAGGGATCCAATGAAACAGAGAGCGTATCAATCGGACACCAGGTCTGTATGTTATTGCTATTTTAGTGTTGAGGGCCTAGTTGGATTCGAGGTCGATCCAACTCGGCTGTACTCCAACATTTATACCAAACTCTAATGGATTATTTCAAAGGGTCTGCCATGTCACTAGGGTTCTTACATCACAGACATCGCATCAATCTCACACCAAGTCTGTTGGTTACATCCCTTTCTATTAAACAGGGGGTGATCACACCTCAGTCTGGCCTGCCAGAATATGCCAAAGGGACCACTTCCTTAATGGGTTCCCAATGCCACTGATGGCATTTGAAACAGACACCTGGTTTTTCCGTTACGGGCGTTTCATTATTCAGGGACTGATTGGGTCTGGGATCGATCCAACTCAGTCAGTCCGTCTTGACGCAATGGGTCACAGGGTATACATGATCCCACCCTAGTCTAGACCATTATAGGTTAGTCAAGTTCACTTGGACCGGCCCATCAGGGTTGGCCCGGTTTGGT
This sequence comes from Viscum album, assembly GCA_963277665.1. Taxonomy (NCBI): domain Eukaryota; kingdom Viridiplantae; phylum Streptophyta; class Magnoliopsida; order Santalales; family Viscaceae; genus Viscum; species Viscum album. Next base: position 31,026,863 of record OY728162.1, on the reverse strand, counting down.
TCACAGGCCCGGGCCACGGTTTGCCTGGCCCGCAGGGTGGGGCTTCACCCACCCGCACTGGCCCGTCGGGATATGGGTCTGGCCCGCTTGGTTTTCCAACGTCAGCTCATTCGACATGAAGGCACACCATTGCGTCCTAATGGCCCTTTTCTTTTGAGGTCATTCTACAGCCGGTGGGGTGCTTCCACACCATATTTAATAGTTTGTTTTTGGCCGACTGGGTTTTCCAACGTGGCGCAGTACGTGCCGCACCGCCGCCTCCTGTCGCGGCCTGCTAGGTTCGGCCACCCTTGGATGCCACAGAGCATGATGGCGCGCCGCTTTCTACCACCTGTGGTTGGTCTCTACAGGTCTCCTCTATCTATCACCGGATATCGCTGACACGGGGCACCGATAGTTTCTTCTGCGGGCCACAAGACTTGCTCTGGTGGTCTGTCTATGATGTCATTAATGCCTACGAGGCTCTCAGGTCATCATCGCCGCTGCGTGACCTGCTATTTCGTGTTACTGTCTAGATGGAATGAATATTTTCTCGAAGTTTACATTGAGAATGAAGGGGCAGTGGGTCCATTTCATGTTTATTTTACCTACATGCTCTGCCTTACATGCTAACAAGTAGAATAAAATATAATTTATCAAGGAAAAAATCAAATTAAACCCCCTACATAGAAGAGGTGTTCGCTGACGACGATCGACAGAACTCCTTCGTCTCTATCATCGGTTCTTGATTCGGTGGCACTCGTAACCGCTCACTGAAACTGGTCTCGTCATCCAACTGGTTGGTGTCATATTACTTTTCCAGAGCATCATTGCTTTGTGAATCTGTGCCATCACACCACCCTGAGCGACATATAAATAGTAGAGGGGGAGGGTGAGAAATGCACGTGGAATTAATGAGGTTCATTTAATAATAAATCTTCCTAATTCCAATGGTGCATTTAAAATATAAAATAAGATTCAATCCATTTAATGGCTTGACATGTCGTTGGTCACGCCACCGCCGCTCGTCCATTAGAAGAATGGAAAAAATAAAAATAAAGTAACTTTGTAATTTTATTATTCTATTAAATTTAAAAAAATTATCTTTTTCTCCCGATCTACTACGATTTATGTGAAGCCTCCCTTATGTGAATCTTGGTGCTGTGAATTCATTAGTGCCACCCAATCATTAATCCAAGGATGGGTTCAAAAGATAAAAAATTCCACTCGCACGATTACTGAATGCACCTTAAAAATGTTTAGAAATTTATCCTTGGAACACCAGGCCTTAGGACCACACAACGTCAATTTTCACAGATATGTAATAATTCTATATAATTAAAAAAATACATGGAAAATCTAGGTCATTACATTTTGTTTATGGATTGAATTTTACCACCCTTTGTAATAAATAAATTATTATATTTTAATGTCCATTCCACACAAATGAATAAATAATATTCAACCATATTTATAATAATATATTCTATATATAGTTTACATTTTTGTTTCATAATGTGAAAGGACTTACACAACGTTGTTACAGTGAGAGTTATATTAGGAGTATTAACCCAAACTACCTTTTTATGATTATATGAAAATTTATAATATTATTATATAAAATGGAATATTTGAGAGAGTGTATCAAAATAGAATCAACTAATGAATCATATAAATTTAGATATATGATTAAATTACATGACACAAAATAATTAATAACATTAAAATCAGATGTAGTTATCACATAATATTTTTATTATTCCGTTTTTATTTTATGGGGTATGTTTACTTGAATATTAGGATATTAATTTAAAAAATTCACCATTTAATTATAATTAAATCACATTATATTAGTGGTTTATTTATTCCCATTTATTTCATTAGCATGATCCCCCTTCTCTCCACAATTTTAATAAACTCCAAATTCATTCAAGAATTTTCTAGGATGTTTCATACAGAATTTTTACAATATTTAAATTTCAAAATCCCCATACTATTATTTGATAAATTCCCTTTTGATAGTGTATATCCATCCTATTCATCTATAAATTACTCTTAAACATATAGGATCTATAGAAATACATCTCTATTTTAAGAGAATATAATAATATTTCATCATATTATGAAATTTTTTGAGAAACTATTTCCCAGAAGAGGATTGGTTTAATCCCTTCAATGAAATTTTCAATATTACATTTTAAATTATGTATGTAATATTTACCATACCCTTCATGAAATGTAACATTTCCTCATAATATGAAACGCATTCTTGTTTATTTTTTCATTAATATAAGTATTTTTAAAAACTTTGGGCTCATTATTCAGGAGTTATGTCTTTTTATAAGAATGTTACATTAAAAGATATCCATTATATTTATTATATATATATTTCGTCATTAGAATTATATATCCATGACAACCATTGAGGTGTATCTTATTTAAGAGAACATACTGCATGTAGAAAAATTGCCCTTTAATCATATCCCATGGAAAGAAGTATATTTTCATGTCACGTAATCTATTTCTCTACAACCACTGGATTTTTAGTTCCACCAAAAGAAAGGGGGATCTTCCATTTGAAATGATTGAATATAGGTTTATCATGTAATGTAATTCCATGTAGTTCCATATGTGGAGGAATATTCGTCATAACCTAGATCATATCCCTTAATATGGCCATGATCTTTTTGTTCCCTATATCATCAATATTTTCTTTCTCATACGGGAGATCTCAACATTGTCCATGAGTATTGAACTGATTCTTTTTACAAGGAACATTTTCTAATTAATGGAATATAATTAATTCCCTCATAATATTATGAATTTTAAATAATAATATATGATTATATATATAGTATAAAACTTATATTAAACTGATAATTGTTCAATTTTTAATCTCATATCCTAAACATGGTTAAATTTAGAATAGTATTAAATAATAAAAAATATTTCAAAATATTTCATAGTGGATTTTAATAAATATTTGAATTAATTAAATAATATCCCCTAGGAGTATCAAATAATTTTCATAGTAAGGGACTGCTCATAGTGCAGCAGAATATTTTCCAAGATATACTTAACCAACACATTTTGGGTGTTTTTCCCTAGGATGCATCTTTATCAGAACCACATCCAGATTTATTTTCTAGATAGTGTAGTATTGATAGGTAAAACCATGTAACGTCTATATTGATAATTTTTTAATGTTATTTTATTAAAATTTGACATATCCCACAAGTATGAAAAAAATTTATGTGGCCTAATATATATTTTACTAAATATAGTTCACAATGTTTCTACTAAACTTATATGATACTAACATTTACAACCCCAACACTAGTAACCTACTGATATTGTCTAAACTATTATTTTAGTATAATATAAAAGCTAAATCATACTGATCTTACAAAAAATCAATTATTATCGACGAACCATATTTATATATGATTCACATTTTACATTAGGAGGAATCTAAAAAACATAATAAAATGAAATGATCTTCATCTTTGAAACACATTCAATGATTTATTCTTCATATCAATGGGAAATGAATTTTTTTTTTGATATAAATGTATAAATAAGGGTTATCCAGAATGGAATACATCATGAGTAAATAAGGAATAACATATATAGATAGGTAAATAGTTGAAAAATAATTCAATTGATCTATAACTTCTACACAAAATGAATCCATTGATAATATCAATACAGTAACCACATGTATACAAACAACTAAATTATCAATAAATATAATAATAGTGAAATTCATGATTTCATTCATCATTTTATCTTTACCAAGAAATCCTTTTGAAAAGATTGTTTAATATATGTGTAAACTCATTTCATTTAGCCAATTGTTTTGTCTCATGAGACACATCAATGTATCGAGGGGATATCTATAACCGTTCTCCACTAATCAGTGAATTACCAATGCATTACTCACCTATTTAGGAAAAATAAAATTCAATGTGAAATTACTTTCGAAAAATATCCTTATAGGGTAAAAAATATGGAATAACAATATTTCTACAATAAATTATATGAAATTCAAAGTAAATCCCCATTTTTAGAAATGGTATATGGCTTAATAAATAATCGTATATTTTATAAAAAGAATATTAATATTTCATAGAAATTAAATTTCCACTGTATATTTATCAAAATAAAATAACTATTTCATGAGAAAATTAACAAAATTAAAATTAATGAAATATTACTTTCAAATCATTAGAAATATAGGATTCATAGTAAATTATGTACATTTTCAAAATGGATGTGAAATATTAAAATAATATTTCCATAAAGGCTTCTCATTGATAATCTATAGGAAACCATTGGAAGAATAAAAATATTGTATAATGGTTACAATGATGGGAAAATATTTTAAATTCATATAAGTCAAAGAATAATTTAGAATTTTTAAAAAATAGTTCAAATGATCTTTTTGGAAAAAATTATAAATATTACTTTAAATACATGTAAAAATTAAAAAATAAAATAAAATTTCCTTAATAAATCATTTGAGTAAATAAAAATTTCTTTTGTCAAACTATTTTAAATAATATGGATATTGATGAAATATATAGGTGATCAAAAATGGAAATAATGCCATATTATCAATTAATCATTCCTCAAGAAATTATAACATTAATTTATCATCATGAATTAATATATATTCATTTTATTTATATAAAATTTTAATTATATATAACACTATAAATTAGATAGGTTTATATTGAAAAATATTTCCCAATATAGTGAAATTGAGATGAAATTTCGTACCTCACACTTCCACATAGTTGAATATAATTTAACATAAAACATAATTGTTGTAACCACTATATTAATTTATAGAAAAAAATATTCATATTTATAAAATCAAATTATATCTTCATATAATATCTTATCACTCATTTAAAAAAAACCATTCATTGTTTCCTATGTTTTTGTTATTTGTTAATTTGTTGTCTTATGCATGTCTTTCACAGATAATCTAGTTCATTTGAAAGGTATATAGTTTAATAATATGTAAAATGATATTATTTTTATAAATATATTATTTATTCATCATATACATTTTTTAATCTTTCTTCAAAGGTGGACATGGAAAATAATTATCATCTCTTTGTGGATCACTATGTCTTATGGATGCACAAGAAATAATATTATTTTCAAATTTTTGAAATTATAATAGAGGATTGTATTTTAATTTTATATAATTAATATCATGTATGAAGTATAATATATATTCATATTTTTTAATTTTTATGAATATATTTGATATTCGGTGATGGAGAACCAATTACATCCATTCGTGAGGTGGGAGTCTGTAATACAGATTAATGATGGTTTGGTTTCCCATTTGATGATGAAAGAGATATATAAATATTATTCCATAAATATAATAAAATATTTGTATATGATAGATCCATTTTTAATGTATTTTCATTTTTTAAACTTAATTGATGTTATTAAAATTAAAAGTAAAAAAAGGGCATGATTATGATGATTAATGTATCTTAGAGAAACATCCTTCGGATCAATTCTTAAAAACCGTAAGTTTGGATTTTTGGGAATACTGAAACCACTAAAAAATGTATAAGGATGTTTAAAATCATATTAATTTGGTTTTTTTTATAATAAGTTTTATTTCATCTATATAAGAGATGATTGGTGATTCGTTTAGATAGTGAATAAAAGGAAGACCATGGAATTAAGAAAAATATTTAAATATAACAAATTTATTTTCATGTGCATGTTGCACGATTGGGACTTAATTTCACATATATAATATGTTATGGTTGAAATTAATTCAAATAGTAAAATTTTATTGGTTTATGTTTTTTTAGACCCTATAATTTGGTTCATCCCCTTTGTTTAACAATTTATAATCCATAGTAATGAATTCTTCAATATTAAATGCCTATATGTATATTTAATGGGTAATAATTTAATCATTAAAGGATAAAAGATGAAATGTTTGACCATTTATTATCTTATTTATTCTCATGTATTATTATTTTGATTTTTAAATAGTTTAATAATATGTTATTTTCCATAAAATAGTAATAATTTCAGTTATGAAACTATTTATTTATTTTTACTTTAAAAATATAAAGTGAAAATTTTAATTATAATAACAACTTCTGAATAATATCTAATATTTCATTTCTGTTTTTAAAATTGTTGGTTATGTGTATCCCATCCAAATATAATACTTTTACTATTTATAAAATAATATATTTTCTTTTTATATTAATTGAATAAATACTTCGCCGGCGTTTCATTAACATTTAAGATAAATATTTCATCACTAAAAATTAAAATCAGAGGATCATAATAAAAAAAATTATTTCCCTCTAAATTATTAATATTTAATGAAAAATAATTTTTTTTAATCCTCCCACAAAATTCATATATTTTATAAAAATAATAGAGTAAAATGTTTGACTTAATATTTACATAAACTAACTTAAATGTTATAATCCATGGAAAGTGCAATGAAATTGTAACAATTTTTAATCATGAGAAGTAAAGGGAGAAATAAAAATATATAAAAATATAATTAAATCTATATGAGAAATTTTAGGCCTTATAAAATTAATTTTATCCATTTTTACATGATTTACCCACACCAAGGTCACAAATATTTAATAATATTACCACTCATAATGACAAAAAAACAAACACAACATTCCAAATTTTATCCTACTGATTAGATATATGGAATTAAATTTTAATTATTCAATTTTTGTAAGAGGTTGATATTATTTTTAGTATAAATATAAAATACATGATGATAAATATGTTTTTTTAAGACAAAATGTGTTTTGAAGAAAAAAATTTACAATATATCAAAATAATCAATTTTTTACCTCAAAATCAAATTAATATAAGTAAAGTGTATAATATTTCACATTAATAGATAATATAAAATACAATTGTACTTATAATGTAAACTACATAATAAAAAAAGAACAATATTTAAATAATAAGTGTCTTACAGTTCATTGAGAAAAAAATTAGTTCTGAAAAATCCCATAATTTCACAATAAGATAAATTTTATTTCTATATTAAAAAATATTATTATTTAATGAAATTAATTGTTAAAATATTATAATTTTTTTGATAACATTATAGAATAAAATAAAGTTTATAGATCTATTATTTCATTAAAAACAAATTTTAATTTTAATTTGATCCCAATAATTACATCAAGAATGAAAATAATCTCAAGACTCCATAAAACACAACAATCATTTCACATGGTGCCACTTGTTGGGAAAATGGGGTTTATAATTAAGATCACTCCATTGGATGATTCCAAAACACCATAGTAAGAAAAAATAAGGATCATACATCTAAGGCATTTCCAAAAATAATTTGATTTTCAAACTACTAATTCAATGAATACCATACACCATATTTAGTCGTCTCAGAATCTAGTTCTACTCCTCCCATAGTTCTCCTTCCGTGAAATGAAAAAAACATTAAGGCCTAAAAAAATGAATGTACAAACAAAATATCCATTAAAATATATATTAAAATGTTTTACACCTTTTCCATGTATCTATAGGAAAATTATGTTAATTATTTTAATTATTGGATAAGTTCTGTTAATAAGGATACTCCCACAATCCTCTCACCCCAATGAAACTACCAAAAGATTCCGTGCCAATTTCAACAAATGTTGCTTTATTTAGTACTCTAAATTTGATCATTACACTTTCTAATACATGGACACTATCATTGGCTCTAGTTCATCACACCCTTGTGTGTACATAGGATATCTTTCCCAGATGTAGAGCTACCTATGACATTATTAGGCATTGTCAATTCTCGCAATTCATTCTCAACAAAGGAGGTCCATTGGCCTTCAAAAAGAGTAACATTAACAGCCTCCCTATCAACACTTCCATTAAAAAACATTAATACAACAAAAAACATGAGACACATATTATTTCCTTTATAAATCGCTACATCAACCACTAAAAAATAATAAATTTTTCATGTCACCTTCTAGAAACCCCATAGAAGATTATTCACAGTATCTAGTTCTACAAATCTGTTGGGATTGATTCATGTGAATCCTTTTAGTGTCATATTGTGGGAGTTAATTATATAAAACTCTTTTTTAAAAACACATCATAAGTTTAATATTGTATTCCAAAGCTATCCCTTCTATTTACTTAACTATATTCTTCCACAATACTACTAACTACCATTGATTTCATCTATAATATTCCACTTTTCATACTCAGATTCCACTGTTCTCATTTTTATCGACTACTTCCACCCATCATGGTTTCGCTAAACATGAATTTAAAGTCTCTTTCTAGTGAAATAACATTCATCCATATTTAATTCTAAAAACACAATCATATTATATTCTTCCAATTATGAGTTTTCCCTCATCTCATACTAGATATTCCATTATGTTTCTATAATGTATCCAACCCAGATCCCATGTTTTTCTTTCAGATTCATTCCTTCTGAAATCTACCGTTATGGAATATTTACTTCCAAAATTAAAAACAATTTACCTAGAAGTAATTTCTCCCACAAAACCCAACATGAATTTCCTGGGGTTCTATAATGGAAGAACATGAGAGGTCTCTTATTCTTTTTTAAGGGAGATCATCCCTCGCATGAATTTTCTACCAAAATGGGTTCATATAGCCTACATTCCCCACTAATCGGGACTTACTTCACCAAATGTATTATTTATGAAGTTCCGATAAACAAAGGCCACCATGGTGATCTTCTTCCATCAAATAGTCCTTCTTTTTTAACTTCCACAGAAGACATAATTCTAAACATAGATTTCAAAACATTAAGATCTAGATGAAGGAATGTTTCAATAAAACAATTTTTTATAGAATTTTTTCTAAATTGATAATGAAAAAATTCTAAAAACATTGAAAATGATTGGAATATACCGTTACTAACTATTATCACGGATGAGATCTCATGAACATAATGTTATTTCCCTCATTAATATCCTTAAGATAATGTCATTGAAAAAATAAAACCTTGAAAAATCAAAAAATAGGCCTCATAGAGAAAGAGGTATCAATTTTGAACCACAATATCCATCTAGGACCTATATATTATGTGAAAATGGCCATAACATATTTATATTCTAGAATTCTAAAATAATTAAAAATTTTGTAAATATCCATCATCCACTATATTTCTTTAAAATGACCTCATTCTCTATGGAATGAAGGTGATCGATGATTCAAAAAGATTAGTATGGGGTCTACATCCAAGAAAGATTTTAGATCTAAAACTTAATCTTGAGCCAATATAATGTATCAAGGTGATAAAGCCTCTCATATGAGACGAGATGAAACATTCTAATTTTTTGTCAAATGATAATAGTTCCTATATTTATTGAATGTCTCTTTAGGATTCACACTATAAATAGTGTGAAACACGATATCAATATGTACATGTTCCAAAATGTAAACTATATAATTCCAATATGAACCCAAAAAGAATTAATTATCATATCTCAAACAATTGAAAAATATATAACCCTTTTACAAGGAATAAATTTATTTAGAAAAATAGATTATAAAAATATATTTGAACTCATTTAATATTTTCAATGAAACAGTTTATTACAAATACATTGCCCATTTTATAATAAAACCTTTGAACTTTTTCTATTTTATGAAACCAAGATAAAATTAGCATTAAACAAATAAAAATTATTTTCCAAAAAAATGAAAAAACACCTCATTAATTTATACTTTAGATTAAAAATTTTCATACAACTTTTCTACCATTCCATTAAAAAACTATTTCAAGATACAAATATGAAAAAAACACAGCCATACAACACATATCAGTATGATGTAATCAATGAACCTAATAAAAACCAAAAATTCCTCTCAAATGAATTATTGGCACCCTGATGACCCATTAAGTATCCAAAAATAGATTAGAATCAAAATTGATGTAGATTTGTGCGCAGTTCATCAACACAATCGGGTAGGAAATATTTCATTCATGTGTTATCCTCTATAAGATTTCTTAATCCAATGGAATGGGATCTATACTATTTTCAATACATTTTGATCAACCCATATAATTTTGTTTCTTTATTAATTTTCACACAAAATCCAAAAGGAATGTAAAAATATCAAATAAATATTCAGGAGAAATTAAATAATCAAATTTAAATTCAAATATAAAACGAAAACCCGAAATACCTAAGGTAACTCTTGTTTTCTCACAAAATATGGTGATCAAGTAACTAAATGTGATATTCATCTTGAGTCCAAATTATTATCCAAATCACAATGCTACATAGATGCACTGAGATATTAATAAGGGCATTGATACAATTTTTTATTAAACAAACTGAAATCACCCCAAAACATACAATTCGAACTGTTCAATGGCAAGGCTCAAGGTGTATTCCATATCACCGCATTCTATCACTAATATCCTTTGTATGAGAAAATAAAATGTCTTGAATTATTTAACCCATTGTAACAATTAAATATATTATGGATACCACCTTGAAATTTAGTATGATCATTCCATATGTTGGATTCCAAAGAGAAATAAAAAAATATCCATAATATATATGATTACTAAAAAGTAATCAACTTAAATATAATAAAAACAATAAATAAACTAAATAATATAAATAAATAACACCACTTAAATAAATAAACCGAAAATTAATATCCAAGATGATAAATCAATAACATAATAATCTCAAAATATATAAAACATATAGATCCATGTAAATAGAGACCACATCCATGTAACACATTATTCAATCAACATTCCTACCCAAAAATCATCAATCCGACGTAAACTCGAAAAAATATTGGATTATTACCAATGTATGTAAAATGAAAACATGAGTAATGAAAACATCAAATAGAGTTTGTAGAGGGTTAGAAAATTCATACTAAATTGGATACCACCAATGAGTTTATAAAAATCATTTTAAGTGAAATATCATTTTTATTAGATACAAATATATTTATAAAATATTTTTCATATTCATGTATAAAAAAATGTGACTTCAAATAAAATTTAGAAATTTCAAGAACATAGACACGTCATTTGAAAATATTCACCTCCCATTGAAAAAAATAATTTTAAAACCTCATTGAAAACAAAAATTTTAATATGTTTTAAAAAAATAAAAAAAATTATAATGATAAGGTTATACAACACCAATGATCCAAATAACTAATAATATGAAATTTAAAAACTATTAACAATAAGTCATAAAACAATATATTTTATCAAACTACAAAATAAATCAAATGAGAGTTTCCATTTGGAATCATTTTATATCATTGGAAGCCCACATAGTTTTTATGTGAGATGGCCCCATAAATTAATATATATAATAGTATTTCTAAATGTAGGGCTATATTGACTAAAATATACACGAGTAATTTGATTTAACTCACATAATTTTCTTTGGGGGAATGACCCTACCCTGGAGCCAGTCATGCTATATGGAACTAGAAAGTGTGCGCCCTAAACTTCTGCATCATAAATCAGGACCTATCTCTCAGTGCATAGGATTCCAATGAATTTTGAAAAATGGAGGTGAAAATAGTGAATAACAAGATCATTAATAAATAAATAATAAACCATAAAATGTAATATCTAATATCACCTACAAAAACCTCATAATAAACACTCCATTTTTATTTAAATAATATCAAAAACATCAAGCCTGAGAGAAAACTAGGGGCACATTAAAGGGACTCACATTTTCCTTAGAAAATATTTTATAAAATTATAAAATAGAAATTTTCAAAATTTGAATCATAATTCCAAGAAAGTTTCCATCATTTTGAATCCAATGGAATGGATTTATTTCATAAAAACCTATAGAAACCAATGTTGATTAAAAATAAACCAACAAACCTTTTAATAAAATAATATTTTGAAAAATAAAACCTCTTCCTTTAATTTCATAATATCCATTGAAAATGATATTTTAAACCATTTCATGACACTGACATGTATAAATAACTTTGCTCGTCAAATGAATTTTGACATAAGCCTCCTATAAATTTTCACAGATAGTTTCACTCAAAAAATTACTTCAAAAACTAAAAAAGAGATAACATTCTTTATTCCATGTGAATAATGTCACAAAAAAATTATGAAATCCATTAAAACTATATCATATTCAAATATTTAAATTTAAAATATGTGAAAATACTACATGCATCCAATTATATGTAATATAATATATGTCTATAAAAATTCCAACAATATATGATGCTAAAATAAAAATGAAATGGGTTACAACATTTTACTTTTGAAAGATATCACTAAACCTAGAATATAGGATTTCCCTATTATCCATAGACATCAATATCAGCTTAGTTAATCCCATAAAAACCCTATATTAATCCAACATACATTTAGGTTTTTGGAGTAAATAAAAACAATTTGAAAGGAAAATGGGTAAAGAGGAAAAAATATAATAAAATGAAGGATTTACATTGAATATTACTATAAATACAGGGTTTAAAGGATCAGAAAAAAATAAATAGGAATTTATATATCCCTAGGGTTTCCACGTCTCATAGTCAGGTGAAATGATTGAGTAAAGAGGGTAAATAATGATGATATTAGTGGGGATAGGATAATAATTTCACCATTCAAAATAATTTGGGATGATTAGCTCCACAACATGAACTTGATTATTTCAGTGTATATCCCTTCAAAGATACCCCTCTACAGTATAGAATCCATGTAATGTGATGTGTATCCCCTCTCCAAATGTTCACCATGATGAATCCCTTGAGGTTTCAGCATGGAATGATTTGATGAGGAAGATACTAGAACCCTAAGTCAATCTACTTTGGTCTGACCTCATCCCCGATGGCATAAGGAAACATCCCTAGGAAGAAGTTTTTTTCTATTTGGGACCCTTCCATAGTAAAACCCATGTGTTTTAATATGGATCGCCCTTTCCAATCACTATCACTTCATCGCCACACCATTACAACATAGAATCCACTAATTATGAAAAAATAAAAAACAAGATGAGAAAATATAATGTAATCTCCCATGGTCATGGTGCATCCTACTACAACTAGGCCCACAACTGTTGAACCACTTAAAAGACCTAGAAAATGATTGAGCAACCCATAAATCCAAAATAACACAAAAAATAACTAATTAACAACAATAATAACCTGTGTTTGTTGTAGAAACTATACCTCATTGCATATTTTGTAATTGGAATCCATCATGAAATCAAAAGACAACATGGCACAATATACATAGTCCCAAAAACAATTAATGGGTTATCACCTATATATTCATATGTACATTTGGATGATTATGTATGCCCTCAAATTATACCCATCATTATATTTAATTATTAAAAATTAATTTTTCATCATTAATAATTATATTTATTGACTAAAATACTATTTTTTTTAAATGAACCTTATGATAAAATTTATGCTATAGAAATTAGAAATTGAAAATCATTAACTATTAATTATTATAAAAAACTTTATTTATAAGTTTTTTTTACATTAACCAGTGACTTAAACATATGATAAATGTCTATTGATGGTTTAGAAAAAATGTCAGGTAATTTTTCATTGGGAATAAATTTTCAATGACTTTTGAAACAAATATAAACCATTTAAATATAGATTTTTACAAAAATTTAATTTGATGTTAATTGATTAAATATGGTAATTTATATAAATTTTTATTTAAAAATAATAATTTTATATTAACAAATTATTTACAAATGTATATACCTGTTATTTAATTCAAATATATATAATTATTTATTTATAATTTATTACATAATTTTCAAGTATATTAATATTTTCTATACCGGGCATAACAACATCCAAAAATTTAATGCATCATTACATGTTAGTAACTCATTATTTATTTACATTATATGTACTAACCACAAAAATATATATAATATTATAATTTATATGATTGTCAATTTTAAAAAAATTATGTTGTATTTATTTACAACGAATTATTAATTTTTTTCTTATTTAAATAATTTATTATACAATGAAAAATAATATTTTATAAGCGAAAACATCATTATATTAATATTTTAAAATTCAAAATTCATTAATATTTTAATAAATAATATTTGGTCTACTTTTTTGAACGTATTATTAAAACTAATATAACTGATTCTTTGGATGTCACCCATAAATTCACTAATCTAACCCAATATATCTTAATAATTTTTTTATTATTTTGAATTATAATAATTAATTATTAACAACTAAATATTTAATTATTAGAAAATATTCATTATTAATCAAAATTTCATTAATAATAAATGATTAATAAAAATTATCAGTATGTACTTTTCAAAATTTACATACAATATAATTATTATTTAATAATATGTAATAATTAATAATTAATTGTTAATAATTAATTAGAGTTTGGTACTGATGCAAATGGTAATGATTCCCTATCAACATATAGGAAATCTGGGGAAAAAATTGGGTGGGGTGAGTTATCAAAGATGTTATAGCAATATTTTATGTTTATGGGTAACGTTGTAAGTACTTTAGTGGGGTACTGTAATAGTACTATTTAAATGAATTGGGATCTCAGGACATGGCTTGGGCCTCCATGTTAATGGGTATCTGGGAAACCAATTTATAGTGGTCCAACTATACCGGATTACCCTAAGTAAAATAGATCTAGAGTAGTAACAGTCTTTAGATGCAGATAACTACACAAATAACGAGTCAAACACGGTGGACACAATACAAGATTTATGTTTCATATACCTATCGATAGGTAATATACTATAAAACCACATTTTCAGGTAGTATTCTAATCATATAAATCGAAGTGGTGATGGTTATAGGTTTATTTTCTATAATTGGGACTATAGAATTATAAGTTATCTATGCCTCTAGGATTTATGCCATGTGATATTTGCATTAAGGCATGTAAAAGAGAGCATCATAAGTTATGGAAAATAAATGATTGTGGTTTTCCAAAAGATAAATACTTGTGTAGATGTTAGAAGTGGGTTTAGTTCTGGTAAAGAGGTACGTAGGGGTAATAACACTATAAACAAATTTTAGGCCTAACTCCGGTATTACTAGGTGCGCCACAACAACCCTTACTAAGAACCTCATTTGAAACACCTCAGCCATATTCTTGTTTAATCTTATAATCATTATGAACCATATTAAAGTATTTGAAAAGATGATGATCATGGATGACAAAAGATAATCCTATAGTATATTATAATTAAAATAAATTCTATTGATTTTGATATCCTAAATGAATTTTCATAACTATCTAGTTCTCTATTATGATTTGTTTCACTTGAACTAGGATATTTGTTTTTAGTGCATAACTGGAACAAAAATGAATCATATTAATTATGAATTCAATTAAAAATGTAAATATTTTATTCTTGAGAAACATAATGTTATGGGATTTAGAATGAAAATTATCAATGTATATATCACACATCATTCTCAATCTATAAATCGTGATGGAAATACAAATGAGAAATGGGGGGAATAATATTCTCTTGTGCCAATCATGTGGAAACATCCACCTTCTTTCAAAGGTTATTTTGATGGAATAGATGTTGTGAAATGGATCAGTATCACTAAATAAATATTTTCTGTTCTCTTGTTTTTTGAATATGATAAATTCATTTTGGATGTATACTATTTGTAATGTGAAGTATATTAATAGTGTAATCTTATAAATAATTCAAGTCAATATGATTACATTTACTCCATGTAATTGGATGAGTTGAAGAAATTATTTTTTAGAAAGTACATACCTTATATTCTAAAAACATGGATAGATAATAAATTACCCAAGATCAAATAAAAGGATTAATAATCTCTTAGTACCTATCTAGGTAATTTTACAAGACAGTCACAAAACTTCTCTAGTTTAGTCATCAATATTAAAATCCAAATTGGTCAATTAATTTATGTAATAAAACCAACTATTACAAAGGAATTTGATATAAGAAACAATAGTAGTCACGAATAAGTAATTTCATGTGAACCAAAGGTAGAAATTGAAATTATATATTCCCACCATTCCCTTGAATTTTATAAAAAAGGATGGTCATCTATCATGAATAGTCAAACAAATCACATGTTTGAATGGAATTACATCCATATATATTCAAAAAAACATGGGAATAAGCATTAATGTAATTTATTTAATGGAACTATGAGGTTCATTAAATATGGAATGGTGGGTCACGTAGACTGCAAATGATGAAATGTTATTAATGGTTTGGTTAGTTCAATGGAGGATAAGAGTATTCAATATAATTTTCTACCAATACTAAAATGATTCAAATGAAAAGATTATAGGAATTATAAAACTAAATTCCATAATCCTCTGTATAGTAATGATGACAAGACAAAAAAAACAATAAGGACAAAGGAAAAAAGGAAATATTATGCAAAAAAACATGTAAATTGAATCTTGATAATTATGGAAATCCATAGATGGACATTTCATTCTGTAAATTGTATAAGTATGATCTATGAAAATCATTTTAATCATAATTTAGTGAAATTTTATGTTATTTTGAGGATATATTATCCCTCCCTAGAGAGAATCTAGTATAAGGTAACGACATTTGATTTTAAAAATATAATTTTAAATATTTATAAGTTCAAGGATGAACACATATTTCTAATGGATTTTTTTGCTAAGATAAGAAGTTGTTCTATGACTAAAAGTTTTATTAAAATATAGAATAATATAATGTTTTATTTTGATTTTTTTTTATGTTATTAAAAAAGATATATTTTGGTATGAGACGTTATGGATGATTAAAATTATTATTAAGATGATCATTGAATGATATGAGATAAAATCATTCCAATATTTGGGTTTCAATTTTGGTCAAATATATTTTGAATGAGTCATAAGTTTAACTATTTTTGGAATGATTTCAGATGAAAATGGGATGATGTTTTAGTGAAAAATCTTTTACATTACCATATAAATATTTATTAATATTGGATAACGCGTGCTAACCATTTTTTATGATGATAACTGGAGATAAAAGGAATCAATTATCATTCGATTATCGATCATTTTATCTGTTAGTGCCTTCAGCATAAATAATTCATATTGATTTAATATAATTATTGGTGAAGTTGTAATTGAACAAGAAAAAACTAAAGGATGATATTGTGCTTATGAAACTGAATGAAATCATGTATTTATATCTTCTCCTGAAAATTATTCAAATTTATGAATAATATCTGGAAATAAAATTTTAACCCATTACCATCATTTTCTATAATATGAATTAACAATTTAAATCCTATTTTGTTTATGGTTTTGTGTTTTTTTTTCACATTATCATTCACTTTATTGTGATCAATGATCTCAATCACCCCTGATAAGGACCCAGCGTTAAAACATTACATAATCATGAATTATGTGAATAAGTCAAATTGAGGATCATTTCTGGATTACAGTTTTAGATAATTATACCATAAATATTACATTAAATCTCAGAAATTACAAACTAGACTCTTCTACTTAGTATAATTTTTTATAATATAAGAAATCTTAAAAAAAGGTCATTTCTCATTCTATAATTTAGACATTGTGAATTTTCCTTTATCCCATCCTTGACCCTATTCATCTTTATATCTTCTGAAAATCATTTGAAGAAAAAATTGGGATGCGCATAAAATGCTCCGTAAGGGATTAAAAAAGAAGGAAAACTATTTGTTTTTCAAAACAATAAGTAAACCATGAATATATTATCATAAGTAACACTTTTCACCTTTAGGAAGTAGTAAATAATATTCAATAAATAAAATATAATTTCTTACCATTTATTAACTAAAATATTTCTATATAACCCATAGAAATAACACATAACATATAAAGATAACTTGGGACATAAAAATAATTAAACCGAATAACCATACGGTTGAATTACAAACATATCACTAAATTTAATAGCCATATGGATGACATTAATACCCAATGCATTGGAGCTAATAACATAACCACCCTCCTGGTTTATCGCAACACCACCCACCATATGGTTTATCACGTAACCACCATTCATATGTCCAAGTAAAATTATAAAATAATAAAACATTAAATATTTAAAATATAAACATTTCACAAATAACATTTCATTTTCATTCAAAATAAATCATTTCAATATATTGAAATAATAAATCAATTTCAAAGATAATTATCAATACAACAACCCCCAAAAACAGAATAAGGGGTTTATTATTTATTTTAAAAACATTATGGATTATAGAGGAAGACAACTAATGATTACGGTGGTGTAGAGGTCATTTACACCACAAACATTAAAAAAAACTTTTTTTGTTTTTAGTAAAATGCTTCGTAAAAAAATATTCTTTCTGAAAACCATTTAAAATAAAGATACTTTCAAATCAAAGTGTCCCATACAACATTGAAACTTTTATTCAAATTAACATGTATAAACATTAATTTATATTTAAATAAACCCTTAATTTAGTTAAAGAAAATGGACATTAATAAGAATGATTTTATAAGATTAAATCATTAATCCATTTAAAACATTGTCTTAATAAAAGAGTCTTTTAAGACTTGAAAAAATACAATAATTAAAATAATTAAAGAATAACATTAAATAAAGCTTATAATATCATGTGAATAATGAGAATAATGATATAATATTTCAATGAGAAGTATATAAACCATATAAATGGGAATTGGTGTATAACAACAAATAAGTCTTAATGGAATGTAAATTAAGACAAAGTCCCTTACAATGTTTGTATCCTCAGATTAAGGATAAATAAATGACATAATTATGTATGAAATATAAGAATACACCCAATATAAGTGTACATTATGTGTAAAACAATAATAGGTCATTCACACATATTCATAGCATGACATAATCAAGAAGAATAGGTTTATCCCAATGAATTGAAATTGGGTTAAGAAGTTCCCTTACAAAAATTTGAGAGCCTAACTACGTCTCTATAGAATTCAAAAAATGAGTTGATGAGATATAAAATGATCTCTAATCACATGTACATAAAATATAAAACAATAAGGATATAGAATAACATATACCATTATATGAAAATGGAAACATAAAAGATATAACAAAAAAGAAGTCTTCTATTATAAGGGGAGAGTGAAATGTTCCCTTACCGAATTGGTAACTTACAAAACATACACCACATGAAAGAATAATCATACAACTAACATATAAATACAAATAATTTAAATTGTTTTAAAAAAATAAAATCATGGGCAATACATACACCACAAAAAATGTAAATAGTGGGAAATATATCATGAATCTCACTGGAATAAAAAGTGAGATGATAACCCCTTATCATGTTGCAATCAAACGAGTCGTATGACCAAAAATTAATTACCACAAGATGATTCATATAATAAAATTAATATAAATAGAATCATGATAATATATATATAATTGAACTACACAATACACAATGTTCCATAAATAAGTGGCGACCAATGGAAATCTCATGGAATAAAATGTGAGATAAGAAACCCCACACCACATGTCTGACTTGACCCGTTCGTTCATTAAAACCCTAAATAATAAACATATGATAATTTATACATTATCAACAAACTTTTTAAATTTTACTATTACTTTTATATAACTTATTACATTTCTATAACAATTAGTTAATTATTTGAGTTCATATTGGTCATTTTTTTGATGTTTAGAAATTGAGTTAAAGATGAACCTATTATAATTATAAATTCTCCTTGTGGTAAAACTTCCATTATCTATAGAATTATATTCATGATTTATATATCATATATATCATATATATACATTATATATATGTATTTATAACAGTACATACCATTAGGAGATAAGAAATGAAATGCACAGTTTATGGGGACGGTAAGTCGTATGTACGCATGAACGCTACTATCATTTCTATTTCGTATTTAATTGAATGAAAACATAATGATACATAGGTATATTATAATTAAATTATATTATTATAATATAGATATGTTACATAATTTCATTAACTTCATCCTTTATATGTTCCATGTATGTCATTAACGAATCATATAACATTGAGGGGGCGGTACTCCGCACTTCCTCAAATGAAATTATCATGTTTAAAAATACTGGAAAGTATAATTGTATGTTTCTAAATAAAAATTACAAAATAATATGGAAAAATTAAACACAATATATATCATATATAAATATAGTTCCATCACAGTGGCCACCTTGAGAGGTGGTAGTAGAAGATTGAACAATCATCGTTTCGTGAGGTAGTACTTCACAGTCCATAGAAACGTTATGTTGTTTTCCCATTAGATGGAGGTGTTTGTAGGTGGAGATAGAATAATTCTTGTAAAAAATCCTATTATATTTAAGATACTAGATTTTTTATAAACTAAATTAATAAAAAGATTTTAGGGGGTTAGAGAAGTAAAATAAATGAAAAGAACTTAAGAGAAGATGTTACCTATAAATCAGGTAACTCCCTTTGGTTTGAACCAAAAGGATTTCTTGAAGTGCCTTCTTCATAAGGTGTGGATTCTAGGTGGAATTGAGGAATCTTGAGAGCTTATTTGGTCAGATTTTTGATGATCCATGGGGCTTTAGAGGTGTGAGTAATATGTTAGAGTTTAGGGATTTTTATAAGGGGGATGAGGGGCTCTTTAGGAAAGTGTAAAAATTATATTTTATTATATGACTATTTTTTATTTATAACGGTCCAAAACATATGAAAGTCAAAGATAATATGAATAATGGTTGAGATAAATTCATCTAATAAGAATTGGAATGGTTTTAGATATATTTTTAATCTTTATACTCGTATTTATTTAAATAATTCATTAATGTGGTAAACATTGTATAATTATTGTGTCATAAATTATTTTATTTATTTGATTTATAAAAATTATAAAAAAATACCATGATGTAAGAAATATTTTTATATTTAAAATGAATATTTATAGTCAAATATATAAATTTCAGAACCCCACATTAAATTTGTTTTATAAAAACAATACACGTTTATGATATTTTTATTTTTACATTAAATTAAAAGTTATTCATGTAATTATCTTACACAAGTGGCATTAAAAGACCAAACGTCTCCCCCAAGGATTGTCTTGGTCGTCCATTACTCATCCCATTAGGTTAGGAAAAGTATTAAAATAATTTTATATTATTATAATATTTTTTTCCTTAAATTACCTTATTTACCTTTAATCGTGGTAAATAAAAGTCAATAGTTACTATTCACTAAAAACTATTTTAATCTTATTGAACCACATTATACTTAATAATAACAAAATACGTATGCTTGATTTTTGAAATTCAATTCACATAAGTGGTAAAATTCCATTTAAATGAAAAAATTAGTTTTTTAACTACTACTCGGAATTTTCATTATTCATCAAAAATTGAAGGCATTAAGAAAATACCAAATCTTTAGCCTAAGATATATTTTATATTTTGAATTAAAAAATAATGTATATTTTACCAAATCCAAAATATATAAGTTTCATTAATTACTTTAAAATTAATCCCCATTGTAAAAAATAAAAGGCATCTTTTTATGAAATAATAACTATCAAAAGATTGACACTGGTTTATGTCCAAATTCAATGTAAGATTATTTCCAATGAGAAAAATTAGATTAAATGGTAAAATTATAATCTAATTACCCTTTAAATCCAATTAAAATAAAAATTTAACCATATAAATAAAATAGATTAAAATTCAGTGTTGAATTGAAATATTGAAAGTTTCATTATTCAATAAAAAATGAAATATATCAGAAAAATTCCAAACATTTACCATAGGTAATTTTTGATATCCTGATTCTAAAGAAAAATTTTATTTTTTAAAATAGAATATATAAAAGTGTTAAAAACTATGTTTAAATAGAGTTTTCCATTAAAAGGCGGTAAATCGACATTTTAAAGAATATTGGAGTATTTATGCTTAAAATTAGATCATCCACATTTTAAGAATCGAAAATTTATTGGATAAATGTAAAAACATATTACAAACATGTATAATCATTTTTTAGTTAGTTTTGTTCATTCTCTCCATTACAATACCTAGGCATTAACTACCATTTCATATAATATTATATTAATATTTCTCAGTATGACTCAACATTTTGTGAAATGTATGATGTTAGAGAAACATGTTGTTATGTATCAGGTATGTTATCGAACACATCATCCCCTTTAATGTAAAATTAATAATTAATTCACAGATTTTAATAAATATTAGAATGTTATATTATATATTTGTTCGGGATGTTACATCTATCCCCTCTATTGGGAATTGCATCCTCGCAATTTTAAAATTGCTCTTGGAAACTTCATTGAAAGTCCCACATTAGGGAAAGAGACAATAAAACTACGACTATAATAGAAACAAAAATAAGTACAAAGATCACCCTAGGAAATCAATATAAGGATTCTATATAAGAAAATATGGATATGGAAGACAAAACAAACCATCAAGTTCTAATGGAGAGTGAGAAAAACATGATTAGGATAATGTTAACCACAATAATATCACAAACTTGGGTTAGGTTAAACAGTATTTAATGTTCCAGTAGGAATAGTAAAAAAGACAACAATTTTTAGAAGATTCTTTTCATAAAGGTGGGGAATTTATTTATGATATAAAATAAAAGCACGAGGAAATATACTTTTCATGTAGACCTTCATCATTTACTAAATTCCATCCACAAACTCATCTTTTCTCAAACAATGATTATTCTAACTGACTTGGCCACAACAAAATCACTATACACAACTTCTAGAGAATCACATCATCCATAAAAATGAAATATATACATCTCATGTATTTAGAACTTAACCGGAAAAAAAATGTTTAGTACGAGATCAGATAATCCCCAAAAAAGGATAATAATTTATAAACATAAATAGTACTCCTAATCTCCAAAATTCGACAAACAATGCCCAAATTTCAACATAAACAATTCAATAAACATTTGTCCTTACAAATATTCAAAATTATCCAAACTAATATTGGGGCCCAAAACTTATAAGGATGTAATCATATAGTCTTCCACAGTAAATCCTAACATTTATCCCCAAATAACATCTACAACTCTTAATGTTTCATACAAAAGTGTAATTAACATAATAACATATTCTATATGATAGGTTAATCATTTCCATAAATTACACAAATGGCCATATGCCCACAATAAAACATATTGTCTTCCAAAATAAAATTTATCACTTCATCACCAAATAATTTTCCTATACTAAGGAGATCTATTTGATAAAACATATGTTCCAAATCAACTTATTCTTGATCAATAAAATCATCTAACTAAAATGAATAAGTCCTACTAACTAGGTACTTTATGTATTCTTGTGGTAGGAAATAAATCCTATTTCACATTAGTTGTGGCTTCCATTCCCATAGCTTTGTCTAACGTGATGGGTTGTCACTCGGTCTGCATGTTGTCCTTTTTAAAAAATTATATAATTTCATAACATTAAAAAAAGATGAATTCCTAAAAAATAACTATAGCATATTTTATCTTAAAAGGTTAATTAATAACATTCATTTATCACCTCAAAATGTAATAATAATTTATCGTCTCTAAATAACTACGACTCTTTATAATATGATCACCATTATGTTAATGTCAGTTATACTTAAATAACACCCTAACCTCTAAAGTTATCTAAACTTACCTATAATACTAAATATAAGGACCCAACTGTAAAACATTACCTAATCATTAATTAATCAATAATTCAAATTGAGGATTTTTTAGGATTACAGTTTTAGAGAATTTGGCCATAACTATAACATTAAATCTCAAAAATTACAAATTAGAGAATTCTACTCAATATCAATTTTTTAATAAAATAAAAACTCTTAAAAAAGAGTCATCTATAATTCCATATTTTAGACATCATGACTTCTCCTTCATCCCATAAATGACCCTATTCATATTTATTTCATGTTAAAGACATTGGAAGAAAAATTTGGGATGAGCATTAAAAGCTTAGTAATGGACAAATAGAGGTGGAAAACTATTTTTTTCTAAAAACAATAAGTAAACCATGAATAATTTATCATAATTGATATTTTTCACCTTGTATGAATTAGTAAATACTCTTAACTGAATGAAACATAATTTCTTACCATTTAGTTACCAAAATATTTCATTAAAACCCATAGAAAGAACACATAACATATTGAGGTAACATAGGACATAAAAATATTTAAGTGGAATAACTATACATTCTACTTCCACAAATTTCAGAAAAAATGTAATAGTCGTACGACCGAATTCTAAACCCAATGCATTGTAGGTTATAACGTAACCACAAGTCTTGGTTTAACATGGTACCACCCATCATATGGATTATCACGCAACCACCTGTCAATTTTCAAATTACTATTATAAAATCATAACAAATAAAATATTTAAAATATTAGAATTTCACAAATAACATTTCATTTGAAATCAAAATAAATCATTTCAAGGTGTTGAAATAATAAATCAATTTCAAAAAGCATTTTCAATACCAAAACACCCAATAATATAATAAAGGGTTTCTTTTTTTATTTTAAAAACATTAAGTCTTATATAGGAGCCAACTAACGATTACGGTTGTGTTAAGTTCATTTCCACTGTAAACATTAAAAATATTCATTTTTTTGTTTAGCAAAATGCTTCGTAAAAAATGATTCCTTTTGAAAACAATTTAAAATAATGATAAATTTGAATCAAAGTTTCCAACACCAATTTAAAACTTTTATTGGAATTAACATTTAAAAACATTAATGTCAATGTAAATAAATCCTTAAAACCATTTTGAAAAGATTTAAATTAATAATAATTATTTTCTAATATTAAATCAATAAAACATTTAAAACAATGTTTTAGTTAAAGCGTCCTTTACCACATGAGAAAACACTTGAATAAAAAAATTATAGATTAACATTAAAAAATTCCAATAATATAACGAGAATAAGGATATTCATTATATAATATGTTAAATGAATGTATATACACCATATAAAAGTGAATTGGTGTATATAAACAAATAAGTCTCAATAAAATATAAATTTGCACAAAGTCCCTTAAAAAGATTGTATCCTTTGATTAATGATAAATCAATGACATGATTATGTGTGGAAAATAAGAATACATGCAATATAAGTGGATATTATGTTTAAAACAATCATAGTTAATTTAGACCTATTAATACCACGACATCATCAAGAAGTTGATGTTTAACCCAAATAATTGAAATCGGGTTAAGAAGTTCTCTTACAGAAATTCGACAGCCTAACGACATTGCTTTAAAATTCAGAAAATGAGTTGATGAGAGAGAAAAGGATATATCATCATATGGACATAAATTGTATAGAAATAAGGATTTATAAGAACTTATCCAAACATATGAAAATGGAAATATAAAATATATAACATAAAAGAAGTATTTTATTCGAATAGGAGTGTGAAAGGTTCCCTTACCAATTTGGTAACTTACAAAACATACACCACATGAAAAAAGGATCATAAAACTATGATGTAAATACCCATAAATTAAATTTTATTAAAAAAATACAATCATGGGTAGTACATACACTGCACAAAAGGAAATAGTGGAAAATATAGAATGAATCTCACGAAAATAAAAAGCGAGATGAAAAACCCTTACCACGTATCAATCAATCAAGTCTTATGACCAAAAATTAATAACCACCAAATGATTCACAGAATAAAATGAATATAAATAGAATTATGATAATATATATCAAATGTTAGTACAAAATACACCAAATACAAGAAATAAGTGGCAAACAATGGAAATATCACAGAATAAAATGTGATATAAGAAACCCCTTACCTCATGTCTGACTTGACCCATTCGTTCATTAATTTCATGAATAATAAACATAAGTTAATTTATACTTAATTAAGATACTGTTTCAAGTTTATTATTCCTATTATATCACATATTACCTTTCTATAAAAATTACTTAATTATTTGTGTTCATATCAGACATTTTGTTGATGTTCAGGACTTGAAAAAAAAATGAACTTGTTATTATTATAGATTGTCCATGTGGTCAAAATTACATTATCTCTAGATTGATATTCATGATTTAGATTTCATATATATCAAATATATCTAGTATATATATGTATTTATAACATTACATAACATTTGGAGTTAAGAAATGAAATTCACCGTTCATGGTAACGGTAACCCGTACGTACGCATGAACTCTACTTTCATTTCTATTTTGTATTTAATTGAATGTAAACATTATGATACATAGATATATTATGATTCCAGTATAATATCATAAGATATATATGTTACATAACTTCATTAACACTATCCTTTATATGTTCTATTGAGGTTATGAACGAATCATATCACCTTAAGGGGGCGATATTCTTCACTTCCTGAAATGAAATAATCGTGTTTAAACATATTGGGAAGTATAAAGGTATGTTTGTAAATAAAAATTAAAAAAACATAGAGAAAACATAAAAATAATATATATGATATATAAATATATAACCATCATAATGGAAACCATGAGAGGTGGTATTAGAATATTGAACAATCATCGTTTTGTGAGGTAGTAGTTCGTTGTCCATAGAAACAATATGTTCTTTACCCATTATATGGATGTGTGTGTAGTTTTAGTTCTAATAACTCTCAAAAAAACATCCTAATATACTGAGGATACTTTAGGTTTTATAAGAGAAAGGAATAATAATATTTTAGGGGGTTGGAGAAGTAAAATAAAGAGAAGAACTTAAGAGAAGATGTTACATTTAAATCGGGTAACTCCTTTCAATTTGAACCAAAAGGATTTCTTGAAGTGACTTCTGTTTAAGGTATGGAATATAGGTGGAAGATATGAATCTTGAGAGATTTTTTGGGAATATGTTGGATGTGCAAATGGGATTTAGAGGTGTGAGTAATGTGTTAGAAATTAAGTCATTTTATAAAAAGGTGGAGGGGTTCTTTAGTAAAGTGTTAAAATATTTTCTTATTATATAATGATATTAGGTTTTTAAAGGTCCAAAACATATTAAAGTAGAATATAAGATTACACATGGTCAAAATAAAATCATCCAATCAGAATTGGACAGGTTTTATATAATTTATTTAATCATTATATTCTTGTTTATTAAAATAATTCATTAATGAGGAGAACATTGGATCATTATTGTGTTATACATAATTTTATTTACTTTATTTATAAAACTTATCAAAAAACATGATATCAGAAACATTTTCAGATTTAAAATGAATATTTATAGTTAAATATATCAATTACATAACCCCATATTAAAATTGATTTAGCAAAACAATATATGTTTATGATATTTTTATTTTTACTTTAAATAAAAAGTTATTAATGTCATTATCTTACCAAAGTGGCCTTAAAAGGGAAAGAGTCTGACCCAAGGATAATATTAGTATACCATTAATCATCCAATAAGGTTAGGACAAGTGTTAAAGTAATTTTATATTATTATAATATTGTGTTTACATTTAATTACCCTAGTTACCTTTAACCGTTTTAATTAAAAGTCAAAATTTACTATTCACTAAAAAATATTTTCATCTTATTGAACCAAATTTTAGTTACTAATTACAACCATGTATGTATTATTTTTTACATTAAATTCATAGAATTCATAAAGTTCCATTAAAAAGAAAAAGTTAGTTTTTAACTGCTACTCAATGTTTTCACTACTCATAAAAAATTGACGATTTTGAGAAAAAACATCAGACTAAGATATATTTGATATTCTAAATTCAAAAATGATGTCTATTTTACCAAATTCAAAACATATAAGTATCATTAATTTAATTAAAATTAATTTTTATTGTCAAAATAAAAAGCTTGTTTTTAAGAAATAAAAACAATCAAAAGATTGAAACTTTTTTGTGTCCAACTTCAATGTAAAATTACTTCCAAAGACCAACATTGGATTAAATAGTAAAAATATAATCTAATTAAAATTAAAAAAAATTAAAAATAAAATCTATCCATATAAATAACATACAATAAAAGAGAGTTTTGAATTAAAATATATTAATTTTCACTAATCATTGATAAATGAATTTTATTGGAAAAGTACCACAAATTTACCCAAAGTAAATTCTGATGTCCCAGTTCTATAGAATAATTTTATGTTTTCTAATAGAACATATAAAAGTGAAAAAAATATATTTAAAGAGTATTTTTCTTCAAAAATTGGTAAATCAACCTTTTAAATAATATTAGAGTATTTATGCTTAAACTTATATACGTCAACATTATAAGACTCAGATTATTATTGAATAAATATAAAAACATTTAACAAACAAGTATAATATGATTTTAGTTAGTTCTATTCATTCCCTCCATTACAACGACTAGGCATTAACTTCTATTTCAAGTAATATTTTATTATTATATCTTTGTATGACTCAACATTGTCTACAACATATTATATCAAAAAAACATGTTGTTGCGTATCAGGTAAACTATCGAACATAGAATTCCCTTTAAAGTAAAATTAATATTTAATTCAAAATTTTAATAAATAATAAAATTTTATATTAATTATTTACCTAGGGTGTTACACCCCCTAATTATTTTTTCATTAAATGTTTCTTCTATGTAGATATCATCACTTATAACCTATGTTTTACCTATGTGGAAACCTAGTTCTATGTTATTTCAGGAAGCCTTTATACATATATGTTTACATTTTTATGTTATATTTTATTAGTCATCTATGCGTTGTGGGATTATATATAAGAGCTCTCAATTGTTAAATCATTGATAGCTAATACGAATTTTGAGGGAGAAACTCTCTATTTGGGGGTAAAATGTAATATTCTACGAGTTTTTGATTTTTTTTAATTAATTTAAATTTCATATTTATTCTGATTCATGGAACAATAATTTTACCTTGCATTAATTTTATTAACTATTTTCTTTGAATGCAAGTATAAAACACACCACGTTGTTTTGGTAATCCTTGAGAAAATATTATTTCAAATATGGCTATTATAACTTAATCGTTAAATAGGAATGTATGGTTAATACTAAATAATATATGATATATATATATATATATAAATTTACTACTCAATATATATTTAATTATAAATTCTTATTAATTAATAAATTAATTTTTTTGTAAAGTAATTATATTGATGAAAAATATTTTTTCTTCAAAATTCATTTTTTTTTTGATTTTTATTAGAATACAGTATAATTAATTTAAAAATATTTAGAAATTTAATTTTATTAAATTATAATAACTTTTTTTTATAATTATATCTAAATATATATCAGGTGATATTTTTGGATTTTTAGGATAATATTTACATTTATGTGAGTACAAAAAATACAGATTTTTATAAATCTATCATTTCATTTAAACAAATTAAGTATTTAATATTACCCATTAATTTTTAGGGTAACATAATAATTATTTATTTATATTTAATATTCTTAATTACTATTTAATCAAATATATATTTTATTTTTGTATATGTATATTCTTGTGTTTAAAAAGGTTTTTTATAAACTGTTTAGGTGCATATTATTTCTCAGTTTTAATTAATTAAAATTATTCCAAATGAGGAAGTTTTTAAATGAAATTTATATATAATATATACAAAAAATTAATTCAGAATCATAAATTGTTTATTATTATACATATCAGTAATATAAAATAATATTGTCCTTCAATAATACAATTTATAAATTATAGTTTTTTTAAACATCTCAGCGGGTTTTGAATTAAATTTAAATTTTCCAATTATATTAATTTAATTCGAAAAAATATATTCTATATTCATAATAATAATATGATATATTATCTAATAAGATAAAATTAACTTTTTTACCATATTAAATTGTGAATTCAACAAATATTATTTTGCACAATTAAGGATAAAATGTGTTTATTAGGGGTTAAACTTAAATTATAATGGGTAAAATGACCTATAAACTTGTAAAAAACACATTAAGTGGCCTTATTTTGACCTCCTATACATTTGGAAAGAAATGGAACCATTTTAGATCCTTTTCCATGATATAATGTGGGTACACAAATTTCATTCCAAAAATTACATGTGTTCTAGTCACTTCACTTATAAAAGAAGACCAATTATCCTATCTTATTCCCTCCTAGAAAACTATTAAGTTAAAATAAAAACATCCCAAATATCTTCCTCAATTATCTCATCTCATAAAAGAAGCATTTTTTCACAAAACCATCCTAATAAGAATTTTGGTGCAAACCAATGATGTTTTCCGATGACAATGTAAAGCCCCTTACCATTCATTTAATATTATTTCTTCTTGAAACTCATTTAATTATTATTAAAACATTATTATAATATATATATATATGTGAGTCTATTATAAACATATATTATTTTTTGTTAAGTGAATAACCTATATACATCTCATATTCCCTCAAACTGGAACCAAAATCATGATCATGTGTATGGCAGATTACCACCTCACGAACTGATATAGTTCATTTTCCATAATTGTTTCTCATAAATTGTTATTATGATGTATTAAAAGTATCATTATGATAATCCTAAAAAATTATATTTATTTAATTATGTTTTCTCATATAGTTTTTTTAATTTCCATTCCTTAACAGACATGATAATTTCACTCATGTGTATGGCGCACTACCGCCTCACAAGGCTAAGAGATTCATTCTTCACGTACACATTATAAAGATGTTAATAAAGTTAAAGTTAATTAATATATGTGATATTTAATAAATAAATAAAATTATGGTAATTTAAAATAAAATATATCTTCATATCTTCCAACCCATCCAAAACCTATAATTTCTCTCATGTGTGCGAAAGACTACCACCTCACGAACCGATGTAATGTGTTTTTCAGTTCCTTTTTACTTGGATAAAAATAAGGATAATATGAATTAATAAATATGGTATATATTTCATTTATATATAGATATTATGAAATCTTATTGATCTTATAAGATTGATATATTATTTACCATTCTTATGTTCCATCCACTGAGGAAATGGAAAAAACATTCATGCGTACGTACGACTTATCATCTCCACAAGTAGTGTAAATTATTTTCTATATATAACATTAATGGATTATATAAAGAAAAATCTAATTAATATATTTGATATTTACGTCACTTTTATAACACATTAAGGTTTAGAACCATGATCAATGTAAGATGGCCAAAAACACAAAACCAAATCTTATTTAAAAATGAATTAGTAACAATTAAAAACATAAAGTTTAACAACTCATTATTAATAAATATAAAATAAAAGGTAATAATTATATCATATTTGATATGATATATATTTTATTTTTTATTTAATATATGTATAATAATATTTTATCTGATATAATGACGGTCGAAAGCGTTCGGAGGATGTCAAGACCCAAGGTAAGGGATTTTCGCCTCACTTTTTAGTTCTGTGCGACACATTACATATTCACCTCTTATTTCATTTATGTGGTATATATAATCCTCATGAATTTATTTTATGATTATTGACCTGAATTGTATATTTATTTACATAACCATTTTTGTTTCTCCCTTTCATGAGGATTACTGTTCAAAAGTTACAAAATCGGTCAAGCTAATTTTGACTCAATTTCCTATATTTGAGACATATGAGATTTTATGCAGCACTATTATTTTATGAGGTGTTTACACATCCTAGTTAACCTGAAATATAATGAATTTATTTATTATCATTATATTATATGTTTTATTTAATGTTATCCTTTCTGGGTCATATGATTCCATATTACAAAAGAGGTTAATATTTTATGTTGCAATAAAATAATTTATTAAAAATGTTTATGATTGTATTTAAGATGATAAAATATTATAAAATATATCTAAATAATAACAATAATTTTATTCTCCTATATTAAAGAAAAAATAATACATTTTCGCGTTATTTTCATATATTTATGTATTCAAGAGTCAAAAATAATGTTTTAAGGACAATTGTATTTATTTCTCTCTCCAATTAAAATATCTTTTCATCCAAATTAAAGTCTTATAAACAGAATTTTAAAAGTGTTTTGAAATTCTATGAAGGATTTATCAAAAAAAATTCACATTTTGACTTTTTAATAATAATCTTAAAAGTAATCTTAATTTTTTTTTCAAAATAATGAATGTTTGGGTTTTACCAAAAATATAAAATGAATATGAGTTTTAACATACAAAACATGAATAATATTTCGTACTGTCATGAACGCTAAATGATTTAATAATTAAAATGAAATATTCAATGTTTTTTCAAAGAAAATATTACACTTAATATTCAAAAACTTTTTATATTATATAATTGATTTTCAATTGAAAATTATTTAGAAAATAATTTATGTTTTAAAAAGTGTTTTTAAATGGGAAATGATATTTTCAGGAAGGAATGTTCAAGTGATCATTCAAAATAATTTTCCTTATTAGAGGAATTTCATTTTTGATACTTATTTTTTACTAGATATTTTATCTAGTTATATCATCATCATTCATTCCATGGTGGAAAATGTTTATGTTGATGAGATTTTTTCAAAAGTGATTTATTTTCATGGGTTATGTTATGAAGAAATGTTTATAAAACCCATTTTCTTTACACGGGTTATGATGAGATGATATGATTAAGGTATTATGATATTTTGGAACACATAATATTGGATTTAATTATGATATGTATGAGACCTACATATCACTCCAATTCATTACATTAAGCTTTTTATCTCATGAGGTAATGCTGGGAAAAAAGTCGATGTGATTTATCCACTATGGGAAAGAGGTGAGTCCTGATCCACTCTAAAAAACAGGTCTGACCTCATCTACAGTAGGAAATAAGTGACGGGTCTAGACCCAAATTTTTTGATGATCTTAGTAGATAAACTTGATATATGAAATTATTTTTATATTTATAACAGTGCCATTTTTTGACATGATTGTAAGAACCTGGTTCTTATTTGAGGTATGATTAATGAGTTTTCTATCTTCTAATCGGATATTTTTTTTAATAAAAACTAATTGGATGAATGTTGAGGTAATGTGGGGATAGAGGGTATTTAGTTCTCATTGGAAGCATGTGACCCAAAGGATAGATGTATTCTGGGTTTGCCACATTATTAGGTGAAACCATGCAGTGCATTCCACAGAGTTAATCTAACTATGATGTAGTAGCTGCACGACCGTGCGACATTTTTTAAAAAGTTTTAGAACGTGAAAAATGGCACCACATAGTTAGTTCATAGATATACATACCATTCAGTGTAATCATGTGAGACCCCTAGTCTCTTGATGTAACCATGAAAGATGAAGCGTAGTTAGGAAACCTATGTGCTTAACCATGCGACCTAGATATTTTTGGTTAATTCACCATTTTACCCTTATTTTGTTTTTAACTTATGTTTCTACTTTCCCTTACACAATAACTCTAATGAATCGTGGGATATCATCCTTGATGGCAATTCTCCATTTTCATATCTACTCACCATAAGACCTCTGAATTGAGCATCATTCATCTTATTAGATCTGCAATGATAATGCCTCTAATTTTTGAAGCCTTTCTTGATTCTTATGGATATTTATTTCACTATTTTTATTTAGTCATATATTAACTAATATCATGTTCATTGGCAGTTCTTCAGATTTCTCCAAAACCAGGTTGAATTAAAGCTTGATACTGGACGAGGTATCTAGAACGAGTTTTAACTAAGCGGTCTCATGCTTTTCAATAATTATAGAGTTGTTTATTTATGACAGAGTGTTTCATACCCATTTTTAGGGTGTCACCTTGATTTATAAATCAACCATTTTTCCTACCATTTTTAGTTAATTAATTAGGTGATTAAAATCACGTATTAGGTTTTATACCTTGATTACGGACAACCCCAAGGGTGAGTTCCCTCGGATGAAATTTTATGATCATTTAGCATAAGATGCCTATGAGGCATGTATTTGATTCATTATTATGTGTAATTATAAAACGAATTTGGTTACTAAATGAATTTACATGTTTTTAAATGGTATTATAATTGCATAATGGATTCGGATTAGTGACTTTCCTCTTTAATCCATGTTATGCCTATGCTTATTTAAGCTTGTTTGGATTATTTGGTTCTAACTATGAACCTGCCCATG
Source organism: Viscum album (assembly GCA_963277665.1). Lineage (NCBI taxonomy): Eukaryota > Viridiplantae > Streptophyta > Magnoliopsida > Santalales > Viscaceae > Viscum > Viscum album. Next base: position 30,992,633 of record OY728162.1, on the reverse strand, counting down.
TGAGATAAGTTATGTTAATTCATTGTAATGGTTTCAATTACATGATATTATTTTTATATCAATTATTTACCATATTATTAATGTAAGTCTAGGACATATATTTTGGTCCTAGTTGAGACACCATTAGTGGTGGAATGTATATTTGATACATTTGGTGTTTACCCTGGAATGTATAATGTTTTTTAATGAAAATGTTATGGATAAATGGTATATAGAATTTGGTGAATCATATATTCTATTATTATTTCATGGACGATCATATATATCTATAATATCTTAGTCCCTTGAGTGAACCTTTGATTCCATCGAAATTCCATGGACTGGCTCCATTGGGGTTTTTATAAATGTTTTGGTCGTGAGTTAACCATGGATGCCATGGAAATTCTCCTAGTGGATATTTAGCAAATGAAGAGTGAATCACTTATCCTTTAGGATGTCATGTACAGGCTCACAAGGCCTAGATTATGTCATTAGTGATACTTGGGTCTCCCTTTTATAAAACCAAGGAAATGATCAGTTAATATAGACTTACCTAACCTAGAGTGATACCGGGCTCCTATGAGGTTTGTTGGGACTATATTGTAGGGTGTTTGAGGACTTTCAACTGGAGAGATATTTGAATACTAGATTAGAAATTTCAAGGAAATTCTCTGTTTATAATGTATATTTGTAATGGATTATGATGCGACAACAAATTCAAAACAAAATATTGGATTCATTAAATTTTTACTCTTACTTAGATGTCCTTCTAAGGCATATGTTGTGGTTACTAATATATAGGGTATTTTCAAGATTATGTAGGATCTAATGAAATATACTTTTAAATGTAATTTAATGGCAAATTGAACATGAAATGAAACTAGTGCTTGTAGGATGGTTTACCTTGAGTACTTCCTAACATGCTGCTTTTATTATTTCACACAGCCTATTATACATATTCACTGACAGATTTGCATAGACCATGGTTGGTTTCCTATTGTGATTTCATGTCACACGTTGTTTGTGTATCGCTTGGGGCCCAAACAGATGATATTATTGCAGGTGTCGATAAGGGGAAGAACCCTCATATGGGTACTTGATTAGCTACTTAGGAGTAGGAGCACGTGGGACCAAGCTGAGGCTTTTGATGCTTTTGAGTTTATTTTTTTCTTTTGTAAATTTTTTACATATACTCTATGTGATTGAACTATGAAATGTTTTTAATATTTTCTAAAACATGTAAATGTATAATCATTTTTGTTATGGTATGTATTCTAGTAATTTTTATTATCATCCTTCTGTTCTTTACTCCTATTGTGTGGTAATTCTAATTCTGCTGTTGATTTGTTATTTTTTCTATTGTGTTTCACTCTACAAATGAGGGCATAGTATCTCCAATATCTAATCAAGTCCTTATCTTCTTTGTAATACACTCTAGTATTTGAATAGACATTATTGAGTCCATGTGGCCAATTGGGCTCAGAGCATTGTTGGGTGGCATCTGGGTTTGGGACATTACAAAGTGGTATCATAGGTGTTTTTCCTTATATGGGTTGTTTTTCGTTTTGGTGAAAATGGAATGATGTATAAATGAAATGGGATTTGGTAATAAGCAGTTCCAGTGATTAAATACACCGGGTATAGTGAAAATCCAAATTTCCTCAAATTGAATTGTGATTTTTTGATTTTGAGCAATTATAGTGAATTTGATTTCACCGATTTGTGACAAATATGTGTTGTGAAATAATTACTAATATGATTGTGGTTAGATTTTGTTGAAATCAAATGATATGAGGGTGTTCCATATCGTTCATCATATAGTAACTTGTTAGAAATCACATGCCATGCATTCTTTCCTTGCCATTTAGGAGCATTACTGATTTCATACTATTTTGATTGGTACCTTGATAGATATGCAAGTTGTTTTGATAGGCATATTGATAATTTATATGGCCATTTAATGAATTTTATTTTCATAATTTTTATTTTTATAAATTAATTTGAATATTTCTGAGATCATGTGATGAGACGACCTACGATTCCGAGGTTTGGAGTGCACAGAACGATTATTTGAAAAATAGTAATATTTTAACAGTGGGATGAGTAGTTTTCCTAAAAAGTGGAATAACATCAAAATGGGTCCTTATATAAGAAATATGAGGGAACCATTGTGTTTAGGGAAGTGATTTTACCCTAGGTACAACATAAAATTATTTAATGCAAGTCAAATGTGAATAGTAGCTTTTAGGGTTTAATTGTAAATACAATTTTTAATTTTAAAATCCTAATAAATCATAAAGGGTATATAAGATTAGAAATATGATACCATATATGGGTGAATGAGGGGGTTTTTTCTTTAGGTAAGGCCTAACAATGGACAATACAGGTCAAATGTGAATGATAGGTTTTGGATGTTAACATCATTAAATTAATTTAATAAAAATTATTTTCAACACAAAGATGTTTCTTTTTAAATTTAATTTTTGAATGGAGCTCGAGTTAGGCTCATAACCCTCGATAAATAATTGGATGCTCTAGAGGGACCTTGGAGAAATATATCTTGATGAACAATGGTGACGATAGATAGAGCAGATCAGGGATCGTTGCAACCGAGGAATTATGGGATCTCGTCGACAACGACAAAAAAATCATTTTGAATAAATGATTAATCGAAACTCAAGATAGGGTATAGATCTCTTCATGATTTCATTTTCCCTTATTAAATTCTAATGATGAATGAAGATAAAATCACGAAAAGGTTGATCCACAGTTCATTCATTTTTTAGGATGGTTGTATTGTTGTTGATGGGATTAAAGAGCTATCTAATAATTACTAATATTGGTTGGTTTGTTCTCTGTTAAAACATAAAATGTGAATAGATTAAGGTAGAAATAAATATGGTGAAGATCCATCAGCTTTTGTAGGTTATTTTCTTTGTCTCTTTTCCCAAATTTTTCTAATTCTTCATTCCTTGTGATTATCGGTCGAGGACGAGATCTAAACCCACAGTTGTGTATGATTTTGGTCGTACAAGGTAGTAGCCAGAGGTAGAATCTCTGACCATTTTAGGTGTAGAGTGGAGGGACCAGGATATCAGTAGGGTGGCTGATGTTAGAGGTGGAAGTTACTGAATGCGGTCTAGTGGGACAGTGCTAGAGGAGGGCCCATAGTGGCAGAGGCTGCGGGTGAAGACCGGGGCATGGAAGGAGGCCGTGTGGGTGATAGGGATGTGGAAAGAGGCCAAATGCGAGATTGGGATTTGGTGGATACCACATAAATTGAGGGAAGCTAGATGGACCCCCACAATGGTGGTGGATGTGGGGGAAGCAACATTGAGGGAGCCTGGGGTGCGTTCCGAACACGGAATATGGAGACCGTGTAGACTAGGCAACCCATGTAGCTGGACTATGTGTGGGAGAAGGTCCAGTCTAATCATATAGGATTGGATTAAAATACGGGGCCATAGTCGAGTTCCCCAAAGGGCCAGGGTGGTTTGGGTTAGATCATACCTACAGAGTCAGGTCGGGTGAACCGGGACTGGTCGGGTCAGCTGGACCAAGTCGGATAGGACCCGTACTAGACTATATCGTTTTTACTAAATTGGCCATATCATTCAAACTATGTGTCCATTTGATAAGTTGTTTGTGGAGTTGGGACCCCTATGACAATATGGATCTTTTGAGGTAATATAATTTAGTTTTTGTGGATGTTGGAATAAAAACTAATGTCGTGAGTTTTTGGTTATCCCGAAACAAGTGTGCTACAATCGGAATCCTTCAGCTAGATGTGAGTATGTGAAATAGGTGACTACATGACCTGGGGGACAACATGAACCCTCAGAGTCCCTTACATTATCAATACTTTGTGTACCACCAAATTCCCAAACACCATCACCACTCTGGGCCCCATCGATGATATGTGTGCCACTAACACTTCGTTTTCCACTAACGCTCCTTGCATCATCGACACTCTATATTTAATCGATTCTCTATGGATTATCGACACTCCATGTTTTATCATTAATAATTTTGTACCCCATTTTCCTACCAGAATTCAGGTACTATAGTCACTGATTGGTACTCCCCTACCATGTTAGTGTGTGGGTCCTGAATATATGAAGTATTATTCCCATGACGTATCACGGTTAATGTCCTTTATTAGTAGAAATCCCCTTTTGGAACAATGGAGTGGGTAACCACTTATAGAGTTTTACTCTCCCATCTTCGAGTAGTGGTGGGGAGAGGGTCCTCCATTGGAAATGGATCTCCCTCTGGTGTTGGATACAGTTACGAGGAATGGTCACATTTTGTGGATGTGAATGATACCTATATAGTTTTTAGAGATCCCTCTAAGGACTAAGAAGTAGGTAACTAATTACTACAATGAAGAATGTTTCAGAAGTTAGTTGGGAGCAGTGCTACATAAAAGGTTTGTAGTGGAGAGGGGGTGGGGCCTCTTTATTTTGATTTCCATAGCATTCATTGGGTGCAAGACAACGATGACAAGACCTCTGGTGTTGGGAACTAGAGCTAGACCTATTCGGATGTTCTTAATTGATCATTTTCTATCAGAAATACCATTAGGAATGGTAGTGTTGTTCTAAATGGATTTCATCTCTTAAAATGGTACCATCTAGGATGTTTGATCTCATGGAGTGTGGCCTCCTAGCATCCGAGTTATGATTCGTGGCAATGATGAGAATCCTATTACATGCTATGTGGTTGGAACCTCATGTTATTTAGTGTTTGAGATCTGTATATCTGTAATTCATTCAAATATGTAATGTAGAAATAATATGTGGGGATCTGACTATAATATTTTTGTTTTCCTTTTTTTATACTTGGTGTATTTTTTAGTGATTTCCATTGTGGTTTCTGGGTTTCCTACTAAGTAATGTTTTACTCACCCATGCACAGGCTTTCCATGCACATCTCATGTATTGTGTAGATGATCAATGCTTTGAAGAAGTCCTTGGTGGACCTAGACCAAGTGGTGTTTAGAGTGATCAGGCAACAATATGTGCTTATATGGCTTCAGACAACTATTCTACACCAACCCTTTGGTTAGGGACATCTGTTGATGAGTTTCAGGAACTTGTGCATTCTCTTTTACAGACTCTTACTTTTGATGGGCTTGTATTCGGGACTTATTTAATTTTTATTTTTCTACTTTCATAAACAGTTATTTTCATTCATGGTTTCATGAATAATTTTTTACCTAGTGTTTTTTTACATTTATGAATTTTGTCTTGGAGTTGTGTGAGTGTGTACAGGGACTTAGAAAAATACCTCTACTTTGTTTGGTATTCCAACTCGACACTAGTCGCCAGCACCTAGCCTATTAGAGGTTGCCTTTTGGGTGGTCATGGAATGGTCCACTCTAGGATGGTTCATGATAGAGTTCTATCATAGTAAGGTTCTAATTATGTATTGTGAGTTTGTGAGTTTGTTTTGTGTCAAAAGTGTTGATTGGTTCGAGTTTTTCTTTTAGGAAAGGGACTCCAGGGCTGGTGCGACAACCGACATACCCATACACCAGGACATTGAACACCCTCTTTATGACTCGATAAAAGAAAACACTAGATGAATGGAATAAATTGTACATGTGTCCTATATGAATTATTCTTTCTTCCAGTTCCTTCTTGAACCAACTCTCCAGATATAATAGATTGTTTGTAGTATATATTGTTTTTCTTCAAGATGCCCCCACATAGACATCCAACAAGGATTCCTCCATGTAATTGTGAGGATGATCTTCTAGGTTTTGAGATATCTGTATTTAGATTTATACCAAATATAGAACCTCAAGGTGGTGCACTATCCCTGTCACTACCTATAGAGATGAACATGGTACTCGCAGTACAAGTGGATGAAGAGCACAAGTTGAGCGTGCATTATGAGTTTCAATGTTAGAGACCCCTATAGTTCCAAAAAGATCCTGACATATTTGTAGATGAGGACAATCATGAGGTGGTGAAATTTTTTTCCATTCAGTCAGTACCCTAGTAGATTAGATGGTTTTCCTGTAGGCAGTCCTTCTATATGGATCTGTATGGAAACAATTGGGGTTTAGTTAACGAATCTTACAATAAGGCGAATCATTAATAGTCAAAGATTGAGAACCATTATAGAAAAGAGTTATCAACATATAAGCTAAGGGATATGCATGTCTTGAAGATTATACAGCTCTGACATGACAACATGTTAGTATCTAAGGATACATCGATGTATACTGACTTGTACTGGTATTCAATCGATATGATACATGACCAGTGATTCAGGGCTCAAACATTCAACAATGGTGTTCCTAGGGACGTAAAATATAATGATATCCCTCTATGTATTCTGACCTATATTAGGGTGAGAGAGAAAATCTTTATGGTTGATATTACCTTGGTTGAGTAGTTTAGTTATTTATAGTCAGCAATGGTCAAGTTGGAGTAAAAAGATCTGTTGGGAGACCGGTGTGCTAGATGATCTGGGAGAGTAGTAGTTTGTGGTAGAAATTTCAACATGCTATTTCTACCACCCCTAGGTGATCCATACTAGGTTCATGAATCTAGATAATGATTAGGGGACAACTAGATGTAGTTGAGGCATATGAACCAAGGGCTCCAATAATTATTCAAAGTACATTCTATGTCTATTCTACCATGGCTTTCATACTGACAGATAGAAGTACTAGTTATTTATATTGGAAACAAATATTGATCGAGACTCGGAGATTCCAGTTGAACTATTGACTCAATCCTCACTCATGGAGACTCATACTGTAGGTAACACAATGATCACGCACCGATGTTGACAGTGTGACCCGACTCTTAGAGGTGAGAGTTTCAGTTGGGATCTATTGGAAGCAACATCATGGAATTACAAAATCATTATTGGTATGGACATGTTATCTATATTTCATGTAAAAATTTACTATTTTAGGAGATGAGTCTGGTGTTTCTACAATTATAGAACAATGTTTTACTTTTTAGTTAAATGATAACCTAGGAAACATAGGATGGACTCACACATAGAAGGGTGTAGTCTATTAATCATCAATTGGCTAGAACATCCTTTGGTTCGGTGGTTTTTATGGGTCCTCAATTCCCTAAAAAATAAGTGGATTATTAGTCGATCCGATGAAGGTTGAGAAATTGAAATTAGATAAAGTACATCTTAGAATATGACATTGAAATTGTATATAGTCTCAAAAAGATTAATTTGGTAGTATATTCTCTCAGCTAGAGTTCTTGTTGCATTTACAATGTGAGGAATCAAAGCGGTTGGGCTCAGTACCATTATCCTTGGTGTATCAATTCAAAGATGATTATCTCTAATTAATGTTTTAAATCCCCCCAATCTTATAGTGAGTTAAGAAAAACAGTTCTATTATACCTACTATGAGACCTGACGTGCCTCAACGTGCATTGGGAATACCCCTAATGAATAGTCGAAGGTGGGAAGATAATCATTATTTTATTGCGACACAGCATGGAACAAATGAAGATGGTGGTGGTGGTTCTAAAGAGGTTCCACAAATTCCCATTTTGGGCAGTAAATCCCCTTTAGAGCCATGAGAACTCTTTGTGTGGGGTGGATAAAAGCCTTTCTTTAGGGATGAGAGCTCGATTTCTATGATTATTTCCTTCTATTTGTGATGTAATGTGAGTTTTTATGGCTAATACAGGGGGGATTTTTTGGTGTGTGGGGTAGCAAGGATCAATTTTTATAGTAGTAGTGGATTCCTAGAGTGGCGAGATGCATTAAGTTATGAATGAAGTTTTCGGGGAGGACATTGTGAATGATATAGTACTTTGAATATAGGATTACCTATTGATATGAATGATGGGTGCTTGTTTGAATTAGTTCTTTTTCTACCAACTCACTATGTTGAGTAACGTGTTTTGAAAGGGTTTATCCTATTCTTTATTGGGGTTCTATGACGAAGTGGGGAAGGATCTCTATGGAATTTCTTATAGGTTAACCCCAAATTAACATTGGATGTGTTACTATTTGGGTGATCATTAACCGACTCACCATGTTAGCACAAAACATATCTAGATGAGAGAAGAGTCAAGTAGAGATCTTGGGACATATCTACATGCAGGATATTGTTTGACTACATGGAATTCCTTCGATGATGGTTTCAGATCGTGACACTCACTTTACATCCTGGTCATGGGGATCGAGTATCGAAAGGAGAGGGTCATTTGAGGATGATATATTGCATTAGTGTCTATCCAATGGTATCATGAGAATCTCTAGAAGCTCACATGGGAGCAGGAGGATCAAGTTTGTGCTCAGTACCCTCCACCGTTTATGTATCCTTTGTTCTGGATTTCAGGGATATAAATCCTTAAGGTGGGGGGAATGTAATGACTCTAAATTTCTTAATTTTTTTGTAAATAAATTATGAACATTCTAAGATTAGGTATTGAGGCAACATGTGATTATTAGGCCCGAAGTACCAGAAACTATTGATTGAAAAATAATAAAATTTTAATAGTGAAAGTGGGTGGATTTCCATTAAAAGATGAATAACCTCCAAATGAGTTCTTGGATCAAAAATATGAAAGCACCGTTGTGTTTAGAGTAGTTAGTTTACTTTTAGTGAGACCAAATATTGGTCAGCATGGGTCAAATGTGAAATGTAGTTTTTGGGAAGTAACAAGAAATAAAATTATTTTATTTTCAAATCCTACTTACTCATAAATCATAAATCAGATTGGAAATATGAGACCACCACTAAATTCATGATGGGTTGATTTCTTTAGTTCATGTCAAACATCGGTCGATGCTGGATGAATATGAATGATATTTATAGGATATAAAATTCATTAAAATAAATTAATAAAAATTATTTTAATCATAGTGATGTTTTCTTTTAAAATTCCTTTTTGGAAGGGAGTCGGGGTTTGGCTCATAACTTTAGAAAAATCACTTGAGGATCTAGAGGGACATTGGAGAAATATATCTCGATGAACAACAATGATGTCAAATCTAGTGGATCAGTTATTGTTTCACCAGTGGAATTGTAGGATCTCGTTGAGAGAGATAAAAAAACTGGTCTTCCTCAATGACGAGTCAAAACTCAAGGTAGGGTTCTGACCCCTTCACGATTTTCCCCTTTCATATATTCAAATGATGAATATGTAGAAACATATGAATAATTTTATATGTGGTTCGATTGTTCTTAGACGATTTTTTGTTGTTGTAGGGATTAAAGTGATGTTTTATGTTTATGAATATTGGTTGTTTTGTTATTTTTCAATCCTTTTAACGTGAATGGATGAAGTTTTACATAAAAATGCTAGGACCTATCCACTTTGGAAATTGAAATGATTTGACAGTTTTCACCAAATTTCATCAATCATTGTTTCTTGTGATTAACCATTCGTGATGAGACCCAAACATGAAGCAGTGTAAGGTACTGACAGGGAAAGGTTTTGGATGGAGGTGGTGGCTTTGGCTATTTCAGGTGGATCTTGGTCGGACGAGGCCACCAGCGGGGCAGTTGAATGAAGAGGAAGAACCAACCCAAAAGGGAGTCTAGGCTAGGTAGGCATGGAATGATGGCTACTTGTGGGATGTCGGCAGTGGCGAAGGTGACAACGAGCGGTCCATTAGGAACTCACCATAAGAGGACCTGCAGTGGTGGCTGCCACATGCAGCAACCATGGTGCAGTAGGAGGCCACATTGGCATTCGGGACATGGAAGGAGGCCGATTTAGTGAGTGAGATGTTGTCAGAGGCAATGTTTTTTACAAGGATTCGGTATAGGCTACCCACATAGCAGCGAACAACGTAGACCCCATGGTGGTGGCGGACGCGAGGCAGGGGACATGAATAGTGTTGGGGGCACGTGCCATCCATGGAACATAGTACTTGAATTGACTGGGCAGTGCATGAAATTGGGCTGCATATGGGGGAGGGTCATCTTGCTAATGTTGTTCTGGTTCAGTGGCCCTACGAGTCGGGCTGGGTCGGGTCAACCGGAATTGGTTGGGCCTAGACCGAATGAGACCCTTTTTAGTAAATTGACTTTATCATTCAAACAGTGTTCCCATTTGATGATTTCTTATAGTGCTGGGACCCTACTAACAAGACAATCTTTTTAAGGAACTCAATGGGAGTTTTTGTGGAATTTGTAATATGAATTAATGGGTTTATGAGTATGAACTTGTGAATCAAGCACACTATGAGATAAATCAAATGGATAGATAAGATTATGTGATCTAGGTGAAAATGTGAGTTGGGGGACTACATCACCCATTGACACTATGTGCTCCATCTACAAGCTGTGAGCTATTTATGACCCATACACCATCACCACTCTGGGTGCCACTGATGTTTCGGGTGCCACTAACACTTCGTGCGCCACTAACTCTTTGTGTGCCGTCAATGATCAGGGTGTCATTGACCATGCATGCATCATCGATCCTCCATGAATTATCAATACATTGTGTGTTATCATGACAGATTTGGTACACCCCTTTCCTAATGGGGTGTAGGAACTATAGTCACTAAGTGGTACTCTCCTACTGAGATAGAGTGTATGTCCTTGATATATAATGTAGTACTCCCCTATCATATCAGTTTCTGGGTCCTTCGTGACTAGTACTCCTCTGTTGGAACCATGGTTCATGTTCTCACTTACAGAGTTGTACTCCTCTATCTCTGAGTAACAATGGGGAGTGGATCCAGCATTGAAAATTGATCCCCCTCGGGTGTTGGATACAGTTATGAAGAGAACACCTATTCACTAGATGTGAATGATACCTAGATAAGAGTTATTTCTCCCTTGACAGACTTATGAGCGAGTCACTCAATATAGTTACGAGATAGTTTTTTGAGAGTTATTCCGGAGAAATTCTCCCTCGACTATGCACAATGGTGACATGTTCACTCATTACTCGGGTTTCTTTAACTTGCACTAGGCACAAGACAATGATGAATGGTCCATTGGTGTTGGGAACTAGATATAGACTTATTATGATGTTCCCAATGGATCATTTTATCTCTAGCATACCATTAGGAATTGTAGGGTTGTTCCTGAGGGAGTGCATCTCTTATACATTTTCCATCTAGGATGGTTGAGCTCATGTAGTGTGTTATCTTATCTTCCATGATACGTTTCGATCCTATGATGACAATCATGTAGCCTGCTATGATGTGGGATCCTAATGATATGTAGTGTTTGAGATGATTATATCTAGAAGTTTTTTATATATGTGTTGTCGATATATATCTATGTTGAGATGATTGTACTTGGTTTTTTTTATTTTATCCTATACTTAGTGTATTTCGTAGTGGTTTTGTTTTTTGGTTTTGGGGTGTCTTACTAAGCATTTTTTTACTCACACCTACAATGGCATTTCCCTCATGTGTTGTCACTTATGTAAATGATCAAATTTTTCACTAATTCCTTGGTATACTTGGACCAGGTAATGTCTAGAGCGATTAGGAAAACAATATGTGCTTCTACAGAATCTGAAAGCTTTCATAAACATAACCTTCAGGTACGTTATTCTATGAATGACTTTCATGAACATGTGATTTCTCTTTTACAGACTATTAATTTTGGTGGCATGTATTCTGGTCCTATTTACATTACATTTTTCTACTATTTCACTATGTTGATGGTATTCTTAGTGGTATGCATGCTTGGATAATTACTGTTTTTTATTTTTCATCATTTTTTCTTGGATATGTGTGCATGTGTATAGGTACATAGGAAATTGACTCCCATTAATGGGATATTCCTACTCAGTGAAAGTTTCCAGCCCCTGGCCTATTAGAGGAGATATTGGGGTGGTCAAAACTTGAGCTCCTCTTTGACAGGTCGTGATAGTTTTGAATTTGATAGATGTGAGATTTAGTCCCTGATGTGTATGGGACCTCATGGATCAGACTTTTATTGACCAAGTTTTGATCTTATAATGAATTGTGTTATGATGTAATATTGGTGGATACCAAGATTTGATTCATGCATAGTGTGATACTCCATGTGTCAGAATTCATCATACCATTAGTATGCCCTCATGAAGCAACGTGTTTAATTTGATGTGAGTGTCAATTCTAGATGTGAATTTGAACTCAGTTTAAAAAGAAATAAAATACAAAAGCAATTGAAATAGAAATAACTTTTGGTAGAGAACATGACCAGACCTGACCATAGAAGTGGGTTTGTGGTAGTATCTCACATTAGTTTGGAACCTAGACCTAGACCATGGGAAAAACAAATGGTTTTATAGTTTAAAGAAGTTTTTGACCTGTCATATTTTTATGTTCTACTGAGTAGTGACTTTGAGACAAAACATGGACTGAGGTGTGTTCTTGACCTTGTAGGATCATTCCACCATGTTGACCTCCATATTTACACTAGGTGGTTGGTGATGATCATACTAGGAAGGTTTTAGGATATGGGCTACTAATAGAACCTCCAATTGTGCTAGTTGTGTCACCAAGGATTATAATGGACGTAGGTACTGATGAATAGTTCTGTCAAGGCTTTATGAGGTTCATCAAATCCTTTCATGGAGCACCATACCCTGACATGTATATGGAAGAGCTGACATTGGTTTTCCAATAGTATAACCCCCTACATTTTGGGGGATAGTGGACCACTGGGTGAAGAATCATGGCCAAAGGCCTTGTTTTTTATCATCAATCATTTAGAGACACCTCTTGAGAGGATGGTAAAGCTCCCAAAGTATATGCTTCATGATCCTACCATGAGATAGTGGGACATTATTACCTAGGTAGGATGTAATCAGGATATGACATGGGAAGGCTTTTAGATAGACTTCATTGATTATACCTATCTCAAGATGCAAAGGGATGATAAGTCCTAGGAGTTTATGCATCTAGAGTTGGGTGCTTCTTCAATGATTGTCTACACATCTCATTTAATAGAGATCTAATGATTTTCACATATTATAATGGGTGAAGACGTATCAAGGGATATATGTTTTGAGGATGGTATCAGATATGAAATTCAACCATTAGTTAACATCATCATGTTGGCTACCATTTCAACTATAGTGAATCATGTTCTGATCATAGCAAAAAACCTGAGGGAGTTTAGAGGTGCGAGCTAGGGGTGTTCAGCACCTAGATCTTGTACTGTTTATATCGGTAGTATGAATATTCATCTTAAACATTATCGAAGTGCTACAATGAGTAAGAAAGTATATTTGGGTATCCAGGTGATGTACTACTAGTGAGGTATGATGGGGAATACTAGGCCATAGGACCCGCAAGACCTAGTTGAGTGATGATCTTGTGTTAATATGGTCCATCTTCAGTGTCATCATATAATGTTTCCACCATAAGATAGTGAGAGATGGTTTTCACTATCTCTGTGTTAAGGAGATGGGTCTGCAGCTTATCACTAGACAGGGAAATTGGAATGTTTCAGGCCGTTCAGGCTAATGTGGGGGTCGTGGTCATGGTATCAAGACCCCAGGTTCTCAGAGACAGTAGGGTGGATCAGCTCAGGGTATCCAGACAATGTCTTAGGGATGTGGTATAGGCCAAACAGATGCAGTGGAACATATCCAGAAGGAGTTGGATCAGATACCTTCTACTACTAGATGTAATATCCTAGTTTCCTCTATTTCATCTCCTATAATTTTTTATATAGGATATTATTATAGTTTCATATTTGTACTGGTTGTAGAGATCCTTGGCCTCTATGTTTTTAATTTTAACAATGTTATGACCGTAGATACTCTATTAGGGATTATAATGCCTATTGTGTGTTAGTTTAAGGATTTCTCTCATGATGTTGGTGGGTGTCACTTCACATAGTACATCTACATCATAGATATGAATTATATTGACATTATTCTCAAGATGGATTGGTTGGTTTTCTTCCAAGCCCGTATTGATTTTTATTACCGTAAGGTGTGTTTTACTTCTCCAGACAGAAGAGCATTTCTATAAAAGGTTGAATGTAATTTCTAAGGGAATCGAGATGGACCTAAGTATCATGGGTTGGGTGGGATGATATCATAAATTTTGAGTTTGTATCTAGATGACTAGGGGATATGTCTAATGGATCTCCCACCAGTGGTTGATCATTTTAGTGATGTTTCCTAGGATGACTTCTCAGGTTTACCTATGGTGAGAGAGGTGGAGTTCTTTATCGAGAAATTTCTTGGAGATACAAGGTTATTCATTCCTCCGTACAATACAGATATAATAGAGTTATAAGAGTTGAAGAGGTAGTTATAGGATTTGGAAGGTAAGGGCTTCATCCTACACAGTACTTCTCCATGGGGTCTTATAGTCCTTTTTTCTGAAAAAGATTGATGTTACCCTCATATATTGCACGAATTATAAAAAATTGATCTCTTTGATTTCTAAGAACTAGTATTCATTACTGTGAATAGATAATTTATTTGACCAGCTCTATGGGGTTCTTATTTTCCCAAATATTGATCTAAGATCAAGTGATCGTTAGGTCCATGTTATATCATCAATAATACCTCAATAAACCATTAGGAGTTTCTATGGTCTATATGAGTATCTTTTTATACCATTTGGTCTCACAGACGCACTAGCGGTTTTCATGTTGTTGATGAACTAGGTGTTCCATCATTATCTTGAATAATTTTTTGTTGTTTTCAGGGATGATATATTGGTGTATTTTCATAATTTACATGACCAAGCCAAACATCTTGAGATCATTTTGAGTACACTGAGAGAGCATCAATTTTATGCTAACCTCACAAAGTGACACTTCTGGATGGATCATATTCACTTCATGGGTCACATAATCTCAGATATAAGACTATGAATGGACCCAGAGAGAGGGAGAGTGTTTTTTTTCTATGAGAATACCATGATATTCTTTGATGTTTAGAGTTAATTAGGGATGGATGGTTAATATAGTAATTTCATGTAGGACATATCATGATTATCACTTCCATTAATAGACTAGAATAAAAAAGGTGTAAATTATGATTCGATAGATTCTTGTGAGACAAAAATTTAGGAGATAAAAGGGAGATTGAATTCAGCACCGATACAAATTTTTATTGATCCAGGCAAGAGTTACACAATGTATTGTGATGCATTAGGTTTTAGTCAAGCACTAGTTTTTATTCATGAAAAATGAGTTGTTGCATATGGGTCACAATAGTTGAGGAAACATTAGATGAATTACCCAATACATGATCTCGAGTTAGCTGTAGTTGTTCAGGATTTATTCTGTTAGGGACATTACATACTAGTAGAGAATGTTTTTCAGTTCACCGATCCTAAAATCCTCGAGTATATACTTACACAGTGTGATCTGAATCAGAGAAAACATAAGTGGGTTGAATATATTTATTCATTAACCTTGATCATTCCTACATTCCTAGAAAAGGCAATGCAGTGGCTGATGCATTGAGAAGGAGGACATATTTTCAGTTAGTGTAGGATGCCGGTAGCTAGGGGGATCTTATGGGGTTGTTCTCTAAGAAGCATTGAGATATACAAAATTGTTAAGGACATTAGATTATTCTATCTTTAGTTTTTACCTCTTCCCTACTAGAAAGAGTGAGAATGTGGAAACTATCAAATTCTGAAAGGCCTTTTTCTATAAGAGAGTGTGGTAGGTGAGGACCTTCCTCTTAGTTGGACTGTAGGCATGGATAAGGTTCTACATTTACATGGTTCTGGTTTCTATAGAATTGAAAAAGGAGATCATGAGGGATTGTAATTCCACTGTATGAGATGTGAGTCCTGGTGTCACCATGATGTATAGTCATTTTAATCGTCATTATTGGGGCTGATCATGGAATGATATGTATCTAGTTTTTTCAGGATATGTTTCACCTGTTAGTAAGAGAAGGCAAAACATCGACGACCAGATGTAATTTTACAGTATTTACCCATTCCTGAGTGTAAATAGATTACTTTCAGGATGGATTTCATGAAGAGTTTACCAACATCAACTCATGGTAATAATGTTGTTTGGTTTTTCATTGATATGATCATGAAGCTTGCACATTTCCTACCGATCAAGGAAACCATTAGTGTTGAGGATCATGGAATTTTATGGATCCAGGAGATTGTTTTTTTACATGGGTTATTACATTCTACAATTACATATAGGGCTTCCTGGTTAACATCTCATTTATGGAAAAGGCTACAGAATGTGTTGGGTTCAAAATTACTTCGGATCACAGCTTACCACCCTCAAATAGTGGTTCAGTTAGAGTGCATGATTTAGGTTCTTGAGGACATTCTTTTGGCATGCAACCTAGACTTCAGGGGTTCCTGAGAGACATACATACCCCACGTGGAGTTCCCTAATAATATATTTTAGGATACTATTTAGATGGAACCATATGAGTCATTATATGGTAATCCATTCCAATAAACCCTTTGTTGGATAGAGGCAGGAGAGGTAGCTATGCTGGAAACTCATCTTATCCTAGAGACCAGAGAACATGTATAGTTGATTAAGAAATAGATGACTATTTTGCAGTCTTATTAGAAATTATATTCTGATCACCGCTATCAACCTTTGGATTTTATGGTTGGGATCATGTTTCCTACATGTTCCATCGATGTGGGGACACAAGAGGATCATGAGAGAGGGAAAACATTCACCGAGATAGGTTGATACATTTAAGATTTTGTATAGTGTCAATCCGGTTTTATATTGGTTACAATTACCTAAGAGTAACTAGGCCATACAAGACATCTTCCATGTTTCTTAGATGATGCATTATATTTGGACCCATCCCATTCTCTTCATCCTGAACATGTTTAGTTATAGGAAGATGCATCTTTTGTGGAGGATCCTATAAGAATTATGGATCATAGCATCATGGTTCTCTGCAACCGGTCTATTCCTTTAGTACCAGTGATATGGTATCACAGTAGATTTTAAGACGATACCTATAAGAGGAAGTCCAGATTTCTATAGTAGTGGATAGTGTTGTTCTTATATATTCCTTCTCCACCCTTGGATGGGAAATTTGAGGAAAACTTTCTTTAACTAGGTAGTCTTTAAGAACTCGGTTCTTTATTGAGGTACATATCAAGGGTTTTCCATATTTTCTTTCATTAATTTAATAAAAAAGGACTAATGTGGATTCCCATTGAGTTCATGTGAAGATTGGGGGTGTCTGTGGCTTTTAGGAAGTGTGGAACCTAAAGGCCCGAATTATTCTGGGATTGTTTCATGGTTAGGTAAAACATTGCAGGGCAGACCGCACGGTCATGCAGCTATTCTGAAAAAGTTGAAGAACATGATAGAAGGAACCACACTATAACCAAATATGTAGACATATTGTGTGGTCTAACCATGTGGGAACCCTTTATCTCCGGCAGTAATCATGTGAAATGGTGCACGGTTAGGCAAACTGCGCACCTTAACCATGCGACCTCGTTATTATGGGTAAATTTACCATTTTCCTCTATTTTTTAACTCATGTTTCTCATATCACTTATATAGAATCCCTCACCAATTGCGGTAGAAAATAATTTAATGATATAATCTCTTTTCAGATCTACGATTCATAAAACTTCTAAATCATGTGTCGTTCATCTCCTTGGATCTGCAACTGTAATGCCATGATTCCTTTTTATCTTTTCTCTGTTCTTTGGGATATTGATTGCAGTAACTTGTTTTAGGATCATACGATCTGATATCAAATAATTCATATGATGTTTAGATTTATCCCAAACCAAAGATAATCAGAGCATGATACGAGATGAGCTCTCTAACACGAGTCTAAGGAAGGTTTTCTCAAGAGATTCACTAATTGTCGAGCTATTTATATTTACAGAAGTGATGAGCAACATATATTTAGTGTTTCACCTTGATTTAAATTTCATAAAAGATATTTATTACCATTTCGAAGGAAATTAATTACGGTTTTTCAATTTATGTATTATACAATATACCCTGATTAAGTGCCACCCCATGGTTTGACTTTTATGACTATTTGTCTTAGGATGCCTATGAGGTATGACTTTAATTACCATTTCTAGGTTTTCAAAAAATAAATTTTATTGATAAATGATTTTTAATGTTGTTAGATGTTATTATAATTATATAAGGGTTTGAGATTAGTGACTCTCCCCAATGAACCTTGTTTTTAATTGTTTAAGCATGTTTAGATTGTTTGGTTCGAACTATAAACCTTCATCCATGAGTTATGTTATGTTAAATCCTAGTATTGGTTTTAAATACATGATAGGATTATTATATGAATTCTACCCATGTGGGTAATGTTAGGAAAATCCATACAATTTTGTCTTAGTTGAGACACCCTTAGTGGTGGAATTTATTTTAGACGATAATTATGTAGACCCAAGAATGCCTAATATTTTGTTTAATTGATCCTATTATGGTTAAATGGTAAATATCATTAGATGAATCATGGATTTTTTTGGAAAAACATGGATGAGGATATGTTTTTATCTTATATTGGTCCCTTTATTGAACATTGGATTCATTCGAAATGACTTTGAGATGCTCATCGGGTTTGTTTATAAATATTTATGTGTGAGTGAACCATGGATGCCTTGGATGGGATCATAGATGCTATGTACTAAATTTCATGTGAATCATGTATCCTTTAGAATTACATGGATGGGATAAAGAGGAATGGATTATGTCATATGTTATTATTAGGGATCCTTATAGAACCAACAAGGATGAGCTATGTTAACATGGACTTACCACACCTAGAGTGATACCTGGACCATGTGAGGTTTTTTGGGATGGTCTAGTAGGGTCTCGATGGAATAAAACCTATAGTGATACTTGAATTCCAAATTTAGAATTTCAAGGATGGGATGAGGTTATAATGTATATTTGAAATGGTTCATGACTCATTTTCCAAGACAAACCATAATCTTGGATTCTGTAATTTCTTCTTCTTACTTACATGACCTTCTAAGGCATCTGTTGTGATTACTAGTACACATGGGATTTTCAGGCTTATATCTGATATCAAGGAAAATATTTTCAATAAAATCGAATGGATAATTGAACATTAATTGTAATCCAATGATTGTAGGAATGTTTACCTTGAGTAATTCCTAGGTTACTGGTTTAATTATTTCACAGTACCTATTATATATGTTCACTGATAGATTGGAATAGACCACAGGTGGTTACCTACTGGGATATAGTATCACACACTATTTGGGTCGTGCTATAGGCCCAAACAGTATATATAATTGAAGGCATCAATAAGGGAAATTTACCTCTTACATGTACTTTATATGATTTAGATGGAAACAAAAGAATGGGACCAAGTCGAGGAATACAATGCTTATGAGTTTCTTTATTCCTTTATTACTTTTGGTAATTGTACTATATATGAATTAAGTGTAACCTATTATGGATGTTTTCTATAATATGTACATGTAGCATCATCTTTTGCATGATATGGATTCTATTTATAAATATTATCAGTCTTCTACTGCATACTCGTGTTTTATGGTATTACTTCTTCTTCTATTGATTTATTATTATCTCTGTTGTGTTACACTCTACTAATGAGTGAATAGTCTCCCCACTACCACACCTAGGACCTCACTACTTTCCTGGAACCTATAGAATTTAGGGAGATGCACCTAAGTCCATGTGGCCAATTGGGAAGAAGGAACTATTGGTGGAATCCGAGTATAGGACGTTATATTGTCCTAATGGTTAAGGATTGATTAATAATGATTTCTCACTCATATGGATCATGTTTTTTTAAATGAAAATGTTTTATGCCATGAATCATGTATGAGATCTATGATAGGTTGGTTATAAAATTAATTAGTTATGTTGAAGATCAAATATCCTTATTTTTATCCTATAATTTTACATGATCATAGATCTGTATCTTATATATTTACCATTACATTGAATCTGATGTCATCCTTTTTATGTTTCCTTCCCCTAGTTATAAATAATTGTTTATGTAGGTTATATTTATGAATATTACTATACCAGAAGATATTTAAGAGAGATGTTGTGTACCTTTCAATAAATAATAATATTATTTGTCTATTCTCCAATGAAACTAAACTGTCATGATCATCAGTAGTGTAATTTTGTAATGCATTGAATTATAAAATAAAAAGATACAATATTAATGCATCGAAATACTGGGTTGTTACATAGTCACACCACTCTACTGCTATACAACCATTCACGTAGACATACCTCTAACATGTTAAACATCTGGTGGCACATGTGGTTTAGGTGGGTCCTTAACAGGCCCATAGCTGGCCACTTTCTTTAAAAATAGAATATTTAAAAAAATATAAATTGAAGTTATAAATTATTCTATTTTCTATATATATATATTATTTTCATCTTCTATATAGTTCTATCAAGTTAATTAAATATAATTTATTTTAATTTTATCATAACATATTAAAACCAAATGTATTAATTTTAATACATAAATTAGTGTTTATTACAAACAATTTAATATTTTACAATCCATTAATGTAAAATATTATCACTATAAACTTAGTTAAGGCTTATAAATATCTTCTATTGAAAACAATAAGTTATTAAAAAGTAATATTGTTATAATTTGGATATTTAACGTTATCATTAATTTAGTATAAAAATGAATTTAATGTTAAATCATATTTTAGATTTTTTATGATATGAACTATTTAATAAAAATTTAATTAAATAATTCTTATGATTGAATTCATTGAATGTTTTCATAATCTTGGAAATTAGTCGAGCCTATCTAATGGTAACAAAAGAGAAGCCTTGAGGCCCATACACTATGTGTTATTATTGACCGCAATTAAATTCTATTTGAATTTAATTATTGGAATAAATATTATTTTGAGTATAGAGGAATAATTTTGTTTCAGATTTATTGATAAAAATATTGTATAAATATTTATTCTCCAGACTGTGAGTAGAATATTTTTTTTAATAATAGAATATTAAATAAGTGTTTCTTCTCCAAAATGGGAATAGAATTGTATTTTTGAAGAAAAATATAATTATATAGTTATTCAATTATTAAATAAATGTTGAGGTGCATGAGTTGACCAAGATAATGTTATGTTATTAACTTTATCCTGGAAGTTGGTCAAATATTATTTATCACTATTCCAGTTTGCAGACACCATATAAATAACAATAATAATATTATTATGTGATATGAGGTAAGATAAGTTTTATAATATTATTTTAGGGTGGTTGTGAAATTAAATAATATTTGAACCAAAACCTTAACACTATAAATCAATGGTTATTTTTATTGTGTGGGGTAATTTGAGTATTGAGAATCATTCTGCACAACACATTTCTCTCTTGATTCCTCCTCCTCTAATTATCTTAACAATAATAAGCATAAAAGATAATTCTTCATGACTAAAGAAAATAGAAGTTATCAAGATGAATAATGTGAGATGATTGACCCATTGTGCTTGAACCCGTTAATCCTTAAGTGTTTTTTAGAGACTAATGGACCATGTTTGGATCACCACTAGAGGGGACATACTTTAGTTCCTCCTTAGAAAATGGTGATTAACCAAAAAGGGTTTCCGAGATCAAAATCATCATCAATGAAATATTCAATGATAGGGTATTATTTATTACAATTTATATAAATTTATAATAAGTTTAATGTTAGAATATTAAAATCATGTTTCTGGGTTTCTTATATTGATATTCGATGAAACATTTCATTGGATATATATTTTATGCCTTGAAAAATATGTGAATGGTCTGTAGAATCAAATAAGAACAATTATGAATATTCACCCAAAAGGTGATTATATAGAATTCAAAACCCTCATGATGTATCATTGGGGTCATATTTAAAATTATAATTATTTATGTTATTTTTATACTATATTCACAATTTTAGTTAGTTTTCATTTCCCTATTATTTTTTTGTTAAATGATTTTTAATTAACATGCATTTTAAATTTTAATATTATTTATACCAGATTCATATTTCCATAAGGGAATAGAATAAATGATAAATAATAGGAAATGTCATCAGGAGGTACCAAAGATTTGTTTCAGTAGATTGTTTTACACGATGTGTAGCAAGAGAACACATTTTTTACTCAATTTCACCAAACATGGATGTGTCGCAAGATACAAGATGCATCAAGAAGTTACTACACACCATGGATTTATTGTAAACCATGTGTTGATCAGAAATAAACGTAACAAAATTTGTTGGACTATATGAAGTGTTTTTATCATACACATATTGTAGTTTACACAGTTTAGTGGTGAAATTTGTGCTAAGTGTGTGGTCAAATACATGGTTTATACCACGTGAGACAAACATTCTTAACCATTATTGAAAAAAAACAACAAATTTTAACTAGTATAAACAAAGGGTAAAACATTAATCCCTTTATTCAAAGATAATTTCATGTCAATTAAAGTGTAACACATAAAATCATCAAGGGGAACACATGATGTGTTGCTCGATTGTACATTCCATGAAATCCCACTAAGATACAAGAAAAAGTCATGATCATTTATCCTAGACACATAATAAGAGAAGAATATGGCATGTGTATCAATAGTACACACCACGTACTTTACTAATAGAGGAATGAATTAAATAAAATTAAAATAATTAATTGTTTCATTTAAAACCCAATTACATTTTTGCAACATGGTCTGTTTTACTCTATAATAAAGGATTTAATGAATTAATAAGTGGTAAATTAATTCCATTTAATTATTTTAATTATTGGTGGTTTAATTTATTTTCCATAAAAAAAATTAATTATGGTTATCTCATAAGACTTCAAATGGTCTTGAAGATTAATTTAATTAATTGATTAATGAATTAATTAATTACTTCAAGTGAATTTTTCTTAATAATAAATAATTTATTAAAGGGAATGTTAGGTAGTGTAATTTTTATTAATTGTTACATTTGTATGACTACTCATGATTTCAGGCTAGTCATTAGTTTTATTTGGTTTTATTTA
Source organism: Viscum album (assembly GCA_963277665.1). Classification (NCBI taxonomy): domain Eukaryota; kingdom Viridiplantae; phylum Streptophyta; class Magnoliopsida; order Santalales; family Viscaceae; genus Viscum; species Viscum album. The sequence goes on along the minus strand of OY728162.1, from coordinate 30,969,716 downwards.
ACTAAATTTTATTAAAGGGATTTGAAATTATTTATTAATAAATTAAATATGACATATTACATTCCATCCCTACATTTATTATTATGTTGGAACTATGTTTCTATGGATTTTTAAATAATCACCCTTAACCAATACCTCTGTTCCCCTCACCTGTCTATTATTTATAATCATATGTAACCAAAGGACTATCCTAAGGTGTGTATAGGTGGTTTAAGATAAAACAAAGGTTGAATCAACTGAGGTGATTCCCATTTTGATGGGTGGACTACTATGACTCGTTGAAAGACTAGCACAAGGAGTTATTCCCCTAGGCTCAAAGGTTTATTTTTTTCTTCTAAATAAATCAACTAATAGATAAAATCATGATCAGTAAAGATATCTATACATTTATTTCTATCTTATCAATGATTTATTTTTTCAATTCAAGGTTTCCATAACATTAATAAATAGACTAATATGAAAAGGTGGAATTTAAATTAATTGATTTTTTGTAACTGTATTATAGAAACCGTATTAATCAATTAATTAAATTTTAAATTATATTATAAATACTTGTAAAAGATAATATAATAAAAAATAAACATTATTAATAAAATCTCTGAGTATAATATTAACATGGACTAAGCCTACAATTATTTGATTAAGAATTTAAGCCATAAAACTAAGTGTTTGATGAATCCTCATTTGGATACATAATTTTATATTGTGGTTATTATGATTTTATTTTCTTCTTAACGGATTATCATATTGATAATTATCTCTCATTTAAACATGAAGTGAAATAGAGGAATGTTTTTAGAAAATACGAGTTAGGTTTTTTTATTAGGGAGTCCACTCAAAATATCAGTGAGGTGTAAATACATTGTTGGAAAATTACAAACTACCTAAATACCATCATGAAATTAATTGAACATTTACATGGGTACTGAGAAGGGGAATATGGATTATTTATACTATAATTTCCCAGAAACTAGACATTTTGGGCCTTATTGTTACGGTTATTGGGACTAGGTAAAATAGTTGGAGAAATAATAAAATATATATTATTATGTCTCACTTAAATTTTAATTAAGTAATTTAAAAATAATTTGATTTTTGATATTGTATAATAATGGAATGTTCATAATCCAAATTATCCCTATGATCAATATTTAAGAATGACCATATCCTTTCTAGCGATAATCTCTTCGAATGGTTCAGAAACCTGCGAGTTTTGTAATGCCATAAACAGAAATATAATGTGCTAGAATCATTATTAAATGATCCACATTGTATTGTGGAATGTGGTGAGGATTTCATTATCTATTATAAACACCTATGTAAGATGGTCAAAATTCAGTGTTTAATACATTCATCAATGTATGGTGTACTCATGAAGGAACATCACGAAATTGATTCTTATAAAAGTAACCTGCATCTTAATGGTCATTAACAAGGTATAGAAAATCTAAAATGGTTTGATTTATCCGATGCACTATTTTATGGAAATTTTATAGAAGGTTCACTGACTAGACCTCGCATAGGCTAAATCATTAGTTACATTGAGTGACAAGAGGATATAGGGGTAAAATGTCCTGAATAAATTTACCCCAATGTCATTCATAAATCACATACTCATATTTTCTCCATCGTTTTTGTTAAATTAAATATGAAAAACATAGAGAACACTAATTCACATCTTTAAATTCTACTTATCCATGATGATAAGGAAGAAAAGCATGAAAACCCATATTTCCTTATCGTAAAAAAATTAATGGACAAGATAAGAGATATAATTCTAAATATTCTTCAAAATATCCTTCTATGATGAAACAAATCAATGAAAAAAGGTAATAAGATTATCCCTATTTTTTATGGAAATAAGGACCACATGATGAAAAAATACACCCAGAAAAAGATGAAAGGGGAAGATTTATGTGTGTTTTTAATTGAGATAAATTTATTTGTATATATATATATATTTGGTATTAGAGACAGCATGTTATGTAGACATATTCATTCAATTATAGGAACCACGTAAATTTCAAAAGATTTCTTACGGTGAATTAGATCTCTGATCAACCAATATGGACAGTCTTTTTGATGTTGATATTTGAGACTACAAACTCACATAGCTGATAAAAAGAATCTTGTTTTTGAAACATCACTATTATATTATAATAGTTACTATAAACATTATTTCTCTATCCAGACATAATAAAAAGGGATTTATTTTCATGTGTTTAAATAAATGTTGTTTCTTTTAAAAGGAAATAATTATTTATTTAAATAAACAATTAAATAATGGCATTTATGTGTTAGATTACATGAATCATGTAATGGCCATCGATATCAAAAATAATTCACATAACTCATTACACACCAAAATATTACATCACCAGCTAGTTCTTGTAAATTAAATATGTATTAAAAATTTTCACCAAGATTAATATTTGTATTTTTTTTAATCTAAAACCACTTGGTGTATGTTATGCATGTTTACAAGGAAAAGGGGAAAAGACCCATTTAATGGAAATAGTTAACGGGCAAATTAGCTTATTGAATTTGTTTATATTGATGTGTGGGTACCTTTCCTAGTTGATGTAACAGTTGAGTACTAAAACATCATAAATTTTACTGATGATTTATATATATATGGATATATATATATAATGAGGTATAATTTTGATTATTTTAATAAATTCAAATAATACTTGAACAAATAAGAGAACCTCATTAGCATAAAGATCAATAGACTCAAATATAACTAATGTGTATAATATCTTAATCAAGAAATCATTGATTAATTTTTAGAATTTCAGATTCAATCCCACCTCTTTACTCCTCAAACACCATAGTGTAAGAGTGTATGTGTAAAGACACACGCCCCAACAGCCCGAAGTAGTTTACTTATACTAATACATTGTAATGGATACATGATTAAAATCCCAAATAAATGATCTAATAAGTATTTTTTTAATCCATATCACAAACATGAACATTATATAACATCTTTAAAGGAAATATAAAAACTCCACTGCAAACACCCAAAAACTATTAAATTATCCCTACAAGTCATTCATAATATACATAATTTCATTATAAAAAAAGTAAAACATAATAAATGGTTGATCTTAGATTATTAGTAAGGGAAATAAATAAAGATGAATCTATAATAAATAAATATATAGAATAAGGCATGGTTAATAACTAAAAACACATTCCATTAAATCATAATCATGACCATAATATAGAAGGGACAAAATATGATTAAATGATTCCGTGAATAATAAATTGGAAATAATATTAACCATTGATATTATATCAGTCGAATAATCACATAGATTATCAATTAATAATATCATAATGAGGTAATTAATAATTATAGACATCATAAACATACCGTTAAGGCTTCAACCAAGACACAATACCCAAATAGGTAAAAACCTAATCTAGTTTGTATTATGATACCTACCAATTCATATAGGAGGTATATCAGGCTGCCACCATTACTTATGAATCCAATGCATTCCTCATATTTATGGGGGAAACATAAACATAATATATAGAATAAATATAAATAAATTTCCCTAATTAGTAAATATAATCACTAAAAGTTTTGAGTAATCTGGTGAATGCATATTGATAGCACATCCAGAGTCAAACAGATCATAAACCATTTAATAAAATATATTAAATGATATCATAAAATATAAATACCAATATAACATAATATCCAATAGATCTTCTTAAAATATATTGAAATAATCTTATAAAATAATCAATGAATACATGAGTGAAATACCCTTTCTACTTTGGAAGGAATTGTACATTTGGAAAATAATTTTTATTTGTTAAAAATATTATGGTAACATTTTTATCCAAAAAATAAATTGGTGTGATAATTGAATTATATTTTAGGAATAAATTATTTCTAACTGAAGTGAAAACATGTAAAAATAACATTTTAGATGATTTATAAATGAGGCACTTAGGTGTGGTTTAAGGGAAAATAATGAATAATCATTAAAACATACTAAGGAATAATTTTTTTATAAACCTAGAAAAGAAAAAAGTTATTTATTAATTATTAAATGATTGATTTTATAAAAATAATGTTGTCTTAAAACTTATTATGGATTGAACATGATATTCGGTAAAAAACTGGGATATTCCCCTTAATCGGGCTTTCTTATCTAGAAGAATTGATAAAGGATCCTTATAAAACATGTAAATCCCAATCAAAAAAGAAGGATTATTCTAGTAACATATATATAGATAATTTAAAAATAATTTAGTAGGAATAAATAAAATAATTAATTATTATATTGGGGTAAATATGGAGAAAGTGTATCCTGAATGAAAAATGGTTTTTCGTGTAGAGTCTCTTACCTTATGTCTGAAGCATTCTATAATTGTACAAAACTTCACAGATAATGAAATTATATTCATTAATAATTTATTTAATAAAGGTTTCAACTTGTAATTTATTTTTTAATTTTTTATTAATCTTATTTATGATCATTTTTTTGAGTTATAAGATATAATGTTATCGTTCGAGGGCATTTGTTTACTTTGTTTTTATGATCGGTTTACATTCACATGAGTATGGAAGTTCATATAAAATGGGAATATATATCCAAATTTGATGTTAGATTTTATTAATTAACATGAATAAAATAAAATTTTTCTATAATGGATTTAATTTTTGTGTGTGGGGACGAATTATTAGATAAGATATTAACGATAATCATTTAGATTATTTTGGTGGGTTTTTAATCACCACAAACTAGTTTTGTTTTGTTAATTAAAATCATATATATATATATAATGGATATAGAAAATTAAATTGTTCATAATAAATATATTATAATCTTGTATAACCAAAAAAAGGGGTTTTTATCAACCTTGATGGCATTAATTGAAACTGAAAACACTTCATCCATCAATGAGATAAGTGACCACATCACGAACAATATATTACTATTAAAAAAGAGGGGAGAGAATTTATGATTGAATATTATATCAAAAAAATTAAATTATATTATATATATGATAATATAAATATCATATCACTTTGTGTTATTTAGGTGAGGATCTGATAAGAAATGAAATGAAATGGAAAAGAAATTAAATGAAAAAGTAAGTGGTCTTTATATCTTGATTTTATTTCTTTGAGAACCTCTATATGGAAATGTGTTTGTATTTTTAGGAGACAAAGGCATCATAGAAGTGAAGTAGTGTTTAGTGATGTAGATTTGGAAGAAATTGGATATGTAAAAAATCTTGGAAGGTAAGTGGAAAAGAGGCGGTGAGTGGTAGTATTTATAGTGGAGTAGTGGGGTGGTTTCTCATTATTTTCATCATTAGTTTATTATTTTGTATGAAGACCACAAATAGTTTTTTGGTTATCACTAAATATATTTAAATAATTATGTTGATTTAGATATTGTGGTCTTACATCATACATACATCATCTATGACCCAATAATTTATGTATTTAGCATTTATCAAAAATTATAATATTTTCATATTCACCAAAAATTCAGTGTTTTAAAAAATTAAAAAAATTAACCCTAACTATTTTTCAATATTTATATTTAAAAAATAGACTCAATTTTATGAGTATACTTTTCTAAATATGAAAATATTAATTTTTACTTAAATTCATTATTTATTTTAAAAATTCCATTTTTAATATTATAATAGATTTTATAACACTTTTTATAATTAACTAAGGTCTCAAAAAATTATATTATAATTATTAGATAAAATAATATTAATTTAGGAGTGTATTTTGTGAAGATAAAAGTTATTTTAATTAATTTTATAAAAAAAATAATATGATCATTTATGCTTTATAAGAATACCAACACAAAATTTATCGTTTTCAAGTCAATTGTTTAATTGAACATTGATATAATTATATCATATTTTCATTTATAGGATGGGTAAATTTGGTTTATACTATAATTGGTGAGTTTACTATTCAATTGGATGGTTTACTATTTATAAGGGTCATAGTACTCTTCTAGTTATCATATATAATAATATATTATAGTTTTAAACTCGGTGTTGCATGAAGAATAAACTATCGAAGATAAGAATTTTGAAAGAAGAATACAATAAAATCTTGGGGTGTTACATTATCCCTTCCTTCGAAAATGGTCATCCTCAAGATTTAGAGAATGACACCTCATAAAACTATTTGGATAGTTCTACATCATATTTTTAAAGGGTTCCCACATTGCATCTTCAGTTTTATGATTTTCCCATGTACCTTTACCAGGTGAGAAATATAATTCCTCAACACGTAATATTTAGTGTTAAAATATTGATATTATCTTTATTGTAAAATAAATCATGTTCTAATTCTATCTTCATAAGTGAAGAAATGTTTTGGGTCAGGAATATTATTCCATAAATAAGAGATGTGGAACACATCAAGAACATTGGAATGTCTAGCTGTAATTTCCAAATGATAAGACCCAAATCAAATTATCTCAAAATATTCGAAGGGTCCAATTTATATGGGGCTTAGTTTCCCTATCTTTTGAAATATTATAACACTCTTACATCGAGATAAATTTAAGAAAACATGATATCTCACTTGAAATTCCAAATCCATCCTTTGATTATTAGCATAGATCTTTTTCCTACATTGATATTCTTTGATATGTGTTTTAATAGTATTTACCTTTATAGTTATTTCCTCCACATGATCAATGACTACAAGATTCCATTATCCAGATTAATCCTAACCAGTTGGAGTATGTAATGTATTTCCATATAATATGTTATATGGTTTCATTTGAATTCTTTAATAGAAACTATTATTGTAGGAAAATTCTACCAAAATTATTAGTAATCCCACATACCTTAAAACTCAAATGTTCATGATATCAACATGTATTTTAATTTTTCAATGGTCCTTTCAGACTTCCCATCAATTTGATAGTGATAAGTAGTAATAAGATGAAGCACAATATGAAAATATTTCAAAATTAATTTCCATAATTTCAATATAAATTTTGGATCATGATCTAAAAAAATTGAAAGAGGTTCTCCAAAGCGTCTTACAAATTCAATAATATAGAGTCATACTGGGCTCTCTAGAAGAAAATTCTCTTTGATAGCGAGGAAATGTTCAGATTTGGTAAGTCAATCAACAATTCCCCATATTGCATCATTATTTCTTAGATTTTTTGGTAATCTAGTGACAAAATCCATTATTATGTCATCCCATTTACATATGGAAATAGGGAGGTGTTTCATTAACTTTATAGAATTTCATCTTTTAGTTTACACCTATTGACAGACTATACTACTTGATAGGTAATCATCAATTTCCCACTTTATATTATCCCACCAGAAATGTTCCTTCAAATATCTATACATCTTAGTGCTACAATGGTGATTAGAGAAATTAAAGATATTTTTATCATCCAATAAAACCCTTTTTAGCTTTGTTATAGAGAGAACATAAATGATTTTCCCAAATATCATTATTCCATCATCACACATGAAGTTTATGACATTCCATCATTCAAAAATTTAATTTTCCATTGAATACTCACATAATTAGATTGATATATTCTAATCCTTTCCAATAAATATGGTTGGGAATCCAATTATAAAAGTTATGATGTTTCAACTTCTTTGATAATTTGCATATCCATATTTTTAAGATCCATTTAAACATGATCCTTACCAGTCCTCATATTGTTCATAAATACCTGACCCTTCATGATCAATGAATATTCTACTTTATTATCCTTCCTTGGGTGGAATTGTATTGAACACTCATAAACCTAGAGGAGCTCGATCCATCCCCTTTAACTCATGTTGAGAACTTTATTTGAGAATATATAATTTAAGATCTTGAGATTTGTATATATCTCATATATTTCACAATATATATAGTGTCTCCATATCTTCAGAGAAAATATCACAGCCTGATATTCTAGAAAATTAATTGGATAGTTTTTTTCATGGGTTTTTTACTACCTTGATGAATAAAAAATAACTTTATCATTCTGTATAAGGATACAACCAATTATATTCATTGATGAATCATAATAAATAAAAAATCCACTATTTCCTAATAGTAGAGTCCAGATTAGAGCATCCAATAATATCTTCTGTAATTATTAAACTAATTATTCACTTTACATTGTCCAAATAAACATAACCCCTTTATGAGTAGCTTGGTTAATAGGTTAACTTATCAAGAAAAGTTCTGAGAGAAACACCGATACTAACATTCTAAACCAATGAATCTGTATACCTATGTTATTTTTGTTTGGATAAGATATTCTTGAATCACATTTTTCTTTAATGTATGAAAATGGACTCCATACTTTGAGACAATATGGCTAAGGAAATAAATTTTTTATGCCAAAATTCAAACATTATAAACTTTACATATAACTCATTTCTTCTAATATATTCCAAAAAAATCGTCAATTAGTTCTCAGGGTCTTGATATAATTTTTGGTATATCAATATATCATCCATAAAGTCCACAAAAAATATATATATTCATTGAACACTCTATTCATTAGATATAGAAATAGTGGGTGCATTTGTCCTTCAAAATGTCATTTCTTTAAACTCGTAATGTCCATACCTGGTTTGAAATTCTATCGTTAAAATATATTCCTTCATTACAAATAATTTATGATATTCAAAACAATGGTCAATTTATGAAAAATAACTATCTCCATGATATTGATCCAAAAATTTATCAATTTCAGGTATAGGATACTTTTTCATTATTGTAATAACATTTATTTATTTATAGTCGATGCACAACCTCATGGATCAATCATTCATCTTGGAAAATATAATAAATGATCTCTATAGAGATAGGGTGAATAAATACCTTATTACTCAATTATTATAGGTTTTTATTTATCCCCACTAATTCTATAGTGTCTATTCTATTATGATTCTTGGATATTTTCCTTGCATCAGGAATTAAATCAATAGGAAACTCAACTTCACGCTTTCGAGGATGTCCAAGTAAATCGCCTAGAAATATACTATGTATTATTGTACAATAGGTACATCATAAGTTTGAAAATTTATTTTCTAATCTAGAGATAATTTTTTATTTTTTATCCCAATAATTTCATTCCATAGAGATACTATGGGTGGATCTATATAAGAATAATATAATATAGTCTCGGCTCCAATGATAAGGGATTCTACATCTTCCTTAACATTGATAATTTATTTCTTATTATAATATTTTTTCACATAATATTTGGAAATAAAATTCATTATAAGGATTATTTTAATGTAAATCATAGGTATGATGAAAAGGTACGCAACAAAAGAATGTTTATGTGTCATATTGTGGAGTGACCGATATATATTTGTTGTAACAATACTTCCCTTAGTATTTTTGAATGGAAATTCCTATATTAACTAAAATGGAAATGTATAATTTTATAGGCAAACTGGGATGATATAGATGAATGTGATTATATAGAGTAAAATAAAGCATTGACTATTCTTGTGGAAAATATTAATGTACCTACCACCACATCATTAGGAACTTTCACATCAGCAGTTGTGATTACATAAGTTTGGCCTTGTTCCCTTGTCCTTTTCTGGGGAATGTTTCCTAGATTGTTAGGAAAATAACTTTCACATTGTCTAATCTCTTTAGAATTGTATCATTGAACAGTGGAGGCTTATTTCATTCCCTTTCAATCATAGGTTTGGTGGCCTTTTTCTCCACACGTGTAACAAAACTCTCATTCTATTCAAGAATGTATTGGGGCATTTATCTTAACAATTATTTCTAGATAAAAATTAAACTATCCCTGTATTTCCCATTTTTTATTTACTTTTACATATTGCTAAGTAACCCACATATTCTCTTGAATTCCTTTAAAGTCATAATACAAAATAGATTGTTTTAATTTCTTGATATAACATGATACTATATATTTTTATGATGAGAAATTTTGGGAGACTAGTTCCCTTTAGGGGAATGGTTTGAAACCATCAAAGAATGAATAAATATTTCCAGTTGGATTGCTTACATAATCTATAACAGGCCTTGTTAACCTTTTAATGTTGGCTACACACTTAGAAACATTCCTATCCTTCTTTTTTCCTCATGTTCAAGAATTTTATCTCTATATCTGCTCGCTTTTTAGGAGGGATGTATTTTTAAAAGAAAATATACTTATAATAATTACATTTCATATTTTCAATTTATTCCCCATCCATGGTATTTTGAATTAATTACCACCCTTTTTCTACATCTCTCAATAGATTATAAACTATCAGGATAATCTACCCCCTCGCGTTACTTCCCAAAGTGAGAAATATCTTCTTGAAAGAATTTATACACAACTTTGTTATAAATGGGTTTGTATCCCCATTTAATGATGGAGGTTGTTATATCATGAGGTAGTCTGACATTCTTCCTCTATGTTTTGGAACTAGATGCTCCATAAAAGGAATTTTGTTATTCATAACCAGAATCAACAATACTAGTATAGTAATAAGTTTCAGATCTCCATTTGCAGCTCTTGATCCTACACCATTATCTTACATATGAGGAAAATCCATACATAAAATATGTGTGTTGATATATTTTCTATTAGTTCCACTAGGTTTCATTTATTAACAATAGAATACACTAAATTATTTTATGAATCATAATATATAATTTTCAAACTATAAAAAAAGGAATCAAAAATTGGAAATTTATGTGTAGAAAATCTCATAATCATAAACATTGGTTTCATATAGACATGTTTAAATATAAATAATTCATAATCATTTTAATGGAAAATTTTAAATATCAAAGAAAAATCCAGTGAGGGTGTCAAACAAGGTGAGGAGTAAGACCCATTATCATGTACAAGGTTACGTCGAGTCAGGCCCGACACACCTTGTTAGAGTTGGTACTCCTACGTTCATCCATTCAAAAATTACATCTAATTATGGTATCAAAAAATATATGCATTGTTGTTAAGACCCACATAATCACTTCCATACAATAATTCTGGGATGCTATTATATTCTAATGTAAGGATTATTCTGACCTACCTTCACCATTGGAGACCTGATCATCCCGAAAAGTGAGGGCCCTTGTAAAGGAAGGGGTTCTCAAATTCAATGTCAATGCAGCGCGAGCAGGGGGTGCGACAGCACCAGTTGAGGGGGAAGCTCCAATCAGGAATGTACTGATGATTTCATGCACAAATTATGAGTAACCTGTGGAGATACTACTCCAATCCAGAGAAAAAATAGAGGAGGAATCTCTTATAACCGGTGCTTCAACAGATGAGGGTGCTAAAAAGATTGAAAGGACTGTTCGGGTGGACACCAATAGAGAACCAAGGGACTGGATCATCAAGAAAAATTACATCATAGAAAGAGTTTTCAAAGTGGGGAAAATCAACAATGAGAAATACATGCAAGTGTGGGGAATACTGGTGTGTCGATTTGAATACCTCATAAAGGATAATCCAGAAACATTAGTAAGATCTTTGTTCTGGGAACTTCTTAAGCATAAAAAAGTCAATAGGCTTAAATTATCCTTAAACATCTATGTGTTTTCTTGGGTTTCTCACTTTTTCCATAAAAGTGTATCTAATTTATAATAAAAAAATGAAGTTAGCTATTATATTATAATCCTCAATTTCAATTTTAGTGTCATGTTCCCTAATTTATTTATTTTTAAATCGAGATTCGAATGTTTATAATAAACTTTATCTGATACCAACAATAAAGATCCTGATCCCAGTAGCCTAGAGTAAGTTTCTTAAATTAATACATTGTAATAGATAAAACAATTTAATCCAAGATATATGAATATTTTAGTTATTTGAGAAGGTAGATTACATACATGAACGTTACATTTCAACTTGAAAGGAAAAATATAAACTCCATTGGAAACAACCATAAACTCATACATTATACAAATAAGTCATTCACATTAAAATTCATCACATCCCTAAGGAAAATGAAATATAATAAAGGGAGAATTTAGATGATTTGTATGGATGATTAATACAAATTAATATATCATAAATCAACATAAAAAATAAGATTAGTTTATAACTAAAAAGATGTTCCATAAAAATATAATCTTGAGCATAATATGGCAGGAATAAAAACTGATTAAATAATACCATAAAAACAACATAAGTAATAAAACAAACCATGGATATTATACTAGTAAAATAATAACGTGGATTATTAATTACTAATATTATAATGAAGAAATTCATAATACTATACATCATAAACATAGTGTCAAGGCTTTGGCCAATAAACCATATATAAACACGTAAAAACGCAATGTATTTTGTCATATAATACCTACCAATGAATATAAGGGACATTGTGGGACACACCAATCACTTACTATATCCAATGAGTTTCTTATATGGTTAATCTGAAATATAACCAACATATACATATGAAATGTAAATTACATTCCCTAATCAGTAAACATATTCAATAATTATTCTATGTAATATGGTGAATGATATAAAGATCACACATCCAAAATCATAATAATCATAAACCACTTAATAAAATACGGTAAATTATATCAAAAAAATATCAATAAAAATTAAACAAAAGATACAGTAGATCATGTTGAAATTGAAGAAAATACTCTAATAAAATCATTGAGGAATTCTAGAGGGAAATCCCATTTTTTACATTGGGAAAGAGTTCTTTTGCAAAATCATTTGTATTTGTCATAAAGATAGATTGTAAAATGAATATAATGAAAATTAAATGGGATGGGAAATTAAATTTCATTTGAGTGATAAATTATTTCCAATTTAAGTGAAAACACGTATAAATATCATTAAAGAATCATTAGAAATGAGAAACATATGTAATATTTATAGGAAAATTATAATGATTCTTTAAAAAAACTATTGAATTAATTTTTTTATAAACATAAAAAGAACACAGATATTTTTTTCATGATAAAATTGGTGATTTTAGAAAAATTATTTAGTCATAAAACAAATTATGGTGTGTACTTTAGAGTGGGGACATTGGGTAGTTCCCTTTAATATGGTTTGCTTATCGGGGAGAATTGAGAAAGGATCCTTATAAAACATGTAACTCCCCATAAAATAAAATAGGATTATTAAGGGATACATATATAGTTAATTTTAACATAATTAAAAAGGATTAAATGTAAATAAAAAATATTTACTTTGGTTTAATTAGAGTGAAAGCACATCCCGAATACAGAATTGATGTTTGGGGATAATCCCTTACCGTATTATCAAAATTGTTTTGAACTTATCCTTAACATCATGGATAATAAAACTATATTCCTTAATAATTTAATTGAAAAAAATGTATACATGTATTTGATTTATTATAATTTTATTATTTTCATTTATGGTCTTTTTTATGAGTTATAAGATAAAATTTTATCTTTCATGAGTGTTTATTTCCTTGGTTTTTAGGATCAGTGTACTTTTATATGAGTATACAAGTTCATAAAAAATGGAAATAGATTTCCAAAATTGAATTTAATATCCATTAATAAAAATATATAATATTAAAAGGTAATTTAAGTAAAATTATTTGGGTGAGGGTTAATCATTGTATTAGATGTTAATGATAATCGTTTAGATTATTTTGGCAAATTTTTGATCATTAGAAACTAGTTTTGTTTTATTAATCAACATCATGTATATATAATGCTTCAAAAAAAATGAAATAGGATATAATAAATATATAATAATAATTTGTAACTATAAAAATGGTTTAATGACCAGCCTTCAGGTCATTAATGGAAATTTGAAACCCTTCTTCCTTGAACGAGATTAATCAACACATCACGGATGATGTTTTCATTTTTAGAACAAAATGAGATGGAAGACAATTGATGATGGATTATTCCCCCAACACAATAAAAATATATTATATAAAAAATATTGTAGATATCATGTTACTTTGGGATAGGGGTTTGATGAGAAGATAATAAAATAAATGAACATTAAATTAAATTAAAAAAAATGAATGATATTTTTACCACTTTATTATATCCTCCTTGAGAACCTCCAAAGAGAAATGAGGTTGGTTTTTTATGGGAAAGAGTCCTCCTAGAAGTGGGGAGAGTCTTGGGATGAGGAATGGGATGAAATTGGATAAGTCAAAAATATTGTAATGTGTGATGAGAAGAGGTGATGAGGGGTTGTATTTGTTGAGGAAGAGAGAATTGATTTCTCATTATTTTATTCATTAGTTTATTTTTTTCTCACGAGGATGAATATTTTGGGGATTAACACTAAAAATTTATAGATAATGAATGAGAGTTTTAGATGATAGTCTTACATCAGACAAACACCATCTATGACTCAATATTTTATGTATTAAAAATTTATCCAAAATTATCATATTTTACTATTCATAAAAAATTTAAATATTTTAGAAAAGTAGAAACAATTAACCCTAACCATAAGTTTATAATAAAAAACGGACTTCATTTTATTAGAATTATTTTATAAAGATGAGAATTATAATTTTTAATTAAAATCATTGTATATTAAAAAACACCAATTTTATTATTAGAACCGATTTTATGAAACTTTAAAAAATTAATTAAGATCTCATAAAAATATATTATTATCATAATATAAAAAAATATTTATTTTTGAATGTATTTTATCCAAATAAAGTTTCTTTTAATTAATTATATTGATTATTAAATTTTAAATAAGCATTTAGGCTTTATTAAAATACCACCACTTAATTTATCATTTTGGAATCATTTATTTACTTAAAATATTATATAATTTTATCATATTCTCATTAATAGGAATCATAATTTTTTTTATAAATTTTTTGGTGAGGTTACAATTCATTTATCTAATTTACTATACATATGGGTCACATTACTATTCCAAAGGTCATACTTTACAACAAATTATATTTTTAAACTAACTGTTGAATTAAGAATATAATATTGAAGATATTAAATTTAGAAGAGAAATACGAAAAAAGAATGTGGTGTTATAGTAAGTTAAAGGAGGAAAACACCTTAATATACATGGTGAGGTCTACAGTGAGTTATGCAAGTCTTCTATCAACCTTTTAGGGACATGTGATTCAAAATTTAGTCCAAATACTAAATAAACTTTCCAACTAAAGTGATAAATGGTATTCCATTAAAAAAATGGAGTGGAAAAAGAACATATTGTAATACTTAAATGTGTGTGGGATTTAAAGTGTTTTTAATTCATCTTCATTGAAAAAACATTCTCCCCATGGCACAAAATTTACCATTATAGGATTCCCCATTGAAAATTTGGGATATTACCTATACAACCCCTCAAAAAAGGTAATTTTGGTAAGAAACGCTAGATCAATTAAGGTGGATATGATCTATAAAAAGATTGTGGGAAAATCATAGATTTTCATAATGTACAATCAAGTGGTACACAATGGTTTTAACATGAACAAATTACACAAATCCCCTTGGAAGAAGACATTCCAGATACGAAAGTATTGTATTAGAGTATGAGCGAGGTTAGGGAACTAGAAGGATATGTTTTTCTATTCACAGAGGATGGGGACACATTATCTTGGGATAATAATGATCCTATAACCCCTAAGGATGTAGTAAGTGAAATATATTTTTATAATTTAAAAAAAATATAAATATTCTGAAAAGGATTCCATGTACCCAAAAAATCTAGATTTTTGTAGATCCTTTAGTTAAAGTAAATCCCATTAGTTTCAAATGGGTATTCACAATGAAAATGGACATGGATTGATGAGTCATTTATTATTAGTCATGACTAGTTGAAAAGGGTTTAAAATATAATATATAGAAAATAATAAAATATTTTGATTAATTTTTATGATTAAAACCATCATAATTATACATTTTATTATAGTTTACTATGAAACCGAGGATTGGAAAATACATTTCAGGACATGCTTTCTTAATGGGAACCATGAGAAAGATTTCTATATGAAAAAACATAATGTGCTTGTGACTACAAAGAATTTAAAAGAGTTATTCAAATTAAAAATATCATTTATGGATTAAGGTAATCATCCATGTACGAAAACATTAAATTTGATAAATCTATAATGTAAATTTTTTCATAAATAATGAATGAGATCCTTTTTCATATAATCAATTTAGTGGGAATGTTAGTATTTTATTAATAATTTATGTTGTTGAAATACTAATTATTTTAAATTAAATAATAGTATAATAGTCTATAAAATTATGGTCAAATACATACTTATCTATGAAGTAATTAATTGAAACAAAATATATTCTTGGGATCAAGATCTGTCATGATAGATAAAAGGGGACACATGGACTAATTCAGGGTACATATATTGATAATATATTGAATAGATTCGGTATGGAATGATCCAATAGGGTACTATATCATATGTCACATGGAGTTTATATTTCTTAGAAAATGTTTCCATAGAAACATGAGGAAAGAAATGGGACTAAAAGGATTCCACACACATTAGTGATAGGGTCAGTCTCATATTCTATGATATGTACTATTCTAGATATTTTTGAAACCTTTTGTGTAGTACTAAGCTATCAACACGATCCTTGTGACCATCATTAGATTCCATTGAAGGATTTACATAAGTATATGTGGAATACTAATGATACATTCATTTTTTACGAAGTCTTTGAGGAACTAGTCATTAGAAAATGTTCAATTTCTAGTTTTTAATAAATCAATATGATATGAAATCATAGTCAGAGTATATATTCACTCTCAATAGTGGTTCTCGATGGTGGAAGAGATGAATAAATATATGGTCACCCATTCTGTAGCAGAGTATTGGTATATTCTGGATTATGAGGTAGACAATGAAGTAGTTTGGATACACATATTTATGTAGGTCATGATGTGGTTCCTATAAGTAATGATAATATTAAACTATATTGTGAAAAAAAATTAAGGCTCTCGGAAAAAAGATAAGGTAAAATAAGTATATGAATAACATAATTCATAAGAATCCTTTGTTGATGATTTTTTCTCAAAGAGGGGAATTTAAAGTGAGTGGAGTTTCTATGGATGACAACATAGTGGAGCCATTGACTAAAGGCTTAAATCACCCAAAAAATATTTTCTTATGTGGTATAAGAGACTCAAATTAATTGAATGTAGGCTATAGCATAAGTGGGATCCAGTTAGTGTTGGCGTTATAGAACCAATTATTTATACATTTTATTTAATGTATATTCAATTAAGTGAATATTAATTAATAATATTTTTTATATATAGTTATTTGTACTACACGACCTTAATTAATAACTCCATAAAGTATTTATCACATTGAAATTGGAATAACAGTTCTCTGTTATGAAGAAAACATAGAAATGCAATGATAATATTCATAAAAATTGTTCTACATTTGGGTAACATTCTATGATGTCCAATATAGTATATTGATTTTCATATTTTCATACTCATAAGGGGATGAGACTTTAACTCATGAATAATTCATTTGGTAATCTCTAATACAAGAGGTTAAGAGAATCAAACCAACATTAATAATTTTGCACGTTTATGTGTCAACTGATATTCCTATATGGGAATATGCATATTTATATAGAGAATTTAAAATTATTATCAATTATTTTCATGACTTGTGTACTTTTATGTACTAAAAAAACCATGAAGGCATTTATTTATGAGAAGTAGGTTGTGGTGGTGTGTTATGAATGCCAATTTCTTATGGAATATATTTGGGAATGATTTTTCCCATCAATATTTATGGATGTTGATATGTTTTCCCATCGATCGAAATGGACCGATCGTACTAAATTCCCAAGACATGGTGTAATGAAAAGCTTATCACGAATAGAAAAATAATGTTTTTTCATGAAAATATGTTTACAAGACATGTGTGTAACCTTATTGATGAGTTTTTTTTAAAAAGAGATTATATTTCATAGAAATTGTTTGTGTGTGGTTGTAAATGTTGTGAAATTAAATTCTTTCTCCTATGTTCCATGACCCATTTCTACATAGTAATATTTGATGATAGGAAATACCACCTAATGTTAATGAGAAATAATATTAAAGGGTTAAAAATTTTGTTTAAATTGATCCTAATTAAATTATATCTGAATTTAATAATTTTAATCAATAATTTTTTTTATAATTTCTTGATCCAAAATTTTAAATAAAAATTTATTCAACAGACATTGAATATAATATTTATTTTATTTATTAAATATTATATAATTATTTATTCACCATACTGTTAATACAATATTTATTTAGGTATATGGATTTCATTATTTATCTATTCCACTATTTGATAAATATCGGGGATGACGAGCTGACCTAGATGGTGTTCGATGATAAATATTAATTTGTAAGCTGATAACATAATATTTATCATTATTCTAGTTGGTGTATTCTATATCAACAATAATAATATAAATAATATGTAATGGGGTTAAATAGGGATTATTATATTATTTAAGGGTCATTGTGTAATTAAATAATATTTTGACCTAAACCTTAACTCTAAAAATAAATTGTTATGACTTATGTGTAAGACTAATTGAGGATTGAAAACCATTTCACACTAAACATTCCTCTCCTGATTCATCCTTAAATCATCCTATCAAGAACAATAATAACAAGGTATATTTATTTAAGACCAAAAAAACTAGAATCAATTAAGATGAATAACATAAGATTATCGATCGACCACGATAATATTTGGCTTGCCTTCTATGTTGTTCGAAGATTAAAAGACCACATGTGGATCACATATATAGGGTATATACTTATGGTCATACCAACACAATGATTAGCAACCAAAAATTAATTTC
This sequence comes from Viscum album, assembly GCA_963277665.1. NCBI lineage: Eukaryota > Viridiplantae > Streptophyta > Magnoliopsida > Santalales > Viscaceae > Viscum > Viscum album. The sequence continues at coordinate 30,950,890 of OY728162.1, read as the reverse complement.
AAGAACAAAAAAATAATCTATGAAATATTGAAAGATAAGGTCTTACATCTTAAAATCTATATAAATTGTTTATAAATTTATTGTGAAAATTATCAACACTTGATTACATGAATATTATGCCAGTATTCAATAGAAATTTTTCATTTTTCACTGTGGTTAAATCTTTCAAAATATGAACATAATTCATTTAATATGTTAACAAACCTTAACAGTTATTCTCCTAAAAGGCACTTCCACTGTATCAAGAACATTAAGTGTGGGGTCCTATATCACCCTCCAATTAATTGGAGAAGGATTTATATATTATTCCACACCAATAGGTATAAATCATGGACTTTATCATATTATTAATTAATTCACATCATTGGTTTATTCACAATATAAGGAATGTGAATCGTGTGTTTTTTCACAGAGAATGAATGTGTGGAAATCAAGGGTTATATCACATTCTAAGGTGTGGTAATCATGGGTTTTCCCATATACAGTGTGTGTACATCCCATGTTTTCTCAAAATATGATGATTCGTGATATTTTTTTATTCCATATTTCCTTAATATTCACAATTTCTATATTTTTTCATGTTATGTTTTTATGTTATGCTCCAATGATGATGATTAATACCTTTTGATTTATTAATCTTGTGACATGGTAAATGTTTGGTCAACAGGGATTATATTTACATCTATCATGCCAAATAGATTACTCCAAAAAAATTATACTATTTTTGATCATATATTTCACTCCCCATCATGTTATATCAAATTCTCAAAAGATATTCCTTTAATGTCTCCATTTATGTTTCCCATTTTGAGGATTTTATCTCACCACATATTATGATTTTTATTTTAGAAGTTATAAAGATGAGTATAACCCATAAAAAGTCTATAACGGAGTCTAGTGTGATTCGATATATGGATAAATTTTCACTATATTGTAAAATATTTTTTTTGTAACTAATATTCAAATACAATAAGCATTCTATTCTTACGACAATGAAAATAATTAAGAAATTCAATGTTTAACTAATGTTAATAATGTAAAATTATCATATGTTCAACATAGGATTCCTCTAATACAGGTTATTTTTAGTGAGATTTATAAAATATAAATAAATCACAAATCACCATTTTTATTTTACGTAGTTACATTTTATGTTAAGTCATTTTAATGTCTTAATTTAAAAATTTATTAAATTAATTATTATTTACTAAAATACAAAAATGTATTATATTTTGTAATATATTTTTAATCCCACAGAATAAATTTATATCTCAAAAGTATTATTTTTTTAAATAGATATAACAACAATAACCGAGTGTTTTTTTATTATAGAGAAAAAAATTTAAACTCAATAAATTTTTCTTATAATATAACATTTTACTAGGAATTATAACCAATAGAATCATGAAATAGATATATATCAAATTTTTAATGGATAATTTATTTTCATAATAAATATTCCTAAATAATTTTTAGTCCAATAGTCATGACCCATCCCCTGGGGCCCATATCGTGACTACCCCAACCCGCCTTCCTTAAGCCAGGGGCTGGAGACTAGCACCAAAGGAGTAAATCCCTAAAATTGGGAAGGAATTGCCTATATAAACTGAAAACACACCCACAATAGAGCATGAGATAAAAGTAAACACCAGATAAAGATGTATACAAAAGAAGTGATAGAAAATAAAATGGGCTGGAAATTCAAGCTGAACAGGAAAGTACAAGTACAACTGGAAAGCAAGTACAATTGAAGAAAAGTAAAAAAGCTACTAAGTCATCCTCTGAGGTTCCTACATGAAGGGTAGGTACAGATGGCCTCTCCAGCACTCCACACCCATCAATATCCTCTGTGTACCGACTCGTCGTAAGCTCCACCTCCGGGTACCGTCCAGTCCTGCTATTCTGATCATCAGTCAGTGATGTCCATCATCTACAACCAACACAATGACGTGTGGGCATATCCTGTGCATGGGTGAGTATAACGATACTTAGTAGGGACAACGAGACACTCATGGTCTAACAAAATCCAACAATAATAGATCACAAAGTATGAAGTCAATAGATAACCCAACTATGGTATGTGACCATACATATACCTGAGTTATCATGTAACCCATCTGAATCATGAGGTAACCAAAAAAGTTACTGACTCATCTCAAACCAGGATTTTTTAGTAACATTATCAAAACCACGACAGCTGGATAACTCCTCCTCTGTTGAGTACAGGGGGCATGCCGCCACAACCAGGCACTTCCCACTAACATTGGAATGCTGAGGTACTCCTCCTGTCGAGTATCATGGGTCTGCTGCATCACACAGAAGCTCTCCCCACCATAGGTCTTTCGCGACAACCAGGTGGTCCCCCTCATAGCCTGTAGAGGAACTCCTCTTGTCGAGTACCGTGGGTCTACCGTCACAACCAGGTGCTCCTCCGCCGTGGGTTAGCCGCCACAACTAGGCGCTCTCCATTGGGCCATCCAAATCACTCCGAGTCGATCTGTCACTAGTCATCATGTCTCAGCCAGCTACTAGGTCTCTGCACTTTTCCTGAATGCTTATTGAAGGATCTGCTTCACAAGCTACTAGTCGATACTCTAACTGTCCCAACGTCCCATGTAAAAGTATCTCAAATGTCCACCACGTCATAGGTGTCTCAACACAATAGATGGCGCGTCAATCGGATGACTGGTCTGTGAGTTATTAGCCTTTTAGTCTTGGGTCCCCCTTTGGATTCGTGTAAGATACTACTTGACTGTATCTCATTTATACCCTATACTTCAGTGGGGTATTATCAAAGGGATCGTGATGTTACATGAATACCAGCATAGCTGACGGTTCGTCAAATAGACATCTGAGGCCAAATATATGACCAAAGAAAGTAAAGGGGTTTGTAATGGACCTGGGCTCGGTCTGACCCGGTCGGACTGACTTAGCCCAACCCAGTCTCGGGCGACCAGGTCAGACCCGCTGGATCTCACCCAGCCCATTGGGTTGGTCCGCCACTTGGTTCGTCCGGGCCTGTTTGGCCTAGCCTAGCGGACTGCGGGGGAGGTTCTGCCCGGAGGAGGCTGCATAGGCGGCTCAGCCCAGAGGCTGGGGCCTGTTCGGTCAGTGCCGCGAGGGGCGCGGCTCAGGTGGCTCAGCCTAGGAGGTCGGCAGGGCACCAGGAGGCCGCGCGGTGTGCGGTCAGGACGATGGGGCGCTAGGAAGGGTGCCAGGAGGCCGCGCATGTCGCTGGAAGGGCGCCGAGCCGGGCGTCGGGTGGCCACGTAGTGCACAGGTAGGACGGTGGGTAGGGTGTCGGGAGGCCGTGTGGGGAACCAGGAGGCAGGTAGGGCACCTGGCAGGTGGTTGATAGGCCTCGTGTAGGAAGGATGACAACTAGTGGAAACCAGCTACTAGTGGCGGCTAGGTAGGTCGGTCCGGTGCGGCTGGGTTCGGCGCGGGCCAGCGGTGTTCGGCTGAGAACACCGGTGGGCCGTGGTGGCGGCGCGGGTCACGGAGTCCATGGGTAGCATGACCATTTTCATTTCTACCTTCATCACCTCATTTCCACTTCGAAAAACACCACAAGAAAGAAAATTGATAGAGGATTTTAGGCCATGTTAGGTTGGCCCACATACTCCGCATTTTAGGTGGAATCAATTGGTTCATCAAGAATAGAAGAGAAAGAAAAATTAATTACATCACTTTGCATTGATTCCTTTAATTTGATGTTTAGATGAAGAAAAAAATCACCAACATGCAATAACCCCTTACTAGGATTGTAGGGCGTCGATAGTGAAGTCCCAGGAAGAAGACGTAGTCGTTGTTCATCGCCTTCGCTGCACACTTCAACTTCCGGGTCTGCACGACGGTTGTGGAATTGTGTCCACATCGGCAGGTGTCCAGGGAAGAAGTTGATGGAGGATCATTGCCGGTGTCCATTGTTGGAAAAGCGCATTCTTCATTCTTCGTTGGGAGAATTATCTCTTCTCCCATTAATCATCCTTCCAAACATCCTCCCAAATTCCAAATGAAAATAATAGAAGAAAGAGTTTACCTATAATTTTTTTGGCACCACAATTCAAATTGGAGAATTAATTTTAGATGCTCCCCCTAATTAATTCATGAGAGTTGGCACAAATTAATTATGGGAGATTGGCACAAATTAAATGTTCGGGGAGTTGGCTCTATTATGGTAGGGGTGGTCAAGGTGTTTCTCCATATTTAATGGGGAGTCGAGGAATCAAGAGGTTGTCCCTCATTAATGAGAGAGAGTTGAGAGGCTTTCCTCTCATCCCATTAATAGGGGGTTAATCCTCGTGTGGTCCCCACCAAATTAATCTTCTCATTGGAGGTTGAGTTTGGGTGGTCCATACCACCAAAACATCTAATGGGAGGATACGGTGTGGTGGCCCCACCTCCAACCTCCATGAAGAGGTTTTAACAACCACACACAAAATGGTGGCTTAAATTAAATAATGTGTAGTTACATTTTATTTTATTATTATTATTTTTATGAAAACCTACAAATTAACATATATCATCGACTCAATTCCATCGATGTGATAGTCTTCTTAAGCGAATACTAATGCTGCAAGTTCAATGGTGCCCTTAGATTTTAATTCTGGGCACTGCTTCAATATTTTTAAAATCCTGCTCGTACGTTTACTGAACGCACCCAAACAAAACTTCAGAAATTGATTCCAGGCACACCGAGCCTTGGAATCACATGCCGTAAATTTCCACGGACTCCTAAAATACCCATGTATTTAAGAAAATAATTTCCCAAGAATTTTCTGGGTCATTATATTCTCCCCACCTCAAGGCTTTACATCCCTGTAAGCTACAACAAAAACAATAGAAAAAATTGGGGGTACTAAGTACGCATCTAAGCCTCCTTCTCCTATGTTCCCTCTTGGAGGTTCATGTGCTGCCAATGTACACGCACCAAAGCTATCCACCATACATGTAGTACCTGCCCCTATCAATCATAAATCTCGACTAGAACCTCTATGAAAGTCTCTCAATCATTGATATATAGCTATCCATCATCGATGATGTGAGAAGGGTCGTGCATGTATATCCTCAGCTGAGATATGTGGGAAGGCATTGCCTTTGTAAACTGAAAACACACACAACAGACTACGAGCTAGAATTAAACACTAGGTAAAGCTGTATAAAAATAAGGGATGGAAAGGAAAAGGGACTGGAAATACACGCCCAATAGGAAAGTAAAAGTACAACTGAAAATCAAGTACAACTGAAGAACTGTAAAAAAGCTATTGGGTCATCCTCTGGGTTTCCGACCTGAAGGGTTGGAACAGATGGCCTCTTAAGCACTCCATGCTCGTCAGTCTCCTCTATGTACCGGCACATCGTAGGGTCCACCTCTGGGTACCGTCCAGTCTTACTACTCTGATCCTCAGTCAGCACTGTCCGTTGTCTACAACCAACAGAACGAGGTACGGGCATAGCCCGTGTAGGATTGAGTATAACGATACTCAATAGGGACCCCGAGACCCTCAAGGTATATTAAAATACAACAAGGATATATCACGAAGTATAAAATCAACACATAACCCCACATAGGTATATCCCCATACATATACCTAAGTTAATAAGAAATCCATCTCAATCTTGAGGTATAAACACAAGTTACTGACTCAGCTCAAACTAGGATTTTTTATTAACATTTTCAAAACCATGACTGCTGGAGAACTCCTCTTTTGTCAAGTATAGTGGGACTGCCTCCACAACCAGGTTCTTCCCACTAACCTAGGACTACTGAGGTACTCCTCTTATCAAGTATCTTGGGTCTTCTACGTCACACAGAAGCACTCCCCACCATAGGTATGCCTCCATAACTAGGCGCTCCCCCTCATAGCCTGCAGAGGTACTTCACCTGTCGAGTACCACGGGTCTACCGCCACAACCATGTGCTCCTCCGCTGTGGGTCTGCCGCCACAACCAGGAGCTCTCCATTGGGCCATCCAAATCACTCTTATTCGATCGATCAGCAGTCGTCATGTCTCAGCCAGCTACTATGTCTCTGTACTCTGTCTGCTCGCCTCTATATAGATCTGCTCCATGACCTACTGGTCGATAATCCAACTATCACAAATTCCCACGTAGAAGTATCTCAAAGGTCCAACATATCATAGGGTCTCAACGCAATAGGCGGCACGTCGATCAGGCACCTGTTCTGTGAGTTATTAGCCTTTTAGTCTCGGGGGACGGTTGGATTCGTGTACAATCCAACATGTCTGTATCTCAAATATACATCGAACTCTAGTGGGGTATTTTCAAAGGGACCATTTCATTCATATAATACCAGCACTACTAACGGTTCATCAAATTGAAATCTGGTGACAAATATATGGCCAAAGATTATAAAGGGGTTGGTAATGGCTCTGGGCCCAGTCCGACCCGGTTGGACCAACTCAGCCCATCCCGGTCTGAGCCGACCTAGTCAGGATTGACCCAGTCAGCCCGCTAGGTTCGGCCTTGTGGACTGCGGGGGCGGTTCGACCCAAAGGCCGGGGCCGGGTCGGCTAGTTCCATGAGGGGCGCGACTCGGGTAGAACAGCCTGGGAGTTCTGTAGGGCGCCAGTAGGGCACCAGGAGGCCGTGCGGGGTGCGGGCAAGCAGAAGAGGCACCGAGAGGCCGCACGTAGAGCGGTAGGCCTGAGGGGCACCAGGTAGGGATCTAAGAGGCCACCGGAGGCATGGGTCGAATGACGGGAGGCCGCGTGGGGCACAACAGGCCGGGGGGCGGTGGGTAGGTGATGGACCGACGGTGTCCCGGTGGGCCGGCGGCTGAGCAGGCTGGTCAGCACGGTTCGGGAAGGGTTGGGCCGACTATGTCCAGTTGGGAACATTGGTGCATCAAGGGGGTAGTGTATTTTGTGAAGCCCGCGTGTAGAGTAACATTTGTCTTTTCCGCCTTCGTCACGTCGTTGGTGCTACAAATAACACCACAAGAAAGAATATCGGCAGAGGATGTCATGCCATGTTAGGCTGGCCCACATCATCTGCATTTAAGGTGTTATCAATTGGTTTATCAAGAAATGAATATGAAATACAATTAATTATATCACTGGGCATCGATTTCATTCATTTGATGATGAGAAAAAGAAAATAAAAACATCAACATGAAATAACCCCTTACCTAGATTGTCGGGTGTCGACTGTGAAGTCGTGGGAGGAAGACGTAGTTTTCATTTGTCGTGTCCTCCTCACACTTCCACTTCCATGTTCGCATGACGGTTGAGGAAGTGGCTCCATATCGGTAGGTGTCCAGGGAAGAAGTTGAAGAAGGATTGGCACTGGCGTTCTTTATTGCAATAACGCATTCATTGTTCTTCATTGGGATAATTCTCACTTCTCCCAATAATCCTCTTTCCCACCTTCCACCCAAATAACAAATGAAAAAAATAGATGAAAGAGTTTTTCTATTATTTTGTTGGCAACACAATTAAAATTGGAGAATTAATTTAAGAGGCTCCCCCTAATTAATTCAAGATAGTTTTCAAGAATAAATTAGGGGAGACTGGCACAAATTAAATGTTAGGTGAGTTGGCACCATTAAGGTGGGGGGGGGGGGGGGGGGGTGGTCAAGGAGCTTCTCCCCATTTAATGGGGAGTTGAGGAATCAAGAGGCTCTCCATCATTAATGAGGTAGAGTTGAGAGGTTTTCCTCTCCTCCCATTAATAGGGGTTTAAGTCCCTTGTTCTCCCCACTAGATTAATCTTCTAATGGGAGGTTGAGTTCAAGTGCGACCTACCACCATAACCTCTCATGGGAGGTTAAGGTGTGGTGGCCCCACCTCCAACCTCTGTGAGGAGGTTTTAACCACCCCACACTAAATGGTGTCTCAAATAAAATAATGTGCAGCTACACTTTATTTTATTATTAATTTTTTTAAGAAAACGCAAAAATTAACTTCTATCTTCGACTCACTACCATCGAAGTGAAAGTCTTCATAAGAGAATATCGATGTTGCAGGTTCAACGGTACCATCATATTTGAATTCTGATAACCGCTTCAAATGTTATAAAATCTCACCCATACATTTACTGAACATACTCGAACAAAACATCAGAAATTGTTTTGGGGAACACCGGGCCTTGGAATAACACATCGTAAATTTTCACGTAGTCATAAAATTCACATGTATTTAAGAAAAAAAAATCAACGGAATTTCCCAGGTCTTTACACCAATTTTGGTTCACTAATTTTTACACCAATCATTTCCCTTGATTTAGTAAATAAATAAATTTTATAATTATTAAACATAAAACCATACTTAAGAACATACAACTCAAATTTGTTCCATGGTCAAGAATAAATTACAGTAATAAACTTTTCTAAGTTGAAATTATTATTCTTAAATTATTAAATAATAAATATATTTGAAAAAAATTAAATCCTCTTTTTATAAAAAAACATTAAAAATTATACTACCATACCATAGAAGAAGTATTCAATATCCTTTCCAAACACTGTATGTTGATTGTTTATTTGTTTATTTGTTATGGGTATTGACATTAATAGAATAATTAGTAAATTATAAAACTATATTTCACTTCCAAATATTACCCATATCTCTCAATATTTATGAAATAGATATCTTCCTTCCATCCATGATCAAATATTTAATATTTCATTATATCTCCCAAAACCCAAAATTATTTTCTATATATCTTCACTAAATGTCCATTCATGATATTTATTTCATCTTACTATGATGTGGTAGAATTTGTAATATTTTTAGTTCTCTCAGATTTATTCACCCTCATGGCCTCTCATAATTTAATTATCACAGTACAACATAGAATCATCTCACCATACTAAGAGATATCTACATTCTAGAACACCATTAGTGGCTTCATCCTTGATACGTAACCTCCATCCCACCAGAAAATTATTATTTAGTCATGTCAAATAAGTCATGGAACTTATCAATGATTCATGAAAAATTTCACAAAACACTAAAAATATATTGGGGTTACTATTTATCATATTCATTATGACATTATGTGATTTCACCCATGATCTAGTCTCACATTCCCTCTAGTTTTTTTCTCTAGAAAAATGTACATCACTCATCAATAAGGAATGAAACCATGAATCTGTCTTCTTCATTCAACCATATTGCAGCCATTGATCCTATGAAATAGATACATCATTTATATTTTTATCTCTTCTAGATAAAATGATTTTACTTTGTCACCATTCCATGTACTTTGATGTGGTTCTCTTCTTTCTTTTTTGTCAAACACTTTCATGGTTTCCTATGAATCCTAAAAATTACTATCACTATGTTTTTTCTAGTTAAATTTTCTATTTTTTATCTTATCACATCTAACATTACACCATTTAATTAACTACTTTTCATCATAATATCAATGTTAGTGTCACATCTATCAGTACTCATTATTCCTTCAACTTTAGAAAAATGTGGACTGCAACATGGTTCTATCACTATATTCGATAAAACTATGTACATAAAAAAATTATTTAATAATATATGTTAAAATTGAATTAAAATTAAAAAAAATAAAATAACAATATTAAAATATTACATGTATTAAATACTATGTTAATAAAACCATTGTCAATTTAATTATAATAATTAAAATATTAATATTTACAAAATTGATATATATATATAATATAATTATATTATCAATAAATTTTCAAACTATAATAAATTAGAATTATTATCCTAATATCATATTAATTTTATTTTTAATTGTCATTATTTTCCACCTATTTAACCTAATACTTGATTTTTATGTGAATATGTAACTCTATCAATAATTTAAAAAATTACCATAGAAGTATGAAAGTCCTTAATAGATGTAATAACTTTGTAGAAATGTGTTAAATCTTTTTATAATTTTAATTTTTAATTCATGTACATTTATTATCGTGTATAAGAATGTGGTATTATAAAATAGTTTGAAAATGAATGTATGAGAGAGGAATAAAGGACTAGAAATAATGTTAACCAAATTAAATATTTTATTACATAAATAATTAAAATAAAGAATGAAAAAAGTTAAACTAAAATATGGTTTAAATATTCGGTTGAATCTTATGGTCCGCTCTGTTATACTACCTCATAACTACAGAAGTCTACAATTTTCATACCATCGATAACTTTTCAGTGATTTTTTCATGAAACTAATCAATAATACCGCATTATACCAAGATAATAATTTCTAATAAATAAAATTTTAATAGTCACTATTTTATTTAGAGTCCTATTTTAGTTAACCTAGAGTATTTTTTATAAAATTTATTCTTCCAGACACAACTACATAAACACTATATCATGAGTTATATTATATCTACCGAAGAAACACATGATAATGTCATTTAATTAAATACATTTAATTATATATTGAAACTACTAATATAATATCTCAAATATATTAATTATTTGTTTAACTTCATCATGATAATAGTAGACACAAATAAGTATTCTATAATATAATAGTATACAACTATGAATGATGACTAATTTGATGACATGGAATCATCTACCAGCTCCCCAAACTATTTTATGGAGTGTGTCCTACTAAATAGAAAGTGTGATGTATAAAAAATATAGATTTTGAACAAAAAAAGTTACTTTTTTTCCGAAAACCAGAACACCAATGTAATGGAGTAAAAATTAGATAATATATATGGATGTAAAAATATATAGAATACGAATTATATAACATTGAAACATATAAATCTATAATAAAATTATGAGATCAATGTATTGGAACACATGATGAAGTTACAATGAATTTTTTAATCAAATTTATTATTTTAAAATGATGGTTGATGATGAGTTAAAATAACTATTTCTTTTGGGTTCCTTAACCAAGAAAAATTTCACAGTGAATTCATTAATCAACAACACCTAACATGATAAAAATTTCAAATTTGAATGGTGAAGATAAAATTTATATTAAAAAAATCTATGGAAGGATGGTGGAAATGATATCGAATCAAAAAAACATGCCATATAAAGACTGGGGTATTAAAAATTGAATATTATAATAAATTGTAAATAATATAATTAATAACATAAAAAGGATTAAATAATAAGCATCTAAATCAATATATGATTACTTATGTCACTATTGTGGTAATAAAAACACATTACATGATGTGTCAGTAGTTAAAAGTGGAGAAAAAGGAAAAAGAATTTTAACCAAGAATAAATGATACACAATTATCAATGATGAAGTAATTTTTATTCAATGAAAAATTATATTAATAATTATATTATATATTTCAAATAGAAGATCTACTAAGGTATTTCATATAATATAACTTCATAGCAGGGTTTCAATAAAACATGGAACTAGTCTCAATGCCCAAAATTCCAACTAATGTTGGAATATTTATTGAAAATGATGATACTTCTTCACTAGGTTATATTTATCAATAAGATTATATGAACCCTTGATTTAATATTTCAGAATTGATCTCACTATAAAAAAACTAATGATTCCCAATAAAAACTAAAAACCAAGCCTTAGAGACTCACCCCCTGAGTATGAGATTCCCAATAATAGGGAGAAAGTATACTTATATTTTTGTAAATATTAGTTATATTAATATAGAGTAAATAAAATATATGCCTAAGGAATTCAGATACTTATTTCACCAATACATATTCATTTTTTAATGTTAACTCATGTAATTAATGTACTCAATAAAATGTGGTAATAAAAATATCAAAGGTGAAGATGAAATATCATACTATTCCATAATAATATAGTTTGTTTTGAATGTATTTGGAAAAAATAATGACATTAAATCTGATAAAATATTTTATGTTATTATAAAAATTAATTTCATTTTATTTTTCTTTTTCATATTAGTTAACCTCAAACTAAAAGTTTAATATCGTTATGTAAAAAATTTACATTCACATTATGTCAATGAAGTTGATGTAGACTAGTAATAACATAAATGTCTCCCCAATCAATATAATGAAATTATTGTACGTCAACTGACGAAAACTTATATTTTCTAAAATATGTGATGAGAAAATTGTAGAATAAGTTCAACTCATATATTGAGAAAATATATATAGGAAAATGATCATTAATCATTATGCTTCCCTTAAAAGGTTTTATGATGATTATTTAACAAATTTTTTATGTTGAATAAATATTGATGATAGTCTTCGATGAAACCAATTACAATATATTAAATATTTATATAAATAATTATATTGTCATAATAAACATAAGATATGTTCCAAACATCTCTACCATGGAAACCAACTAGAATGTAAGGAATCATACAATTTCGATATCAGAAGAATAATATATTGATAATGATATTAATATATTATAAATTTGTAAAGTCTGAAATGTTAAACCATTATCTGTGAAAGATTTCAGAATAAAAACATTTGGAGCCTTTTAACCATGGTTTATAAAGTTTATATGTAAATTTTTCCTTAGTAGTCAAGGGCTAGTAGTTTCTTGAGTGTTATTTTGTACACTAGACTAGATATTTCACACAATATTGATGGTGTATTACTATTATTATGATTTTTTAATGAAAATATAAAGAATATTCAAATGTATACAAAGGTATATAGAAGGTATTTTCATCCACTATTTATGTATTGGAAATGATCATCCTTTTTTAAGGATATGTGTATGATTGTATGTGTGGATACATGAAAAAATATATAAATATGAGAAAAATATATATTAGAATATTTGATAACATTATTAGTGGATTGTCTATTGGATATAATGACTCTGGATGTGTATTGAATTATCAAAAAATGGTGATTATAATATCATAATTATTACAGGTTATAATGATATTCTTTGTATGAAAACATTCATAAAAGATATAAGATAGATAAAAATAAAATTATATTCTCTAATTGGATTTTAGGACTATATTTTAACTAAGAAGAAACCCAATATTTCACCCAAGTTACAAATAAATAAATTTTTTATGTCACTTATTTGAAAATATTTTAAATGTTTTATTTTACATTAAAATCTTTTGGGGAGTCTTTGCTGTTGGGATTTTGATTCATTCTTAATTACTCTGCAAACTGGTATAGTATTATATATACTAGGGAGTTTTTTGTGTGTGTCTTGTAATTGATTTGGTGTAACAAAATTATTTTTTATTTTAGTTTCCCAATAAAGTAAATAGGTAATATTTGTGGAAAAAAATTTACTAATAGAGAATATAAAATTCTAAAAGGAGGATAAATTTCAATATTATATAACCCACTATAACTAGAAGACCTCTTTTTGTGGTAGGGAATATAGGAGTGGATCTACTTGGCCAAATCCAATATTTCATTTTTGGTGACTAGTTTTGATGGTAAAATAAAATAATAATATGAAGGTTTTGAAAATATAAAAATTAAACCCAACTATTATAATAACCACAATCATGAAAATTAACATATAGTATCGTACAAGTACCTATGAAAAAAGTCCTAATGAAATAAATACTAAAAAGAAAATATATGATAAAAGATTTATCAACTAGTGATCTCTTCGAAATGATATATTAATATAAATATAGATCACTAATTATACCCTAAATATATATAAAAACTATGTATAAAATAATGGGTGATTATGTTAGTATAGTCAGTAGGATCATCAATATAACTCTAATATAACTTTGGAAGAAGTGTAAAAAATAATCCATAAACATGATGTAGAACTGAATCATTACCTATTCTAAGTTCAATCACTCCCTAACCATACCAAATATCCCTCTCTAAATCTATACAAAATCATATTAATATAATAATCATGAAAATATATCAATAATTTTTCATCACACTTTCTTCCCCATAAATCTTGTCTTATTCACATATCAAAAAAATATGTTATTATTCTCTAGTCCCTTCCATATACATATGACCAAAACATTATAATAAATCATTTAAAAAACCACATATTGATCTCACATTCCAAAACATCCACACCACCACTTTATAATTCATATCATAACAACATCATCACCACATCATCACAACATCACATCCACAATGCCACATTACAACCATGTCACCACATCACCAAATAAAAACAGTAAATTGGGAAGATTGATCCTGAGTAGTAGAGTATATATACAACAATATCAACCTAAAAATAAAAAATTTGTGTGAAACCTAGAACCTAAAACATATTATAGGTGTTGATTTTGTTACCCAATTTTTTAAATGTTTGTAAGAAACTAGATAATAATATTTGTATAAAATAATTAAATAATCTTATAATTGTATTCTATTCCAATCCTAGACCTCTAAAACCACATAATTTCACTATAATTTCACCATTATACTATAAAAATAACTATCACTACTAAACACATAACAAACAACACCACTGTAAGAATGAAATTCCATTTATTCAAAGAAAAACTTATTCAACCCAATTTTTATTTCATTAACAGTTTACAAATCCAAAACATATAAATATAGTTTCATTCATTATCCAAATAAAAATTTCCACCCACTACCACTTGAAATTAAACACTTATTATTTTATGTTATAAAATAAAATTGACATATATTTCATTTTATCAACATTAATTCACTATTTGGAATAATTATTTTGGTAAAAAGAAAAGCATTACCATTATACATTATCAATTATTTCATTATGTTTAGTTTACATCCTAATTCCTAGAAATTTTAGACACACCATCCACATAAATCCCACAACAATTCCAAATTAATAAATTTCAAACAACATCCATTTTCTCCTCTAACATAATGACAATTGAATCACAGTAAATTATTACAAGCATATCATGTTTCCCCAAAATGAATCCTATCAACAGCTTTTTTTTCAAATAAGTAACCTATGTAATCTTAATCTATAAAAATTGACATCAAAACAAATAACCCTTTCATGAAAATTTAAAATCATAATCTAATTACATTAAAAAATAACTTAAATCATACTCCATTACTTATTTTTCAATTCTTGATCACGGGAAAAAATATTAAACAAAAAATTTAGATTTTCATCACTTTTAATTTGATAATTTATTTTAATTACATATCTTACTAGAATCATGTTCTATTATATGAACAATAATAACATTATTTCATAGAAACAATATATGAAAATAAATAATGTAACAACATGTTTAAAATATGGTAAAATGTGTAAAATTAATTTGACACCAATAACTTCTTATATTTACTATGGTTGATTATATTTTTGTGTGAATTGTATATATTTATCAAAAGAAAATAAAACCATGTTAATTAAACATAAATATAGTAAATAAATATAGATTCTGAATCACCAACCTCAAATACATATTGAATAACACAACTCTAAAATAAGTGATGGATGAAAATTAAATTATAATCACAATAAATATCTAAAATTATGAACATGTAATTACTACCTAAAAAATTCTCACATACATTACAAAAATAAAACACAACCCTTATCTATAGTCTTTGAATATGTTGAACAAGATAAAGAATGTGATAAAGGTAAAAGTGTAACATCGATCAAAAACAAAAAATCACTTTAATCCATGGAATTTAGATTTACCAAAGGAAAAAAGGGCCATATAAATTGAGTCTATAAGAAACATGGGGTTTGATAGGATTTAAAAAATTTACTAAGGTAGAGATATACAATGAATTTAAAAAAACAATTAGGACTAAAACCTAGCATGGAAAGAAAAAACCATGTTGTGGTTAAGGATAGATAACATTGGGACCTCCTTATCATTGTTCCAAGACAATATGTAATATTATTAAACAAAGGTTATAATAAACCCAAATCCACTTTTATAAGAAAATTTTACATCTACTACATCAACAAATCCAACATTGAAGGACCTATACTTAAAAAGGGACAATGACTAAGAGACTACATCGTAGTTTTCCTATTAAACTAAATCTAAGATCTATTCTCGTGAACCACATAAAAAATATATTTACCCATTTTTAAAATCTAAAAAATAATAATTATGGAACCATTAATGTTTTGGTCACAAATTTAGATATCGTTCAAATTATTTAAATCCTCAATAATCTAAACCAAACCAAAAATGACTAGAAAAATGATAAAAAACCACACCAAGTGAGACACTTCTCAAACAAAAACCTTTTAATAATAAAATCCAGGCATAATAAAAAATAAAAATAAAATATATTAATATCAACATGAAACCATATATCAATATCATAACAAGAAAAAAATTTCTTAACATCTGAGGAAGATGAGATTGAATCTAAAACCCTTTCTCCTACACTCATTCTTCAAAACCAATATGTTTACAAAATAAATAAACCAAATGAATAATGTACCCTTGTAACATATTTTCTTGTTAAAATTTAATTTTCATAGTCCACTAAATGAATATCATATCCTCCTAAATATTCTACTATGATAATTAATGAGATGGGAGTCATCATGATGGTATCTATGATTCCGTAACACATAGAAGATATCATGAACCTCATCCATCTGTAGAAAATCATTTAATTGAAACACCACCTTCAAAATCACATTAACATTACCAAAACTCAAAAAATAGGATAAACCATAATTGAACTACCGAACCGCCCCTTCCCATGAATAGTACAATCCTTCATGAGCGCACTGTTTCCAATCTCAAACTCTAACAAAATCCTCTTCCCATCAGTATACGAAATTTGAATAAATATATTTGTATATGTATGTGTATAAATATATATTTTTGTGTGTATATGTACGTTTATCTTTATATATGTATGTGTATGTATATTTACATTGTTTATATGTGTGTACGTGTATGTGTAATTGTATGTATGTCTATGTCTATGTATATATTTGTATGAAATTGTATTTGATTTTTTTGTGCATGTATGTATATATGTATTAATTCATGTATGTGTATTTTTATGTTTATGTACATCTATGTGTTTTTATATATCTATTTATGAATGTCAGTTGGTATTTTGATGGGGTTTGACAGCATGGGTCTCCTGGGATTTCAAGGAAACAATGATTGAGAATATGATTTTTACGTTTTTTGATTGTTAATTTTGTTTCTCGATATAAAATATCTTGTAATATGATCCTTCTCACCAAAACATCAGTTCTTCTACCAAACCTGAGGATTTTATAAACATAACAATATCATATAATAATGGCATATCTTTCCCTATGGTTTTATTCTAGTCAAATCTGGTAACACATGAGTAGAAAATATCAAAGAATGTGGGTGGGAGGATTATTATTTATTTCAATTAGACTGTGATGGAGGAACATATCTATTTGTGTAAATTTTTACTCATTAGGTGACCTATATTATAAAAAAACACATAAATTGTGAATTTTTATGAGTTCAAAATGATGATTCCCTATATCAAGGGATTCGATAACCAGAAAATCATCTTGATTAGTAAGGGATATATTCATGTTTTTTTATTCATAAATGAATCATTCTGATTCTTAAAGATCATTCTTTTACCATAAAAATATAGGTATTTTTAGGAATTCATTATGGGAATTAAAAATCAATCCTCATAAATGGAAACTTAAAAAATTATAAGATCTTGTTATGCATTCATGGATTAAGCTGGGTTTTTTGGCACAAAAAATTCTTGAATGTTGTTGCATCTTTCATTAAGATCCCTATTAAATTGGATTGAAATACCATTTAAGGTAAATTATGTTACTATGAATGATTAATTTTGATACTGACCTTTTGAGGCCACATCCAAGTAAAGTCATTATTCTTTTGGATATGTTGATGATAATGGTTGACTTTCATCACGAATTCATTCCAACATTATTTGATTTTTTATAAATGGTTAGACTGTTTAATTTAGGATATATGCAGGTCGTAAATTATTTGGTGAATAAATCTAGTTCTACGAAGAGTTGGGAGATTATAAATTCACAAAAAAATTACAACCATTACAAGTTTAAAGTTATATGCTATTTATAAGATCTTAGACTTAGTGAATATATGTCTTTTCTGAAATTTTGGTTTCAATATCATTATTTTGATTATTGGGATGTTCGTCATGAGTATAAGTAAGATGAGGGGTGTTCCAGTGGTTTGGGAATAGAATATATGAGATTTGGGCAATCTGGTGCATATTTCACGATTGTCCTATGGTTGGAGATAACTGTGTTCCCAAACCATGATATCATGGATGAAGGGAGCATAGTTATGAAAACTATATAAGGGGGAGGTAAAACCACGTGGCCTCATACAAATTCATTCTACATAGTTGGTGGATGTTTTTTTAAATTGATCAGGCCTCCCGAGGTAAATGTGTGACGCAACCCCCTGGATTGAGGCATGCACACCGTTTTTTCATGGTTTTGAAAATAGTGTGGCCAAACCATGTACCCCATTAAAAGTGAAAAATAACCATAAAAATCTAATATATATAGATACCCACCCGATTTATCCCTCATTTATTCCCCTATAAACACAAGGGATGAAAGAAGTTGACCAAATATTCCCAAGGGTGGTTCTCCTTTGATTCTATTCCATTAGGAGAGTTGTATGTTTTGGATCGAAGATCTTGGTAATTATAACACATCTCTTTATTATCCTTTCTAAATTATGGATTTTTGTTTCTATTCACTTTTTCCAAATCGGTAAAACCATCATTTTTTAGTGGAATAATGGTTATGACTTCTAAGGGTGTTTGAATCCTGATCTAATGCTACGACTAGAAGTGAATTCATCTTCCTATTCTCTTTATATGGTCAACTTATTATATCCAAAAGTTGTTATATGGATTTGTGCTTGTGTTTTGTGGTCTTGGTTCCATATTAATCTTCACTTGATTACATTATTGTGATTTGGTAAAATGGGTATATATGGGATGAATTAATACCATCATGATCCCTATGGGATGTTTTAGGGTTGAATATAATTATTTATGGCCACCCATGGCGTGCTTCAATATTCCCAAACATATAAATTGGTTATTTAAGTGTATAGTCGATGTCTGAGAATGTAGATCCCATGAAGAACATGTTAATATGGTTAGTTAAGATGAAAATATAATAATGATGGTTACACCTAGGGCTCATTATATCATAAGGGGTTGTTTGGAATTGCATCAACAGGTGTAATGTCAAATGAATTATGAATTATGTTGTAAATGCCTAATAGGGTTGGTTCATATTAAATGGTGAATTTGATAAATTAGAAATGTCATGGTAAATGTATAATATTTTAATGTTTTTTTCAAAAGAGAATTATTGAATATGTTAAATGGGTTTACATAAAATGGAATTACTAAACATTCCTAATGGGTTAGGGAATGAAAATGATAATTGGGCTAATGTGTAATGTAATGTAAATGATAAATTTGATATTGGGATATGTATAATAAAAATCTAGATGTCTATTATTATGTATTTTGATAGATATGTGTATTTTCTAACTATGTTTTTTGATGTGGTATTGTGCGGAGATTGGATAAATAAGAATGTTCACATGGATTGGTAGTGTGGGGTACTAACTTGTGGCTATATGTCCATGGTTTGAGTTAGACTAAGGAACTAAACTTCAAACCAAAATGAACACAATAGAAATGTGGAAAATGATCTATTCCCCTAACTGTTTCTATTGATGAGACCACCCAGACAGGGGCTTCAAGGTGGGGGTAATGTATTTTTTTGTGATGCGTTTAACCCTAGTGAGATAGGGACCTGACTGATTCCCTTAAGCATAGTAATTTAATTCCATAAACCCATGAGTAAATGATATAGTTCCTAACAAATGGAACACATGATGATGATGAATTTAGTAATGATGAGAGTGTAACTATTGAAATTGAATGAATGATGAAAATTATTAAAGGGTACAATGTTAATTAATGGAACCCAAGTTATCATCTATTTAACTTATCATTTTTTTATTTCTTATATGCACTATCTATTTATACTAGATATTTGGTGGTGGCCTACTGAGTTGTTCTTACAACCTACTCAGGATACTATTAGGATTTTTTTTCTTCATTTTGGTATTTTATTCACTTTTTTCATTATTTGAGGGGCATGACATACTTACTTATTTTGTTGAGTCTTGTACTCTATTTTTGAAATGTTCGGTTATGTATGCTTCCAATGATTTCTTTATTCATCCACTATTTCATTTGTTTTTTGGTGTGGGATACTATAATAAAGAGGGTATAGTATCCAAAAATGGTCTTTTAGAAACTCACTAATAGTCAGAAACACATTCAATATGGGGAGACCTTCTTGGGGAAATGTGGTAACTCAGCGCGGGGCAACGATTTAGCGGCCTCTAGTTCGGGGACATTGAAAATTTGTATCACAGCTATTATTTTTTGTGACATAATATTTGGGGATGGAAAATAGGAGGCCAGAAAATTCTCAGGCCTTCGTAATGGGAATGTTATTGGGAGTAGATAACCCATGTATGAGGGAACAGCAAAGTCACCGTGGGTGGTATTTTTTGTTCTTGTTGGGAATTGTTATATTTGATGATATTTCACCATTGGTAAATGTAATTATTGAATGGTGTGATAATACTATGATATTTATATCTTGGATGGAATTAAATTTTATTACACATTCATGAGTTATCATAGAAACCTTTGTATATAAGTGACATTCATCATGATAGGAAAAACGATACTGATTTGGGAGATATAAAGGGGTAGAGATAATTTGATCTTCTTGAACAACATAAAGAAATAATTTCTAATAAAATGATTCAAATGGGTAGAAAGAAAATAAAATGTTGAATAATGGTTAAATAATTGTGTTTAATTAAGGATTTCAAGTGAATAAAACTATTGTCTGTGGCTAGTTGTGGAATAGGAAATGTGTCTACGTGGAAAATGGATATTGTGAACATGAAAGTGGTAACAAAAATGTTTTTAATAAAATCCTTGTGAATATTTATTTTGGTTTTCCCCGGGAAATCCATGAAGTATGATAGGGATGGTCGGGAGTAGTGTTTTATATGTAACATTGTCAACATAGGAAGTGTATGCAGAATGAATTGTTTATGGATGGTAAAGAGCCTTATTTTATATGGACGATAAATGATTTATGTTATATATTCTAAATCTTGTGTTAGGAATTGTAGAGAAATTTCACCACAAATATGTAATCTGGAAGGGTGATAATAGGATGTTTCTATGAATTATCCCCTAGTAGATGGGCAAGAAGACTTGGTGATTTAGAGAAATAGAGAAGATAATTTTTGTGACAACTTTGATCATTTAATGAAGATGATAGAATGGGACAAGGAGTGGGTTAATCTGAGTATTTTCATGCCAAATAGAGAGTCTCAAATATAACACCATACAACCTTTACTAGAAAGCATGGGATAGTGGAAATAAAAATTTGGACAGAGTCCATCCAGATAATTCTTAACCATTTGGAGACTCCTTATGAGAAGTGAGTCATCTGGTGGACTATATGTTGCAAGGTTATGAAAAGTGTGTCTTGGACATCGTCTTTCAGACTGAACAATCTAAATTAATTTTATGATAATATTTATAAGAAATTTTTCTTGAGAATTTATATCCAAAAACCTTGGGATAGGAGAAGGCTGCAGAGTTCATGAGTTTCACCCATGGGGTAATGTCAATGATGGATTATGCTAGTCATTTCACTAACAAGTAATGGTTCGTTCTAGCATTGGCAGGGGATGAGGTAACTATTAAAAAACATTTCTAGGGTGTTATTAGACAAGAAATCAAATCTTAGTTGAATATATTATAATTAAAGAGTGTTTCTTAGGTAGTGGATTCGGACCATATCTTAGAAGGGAACCAAAAGGGATCCTAAGGTACTGAACATGTGGAGCCAGCTGGGCAGACTGATGGTGTGGCCTCCAAGGGAAGGAGGAATATTTTTGGAGTTTCCATTAGGTTGGAAGTGTGGATAGTATTTAGAAGAGATAATTACCCTCTATGTGTGGAGATCAAGTGTTTTTTATTAACGTGGAAGGACATGTTACATGTTTTGTTAGTTTCCTTGACCACCAACTGATTGTTGGTCATGCAATATGATGTAACATCTAAAGAGGATCTATATGAACACTTGTAAATTGAAAATAGATGGTTGGTTGAGGCCAATGCTGAGTGTGGTCATGGGGTTGATTACCCCTTATCAGGAAATAATTTGGAGTTTTACAGGACATACTACTATAGGTTAATGACATGGTACTATAGGGAGATATTGACTGTACCGATAGAATTATACAACACTAAGAACACAAGAATGATCCCAGGGAAAATGGGGAGGTCAGCTTCAGGCCACTCAGTGTACAGCTAGAGGTTGTGAGGTTGTACCATAAATGGTTCGTGGTACGATCCTTGTAACTACCATGATTGCTAAGTCATTATTTGATACTGGTGCCTCAGATTATTTTGTGTGATATTTGTTTTCTTTGTGTTGATATTTGTGTTTGAATTTTTATATCATTTATGTTGATCAACACACCATTGTTTTTGAGAATAGAGGATATCAAGCAGTGATAGTGATTTTCTCTCGAGGTTAGTGGATACCATTTACTATGGGATTTTTTCATGCTTGAAATGTAATATTTCAATTCAGCATTTGGTATGGATTGGTTGGTATTGTACCAAGATGAAATTTATTATTATAGTCATAGGGTAACATTGAAATCTCTTGAGGGAGGAACTTCTGTCATTCATGGTGACTGGGATGTTTAGGTAGGCTGTGCATGACCATTTTGTTATCAGTTGGGTGAACTCATAGCCCAAATCGTTTCTTCTACCCTATGATGGGGTATTAGAGCAAGATGTCTTTCCACCTATGGTGGATTGGTTCAAATATGTGTTTTATGAGGACTTATTAGGGATTACACTTGATATATATGTAGATTTCATGATAGAGTTTCTATCTAGAGTGGAGCCAGTTTCTATTCCTCCATATAGAATGGAACCGAATGAAATTAGGGATCTTAAGGCTCAGTTGGATGAACAAGAGATCAAGTCATTAATTAATCATAGAATTTTTCCTCAAGGATCTTCAGTGCTATTTTCCAAGATGGATAATGGATCGTTGTGTCTATGTGTTAATTTCATGAAGCTGAATTATATTACATAAAAGAATAGATACCCTATTCCTTGGATTGAAAAACTGTTTGACCAACTGAGAGGTGATTTAGTGTTATAAAGATTAATTTATGGTTTTGGTATCACCTGATAAGGGTGAAGACATATAATAAACCACTGGTAGCCTTTAGAAGCAGGTATAGATTTTTTGTGTTTTTTATGTTGTTTTGGTTGACTAATGTACCAAAATGTTTATGGATCTAATAAATCGAATCCTCCACCCATATCAAGACACAATTTTAGTTTTATTTATTGAGGATGTCTTATCGTACTCTAAACCTCATGATGATCAAGCCAAACCTATTGACATCATCTCGAGTATATTAATAGAGAAAAGGATATACACCAATATATCCAAATTTAATTTATGGATTGGTAGGGTGAATTTATTAGGTCATATTATCTCTGAAGAGGGTGTGTCAATGAGCCTAGATAAGGTACACAAAGTTGTGTTGTGGGACTATCCCAAGAATGTTTTTGATATACAATGATTTCTGAGTTTGATTGGTTATTACCAAAGGTTTATCAATGATTTATCTTATTTGGATGTGCCACATTATTTCATGACAAGGATAGGGGTCCATTTTGAATGGTGTGATGAATGGAGAATTCCATCCAATTATATAAGAAGTGGTTAACTACCACACTAATTCTTATACTACCCATGTTTTGAAAAGGGTATATCATGTTTTGTGATGCCTCTGGTGTTGGGATTAGAGCTGTATTAATTCACAATGATTGGGTTGTTCTGTATGGGTCCTGACAGTTGAGGCCTCAAGAATTAAATTACCTTATCATGATTTGGCTATAGTGATTTACACCTTTAAATGATGGTTTAATTACTTTTTTGAGAAATGTTTACCTTTTATATCGATTATTAAAGCCTTAAGTTCTTCCTATCCTAATTTTATCTAAATCATTGGTATTAAAGATGGTTCAATCACCTAAAATCCATCTATTTTGAGTTGGTTTATACACTATTAAAGGGGAATAGTGTAGGAGATGCTTTGAGTCAAAAAACTCAAAGGAATGTAGTTCAAGAATCTAGTTCTGTGTTGAATATGATGGAGTTATTAAATGCGATGCATCTATAGGTGCAAGATAGACTAGTCTAAAAAACCATGCATCCTTAGTAGTTTATTCCACACTTTTTCATAGGGATAAGGAGAGTTATCTTGAGGATTAAAAGTATTTTCCTATAAGAGAAAATCTTAATGGTTGGGAGTCTCATTGTAGTTGGACTATTGGTGATGATGGATTTGTTTATGTTTGTGACCATGTCATTATTTCATTATGTAAGCATGAAGAGTTGATGCATGAGTTTAATTCATCTATGTGTAAAGTAGAACTTGGTTTCACCTTGATTTATCTTGATCTTCTTAGGTAGTATTGGTATCCATGAATGAAGAAAGGGGTCACTGGTTTCATGGCATGATTCCTTAGCTATCAGAAGGGGGATGCTCCAGATTAGTGACTATGTGGTTTTTTATAGCCATTTTCCATTCCATATTTTATGTGGGATGATGTAAAGATGGATTTCATAGTGCGTCTTCTATGTAAGCCTCAAAATAATGATTCAATTTTTGTGGTTGTGGGTTGGTTGACTATGGTGGAACATTTATTGATGATTCAGGATAATTTCACTGATGATTAGTTCGGTGGGTTATATCTTTGAGAGATAGTGTGGTTTTATAGATTACTGATAACTATATTTTAATATCATGATCCACATTTCACATCAGTCTTCTGCAAGGGATTATAGAATGGGCTTGTTACCGAATAGTTTTTGACTACGATTTTTCAACTTTAGATGAATGAGAAGTTGGAGAATAATATTTAATTACTAGTGTCCATGTTGAGAGATTATGACTTTTTTGGGGGGATCATTGGAAAATCATTTGGGACTTATTGAGTTTGGTGATGATAATATTTTCGAGGATACCATTTAGATGGCCCCATTTGAGGAACTCAATTGTATACCATGTATATCTCTATTGAGTTGGCTAGAGGATGGAGAGTTTGAGTTGTTAGGATGGATTTTTGTGTTGGATATGTCGGAAAAGGTTCAGTTGATTATGAAAAACATGGAATTGGATCAAAGTAAGCATAAGTAAAATGAAAATATGCATCATAAAACTCTTCGTTTGTGGTGGAAATAATTAATTTCTATGGGTCTCTCCACATTTTTTTCACCATTGAATTCTATAACATATTTAGTCAGCACCTAGGAATGTAGGACGATTTGAGATCATAGAGATGATCAAACTAATGTCTTATTGATTGGATCTTCCTAAATGGTATTGTTTCATGCATAATGTTTTTAATGTTTCCCATCATTATAATTATCACCAAAACCTATATCATGTGATTGAAGTTCAGTATGTCGAGTATGAGGTTGATGAGTCCTTTGAGGAAAATCCATTTTTTATAGTGGATTTTAGTGAGAAAGTCAATTGGGAAAAGACTATTCCTTTGGTATGAGTTTTATGGCAGCATGTGAATGTCCATGAAGAGACATGGGATGTATATTATAATGTTTTCACCTAGTAGACCAATCTTTTTCTATCAGAATATAGGTTATTCATGGAAATGTGGCTCGAGGATGATCCTATATAAGGTGGATAGGATGTAAGATCCTAGACTTCGTGAAGGTATGTCCTTGTTTAAATTTTTTGTTTTAAATAACTAAATTTTGATTAGTGGGATGTTCAATGGGCATATGAGAAATCTCTAGGGATTCATGGTTGTTCAAGCACACAAAAGAATTTATTTTTTCCATCATGTTCATGTTTCATGTTTGGTGCATGGTAAGAGATAACTATGAAACCAAACCACGCCATATAGAGGCAAGGGAACAAAATTAAGTAAACCATTCATGGGGGATGGCCAAAAAACATAGCCTTGGAAGGAGTCATTCTGCCTGGTTTTTTTACATTTTTTTAAAATTATATGGACTCCCAAAACTCCCATGAAACTCAAACCCCCTTGGATAGAGGTAGATGCACAATTTTCGCACTGTTTGTCGAATAATGTGGCCAAATCATAAACCCCATTGAAAAGTGAAAATATAATATTTTACCCCTCTTTATTTTTAGATCCCAAACCAATTTTCCGTCATTTTATCCCCTCTCGTCATTAGTGATGAAACAAGTCAATACAAGATTCTAAATTGTGGTTCTCCTTCGATTTGTTGTAGTTTAGAGCTCCATTGGTTGTATATCGAATCTCCAAGTAAGTATAGTGATCCTCTTTCTTCTTTTTTTCAAATTACAATTTTTAGTTTCTCTGATTATCTTCTGAAGCCCTAAAACACTCGTTTTATGGTGGAATATTTCTAGTTACTACCAAGGGTGTTTGAATCTAGATCGAAGGCTACGATTATGAGTTTTTTCATTTACGGATTCGAGGTTGGGGGTCTACAAGTAATATTATGATGTTTTCATGTGGATTTGTGCATGTGTGTTGAGTTCATGGTTCTATCTTGTTGTGCAGTTGAATTATTTAGTGTGACTTGGTAAAATGGATGTCTAAGTGATTAATTGAACACCTCGCTATTCCTATGGGATGCGTTGAGGTTGAATGTAATTATTAATGGCCACACACAGGGTGCACTGACATTACCGAACCTAGAAATTGGTGTGTTAAGTGTAGAGTCAACATGTGATAACATAGATCCCATGGAGAACATGTTAATATGGTTAGTTTATTTGAAAATAATAATAATAAATGTTATCTATAGAATTCATAATGGCCTAAGGTGTTGTTTTTTCTATCATGAAAATACCATAATTAGGTCAATTGAGGTTGTGTTAAATGGATTTAGAGTTATTTTATAAATTCCTAAGAGGGTTATTGCATTTGCAATGGTGAACTTGTTAAATGGGTAATGACTTGTGAATTGAGTTATATGTCAATGATATTATCACTCTTGAATTAATGAATACGGTAAATAGGTAACATAAAGTGAATTATTGAACACGCCAAATGGGTTGGGGCATGGGAATGGGAATTGGTCTAATGGGTCATGTAATGTAAATGGAAAATGCGATATTGATATATGGAATAATAATAATTTCCATGTTTATTGATATGGATTATAATTTATATGTTAATTTTTGGGAGTATGGTTTGTGATAATTTATTGTGTGGAAAATGGATAAATAAGCATTTGCAAATGGCTTAGTGATGTGGGGTATTTACTTGAAGTTCTATTCCCACAGTCCGTGTTAGAAGAAGCTCAAAATTCAACCCCAAAATTTTTTGAATATGGAAGGGTATAGAGATCTATTCCTCTAATGGCTGAATTCAATGAGACCACCCGAAATGAGGCTTTGAGGTTGGTGTAATGTATATTTTATGATGTGTTTACACCTAGTGAGATAGGGACTTGACTTATTCTATTATGCATAGCGATTTAATTCCTTAATCCATTGTGTAAATAATGTAATCCCTAAACCATGAAACACATCATGAAGTCTAATTTAGTAATGAATATAATGTAATTGATGAAATGGAAAGAATATGAGAAAATGGTTTAAGTGTTCAATGTTAATTAATGCCACCCAAGTTATATTTTAGTTACCTTATCATTTATTTATTTCTGGCATGAATTATCTATTTAGACTAAATATTTTTTAGACACCATTTGTCGGGGCCAACTGATTTGTATTCACCACTTTCTAAATCCACTGTTGGGTACTCGAGATGATTTGGGTTTAGGGTGTTCATGGATGAGGATACAAACATGGAGTTAGGACCCACTTGGTGTATTTGGACATTTGTCTTCATTTTTTGGTTTTTATTTACTTTTGGCACTGTTATCATGGAATGAAATATCTAAATGTTTAGTTGTGTCTTGCACCCAGTTATGAAAATGGTTTTTTATGTATTATTCATGTTATATCTTATTTATTATACTATTTCATTTATCTTATACTATGTATTACTCTATAAAAGATGGTATAGTCCATTCTTGTGATCTTTTAGACCCTTACTACTAGTTATAAACCTCTAGTGTGTGAGGTGGTGCGCTTGAGGTCATATAGTGACTCAGCTCAGGGAACATATTAAGTGGCCTCTGGGTCAAGTACGTTACAGTACTATAATTATTGTGAATTATGGAGATAGCATAAAAGGGAACGATAGGGAGATTCCTAATGATCTTGGTGAACTTTGATCCCCTATTGGGGTTTACTGGTGAACTATGTAGTTGAAGGGGATCTAAGCCTCATATTGGGTGATGCTTCTTAAATGATATTAGGTATTTTAGGGATTTATGAAATCATTTCTGAGAATAATTGGAGTTATTTGGTTATATATATGGATAAAACACCTACTTATCATTCTAAAACCTGATGTGGGTAGGACTATTATAACATGTATTCAGAGTGTCTTGGAGGATGGTTTAACATGTCTCTTTAGTGAATGGACTTGAATTATCTAACTAAAAGAAACCAAATTCCAGGAAACATTCCTATGTTTTATTTAGTATTTATTTAAAAGGATAGAAAAACCAATGATCTAAAGGTGTCGGATATTATTGGAACTACTTGATACAAATAATATTTATCATCTATGTATTTGAAACGGGTTTCCTAGGATAAAAAGGAGAATTTTAACACTATTGATCCTGATGTTGTTTTCGATCATGAGTAGTTTAAAAAATATTATGTTTTGATGGCTAATACTGATATGTATCTCGGAAATGAGAATAACTAAACAACCTAATTTGATCATATAAGAAATAAAGTGATAGTTTCTATTCTTGTATTAAGGACAAATTCTCCATGGAAACCATAAAAAATTAGGCGATCCTTTGATGCAGATTGAAACCAATAGATAGAATTTGATAGGGATCCTAATGCACTAGATGTAGAATGTATTGTTGATTTTAAAAAAAATTTATATATGAATGCATTGGGACAAAGGTAATCGTTAGCTAAACTCTTCCTAAATCTGGTGCACTGTTTTTCTAATCACTGAAAAATCATTAATAGAAGGCTTGTGGATCTGGATATGGTTTGGATGTTTGACCAGATCAATGCTCACCATATCCTCCATATTTTTATGAATTAATAAAATATATATACATAAACATTTTTAAGGTCACAATTGAAACATTATTGAATTAAAAGAGGATTAAATTTTTTAAAAAATACCTTTGAAGGAGATTGAGGTTGAACAAGGGTCTAGGTAAGGATATGGTAAAGTGGTTTTATTTACACATCAAGTTTGTCTTTACAAACAAGGAAAATGAATCTTTCAGTAGTTTTGAATATGGTTAATTTTGGATTTTATATCATTTAAAATTGAAGAAAAATATTTCTGATCTTGTTTTTGACATTATATACCTTTCATAGAAGAATGGTCCATGGAACTAGAGTTCTGAATGTGTAATTACCTCATATTCATCCATAGATGTGTAACATGAACCTTGGAAAATGAAAATGGTAGGGAGCCATGGCTTTGACCCACAAAACAATGATTTTCATCAAGGCCATGGTGGACGATGATCTGTCTAATATTTATTATTATAATATTTCTCTTATAATTTATTTTGAGGGAAATTTTGGTATAAACCCATCCAACATTTCTTGTTATAATTATCAAAATAAAAGGGGCTCGATCTTAGTCTATTTCAATGTGTATGTATTTGTATGTGTATTTCTATGTATGTATGTGTATGTATATGTGTATCTATATGTTTTTATATGTATTTATGTATATGTGTGTATACATGTGTTTGTACATTTGAGTGTATGTGTGTGTTTGAATATGTATGTATCTGTATGTATATGTATATTTGTGAACGTGTTTATGTGTATGTTTTTATATGTGTATGTATTTTAATGTGAATGTGTGTGTGTGCATTTTTGTGTATGTGTATATATGTTTAACTATTTATTTATCAAAAAATATTTATATATTTTGATTGAAATTAAATATTTGTAAAATTTAATGTTTCAGTGAATTACTTAATTTAACAATTAATATTTTCAAAATTTTGTAAATTTTAATATAAGATTTTTTTATAAATATTTATATGATATATTTATATACACTATTTGTATATATGTAAATTGTAATTAAATTAAATTTAATTTATATTGAAATTACATTAACATTAATATTATATTCATTGTATATAATTGGATATACACACAATTGTGTTGAGTTAACTAATAATCACACACATGACCATTGGTTCTTTAGACATGAGTACAAATACACAAACACAAATTTATATGTGAATAAAAAGGTACATATTTATAAATTAGTTATTGAAAAAAATAAAAATTCAAATATTTAAATGAATTTATCAAATGAACTTATATTTAGAAAACTTTTATTTCAAAAATTTATATATAATTATATTACTAAAACTGTTAACTAATAATAAGGTTCAATTAATTTTTATTTTATTCTATAACATTTTGTATGTACGCAAATAATTTTTTTAATATAATTATTTATTTATATATATATAAAGATATATATAAAATATATTTCATCATTTATTTAAACTAAAAATTATAATTATAATTAAAAAAATTCTAAATGTAGTTAGTATTTTATTATATTTTCTAAATACAATGAACACAATATATAAATCTAAATAATTAATTAATAAAAATAATTCTTATCATCCATAGTGGGGATTAGAAATCACAGACAATACACACACCCATGAACCCTTGTGGGTCGGCGTCATCCATCTCCACAATGAATGAAAAACACTCAATGCACCTATAATAATAATTTTTTATAGGCTAGTTGACCAAGTTATAATTGATATACCAAATTCCTAACATTTAATGTCATATATATTCCCTCATAAGAGATGAAATGAATACTTGTAGGCATATCATACATTATGTCACAACACCAATCAAATGCCACTCTCTATCAAAGTTATTGCACCTATGTTCCTAGTCATGAATGCCTTGCACCCACCACTCATATTGGATTGTGTCATGATACCTTCCAACAAATAATGGAATGGAACCCCTTTGTCTCATATTGAATTTGTTAGACGTTTCAAGAGATAGGTTCTAAAAAAATCATCTTTCTTTCAACCCACCTACCTGATGATGCATACGTGGTACCCACAACATATATAGAACTTGTTTTTACACATCTTATAACATTGCACACTATATTTAAGGTCATGAAGTTGTGAACCTATCTTCAAAACATCAATGATCCATGAAGATATATTGTTTGTTTATTGGGGTCATCACAAACATCCTTCTTTCGTGACCACCCAGCCAGTGGTGCCCACGTGATTCAATGTTGTTCCATCTGCATATTACTATAACTTGTAATGCATAATAGCCTCAAATTGTTCTTTTTTCCTGTGGTTAATGGTCTGATAGAAGAAGCGGTTAGAAGGTCTGTGAAATAGCCCAAAATACTATAAATGTTTAGTTTCAACTACTTCTAAAATACTTCTATTGTAAATTCATTGAAGGAATCCAAATGGGTGTTTATCAGGGGTTGAATCCCTAACTCTGTTGATGGAAAGAAGAAGTCTTTAACACTCAGTGACATGGTCATTTGTAATTATTAATAATAATATATCTCATTGATTATATATATACATATTTATTTATACATACTTATATATAAACATAATCACACATCACTGTGTATGTGTATAGTATATACATACATGCATATATACATATATGAACAAAATCACAAAAACATTTCCAATATGTATTTTGTGGGTACTTAGAATATAATATGAATATATTATATTGAAATACAATTATAAATTATGTTAACATAAAATGAGTCTATCAAATTTTTAGATTAATAATTATATTTTTAACATATTATTTATGATATAAATGTCATTATTTATAATATAAATAATTTACAAAATAAAAACTTAATTTATCCATTGAATATAAACAAATATATATACATGAATATATATTATAATTCATATTAATAAACTTTATAATAAAGAAAACTCAATTTTATCTGATGAAATTTTTATAACTATATATATAAATACACATATTCAGGCATGCATGCATGCATAAATATATATTTTTGGGGTTCCGGAACAATCATGATATTCATATTCTAACTAGGGGAATGTTTTTTGATTCACATTAGTTGATGGATTATACGAATAATGCTAACATTATTGTTACAAATTTTTATAGTGGAAGCATAATATATTAATAATCCAATAGGTGACATCTTTTTTATCTGAATTAATCTATGTAGCATCATGTGCCATTAAAGGTTAGTAAAATAAGGTAGAATTTGGATTTTTAAAATTTAGTCTCAAGTGTTTGGGGTTTTTTTGAGAAAGAGAATAAAGATCAGAGTTTTAGGAGTTGGAACACCTCTGGATAAGGTCTTTGGATGTGGGTGAAAGGACTTGGAGGTGTATAGAGGATCAGGTGAGCCATGGTATAAAGACAACATGGTTTATTTTTTTCTAGACATTACTGAATTCTTACAGAATTATACTATTACATGAGGGCCACATAGAACACTTTCATAAAGGGGAAAATATACACTTTCATAGGGGGTGTGTCCACCCTTACATAAGGGGTGACAATTATATTAATTGAGTGTCCACATTTTCATGAAGGGTTAAATTTATGTCATGGTTACAGACACCATTACAGATGTTGTGGCCCTTATTAGATGAGAGAAGCCACCATTACATAAGGAATGATCTCTAAATAAGGGATATAAGATAAAGTAATAACAGATAATAGATACTATTAATACATTAATCCTTTCAAAAGGGAAATACTGTGATTATATGACCCCATCCCCCAAGTAGTGATTTGCGAGGAAAATTCCGTACTTCAAAAGTACATGATGTCTTTTATGTATCCCTCTTGAAGATGTACAAACCATACCCTTCACATGTACCCTCTTCAGAAGTGGTACAATTAAAAGATGACGTTTCTTACAAGGAGTAGCCGATGAATATATTGGATCGTAAAGATAATGTTATAACTAAAAAATAAACTCGTCTTGTCAAGGTACTATGGAAAAATCATAAGTACGGAGGGGAAACATGGGAACTAAAGGAAGAAATGAAGGACAAGTATCCACACATGTTTCTGTCCTATAATGTAAAATAAAATTTTGAGGGAAAAGTTTCTTTTATGTGGGGAATAATTTAACTACCCAATGATTTACCAATAGAAAAAACATTTTTATAATTATGTCATATATTGTCTTGGAGTCAAAAAAAAAGAACTACTAAGTCCAATGTGGCCAATAAACATACTTTTGTCAATTGTGTGTTTTTAATTGTGAAAAATGGTCATGTACAATTCTGATTAGAATGTGATTTGGAGTCTGATAAGGGGAAAAAATTTGGTGATTACTAACATACCCTTGTGAATAGAAATGAATAGTAATGAATAGAAAATTGGCTAAAAAATATAAATTTAACTCATGAATTTACGAATACAATTTAGAAATATTAAAATTAAAAAAAACAATCATAGTATCAGAATTTGTATTTTTGTATGTCAAAAAATGTTATTTAAAACGTTATTTTTAATTTAATAATTTAGAATGGAAAATTATTTTCATAAAATTTCATCATAAATTGTTACATTGTTTTCTAATTGTAATATGATAATTCTATGGGACCTTGATTAATTTTTCTAGGTTTTATA
Source organism: Viscum album (assembly GCA_963277665.1). Lineage (NCBI taxonomy): Eukaryota > Viridiplantae > Streptophyta > Magnoliopsida > Santalales > Viscaceae > Viscum > Viscum album. The sequence continues at coordinate 30,917,126 of OY728162.1, read as the reverse complement.
AAATGAGTTATATTTTTAATTTTGATTTTTTTGAATAAAATATTATTTTATTTAAAAATTTAATAAAAATTATTTATAAAATTATTTTAGAAAAATGAAGTAATTTTTTAATTCAACAATTCCATAAATGGTTACGGAGAATTTGTGATATTTTTTTCTCAAATATTTGCATTTTTTGTGAATAATAAAAATACAGTTTTGAGTTTCCGGTATATTTGATTTCATCATAAGGATAAAATAAATAATAAAAAATTCTAGTTAACATGTGTATAGTACAATAAGATATTATATTTACCATGTGGCTAATACCATGGTAAAATACCATGATCAAGCCCATGGTTTAACAAAAAAAACTAATGAGGCGTCTTTTAAGTTAATAAAAAATTCTATTTCTTTCACTATATATACCAACTTATCCATTGGTTTTATTTCATTCAAAATCCCTCATTCTCAATGATATGGTGGTTTTGACTCCCTAGGAGTCCTCTTGAGGGTCAATTAATCCCCCAATGTCCCAATTGTCATGTTATAAGAGTTACTCTATAAGGTATGGGAACATTTCACCCTCCTCTTTTTGTCAACACTTCTTTTATGTTATCTATTTTTATTTCCATTTCCATATATTGGGGTTTGATTTTATGTATCCCTCTTAAAATATTTTTTATTTACATATTATTTGATACCCTTTCTTCTCTTCAAAATATTTTATTAAATTTCATGTAATGCTTTTAGGCTGCCGAATTTTCATTAGAGATCTCTAAACTTTTCTTTAATTTTCAAGTACATGTCTTTTCTTTTTCATTACTCACATCCTTTCATCCAAATTTTTTGATGACTCCTGTAACCTAAATGTTCTGGAATTTTGTAATGATAATCGAATAATCCATCATCATCTCTCTTTTCCTTTTTTCCACTAAAATGAAAATACCATCTGAGATGTGCTAATTTACTATATTCGAGGACGATGAGTTGTCAATTTCTATTATCATCTTAAAATCTGGTCATGAAAAAATTGTAATGGTTTAACCAGACCATAATATATGTTTTATATCTCATATATTGTTATGTAATCCTTTTTTACAGTTGTTTTTGAATTATTGAACAAAACATGTTCCCTATGGTCAGAAACTGCCAATTAACCCAAATAGTTATCATTAAATAATTTATATAATGATGCATCTTCCAGCCAAGTAACCAAAGTGAATTTAAAATCATGTGACATCTTATATTATCATTAATAACATATAAATCCATTTTTGGAATACCATCCCAATTATACATGATTCATCAAACATGAATATAAGTGTACTGATCATTAGAACAAAGGAAACAAATGGACCCGAACAATGAAATTAATCATCTTAACCAATCAAAAGGATATGAATGTAATCAAATATGTTTTAATAAATAATTTTCATATAGAATAGGTTATTCAATTATTCATTAATGGACTTAATTTTATTATTCAAGTCATTAATATCATGTCAGGAACACCATCAGACATAAATTAAGGGATTCTAACCGAACAACCATTATTCCATCAGGTTTCTCTATCTTTCTTTTTACCTTAAATAAGTTTTCATTTATTTTTATGAAAAACTTATAAATTATGTTTATATGTTAAAAAATAATTTTTCGTGATCCATCCCTCATTATATTTCTAAGATATACATGTTTTTAAGTTATCCCCTCTTTAATTATTCATGATAAGCAAACCTATTTTAAGGGAACATCCCGAATTATTACCCATTTTAAAAGTGCATTATATCCTCTATTTTTAGAAAACACTATCTTTATAAAATCAGTATTTTTAATATGAAAACATTCTTGGTTCAATTCTTGTTTTATATAAAATATTTTCTTCTTCTCACCTTGAAAACTCTATAAGATTATCCTTAAAACCGAAAAAAATGTTTTCATGTTAATGCTTCTCAAAAATATTTCTTATATGTTGTCAATTATATTTGAAATAACATAGCATGTTAAATTCATATTTTACCTTATGAATTTCCATGTATGTTCTAATCCTTTTCTTTCATTGAAAATTTCATGATACAACCATTGGTTATAATTTATGTCATGATTGCAGTTCCAAATTCATTTCATGGATACCCTTATGTTTATGTATGGTTGATTATGAATGATTATTTTTTTAGAATAAATATAAATGAAAATGTTGAGATGGGTGTGCCCAGATACAATACAACACATTAAATAATGTAAGTCTCATGAGATGCGATGTGAAATAGGATTGGCAGTTAGCCTTGACCCATACTACAATTGGAAACAAGATTGGTTGTTAGCCTTAATCCGTACTACTATGGGAAAATAGATTGAAATATATCCTTGACCCATTCTAAATACATGTTTTATGATTCTACACATTTGAATGATTCCATGTTTATATGATCCCATGTTTATATGTTCTCATTTAAAATGTTCCATGACTTTGATATTTTTATGTCATGTCCCCTAGCTCATGTGCTTTAGATTTATTCTTATGTTCATTCCATTAATAGGATTTTTAGACCATCCCTTTTTTCATGTGTTTCCCAGGTCACCCTATGCAGATGTAAGGGCTCAGCAAAAACTAGGATATTTTTATGGAGATTAAATAATGAAATGTTTTTTTAGCCCCATGTTTTATGTTTTATGTACCTAGTCTTCCAATACACTAGACATAAATATCATTGTCTTGTACTATGATGTATAATTATTCTTAAAATCATGTAATGATATTTGTAAAACGAAAGGGTTTCTATACATTCCATGAGTCCATGAATCACTATTCGTACGTGATGCAGTGAAATGAGACCTTTTCACTTGGTATCTGTTTAAGGTATGTGAATAGTCGATCTTGAGTGTATTTCTTTGATAATAACAATGATTTTATTAGTTTTGAGATTTGAGGAAGAATATTAGTGAAATTGAATTTTTTCCATTCGGGCATATGACGAGCCTCATGTCTTCGCTAGAATTTTGGTTGAGGCACATTTTGTAGTACCCTTACACATAATGTAGTTCTATAAGGATAGATATATGTGTTATGGTGATGAAACGGCCAGGCAATTGTGTGGGACCACATTTCGCGTGGGACCAGCATATTCTATGTACCTCTTTTTGAGGAAACATCAATGTTTCATATATCATTAATTTTAAATCATATTTTTTCATGTGAGTATCATATCCTATGTTTTTTTCATGTAAAAAACGATGGTTCCCTCTGTTGTAAATTTCATGATAAAATTTAAAATTTCCTGGTGATAGAACTTATTGAGGCCACCTTGATTGCAATAGTGATTTGGTGGGATCATCGCACACCTTTCCTAGAGGGACCCTCCAATAGGTATAGGTAGTGGAGTTTCCTAATAATATTTTTGAGTTACCCACCAACCAGGCTGGGCAGTGAAGTTCCCCGTTGTTTTAGGTGGTACCCTCTAATAGGGATGGGTAGTGGAATTTCCTGATGATCTTTCTGATTTACCATCTTTCAAGGCTACGAAGTAGAGTTCCATGATGTTCTAGGTGGTAACCTCCACCAAGGCTGGAAATTATAGTTCTATGATGAAATTTCATGAGTGTTACCCTCTAGCAGTGATGGGTAGTGGAGTTCCTCAATAATCATTCTGTGTTACACTCTAGAAGTACTGGGTAGTGGAGTTCCTCATTGTTTCAGGTGGTACCCTCTAACAGAGTTGGGAAGTGGAGTTCCCTAATGACCATTCCCTAGTGGAACCCTCTCATTTGACTGGGTAGTGGAGTTCATCAATGAAATTAGGAGTTAAAAACCCTTGACATACTAGGTCATAGGTCCTCTACTTTGATTTTGTGGCCCCTAAATTATATATCATAGTGGTGAGACATGGTTTTATGTAGCTTTGAACTAACAAGGAAGAGGGAATATTTCCCCACTGATATGAGTTTTTGTGATACAACTGTTTCGGTGCGGATGTGAGTCGGGTTTCTGTTCCGACGCTGTTCCGCCAGGACGCGTTCGCGCGTGCGCCCGTCAACCTGGGGGGACGGGAGCGCAGCTTGTGGCCCCGCAGTCCTGCTTTCCAAAGGCGGGCGACATCTGTCCCTTATTCAGGGACGTCTGCTCCTTGATCGAAACCAGGATGATGGGATGTCGGCTCCTCCTTCCGTGGACGTCTCCTCGGAACTCGTCGCCTAATCCGGGTCTCCCTCATAGATTTAAGAATGTTCGTGAATTTCGTTCCCGGCGCCATATCTTCATGGACACCGGTTAATTACGCTGCTTCCGCCCAGACGCTCCAAGGAGTCTGGTCGGGGCAGCAACCTGCGGTGAGGAGACCGGGTAGCTCCGGGTGTTGGGGGCGTGTCTTAACACTGCGGCTCTGAATGTCTGCCTTCCGTCCCTAATAGGGCTTCTCGAAGGGGTGATGGCCTGAGGCATCCCACGCTGGGTACGGGGAACTGTGTTACCTGAGGTTTTCCTCAGCTTCCCATGTTTAACACGGGGTATGCCGCGAGTTTAACGTCCAGCGGGGACGGCATCAGACTGATCAACACGAGGAGTGGATCAGATGACAGAACCCCTTGCGGGGAACCTCCGATGCTGGGGCTAGCACATGGGCGGCTTCCCGAGTGAAGTGGAGTGGAATGAAATGGCATGACTCCACCGGGATGTGGCGGCCCGGGTAAGGATCGGGATGGATGATGGAGTGAAGAGCTTGGACCCCGTAGGGGCTTCCTACGTACCGCGCGTTAGCGCGGATCAAAGTCAGCGTAGTTCGGATATACAGTTTAACGTCATGCTGGACGTCGGCAAGCCAACTCACAAGGAGGTCGAGGCTACCGGGCGGAGGATTGAACTGAACCACCTCGCACAGAGGGGGATAGAACGGCCGGGTGGATCACAGTTTCACGTCATGCTGGACGATGGTGTTTGGGGATTAAACTCTAAGGAGGCCCATATGCGGCAAAGCTCAGTTGGAGAGGGACTTGGGCCGAAGGTGAGAGACCTCGATCCCTGTCACGCCCTCTACTGGCTTCGGTAGTGGGGAAGCACAATGGAGATACACATGTGCAGTCCCCCACAAGGGCGGATTCATAGGTGAATCGACGCGAATGTGAACCCGGGAGGGGTCCACTGATGGACGAACCGATGTGAATACGACCGGGACGACCAGGTGGTGGGCTTGAACCTCAGGAAGGCTTCCTACGTACCCTGTTTAGGAGACAGGGATCAAAGTCCAGGTAGTTCATTCTGTCAGGACTTACGCACTGAGGCAACCTGAGTGCGGCAAAACTCAGTTGGAGAGGGACTTGGGCCGAAAGTAAGAGACACCTCGATCCTTGTCACGCCCTCCACTGGCTTCGGCAGTGGGGAAGCACAATGGAGATACACATGTGCAGTCCCCCACAAGAAACTAGGGATTTGTAATACCCTACCCCCGTGGGAGAAGGCCACTCCAATAAATCGTCCCTAAAGAGGGGAAATCCCGAAATCCCTGCAAAGACGAGCGGGTGGGGGCCACATCCAAATCGGTGGGGGACCCTGCGTGCGGGGCACGGGATCGGGTGATGCGGACGGTTTAACGTCTTTCCAGACGAAGATGCTTGGCAGTTTAACGTCTTTTCGCGCGGACGTGGATGCTTGGCAGTTTAACGTCTTGCAGCGCGGACGTAGTACGGTTTAACGTCATGTTGGACGATGGATGCTTGGCAGTTTAACATCCTGCAGCGCGGACGAAGATGGTGCCGCTGATGGGTCCGTGTCACTTCGCGCGAGCCTGGAGGGCCGCACGGGAAGACAACGCACGGTGCGGGCACCCGGGATGAAGATCATCGGGCGCCACGCAGGTGGGTACCCTCAGGGGGACAAAGGGGGCGACCCTGGCGGTTTTGCACGCAAAAGAAAAGCTTGGCGCGCAATACCACGGGTCGGCGCGCAATTGGGCGGGCTGGCGCGCAATTGGGCCAGCGCTTTGCGCGCGGAAGATGGAGATTGCGCGCACCGGGCCTCTGATAGCGCGCGGGGGCAACGGCCCATTCTTTAACGAATGGCCACTTTGTAAGGGGGTGTGCGCAATCGGGCTGGATTGCGCGCACCCGGGGGGCAATCGCGCGCAAGAGGCTTTTTTTGCGCGCGAAGGCCTTCGGGTGAAGAGTTGGTCAAAGGAAAGGAGCGAAAGGGGTCGCGGAAAGCGAGGTCATATTTGGAGTCGGAAGCACGTTTCGGAAGGCCCGGAGGCCTTGCGCGGAATTTTGGAGGCCCGCGCGCAATGTTGAAGTGTGGCGCGCAATCCTCCCGGGATGCGCGCAATGCACCGGGCCGGCGCGCTAATTTGCGCGCCCGCGGCCCGCGCGACTCCCTAGCGCGTCGGGGCCCCGATTCCGTGCCCGCGAAGGAAATTTCGCGCCCGCGCCATGAATTGCGCGCCGGTGGCGAGATTCCGCGCCTGGGGTTGCCTATAAATACAAGGCGACCCCCAACGTTTTGAAGGTTGCCGGAATTCGAAGGGTCGCTCGTGCGCGCAATCCCACCCCCTCAGCGCGCAATGCCGATCTTCAGGTAACCTCCTTTATTTCTCGCAAGCAAGCCTTGGGGTTCGCCTTCGCGCGCGACCCCTTTGGCTCCTTTCCTTTGACCAACTCTTCACCCGAAAGCCTTCGCGCGCAAAAGAAGCCTCTTGCGCGCAATTGCCCCCCGGGTGCGCGCAATCCAGCCCGATTGCGCGCACCCCCCTTACAAAGTGGCCATTCGTTAAAGAATGGGCCTTTTCCCCCACGCGCTATCAGAGGCCTGGTGCGCGCAATCTCCATCTTCCGCGCGCAAAGCGCTGGCCCAATTGCGCGCCATCCCGCCCAATTGCGCGCCGACCTGCGGTATTCCATGCCAAGCTTCTCTTTTGCGTGCAAAACCGCCAGGGTCGCCCCCTTTGACCCCCAGAGGGTACCCACCTGTGTGGCGCCCGATTATCTTCATCCTGGGTGCCCGCACTGTGCGTTGTCTTCCCATGCGGCCCTCCAGGCTCGCGCGATGTGACACGGACCCATCGGCGACACCATCTTCGTCCGCGCTGCAGGACGTTAAACTGCCAAGCATCAATCATCCAACATGACGTTAAACTGTACTACGTCCGCACTGTAAGACGTTAAACTTCCAAGAATCCACGTCCGCGCGAAAAGACGTTAAACTGTCAAGAATCTTCGTCCGGCAAGACGTTAAACTGTCTGCATCACCCGATCACGTGCCCCGCACGCAGGGTCCCCCCCGGTTTGGATGTGGCCCCCACTCACTCGTCTCTGCAGGGATGTCGGGATTGCCCCTCTTTAGGGACGATTTATTGGAGTGGCTTTCGCCCACGGGGGTAGGGTATTACAAATCCCTAGTTTCTTGTGGGGGACTGCACATGTGTATCTCCATTGTGCTTCCCCACTGCCGAAGCCAGTGGAGGGCGTGACAGGGATCGAGGTGTCTCTTACTTTTGGCCCAAGTCCCTCTCCAACTGAGTTTTTCCGCACTCAGGTTGCCTCAGTGCGAAAGTCCATACAGAATGAACTACGTGGACTTTGATCCCTGTCTCCTAAATAGGGTACGTAGGAAGCCTCCCTGAGGTTCAAGCCCACCACCTGGTCGTCCCGGTCGTATTCACGTCGGTTCGTCCATCAGTGGACCCCTCCAGGGTTCACATTCGCGTCGATTCACCTATGAATCCGCCCTTGTGGGGGACTGCACATGTGTATCTCCATTGTGCTTCTCCACTGCCGAAGCTAGTAGAGGGCGTGATAGGGATCGAGGTCTCTCACCTTCGGCCCAAGTCCCTCTCCAACTGAGCTTTTCCGCATATGGGCCTCCTTAGAGTGTAAGCCCCAAACACCATCGTCCAGCGTGACGTGAAATTTCCTTCGCGGGCGCGGAATCGGGGCCCCGGCGTGCAAGGGAGTCGCGCGGGCCGCGGGCGCGCAAATTAGCGCGCCGGCCTGGAGCATTGCGCGAATCCTGGGAGGATTGTGCGCCGCACTTCAACTTTGCGCGCGGGCCTCCAAAATTCCGCGCAAGGCCTCCGGGCCTTCCGAAACGTGCTTCTGACTCTAAATATGACCTCGCTTTCCGCATCCGGAGCTTCGTTTGGGAACAACGGACTTTTCCGGCGTCTACAAAAGCCCCCCCTCGGAATCTGATCGGCGAGAGGTCGCAATGATCGGGTTCCGAGGGAGATGCCGGAATGCCGAAGGCCTGGGTGGAGCGGGACTGTGGCGCGCAAAAAGGGCGTCGGGCGCGAAATTCGCTGTTGGGGTCGCGCAAAGCACTTTCCGCGCAGCGCGGACACCCGGCCTCACCTATAAATAGGGGCCCTGGGTCCCCCGTACCGTACACAGGCTTTCCGCGCAACAAGCTTCCAAGCTCTCGTGCGCGAAATTTCCATTGCCGGTGCGAAATTCACCCGTTCGTCGCGCAAACCCATCCGGATTTCGGCCTGTTTTTGCGCGATCACCTGGGGTTTTACGCGACAGACTTCCCAATTGCGCGCCGTCCACTAGGATTGCGCGCCAACTCCCAAACTTCTCTACCAGCCTCTTCCGATTCCGCATGCCTCATCCCTTAACCCACACGACCCCCGGAGCTTCTGAGATGGCCGCGAATCAAGTGAATGAGGGGGATGCCGCCATTCGCAGAGCTGAGATGGCAGCGAACAGGGAGGTCTACGGAGCCAAGGAGATTGTTTCCAACAATCAATCCTTGTTCGATTTGCTGACGCCGGCCCAGAAGACATATCCACTGTCAGACAACCTGCCACTCTGGAACTATGGCATCCTGGATGAGGTTCCGGTGCCAGGGTTCGAGGTTGATGCACCACGGACCTGGGTGAATCGGGAGGACGAGCTTCCCTGCTATAACATCACCAACAACGGGCATCTTTCCAGGGAGACCAGGCACATAGATGTCTATGTCCTGAACCCAAGGACGTAAACCATTGCCAGGAGTGAGCCTACTGCGGAGAACTCTCCAGCCCTCTACTCGAGCACGTATCGCCAGAGTGTCACCGACGACACCAAGGGCTGGCTGAAGGACTGGGAATTGCGGTCTGGGGGCAATTTCACCAGTGAGTGGGCCTGGGCGTTCTAGGTACGCCACACCTGTGATCACTTCGCGGAGGAGCTGCGGTACATCGGCCTGTTTGAGGCGGTGTGGACGTCACAGTTCCACTTCTACCAGTAGCCCGGGCTCGGGACGGAGCTGTTCACCCGCTGGTCCCCGGATACCAACACCTTCCATCTTCACCATGGGGAGGTCATCATCGGTCTCTGGGACATCCACTGCATCGGAGGTATCCCACTGGAGGGTTACCAATACGATGAGTTCCTGCCTCCGAGGAACACCTGGGGCGACAGGTCACGGACTCCCATCCTGACATGGCATCTACTGGACCTGGCTACGGAGTGGCTCGGGGTCAAGGACTTCCACATGGACATAGCCTACAAGGAGTGGTTCCGCCAGTTCTTGGAGCATGACCCCACGGTCAAGATGCCAGGCAGGGGGAAGCGGTGCCCAACCGCGGCTCAGAGGAGCCGGAACGGGTCGTACTGGCGGGTCCTGGAGACGGGAGACTACCGCTCATGGGGGTACCGCGTCATCGAGGCCCGGGACCCAAATATCCGGTACGCGGAGTTCCTGGCTGCCTTTCTGAGTGGGTGGCTCCTGCCAGTGCGGGACGCGAGGATTGGCGTCCGCCCGGTGACACTGGCGATGGTGGGCGCCATGGCCGCCAACAAAAGATACAACCTCGGTGTCCCAGTGCTGGCTAAGCTGTACGCCATCCTGGGACGCATCTCGCGAGGGGGGTCGCCACGAAGGGTCTGTGGGCCCTTCCAATTCTTCCACGGCTGGGTGGCTGCTCACCTCGGTGGGTACACGTTTCCAAACTCCGTCATTCCTCCGGGCAATGGCATGCGACCCTCCCTGCTGAACATCGCGGGGGTCGCTCCGATGACCCTAAATGAGGAGGGCGTGAGGATTCGGATTGGCAATCACGCCAATTTCAACTGCAGCCCGTTCCCCACTCCCGTTGGCCAGATGATCGACAATGGACAGGGTCCGCTGGAGCAACACAAATACTTTCTGAGCATGCGGGGCGGGGTGCTCGTGGCTCGGATCGACGGGAAGGTGATCTGCGAGCCCTACGTGCCAACCCGGTTCGCCAGGCAGTTCGGGTGCCTTCAATGGATGTCGAAGAGGGTATTCACTGCTGTCTGGGAGGAGACGAACCCTTGCGTCCTTCTCCAGATGTGGCTAATGTTCTCCGCTTTCGGCTCTGGCGACGTCATCACTCTCCCTCCTACCGGAGTCGACGCAGGCTTGGCAACCGAGTACGCCGAACACTGGGCCATCGCGTACCCCGAGGGGCTTCTACGGAAGCCAGTTCGGCGGCTCGAGGTCACCCGTGCGGAGACCGGGCGTCAAGGAATGAGGCGAGGCGCCGTTACGCGGGGGAGAACGGAGGCGCACCAAGCAGCGGAGCCGGCGCGGGCAGGGACTTCGGCGGCGGGCACATCGCAGGCTGCCGCCACGACTTCAGCGCCCAGAGAGGGGGCACATGCGGTGGTCGGGGAGCGGCCCAGGAAGCAGATAAGGCGTCTGCTCGAACCCTCCCACGATGCAGTCTTCCCAGCGCTGTGGTCGGCCTGGATGACCCTGCGGCAGTCGCTGGGGACCGAAACCATCTGGCAGAAGATAACCAGAGAAGGAATCTATCTGCCAGAGGTCGGGCGCCTTCAGGTCGCCGACAGGGTGAACTTCCACCGGCGGTATGCGTATCTGACGTCCATGGATGAGTACGCGCGCCAACGTGGTCAGAGTGCGGAGCCGTCCCTTCTGGTGAAGGTGATGCTCGGTCTAGAGCCTGCTCCAGAACAGATGCCGCCGGAGGAAGATGATAGTAACGACGACTCTGAGGAAGAGGAGGAGACGGGGGAGGATGAAGGCTCCGAGGGAAGGTCCCATCAGGGGAGCCCGCGGGAGAGCGACGAGGTGGCCGGATCTGGCAATATTGATATCACTGAGCTCCTCGAGGTCCGCTTCTATCCCTACTCAACCTGCTTCATCCATTCTCTTATGCAGCTTCAAACCCATTTCTCCACCTTTCTCAGGAGTGCACGGATGTTGGTCAGGCATCCTCAGTAGGAGTAGGAGAGGCGCCAGCAGGACAGGGCGGGGGCCAGACACCCATCATTGAATTGACAAGCGCTGAAGGGTCCCCTGCTGCAATTGCTCCAGCGGCGTCCGGGACAACGGAAGATGACGCTTTGGATTCCCGTAAGTCTCCTTACTTTACTGTTGGTGCTTGCCGTTGACGATCCGTGACTAACCACGGCATGCCCTGTGCAGTGATCTCAATACTGGAGGCTCGTCGGGCTGCCGAACCCGGGCCATCCACGAGTGGAGCAGTGGCAGACATGCCGCCTGCTCCGGAACAGACTTCTCACACCGAGCCGGCCCCACCAACTGCTGATCAGGGGGCAGCGGACGCCGGTGGTGCTGCCATCGGAGAGAGGTCGGGGGCTGACGAGGGTGTCAACGCCTCTAGGGCGAGAGAAGAAGGTCGCACATATGTTGGGGAACCTATCCCCTGCTAGGACATCCCAGGGACGGACCCTGCAGCAGACCTGCTGGCTGCCTTCCCTGCTTACCGGCCTGCCAACCCCGAGGAGATGGACGAATCAGACACGGAGGCGGTCGAGGAGAGCCGGATAACGCACCGCAGGGGGTGGAAGTGAATCCATCTCTTCCTCAAGCGACCCTCATCGGAGTGGATGGGGCGCATGGGATCGCTTCAAACCTGGCTGCGCTTCCTGTGTGCCGGGGGAGCTGATGCTCGACGCCTCTATCTGACGGTCCGTGATTTCAGGGCCGAAAAGATGCGCGAGAGCCGCCGGCGTGCCGACGTCGCACAATGTCGGGACATATCGGGGAACACGCGGGTGCTCCTCGTGGCGGAGCAGGAAGTCCGGCGCCTCGAAGGGCAGGCGGCAGAGAAGGAGGCCTTCGTCGCAGCGTGCACTGAGCTTGTGGAGCAACTAACGGCCCAGCTGGTTGACGCCCAGGTACAGCTGACAGAGGCGGGCCACCAGATGGTCACACTTCATGTCGAGCGGGAGCGTGCACAGGCGAGGATCGGCGAGCTGTGTGCTGCGACTGCCGACGAAGAGAGGGCATGCAGAGAGCGAGAAGCATCTCTGGAGGCCTCCATCCAAAGGGTAGCGGTGTTGGAAAGACTCATTCAGCATGCTAATCCCTAGGGTCTTTGTTTCTGCCATTCCCAGAACATTTTGCTTCCGCTACTCAATACTTCGATCCATTTGTATGAATCAACATATTTATCTGCATATTTTGTCTTAACATGCTCAACCACAATTCATTGTCTTGCGGGAGTGTTAACCAAGCTTCAGGCATCTACAATTGGGCCTGGATTTCTAAAGAAAAGAGGGAGGTCATTCCTAGGAAAGGAGACCTCAGACCTAATCAATGTACCATCCCCCCAGCTTGTTCCGACACACGAGCAGGACAACGCTAGGGGCATTGAGATTTTATCCGAACATAGGGAAATGAGAAAGGGTGAATTGCGTGTCCCGAATTCAGAAATCCACAACGGTCGGCCTTCCAGGAAATGCCCAACACGGCAAGCGGACAATGGATCAATCGACCATACTACTGCAATAGACGGACCTAAGGTCATCATTCATATTGCAGGAGGCGGATCAAATGTCATCATCAATACCGCTTTGGGGGTTCTTTCAGGAACAAGGGTGGAAATCCAGATCAAAAGAGCATGCGAAGCATGGGGCGAAGTGATGATTTGTTCAGACAGAATCAAACACTCCCAAAATTGCGCCACCGTGGGGAAAGCGTATTAGGCGGATACACTAATCTGGCCGTGAATCACCCCAATTCTCAGACAGAACCTCTTTGACGAGGAAAATGTTGCTTCCCATCATTGCAATGGGGCATCCCGAGCTGAATCGGGGAGAATATCACAACCGAACCACTCTACCAGAAGCCAGGCCAGACGGCCGGCGACGAGGAGGGGCGGGACATAGCGATCCCTGAGGCTGGACCCGAGTCGAGATGCCCGGGCGTTCCTACGTACTCCATCAGGTTGGAGATCAAGCCACACGTAGTTCTGAGAGTGCAGTTTTAACGTCATGCGGGACGTAGAACCCCGTTTAGGGAGATCTTAGTTTAAGGTCGTAGAGCTCGGACCATAGGGGCAGATCTTAGTTTAAGGTCTTAGAGCTCGGACCATAAGAACCTCAAAGTACGCCACATCGTGGTCCTATCCCCTGGATATGCGAAGATGCACTGAGGGATAGTGTCAAGAGTGTCGAGGTTTCGCCTGGTCAGAGTGGGAGGTGGAAAACGTAATGTGAATCATGTGGCCATTCACTCAAGGACTGGGGGCACCGGTATAACGAAATAGGAGTACTGCCGACCGTGGCGGAAAATCAGCATCAATATCGCACTGACAGTTGATGGAATGAGGCAGCAAACGAGCATCAACCGCTCAAGCACAGGATTCATATCGATTTGCTGCCCGAGGCCGTTGGGGACACCAGCCCGAGTCGGTGGGAGAGCACTGAGGCATTGTATCCACACCGCTCACGGGGGTTCCACCCAGGGCGTAGGCGATGGGTCCGAATGAACGGGAGCACGAAGCCTGAAAAGTGGAAGGAACCTGACCAAGCTGAACCTGACCCTCCTGGCAATAAACCAGAGTACTCTTGACACCGGTGGACCACTGCAAGGGGTCGAGGGACACGCCTTGAGGGTGACCCAAAGGCGGCGGATTCCCCAGAGAAGGGGGAATCTCTAAGAGGTGGGGGGCTGGACCCGAAGTTTCAAACATCCGGGCGTTCCTACATAGCCCATAAGGATGGGAATCAAGCCACATGTAGTTCTTGAAGTGCGGCACAACACAATCGGGCACCAGCGCAGGGAGGGGTGCAGGTCTGGCCCTCGCACCCAGAAGAGGCGGTATTTGATATTTCTTGTTTGTCCTTAAAGGTGGATGGTTTTTATTTGTGCAGCGACATGCCTGTGATTAAGAAATCCCTGGCATCGCCACAATAATCAAGCCATGAAAGGAATTGATAAATGGATTGGTTATTAACCAGCGCCCAACGTGAGTTTCCCCTGAGGAGAACATCACGATGCAGTGATGTTTCTCGTTGGGCGGCCAAGACGATCACAGTTTACGGTCGTGTGGTAAGACCAGGCAACACAGTTTAAGGTCGTGTGGTTCGGACCATGGAGGAATCCGCATATTGCGATACGGCGGACCCAGCGGAGGTGGGGATACATCCCAGCCCTGCGGTCACGCACAATTCCAGGAGAAGGATCCTGGGATAGGGGCCTGCATATGTCTATCACCCGCGGGGAAGAGATGCTAGCCTCCAGCTATGCTGGGCCCAGAACGCGATTGTTCGGGCGACTCCTTCCTCCTCATGGGGACGAGGGTCTAGCTACACATGTCCCATAGGGAGGACATCAGCATATATCCTTGGTGCTCAGATCGTGGGAGCCTCGAAAGACACCATTACCCTGGTTGGCCTACCTAACGTGTAGAGGTGTACTGAAGGTCAGTATGAAGAGAGAGAGTGTTGAGATTCCACTACAACGCACAGAGGCGGAGTGTGATGAGGACTGCGCAACCAATGTTCAGAGCCTGAAAGAGCCGACATGGCGATCAAGGATGTCGCTGACCATATTCGCAACACAACATCCGATCGCATCAGCCTAGGATGAGGCAAGCGAACGAGCATCAACCGCTCAAGCGCATGATTCATATCGATTTGCTGCCCAGGAAGGCCCGAACCAGAGGAAGCGCAAGGCCCGACAAGCAACACAGGACTCGTCGGGATTGTATCCGACACTACAGGTCATAGACCGGAGTACCCAAAACATGTTAACAGATCACCGGAAAGGGTCGGAGGACTCACCCTGAGAGAAACCAAAAGATGGAAGATCCCCGTGATCAACCAAGAGACGGGGCTGGACCTGGAACACAAGCGTCCAGGTGGTCCTATGTATCCCATAAGGATGAGAATCAAGCCGTCGTATGTTCTTGAGAGGCAATTTAACATCATGCAGGACGATGAGGGGTGTGAGGTAGTCCCACACACGGGGGAGGCGTACGACGCGGCCAGTAGACCGACGTGAACGAGGACATAATCCCCCGCTCATGCCATACGCCTCGCACAAAAAGGAGGGGAACTTGGGGCAGAGGCCCAACGCGGGATAGATATTCCCGAGAAATGGGGATGGGCCTGAAACATGAATGTTCAGGCGGTCCTACGTATCCCATAAGGATGGGAATCAAGCCGCACGTAGTTCTTGAAGTGCAGTTTAACGTCATGCAGGACGAAAAAAGAAAGGGGGGAGCGGAAGGCATCCCCAAACGTGGGGGGCGTACAGCGTGGCGAGAAAACCGACGTGAATGAGGGCATAGCCCCGCGTTCACACCATACGCCGCATACCCAGAGGCACTTGGGCCAAGGGCCTGAGATGGGATGGAAATTCCCGAAGGATGGGGCTGGGCCTGAAACATGAATGTTCAGGCGGTCCTACGTATCCCATAAGGATGGGAATCAAGCCGCACGTAGTTCTTGAGGTGCATTTTAGCGTCATGCAGGAAGAATGCTGAACAGTTTAACGACTCGTAGCTCGGACGTGGTGCAGTTTAGCGTCATGCGAGATGAGGTGCAGTTTAACGTCATGCGGGACGAAGTGCAATTTAACGTCATGAGGGACGAAGTGAAGTTTAACGTCATGCGGGGCGAAGTGCAGTTTAACGTCATGCGGGATGAATGCTGAACAGTTTAACGTCTTGTAGCTCGGACGTGGTGCAGTTTAGCGTCATGCGGGACGAAGTGCAGTTTAACATCATGCGGGACGAAGTGCAGTTTAACGTCATGCGGGACGAATTGCAGTTTAACATCATGCGGGACGAAGTGCAGTTTAACGTCATGCGGGACGAAGTGCAGTTTAACGTCATGCGGGACGAAGTGCAGTTTAACGTCATGCGGGAGGAAGTGCAGTTTAACGTCATGCGGGACGAAGTGCAGTTTAACTTCATGAAGGACGAAGTGCAGTTTAACGTCATGCGGGATGAAGTGCAGTTTAATGTCATGCGGGATGAAGGACGCTTAGGCAAAGTACTGCTTGAGGAACCTAGCGTTGGTGGGAGGAGTGACACGCTCACCATCCATAGTCGCTAGGGAGTACGCGCCATTGGGATAGACCCTGTGGATGATAAAAGGTCCCTCCCACTTGGGCTCCAACTTGGGCGACTTCCTGCCGGGGATCATTGGTGCCCTTAGGGCCAGTACTAGGTCACCCTGCAGGAAGGAGCGGAGGCGAACCTTCTTATTGAAAGCTCGAGCCATTCGGCTTTGACGCCTCTCCAAGATATGCAAAGCACGAAGCCTATTCTCATCCAGTGCTTCCAACTCGACTAGACGGGCTTCAGCAGCTCTGTCCGGTGCTTGCTGGTCGTAGACCGCAGTGCGCAAGGACGGTAACTGGATCTCGATGGGCAGGATGACCTCAGCTCCATACACCAGGGAATAAGGGGTCATCTGGGTGGAATTGCGAGTCCTCGTCCGATAAGTCCAGAGGGCGTTGGGGAGCTTTTCCGGCCAACTCTTCTTGTTCTGACCAACCATCTTTTGCAGAATGTTAGAGAGGGTTTTGTTAAACGCCTCAATCTGTCCATTCGCCTGCGCATGATAGCGAGATGTATGGTTCGAGCGAATGTTGTACTTGGCGTACAACTTCTTCAACTCGGCTGCTCAGAAATTGGATCCGTTATCCGTGAGGATAGAGTGAGGCACTCCAAATCGATAAATGATGTTGGAGGTCACGAAGTCAGCGATAGAACAGGATTTGACCTCTCTGAGCGGAATCGCCTCTGCCCATTTGGAGAAGAAGTCTGTGGCGGTCAGAATGAACCGGCACTGGCGAGCTGTCTCCAGCAGGTAAGGTCCCACAACGTCCAACCCCCAGACTGCAAAGGGAAAATAATACCTGGTGGTATGGAGAGGCTCCGATGGCCGATGTAAAAAGTTCGCATGAACCTGGCACGCATGGCACTTCCTGGCATACTCGATGCAGTCATGGATCATGGAGGGCCAGAAGTATCCCAACCTCCGAATCTGGTGGGATAGCTTCGGCCCAGTCTGGTGGGCACCACATGAACCAGCATGAACCTCTTGCATCACTCGTGGGATCTCAACTCCCTGAAGACAACGGAGGAGAACACCATCAAATCCGCGTCTATAGAGGATCTGATCCAGACCGGGACTGCTCTGGAAGACAAACTGTGATGCGCGGCGTCGAACTCGCTCGCGCTCGGTCCGATCCGATGGGATAATGCCATGTTTGAGGTACTCAACCAGAGGCGTCCTCCAATCAGGGGCTGATTCGACTGCCATATCTGTGGTACTCGGGGCACCGGGCACAGGGGCAACTGTGGTGAGATTACTTACCGACGGGCCGCGATCTCCCTCCGGGATAATGGGAGAGATGAGCCTGCGGTGCGTCACGCGGATGATCAGGTTGTCCTGTTCAGGCTCTGCGAGTGACGCAGCAAGGCTGGCCAAAGCATCTGCTCGACCGTTCTGCGACCCGGGAATATGGACAATTTCTGGACGAGAAGGGATCTGGGCCATCAGAAGGAGGGTGCACTCCAGCAATGGCACAAGTTCTGGCCTCCTGACAACATAGTCGCCATTGATCTGCCTAACAACCAGCTCAGAGTCCCCTTTCACACACAGATGGGGCACATCGATCTCGAGAGCTAACTCGAGGCCAGTGATGAGGGCATGATATTCCGCCTCATTGTTGGTGCAGCCCTCTGACAATAGGAAAGAGTATGGCAGCACGGCTTGCTCCGGGGTAATGAAGACGATACCCAAGACCACTTTATTGAGCTTAGGATTATCGATTCTTCTTCCGGTGGGGCTTCGGGAGGCACTGTCAAAGTGCATCTGCCAGCATGGATCGACACGATCGACCGAGAGAACGGCCTCATCAGGAAAGCCTAGATCCAGCGGCTGATCCTGGGAGATCGGGTGAGCAGCCAGAAAGTCCGCCAATGCTTGCCCTTTGATGGCCTTCTGAGACACATACCTGATGTCGAACTGCTAGAGAATCACAGCCCACCGCGCTAGACGGCCAATCAATATAGGCCGGCTCAGGATATATTTCAAGAGGTCTACCCGAGAAACCAACTGTACCTCATGGTGCTGCAAGTAGTGCCATAATTTCTGTACGGAAAATATGAGCGCCAGGCAGCTCTTCTCGATGGGGGGAATACCTAACTTCCGCGTCGAGAAGCATGCGACTGAGGTAATAGAGGCTATTCTCTGTTCCCTCGTTGTTCTTCTGGGCGAGAAGGGAACCAAGGGACCGTTCTAGGGCGGTCACATAAAGGACCAGCGGCTTCCCTGATACAGGCGGCATCAGAACCGGAGGATGAAGCAGGTACTGATTGATTTCCTCAAAAGCGGTCTGAAACTCCTTATCCCATACATTGGTGGCACCTTTCTTCATGAGCCGAGAAAAGGGCTTACACTTGCCGGCCATATTCGCGATGAATCGGCGTATATAGGCTAAGTGGCCTTGGAACCCTTGCAGTTCCCAGATGTTACCTGGGGGAGGCATCTGGATAATCGCCCTGATCTTCTCTGGGTCGATCTCAATACCCCGGTATCTTACCACAAAGCCAAGAAACTTCCCGGAGGTGACCTCGAAGGCACACTTCAACGGGTTCATCTTCAGGCAGCGAGACCGGAGGAAGCCGAACACTTTCACAAGATCTTTGAGATGGTCCTGACGCTGGCGCGATTTGACCACCAAGTCGTCGACGTAGCATTCCACCAGTGTGTCGAGGATTGGCTTGAATATGCGGTGCATTGCCTGTTGATAGGTGGCACCTGCATTCTTCAGGCCGACGGGCATGACCCAGTAACAAAAGATACCATGGAGGGCCCTGAAGGCAGTGAACTCCTCATCCTCAGGGGCCATCCGGATTTGGTTGTATCCGGAGTATCCATCCATGAAGGAGAGGGCTTGGAACCCTGCCTTGGCGTCAATCAACAGCTCTGTCACCGGAAGGGGAAAAGCATCCTTCGGACAGTGGCAGTTGAGATCGCGGAAGTCGATACAGACTTTGATCTGTCCGTTCTTCTTCCTGACCGGCACAATGTTGGCCAGCCATCTGGGGTACTGAACTTCCCTCACGATGTTGGCTTTGATAAGCTTGTCAACTTTGGACTCAACCATGGCACCGTGGAATGGGTGAATCTTCCTGGGAGGCTGCTTGAACCCGCGATGGTTCGCCGGGAGACCAAGGCGGTGGACGGCTACCTGAGGATCTAGCCACGACATCTCGTCATAGCCCCAAGCGAACACATCACGGTGCTGTCTGAGGAAGTCCACGTACTGCTGCCACTCCTCAGAGGGCATGGCGGCACTGACCAATGTGGGTCTTGGATCTTCCTCGGTTCCAAGGTTCACCTGTACTAACTCATCGACCGTGGCGGAGACGCCCTCCTCAAAGGCTGGGGGTGCATCTTCCATGTCCTCTCCACTCGGGGGGGGGGGGGGGGGGGATCGTCCACGGGAGAGACTGCGTTGGAAACTGCATTGGGGCTACCAAATCATACTGGGCCGCTGGTGCTGGCATGGGCGGTCGCGGACATCTCATCAGGAGACTCACAGGCCGTCGAGACCATGGCAACGTCCAACCGATGGATCGGGAGGACGTAAGCGTCATCCAAACTTGCCCACGGATCACTTGCAACAATGACAGGCTCAACCTCACCTACCAGGATCTGCTTATCCTTGCTCTTTTAATAGTCCGCGTCCAGATAGCGGGCTTCACATGAGGCAAAAGGAGAGGCATCTCCCTGAAGCATGCCTACTCGACCATTTAGGGAGTATTTAAGGCATTGGTGGTATGATGAGGGAACCGCCACATGAAGGTGGAGCCATGGCCTGCCCATCAATGCGTTGTACGCAGTGTCCTGAGAGAGTACCATGAATTCGGTGTTGGCAACCAGGTCACCGAACTGGGTCTTCAAACGTATCTTGCCGACCGGAGTTTGCTCGATGCGGTCGTACCCCTGGATCCTGAGGTCGGAGGGGATCAAGTCATCCTCAAACAACCCCAATCTCCGGAGCGTCCGAGTTGGAATCAGGTTAATCCCAGACCCCGTGTCGACAAGACAGCGCCGGACTTCAAGGCCATTGAACTGGCCAGTGACATACAGCGGACGAATGTGCCCCTGTATAGGAGGGTCTTCATCCTCACCAGAGAACGAGATAACTGCCTGACATTCAGCGTCCTCAATCGTTTCGACGTGAAAGGCCTCTGTAGCCGCAACCTCCATCTCAAACTGGAGGGGGCTCTTCAGGGCTTCAGCGAGCGCCTCGCGCATCTCAGGTGATAGGCGCAGAGCCACAAGGATGGAGAGCCTTGCAGGGATGTCGTCCAAGTGTTTCAGGACATCATACTTTCTTGCCAAGCGCGAGCCCCTGGTTACAGGAGGTTGCTCTGTGGTTGGAGGCATGACGGGCCTTGCCGGTTGGACTGGCGGCCGACTGGTGCTTGGCGCATCTCGCTGTTCACTGGTTGCAGCCCGGGAAGTGGTCACCGTACCGGGGCTAGGAGGTTGGGATGGACTCGTGGCAGGACGGAGCTGGTCGCGGCGCGGCTGAGGCGGTTCTCCCGGTCCCACACCACAAACAGTGGCAGAGGCGAATCCGTCATCCCCGGATGGGGGGGCTGTGCGCGCTGAGCTCGGTTTTGAGCCTGCTTCCTAGTCTCAGTGGCGTGCACGGCCTGGCTGGAGGTACCAACTGCTGTGCCCCAGCGACTCCTGTTGTTGCGGTTCCTCCGACGGTGGTGACGACCAGGGAAACTAGGGAGGTCCACCTGGTGTTCTTCAACGTTGGGAACCGAAAAGGGATTTACGAGCTCGACGGTATTAACCGAAGCGTAACCAACACTGTCATAGGACGAATCATTCATCACCGGGCGGATCCGAGGAGGGACCCCCATCTCCGGGGGCATGAAATCGCCAAGAGTGCGGGATAGTGGCGGAACTGGCAGGGTGAGCTCTTCCTTCTTGCGCCGCTGCCGTTTTCTCTTCTCGGATAAGGCAGGCTGGGACGACGATGTCGAAGCAGCACCCGCAGATTCTGGGGGCTCAGGCTGATTCAAGAACGCACGGATGATTCCATGGGCGCGAATGATCGCCATGTGGGCCATCCAGTTATTATACTTCTGGGATCCGCGGTCGGAGACCAGCTGCCATTCGTCCTCGTCGTCACTATCATCATCGGATCCCACGAACACACCCGCCACTTGTGATGGAGCTGGGCCCAACATGATTACATTGTTGTTAATCTGGTCTTGGAGCCAATCCTTAAACACGTAGCACCGCCGGATGGTGTGCCCCAGGGCCCGATGGTAAGGGCAGTAGTGGGGGTTATCCATGAGTTGTGCCTCCTCTGGCCTCCAACACACAGGAAGTCGCACAATCCTCTGCTCCAGGGCGCTCCGGAAATAACCGGGGACCTGATCCTCGAGAAATGAGTAAGTCAGGTATCGCGGGCCCCTGGGAGCATGGTATTGACGAGGGGCTGGAGGGGTCTGCCAAGGAGGTGGACCCTGATTATCTCGCCTGGGTTGTGGCGGTACATTACGTGGAGGGGTCGGCTGGTTCTGGGGCTGCCGCAGCTGGGCCGGGAACTGAGCCCGTGGACGCGGATTCCTGTGAGGCTGTGGAGCTAGCCTCACCAGCAGCAGATCCAACGGCCTGGGGGCCTCTATCTGGGCAACAGCAGCGGGCTCAGCCCTACTGACTCTCCTTGCAGGGATCATAGGAGGTAGCGGGTGTGCCTGACTGGCCGGTTGCAGGGCTTCCTCAAGACGTTGAGCTTTGTCTGAGAAGTCCCTGAACCCTCCGGGGTAATTTTGAGTGATCAAGGAAGGGACCAGCTCGGTCTTGATGTTCCCGACACACATTGTCAGCAACTGCTCCTGAGTCAATGGCATGTCAAGGGAATACGTGAGACCCTTCCATTGGGCGACGAAATCAGCGACTCGCTCATCAGGCCTTTGCTTGCACTTGAAGAGGTCTTCGATACTCGTCTTCGGGGTCGTGGAACTGAACTGGTAGAGGAACTGTCTACAAAGGTCCTCCCAGCTAGTTATCGACCCGACGGGGAGCTGGCTGTACCAGACAAATGCTGGACCTTCCAGTGTTTGGACAAAGCAGCGAAGCTTAGCGGCCTCCTGCTGCGCCGGAGTTCCCAACATAGGCCCGCACCTCGAGTTGAAATGGTCCAAATGCTGTCGCGGATCTCCAGTCCCGTTGAAGGGGTCGAAAGTGGGGTTCCCGAATCCCGGAGGTGCCGGCATGTCATCCACCCATGCTGGGTATGGCTTGCCATCCGGTGGGATCACCACTTGCCGAGTCTCCAAGGCTTCCAAGCGGGCGATGAGTGCCGCCATCGGTTCGTCTGGACATGGGTTCCAGTCCTGGCGAGGATCTCTAACCATGAGCGCATTGCATGGACCTTCAATCAGGTCGTCGACCGGGTCGTCGAACTCGGCAGCTTGTGGGATGGCGGGCGGAGCGGCCCTTGGGGCAGCGGGAGGAATCCGAGCGGGGTCTGTCAGGTAGTCACGCCGCTCGGGAGGGTGTGGTGAAACATACTGCTCCCTCTTGCCATAGGCAATGGCCTCTCCCCTATTGGAAAACACGGCATAATCACGGTTGCCCGGGAGAGTCTCGTCGAGGAGTGGTTGTTCCTGTCCCTGCTGTCCTGGCCTAGGATCACCGTAGTCAGGCCGCCGATCTGCAGCGCGCTCGGTGAGGAGCTGGTCAACTAGCTTCTTCTGCTCGGAGAGCTGTTGACGTAGCGTGGCCTTTTTGGGATCCTCCTCTGCCCTCTTCGTGGAGGCAGATGGGTCGGCGGGCTTTATAGCCCCGCCATGCTCTTTACCTTTGCTGACGTTTCGGCTCAACGTCAGTGCTTCAGTGGGTGTGGGGAGACCCAGGAGGTTCCTCTGGTGGCGAGTAACTCTCACTGATGGATCCAACAACGGCTTGTCTTCGGGGGGAGAGCCCCCGTCGAGAAGTTCCAAGTCGTTCCCCTCTCCCGACAGGTCATCCATATTGACCGTTTCCGTCCCTGGGGATGTACCCTCAGGGCCACCCAGTGAATCGGGCTGTCGGCGAATTGCACTGAAGCGTAGGGCAGCGTACTACCCCCATCCATGGATATAAACGTGGGGGGTGGCTTCCTCGATAACCTTGCGGAGTACTTGAAAGCACTCAACGCATCGTTGTTGGAGGGCCTCGAGGTGCCCAAATGACCCGGGGTGCCGAACCGCGGGGAGCGTGGCCAGGTCAATCTGACGGCACTGCTCACCAATATCCTCCAGGTGCACTTGACTCCCGGGATATGGAATTTTTAGGCGGTGAAGACGGGAGAGATTCTCCCGGATAGTTCGGCGGAAGCATTCGAACTCATCCGAGGTGAGTGATTCGGGTGCATCAAAGTCCGATCCCGCGACTGGCCAAAACTTCTCAGGGAAGTGGCCCTCTGCAAGGACAGTCCAGAAGCTCCATGACTCAAACTCGGGACCCAGGTCTCCTTGGTCCCCTTCAACGACTGGGAATGGACGGGGAACCGGAAGTGGTGCCGAGGCGGGCCGCCGGGCCGACGGGCTGGCCGGCGGTGAATACGGCGAGCAGGCCGATTGGCCTCCATATCCCGGGCCGCCCTCTGAGGGTGGCGGTTCCCCAGCTACCACATCACGATAGGACGGTCCGGCGAGCGAACATCCTGCCGTAGCGTCGGTGCTCGCCGAGGGTGCACTAGATCGTGGCTCGACCGTCGGTTCCCAGAAAAAGTCTTCGGCTTCTCCGATCAAGGCAGAAGGCGCTTCCGGAGGGGGCGGTACCAACCGCAAGCTTGATCCTTAGGGGTCTACCAGGCCCTCGCTACTCTGGATATACCTTTGGAGAGAAGCGGGGATCACATCGATCTCGCTCTCAGGGATTACAAGGATGACGTGCCGCATTCCTACCCCTGCCCTTGACTAGCGGGATCGGGGGGAGGGCTCTGTCGCCGAATCGTACTCCGCCTCTGTATCAGAGAAACGAACCGGTCGGATCTCTGTCTGGAATTCCCTAACATTCTTCCCTCGATGTCGACGCCTCGCCTTCCGGCCCCTGGGTGGTTCTTCGGGGCATGGCTGATCTCTGTCCTGGCATCCTCAGGCCGCACCGGTGCTGGGGCCAAGAGGACTGGAAACCAAGGTGCGAGGAGCACCGGGACATATATCAAAGGGGACGCGGGGAGAGATGATTCCGGGCAGGCTTCCGGGCCAGGATCGGAAGGTGGGATGACCCATGCCTCTTGGATCGGCCACACGGAGTAGACCCTGCTGGTGAATAGCGCTACCGCGAGGTGGTCCGCGGTGGCTATTGCCTGTACCAGCAACCGGGAGAGTCAACCCAACCTGCCTTTGGGGCGGTCGGGGCCTCGATCCAGGTCGGGCATAGAAGTGCCCCTGCTCAGGATGCGCACGAGCCTAGTGACTGGAGCCAACAGTGGCTTGGGCCATCGCGGCCGCTGTTGCTAGGGCCCCAAGGTGGGCATCCTCTTCCGCTCGTGCCCGACGTTGGCGTCGGGACAGACGAGTCGGGATGAGCGGCGCAGGCAGGTGGAGAGTCCATTCTTCGACTTGAGAAGCCTGGCGGCGGTGTCGATGTGACCTGGCAGGAGCCCTTATCGCGGATCCCTGGAGTGAATCTCAGATAGGGTGGTCCTGGACATCTTCCACCTCATCCGCATAGGGGAGGGAGCTGTCGGAGCGTTCCAGGGATAAGCTCCCGAAGCGGTTGAACGTCGAGGTAGGCGGTGGTGCCTCCCTGCGCGGCCCTCGGGGGCGGCGTTGGTGGCGAGGTGCAGCATCCTCGAGGTCTAGGTGAGCCATGTCCCTGGTGGGGATGACCCCCTCTTCCTCATATCTCCGCACCAAGTTGTTGATCACCCTTCTCTGGATGACCTCCGAGGGGGAGAGAGGGCGTGGTTGCCCCGCAGTTGCGGCTGCTGGGACGGCTGTGGAACGGGCGGGACCGCGCGGAGTAGCCGCGTCGGTGTTTCCCCTACCCCTGCGCCCGTGGGCGGGCGGCGATCGGGCACTGGATTGGGCGACCTGATTCCTGAAAGCAGGGAGAAGAACCCGTTAACACTGACAGGAAAAGGAATCGACAACCAACCATTAGTGCCACGACGCCTTCCGTGGGGGGAACCCAGGCCATCGACGTCGTGAGACGAAGTGCCTTATTTCCCTTCCCCAGCCCCTGGCGGGTTCCGTGCCTCAGTGCTGAATGCTCGGCCGGGCAACATGCTAATCTTCCAACACCTCTGAAAGCCATCAGTCTTCGTATTGAGGAGAAGAGATTCACGTCGGGTTCACCATTTTTCTGTTTCGGTGCGGATGTGCGTTGGGTTTCTATTCCGACGCTGTTCCGCCAGGACGCGTTCGCGCGTGCGCCCGTCGACCCGAGGGGACGGGAGCGCGGCTTGTGGCCCCGCAGTCCCGCTTTCCAAAGGAAGGCGGCATCCGTCCCTTATTCAGGGACGTCTGCTCCATGATAGAAACCGGGATGAAAGGATATCGGCTCCTCCTTCCGTGGACGTCTCCTCGGAACTCGTCTCCTAATATGGGTCTCCCTCATAGATTTAAGAATGTTCGTGAATCTCGTTCCCGGCGCCATATCTTCATGGACACCGGTTAATTACGCTGCTTCCGCCCAGACGCTCCAAGGAGTCTGGTCGGGGCAGAAACCTGCGGTGAGGAGACCGGGTAGCTCCGGGTGTTGGGGGCGTGTCTTAACACTGCGGCTCTGCATGTCTGCCTTCCGTCCCTAATAGGGCTTCTCGAAGGCGTTATGGCCTGAGGCATCCCGCGCTGGGTACGGGGAACTGTGTTACCTGAGGTTTTCCTCAGCTTCCCATGTTTAACACGGGGTATGCCGCGAGTTTAACGTCTAGCGAGGACGGCATCAGACTGATCAAAACGAGGAGTGGATCAGATGACAGAACCCCTTGCGGGGAACCTCCGATGCTGGGGCCAGCACATGGACGGATTCCCGGGTGAAGTGGAGTGGAATGAAATGGCATGACCCCACCGGGATGTGGCGGCCCGGGTAAGGATCAGGATGGATGATGAAGTGAAGAGCTTGGACCCCGTAGGGGCTTCCTACGTACCGCGCGTTAGCACGGATTAAAGTCAGCGTAGTTCAGATATACAGTTTAACGTCATTCTGGACGTCGGCAAGCCGACTCACAAGGAGGTCGAGGCTGCCAGGCGGAGGATTGAACCGAACCACCTCGCACAGAGGGGGATGGAACGGCCGGGTGGATCACAGTTTCACTTCATGCTGGACGATGGTGTTTGGGGCATACACTCTAAGGAGGCCCATATGCGTCAAAGCTCAGTTGGAGAGGGACTTGGGCCGAAGGTGAGAGACCTCGATCCATGTCACGCCCTCTACTGGCTTCGGCAGTGGGGAAGCACAATGGAGATACACATGTGCAGTCCCCCACAAGGGCGGATTCATAGGTGAATCGACGCGAATGTGAACCTGGGAGGGTTCCACTGATGGAAAAACCGACGTGAATACGACCGGGACGACTAGGTGGTGGGCTTGAACCTCAGGGAGGCTTCCTACGTACCCTGTTTAGGAGACAGGGATCAAAGTCCATGTAGTTCATTCTGTCAGGACATACGCACTGAGGCAACCTGAGTGCGGCAAAACTCAGTTGGAGAGGGAATTGTGCCGAAAGTAAGAGACACCTCAATCTCTGTCACGCCCTCCACTGGCTTCGGCAATGGGTAATCACAATGGAGATACACATGTGCAGTCCCCCACAAGAAACTAGGGATTTGTAATACCCTACCCCCGTGGGCGAAGGCCACTCCAATAAATCGTCCCTAAAGAGGGGAAATCCCGACATCCCTGCAGAGACGAGCAGGTGGGGGCCACATCCAAACCGGGGGGGACCCTACGTGCGGGGCACGGGATCGGGTGATGCGGATGGTTTAACGTCTTGCCGGACGAAGATGCTTGGCAGTTTAACGTCTTGTCGCGCGGACGTGGATGCTTGGCAGTTTAACGTCTTGCAGCGCGGATGTAGTACAGTTTAACGTCATGTTGGACGATGGATGCTTGGCAGTTTAACGTCCTGTAGTGCGGACAAAGATGGTGCCGCCGATGGGTCCGTGTCACTTCGCGCGAGCCTAGAGGGCCGCACGGGAAGACAACGCACGGTGCGGCCACCCGGGATGAAGATCATCGGGCGCCACGGGGGCGGGTACCCTCAGGGGGTCAAAGGGGGTGACCCTGGCGGTTTTGCGTGCAAAAGAGAAGCTTGGCGCGCAATACCGCGGGTCGGCGCGCAATTGGGCGGGCTGGCGCGCAATTGGGCCAGCGCTTTGCGCGCGGAAGATGGAGATTGCGCGCACCGGGCCTCTGATAGCGCGCGGGGGAAACGGCCCATTCTTTAACGAATGGCCAATTTGTAAGGGGGGTTCGCGCAATCGGGCTGGATTGCACGCACCCAGGGGCAATTGCGCGCAAGAGGCTTCTTTTGCGCGCGAAGGCCTTCGGGTGAAGAGTTGGTCAAAGGAAAGGAGCCAAAGGGGTCGCGCGCGAAGGAGAACCCCGAGGCTTGCTTGCGCGAAATAAAGGAGGTTACCTGAAGATCGGCATTGCGCGCGGAGGGGGTGGGATTGCGCGCCCGAGCGACCCTTCGAATTCCGACAACCTTCAAAATGTTGGGGGTCGCCTTGTATTTATAGGCTACCCCGGGCGCGGAATCTTGCCGCCGGCGCGCAATTCATGGCGCGGGCGTGAAATTTCCTTCTCGGGCACGGAATCAGGGCCCCGGCGCGCAAGGGAGTCGCGCGGGCCGCGGGCACGCAAATTAACGCGCCGGCCCGGCGCATTGCGCGCATCCCGGGAGGATTGCGCGCCGCACTTCAACTTTGCGCGCGAGCCTCCAAAATTCCGCGCAAGGCCTCCGAGCCTTCCGAAACGTGCTTCCGACTCCAAATATGACCTCGCTTCCCGCATCCGGAGTTTCGTTTGGGAACAATGGACTTTTCCGGTGTCTACAACAACCTACAAAAATGTGTGTGAGTCATTTCCACCCAAAGTAGAGTGTTTCGTGGTGACGTGATTAATTCCCATAGACTTGTATGTTCAGGGTAGACATGTGGGATGTCAGGCATCGTTGACGGAATTCTTGAAATTGTTGGTTACTATTATTCTTGTCCTGTGATGTGAGATAAAGATCCCCTTACACTCTCATTTGGGACTCATTGAATGATAATATATATATATTTATATATACTTATATAAATATATACATATATATATATATATTATTTATTCAGAATTAAAACCTTGGATTTGGTTACTCTACTTTCAAGGGAGGAAAAGACTTATGGGGCATGCCATGTTATTCATGTGTTTAGATTATCATGATTGGATGAGTTTACTCTCCTCTTGTAGGTAGAGAATACTCAATGATTTGTTTATATACATCCAAGGTTTGGCCCATTGTTCTTTGACGGGTTTTCTTTCAATCTGTTGTTGGTTTGAGCTATACTATTTTCCAGAACAATGTTCATTCTATTTCATTCCTATTCAGGTATATCTCTTTTTACTCTCCCTTAACCCTTTTAGGGCATTCTACTAGGTATGTATATACTGACCTTTTCATGGGATTCACCCACATCTGTTGTGAATTTTACAGATGATTGATAGGTCGATTGTGATTTCAGAGGGGCTTAGAGATAATAGGTTCTAGACAATGTAATATGGTCATATATTAGGATTCCAGATCTGGTCACATTATCTAATTATTCTTTTCCAGTTTTGTTAGTTTGGGATACATTTTTTTGTTGGCTTTGTATTTTTTCTCTTTACTTATAGATTACACTACTATACTTTTTTTACATTCCAAATGTTCATCCATGATTTATTTTCATTATATTAGTGTTGCATATTTTCCTTCTTTGCCTCGGTAAATTTACATTGAGTTGGATATGTGTCAGCATAAAGGTACATAAGAAAATATCTCATCGATTTAGGATATGACTTCAGCACCTATTGACACCCCTGGCCTATGGAGTCTGGCACATGGTAGTTGCGACTGGGGATTCGACTTGGGTTGGGTTGTGATAGATTGGTATTGTAGAATTTTCATTCCTTAGGATGTTGTTTGGGAATATCCCCTTAAGCGTATTTGGTTTGTAATTATAGAAAGAGTGTCAATGTGTCTCGAGTTCATCTCTTAGGACATAATGTCTAGTTATCGTGCAGTGGTCGACGTATCCATTCACAATGAAATTAACTGAATTATTGACAACTCAACATGATAGAAATTTTTTGTAGGGATTAACAGTACATGCATAAAATATTATGGAGTCTAATACTACCCTTTTTCAGTCAGATCTATATTAGAAATATATATATATATATGTATTCAAATTTGACAGTGATACTCATTGATAAAATTTAGGATGCCTCCATACTGATAGAGATCTAGGATACTAATCTGATTCATGAAGAGGATCTTATGAGTGACGATGTATCTATGAATGGTCCATCCAACGACACCCTTCTTCTAGGTGGGTCAGTAGATGCACCTCCACCTGTTGAGTAGCATATTGTTTCAATAGAGAAGGATCAGTAAACATACTGTTTTAGTGCATTAAATTAGTTTAAATTCTAGAGGACAATGTGGTTTCAGGGATATATATATACTTAGGTAGTAGATTATTGGCTATAGTTTTTGTTCCATGTCTTTGGGATGATATGGACACTTATAGATCAAGTGGTTGCACCAGAATATTTCCTTTTCCATGGAGCATCATGGCAGTGGGAGATCCTTGTTACATAGATGCATGAAGATTCAAACCTCCTATGGAATGAATTCTAGTAGCTATTCTATTAAGTGTAATACCCATCCTTATTTCACTTAGTTTGGATCTAGGATCTTCTTGTGTTTCATTAAAAAGTGATGAAGGTGGATGAGGAAACGACAAGGTTCCAATACCATACTCTGTACTCTCTTGACATGATATATGACAGATACTTCTGAGAATAGATGTTTGAGTAGGGGATCCATTGACATGTACATTCCAGAATAGTAATCTTGTACATCCACAAATATTTTACACTATTGTAGTGGGAACTACTGACAAATATATTTCTATAAGAGGTCCAAAAAATAGTTGGAGATGGGAGTGGTCATCGAGTAGATGAGTCATCTGCTGTAGCTAAAAGTCACCTATCAGTGGGATCTCGACATAGGAAACCCATTTCATGAGTATTATTAGGAACAAGGTTGTATAGTGAAGGGGTAGTGAATAGAACTAGGGAAGATCAGGGAGGACTGGTGTTATACTTGTTGTGGGCGGGGTCACATAGCTCGGTATTACCAATCCAAACATGATGATAAGAACATCCATATTATTGATGGACCACCACATTAGAGGTAGTTTTATGATTAGGTATCTACCAAGATGGATTGTGTGGTCCATATTTGGGAAGATTTAGTGGAGGAGTAGGAGGATCATTGAGTGGAGGACAACACAATGATGTCCTTCCACCACCACCACTAGGAGACCCACATTATACTCATGGAGCAGGTGGAAGGGGTTGTGGACTGTTGTGGGCATTGGAGGCTTATGATCCTACATCACATGAGATGATAATAGATACACTTCCTGACTCTTCTCCTTTCTATAGTATTTATTTTTAAAAACTATGTGAAGTACTCTATTATTCATACTTCTTTCATGAGGATTAATGTGGGGTGACATGGGGAATTAGTGTAACCTTGTGTCATTTATATTAAATGTATCTTTGAATGCATGAGGTAGAGGGGTTCTTCCCCCAATAAGACATGTATTTGAGACATGATAAAATCGATGTGGGTGAGTCAGTGCTACCCAAAGGGGTTAGTGTCGTGGTGTGATGAATGAGTCCTTCTAACATGTGCATTCGGGGTGAGGATATGTGATGGAGTGTAAGTGATGTTCCTGGAATTTCCCACATAGTTTTTTACATGAAGCATTTGTTTGGGATGTAACTAGTGGGGTGGTGGAGTTTTTGTTTTGGGGTTACTATCCATCAAAGAGATAAAAAGATGTGCGGGGTATGTCATGTTCTTTCCAGGTCTAACATCCGAATATTGGCTGAGTTGACCCACATAATTTTTTTGTTGGTACCCTTGCATGCTCAACATCAACCTTAATTCATTGGAATACAATTATTTCATACGAGTCAAGGAAGTTGAGACCCCATGAATAAAACAATGTGACTCACTATGTGGAGCAGGTAGTGTTAGTTTTCACCTTGGGGATGTGAAGGGAATACGTTCTAGGGGACATCGACTATGAGATCTATCATATCCAGATATCCTTCAGTGTTTCACTAGGTGGATTTTATTATGAATGGAATAATTTCATCCTTTTCAATGTAAAATGGTGATTTAGGTCACATTAAGAGAGGAGGTTATGTGTGAGTTTTACAAATCTAGTTTGGCTAAACATTCATGTTTAAGGAAGAGCCAAGTCCATGCTCAGTGTCACCACATATTTCCATAGTTTGTATATTTTGTGGGTGAAAATCATAGAAGAATGGAATAATGTTGAGACTCTTTTTTATCATGTAAAACATTGGAATATTTCTAATAATAATTTTAAACCTAGCATTGACAGAGTGTGCGATTCTGAGCACCAGGGATCCCAGAATCAATTTTATGAAAATAATAAATTTATTTTATATTATGTGCATGTTGTTTTCCTAAAAAGGGGAATAAATCTTAAACATAGTCTCCAATCAGAAATCTGAGACCATGATAGAATTCAAAACATGGAATTTATCCTAGATGCGACCGAATGGTGGCTGGAATGGGAAATTCTGATGGGGTAGCTGTTGGTGGATACATTGGATAAATAAATAAATTAACACAATTTTTTAATAACCCAAACCTAAATAAAACACATACAAAGACTCAGATGAGAAATATGAGACCACTAATGAGTTAATAATATGGTGTTTACCCAAGGAACTACCTAAAATTTTTCTAAAAATGATAATCTTTAAAGGAAGCTGATGTCAGTGCATTTAACAAATTATTGGATTAATTATTTAAATTAATTAGTTTCTTTTCTTCTCAATAGATAACCTATAAGAGTTCATATAGGTCAATTTATCTAAGTTCACCTATATGAAACCTGGGAGAAATATAAAGATCTTACACCTTCCTCTATATGAGGATTACGAAGAAACATAATATCTGAGAAGAACAAGGCACAAAAAAAGCCATGACTCCTCCTAAATTATTGGAAAACATGTTATTCACTAAAGATCAATCCACAATAGATGTTGGAAGAGTTATATGTGGTTTTCCACCATTATAATTAAAATATTGATCTTGATTAATTCTCTCTTGTTGATCTAAATTAAATTAATCCTTTTCAGGATCCCATGTATTGAAATAATTTATCCATTAAATTTATTTCTTGTTATACCTAATTTTCTCACCACAGTTTCCCAATATGAAATCATTAGCCAATAAGTTTTACCAATGATGTTTATCACCTTCAATATTGTATATTTTCTCACACTATTCTTTTCATTCATCATCATTGGACCACAAGGTCATGATTTGATGTTTTCTGGACGGGTTCTACTATGGTCGAACAACCATATTAGCGGCAGTAGGCCAAATAACATGTGAATCAGTGATTTGTAGAGGGATTGATAAATCAGTGGGTTAGTGTTTTGGGAATAGATATGATTGGCCTTGCATGTGAATTTTTGTGATTTGAGGTGGTTCAGTATTGGGAATTTAATCCTCATTTTTCATGGTTGGCACACAAATATTGTGTACAATGTGATGGGGTTTGTTTCGAGAGGAGACAATGCACGAGATCTCCTAACATAGGCTTCTCGACATTGACGTGATGGTGGCTGGATGTGGTCAATGCGGTGAGTATTAATATTAATAATAATAATATTATTATTATTAATGGTGACTAATATTCATATTATTTATTATAATAATGTTAATGAGTTAATAAATTAAATTATATTTAATTTTGATATAATAACTAGAAGAAAATGATGATGGTGCTCTTGGTGTTTATTCCTCAACCAGAGACATTAACACTAATTTCCTTTTTTATCATTTAATATAATGATAATAATATAGTTATTATTATTATTTATTAAATTGGAGAAAATATTTCGGGTGTGAAGGATGAATTGTGGAGTCACTTCACCTATAATAGTTCGAGCGTGTTCTATTTAAATGAGGTTAAAAAATACAACAATTAATTTAGTAATAATATTATTATTTTAGTTGGGAACCCCATTTTTTGGCCATAATGTCTTCTTACGACAATTTAGTGACATGTTTTTAGTGGTATCATGAACCTATAATTAATAAAATCATTTTATGACTGATGTTGAATAACTCTTTCAGACTCGTGGCTCAGGTCAACAAAAGTAACAATAAAAATAAAGTTATTATTATTAAGGGATCTTATATCTATCATATCTACCTCAAATGGTGTTGGAAAGAAAAATTTTCTTTGGAATTATGGCCCTAAAATTAAGTCCAGCATTTCATGGAAAATTTTGGGTATTAAACATGGACTTAGGGTTCAGGCCCTTGATGCACTGTTCTTGTGTGATGTGGTAAAATGTATCCTTTTCATCGAGTATCCAATTAAGGCATGTGAATGGCCTATCTCAATATTTTTTAAATAATAATAGAAATGGTGTGATTAGTTTTTTTATATAGGTCCTTTTAAAGAGTAATATTAGTAAAATTTTGTTTTTACCCTTAAGACCAATGATGAACCTCATGTGTTTGTTATAATTTTGTATGAGACACATCATGTAGTACCCTTAAAAATCATGTAGTTCTACATGGCATGAAATCTGATTTATATAAAGGAATCAACTAGAAATTATATATATACCACACATCATGTGGTTCCCTGACATTCCCTTTACCTCATTTGGAAGAAAATTCAATGTTTTCTATCTCTTTCATTTGAACCCAAATTTTGGTCAGCTAGTAGCCTATCCTTAGTGTTGTTCCACATAAAAAATTATAGTTCCCTCAATTGTGGATTTCAAGATATGATGTGAAATATTTTGGTCATAAATCTTACTAATGAAACCCTAATGACAAGAGTTATTAGGTGGGATCTCCAGAGACATTTCTATGTGGTACCCTCCAGTAGGGAAAGGTAGTGGAGTTCCTAAAATATATTTCCGAGTTACCCGCCAGCATGCCTAAGCAATGGTGTTCCTAAATTTTATGAATAAAACACTCCAATAAGTATGTTTAGTGGAGTTCCTCAATGATATTTATGAGTTACCATCCAATAGGTCTAGGATGTGAAGTTCCTCAATGTTCCAGGTGGTACCCTCCAACAGGGTTGGCCAATCGAGTTTCCTAATGACCATTACTGAGTGGTACCCTCCAGGAAGGCTAGGAAGTGGAGGCCCGCAATAAGAATTTTTAGTTACCCTCTATAAATAATCGACTTTTTAGTTCCTCAATGTTCCAAACTATACCCTCCAAGATAGATAAGCAGTGGAGTTCCCAAGTGGTACCCTCCAATAGGGCTTAAAAGTGGAATCCTTGGTGACTTTTAGAGTAGAACCCACCCTAAATTAATAGGGATCATTTCCTATTATTTGAGTTTTTCTTCCCTCAACTATGAGAAAGAGTGGATTTTTTTTTGATATACCACTAGACTCATGATAAAGAGGGATGTTTTACCCATCAAGACACGTTTTTATGAAGCGACCTAAAATCATTCTGATGAGTTTGTGCCACCTAGAGTTTATAGTATCAAGGTAAGTTGAATTATTCCCATAGAATTGTATGATAATGGTATAAATATGGGATTTTGGGCATCATTGATCATCCTTTTTGAATTACTGGTTACTCATCTTTTTTGGTTGAGCAGAGATATGGAGATCTCCTTACTCTCTCATTTGGGAATCTTTAACTGAGTATATATATATTTATATATTATTTCTTATGGATTCACACCATGGATTTGGATACTCTTTTTTCATGAGCGTAGAATATTCATTGGGTATTCCATCTACTTTATATGTTTATCTTATGAAGAATAGATGAGTCTACTCTGTTACTATAGGTGGAAAACACTCAAAAATTTGTCCATAAACTCACGATTTTTATCCCCTTGTTCTTGTACAAGATTTATTTCACTCTCTTATGGGGTTGATCTATACTCTTTTACCATACCATATTCTATCTACTGTTATCCTCTTCAGTTGTATCTCTTACTTCTTCCCCTTCACCCTTTCCGGGAGATCTACTGGGTATGAATATACTTACTCCAGCATGGGGTTCACCCACATGTGTTGTTTCTTTTTGAGACGATGGATAGATCGACCTTGAATTTTGACGAACTGATGGAATACTGGGTTCTTGGACCATGTATGATGGTCATATCATGGGATATAAGAGTTGGGATCTCTCAACTATTTACTCTTTTCCAGTTTTGATAGTTTGGGACATATTTATAGTTGGGCATGTATTTTTCCCTTTACTTTTAGTTTAAACTATATTACATTGTAATATATAGATGATCATATATGTTTGGTTTACTTTATCATTGTGTGGTTTCATTTAATTATTTTCATCTACATTTTTTCATTGAGTTTGATATGTGTGTGCATAAAATTACATAAAAAAGGCCTCCATGAGTTAGTTATGACTTCAAAACTTTTCTCCACCCCTTTGGCTTATAGAGGTGGGCTTTGGGAAGTTTCATCTCAATACAAGGCTTGATTAAGATTGTGATATTGAAACACCAATGATAATCACCAATTTTCATATGAGAAAATTCTCAAATCAATATATAAAAATCATGAATACAAACTAAATAAATTAAATAATTTTAATTTTAAGAAGATATAGATTAGATATATGAATGAATAAATGTTCCATATAAATAATCCCCCAAATTGAGTACATAATATAACCTCGAAAGCTATCTAAGAATTTATAAAAATCATTAACCACCCATGGTAACTCGAGTTAGGACACCGACGTGAGCTATCCAGGCACCCTCCCATACTCACTACCCAAATCCTGATAGCCACATCTTATGTCTACCATAGACACCTAACTAATCCATGAAAATTTCATTTCAATCTAGATAGGTATTATATCTAATTATTATTTTGAAGAAACCAAATCAGATTATTATGGACTGTCACATGAGATTCCACACCATAAGGTAGTGATACATAAAAAATGAAATATATGAGAAGTGCATCTATAATGAGATATAAAAAATTGTAAAAATAGAATACAATTACACAAATAAGTGACATAAAATTTCAATCCAAATAAAATCTAAACTCAATTACAAAACATGAAAAAATTTACATAAGTATTTGTGTGACTATCCATTACCACTATTCTGATCTATTAAAAATATGACATTAACCAAGAGAATCTATTGAGCTATATGACACCCTTAATTTTACCTATGTTTGCAAAAACATTGTATAAAAATTCATAATGTATAAATTAGGGTTTGATGACAGAATACCAATAGGATTCCACCAAGTATTATATATAATACCTTGCACCATGAACCCATTAGTTATACAATAAAAAAATAATTTTATAAATAAATTTCAAATGCATCATGGTTTGTTAAAAATATATTTTTTTCCTTTCAAACATTCCAAATTCATATAATCTAGGAATAAGAAAAGTGCATGAAATATGATATAAATTCATAAAAAGAATTATACATAGAAACACCATATGATAAACATGCGAGTAATCAAACATGAAACAAAACCATCATGTATAAAACCAATAATATATTGTGATGTAGACTATATTAATATGTATTAAGATACACATAGGAAAAATAAAACAATGATTACATAAATCCTACTACTATATAGTCATTCCATAATATATTGATATTACAAGAATAACCCCTTGTCGTTCTACACCAATTATGGTTTTCAAATGACCATAAATGATGCACCCAATGATCCCAAGTATCTATGTTTTCCAAAAATAATAAATAAACCACGCAAAAGATTTATAAAACATTTTTACATAAATGAATTAAAACGCATGTTCTTGAATATCCATTTTTATGGTCAAAATCACCATTGATGAATTTCATCGAACAGATAAAGTGAATAAACTATTTAAAAGAAAAAACTATTTATAAACCATTTTTAAATCCAATATTGAATAAATAAATCAATTTTATAATGAAAACCATTGGATTTTATAATGAAATTATATAATTCATTATTTATCTACTTTGTATAAAAACACATACATCACCGATGGAGTATAGAGGGCAAAAATGACTTATATTTTTAGATTACCCAAAGGGATGTGATTTCCCAATATAGAGGTTTTAATGGGGAATTTAATGATATTTCTTATGAATGTAGGCTTGTGGGGACCGGATCACCTAATTTCCAATCTTCATCTTCAATGGTGAATTGAATTAATATATATATTATTGTATATATATATATATATCTCCCTCTCTATCTATGTGTGTGTATATATGAACTTATAAGTTGACATTAGGATTAATTTGATAACACATTATTTGTGTTGTTCCTCACATTATAGTTTTTATATAATTATGTATATATATACACAGATATATAACCATAAATGTATTGGTGTGTGTGTTGAAAAATGGGTTGGATTAGTTTTTCATTAATAGTTTCCCATGAAGGCACCAATGAGATGTCTCATTTCTGAGTCTCTATAGAATCTCTAGTAAGGAAATAGTGGAAATTGGTCAATTTAAGTATATCTACATGGACCTATATGTTTAAGGGAATAAAGGATTGTAAAGGTCTATGTGAGAACTCATAGTAGAGTACAATGAAGTTAATGATCATCTAATAGATTAATAACTTCATGATATTGACATTGACGACTTTTATTTTATTTGTATAGATCACGTTATGGGAAGCTGGCTCAACATCTTGGGGAGGATATTCCTGTAGTAGGAACATTTAGTTTTTAAAAAAATAATATATATATATATATATGTGTGTGTGTGTGTGTGTTTGTGTGTGTGTGTGTTTGTGATTTGAATCTATTTTTATATGTATAAATATTTTTATATGTTTTTGTTTGTTTGTTTGTGTGTGTTTACTATATGTGTCTATGCGTGTATATAAATTTATATATAAATAAACTCATATATACATAATATTAATTGTTTTAATTATATTTATATGTAATTTTTGTATACGTCATTTATGAATTTATTTTTATTTTCAAGTATATTTTTCAATCATTTTAATTAAATTTTTAGTTTATCCTTTAATTTTTTTCATTCTTTATGTCTATATTTAAATGTTTATATATAAAAATTTATATGTTTAAACACAAACATAATTAAATATTTTAATCAATATAATTAATTTTTTTATATATCTATGTGTGTGTATATATTATAAAAATTATATGTAAACATAAACATTTTATAATTGGTATCTATTTTAAAATGTATTATAAAAAATCGGACTCTTATCTATTATATTCTGTACTTTATATTTTATTTATTTACTATTAACTATGAATATTATTAAATGAAATTAGAAGAATATATATAAAATATAGATTTATTCTAGTTATATTTCAAAGTATTATGCTGATGGGGTTAAAGGGTTAACCATGTTTTTAATATAGAATAGAAAATACCCAACTCAATTATTTTGTCTATGTTTTCATAATTATGATTAAAGAGGAATTTTTCTAGATGATTTGGAAGAGAAAATGATCTATCATGGAATATTCAAAGTTATAAATATTAGCCATATCATGGTAGTTAACTGAATCAAACTTGTCACTAAGATAACACTATATTTTACTGATTGTACAATATAATTACAACTATAAATGATCATATATATCATATTGAGGAAATTACAATTTTAATTGAAGGTGAATATGACAAACCCAACTACATAAGCCCAAAAGTAGTAGTTATTTTATTACATTAGCATAGGATAAAACATATATCTTCCCAAAGGACATTCAATTATGTAGTACTAAATAAATAGATACATATTTAATTAACTCACTACATTGGTAATAAATCATGGGACATAGTAAGTGGAATTAATATGCATCATTGAACTCATTTAAAGATTTCATCTTCATATACAAGGGAAAAGAAGAAAATAAGGGTGATATCAAATTCCTAGTAAGGGTTATGTAAAATGGGATCTATAATTTTTAAATAAAGAATAATAAATATGTAAATATAAATAACAAAAAATAGATTCTATTTTACCAATAACTTAAGAATGAAATTCATCCAAACATAATATCAATGAAAAAAATATAATGGATAATAATAATTACTAAGTTAACAATGAATGAAATTATTAATACTAGATTTCATGATCTTAGTCAACATGATACCTCCACCATCAAGACCTTCTTATAAAACAATTTATTAAAACTATGTGTAAAGACCCATTTAATTTTGGAAACTAATATGAATAAGGAGACATATTGATGCATCGAGGGGCTGTCTATAACTAGTATTGACTAGAAAATACATGTACAAAGCATTACTAATATATTTAATGATCAATTAAAATTATAAACAATGTGAATAATCAATAAATTTCTGTATTGAATACAAAAATAATGAATATTAATATTTTCCCAATAATAAAATAAATTACAAAGTAAAAATATATATAGAAATCATATATGGTTTATGAAATAATCATATCTATGATAAAAAGAATATGGTTATTTAATATAAATATAATAAACATTGAAAAAATATCTCATTAGAGAAAATGCTTCAAGATAAGCTAAACAACCATAAAATGGAAGATGAATTCAAATTCCAAAAATATAGTTTTTGTGGTAAAATCATGTTATTTGAAAAATAGAAGAAAAATATTAAAATTACATTTTATTAAGAGTTTTCTTTCTGAAATATTTATCTATATTAGAATAATCTAAAAAGAATAAAATGGTTTGACATTGGGAGAATCCATTAATGCCACATACATTAAAAAAATCAATTTTTTACTTTATTAAACCGAGTTTAAAACAACATTACTGGGAAAAAATATGAATATTCTTTTCATACATTTAAAATTAAAATTATAGTATACTATTTTATTATTATTTTTTTAATTAAAAATTATCTTGTAAAATAATATTAAATAATATAGATATAGAAGAAAAATATAACCAATCAAAAGAGATATAAAAACACCTATTATATTAAAAATTAACATTAAAATGTAACATTACAGGAATCGATATTAATTATGAATAAATATACATTCTTATAATATACCTCATAATTTTAGTATATACACTATACAAATTTAAATAGTTTCATAATAAAAAATATGTCTTATTGAAGTGGAAATTGCAACTAAATCCCTTACCTCAATTTTTTCATGTATTTAAATTACTTTTAACCACCATTATAATGATTTTAGATTAAAAATACTTACATTAATAGAATACACAAAAATATAATATCATATATGACCCATTTAAAACTTTTTATCACCCATTTTTTATCAATCTTTTTTATTATTATTCTTTCAGGTGTTAACTACATTATTTTTCATGTATGTTTTGATTAAGTAGTATTAATTTTTCATATTTATTAAGGTTATATAATCTATTGGATGTTATTAATTATTTTAATATCACTAATATTCAATATAATGATATTTATAATCTTCTATATAAGATTAATATATAAAAATTAATTAGATCCTTCATTGATATGGTCGGTTGTATGTATGAATGAAAGTTGTTTTAATTTTTTAATAGATGGAATTAAAGAAAGATAAATAATAATTAATCTTTATGGAATCAATATCATTTCATATGTAATTTATATGTTGATTAATTTTATCTTTATAATGATCTTAGTTAACTTGTGATGATAACGGTCACCCATATGTACATGTGAGTGATGTTTTTTTATTTTAATAAGATTAAAAATAGATGGAATCTAGTAGTACCATAATCATAATAACATATTAGTATATTTATAATAACATATTTATTATTTTATGACTCTAAAAACACA
Organism: Viscum album; assembly: GCA_963277665.1. Classification (NCBI taxonomy): domain Eukaryota; kingdom Viridiplantae; phylum Streptophyta; class Magnoliopsida; order Santalales; family Viscaceae; genus Viscum; species Viscum album. The sequence continues at coordinate 30,875,844 of OY728162.1, read as the reverse complement.
TAAATAGTAAGTAGAAGATGAAATAAACAGGAAATAGGGGGTAACAACAACTTCCTCTTCTAAGGTGGACTTCTATTAGATCGCTTCTTACGAGAAATAGGGTCAGTTATTCAGAATTAGTGAAACCTACATGACTTGTATAAATATGTGGAGAAGATGAATTATTTGTGTCTTGTCAAGGTATATTTCTCAAGGTGATGTTAATATGTGAAGTAGGAGGTTCCTGTTTATAATTGATGTGAGGAAAACATTGGGAATTTCATAAAATATTAAATTAAAATAATTTAATTTTTATTTAAAAATAGGTCAAAATTCATAGTATTTTAATTTAAAATTATTATTAGTTAAAATAAAACCATCCAATGAAATTTTACAAAATTTGGATCCAATTTTTACCCTTATCATTTTGTTTTACCCCCTCACGGATTTTTTTTGATAATTAATGTAATATTAATGTTCCCTAAACATTAATGGTTATTGAAGTTACTACTAAATGAAAAGATACCCATAAATATAAAGTGATTTATTTTTTCAAGCATATCCCTTTAATTTGGATGAATCTAATATTTTTTTTGAATTTTAAATCAATTAATAATATATTATTTTTATAAAATATCACTATTGTAAATTTTAGAACTAGTCATTTGATATTAATTTTATAACATCTAGAAAATAAATGAAATTTAACGAAATTATATTATTACAAAAAAATTATGATATTTTTATTTGAAATTTTTATGGTTTACATTAATGAGCTCAAATTATAAAACATTAATATTTTTGATATCATTAATTTAATTTTTTTCATTAATTATATAATTACTATGTCAGCCTTGTGTATGCATTTAATTTAATTATTATTTTACTAAAAATTAGAAATAATTTTATTAGATTAATATAATTCATATATATTTCAAAATAATTTTCATAAATGAACAAATACATTATTTTTATCTATGCTAAAAAAATTATAAATATTAAAAACAATAGTGTGAAATTTTTGACTTTTTCTTTAAATAAACTATTATAACAGTCAGGATCTCATAAAAATTGTAAAAACATTTCATATAACAATATATTGGATGATTGTGGAAGAAAAAAAATTATCCAATAAAATTAAATAATGTTTTAGGGCAACTTTTTTACTTCTTACAATTTAATTTTTAACATTAATTTTTCTATTTACACTTTTTGTTGTAATAATTTTTGAAAATAGAAAGAATTCATAATGAAAACAAAAAATGTGTCATACATTTTAGATTTAGACTTCCTGATTTTAAATATAAAATAAATTTTTCATAATTAAATTTTTATAAGTGGAAGAAATTAAGTAAATATTAAATTTAAAAATACAACAAAAATTTGTTTTTTCTGAAAAATGTCTTTTTTGTATAAATATTTTAATACCAAATGAAAGAATAAATTTATTAGAATTAAAATAGTCAATTAATCATAATATAATGGAATTAATATTACATTAGGACCATTTTTAACTAAAATATTACTTTTTTAACGAATGAATAAAAAGTACATTAAAAAATTATTTTTGACTATTCACTGGAAAATACATGTTTTCAAAAAAAATTCAAAAAATCACCTTAAAATAATTTTTATATAATTATTTTTAATAAGAAGATTATTTCATAAAATATTGTTTCTAAATGTTACAGAGAATAATTAGAGTATTACATCATAGAAATCAATAAAAATCATTTTTGAAGAATATATTAATTTTACTAAAAATTATGTTCTTATTTCCTAATAATTAATGAATACATTTACATTTTGTAGGATTTTTATATATTTTTATAATTTAGTTAATCCTATTAATAACTTCTAATTTAATGGCTAGGTTATAATAATCATGATTAAATTATAATATTTTATAGTTCATTTATGCTCGATGTTTCATTTTGTATGCACTATTGAACATATTTTTGTTTTAAAATCTAGGGGTTTCTTGCACCATAAGATGTCAATGAAATTTATTTAATCAATTCTAAAATAAATTCTTGTTATTTTCTCCCCCTTTATTAAAATGTTTTCTCACAATTTGATCTTCTACTTGGTAATTTGGGGATTAACAATTAATAATTCTATTTTGGTAAACCCAAATCATAAAAAAGTGTTAATAAAATATCCTCTTAAAATAAGTAATAATAATAATAATGTACTTGGATATAAAAAATCTTGGTTTTCAAATAGGACAACATTAGTGATAATTCAAAAACTTTTATATGTATGAAAAAATCTATCACCCAAGGACCAGTATAGCGTGCTAGAGAATATTTTTCATATAAAGTTAAATGCCAAAAATCTCTAGATATTTTATGGGTTAACAGACCATTGATTTATTTGAAATAAAGGTAATATTATAGCATTTCTATTTTAAGAACCTTTTCATATATTTGGGGGGTTATTCTAGTATTCATATAAGTACATGAGAAAATATACTTACATGGTTTATTTCCATTACATAAGCTCAATATCACCCTTCGTTTGTGATTTTATCAATTTAAAATTCATCTATTAATCCATAAAATATAGATGATTTTTTCATATTTGAATCAAAATGATTAACTTTTAACAAATCTTAAGATCCATATTTCATTCTTTCTGCCTCAAAGTATTTACAAAAACCAACATGGTTAACCCAAGTTATCAAATAACACAAATTTTTTAACATACTACATTCCAGAAATAGTTAATATCAATTATCATCCAAAATATGTCTCTCTAAATTCCAAATTGAAAAAAAATGTCTGTAAATTTCCCAAATCAACATAAACATAGTTCCCTAAGTAGCATAATATATCTCTTACAGTCTTATAATAAATATTTAAACACATTGAATATATATTATCCTAAAAAATGTGGTTAACTATAAAACCTTTACGAAAATATTAATGATTCAAAACATTAACTCACTCCTTATAAAATCTCATATTATAGAATATATTCCGTAAAAAAAATTTAGTACACTCCATCACAACTAAAATCACTAACCATTCTAAGGGTCACCAATACAATCCTATTTACTTATTCAATGTCAATAATATAACTATCCAAAATAATCATTATTAAATAAACATCAATAAAATATTAAATTTTATCATTCCATTATTCATGTGTTCTACAAAAATATATACTTCTCACTAAATTACTTATCTCATTTATCCATACAATCCAATATATTCATAAAAATCCATAAATAAGAACTAATGGAAAAAAATCCTGTGATGTTTCATAAAATTATAACTTAATTATCATCGACAAACATAATTCATGAATACAGAAATGAAATTAATCTATTCATTCCAATTCGGTTGTTGTAATAGAATAATCATGGCCATATCTCCATAGCTTCCTTTGTGGTAAATTTCATTGATGCCTAGGACATTGGTTTGAATAATTACCTATTTCATTATTTTTTAATTAGTGTACTTCATTGGATTCTTTCTTCACCTTCAATTCATTAACCATATAACCCATATCTCCATACATGTAACAGGATCACATTCCCTTCAAGAATAGTCTAGTTTGTTTCTTCCCATTCATTAAACATGATAGGAATATTGTAGTTCCCACATTCTTCTTTAATGTTTATTTTTTTGTTCTTATCTGAAATATTATAATCTTGATTTTCTTTAAATATATAAGATCTATGAAATTGATTCTCTTTTATGAGAGAACACAATATTATTTCATTATCGATGATTTTTTTAGAAATATGTTCTCTTTGGAGATTTGGCTAAATGACTTCAATGAAATGGTTAATATTGCAATCTAGATTACATATATAATATATAAAATACATATCAAGTCTTATAATGATAGCCACATACTCTACAACAATATCTTACACCTTTTGTTTTATGCTATGTAACTTTATTTTCATTTTAGTTCATTACTCGTTAGGGAAATAATGTTCTATGAAGATTATGTTAAAATATATCTATTCCATAAGTTATATTTATTCATTATCTATGGTATTTTTGATCAATGACCACCATTGATCAAAAACACATATAAGATAATACACTCTTTCACAACATTTTCTATTTCATTTCTTCCTATGAAAAGAAATAAATTTTCAAGAGAAATGTTCCATTGCACATCTACCAGTGGGTTAGTAGTAAAACTAAAATATGGTGGATTATATTGCATGAAATGATATAATATAGGTGTTTAATGTTGTGAATTAACTTTTTTCTATATTTGTACTAGGTTATTAGAATTAACCGAGATTAGCTCTCTAAATACAATCATGATTATCATAGCTCCAATACCAATTGTATTAACTTTATTAGCAGATCAGTACCTAAATTGACCATATGTATTGATTCTATTTATTCGGTTTTCTTCTATCAATAAATAATGGCACACTCTAAGTTAACTCATATTCATCTGGAATAATGATCCACAAAAAAACACTATAATGGTTAGCATTTCCAAATACTATAAGTGATTATAAAAATTATCATTTTTAGATATATTTATTCAATAAATTGTGCCTTGGTCTTCGACTGAGGCACCACCTCATAAAAAAATGTTTAGATATATTTACTTAAAATCTAGTTCACAAGGTTTCTATTAAACTTCCTTTGATACCAATGATAGCAACCCCAACTCTTGAATCCCTGAATCAGTAGTAATTTAATTATTTTTTCATAATATACAATGGACCTCACCTTAATGGGAAGATCATTTTAGCAGTCTTGAAGAACAAGATGTATACACGGTTCCCTTATTATATTGTTAATGAATCATGGAACATGATAAAGAAACGTATTATATATCCTTGAACTTATTACAATATTACCTCATTATATCATATATGAAAGTTAAAAAATTCATGTTGGGATCAAAATCATAGTAAGGGTTATGTATAGTGGAATTTATCATGAATAGATAGGTAATACTTAATATAGTAATATAAATAACTAGAAACTCAAGCTATTTAATTAATTACATGAGATTGATATTATTCCAAATATAATATCAATGAAAAAAATATCATAGATAAAAATAATCTTAAAATTATGAATAAATAAATTCTTAATATAGGATTTCATGATCTCAGGCATCATTATACCACTACTTTCAATAACATCCACCATTTTATTTTAAAAACCTATGGTTAATGAACATCTTAATTTGGAAAAATGATATCTCTCATGAGACCCATAAATTAATTGAGGGGCTATATATAATAGTTCCTCACTCATAAATTTATGTAAAAATAATTACATATATTTTTAATTATCAATTACATTTATAAACAACATTCTATATATATGAATTTTCATATTTAATAATGAATACAACAATAATAATATTTCCTGAGTAAATCAAAAAATATCATATGTAAAATGCCATATGTAGAAATGGAATAAGTTTTTTGAAATAGTAACATTCCTGAAAAAAAGAATATATATATTAATGATAAATGTAATATCTAGTACAAAATTATCTCGTGAGAGAAAATTCTTCAAGTGAATGTAAACAAAAACAAAATTATTAACCACTTTAATTTTTTAAAAAAATATAGGTTTTTAGTAAAATCCGTGATTTTAGAAAATGCTATTGAAATGATAAAATAATATTCTGTAAATATTTTTCATTTAAAAAACATTTTAATTTTTTATAACAATATAAATAACACAATACAGTTTGGTAGTGGGATAATTTGTTACCACCATATATGTTAAATTAAAACATTCATCTTGAAAATTTGTAAACAGACTTGAAAAAAAAATTTTGTAAAAAAATAAAAATAGACCATCAATAATTCTAGAAAATTTATCGGATCTATAAAATTTTCTTTATAATTTATTTTAGTAAATAATATTTTTTTCAAAAACAATTTTGAAAAAATTTGATGTGGAAGAAAAATATATCCCATCAAAAGTGAAATAAAGCAGTATTTTGTTTTAAAAATGTCTCTATGAAGAGTAACTATAATGTAATCAATAGTTTTAATTAAAAAATATATATTCTAGTTAAATATATCATATAATAATTATATGGACCACCCAAAATCAAATAGGTACATAATACAAAATATGTCTCAAGGATGTTGAAATTGAGATCAAATCCCTTCCCTCGAATTTTAATTATCATTGAAGTGAATATAAAATCACTTATAATAAACTCATAAGCACTATTAATACCTAAAATAAATATTTAAAAATATATAATATCATATATGACCCATTTAAAAAAATTTATCATCTGTTTATGAACAATATTTTATTATTTTCTTTATTTTGAGAGTTAACAGCTTTGTTTTTCATATAAGTTTTGATTAGGTAGTCTCATTATATGCATATTTATCATGGGGATTTAATATAAAGTATTTTATTAGTTATTTAAATATAATATATATTAAATATATATATATTTATAATCATCCCTAAAATATATAGATAGAGAAATTAATTACCCGGTTGATGGAGACGGTAGGTTATGCGTAAGCATGAACACTGTTGTACTTTTTTTTGGTTGGAATGAAAAACGTTTAAAAATAATTAAATTTTATATAATCATTATAATATCATATATATCATATATTTTCATTAGTTACATATTTATAACCAACCATGTAATTAGCGATAAAAAACAATTCACCACTACATGGAGAAGGTAAGTCGTACATACACATGAGTGATAATTTTTATTTTTTACGATGGAAAAGAGATTGAATATGGTTGTATCATAAGAATAATAAAATATTAGTATATTTAGTATAAAGATTTATTATTTTATTATGGTTACAACAAATTAATATTTATTATAAAAAGAAACAACCATGAAAGAGATGGTAAATATGACTACCTCTTCTTGAGTAGGCTTATTTCGATATTTTCTTAAGGAAAATAATGTTTGTATTTTTTAAGATATAGAACCTATTGTACTAAGATAATTATGTTTATAAAATTAATTTTAATAGATTTGATATGTTATATATCTTAATCTTATCTAATGTTTTGAGGGTGGATGTTCCCTTTTAAAATTGAGGCGATGGGTGCTTTCAAAATTTCACAATATATGAAATTAATATAAATTAATTTAGATTCTAAAATTGTTCCAAATTTATAATATTTGAATCTAATAAGAGTTCAAGTTAAAATACACTCATAAAATAAACATTTTACTTGTTTGGATAAAATGTATGCACTTATCATTTTTTTAAACACTTGATTAACCTTTTTTGCAATTACTGTAATAATAATGTTTTTTACACATTAATATTTATTTATGTAACATAAAATTTCAGACAAACCATAAATGGACCATGTTTTATATTTAAAACCATATAACATTAAATATTATTAATATATTATTTTTATGAATTTTATATCATTTAATAAAATATAATTTTTTGAAAATATCACTAATTTCCATTCAATAACAACAATTTTTATTGGAATTTCGTAAATTCCCAACAACAATTTAAATTCAATACTAATATTTTATAACCACTATAATATGGTATGTTTTTATATAAATATTTTTGACACATTAATTCATTCAAATATTACTACATTTATATTTCAATATCATTAATTTTATTTTTCCACTATTTAAAAAATTATTGCAACAACATTATGTAAGAATTTGGTGTAATTATTTCTGAACTGGAAATTTAAATTAAATTAATAGGATGAAGATAATTAATTTATGTTTCAGAATAATATTAATAACCAAACATATCCTCTCTTTATCCACATGTTAAATATATTATATTTATTATAAAAAAGCATGTGTCATTTTTGACATCCCATTATATAAAATATAATAAAGTTAAAAATCATATTGAAATTGAAAAAAGGTTAGATAACAAAATATTGGATGTGTAATAATGAAATAACCTCAACATAAAATTTATGGAATGTTTTGGGGTCATTAGATAGGCCTAGTCATTTTATTTTTATCCTTAATTACATGATTTACCATTAATATGGTCATAATTATTTACTCTAGTTACTATTCATAAAATAGAAATAAACTAGTATTATATATTATCATCATCTTATATACTAGTTCCAAATATGGAATCAATTTTTCAGGACTAATTTACATTAATATACTGAAATTAATATAATATTAAAAAAAATATAACTAAAATATGTTTTTTCATAAAAATAACTTTTTAGGTAAAAATGGTTTCATAAAAAATAAAACAAAAAAATATTATAATTAAAGTAATAATATTAATATTAATATAATAGAATAAATTTTCATTCTGAAACCATTTGAAAACAAAATTATTCATTATGATGGCATAAAACAAGCACAATATTTTCAATAAAATGCAGTATTTTTGACTATTCATTGCAAAATCAATCCTTCAAGAAAAACCACAAAAACTCTCCCTAAGACAATAAAATTATGATGATTTGAAAAATACAATATATTTTTTCAAATAAATTTATAGAAACTTCCAAAAAATAATTATAATATTTTTCTCATATAAATAAATTAAAATCATTTTTAAATAAAATGTATTTTGAGAATTGATTGATATTAATAAAAATTTAGTTCATATTTCTTAAGAATTAATCATTAAATATTCATTGAATATGAGTTATATATACGTATTTTATAATGCATTTAATTATATTAATGCCCTCCAATTTAACATATTGGATACTATAGTCATATTTAAATAATAATATTTCACAGTTCTTTTATGATTGGTGTTGCATATTGTATATTCTATCTAACATAGTGTTTGTTTAATATCATGGGGATTCATGAACGAAAACCTATCATGGAAATAAAATTCATATATTCTAAAATCACTATGTGTTATAATGACATTAATTATTGTACAATGTCGTATCAAAATCTAAATATTTGTTCAATGATGTCAATGTATGATTGTTTTCATAAATATATAACAGTATAAGTTGTATTGAAGTTGTATAATCTGAAATAATTAAATGGATGGACTGACACTAGTAGTAGTGAACTACATACTCTCTTAAATGATATGTTACTAAAAGTTAATGAAATTATTTACTTGACATATGGTGCTAAATAAAAATTATGATCAATTGATATGATCTATGATAAAATGTATTGATATACAGCTAATTGTATTCATAAGTTCCATCATTAAGGATAAAAAACCCCCTTAAACCCCCTGTCATACTTTAGTTAATAACTTTTTTCACAATATTATTTTATATGTGAATCAAAAAACTAATGATACCTTTCATGAACTGAAATTTTACAACATGAAATTTAATACAATTTATTTCTATAAATATCCACTCATCTCCTTGTTATTATAGTTATAGTTTACAACATATAAGGATATATTCTATTAAATAAATATATTCAAAAATATAATGTGATAGAATGGATTCAGATAGCTCATGAGAAACATATTTATCTACCTTTTACCCTATATTATAATGTTGTTCACACGATCAAATATACTATTGGAATTTACATATCCTGATCATTTATTCTTATATAGATACATGATGATAGTTGGGGTTCCTTATTCAAGTTTTTTATATATAAATATGTGATAAAAATAAATTTAAAAAGTATTGAACTGAAGTATGTTATTACAAAATGAGAAATAGATAGTGAAATAGAAGGCAATTTCAAGAAAATATGAATGCTCAATTAATAGATCAATATGGCCTTTTTTGAGTATCTTTATTCCACCAACTACACTTCAAATTTTATTAAAATTAAATATTCATAAATATAAAAAGTTCAAAGATAGAATTATGAACTCTATTGAATATTAAGAAAAAATTGATGGATATTTCATTACATTAATGATTGGTCTTGAGATAGAAAATAAAATTCTATATAGTGAATGGATATGATCCTCAGTTGTGAATATATACATGAGGTATATTTATAAAAAAAGTTGACAAATTATAATGTGCTTAAATATCTAAAAAAATAATTAATACGTTATTTCATATAAGGTTTGTCATTTTTTTATTTGATAGATTTCATGAAGAGGTGTTTTACCAGCTACTTATTTATTTTTTGTAACATTTTATTTTTGACTAATAGATAGAGACTTTATAATGTAATTTCTTCAATCATAGTGGGAATAAGATATAATATATAATGTGTCATTTTAAAAAATATTTTTATAATAACATTATGTATGTGAGATTGGATGTTTATTTTTATAAACATGATTATTAACAACATTTATGCCCATTTTTTGTAACGTGATGGGGATATTATTGCTTATGTCTCTCATTCGATTCAAACTGGGTACATAAAATGAAGAAACACTTCAATAGGGATTCATGATCATTAAAATCGGTTGCAATTAAATGGTAAAATTTTTAGTATAGTTATTAGACCAATTATTCTACATTGTTGTGAGTATTGTAATTTGATGTGACACATTTATCTAAAAATATGATAGTAGGAATTAAAATGTGAAGATGGATATGCATTCTTACTAATATGGACAGTATTATAAATGAATGTGTTTGAGAGAATATTGGAGTGTATTTAATTGATGAGAATATCACTAAGGTTAGGTTATAATGGTTAGTATATGATAGATTAAAAATATGATGAATTCAATTATTCACAACCTAAATTAACAAACCTATTACAACATGTGGCTTCACTAAGAGAGATAATTCATTTGTGATGTGTCATACTAACTAGACATTAATCTGATACATAATGTAGTTGGTATAGCTGAAACTATGTATTTTTATTTAAAAGTAACATCTTATTTAGAATTGAAAACAATATACAAATAACTCACAAAAAGTTGTCTGAATGTCTTCATTCCATCTTTAATATGTTTGATAATATATTTTTTTATGTTTAGGAACAAATGTCACTCTAATATGAGACACGACCTGACCAGAATAATTAAAAGTTCTTCTTTTCAGTTTAAAAGTGAAAGTGAAATTCAAAACACATGTCATATTCTTAAAACCAAACAACTCTACTCAAAAGGTCTTGATAAATAAATAAAATAAATAAAAAATTCTTTTTTACATGTAAGAATTAACCACATGTCAATCTAACACACAATGTTGCAGTTATGATCAAATATGCATGTTTTCATTTAAAAGTAAAATTTTGGATCATAAAAGGTGTAACATAATCAATAAAAAGAAAACATGGACATAATTCTTTGATAAATTAGGACCAATATTGATAATTCATTTTTAACAACTGGAAATTGAACCAATATTAATCTACCACATCATGTGTCCTGTATAACTAATATTGCATGTTTTCGAATCAAAATTGATATTTTAGTAAAAAACTTATTTAAAAAGAGAAAAACTGATAAAACACACTCATAATTCCTTGATAAATTAGGATAGTGATATATAAATCAGTTTTTATGTTTAACAATTTACTGGGCAGAAATCCTACACATGGTGTAGCCATTATGACTAAAATTGTATGTTTTAATTTAAAAGATACTTTTTATTAAAAATAAAATATCACATTATCTAAAATATAAAAAAAAGTGAGTGTATTATAATGATACTTTATGAAAAATATTGATATATATTTTTTAATTTGTAGGAATTATCCTCATTTAAACCTTATTCACAGGGTATCAATTTCGACAAAATATGATTTTTTTAGTTCAAATTTGTGTTTTAGTTTAAAACCTACATCACAAAATCAAAACCAAAAATAAAAAACTAGAATTATCATGATATATTAATAAAAATAAAAATAAATTATTTTTTATGTATTTGAATTAACCTCCCAAAAATATATAACATAGTGTGTCTAGTATGACTAGATGTAGATATATTTATTTTAATGGGACATTTTATTTGAAAACACACATGACATAATTAAAAATGAGAAAAAAATTTCAAATGTTAATGATAATTTAGTAAAGTTTTGTATAATTCAATTGTGATGTATAGAAATTAACCTCATATCAGTCCTACACATGGTATACTTGGTCTGACTAAAATTCTATATTTACAATTTAAATTTTATATTTTAGTTTTAAATGTATTTTACATTATCAAAATAAGGAACCTGATATTTTATTATCTCGATACATTATAAAAAAAGAACATTAATTAATTTTTTCCATATATGAATTAATAAAACATCAATATACCCCATGATGTAAATTTTATGACTAAAAGTGCATGTTATTATTTAAAACTGAAAGTTTAGTTCAAAACATTTGTCACATACACAACATTAATTATAAATTATCAGATTATCCTAATAATTTATGAAAAATATTGATAAATCATTTTGGATGGGTAATAATTAACCCCACTTCAATATGACAAACATTGTGGCTTATAAAATTGAAAGTGAGTCACATACTCATAATAAATAAAATAAATTTTCAGTGTTATGTTATAGTATAATATGTTTTATTTATATATTATGTTATCCTTTTTATTTATGTATTATATTTTATATTGCATGATAATGTTTATTATTTTTCAATTAATTTATTATATTTATGTTTTATTCATTAATTTATAACATTGTAAATATAAAAATTACTTTTCATTATTAGTACATGCATATATTAATTAAACTAGGGGCGGTGTGTATGTAAAATTGTGTTGCCATCAATCCCAAATTGAAGATGGTCCTCAATATAGTTGAATAAGGGGACTATCATTATTTTATGAGTTAAAAATATTATTTTATTTCAAATTGAAATAATTATTAATCAATTATACATAAAAACTGTATTTATAATGTATTTATAATGTTTTTATTGTATCATTATTTTTAATTAAAATTTATTGTGATGAGAATTTATTTGAATTTATTTTTTTATTTTGTTTTAATGTGATGATCATGTAACAACTGAATATTATTGCTGATGATGTTTTTAAATTATTGGGATATCAGTGATAAATTCTCCAATTTTCTATCAGCATCGGAAACATAAAGTATTTTTCAGTGCTAATAGAACAAAAATCAAGAAATACCATAACTCAATAATAATAGGAAGATACCTATAAATCATGGTTACTTTAGTATTTTCATCCATAGTTTTTTCAAAAATATATCTCTTCATTCATGAGGTTATATTTCCATTTTAATTTTATTTTTTTAGAAATAAAGGACTAAGATGTTCTAAACTCTAGAAGGTTATTTGCATAATTAAAATTAATAAGTAACATACCCATCACAACATCATTATATTCCCATAATCAATAATAGTAGAGAATTATTTTTCAAACTCTTTTTTATTTCAATCTTGTTGATTTCCACCATGAGTAACTAGCTTTAGACACACATTGGTATAATTCACAAATTCTTTTGTATTTAAAAAAACTTATTATTCAATAATAATTATTTTTCAGATTATTTTAATTTAATAAATGTTCCACATATACAAATATTTCACAATGGAAATACTTCCCAAATATTACAATACATTCTCATAAATTAGTTTTACCCCATTTGATCATAATATGGGAACATTGATTTATTATATTCATATTTATTTCATTATTTTTTCCCCAATTCCTACCATATGAACCTCTTCTTTAGTTTGTTGTCATAGAATACTCGATCATTAGAAAACTCAATTTCCACATATTGAGAACACTATGTAATTTTTTCATAACATTTAAATTTTCATGAGGCTGATGCACTTCGGTATCAATGATTTACTACTTATTAAATTAGATTAATTTTACGATAAATATCCTAGATTAGATATAGGGAATACCTTGCTAATAGGGTGAGTATTTCTTCATAGTATACAATATAATCTTCTTTATTTCGTCTTAATTTCAATAATTTATCTTCAATCAAAAGTGAAACCACTATTGGAAAATAATTTTCATTGAAAATATTCTTAAATTCATCCCACTCCAAGGAAACAATATCTTCGCTTTTTATAATTTTCATAACTATTGACAACCATTATTAGAGTTAATAATCATGATGGTAAATATAAAGACTTACCTTATAAGGATATGAACATCACATGACATTAAATATCTTTTATAGGGAATTAAAACATCCTTTATCCCCTATTGGGTCTAAATATTAAATTATTATGGGGGGTTCTATTCACATAAAATTCTCTACTATCATCATCTTCCTCTATGGTAAGTATGGTTTTTATCTATCACGTCTACCAAAACCATTAATATATTTCTTGAAAAAATCTATTACTATTAATAACTATTCTATTACATTCCTAATCATTCCTAGTTTCTAATTTTGAGGGATATCATCCTCAGTGACTCCCAAATTCAGCTTATGTGTTTCATCTTCTATAAAACATTCTGAACATACATATTTTAGATAAATCAACATTGTAATATTCAAATTATATAGAATTTAAGCATGAACATATGTAATTTATTTCTATTGAATTATATGAATATTATCCTGATCTCTACATTAATCTAAAATTTTCATTGGAAATAACTTTATGGATCTGACCTTAATCATTAAATATTCTAGTGTGTTTGAACTAGAATTAACATTAAATTATTCAAAAAGATTTATTAAGGTTAATAATTTTAAATAATTACCCAATAACTCATTCATAATATGTCATGCATTAAAAAGTATACATTTCAACTCAATAACTATTTTCCAAAATCATAAATATTTTAAAAAAGAAATACACTTTCTATTCATTATACATCATCTCAATTTTAATCATTCCACTTTTCTTATCCTTAATCATCCTTATAACATGGTTATATGAGTTTTAAATAGATGATATGAGCAAAAACAATAGTATTAATATATATAAAAAGAAGAAAGAAACTGGTTAGTCACTTTAAAAACTATTAAGTTATAAAAAAATTTCAAGAACACGATTTTTACCCAAAATTAGAAAAATAACGTATTTTAAAAATATTCAATTAAATACCTTTTCAAATAGAAAAATATTATAGAGAATAATATTGTAGGATCTTTGGTACATTATTTTTATATAACTCTTACACAACCCTTATTTATTGAAATAACCATATGATCAACTTCCAATATTTAACAATGCATTAGAGCACTATCTAAGAGCACCCATTGTATATGTTATAATTGAATTACCAATTAATACAAAGTTATATCAAGATAAACCATTATAAAATAGATTGAAGGACCATATTCATAATAATACATTTTAATCTTTCACCATTTCATCATTAAACTCTAGATGAACTCTTTTTAACCCATATGGCAAGCACTTTCCAATATCAAAACACATTTATTTATAAATTCATAATTTCCAATATCAAAATATATTGAAAAAATGGATAGATTATTATTTTTGAATAAGATAGTAAATCCTATAATGGACTCAAATAATAAAATAATGATTATGGTGGCAGGAAAAGTCTCTGTTTCCATTTACGTTAAAATAGAAAATTCCATTTTCATTTTATAAAAAAATTCAATACATTTTATTAAATTAATACTTCTTAAAACCATTAAAATAATAGGAAAAAGGGAGGTAAAATGTCATTCACAAACTCAAAAATTTTCATATAAATTCATTAATTAATTTTTTTAGTAAAAAATATAGACATGGAAGAAAATTATTTTGAATGGAATCATTTAAAGGATTTTTTTTTAAAAATAATTTCCCTTTTCTCAAGTCTGACTCATCATGTATGCATGTCATCTTCCTAAAAAATGAACTTATCTTAATTATATACTTTCTTAAAAACCCTTTAAAGGATTTGTATTCAATTTTTTCTATCTCTTTTGAGGATATATATATTAACATAATCATTTATTTTTTATGTTGTACGATTTGATGTTATTTGGTTTATATGTCCAAAGTGACATTGGTAGGTTGAATGTTATTAATGAGGTCATTATTCCACTATATCTAAAATAATAATCATAAACTATTTATCATTTTTATACATAAATTATAATTTTTAAACCAATCATGATATTTTATTATGAAAAATTAACTATGATACTATCATGGAGATGAAGTGCCATATGTTTAGAAGAGTATCATTCCCATTTTTCCATGATAACTATGTAATTAAAGTACTTTTATAGCTTTATAAATTGATTATATTATCTTCAACACCATATTTTTTATTAAATAAACTTATTTATATATAATCCATGTGATGTGATGATAATAATAAAATCACATAACTTTGTAGAGGTAGTAGTCCACACGTACGCATGAACATCATTATCATTTCTAGATGAATTGAATGGTAGAGTATACGACATATTATCATATCAGAGTGATATATATTTCATCAATAATATATATATATATATATTAAATAATCATATCTATCTGTGAGAGATGTAAATGGAAAATAATGTACATTAGTTTGTGAGGCAGTAGTCTTCCTTACATACAAACAATTTTTTCATTCACCATTTGATCGAAGTGGATCTGGATATGGGATTCACTATAAATATAATAAAATATCATTATTTTGAGTATTTTTATTATCACATTATCATTTTTAAAGAATAAATTATTTTGGTAGAAGAAGAAATAATTCTAAAAAATTTGGTTAAACGCTATACCACTTCTTTGGAAGACCTCATTTTCTTCCCACCTTAAGCACTGTAATGTTTTTCATGTGGCCAAACTAACACTTATATGATTTGAGTATGGATTATTGAAGGGTATTTGGGATGAAAATGGTCATACCAAGAGTTCTCTAGTTCTGATGAAATGGTGAAAGGAGGAGGTCTTTTAAAAAGATGGGAGGGGAACTCTTGAAATTTTATAAAATATTAAATTAATATAAATGAATTTTCAAATAAAAGTGGACTCAAAATGATTTAATCAAAGAATATGTTGGTTATGTGATTAAATAGATCTATAAAATTAAATTTCATTATGTTTGGAATATGTTTGAATACTTATCCTTTGGTTTTATCTTCTCATTTATCCATTTTAAACTTATCGTTATATTAAGGTTTCTTACTCATTGAGGGTCGAGATAGAAACTATAAATGGAAGAGTCCCATAAAAGGAATTTGGTAGATATTTTTTTACCATATACTAATATTTTTAATAATTTTATATCTTCTAATAAAATATTATTTAACATAAATATCATTAATATGAAATTTTAGAACTATTCTATACTTTTTATATAATTTAAAAACCATGAAATAAAAATAAATAAAATCTTTTAATATATCCATTATATTTCATGTTTCTCAATAATATTATTTATCCTATTAACTATTTCAAATTATTTTACTTCTAATATTTTTAATATCATTTACTTGATTTTTTTATTAATTAGATAATTATTGGGATTGCATTGTGTAAGAATTTAAGGTTATTATTTATTCACTAAATGTTAAAAATAAATTATCATAATTAATATACATCATTTATCTTTCTGATGAATAATTATATCAAGAAATTTATTTTATTTTTTAGATTCTTAAAAATATAATAGTTATTTAAAATAAGAGTGTTTCATTTTTATAAATTTTTCATTACATAAAATTTTATAAGAAAACATGATCTCTTCTAAATAGAAACATAAAGCAATATATTTGTCCTTTGTATGATAATGGAAAATATATACTCATTATATAATATTTACAAAAATTTTAGGGTAAATTTTGTGCCCTTATCATTAATTTTACTTAAGTTAACTAAATTACCATATTAATATAGTAATAAAATCTACTAAGGATTCTATTCATACTGAAAAAAATAAAAGGGTCCTATTAAAAAATTTAAAACTCATAATTCAAAATTCTTAATATATATGATCATTCATTTTGATGGATCAAAAATTTGTTACAGAATTTGAATTTTCATTATTGGATGACTGGAATGATGACTTTAGTGTTGGAATGAGGTTTTGAGAGATAGAATGTATTATTTGGGATTTTTGAGATGAGGGATGATGGCTAAGAGATTTGTTATGTATTTTGATGAGTCTTGGATGTAAAGACCCAAAAGTTACTTATATATTATTAAATTATTTGGGATTATTATGAGACTGTGATAATTTACGGCTCATGATTCCGAGTCCCGGTTTGCTTAGAATGAATTTATGAACTATTTTTAAGTTACGTTTAATAAACGCATGTGATATCTTCTAAAATTTTAACCTGTTCTTGGAATTAAAATCCAAAAGCACTGTTGATTACACATCTTTGGGATATTCTTAAGGGAATATTCACTTCAACCACATTAGGTCGGGAGAAAAAGTTAGTTTGTGGACTTTTTAAAGAAAAGTAAATTAACACGTACTTGTTATTTAATTTTCTTTTTCTCTAACAAATGAGCGGTAGTGGCAGGACTACTGACCTGTCAATCCATTTATTGTCTTAACTCATCAACAACATATCCCCACCATTGCGAATTAAAATAGGATCATTAATTAATTTAATGAGCCTCATTAATTCCTCATGTGTTACTCACCTTTCCCCCTCCAATCTAAATAGAGCTCTGGGTGGGGTTTTGGAACGACTTCTTCAAGTAAAAAAATATGGAGAAGTCATGTGGAAACATCCACCAATGGAGGTTAAATTCCTGGGTGGGAATGATCTGGGAGCAATGAATGCTGACGACTCCATATAACATGGGCGCTCCTCCAACCGCAACCGCGGAACCCCTAATAGATCAGGTGGTAGGGGTTTTTGTTTTTGATATTGTAATATTCCTCCTTCCTCATTCATGATTTATAAGAGGAATATGGATCAACCAACCAACGAGTTGATACACAGATCATTCTTTAAACATGGGAGTTTGATGTGGGGTTCCATGCCTTTAGTTATTTCTAAATTATCCGATTGTTGCAAACACCCTTGTTAAAACGCTAATGTGGAGGGCATGAGCCAACCCGAACAAGGCCCAGAACCTCCGTTAATAATTTTGTTCTTGTGATTCCCATGTGCTACCAGGAAATGTGACCGAAAAAAATAGATAGGGTTCATGAAGTGGAAACGGTGACCCGAGAGTCTCATAAGTGAAGACGAAACCAAGAATGGACCACCGAAGCACGTTCGGTGGCTCATGGAATGAATCCCCAGTGCGCTATGATGACGGTGGCTGGAGGAGGTCTGTAAAAATAGGCCAAAGGTAGAGTGAAGGTGGCGCATCGTCATGCATCATGGTTGCTATAGGTGGCCAGCCTTAGTCGGCCAGAAGGCCACGACAAGAGGGGGCGACATGGCCATGCACCGCAACACATCACTTGGAGAATGCTCAACCACCAAGACGACTGCTCAGCCACCACGATGACTGTTGAATGTGGTAGGGTAGCACCACACCAGCCAGATGAAGCAGTCCCACATCAACAGGTCCAGTTGTAGACACGGTCCAACTTCAGGTGGACCAAGCTGAGTGAGGGCTGGCCGAACTGGCTGGACCCCCAACCGGGTCGGTCGCAGGCCGACCAAACGTGCTGGAACTGCCCAGCAGGTCGGGCCAGACCTGCAGCCCAGCGGGCATGTGCGGGTGGGCTGAGCCCCACCCGGCGGGCTGGGCCAACAGCGACCTAGGCATGAAAACCATCCAGACTGACCCCAATGTGTCAAACCTAGTGAAATGGGGTGAAATTTAATGAGCCAGACTCGAGTGGGGTCAGTTAGACCCTGGGACCTGTTTCATTGGGCCGACCCAACTGAGTCAGACAGTGACCAACCCCAACCAGACCCTGAATAAAAAAATGCCCATAACTGGCAACTGGGTGTCTGTTTGACACCCCTTCAGTGGATTTGGGACCCCTTTTGGGAAGTGGTCCCCTTGGCATATTTCGGCAGGCCCAACCAAACTAGGTCAGACCGAGGTGTGATCACCCCTGTTTCAAGGAAAGGGGTGTAACTAACAGACCAATCATCTGATCGATGTATTATATGTGAAATAAATATAATAAATACAAGGTGGTCCTTCGGAGATACACTATGTGAGTTTTGACAGAGTTTTATGTGTGACTTGGGTTGGATTAGACATGAATCCAACTGTTCCCTTTTTAAAAAAGTTCACATATCTCACAGACCGGGCGTCTGATCGATGCGTCGTCTATCATGTTGGGACCCCTATGATGCGGAGGTCCCTTTGGTATGATTTTTTTGTGGGACTCCATAGAAGATGAAATATGACAGATGTATTGAGGAGAAGGGTCTTCCGGAGAATAGTCGTGCTTCGTGCGGGAATCCATTGGTTGGTTGTGACCTGAAGAAGAAGAGCGACCAATACAGTTCAGAATCAGAAACTCCATAGCGGAATGATTTAGTTGTACGACTAATAATCCCTATCTATATACAGGAAACTAATACAGGTCAGCACCAGTGACCAATATGGGTCATAACCAGCTACCAATACAGGTCATCACTAGCAACCTATATGGGACAACATCTAGCGACCAGTAAGGTTCAGAATACATTGAAATATAAGGGTCAGCAGTCGAGTTTCTACTGATTGGATGATCAGGCTTTATTGCTAGTCCTCACTATCCTAGTAACCTTGAAGTTATACTGTTAGATTGAGCTATCTCTTTTTCCTTGTGCTTCATGATTTATATCATGCTTGTGATACTACCTATATGGTATTTATTGTGATGTTTTCCATTGTGGATTACTGAGAGACCCTCTGGGGTCTCAGTGTCCCCTACTGAGTTGCTATACTCACCCATACAGGGGCTCTGCCTGCATGTGTGTGTCTGGTGCAAACTAATGATACTCTAAATCAAACCTTGGAGGTTCGAGACTTGGTTGATCTTTGCGAGACTAGAGCCATAGATATCATTTTCTTTGAATTTAGACTTATAGCTACTACCCTCCAAGTAGTGCTCTAGAGATGATGTGACATCTGTTTAATTTCTTTTTACTTTCTTGGGCTTCTATTCCATTCCACTATTTTCAGTTTAGAGTGGTACATGTGGTTGTACATTACTCTCATGGTAATTCCTTACTTTTGTGGGATATTTACTTCCTTTTACTCATTTGAGTGTATACATATATCTAAGTCAATGCCTTCCCTATTTGGGAAAAGGATTCAGCTGATAGTCACCAAAACCTGGCCTATAGTAGGTGGGCTTGGGGTAGTCATGCCTGGACCCGTGGAATGGTTCGTGACAAAGTGGTACCAGAGGGAGGTCAGTTCTACCATAATAACTAAGAGTCTAAATTTAATGAGTCAATGGTGTAAAGTGTATTGAGTTCAGTATTCAGAACATGGAGTCTAGTGTTGTTGTGGCAGTTGACATACCCACACTCCAGGATCATGAATTCTTTTTTCTGACTCAGTACATGAAAAAACCGGTTCCTAGTATTTTTAAATGTTTTCTTGATCTTTCTTGAGTAAGCTCACAAGGTGTAACTTATTTACCATTTAATATCGATTTCTTATAGGATGCCTCCGCAAATATAACAAGTTAGGATTTCGATTAGAGATTGTGACAGTGGCCTACTAACAGGCGAGGTGTGGGTATAGGGACCGATCATTGTGATGACACCTAGAACCACCACCACCTGTTGAGAAGCATATGCTACTGGTGGATCATGCACGCCAGTTCCATGCATTGAATGAGTTCTGGAGAAAAATTCCTTCGAGTTTTCACGGTGAGATTAATCCCCAGGGAGCAGAGGACTGGATTGAGGAGGTTTCGAGGGTCTTTTTCTTAGTAGAGACACCTGCTGGATAGATTGAGATCTTTGCCGTTAGCCTTTTTAGGTCTTGATAGGACGATGGTGGAGCTTGACTCTATAGGTTATTGAGGATACAATCCTCACTTTGAGGGAATTTTAGAGAATTTACCAGGTGGAGTTCATGCTAGCGACACTACACTCGATGCGGATTCTGGAGAAGCTGCATCTGTAGCAAGGTAGTCATACTGTGGATTATTACTTGACGAGATTTACTGACCTCTCTAGACACTGCACTTACATGGTATTGGACCCTCAACTCAGGGATCATATATTTATGAAGAGCCTTTAAGGAGATATCAGAGCTATGATTTTTTTCTCTAAGCATCCTGATGTAGGCTGGGTTTCTAGAGAGAGATTTACTGATGGAGATATTTTTTGCCAAGTAGGCACTGACAGTGAGATCCCCAACCTAACAGTAGTTAGAATAATCAGCTGTAGCTAGTAGTAGGAAGACGACGTCGGAACCCAAGTAGGATAGAGCTTCCGGAGGGAGACCCCAGGACACATGGTTAGAGGTGAGAGGTTCAAGAGGTCCGGGAGCCACCAGTGAGGCCTGATTTCTTTTTCCTATGGGGGATAGGGTGACTAAGATCATAACTATCTGAATACATGTGTGGATGATCGGATGATGGTGGAGGGGATAAAGAGGCAGCAACAGTGGTAGGATCATGAACGTCTGCCTGGTGGCAGACGAGACATGGGAGCATGACGTGCAGGGGGAGGTGGTCAGGTTCTCCAGGTACCACCACCACCACCCAAGGGCGCTCCACAATGAGCTCCGTGAGTAGGTGGAAAAGGATATTACCAACTACATAAAGTAAGGGACAATGATCTTGAAGACCCTAAGATGATACGAGGTATGATATGTGTTTTCACTACTTTAGTAGTAGTGATTATTGGAACAGGTGGTAGTTATTCTTTCCTTGGCGCGGACTTAGTTTGGGACTCTAAGATTACATTTTAGCTTTTAGCTCAAACTTTTTTTGATACTCTTATGGAAGGAGAATCAGGTGTCACGCACCGGAGCTGATAATGTGGTCTTATACTCATTGGAGAGAGTTTTAGATGGCATCTTTTAGTAGCAGCGTTGAAGCCCTGCGACATCATTCTAGGCATGGAATAACTATCAGATGTTCATGCACAGATTTACTGCTTGATAGGTACAATGCGATGTACGCGTAGAGATGGAGTCCAGTTTTCCATTATTGGTGATAGTGAAAACAGAGCAGTATGAGATGGACTTGAATTCAGGAGGGTGTAGCCGATTACATATCAGTTGTCTTACATGACATTCGACATTGTGGATAAAGTGAGTCAACAATTCCCAACGGTGGTGGATGAGTATGCAGATGTCTTTCAAGAATATGACGCAGGACTACCTCCTCATAGAGAGGTATACCTTGATATTTACATGTACCAAAGAACATCCCTGATTTCTACATCGTCATATTGGATGGCCCCTGTGGTGCTCCAAGAGATGAGGGTACAATTGGAGGACTTACAAAGGAATGGATTTGTAAGGCCCTATGTTTCTCTATGGTCATCTCTAGTGTTGTTTTCCAAGAAAGTAGATAGAAATTTCAGGCTATGTGTGGACTTCTAATACATATTCCAGTTGATTATGAAGAAGAAGTATCCTATGATGTGGATTTAATATCAGTTTGATTATTTGAATGGAATGAAGTGGTTATCGATGATATACCTCAGATCAAGATATAACCAAATTCGTGTGTGGGATGAGGACATCTTGAATATGAACTTTATATGTTGGTGTGAACATTACTAATACCTAGTGATATAGTTCATCATGTCTAAGACCCCTGCAGTGTTCATGGGTCTTGTGAATAGGATTATATAGCCATGCTTAGACCAGTTTGTAATGGTCATCATCGACGAAATCATGGTTTACTCAGCATATGAGTTGGAGAACGTTGTACACTGGAGGATAGTTCTGGACACACTCCGGGAGAACCAATTATATGGGAATCTCTCAAAGTGATATTTATGGATATAGAATTTCCACTTATTGGGAAATTTAATCTCATAGGCTAGAGTTGCATTGGATCCACTGAAGATCGAGGCTGTACTTTCTTGGGAGCCACCTAGGAGTGTTACTGATGTGCGGAGCTCCCATGGATTAACAGGATACTATCCGAGATTCATACACAATTTATCCATAGTATTAGAACCTATGACTGCCTTGATGAAGAAGGGTATGCCATTTCTTTGGTTGGAGGCATGAAAACATTTCATTCAATAGATGAGGAAGATATTGACCAGCGCTCCCATCCTAAGGTTTCCAAAGGAGGGAACTGGTTTATTTTAATGCATCAGGGACCAGACTCAGTTACGTTCTGATGTAGGGTGATGAAATGATTGCTAATGTATGATGAAAGGTGAGGCCTCATGAGCAGAATTATGTAACTCAGGAATTGGAGTGGGAAGCATTATTCTTCGCACTGAAGATGTGGTTACACTACTTGATGGCCGAGTAGTTCATTGTTTACTCAGACCACAAGAGACTTAGATATATATTTACATAGAATGATCTAAATCTGATACAACAATGTTGGCAAGAGTTCCTCAAGTAATATGACATTGAGATAGTCTATTATCATATGAAGGGGAATGTAGAGGTAGATGAACTTAGTCAGAGATTGAGTTTGAAACTATTGAACATGTCTTCAGAGCAGTTATCCTTGCTTCAGATATCATATATGGATATATATAAGACAGTCTTCCTCCAGTCGATGGTAGTTTCCCCTCTGATCCATCATCAAGTCATGGAGGCGCAACTCAGAGATAGTATCTTCGAGACTAAACATTCTCATATATTCTCAATCAATGCACTTGATGGATATTCTGAAGGTGGGTATCATGCTATTATTTTTAGAGGACACACAGTTGTACCAGTGGAACTATGAGAGGAGGTTCTAAGGTAGTTTCATACACCTCCCTTGGAAGTACATCAAGGCAAGATGACAATGTATTAGGACCTCCAAAATTAGTACTGGTGTCCGGGGATGAATAAATTTGTGGCAGAGTTTGTTTCTAGATTCATCACTTTCAAGCAAGTGATGGATGAGTACCAGGTACTAGAAAGATTGACACAACCCCTCCAGATACTACAGTGGAAGTGGGAAGGGATATTGATGGGATTCATAATGGGGATACCATGTACATCAAGAAGGAACATTACAATCTATGTGAGCATGGTCCGACTACCCAAGTCGGACCACTTCCTTGCTATTCGAGATAAGGGTTTGATAGAGAGTTGGGATGTATCTACATTCAATAGATCATTCCACTTCACAGGGAACCTTCTTTGATAGTCTCAGACATTAATGCACGCTTCACATCTCATTTTTTGGAATAGATTGTAGGTGGCTTTTGGGAATCATCATCGATTGAGGGCATCTTTTCACCCATATAAAGATGGTCTTACTGAGCTGACTATACAGACCATGGATGACTTGCTTTGTGCATGTGTCCTAGATCATGGTCATAGTTGAGGGGACCACCTACTCTTGGTGGAGTTCATGTATATCAATATCAATCACTCCACCATTATTATGTCCCCATTTGAGGCATTGTCCAAATAACCGTGTAGATTACCCTTCTACTGGATGGATGTAGGAGAGACAACATATGTGGGCCCAGAGATGGTACAGTCTTCCACAAAAAAGGTGTAGCTAATTAGAGATCAGATGATGGCATCACAAAGCCAAAAAATGTCCTATGATGATAGGCGACAGAGACCACTGAAGTTCTAGGAAGGGGACTACATAATCTTGAGAGTATCCCCTCGACGAGGACAATAGATATTTGTTAAAGGCATCAATCTCTCACTGAGGATTATTGAGCCATTACTTATACTTCAGAGGATTGGAAAGGTGAAGTACCGCTTGGAATTGCCACTACAGTTAGAGAGGGTGCACGACATCTTCCATGTATCCAAACTGAGGAGATATGTGCATGACCCATCTAACGTCATCAACCACGGATAGCTAGAGATTGATGATGTGGCGATGTTTTTCAAGTTCCTGGTGTATATAGAGGATCGAAAGGATTGGGTCCTTTATGGGCAGTCGATTCCTCTGTTGCGAGTTAGTTGGAAGCATGAGAATCACTATGAGAGAACATGGGAGCTAGACGATCAGATGCACGATCAATACCTTGATTTTTCCCCTTATTTTTTATAGCATTAAGGGATGAAAATCCATAAGGTGGGGAGAATGTAATGACCCAAAAATTCCATTTAATTTTTTTAAAATTAATTATGTTTATTACGAGACTGTGAAAATTTACAGTTTATGACTACAAGTCCATGTGTGATTATAATGAATTTCAGATCATTTTAAAGGTACGTTTAGTAAATGTACAAGAAACATTTTATAACATTTGAACCGATGCTCAGAATTGAAATCATGAAGAACCATTGAATCTGTATCACCAGGATTCGCATAAGAGAAGCTTCACTTCCACCATAGTACTTCAAGAGAAAAATGTAGTTTTTGGAATTTTTATAGAAAAGTAAAATAACCTGTAATTTTTATTTTCTTTTCTTTTTCTCCTATGGTTGAGCGGTGGTGGATGGACTTGTGACTTATAATTCCATTTAGTGGATTGACCCATCAACTGCATGACTCCCCCATTTTGACTTAAAAGAGGTTAATTAATTAATTTCATGAACCTCATTAATTCCTCATGTGTTCCTCACCTTTCCCCCTCTTATTTAAATAGTGCTCAGGGTGAGGTTTTGGAACAACTTCTTCATGTGAGGAAACTCTGGCGAAGTCCTGCATTAACATCCACCAACAAAGGAAGAAAGCTCAGGCAACAACGATCCGAGATCGATGAATGTCGATGACTCCATCCAAAGTGGATGCTCATCCTGAAGCAACTACGAAACCTCCAACAGATAACGTGTTAGGGTTTTTTTTGATTTTGTAATATTCCACCTTCCCCGTTTCTGATTTATAAGAAGTACGCGGATCAACCGACCAACAGGTTGATTTGTGTTTCATTATTTAAACATGGGAGGTATATGTGTGGTTTCAAGCTGAGAGTTATTTTTAAATTCACTGATTATTGAAAACACCCTTGTTAAAACTCTAATACGGAGGGCTTGGGAAATCCCGAACAAGCCCTAGACCCTCTATTGAAATTGGTGTCCTTGTGTTTCCATTGTGCAGCCAGGAAATGGGATGGAAAGGAAGAGATAGTGGTCATGTAGTGGCATCGGTGACCCGAGAGGCTCGTAGACAAAGACAGAACCAAGAATGGACCACTGGAGCACGTCCGGTGGCCCCTGGAAAGAACCTCCATCACGCCACACTGGAGGCGACCATCAATGTCTAGTAGAGTCCCGCAACAACTGGTCTTGGGTAGTGGGATGGTGGGGGCCGGCCCGAGATGGTCGCGTGGGAGAAGGGAGACACCCGTAGGCTCCGCCAATAGTAGTATCTGTGGCCAGTGGGTCGTGACAGGATGGGGCGGCGTGGCTCCATGCTGCGCTGCATTGGCTTGAGACCAGTCAGCCACCTTGCCAATTATTTCCCGCGGTGGGGTAGCACCTGATCGGCTGGATGAAATGGCCTTGTGTGCACGGGGATAGATGGAGACACGGTATGACTTCAGGAAGATCAGGGTGGACGCGGGCCTGAAAAATGGGTCTGACCCACCCATAATGGTAGACGGCGGCTGGCGGAATGGGCTGGACCCGCCCTGCGGGCCGAGCCAGACCTGCGGCCTAGCGGGCCACCGCGGGTGTACCGATCCCCTCCTGGCGGGTCTAGCCAACCCCGGCCTGGGACCACAAACTAGTTGAGGTGAACCCAATGGGTTAGACCCCTTGATCCATTCCAATCCTTAACGGTCCGGAACTAGGTGGGGCAAGGTAGACCCCGGGACCCGTTGCGTTGAGCCGGCCTGACTGAGTCGGACCGGGCCTAGACTCAACCGGGCACCGAATAAAAAAACGCATGTAACTGACGAACCAGGTTTCTGTTTTACATTCCTTTAGGGGCATTAGGATACCTTTTTGGAAGCATACCACTTGGCATATTCTGGCGGGCCCAACCGAGTTGGGCCAAACCGAGGTGCGATCACACCCGTTTCACGGAAAGGGGTGTAACTAACAAACCAGATGCCTGGTCGATGCGCCGTTTGTGGCACAACATCTCTTTTGAAAATTACTTCCATTGAAGATACAATATGTGAGTTTTGAGGTAGTTTTATGTGCAACATGTTTTGGTTCAGACTTGAATCTAACCGGGCCCTTTTTACAAAAGTTATCATATCTCAATGACCAGGCATCCGATCGACACTTCGTCTGTCACGTTGGGACACCTATGACGGGGATTTCCCTTGGGTATGATTTTTTCAAGACTTAGTACCGGTTTAAATATGACCAATGTCTTGAGAAGTTGTGTGTTTTGGATGTTAGGCATGCTTTGTGTGGGAATCCTGTGGCTGGCTGTGACTTGAAGAAGAAGAGAGACACATACTGGTCAGCATCAGAATCACCATAGTGGGATGATCTAGATGTATGACTAATAATCCCTACCTTTGTACCAGTGAAGAGTATAGGTCATCCCTATTGAAAAATATGGGTTATAACCAGCGAACAATATGGTTCAACATCATCGAATAATACAAGTCACCGCCAGCGACCAATATGGGTCAGCATCTAGTGACCAATACGGGTCATCATAAAGTGACCTATATGGTTCAGTGGTAGTGTTACTATGGATAGAATGATCTACCATTATGATTAGTCATCCCTATCCTGATAACCTTTATGTTATACAGTTAGACTTTGATATCCCTTTTTCTTTGTGCATCATGATTTAGATCATGCTTGTGATGTTATATTTATGGGATTTCGTGTGATTCTTTACTATGTGGATTATTGAGAGGCCATAAGAGTATCATGGTCCACTATTGAGTTGTTATACTCACCCATGCATGGGCTCCGACCTTACGTGTGTGTGTAGTGCATAATAATGATGCACCAAGGAAGACCATAGAGGTTTGGGACTTGGTGGGGTTTGGTGAGACGGTAGAAGTCAAGATTCTCTTATTCGATATCATATTTACATCTACTACCCTCCAGGTAGAGCATCAAGGAAGATGCGATAACTGTTTACTTTCTTTTCAGTTTCTTGGGCTTGTATTCCAGACCACTATTTTCAGTTTACATTTGTACTTGTGGTTGTACTTTACTCTCGTGCTTATACTTTACATTTGTTAGTTTTTTAATTTTGTTACCCCTTTTGAGTGTGTAATGATATCTAAAGAAATGACTTCCCTCTTTGGGAAAAACCTTCAGGTGCTTTTCACATACCCCTTTTCTATGGATGGAAGGCTTGGGGTAGTCACATACGGCCCCATTGGATGGGTCATGACATTAGTG
Source organism: Viscum album (assembly GCA_963277665.1). Taxonomy (NCBI): domain Eukaryota; kingdom Viridiplantae; phylum Streptophyta; class Magnoliopsida; order Santalales; family Viscaceae; genus Viscum; species Viscum album. Next base: position 30,846,821 of record OY728162.1, on the reverse strand, counting down.
GATTTAGGTTTTGTTTCTAGAGTATTGGAGTTTACTATCTAGGATTCACAGGCTGGCGTGCGTGATTTAAGAGAAACCATGCAACACCTTAATGCTCAAATTGGTTTTTATTTCCTTTGGAACTATAAATGATTGAGTTGAGTACTTAACAGAAGGTAATGGAAAAACCATTCATGGTCCGAGGGGAAACCGTGTGTGGTTGAGGATTGTTATTAGTGTGGCACACAAGCTTCCAACATCTATAGAAAAACTATGAAACTTTTTGTAGAAGTTATATAGTGTTGATAGGATGGTTTTTACACTATTTTTTAAACTATGTGTACTGAACTTGTGAGGAATAGATTTTTTATCGTAGGTTTGTGCATTGTTTCCATGTATTTTGCCCAACTATGCGGCCAAACAGTGAAAGTAGATTGTCCTTTAACAGATCCAACCACTTGGCTGGTGCACTGTTTGGAAAAGCATGAATACCAATAGTGTAACTGCATAAAATATAATTTAAATAATTCAATTACCATTTTCCCTCTTGATTTTATATTTATTTTCCCCCTTTATCTCACTCGTGTATGTATGTACCAGTGAAGGGTTCTCCTCCATTCTTCCTTTTCCTAAGCCTCAATAATAGGTTTATCATGGAGATTCTTCAGCATTCTGAGCAAAGATCAAACCTCTAGTCTAGTTTTTTCTTACTTATATCCCTTCTTTAAAATTTTGGAGTTCTATGGTTTAGGGATTATAGTTAATTAAAATATTTAGTAGTCCAGTATTCTTTTTCTCCTTGGATTTTGGTTGGATTGCAAAAGAAGATGACATAGTATGGATTAGACATGTCATTGCATTCATGAAGTTATGTGATTGTTTTGATTTTTATTAGGTTTTCCAATGAATTAATTTAATTTATTTCCAAATTAGTATTGTACCTAAGGGATTTTTCCTAGAATGTAGTTGGGGTTATACCACATTTCATTGGTGATTTGTTGGATTAATCTTCGGTTAATCATGAGAAAACTATTAGTTTTTGGCATTATTCCATGTTTGGTGTTGTTCATTTAATTATTAGAGTTGTTATAGTTAATTAATTGGTTCTTTTTGATATAAGACAAAATCTTCGGTGACCGGTGTAAAATTATTTGGGTGGTGAGGGGTTAGGATGATTGTTGTATGTGCCTTGGAAATGACATAATAATTTTGAAATGATTTTGGAAGGCTTTGTTGAGGATCTAGGTGGTCTATGAGATTTACCAATAGTTTTGTTAATTTATTTTTAGGTGCATGTATTCTGAACCATAATTCCATGTGTTGGGATCTATCTTTCCTATCATAAGTAATTTTTTTGTCATTTTATTAACACCATAGACTTTTCATTGTTCATGTTGGGTCAATGGGTGCCCATAAACCAAACCTACGTTCACCCATGGGGTTATTCATTTCATGAAAATGTTTAAGTATAGTTGTAAAAAGTTGTCTTGGAATGATTTTATGTGAAATTATTTCATTCAAATTCGTATGTGGATTATTAAATAGAAATAAATTGGTTCATTAGACATTTACCCAATATCTAGAGTCAAAGGGGGAAAGCTATGTTTTGAAATGATCCATGTTTTCAAATTATACCCATTTTAAATGAATTATTGACCTTCATCTGGTTTCTAAAAGAGGATTTAAATAGAATTCAAATATTGATTTCAAATGGAATGTGGTGAACTCTTCAGAGAAATTTTCTTGTGTAAACTTTAAAATGGTTTTAATTGAATGTTTATTCCTGGGAACCTGTTTCGTTTTCAAGGAGAAATAACTATGTTTTAAAAGAAATATGTCTAAATGTTTAATGATGGTGATTGGTTTAGTTATTTTTGGATTTTGAAAACTATTTGTTTTTATTTAGGCATGCTTTCATTTGAAGATACATAAGGATCGTAGTAAGTGTTTATGGTTTAAAAATGGTTGTTGTTTTTTTCTTGAATTTTTTTCGTAGACATGATGTTTAGCATTGTATTTAAGAAATAATGAAATAGTTTGAGGGATGGAATGATTATTTTGGAAATGTAAGACTACTACAGATAAGGTGTAAGACCAATGATCTAGACACTGATAGTATGAGTCATGGGTAATTTTCGAGACTAATTCTCTTGGTGACAATTGTACACAACGTGGAAAAGGACATGGGATTGATCGTCCTCTTTGTTTGGGTCTAGACTAATTCTCTAGGAACTACTGATGTTATGTATAGATGGATGATGGTATGAGTTTTTTGGAACAATTGTTATATTTTGTAATTGATTTTATAGACCATATGTTAAGTATCAGTACTAATAGTTTAGTATATCGTTTGATACTTGATGGAGGTTCCATCCATGTCTGATATTGATATTGATATTAGTTTTAAATTCCAGATTAACATTATAGTAAATGATGAATATAGTATAATATATAGGTATTGTGGTTTCAAGCATTATACAAACATGAGTAGAATGAAAATATAAAACCCCACCATGACATTCATAGTATGTTCCTCCTATATTATACTCTAGATTAATTGTTTAGTTTATTTCATGTTTATTTGGTCTATGTGTAATCTTAGAGCTCTTGAGATAGTGGGTAAGATATGAAAATTCATATTCCTTGGCTGTATATACTTTCTATAATGTTTGTTTATTCCATTGTTTGTCTACCTACAATATTTTTCTGACTAGTATTTTCATTAAACACTTATGGAGGTGGCCTAATATATTTTACTCACTTCATTCTTAGGCCTCCAATGCACTTGGGTACGTTTACATCTCTCACATTTTTTCCATGCATAGGTTTGGGGTTGAGGCCCCTATTGAGTATTGTTTAGTAAAGCTGGATTTCTCTATTTGTATCAGATGTCTAGATGGGGTTGGCTTAGTGATTTAGTGAATTAATTATGTAGTTCCATTATTTTGGAACATCCCAAGTGTTCATTTGGTAGTATGTTTTGAGTGGTCATTTGGTCCTTCATTATGTTTCATCTTATTATATCTTGTTCAAGTTTATTTATTCTTTCCATACACTCTAATATGTTTTATATTTAGTTATTTAATTATGGTTGTGCACTAAGATATGGTATGTATAGTATCCTCATAGTTCTATATTAGAACACTACTCATATTAGGTATTATATGGTATATAAGAAGGGGTTATTAATGTCATGTGGTGAACCATCTTGCTACACAAGTTTAGCGGATCCTTACCATGTACATTACAATGTTTCATATGAGGTGTTTAATTTCTTGTTATTTTACTATTTCGAGTTTGGTGGGCTACATATATAGAAATTGATGGACCTTGAGATGGATAATAGGATGGTGCTTCTTGAAAAACTGTTACGTTAGAAATTCAAGGATACCATAGACTGGGATTGATGTTCTAGATTTCTAATTACATGGTTTTACATGATTTTCACTTCATATGGTGAAAATGGTGTTCATATTTTATTTCATATGATAGAATTTGGGTTCTTGGAATGTTGGGAAGAAGAAATTTATTTGGTTTTGAACCATGACCTATAAGGGGAAGAGGCATATCATGAATCATGTTAGGATTGTAGGATACACATTTTATAGTACTTTTGGTTTGGGATTTTATGTGTTCCAATTTCTGGTAGGTTCTGTGGAACTATGGTAAGACACTCGATTATGGGGATTCCAATGTGGTCCTCATTTATGGTTATTGCAGTGACACTAGTGGGATAGTATACAATAATTATTGGATAATTTTAGACCTTTTTAGTGATTTTTTTGACATTAATAATATTTTTTGGTCTTATAGGGTGTGTTCTGAAGATTAGCTGGCCAGAGAGGATATAAAACCTTGTTTTTGATTTTTTGTTAGTATATGACACCTTTACTGTGTGAAACCATAAAATATGTTGTTTGTACTTGCTGATGTCATGTCATAATGATAAAGGTTCATGTTGAGTCCCCATGTGTTTTGACCTACTATTAATTAGAAAACACCTTTAGTGGTTAGATCTTGTGACCATTTTATGTTACTCCAATATTGGAAGTTGTATCATGTCTCTCTCAAGGGTGACCTATGAGAGAGGTCTTACATGATATGAATGATTTTGGTTGTGTGAGGAATGGACATATGTTTTTGACATATGAAAATAGATCATTAATGGTTCTGCCTAGTATAGGGGTTTAAAAATAAGTATTATTTTTTTAATAAGAATCAGACGATTGTTAGTTGTTTATCCTTATGGTTGGATTCTAGGGGGGTGGGCTTTTGGATTCCTAGAAAATTTAATGGATGTGAAATTTACTATTTCTAGTTGTTTGGAGTTGGATGATGAACATAGGGGGTTCTTAATAATTTTTTTTTCAGGGGAACGAGTTCTGTTTGGGTGGATACCATGTGGGTGAGTTTGTTTTTATTGCATGAGGCCCAAGTATGTGTTTTTTTATTGATATATAATGTTCTTAGAGTGTTCATGTTTTGGTAGTGCATGTTGTTTTTGGGGGTAGGACAGGATAACTGCCCAAACCAATTAGCAATCGATGCAGCTCATGAATATAGTGTGAGTGTACATGAACACATAGGATTGTTTGAATGACGATCATGTCTTTAAAGGCCATGAATATGGATTTTGATTGTGAGTTTCTTTTGTTCTTGAAAGCACTACGTGTCCTCAAAATTGTGTGATATATTCATGTGGGGTAGGTATGGTTAGTGTAAATGCATTGTGAGATGAGGTTTCATAAACATCGACTCAATGGAGTTGAGATTTGGTTCTGTGGTGGGGCTAATCAAGTGGGGGTGTGATGTTTAATTGTTCACTAAATCTTGGTGGAATGAATTTATGTAGATGTTCCATATCATCTAGTTTTATACCATATGTTACAAGAGAATATTCCCAAGGTTCATGATTGGAAGATGATGTCATGAGTAAGTTGAAAACCAAAGTGAATGTGAAGTGATTCTTGTTAGTGGAGAGGCCCAAGACCTTTGGATAGGATTATTTTCTATCCCTTAAATTATATGTGAAATGTTAAATTGATAATTGGTGGTGGTATTTTTCTACCACATTATAGAATAATCTTAGTTAGAAATAATGTCTCTCAATACCTTGCATTGTTACGGCAACATAGAGAGAGAAATGGCCACATTTTTAGCTCCCCTAAATTATTTTGGTTCAATATGGGGTGAAAGGTGGGTAATCCCATGGAGTGTTGTATGTGTAGTTTTATATTGGAAAGTAAACCATTTTATTTTTATGGTTGGGGTCCGTAGTGTGTATAAAAGATTAATGAATTCAATAGGTTCTATTCTTATATTCCAAGAATGAGTGTAATTTTTCTCATAGGTTTTAGAATGACATCCACTTTTTATCTTATGTTAGAAGTGGTTGGATCATAGGCCAAAGTGGATGAGGTTGTTTCGGTGATTTAGTGATGAATACACTATAATGGTGGGGAGTGATGAACCATGTGTTGTGGTGGGAACCTTGTGTTGGATGTATTGAAGATCTATGGAACTGGTTGTCCATCTTTCGTGTTGGATTGATGACTCTAGTGAGAAATCATGGTTATGAGTACTTAAAATATATAGGGAATATAAACAGAAAATCAGTTGTGGGGGATTTTTAAGCCAAGAAATGGGTGCAAACCCAATGCATTCCTAGAAATTACTTTGGTTGCAGAATCTAGTGGGTATGTTTGGGTGGTTAGGTAATGCCCCTAGGTGTGAGGGCATGGTGGTCAGATGAGTTTTCACCTAATCATATTTTTGGCTGGGAATTTTGGGATGAGTTAGCAGATGACGGTCTTAATGGATTCAGTGCACAATGTGGGTTTGGAAGTATGAAATATATATCTGGTGTGGCATTTTGGGAATTACATGTGTGTTTTAGGATTATTTTGTATTTAGAAGGAAATTGATAATGATCATTGTTCATGTGTTGGAGGAAGGTATCTGATCACTTCAATTGGTATTAAGTTAATATTATCAGTGATAATGATGATTTGAATTCTCATTCCTTTTGGGTTGTTACAGTTTGGGAGTCCTTATGGGCATCTTATGGGGGCACACATTTATGTTATTTTGGGATTTCATAATGGAAATTGTCATATGTATCAGCAATTTGAGTTTATAATTTGGAGATTATGATGGGGAACACCATTTCTTGATGACTGATGAAGTGATTTTTTAATCAATGGTTTAATTGTATGGGATCAGTGAAGAACAATCGTGGTGTTTTGTTTTTGGAAATGGGTCTTATCTCAGTGTTTTGGTTGGATGAGGGCCATAAGTTGGAGGTTGTTACATGTAGTGTTTTATTCTATCAGAAGATTAATGAGGATGTTGGATAAATATCATTGATCAAAATTGGCCAGGTGGTATAGGTGGGTGAACAGTAAGGATTATCAAGGAAAATAATCATTATGGTGGGGGGTTGTAATATCCATCATCTGGATGGATCAAAAAAATTGTAGAAATTTGAATTTTCATTACTGGAGTGATTAAATCTTGAATTAAGACTCATAATGAAGTTCTGAGAGTTGAAATGTCCTGAATGAGTTTTTTGAGATGAGGAATGACGCTTTGAATATTCCTTTGATGTATGCATTTATGATACATAGAGGCTTCAGATTAATTTTCAAGTGATTTGGATATTTCATCCCATGTTTTAGGGTTTGGTGTGCATGGTTTTGGAAAGACCATGTGACACATTGCTACTAAGAATATTTTTAATACATTTTGAACTGAAAATGGTTGTGATTTATGATTAATTCATTATTAAGGAAAAACTATGTGTGGTCTGAGTGGAAATCGTGCGAGGTTTAGGTGTGACATATGTGTGGTTGATGGGAACCACATTATGACGAATGGATATTGGATGGTATGGTTGTGCATGGTTGAACATGATATAGCCAATCATGTAACTGAACCATGAAAGTGGATTGGCCTTAGAATGATCCAATAATATGGTTTATTCAAGGTTTGAAAAAATGTTTGGAAAAATGATGTGGAAGACCATAATCTCATTTATATAGTGTTTTACTGTTTTACCCTCTTGGTTTTTTAGTTACCCTCCCCCTTTCTCTCCCTCTCACATGCACTGATGAGAGGTGGCTTCTTCTACCTTCCTCCTTACATCAAGCCTCATCAAGAATGTGTTTAGGTGGAGATTATTATTCGTTTTGAGGTAATATCCTACCTCTAGGGTATTCCTTTCTTCCTAGTCTCCTGTACTTATAATTTTTGAGTCCTATGGTTTAGGTTTTTTTATGATTCAATTATAGGATATTGGAATCATTCGTATCTCTTGGAAATTTTGGTCAGATTGCATGGAATAGATCTCAAGATGGATTTTTTACATCATTGGATGGAATTTCATTAAGGAATGTGTTTTTGGTTAAATTTCATAGGATTTACAAATGGATTAATTTAATTATTTTTTCTATTTGGTATTCACTGAGGGGTATTTGGACCAAAATGATGTCAGGGTTATGCCATGGGTCATTAGTGAGTGGATGGATTTAGATTTTAGGCAGCATGATAACCCGATCAATTTTCAAGACTTATTCATTATTTTTTTCGATAAATAATTACTTTTTATTGTTTTTTGGGATATTAATAGAGATTGGGTGATTTGTTATAAATTGGTTGGGTACCTATGGGATTGGATGATTATTGGACGGGTTATAAAAATGCCTCTTTACATTAGAAATGTTTTGGAAAGCTTCATTGTGGTCTAAGAGCTTTTCAGATAATCTTGTTAGTTAATTTTCATGTGTATAAACTATGTGATCTAAACCAAATGTTTTGTGATTTATTCCATGTCTTTAGTGATTTTGGTTGGGCATTGGATTAAAAAACCAGCCCTTCAATGGATCTATTTTGATCTATGGGTGACCATAGAGAAAACATACAATCACCTATGGGGTGATCCATTTCATGAAAACGGTAAAGTATATTTTTAAAGAGTTTTGTGGGAATAATTTTATGTTTCATGTTTTCTTTGAAATTCCAATTAATCTTTTGAAATTGTTTTAAATATGTGATGTGGTCCTTGACTCGGTTTTGGGAGCTAATGGCGGAGAAATCTTTGTTTTGAAATGATACTTGTTTTGAATTGAGGTTTTGACCTCAAATTGGTTTATAAAAGGGGTTTTAAATGGATTTCAATTGATTATTTTAAATGTTTAGGTGGTTAACAATTCAGTTAAAATGTCATCATGACTCTTTAAAATTGTAGTTGTGGATGGTGTATACCTTAGGCCTTGTTTTTTTTCAATGTGAAAGACCCATGTTTGAAAATAGTTATTTTGAAATGTTTAATGAGTGTGTTTGGTTTTGTTTATTTTATCATGTGAAATGGGTAAGGTTTTTTGTGGTGGGTTTTGGTTTAGCGACACGTAGAAACCCTAGTAAGTGTTAATTATTTAAAAAAAATTAATATTTTTATTCAACACTTTGTATAGACATGATGTTGATCTTAGTATTTATGAAATGATGTAATGGTTTTGGTGTTGGGATGATGTATGGGAATAAGATGTATAATATAGATAGGGTGTATGTACAAGGATCTTAACATTAAAAGTATACTTCAAGGGTCATGTTATAAATAGATTCTTTGGGAGATGATGGTATACCATGTGGAAAAAGATGTTGGACTTATGCTCCTCCGCCATGTGAAGGGCCAGAATGATGATCTTCAAATCGATAAAGTTATGTATATATGGATGATTGGATGAGGTTTTAGGAACTATTGTTTTGTTTTGAGATTGGTTTGATAGACCTGATATTCAGTATCAATAATTATATTATTGAATATGGTTATATGATTGATGGATGTTCCAGTGACATATGATATTGTGATTGATATTTTCTTTAGATTCAAGATTAACATTCTAGGAACTGATGGCTCAAGTATAGTAGATAGGCACCATTATTGCAGGATTTATGATTCAATGAGTAAAATGAAAAGTGAACACCTTAACCTGAAATTTATAGTATGTACCTCCAATATTATTCTTTAAATGGTTGGTTTGTGTCATTCCATGTTTGTTAGGCCTAGTTTTCACTTTAGAAACCCGGGGCTCACTAGTGCAAAAACACTTTTTCGCGTCGGTTTTTTTTTAATTTTTAACATCGGTTATAAACCGACGTCTTTATAGGCGACGTTAAAAATAGAGTTTTCGCGTCGGTTCATAGAAACCGACGCGAAAAATAATTCGCATATGAGCTTCGGCGTCGGTTTTTTATAAAACCGACGCCGAAGCTACATTTAGACATTATTTTCCGCGTCGGTTTTTAGAAAAACCGACGCGGAAAATATAGTCGAAGAGGTTTTCCGCGTCGGTTTTTCTAAAAACCGACGCGGAAAACCCTATCGGCGTCGGTTTTTAAAAAAACCGACGCCGTAAATAATTTTTTTTTTAAAATAAAATACATATATTTTCTCCTCCAAACAAATCGGAACCCTGAAAAAAAATAACGAAGTATACAAAAACAATTAAACAGCTTTAACAGAAGTACTTCAGAAAACTCAAAGTAAAGCAGAATTAAAATACACGTACCTACATGGTGCATTTTCTTAATCTAACCATACTCAGTATCAATCATTGTAAGTTTCCTCCCTTAGATAGCACCAATCCTGTCAAAACAGTAATGAAACTAAGGAGATGTGAGTGAAAAAATCAATCCAAGTTATTAGTGCAATGAATAAACATTAAATGAAAATGTGTAATTTATTTGAATCATTCATTATTTCACAAAGTAAATTACCAAAATGAAATGTTACGACTCCTGATCAAAATTCCAGGAACACTCAGCCGATGCAACCTCTTCCTCACCTCCCCCACTGAAGATGTTGGGGGTGTCTTTTCACCATAGGATCCCCACCACCCCCAACCTCAGGTTTTTATATTTGCTCTGTATAGATGTGCATTACCCATTCACTATTGTTATTTGTTTAAGTTATGGAATAACAGAGAAATAAGTTTGAGTGCAAAAAATAGGTTAGAAAATTGAAATCAAATGCAGATTGAAGAGACATAAAGAAACATACCTTAAAAATTGACGCCTTCTATTTTATCTTTGTGCAAACCCACTAAGCGCTGTTTCAGGTATTATGTGATATGCTTCTCGGCAATCATTTTTCGATATTTTTTTGCATAAAAAATAAAAAGGCCTAGAAGATATTGCTGTGCATTCAAGGGAGACAATTTTTAGTGTTTGTGAATGTTATTTCGCTATACGAATCTCTATGTTCATGATCCAAGTACCACCCTACAGATTTGTCACTGTACAGACAAATGATTTTAAGAAATAACAATGAAAAGAAATATAATAACTAATTCTGAATTAAAATACACGTACCTGAAATATATGACATGCTTATTGTTGGTTATTGTTGAAGGATTCATTTGATTATTAGTAGATTCAATAAAACAGTTTTTGCAGAGGCACTTGAGAAAACTCAGTAAAGCAGAATTAAAATACACATACCTGAAATATATGACATGCTCATTGTTTGTTATTGTTGAAGCATTCATTTGATTATTAGTAGGTTCAAACACCTAATATATCATAAGAGTTAGTTTTTTAAACCCATATATAATATTATTTATAAATATTAGTATACATACCTCAAATCTTAATCAGACTTAACAAATAGTCCGCAAAAGTAGATTGAATATGAATCATATCAGATTGAGAATATGACTGTGAATCATTGAATACCTACAATAATATTTAATGATATGAAATTAATAAATAGAAGAAAGTGGATGAAAATATATAAAAAAGTTAATACAACTAACCTTATGAAAATCAGTAGTTTCCCCAGTTGTGATTATCTCGTACATAAATCGTAGAATATAATAACCACATTCAACACTTCCATTTTGACGATGACACTGCAGTTATAAAACATTTAACTAATAATGAAACCCAATATATAACAAAAATATAAAAACTAATTACCTGTACTTCCACATATTTGATTTTCGTTGGTTTCTTTTCATTTGTAAAATGTTTCCATGAACTGCATTTTTTTATATAAGAACTAATAAAACTTGTGTAAACAATTAAAATTAAACATAACAAACTTCTAAAAATAAAAAAACAACTTACCTGTTTAATAAGTTGGAAAACGGTTTACGCACTTTTCCTAATAAAGAGCAAAACCAATATAAGGTGCATTCATTTGGGCAAAATACACCTAACATCCAATGCCCCCTATAATACAAAAAGTTCATAATTAATGACATTATAATGATCATGAGTTCAAAATTATGTTGATATTCTTACTTATCAACAAATGGCAAAAACCAGCACTGAATCTCTGTTTGTGATAATCTCTCGGATATATATTGAACTCTTTCATCATTTTTCACATGTTTGACTTCCAAGGAAATGTACTCTGGATCTATAAAGCTATAAATGCTTGTAGTTTCATTTTGTAAAAGAATCCTGTATAGATACCTAATTTAAAAAGAAAACATAGTTAGTCAATGACATAACAATATTTTAGTAAAGAAATAGCAATTCAGACGTCAATTTACTTACATGGAAAACAACTGCACCAAATTCAGCCCGATCTCTTCAAAATTAACTAAATTCATGATATATTCTTTCAATATTCTCAATTTATAATTTCTTCCACATATATCGGACGTCATCCGAAACTCATAGATAAAATTCAAGGAAGAAGAGCACTGAGATAATCTTTTCAACCCAGAAGAAATATCAGAAGTATCTACAGCCGACTGTTTCTGAACATTTTGCTGCATTTGTACAGTTTCTTTTGCTTTCAGATATTCCTATATAAGTTAAATGTCAGAAAACATTATAAGTAATTTGGAATCATTTCTAATTACTAGTTAAAAAAACTCATACCTCATGTGAAATATAACGAAGAAGTGCAGTTGGCCAAAGTAAAAAATGGCCCATGCATTCCCCAACACTGGTGATCTCCGCAGTAGGAAATGGTAGTAGAGCAGTAGGATCTATAATAACAAGTACTGATACTCTAACCTGACCCATCTGCATAGGCTGATGATGTACCGAGTCCCCCAAAAAATACACTTGTCCTAACGCAACAATATGTACATGAGGATCTCCTGCAAACAACTCACAATATAAGGTTTGATCCGATGGAGGAGGTGGAGGCTCAAAGTTAGCAGGTGGGGCAGGGTAGTCAGGGTGAGCAGGCTGAGAAGTCAGAAAAATGAAAAGGGTATATTAGTGTTTAAAATTTATAACATAGAAAAATTGATTAAAAATTAAATAAAATAATATACCTCAAATGGTTGCGCAGACGGGGCAGGGTAAGCAGATGATGCAGGGTAGTCCGGGTGAGTTGGCTGAGAATGTTGAAAAATGAAAAAGTTATATCAGTGTTTATAATTTATAAAATAGACAAATTGATGACATTAAATAATATACCTCGGAAGGCTGCCCAGACGGTGTTGGGTAAGCATATGAGGCATGATAGTCTGAGTGAGTAGGCTCAGAATGTTGAAAAATGAAAAAGTTATATCAGTGTTTATAATTTATAGAAAAGAAAAATTGTTAACAGTAAATAATATACCTCGGAAGGATGAGCAGACTGTGACTGTCTTGCCAAGTGTTCTAATAAAGCCTTCTGTACTGCTGCTTGAATTTGATCACCCATAGACCGTTTCATATCCTGCAGCTCTTCTTTTAAGGATTCAATTTCCGGGTCTCTTGGTTGCTTACTCTTACCAAAAACCTTCCGAATACTAACACCCGCCTGATATCCTCTAACACGGCCGGGGTGTTCAGTCTTTCCCAAAGCAGTGGCTAGGATATCCATCCTACCCTCAGGGATAAAAGAGCCCTGTGTCTCTTTCTCCTGAAGTTCATCCTGAAATGAAAAATAAAAAATTTATATTAGTGTTTATAAATTATAAAAAAGGAAAATTGTTAACAAAGAATTAATATTTACTTACAATTCTATCAGCCACTTGATGAGCTTCGTCTGTAAGATATTGTTCATTTTTTCTTCTTCTTGCTCGTTTCCATTTCTCATGGCGAGTGGGAGGAGATGGAGGACCATACTGGACCTCTTCTGAACCACTACTTGATCGAGCTCTTAATGCTTCAAATTTTTCTTCAATAATTTTCTGCTCCAAATACGAGTATCCTCCACGTGATAATGTATGAGGGTATATGTTTTTCAACTGGATCTCCTGATGAGATCTTCTGGAGGCCTGTTACATAAAAATAAACACATAAGTAATAAGGAAAATATAGCATAAATTTTAAAATATAAAACAATTACAATACCTGAAATTTCTCTTCCTGACGACTGTCAAAAAATCGCTTCCATGTTTCTTCATCTATATATGGATACTTAAGACATGGGCTTTCAAACCTTCTCTTTCCAAAAACATAATCTTTCGTCAGTTTGTTTTTAAAATCTCTCCATCGAACCGCCGCTAAAGAGAGATGTCTTTTCCTAATTTCTTTGGTTTCCTCAAAATTGAATGTCATCTGTAATTGAAAAAATAAAATATGTCATTTAAACTATATAATATTAAAAAAATGAGATAAAATAAATAAATAAAGATATTTTACCGTCACGGCCTCCCAAAGCTGTTGCTTCGCCGTCCTGTCCACTGACTTCCAATCAGGATATAAAATACTAATCCTGCAACGGCTCTGCATCGCTATATAACTGACAAACTGAACTGCATTTGGGCCAACTGCATTATTATTATCATCAAAACGGATGTGTAATTTGTTATCATCACGAGTGAGTGATAGTTTTGGTAAACGTGTAATACCACGTTTACCAACTAGAGAACTTGATTTTTCAGTAGTAACTGGAGAAGTCTCCTCCACCGAGGACGCATCAGTAGTCCTGCAATTTTTTTTAATAAATTAACAGTTTTATTTCATTAAATATGTATATTACTGAATATTTAATAATATGTAAAAATAGATATACCTCGGTAACTGCTCATCTCTATCTGTATTTGACATTGCTACTAGAAAGTGTAATGAAATTTTGGGTACCTGCATATCATTAGAAAACTGAATAATTAGAAACAAGGAAATGAAAAATAAATATGTAAAAATAGAGGCATGCATTTGTAAGTTTTAAAAATAGACACAAAATATAAATATTTACCAGAAAAATTAGGAGACTAATTTAGTGTTTTCCCACGTCCCTTCATCATGATCGGTACATACTGCATGCACTATGTCTGTCTTATATTCATTGTAATCATCTGAAAATTGCATAATAGATGAATAACGCTCATGTAAATCACTAGCATCATCAGAATCATCATCAACACCCAAATGATATCTTTTCCCTTGCAAAACAACTGACCACTGATCATTCGACGGATCAATGACATAAAATACTTGTTTTGCATGTGTCGCCAAGATAAATGGTTCCTCATTGTGATTAAATCTTTTCAAATCAACCAGTTTAAACCCATATTCATCATGTTTCACGCCACTATTACTATCAACCCAATTGCACTTAAAAATAGTGACTCGAAATTTAATATAATCAATTTCCCATATGTCTTCAATAACTCCAAAATATGATGTTGATGCAGAAATTGGGTTTTTATCTTTGGCACTCGAAAAATGCACTGCTTCAGCGAATACCATCACACCACTATTCTGAACGGTACTCTTGTCATCCAGGTTTTTTTGTGTAAAATGTGTAGCCATTGATATCAAAACCAGACCAAGTGATCACATTAAAAGATGGTCCCCCTGATAACCACTTCAATGTTTCTGATACAGATATATCTGAGGTGACTTTCTCTTTAAACCATGAAACAAATGTCTTCTTATGCTCAATCATCAACCACTTTTCATTTCTTTTCTGATATCGTAACTTTAATTCAGCAATATGTGAGGATATATATGGTTGAACCTCATCTGTGTTGTTCAAAATGTATAAATGTGCTTGCATCACTTCATCACGTGGAATGAACTTTACCTTTAAGCCTCGAACCCCTCTACCTTCTCTGTCAACTGTCATATGTCGAGATAGAGGGAGACCAATATGCTCCACTTCATTCAAATAATCAGTACAGAACTCAATCACCTCTTCTGATACATATTTTTGAACCATAGAGGCCTCTGGTCGATAAGGATTTTTAACATATCCTTTCAAAATTTTCATATATCTTTCAAAAGGATACATCCATCTTAAATAAACAGGCCCACACATTCTTATCTCACGCACCAAATGAACCAATAGATGAACCATTATATCAAAAAATGTGGGTGGGAAATACATTTCTAGTTGACAAAGAATAAGAGTTGCTTCATTCTCCAACAAATATAACAAATTTGGATCAACGACTTTGCTACAAATGGATTTAAAGAAATTACATAACCTGATGATTGTCTTCCTGACAGCTTTCGGTAATATACCACGCACTGCTACTGGTAGAATTTGTTGCATTAACACATGGCAATCATGTGATTTCATACCTATTAATTTACAATCCTTCAATGACACAAAATTATTCAGATTTGAAGAAAAAACGCTGGGTACTTTAATACCATGAAGACACTGACAAAAATTCATCTTTTCAATCTTGCTTAATGTGTGACAAGCCGGAGGTAAATATGTTCTTTTTCCTTTCACAGCGGGAGCTAACTCCAAACATATTCGCATTAATATCAAGTCCAATCTAGCATGTAATCCATCTTTTGTCTTTCCTTTTATGTCTAACAAAGTTCCAATCAAACTATCACATATGTTTTTCTCAACATGCATAACATCAATGTTATGTTTTATCTCTAAAAATCTCCAATAAGGTAGTTTGAAAAAAATAGACTGCTTCTTCCAGATATGTTTTTGTAAACCAGAACTTTTTCTCTTTCCAAATGTTGAATCAATATCTTTCACTCTGTCATAATATTCTTCAGCTGACAATGGTTGAGGGGGGAGGTTGAATTCTTGTAAACCGTTAAATGCTTTTCTCAATCTACGATAAGGATGATCAATTCGCAAAAATCTTCGATGTCCCATGTACACTGTCTTTCTTCCATTCTGCAATTGATAATATGAAGTTTGTTCTTCACAAATTGGACATGCTTTATGTCCCTTAACACTATATCCAGATAAGTTTCCATACGCAGGAAAGTCGTTTATAGTGAACATTATCATAGCACGCAAAAGAAAATACTCTTTCTTGTATGCATCGAAAACTGTAAGACCTTTCTCCCATAGCAGTTTTAAATCCTCAATCAATGGTGTAAGATACACATCAATATCATTTCCTGGTTGTTTTGGTCCAGAAATCATCAAGCTCATCATAACATATTTTTTCTTCATACATAGATGTGGGGACAAGTTGTAAAGTACTAGCAAAACAGGCCATGAACTATGTTGGATACTGAGGCTCCGATATGGATTCATTCCATCAGTACACAATCCCATTCTGAGATTTCTAACTTCACTTCCAAAATCATGAAATTTTTTATCAAAACTCTTCCACTGTGGTGAATCGGCAGGGTGACGTAAGTTACCATCAGAAATGCGCTCATCTGAATGACATCTTAACCTTTTTGCATCATTTGAATTTGCAAATAGACGCTTCAAACGAGGAATAATTGGAAGGTACCAAAATGCTTTAGATGGAGTTTTGATTTTGGTACCAAAAAATAAACCAGAATTGAATTATCAGAATTGTTTGAAAAAAATATTGGATGATATCATTGGAAAGTAAAAAAATTGATTTTTCATAACGTTACATGACATCACCTGAAAATGAATCTGAGTTGACTTTCTCATCCATCTTATAGCGCGATGTTCCACATGTAGGACAACTTGATAAATGTTCATTTTCTTTCCTATACAGTACACAATCATTGGGGCAAGCATGTATCTTTTTATACCCCAATCCCATTGGGCATAATATTTTCTTCGCCTCATAATTGGAATCTGGAAGCCCATTGCCTTCTGGAAGAAGCTCTTTTAAAAGCTCAAGTAAACTGGAGAAACTTTTATCACTCCACCCATTTTTTGCTTTTAAGTTAACTAATCTCAAAACTGCTGATAACACTGTATATTTACTGCAACCTGGGAATAATGGTTTCTCAGAATCTCCATACAATCGTTCAACAGTTGGTGTTTTTTCGATGGTTTCAACACCTAAATCATGAATTAATTCTTCAATACGATCCTCTGCCTCATTATGAATATCGTCATCAACATTGGATGTTGAATTTTCAGTTCTTTCACCATGCAAGATCCAACGTGTATAATTAAGGCTAAAACCATAACAAATGAGATGATCTTTGATTTCTCTGAAGTTTAACTTTCTCATATTTACACACTTCACACATGGACAGAAAATCAAATCAATATTTTGATTATGCCGTTTAGCAAATTCCAAAAAATTGTCAACTCCTCTTTCATATTCACTAGTAGTTCTTCGTAGATAAATCCAATTATGATCCATTAATACCTGATATCACAATATAATTGATGAATATATTAAAACATAAAAACATTTAAATATCTATCAGATAAATTGTAAACAAAAACTTATTCCATAAAAACTATTGATAATCAGATAAAAGACATCAGATATGAAACACGTTTACAAATATAGTAAACAGTTAATTTTAATATTATATACATGTGTGTTATATTGAAATACAAGGACAAAATGGTTAAATCAAAGGTTTCATTTTTTGAAAATAATGTTTCATGATATAAATATTATATGAATGACATACAAGATAATATGATTTCGCACTATGACTACTATTGATCACACTATATTTAATTTTTTATTCATTTGATGTAACATGAATGAATCATGGAAAAATTAATGTGAAAAATAGTGCAATAACTATCCTTATTTAAAACAATGTGTATTAAGAGACATGATACAATTTTTGGTGACTATGATAACTCAACTCCCTCAATCCATGAGTTTTATAATAGGGAACTATGAACATATAAATTCATTATGGAGGAATAATGATAATATAAACAAAAAATTTGAAGTTCAACCCGAATGGAGATGTTAAATCCAAACTGCGACCGGTATAATTACTTCCAAAAACAAACAATATCAAATCTACACCAACAATGATAATACAAACAAAAAATAATGATAAATTACAACTAAAATCTAACCAATAATCAAAATCACGCAAAATAGGGTTATTGATAATGAAATAAACAATGGGATATGAAACAAGAGATAAATAGGAAGAACACATACCCAAAATCGTGCAGACGACAAAAAACATTCAACAATGGCCGTTCAAGATCGCAAATCAAGTTCGAAGGTCGTCGGGAGTCCGAAGCGCCACAGCGGAACTCGATTTCGACGGACGAACAAAATGAGGGTTTCTGACCGTGAATATTTTTAAAAGACTTTTCGCGTCGGTTTTCATTAAAACTGACGCGAAATATATTTTTTTTATGAGTTTCGGCGTCGGTTTTCATGAAAACCGACGCTGAAACATTTCAAAAATCTATTTTCCGCGTCGGTTTTCTTAAAAACCGACGCAAAAAATCAACGAATAATATTATTCGCGTCGGTTCTCAGAAAAACCGACGCGAAATATATTTTTTTTATGAGTTTCGGCGTCGGTTTTCATGAAAACCGACGCCGAAACATTTTAAAAATTTATTTTCCACGTCGGTTCTCAGGAAAACCGACGCGAAAAATCAACACATAATTATTTTTGGCATCGGTTTTTTGTAAAACCGACGCCAAAAATTCCCCGCATATACTATTCGCGTCGGTTTTTAAAAAACCGACGTTATTACGACGACGTTAAAGCCCGTATTTCCACTAGTGGCTAGTGGGTATTATATTAGATTTCATGTTTCTTGGTTGTATCTCATTTCTATGATGTTTATTTATTCCTATTTATTTCTAACTACACTGTTGTTCATAATGGTATCTTTTTTAGATTGCATTTACGGTGGCCTACTGAGTTTTACTCACAGCCTACTCGAGCCTCTGTTACACTAGGGTACCCGAGGAACTCTCACATGTTTATTATAGGGAATGTTTTTTGGATGAGGACCAAGTTGAGTATTGTTTGGTCGAGTTAGATTATTTGAGTTGTATTAAATGACATCATGGGTTTTTATGGGTGATTTTTTGGATAATTTTTGTAGTTATTTTATTTTGTTATGTTGTGTAACCAACATAATAGGTAGTTGGTTGTGTGTATAGAATAACGTTTTTGGTATTTATTTAATTTAACTTTATAATAGAGTCTCCTAATTTATTTATTATTTCCAATAACATTGATGTGTTTGATATTTTTTTATTTGCATTTTTTTTGTGCAATATAACATGGGGGTAAATTCTCCTTAGAGTTCAACATTAGACCACTGGTTATAGTCAGTAACATCTGGGTTTTAAGGAGGCGCTTATTTGGCCATGTGGAGAACTGACTTGGAGCACCAGTTTAGTTTCTCCTAGACCGAGTTGTTGAAGAATCCATTTTTCATAATTAAAAATAATGGAGTTTTATAATTTAAATGTAAATTAAATCAATAAATATTATGAAAATGTCTTTTCAAAAAAATACATTTTTTGAGAGTAATTGTTTCTAGAAAATACAAGTATAAAATTTATTCCAAAAAGGATAATGAGGTTATGTTTAGTATAATTTATGTAAATTAATATAAAAATAATAAAATATATAATTATCCTTTGTAAATACCTTAAAATGAATAACATTTTTAATTAAAAATTATTTTTTTAGTGAAAAATAAATATAATCAAAAAATATTCAAAAAATATACCTTATAAAATTTTTCCATGAGAATTGAAAAATGAAATTAATTTTTTCAATTTAAAATTTTCTAATATGGAAATTGTTGTTTTAAATAAAAATTTTAATTTATTAAAGGAAAATTTGACAGAGAAAATTTATTTTTAATGAAAAAGTGCCCAATATATTTCTAATAAATAAAACATAATAATATTTAACTAATAAATTTAAAAATATTCATTATATTAATATTAAAAATGATTATAAATTTACAAAAATGTAATATTATCATATAAAATATTATAATAGATTATATTTTACCTAATGTGACTAAAATATATTAATCTAAATAAAAAATTATATAAATAAACTATAAATTAATAAGAAACAAAGAATGTCTAAAAGATAAATAATCCCTCCATGTTGGTACATTGGTAAATGATTAGTAAATTTTATCATGAAGATACTAGGATGAATATTATATCCAAAATAAATGAATTTTTTAAGAGAAAAAATGTTCAAGGGAATGATCAGGAGGGAGAGAGTATTGATTTCTGTGTGATAGAATATTTTTTTATTGAATTTTATAACTTAAAAATATCTATTTGGGATGTATATTTATAACTTATTAATTATGTTAAATGGGGTGTTTTGTGACATTTAACATATCCATCATCAATAATCACATTAAAAAATAGTACATGTGTATATAAGAACTATTTTCGATAGAAAATTTGGTCATAAATAGTCATGTTTATAGAATTTTTATGACGATTACATAATGAAAAAATAGTGATGAATCCTTATAAAATATCATTTCTCAAATTTGGATATTTACTATGGACATTTAAGTCCATCTCAAATAAAAATTCTATAAAAACAATTTATAATTACTAACTAGGTCCACTAAAAATTACAATTACCAACCAGTGTGTGTGGAAGGATGGAAAATTATTTTCAAAAGGAAGAACAATTCCATTAAAAAACAAGAAAAAATACATTCCTTTTAAAGAAAATATTGGTTCATCAAAAAAAATTTTCTTACAAAACTCTTAGTGTTTGATTTATTATCTATAATAAATAAAGTAACAAAAAATTCCATTTTCATATAATGGGATTCATTATTCTCCCCTCCATCTCACCATGGCAAGGAATACATTCTTCTTTCATAAAATATCATCATTGTAGTATTGGATTATAATTACCAACACACACATCACCCATATGATCCTCCCTCCTAAAAATTAACCTATATTTCTATACTATAAAACCCACCTATTTACAACATTTCATCCTCCTTGTTCTATTATACCAACTTGGTCACTAATATTATTGATCTCAAGGTCCTGTTCCCCCAATGACCTATGTACATTTCCATAAAGATGAATTCAGGTGAATAATACTATTACTATAGTAACAATAGTGATAAATCCCTATATTTGATCCATGATATTTTATGTAGTATTATTGTGTGGTAACTGCTATTCCAAAAATTAACTAAAAAATAAAAAATATAAATAAAAACATCGTATTTTATCTTATTGGTGACTGATCATTATAAAAACAAACAATGTATGATTTCAATTGTATGTTTTAATCATTTTTATTCTTTTATATAATTTTTAAAAACTATATTTCATTTCATTTTTGATGATGTAAGTTCCATCCCTTTAAATTAGTGTGTATTTTCCACTGTTCCTATGATAAATTATATTGAATTCCAATCCCATAGAACCCCTCACTTATATGTGAATAATGATGAAAAAAAGATTGTTCTATAAGAGTGATTCATGACTGATGTTGAATTTAATCACCATTAATGAAATTAGAATTATTAATTTGGAAATTATAGATAATTAATTAATAATTATCCCCCATAGGTTTTTATTGTTTTATAAAATAATGATAAAAAATCCATGGAAATTATTTTAAGATAAAGTCACAATTATTTTATAAGAAATAATTAAAAAATGATAATAACATTATGATGGAAAATAAAAAAAAATATATATATATATATATATATATATTATTTTAGTAAATTTAACTTGTAGGTAATCATATATGTATTGTAATATATAATATATATTTAACAAAACTTTTACTATATATTTATAATATGTTGAAAATAAAAACTTTATAGAAAAAGCTAGAAATTGAACTGATTAATGACTGATTTTGAGTTGACCGACCAATGTTTGATTAGAATTATATGGTGTAATAATTTTTTATTATTATATATAATTAATAATTTTTATATTTATTTTTTTAATTTATGACATATATTTCATACATATCTCTATGAATTTAAGAAATCCTATGTACAAGGTATACTTTTCTATATTTAAAACACATGGAACCCATCACTTGTATTTGATTAATGTTTTTATAATGGGACGTTTTGTAGGAGTCATTTACATTTAATGTAGGATTCTCACACATTGAATGAAAGGATAATGGACGTTTTCGGAATCTGATACAATATAGGATCAAGATTTTTCACCAATATATTGGATGTTTTTTCATATAATGATAATCCAATCCATAGAATAAGGGTCATTATTAATTCAAAGTCATTTTATTAGAACTAATTAGGGAATGTAAATAATTTTATTATGTAGTATAAATATATATATCATTTTACTAAAATTATTTTACTGGTAAATATGTT
This sequence comes from Viscum album, assembly GCA_963277665.1. Classification (NCBI taxonomy): domain Eukaryota; kingdom Viridiplantae; phylum Streptophyta; class Magnoliopsida; order Santalales; family Viscaceae; genus Viscum; species Viscum album. The sequence goes on along the minus strand of OY728162.1, from coordinate 30,824,419 downwards.
TTCATCTATATTCTATAATGGATATTTAATTCATGAAAATCAATTTCATTTTAACATTTTATCACTAGAATTAGTTTATAGTATTAATGATTATATAAAACTACATTAAGTTTGTAAAAAGAATCATATTCACAAAAAAATGGGTAATCATTTCATTACATAATCAATATAACAACATCTTTAATACAATGATTATCCATGGCATGTTTTGTGTCCACTTATCGACGATGAGGACCATGTGGAAGCATAATTAATCTTCAAATAATAGAGTAGTAATGGTTAATAGAATTGAATTTTTTTGTTTCTTTTATTGATGGAGTGGAATAGAATGATGGGTTTTTACGATAATTATATAACACTTATTAGTGGATGAAAACCCATATATATATATCTGCCTAATATATCCATGATGATATGAACATGTTGTATTACTGAAGAACATAATTATATTATCTTCCTGGATAACCAATGTAGTATCCTCCATGTATATCATGTTATCTTAATGTTGATCACAATAATATTATACATATTATCCTAGCCTCTGAGGGTGGTCCACCATTCTACGGTTCCTCATACATAATAAGAGGACCCCAATACATCAAATGGGTAATATAACATTCATTTTCATTAAAACAGTATATAAGGATAATGATAGCTATAGAAATGATTCATATTTTCGGTCATATCCAACATGTGGGATATCATCCCATTATATAGTCAATAATGATGTATTTCATTTAATCTCCATTTCTCAACCATATTCAATTTATTATTATATATTTATTCTATTAGACTTTTCCATTGATTTACATTAATGAATAAATTATTTCCAAATCATTCATAATGGATACTATTTAATCCATTCATAATGGATTATGATTGATGAAACATCATTGTGTGATACATTAACATTTATTTAATTCATTAATAAAATTTAAGTAATAATCCAACAAAATCCAACATTAACAAAAATCCCTCATGTATTAATGTAAAAAAAATCAACTCACTTTTATTCCATAAAATTAATTTGGATATGGATTCATCACACTCTCTCCATTTTGGAATAAATATTTGGTCGAAAACATAAACATTATTAATAGGCCTAACCATCTAATGTTATTCTCTATAGAAAAAATGAAAAAAAAATTAAAATCCCTATTGAATAAATGTTATCAAAGAGAAGAAACATGAAATGAATTAGTGATACTCTAGATAACTGGGGTCTGGTGTGATCTCCATTAAACACACCCTTATCTCTATATGAACATATCCAACTCATGATTTGTCAGATATTGCATATTTACACCTATACAATCTATTTTCCTATAACATGGACTATCTAATAGAGATGTAACATTCCAATGTTGTAGATTCCCCAATCATATTTTCATGATTCTAAAAAAACATCCATGTCGACAAATAGATCACATATTATTTATTGAACATATGAGTAAATCACATGGGCCTTATCCAAGAAGCTGAATACCAAAAAATACTTCCAACTAAGATTTTCCATACATTTCTTCAATCCAATTCAATAAAGATCTAGATGTCTTAACTCATCATACAAGTGAACAAATCCCATCTCTCTTTTACTCTAACTAATGATATTAATAATGATATACCCATCTACCCCCCATAGTAGCTAAGATATTTTTAACCCTTCATAATTAAGGTTTCAACGTATGATGGTTCTCATGTGACTTTGTCTTACTAGCCTTGGTTAGTGGGGATTGATAAAAAGATTTTACCCCTTAGTATATTAATGACTATACAATATTTAATGATATTTTTAGTGGAATCTGAGACCAAGTAATAAGTACCCACATAACATATTATGAATCGATTCTTCATAGATCTAATACAACCATTTTAAAAGAGTTAAAATAAAAATTTCATGATAACATTAAAATATCTACATAACTTTTAATACTATGTGATTATCATCAATTAGTGATAATTAAAAACTAGACATTAGGGGATATTATTAATCAACCATTCATGTAAATTAAATTTAAACATACACAAATTATTGTTAAATCAATATTTACTTTATTATAAAATAATGATACATATACAACCATTGAAACCATTACGTAACCCTTATAGAGTTGTTTTGGTAATGGTTTCATTAGCACATTGTATCTATATGCAGTTCATGTCACATATTTGTGTAACCACATAATATACCCCTCAGTAAATTATTTTAGTGAGGGTAATATATAACGTAAGATAGTTTTAATAATAGCGAGGATTAGGAATCACATTCCTAATGTTTAATCCTTGGACGATTACTTCAAAATCTTTTACATCATAACATCAAATGTTACGATGAGCACTTCTATTCACATCATTGAATTATCTCTATATTTTAAATCATCAACATTGGAACACTATTCGATCACAATTATATTAAAAATAGTATATACATTTAAATTTTTTATAACCAGTATGTCTAAATATATTGTAGGATAAAATTATATTAAATTTATCATTTAACTCACATAATCCTTTTGAAAATGGATATTCTCACATTTTCATTAGACATTTTTACTATTTTATTTTCTAAGAATGAATTTATTTTGTCTAAGAATACTCATTATATCTTCTTTGACATTATATCCTTTTCAAAATATCTTTTTATGATTTATCACAAACTTCTTTATCTTTTTAAATATCACTTATTTTTTAATTGGAATATTTAAAAAATAAAATTTTATTTACATATCATTTATATTATTCTTCCAATTTAGTTACTTTTCTTTAAAATAATATATTTCAACAAGTTCTACCATTTTTGGGTGGTGGGAATACCATCCCTCATAATTTAACAAATTGGATAGACACTTCATAATAGATATAAGAATTATCTATCCATAACATCTTGTAAAAACATGTAATAGAATCCAATGGATCATATGTCATGTGTATAAAGTTTATATTAATATGTTTTTTATAAGAAATAATTTTTATCTCACAAAACCTATTATCATATATGTGATATAATATGTATATACAGATCCTTTAAAAAAATTCAACGCTTCTTCTATTAATTCTTATGAATTCATATAATAACTCTTTTATTTATTAATTGAGTGTAAAAACTATTTCTATCAATTTTTCTTTTTTATTTTGAACTATTCTATATTTAAAACATTTTTAATATATACATTTGGAATCATATTCCCTTCATAAAATAAAAGATCAATTTATAGAAAACCTACACCTAACATGGACCTTCCTTGGAGTTTTAAAAACTCTTTCATGTATTCTAAATTATTCGTTATATAGAATCAATTATCTATCCTTCCTTATTTATAAATATGTTTCAATAAACATTACTTGGTAATTTATAAAACATTATTGGATACACCAACTATCTTTTTATTCTTTAGGTTTGAACATCTATAATATTTTAAAATCGATACAAAACAATATTATTGAAACATATACCTAGTTCATTTATTCAGAACAATTTGATAATATCATGTAAAACGTTTATTTATCTTATTAATATTATCCTAAACATTTTATAAAGGGAAATAAGGTTTATTAAAATGACCATAAAAATACTTAGGGAGATCTTAGATATTAACAAGTAATTTGTGTACTCAATCGTATTGTGGAACATAGGAAAAAATTACTTAGGTCATTTTGAATCACATGTATTTGAATCCTCACATTAATCTTCTTCTACTTCACAAGAATTTTGGACACCTTATTGAACAACATCAATATAATGTTACATAATATGGTGATGATTTAACACATATAATTTCCCTTTAGAACATTTATAAATTTACATGTATTAGGATTTACTTATATTTAAGTTAATCCTTTCAAGGATTTATCGCAATGTTTATCTTGTTACTGTGATGATATTTATATATAATAAATTTTTATCTGATTAATATCATTCCTTATATATTCTTATTAAATAATTTTAATTAAACTAATCCCACTAAAATTGATCACCATTCAAATCATACTCATTTATTGAGTCAAGAATCACAATTCACAATGAAATGTGGCTGTTATGGAGTTTCACTCACATGTTATCTATTTATGTAGAGAAATATCATAATCAAATTTTTAGTGAATCATGGATGGATGTGTGAATTACTCTTTGTAAAAATTCATCATGTAAAAATACTCCACTTTATTCTTATGGTAACATAATTCAAGTAAGATCTTCTATATGATGAATCAAAAAAGAGAATTCTGACAACAAGATAAAAAGAAGACAATGAATGGGAACCAAAATATTGTAGACCCTACCTAAAAGGATAGTTCATTGTTAATAATTATTTTCTTAACAAATAAAATTTACCCATGGGAACTTAGAAATAGAGTGAAGTACCTTGTTTCATGATCATTGTATTGACTCAGGTCTCTTTGGAAGTAATCTTGCAATTACTATATTTTTGTTTTATTTTTAATGTCTCTCCAATTTATGATACATCATATACATATTGAAATCATAATAATTTAATCTTATTAAATATTTTTCATTTATAGTTACATTCCTTTCCACTTATACAGTCGTATAATGATATAGATTTGGAATTACATTTACAACCATAAAATTAATGTGTTTAAACTGCATTAATTTTTAACCATTTACATAACCGAGCCTTTTGGTTACTCACTCAAAAAAACATTTATATATTAATATATATTTGAATGCATCATATGCATAGGGTAAATAAAATTTTCATATAATGGAATTGATTTATATGAGATTTATAATCTCTAAAAGAGTATGATCAAAGATATAGATAGGTAATCACTTCTCCTTTTTATACAAGGCATAAGAAAATAGGCTTGTGTGTATTCCAACCCCAATGGAACCTTTTTCCCCTAGATACCCCTCCCACTCTCAAGTCATTCTAAGGTTTCTCCTGAAACCCGCTCTTTAGGGATGGTGGTGCGTTTGAGCATCATTTCTCCTCTGTATCTTCCTACTTTTCTTTATCCCACATCCTCCAATCTCCTCTCGACTCCTTTCTTCGTTGCTGATTTCTTCTTTCCGAAGGTGTGGATTTTTGTGCTTGTTCGTAGGTGGTTTTCTATCATGATGGTGGTGGTTGATGTAATCCCAGACCGCTTCTTACCAACTCTATCCTCTCATTACATTGTACATATCCATGTTGGATCTGGAGCGATGATTACTCAGGGTTTTGGGATAAGCAGAGTGGTGGTCGAGGGATTTCCAGGCAATCCGGTGATGGTATGATCCTGGTTTTAGATTCTTCTTTCATTTTAGGTGAGATTTAATTGTTAGGAAATGACGAATGCCCTTATCCCTACCCTAACTCCAAGGCCCTCATTCCCACTTCCACTTCGAGCAATAATGGCGGTTCCTCAAAGGTTTTGGGAGGTGGGATTTGGTGGTGATTTTGCCTTCCCATATGTGTTCTTTCTATGATGGTGGATATGAATATGGTTTGTTTCGATATGGTTTCAACTTTTATATCTAGTAAGGTTTTTTTCTAGTTTAGTCTTGCCATACTGAGGTTGTGTCAAGTGTGGTGTTCAGATGAGGATGATGACAGTGGTGTTAAGCCAGCGATGCCACCACTAGATGTTTGGAGGCGGGAATTGCCTAAATCAGTTGATGATGGCATGATGTTTCATGTTTTGAGTATTGTGAAGACGATGAAGCTTCTTTCGATAGTGACGGCAATGGTGGACGCTAGAAGAAGCTCTCCAATGATTTGGTTTGAGGTGAACTGGGTGCATCTTCAGGACAGGGTGGTCATCGTGATGAGAGTGAGAATCAAGGATGTATATGAATCCAGATGTATCGTTTACTATGATGGGAGGTGATGAGTTGATATTTGAAATTTGAATTTTAATGGTTTCTTTGTAGGTGGTATGGTGGTTTTTGGTTCGAGGTGAAGCTAGATTTTGATATTTGAAGTTAGTATGATGTATTTTGAAGTCAAAGTGGGTTTGTGCGAGTGGTTTTTGAAGTTTTTTGTATGGTTACCACTTTTCCATATTTTGGATTCCTAAAAAATAAAAAAATGGATTGAGGAGGGTTTTCCAACCCCATGTACCTCCTCCAACAGGACATAACTCAAGAAAGAATCCAATTCATGATAACTCTAAAATCTAATAGACATGTATTATTACTAATAAATAACTTCAATATTATAACATCAATTACAAATTGAGGTCAAGATAGATGAAACATAATTATAATATTGGGGCACACCTGGTTTGTAATGTGGGGATACATCTCCCAGAAGAAATTTGTCACAAAAAAATTTCATACACATAATTCATATTTCATAAAAACATTAATAATGATGAATACTAAAGTATTAAAAAATAAATAAATATTTTATTTATTTTATGAATACACTAGGTAGTATTCATGAATAATTAATAAATAAAATTTTATTTTAAACATATCAAAAATCAGTTTTTACATTTTTACTAATTCATATTCATGAATATGAACACTTTTATACTCATTCCATAATATGATTTTTTTCATATTATAAATTATATAGAATTACAATTAAAATATATTATATTTTATTAATTTAAAATATTTTATAACTTATTCTACTATATAATGAATTTACATGTGTTATATGTCATATACATTGAATTTTTGAAACCATTGATAAAATCAATATTAAAACCATTATTTTTTACCAAAATTATATCATAAATAATGACCATTTTTATATAAGAAATTTAAATTAAGTATTTATGAACAATTTATAATTATAAACAATAATACCATTATATTCAGGACTTATATAGAGTATTTATCAGAAATGTCATGACCCATGGTTTTGGAAATCAAAACATATGGTCTCAAAAAACTAGAAATGAAAATGTTCTCACATGAAAACAAGGGTTTATTAATAAAATGAAACTCACACAGTGATAAAATAAAACAATCATAAATGATGAGATATTTCAATTCTAATAAGACACACATCATACCACCATCAATGTGGACAAAAATATCATTTATGTGAAAAAAATAGATAATTAAATTAAAGAAAAATAGATTCATTCGTCATCAAACATGTTTATATATCATCATCAAACTCATACATCATCCACCATAGGTAAATATTCCATTAAACACATCAGGAGTTTTAAAATCCATATTTATGAAAAAGAATAAGAATAAAAAAAATATCAATATATTTAAGTCTTTCTTCTTATATTTTTTTGGAACCCCATCCCCCAGGCTGACAACCACATCTTCATTTAGGTATATTACATGTGTGATTTTTCAGTTCCAAGTCGAGATTATTTTGGATATATTACTTTGATGAATACTCATCAATGATTTTAAAATCAGTTTCCTTGGCGGATGAGGTTGAAACATTAAAATATGGTTCTTAAATGGTAGCCTTTTATAATTTGTTTGAAAGCTTAATAGTTTTAGACCCCACTTTGATATTGGCCTTTAGCCTCACCCTCCTTTAGACAAGGACTCGTGGTATTTCTTTTATGATCCCTCTCACTACTATACTAGTAAAAATGACCAATATAAGGTGATTTTATAGAATCAATAATATGAAAGAAATTCCCTATCATTTTTTTAGAACAAAAATATTATCTTTGTCAATAACATATGTAGTACATCCACGCTACATAGTAGGATAAAACATACTAATTCCATTATGACCAGACATGTTAATCTTACACATAAAAGAATTCTTTTAGAATATATGTATATATTCTTCATCATCATTACCCATTTTATAAATGAAATATGTGTAAATTTGTATTATAGAGGATGTTAGTGTAAACATTAAGCATAAAAAATGAATGAAATTTCATATACTCCTGCTTACTTTTAGGGGTATCATCTATTTTAAGATATGTTTCTTGTGGATAAAAATTCATTTAATCACTCCATAGGGATACAAGTTACTAAGAAGATGGTACCTAGTATTCCATACCCACTACTTACTTGGATTATATTGAGGTAATGAAAAATTAAAGTGTGGTAGATTTCAATTGTGCAATTGTACTCACAACCTTATTACAAGCCAGTAATGTATGATCAATAGTAATTTATCCCAATCATTATGAAATATAAATTTAGTCAATATTCTTTTTATTAATTTGTATATTGTTTATAATTTAAAATATTCCCGAAATAAATTTTTCTCTATTTTATGAACATTTTATAAAGAATCTAAATTTAAAAATGGTCTTAACAATATTAAAACTTGAATATTAATGGAACATTTAAAAAAAATTCATAAATTCTTGATCAACTAACCTTATGAATTTTATACATAATTTTTCAAACACATAATATTCCAAAATATATTTTCCATTTTTTATAAAAAATTAATGAACAAAATAATTCAATTTATAATAGTGTTTTCTAAATAAATAAAAAAATATATTTATTTTTGAAAAACAAGAGAAATAATATGATCTTCCCACAATGTATTATAGATATCAAATATAAAGTATTTAATAATTACAATGAATATGTGTTAAATATTAAAATTTATTTTATTTTATTTTATATAGCCACTAGATAATTTAACGTGATACTGTATTGACAATTTTATTCCCCTTGGTATATATTTTTACAATATAATATCACAGTGAAAATCCAAACAACATTTTAATAAAATTTACTATCATAGATAAGGACTACACCTAACATATATAGACACTAAACATATTATCAAGAGACTGTATCATATTTGTTCTATATAAAATGGAATGTTCTTTTCATAGATTGCAATATATTTTCATACAACATATCATTTTATATGTAAAAAAATACTCTGTTTTGATGTTGTAGATGCAGTATATATTTTTCCATCAAATATTTTATGCTCTACACATTCCATTATTTTAATCACAAAACAATACCCTCCCTTACCTGATATGTTGTTTCCAGAAGATATCATTAAGTTCTTTTTCAGATTATGTTGACGCTCAATGAAGTCTCAATATGAAGGGCCTTAAATTATGTTATCATACAACATAATAAAAAATATTTAACTTAACATTATTTTGAAACTCAATTTAATATTAAGTTGTTTGATTTAATTTATAATTATTAAATATGATGTATATTCAAAAATTGTAAAATAATATTGATTGTTCTATAAATTTAGTTTTTTATTACAATTGATGAGTTTTGGGGATCATCAAAAGATCATTAGAAGAAGATGAAAACCCACATATTTGTGCCTGATTTATCCATTATTATATCAACATGCTATAAAAATGAGTATCATAAATATGATTCATACATATAAATCCAATTTAGTATCCTCTATCTATATTTAATAATCTTGAAAACAATCACTATAGTAATAGATTTATTCCTCCATTATTTTAGGGTGGTAGATCAGATTGTGGGTCTCTATTTATAATGAGAGGAACCTAGACACCATATGGGTTCTATAACAATCACTATCATGTAAAATAGTTTATTGGTATGAAGTTAGTTATATAAGTTATTTTATAAAATCAATCAAATCCAATTGGAGGGATCACATGACTTTTTATGAAAAACCTTAACATGATTCATTTAATGGAAAAATGTTGACTACAATAAATTTTCTGACATATGTTTATTCCATTGGAAATATTCAATGAAATTCACCATTTAATTAAAGTAATTTAATCAATTAATAATTGATACAATTTTAATCATTCATAGTTGAATATAACTACTGAAACCACAAGTGAAGATACATGCACTGGGATTTAATTAATTCAAATAATTTAAGTGAACCAACAACACCTATTGCTAATGAACCATGATATTGGAGATTTTTTTGATGTCGGTCCTTGAAAACATTCACATTTACAAAAACTATTTTTAACATATCCATTTTTCACGTCGAGTTTATAGAACCGACATGAAAATATCTAAAAATTTATTTTTCACATTGGTTATTTTATAACCACTGCAAAAATATTGTTTTAATGATTTTTCACATTGGTTATATAATAAATGATGTGAAAAATCAATTTTTAATGATTTTTCATGTCGGTTATATAATACTGATTTGAAAAATCTCTTTTATGTATGTTTTCTCATCAGTTTTAAATAACCTACCAGAAAAATCAATCTTTGTGACTTTATAACATCAGTTATTTAATAACTGACATTAAAAGGTATTTTTCCTGTTGGTTATTTAATACCAAAATTAAAAAAAGTATAAAAATATTTAGTTAGTTTCCCAATCTTATATTTTACAGATCACAGATCCTAAACAGAGATGTGGATCAAAAGTTATGGTCATTAGAATTTGATCATCTCTAAAAAAATTCTTATGGGACGCCACTTTTCGAAGGCCATAATGTTTAATATGTAACACCATTTGAGCTCCACTAAAATTATAACTGAATCATGGGAAATGAACTACATGTTTATAGACATTTTTTACATCGGTTATTAAGTAACTGACAAGAAAATTACCTTTTATCATCTCTTATTTAATAACCATCGTGAAAGGTGATGAAAATTTATTTTTTACTTTGTTTATTTAATAACTGATGTGAAAATATGATGAAAATTTATTTTTCACTTCAGTTATATAAGAACCGAAATAAAAAATAAGTAAAAATTTCAATATATTTTCATTAATGATATCATAAAACATACAAGAAAGGTAATTTTAATATCCCACCACCGTGAACTTTCATTTTTTTTACATCACGACATCAAAATTTCCAATTACCGCTAATTTTTATTAATATTTAATTTTATTTTATCATCCCAATTATATTTGTTCATTATGAAAATATCATAATTTAACAATCATTTTTCATCCATCATCATTCCCTCAACTCAACTCGTTTGATCTTCAAAGTGAATCAATTATTTCTTCATTTCGTGATCTCGTCAATGTATTTTTAATTATTTATCCTTTATTTATGGTTTTTATGATTATTTTATTAATTGATATACAATTCATTGATAATTTCATTCAACCATCATCCTCCCACCAACTCAACATAATTTATCTTCCACATTAATACACTATTTCTTTTTTTGATGATCTTATTACGGTTTTTGTAATTATTTTTCCTGCATTTATATTTTTTATGAGTATTTTTCTTAATTGATATACCATTTAATGATTATTATTTTATTACAATGATGGATATTGATTTATATCATGGAAAAACATCAAATCCACAATCAAACTCTAAAATTCCTTCTAAGGCGAAGCTATGGTTGGATCATTTGGATGTTCCTCGTAAAAAATTTATCAAACTTCTAATGGTCATAACTTTTCACTCTTAACTGTATTTGATCTTTACAACCTATAAAATAAAAACATAAGAGAATATCTACAAGATAGAAAAAAAATATACATCGGTTATTTAAAAAATGACATTAAAATTTACTTTTAATGTCATTTTGTAAATAACTATTATAAAAAATTACTTTTTAACATCATTTCCAGAAGTCCTTTCAGATAGGTTTTAAAAAAAGACATTGAATACCATATATCATCATTTTTAATGTCAGTTATTAAATAACAGATGCAAATAATAATATTTTTAACATCACTCACTATAATGTTTCCTCAAAACTGATGTTAAAAAGCTAAAAAATAGGCGTAAAAAGTATTTTGTACTAGTGTTTATTTTTAGGTTTCTACTCATATGAATCAACTAACAAAAATAAATTATGAACATGATGGTCATAATATACAGAGAATTTGAGGAGACATTCCTATAAATACTCTACATTTAATTAATGAAACATTATAGGATAATAATGTATCTCATGGTGTAATGATATATAATACAAGTGTGGAAGATGTAATCAATCAACCTTATAATGTTATTTTATCACATAATAATTAACTAGAGAGTATAAATGATCTTCCATTATTTACATAATCATTCGATGTAATTTCACACACATAAAATTTTTATTAGTATGACAATACACAAAATATATAATTATAAAACATTATAGGGAACATATCTACCTTAACTACTAACACCTTATATGTTGGATAAGTGATTGAAAGTAAAAATTCATTGAAAAAAATAATTAATAAAGACTATACCAAGAATAATTTTTCCTTTTTATGGGTAAAAAAGTTAAATTACAACATTTTTCTGAAAAATATTGCCTAGAATGTATATTTCACATATGAAAAGTATAAGATAATTTTTTTCATATGATACAATCTTATATTTCAAATACCCTCATACTTTTCTACACTGAATCATATCATAAAATTATAATATACTAGATGTATGAATTCTATCAACTATTAATGTTGAGATGATGTGTGAGTACTATGATTTCCTATTATCCCTCATTCAAGAATGAGTACATAAGTTGCTCAAATTTAAGGTAATGTATGGAGAGTCCTAGAAATAAATAGTGAAAGAAATTATAAATGTTTATGTAGATTTGAATGAATCCAATAATAGCCTCCATAACTAATGTTATTCTTGTCACTTAATAAAAATGAAATTATCAACCTAACAAAATTGAGTATGTCCTAAATGATAATAATTTTGATGAAAAAAAGATGATGTTCTGTACGATATTCAATGAATTGAGGTCTTATACCACCACATTTACTTATTATAAATAAACCATTTAGGTAAATTAAACTTCTATTTATGGAGAGTAAAAGAGTTTACTACTCATTCCTACCTCAATAAATTTTAATCATCCTATGTACAACTTTTATTTTCAATTGTCGATAAGGAGAACATAGAATGATGGGGTTGGATCTTAGCCTATATATGCAATAATGTTATTGGAATATACTTATTTTTCTCAATATATGATCATCATAGATAGATTATAAATATATATTTATAATAATGATGATTTTTTATGAAATGATATTAATTATTATCATAGATATTTCATCTGAAATATTTCTAGTTATTTATATAATCATTTAAAAGATGAGTCAATAATTTATGTAGACATCAATATGGTTATGATTATTTAAACTTATTTCCTTTTGAATAATTAATTTTTTCATTTTAAATTAATTGATGTATTCTTATTTCAGTATAAAAAAAGGGAAAATTTGATGATTGGATGGAAGTCATTTGATGTGAAAATAAATATGTGTATGATTATATGATTTGGATTTTGATGGTGAAAATATCATTCGTATATGATGGGGGAGAAAATATGAACATATCTATTGAAAAATACATTACTAAATTCAAAAAAATATAAATTTTACATTTCATGTGATCATAATAGAAGAAACTGATCACCATAAGAAAAAAATCAAAACCTCAATGTACTGGACATGGAATAATTAAATTCAACCAAATCACCACATAGAGTTCAACAATGTTTCACATGATATCAAAAAATAATAAAAATTTTCACATGAAAACCACTAAATATGATGAAAAAACTATATTACAAAAACAAATTGTGGTTCAGACATATATCATTCACCCATGGGAGAAACATCACGCATTCCATTTCATTAAAAGTATATGTTATAACCACTATGACTAAAAAGCCATAAATGTTGTTGACAATTATTGAATGATGAACTGGAAACACCTCATCAAAGTGCTTATGAACCATTTTTATTATTGTGTATCTATATAAACCATTCACAAAGACCACCTGTATTTGTTAGGGTCTTTCAATTTAAATGTTCAAATATCAGTCTCCTATAAAAATCCTTTCTCTTACCTGCTTTCAAAAATAATGTTATTGTGATCCCGTGTTTCCTAGTTTCATAACAAAATATTAAAAAAATAGGATAAAAACACATAATCTTTACTTATACTAGTTATCTCACTTCCAGAGCTTCTAGTGAAATGATTACTTGGACATTCTATGAACTCAATTCGAAATGTGAAGCCATATAAGGAACATGAAATTTTTGTCAATCCCAGCATATATTAAAGACTATATTCCCTACCTTTATAAGACCAAAAATTCTTTTTTAGTTTATCATATTTGGGATCATAATAGAGAACATAAAGAGGCTTCAGAAAAACCCAAAAATCTACCTCCTAATGACTAATTAATAGAATCCAACAACATCCTTCAACATTTTTTAAAATATGTCAATAGAACCTTCACAACATGAAATGCTCCTCCACTAAATTCATTTAACCATTACCCACTGAGACTCGATACTGGCATATTATATTTAGAACAAAATCCATGGGATTATAATTGACTAGTACTATTTACAATGATTTTCTAGAACCTATTATTTTAGTTATATATTTTTCTAGTTGAATATTGGTATCATTTGTGATAGCCTCTAAACCATTTTTCAATTTTTATGATCATAAAGTACGTTCAAAGTCATATATATTATCCGAAACAAGTGAGAATATGTATCCTACATTAATATCAACTTCAATTGAAGTTGAATATGTCCCCTAAACTTCCTTTCCCTGGTAATATCATTCTATCCAAAAAACCATATCATTGAATAGTACATTTCAACTTCTCAAGATCGGCTTCCTACCTTCATCCCAAGTCTAGAATCTATGATTATCATATCTGTAGTCCACAAATAATCATGCATGTGATTATCCCTATATGTTATCTATATCTGTAGAAACAAAATCTATGTAGGGTAACATTAAAAAAATTATTCATAGATAAATATGGTGTCTACTAAGCCCATATTGTTTCCCAAAAATTCTATCCCATTAGTTTTTAAGGGCTCTGATTAATCAAATAAAATATGGTATTGACGACTTCCACCAAAAATGTCTTGGGAATACCTTAATGTAACATAATACTAAATTATTTATACATAAAATTATGATTCATTTGGTTATAAAACCCATTCTATTTATGTATTCTTGGTACATTATTTTCTTGTCAAATTCCCTTGTGCTTACTAATATTATGAATCATATTATAGTCAAATAGATATTTTTTTTAGATCTCAATAATTGCAGCTTAAACCAACATTCCCTTACAACAATATCATTCCAATGGATAAATAGTTATAATTTATGTTTCATTAATAATTCCCATACATCCCTTTATAGTTTTATAAAAAAGTCACAAATTATTGTGAACATCAATGATATTAAGCTGGGGAAGGTCCCAAGATATAAATTTAAACTAATTCAACCATTAAGGGTTTGGAATGTTTATGATTAAAATAAAACTCGAATTTCACTACTTTGTGAGTATACAAATATCATTCATTCTAAAGCCATTATGACATATCTTTAAAATGATTTATTTTCTTGAGAACATTCTTACATTTCTCACTGCAGATCCTGAGCAAGATTTTCTATAAATATAAACATATGGATGTCAAATTTCTCATAAGTGTAGCTCCCACTACCCTTCCATTGAGACAAATTGTGTCATACTTTAACTTTATCTATTATAGTAGAACCTCGTATTAATTTCAGAATAATATTTCAAAAATTTGTTCAATAACATGCTTTATCCAACTAAACAATTGAGATCAAATTCTTCTAAAGACTAGAATATAACTGACTCCTTTCACCTCAAAGACAATACTATTATTCACAAAGATTTTTACAACTCCCTTTTCCACTATTCTTAGATCTTCATCATCATATATATGTACTCTCCAAATTTTTACCATCACATAATTTTTTATGAATAACTTTTGGTCAATTGAGTGGAAATATACACCAAATTCTATGATTAATGATTTAACTAGAATGAGAAAAATCATATGTTGATTAGAACTACTCTGAGAATATCAATTCATTTTTTTATACCTATAAAAAATTCTCTTCCATGATTTCCATTTAGTTATTTATGGAGTTTCTTGAGATAGACCATTTTAACATGGCCCCAAAATGTTTGTCAAGGTCATGTAGATTTACCTCAACTATCTCCCTCACTATTCCTAATGATCATCTATGACCTATTCAGTGAGGCGATATCATGCTACCTTACACATTAAAATCATCACCATATGTTCATAAGTATTAATCGACCTAGTATAATCATTGAAAACTAGGTTCTTGATTCCCTGAAGACTAAATTTGTTTTTTCACCAGAATTACTCACTATTTTAAGCATTTCATCCAAATATTATGGTAATTAAGATAAAAATAGTATGACTAATAAATAATCTATGAATGTAACTATTTCACACTTAGTATAACACCAAATAATTTTGAGATTAGTCAAATTATTAGAAGAATAACTTTATTCTGATATCCAAAGTCTAAAAGAATTATCCTATCAAATAATCATTATTAAATGTAGAATTTTTTTCATGCATATTTTCTTGGTCATCCCCTAAGTTTGTCATAGCCTCTCTCTCCTAAATAATTAAGGCCATAATACATGGAAATTATATCATTATTGTAATTATTGTTTTTTAATTCACCCTCTACAATTCAACAATCATAATTACTTATGGTTTAACTATGTTAAATATCATTTCATGATATTTATGTATGATATAGTTGTCTAATTTTATCTATGAAAACTCAAAGTAGACAAACAAATCATTCAG
Organism: Viscum album; assembly: GCA_963277665.1. Classification (NCBI taxonomy): domain Eukaryota; kingdom Viridiplantae; phylum Streptophyta; class Magnoliopsida; order Santalales; family Viscaceae; genus Viscum; species Viscum album. The sequence goes on along the minus strand of OY728162.1, from coordinate 30,807,956 downwards.
TTAGAATGTAATTTTCCATTGACATAATCATCTTCTAATACATTGATAGTCGATAAATTAATCAATTCCTCATAATGATATAATATTACATAACATGTTACCAAGTAAACTTCCAAAATCTTGTGTTGATAATTGCTTCATGAACATCAAACATGATTTATTTTGAATTTCTAAAAGATACCAATGGAATTAATATATCACCAGATATAAATTATCAAATCATAAATATTCCATAACATATAATAATTAAATTTAACCAAATAACCACATGGGTTTCAGCCTACTAATGCTTCATAAAAACAACATATATAAATATTTACAGGAAACACATGAAAGTGATTGAAATAAGTGAACCTCACAATGTATTTTAAATAGCTCATAAATTATTCCTATATCCATATGAGAATCATACCACATTCCATTACATACCCATTATCAGTTTCATTCATTGTGAATAAGCAGTCATGTATATAACTAACTATGTATGTCTAATCGATAAAATGAAACCTCATTAAAGAGTACCCATCAACTTTTATATATGTCCCCACTTATTCAATTAGTTTTTAAATCTTTAGCATTCCTGGGGTCATCCTATTTCATTTTTTAATAATTGATATCTTGTATAACACCTCGACATGGCCCATAGATCATTGATAAAATAACAATAAACCCATGGCTCATAATTTCTTGAAAAATCAATTCATATTGTGATACAAAATTTATATATTTTACTTCAATATCTAATCTCTCATCCTGATCTACTTATGATATATCCACCTGAACATCTGGTGAACTATATGTATACTAAGAAACCCTAAAAAAGTCTATCAAATCATACAATCCACTAGGTAAAGACTAATTTCACTACCCTCCCAAGATATAAGATACCACTACGGTTTATATTTCTAGAGTTCTTAACCCATCACCTGACGTGTCTTTAAAAAAACCTACATTATGTCCACTAATATTATAGAGTTAATAAATTGTGTCTTTAAAAGTTATTGTAAACTGTCGATCCCATGATTATTATATGATACATTCTAGAGTCTTGTTAGTAGTTTTTGAAACTATCCCAATAGGAATATAATGGGATGCACTCTAGTCACAACCTCTAAACTAATACAAATAAGGTATTATAATATAAGTCACCATTTTAAGTATTAATATTTTATTTGGAAATGAGATACTTTTAGGTAATAGTATTCCATGACCCACTCATATGATATAGTTTTTGGGTAGAGGTGGTCTTACTAGAGGACATGTATTATTATTTGGGTTCTTTCCATGCATTTTGGTATACATGTGTACATATACTGACATATTTTTTATCATTGATATTATACTAGGAACCATTTTTCAACACAATATATCACTTCAACGATGTGGTTGAGTATTCTGGTTGAGAACTCTAGTGGATAACTCATGTTGAACACTCAGGTTGAGTACTCTAGTTGAGCACTAGGGTTTTCCATCGCTTGAGAACTCTGGTTGATTGTTATAGAGAACCATGGTTTCATACATGTGATTTTATTTATTTTAACTTTAATTATGATCATGATGACGTCCATACTCATTAAAAATCACCCAAAATGGATGGAAGGATCTATACATTATAAAATCATTGGTCATATCTACTTATTTCATTAATGCATTCTAAAAATATTAGTATAATTGGATTTTTTTCATGTTTAATTATGAATTATAACTATTTTGTTATACAAATGAAATGAATTACATGTAATATAAAATCATTTAACAACTATGATATTCTTATAAAGTATTGTGAAAAATGAAATTCATTTGAAATCTTTTAGAAGATATTTGAGTTACATAAAATTTCCACTTAAGATGTTTTCTTTTTCTCTAAAATTTTAATTGAATTTCCATGTGTTTCTACATTGATTATAAAATTTGTTTTTAAATCTATAAAATCATAAGATGGTTCATTAACCCCCTATAGTACTTTTTATCCTATCATTATTTAGTCAACATGTTTCACTAATTTTTTACCTTATATTTATTAAAATATTATTTTTGAAAATTTAATAAATTATCTAAAAATAGAAATGATTATTCCATATGCAATTATGGTGGTGGTTCATTTTCTCAATTTCATCTGAAGAAATATTTATCATCTTGTATAATAGTGTCATCATATTTCATCTCTATGTGTATGAAGGTCACACTGATTCTATCATGCATCACCCCTCCTGCCACATTCTGTAATTATCAATGTGTATAGTCTTATTGTATGGTGATGATGGGTTTTTGGTTCCCATAACATGAATATATAGGAATAATGAACTCATATATAAGATGTATCATATATAGAATCAATATCTAATAAAAATAATTAACATACAATATAAGTACCTAGATAGTTGATGAAGTATCCTCAATTTTTAATCCTAGATTCAGTATGCTTAATGATGATCAATAATATAGTAAATAAATGATTCTTGCCTCTTTGGTATTAAATCGGACCATGGATTATAATCTCTATTCTAGGATACTGAAATATCTCAAAGGTGTGTTATCAAATTCTCCATTAGAGATAAATGAGGATCGTGATGAAGAATGTGATTGGAGGTTTTCAAGCATTCATTATTCAAAACATGAGGGTTAATGTCTCTTTATATATTAATTCTTAATGTTGTTCATTTAATGGTGTATATTGTCTGTATTCAACAAATCCATATAAAACTATTCCAATTTTCATATATTCATTTAACCGTATTCAATTGAATATGAATGGAATTTAGACCATGAATAATTGTTAATATCATGTGATAAGATACATGTACCTAATTAATATTGTTTTAGTGTACATTTTAAAAAATATCCACATGAACAAAAATATATAAAGTCATTTTTCAAACATTAGAAGCCATATTAGATCCATAAATACACATACAGATATGGTTTCATTAAACTTTCTTAACTTTGGAGAAAAATATTGTGTCCAATAAATTATCCATATCAAATATCGAACCTGTATGTCCCTAAGGGCCTTGGCAACATTGATGAAAAATATCAAATCCTTATTTAAAACATCATAAAAAATAATTTACCCTTAAAAATTATCAGTTATACACAATCTACTAAGGTTTACGGTGTGATCTCTATAAAATATATTCATATCCCCATAATATTGGGTCCACCACTATATTGATCATGTAAGTTGTATATAAGAATATCCATGTCTATGGGATTAACTGTGAGATCTAGAGGGGCTTAATAGCATTGAAAAAAAATAACAAATACTTATTTCAAAGTTTTAAAATAATAATGAAATCTATAAAATTATTGGTTCAATTAAATCTAAAAATGGGTCTTGTGTGATCTCCATATAACATACTCATTTCCCTATAAGAACATTTCCACCACTAGATGTGTTATATAAATCATATATAGGTCCATATAATCCCATTTTCAATGACATTGTGTAACCACTAGATATATCAATTATATCATATATTGGTTTATATAATCCTTTTTTTCAATGACATTGAGTGGCAACTAGATATGGAAAATTTTAGTCTAGTATATACCAACTGAGTTTTGATGATATTCTAAAACATATGACCTAGTTTATTAAAACATCACATTTCGTTTATCTAAACGATGAGTACATCACATTTCACTAACCAACATGGTTGTACACATCATATATGACTCGACTTATAATTTACTTGAATTTAATTAGTCCAATCCAATAAAGGTCCAGAATTATTTACTTTTCATACAAGATGAAAAATCTCATCTTAGTGTCACTCCAACCAAAGACAAGATCACCAACTTACCCAAACACCCAAGATTATCGAATTTCATATTTCGAATTTCATAAAAATTGTATCAATTTATAATGGTTCTCAGGATAGGTATCTCTCAAACATCAAGTATGAATAATTGAACAAAATCATGCACCCCTGATTATATCAATGGATGTATGAAATTCCATGAGATTTACATTAGTGCCATAGTCTGTTTAATAATTTCATATATATTACCTGATGAATATAATCAATTTATATCTTAAACAACTTTTTTTTATTAATTACAATAATATATTCAAGATAATTATAACATATAATCACAACCCATAATACTTTATGATGATAATTGATTATGGAAAACTCAAGGTTTTTACATTGAAGGGTTATTTATCATTTTAAAATTTATGAAAAGTATTTAGAAATGGGTATAAATTACTGAAAAATAAATATATCATTCATTATATCATAATGAAATATTTATAACAATTAAAACTAATTTCTCATTTTTTAACAAAATATATTTCATATTATAGACATGTTTTTTCTATTTTATTGGTTTTGTTATCTTAAAATATATAAATGAAATTATTATATCATATTTATGTGACCACTAAATACCCCCACTAAACTCTTTTAGTGAGTGGAATATAAAAGATAGTTTGAATTTTTGTGTGGCCTAGAAATCACATTCCCAATATTTTTTTACTAGAACATTTTTTCAAACTCATTAACTTTACAAGATTAAATATTATGATGTCATCTTATGATATAAATTTATAAATCCTTCTAACTGAATCATCATCATTCTTGTAGAATATTCTACAAAAAATAATTAATTTTAATGTAACAATTTCACATTTTATCTTCTATATGGATGTTCTGAGAATATGTAATAAAAATTTCTACGCATTATATGATTTGAAATTTATATCCCAAACTACACTCAACTACTAAGGTTTATAAAAGAGAATTCTAGTGTCAATCCCATAGAGACCGCTTGTAGGGAAGAAACCCAATGGTAAGATCTTTTTGAGTTGGATTCCTCATTATCACTCTCTATGATTTGAATTTTCTAAACTATGTATCTTGGGATTTATATTATATTAAATGAATAGTTTCAAATTAATTTTATGGTATAAGAAGAGGATAATATTATATATAACTTGGGGGTAGACCAACAAAAAATGCTACAAAGCGATGGAAAATGTACTAATTTATCTTGTTCAACCCAATTCGATAAACCTAAGCTAGGAAATACTAATTTTTCTAGAGTTTTTGACAACATAAACATAAGATTCCTGGTTTCAAGGTATTAAAAATCCTATTCAATTAGTCTTAGACTAATCAAATCCAACTAGTTCATGGTCATTTGATTACCCCACTGACGGTTAGGTTATGTGTAATTGTATGTGGTTAAATATTTTTTTAGACCAGGTTACTATCCATAGGGTTTCCAAGTGAACATTATATGATTCATTAGGTTTATCCCACCCCTATTTTGAACCCCTAACCATAACTGTATTAACCTTTAATGATGTAATTGATCAAAGAAACACTAATATATTTCATTATTAAAATAGAAAATATAAAATTTAAGATAATTCTATCGACTATTTATATTTTTTGAAAGTAATTAATTACTAATTTGGATAAGGAAATAATGAGGAATGGAGTGAAAATTTATGTTTCATAATAATGATAATTTAAATTGTACTGTCAAAATAACAATGAAAAAATGAGTCTTTCAATCCATAGTTGAAAAATATGGTTCTTTAAATAATAAAAGGAAGAAGTAGAGATAGATGGGAATGAAAATTTAATTAAAATTGTGAAGAATTGAATAAACATAGTTCAGACATTCCATGATTCTTTGTGAATCATGAGAACTGTAATTTTATAGAGACTGAATAGTTCATGTTGTGTAAATGATTCATGTCATGAACATTTTTTAAGTGGCTTCTTCATCATGGACATCTTGGCATATAACTTTCATTCTCACAATTTAATTCCCATCAGAATTAATCTCTAAACATGAATGATATCATCGATTTATTGAATAGAATATTTAATTTCAATTACATTTAAAACATTTCACATCATGTATTGAGTTCATATAGTGTGTTCCATTATATTTGGACTCTAACACTTTTACGAAGTGTAATTATGAATAACGCCATTTACTTTCAACATGCATTGTTTTTTGGATTCGAGGCTTGAAATTCTACTAATAGGTGTTTGACATGAGTAGTATATGTCGTGTACTTCAGATTCATGACATGTAAGGATTGTTTTTATTATTTCTCAATGTATCCTCCTTTCATTCATCAATCCATATTTCGTGAAAAAAATATTATGTGTAATATCCAATATAGAATGAATAAACATTTAAAAAATTTATCCAAATAATGTATATGAAATTAGATTATCAAATTCCCATACACTTGAACAATTTCTTGTCCTAAAGAAACAATTCATCTTAATAGGGATTTCAAAAGAAACAATTTTTTAACAAGAATTATGCATTATATAAACAGAAATAGAACTAAGTGTAAGAATTAAAAAATCATTCCCAATAGAATTATTCATAAATATGAAATTAATCAGGCCTCATATTTATATTATTTATTTATATTTTTCTTTTTTTAATAATAATTTCATTACTATTTGTCAAAATATATACCCATTTTTTATTTTACATCATAATAAATTTTCTATGATCACTCAAGGAAAAATAAAGCTCGAGTTATGCTAAAACCCTGAACACATGTTCCTAACAATATAGTTTCATTGGTTCTATGATCTCCACTTCATAAAGTCAAATTCAAAACCAAGAATGAGGGCTCAAGTAATATGGTTCAAATGTCTCTAGGTAGATGGAAAATTGTTAGATCATAAAAAATCAACCTAAAAATGTTGGGTAAGCTCAAGAATATAATGTATTATAATCCTGATTATGGTAATGATGTAATTCTTCGTGGGAAAATTTTTCTATACTCCAAACTACTCAAATTAGGTCCCTGAATATGTCATGTAAGAATAAATAATGTTCCCTGTTCCTTTTCATTTGAAATTAATATTATTTTTAAAAAATCATGTCTATATAATATATCACATCTATCACCTAACCACATATGATCCATAATATTATTTATCAGTATGGTAATGGTGATTTCTTACCATCCTAATAAACATCCAATTTTTTTCAAAGTAATATGTTAGGCATTTAAAATTCCAAAAGTAATCATTAACTATATAAAATAAATTGTGGGGAAGTTACACCTTACGTCTCCTCAGTATCAGTATCCCATGTATGGTAGATAATAAATACGCCTGACTAGTTCAAAAATAAAATAATGTACATTACCAAGACTAGGGTATGATGGGTTAATAAGCTCGAAAATTATCTAACATAACAAGGTAATTCATGTCTACTATTGGATAATGAAGTGTAGATGTATATGAGGGTGTCAGGAAAACTGGATCAGAAAAAATAACCTGAGTAATTTTAATAGTGTATTCTTTCAATAATTGACTCAATGAGATCATAATTCAGGTTTTGATTGGGTTTCAAGTCACAATAATCACAAAATAAATATGCTATGAAAAAATATTACAATATATGTCTAGAATCATCTCAGGAATGCGAGTATATAAAATAACCAATAATCACTCTAGGTATAGAATGTACTAATAAGACAATCACAATGAATTTCAGGAATCTAAAATTGAATTCATATGATCAAATCAACAATCATGCTAAAAATATATACTATAATGAAGATAGATTTCATAAATCTTTATCTTAACATTGTATTTTATTTTAATGGGTTTAAATATTTTTCAAGTATAAATCATGATGTAAATGAAAATATATCCTTGATAAATGAATGTAGGAAAAAATAAATGTGTATCGACAATAGTGATCATGATAGAATACCCCACAATTAAAATTAGACAGTGTTCGCACTATTCGAGAATGTGTTTTGGGTGAGTCATCAATGTAATCATTGATAAAAAAGAAATAAAAGTTTTAAATTTAAAATTATAGCATTGAGAGATCCATGTAGTGAATGTAATGGTATGAGGAAAGTTTTTGGATGCTCATTTTAAATTTGCGTAGGTACAAAAATTATTAGAAACAAAATTCCTACACGAGATAAACAATAAGCCCAATGGGGTTAACAATATGGAAGAAAAAAATGGGTTTTTACACAAATTAAAAATTACTAGAATTCCTCTCAGATAAATACAAGAGGGACACAAAAAAGGTTTTTAATGATCAAAAGATAGAAAATTATAGAAAAGGTAAATAAATATCATAATCATGCAATACAAATAAAGACAAAGTATGGTTTGTCTCTAATAATGTGTTGACTATGACGTCATCATCTAGATTGAATAATAAAAGATCGGACATTGTAATCCATCAGCTCAGATTTTTTTCCACATATAAGAACTAGTGTCTATATCATTGAGCTTATAAGGGTGCTTGATAAGATTAAACACCTATGGAATGAATGAACCATGAAGCTCATGTGGTAATAATATCATCTGATAAGGTTATGGGGAGGAGCACTGTTGTGTATGGATCTGAAGCCATATCTCTTATAAAGGTCATTTTAGGTCATCCACATGCTGAAATATATCACGTGGGATTCAATATGGTGTCCTAAAAGAGTCATCAGTGACCATACAAGATAAATTAGAGCTAGTAATGGATATAAAAATTTAGTAATAAAATTAAAATACTAAAACTGTGTAGTAACATAAATTTTTTTATCCAATCCACACATATATGTGAAATGATAAATCTATGATGAGATATAATGGGAGTAAAAAAATGGACACCCAAACAAGTAAAATTAGTGTGCATGAGAATGAATAAACAAAAAAATCATTTTTACCCTCAACATCAAAATTAACCTCCCAAACTAGGGGAGTTGTAGATCATATCTTCCAAATTGATCACATCTATAGAGGTATGTGATGGAGGATCGAATGTCGTAACATATTTTTTCACTCTAGAAACAAGATCATTTATAGGTGGAGTGTATGTGAAGGTGATCCATAATGTGAATGTATGTCTAGGAGTTGTATTGATGTAAGTAATCTAATTGGAATATTGAATTGTGGGTCACTTTCCATATCATTCCTACTATGAAAAAACTCATGTTGGGTAGTAGTGTATGTGAGTTCAGATGGGAGTTTGGTGGTGGTGGTATGTGGTGTAACGGCCCGAAATTTTGAATAAATATTTTTTCCTAATTTCATGTGTTATTTTATTTTATTTTTATACTCAACAAAAATGTTTTATTTGATAAACATGATTATAATTAAAATAAGACCATTGGGTTTTGACTGTTATATGACCATCGGTCAATATGACCGCTGTGAACAAAATGTTTTGATTATTGTATCTAAAAATAAGTAATCTTGGTTGATTATTATAGAAAGAAGATTCGATGGCCTCACCTAGTAGTCTTGGACCGATCGAAGCCCATCTAATAGAACTTGGGAAGGAGGTAGCACCATTAGGCTTTGCTCTGGACCAAACCCAAGCCGAACTTCATCATGTGAAGCTAGAACGGAATCGCCTTCGCGAGAAGTTCAAACTTATAGAAATTACTACTCGGGAAATGTTGGTCGAGCCTCCCTCGGACTCTCTCACCTTAGCACACCTTACACTTAGGTCCTATGCTGGTGTGATAAGGGGCTATGTAAGAAGACCGTAACTGCCTTGTGTAATCCTTTATTTTAAATAAAAATTGGGATTTCTTCTTATGATGATGTTTATGAATGTTCAAATGAACATATAAATATAGTATGCATATTTTGATGAATTTTAGAAAAATAATATTATAAAAATGTTTATGTAAACCTTAAATAATTAAAAATGTGTAATGATTTTCAAAAAATGGTCTTCTACAATTATGTTGAGTACGAAATTTGGAGTCTAATAAGATCAACTTGATTTTTGATGAATAGTAAATTATGAATAGTGATTTTATGATTATGATTAGTAATATGACCAAATGGATTAGTAATCTCACTTAAAAAAAGTTTTAAAATAATCTAGGCACCTTGATTAAGTAATGTGATTCAATAAAATGGTTAAATAACGGTTTCCTAAATTATTATTCAAGTATTAGTTTTTTCAGGTGAATAGTGTTTTTAATTAAAAAATTAAATTAAAAATATTTAGAAAATTATTTTTATAAAATGGATTTCATTTTTGAACTCAGAGCACCGATATTATGTTATGGTAATTTTTGGGGTTTTTTCTGAAAAAACTGAATTTTCAGTGAATAGTGTATTTATTTAAAAATAAATTTAAAAATATTTAGAAAATTATTTTTATAAAATGGAGTTCATTTTTGAAATCAGAGCATTGATATTTGGTCAGTGTGAAATTTTGGGATTTTTCTGAGAAAGTTGAATTTTCAGTGAATAGTAAAAATGCAGTTTTAGGGTTTCAGTATGTTTAATGACATCATAGCTGTGTCATGATGATTCCATGAGATATTTTAAGGGTTGGCCGGCCAAGGGTGATGAATTATTGTTTTGGGGGCCCCATGTGGCCTAACTCCATGGTAAATGCCAAGGGAGAGCACATGGGTTTGAGAAAAACACATGTGAGGTGTCCCTTGGCCATTAATGCCTTGTCCCCTCACTTTCCCTATAAATACCAAGCCCTCCTCTCATCCATTCAACTCCCCACTCTTCCCCAACGAAGTTCTAGTCTCATTACCTCCCAAGGAGTCCTCCCAAGGTGCCCTCAAGGTCCCATCCTTTGAGGTTTAAGAGTTACATTTTAAGGTAAGGGATCCGACCCCTCTCTTTCTTTTCATGTAATCTCTTTTATGTCATTCCTTTTATGCTACATGTTATTATGTGAGAGGATGTTATTTTATATTCCTCTTACTTTCCTTTTTATTCTTATATGATGAGAGATCCCCTCTTACTCTCATCATTTCATTTTATGAATGTTTAAGTGATGCCGTTAGGCTGCCGAATTTTTAAGGGATTCTTTCACCCTTCTCATTTTTCAAGTTTGATTTCCATGTCAAGTATTTCAAGTTCCTTTTTATTATGTTGGGGTATGATTTCTATATCTATCATACTGATATATTATTATCATATGATGAGAGACCCTATTTGATCTTGTCAATTCATTTTTATTGAAGTTTAAGTGACGCCGTTAGGCTGCCGAATTTTCATAAGAGAAATCTAATTTTTGTCTTCCTTCCATGTTTTTCATTTCAAATGGTATGTCCTTAAAATTTCATTACCATGTCCATATAGCCATCTTATTTTCTCCCCCTACTGTTTTATGGATCATTTATGAGTGGGTGACCCATGTCCCCTCTTTTTTCAATGTTTTCTAAAACCTTGTAACATAGCCGCTATGCTGCAGAATTTTCGTCTCAAAATGCCTCTCTCTTTTCTCAAAAATTATTTTATGTTATAAAGTGAATACACAAATCTCTTATTTATACAAGGGTATTCACATATATATATCAAAATGTTCCATTTTAAATTCTGGGATTTACATACATGAGACCCACTTTCCCTTTTTGTGGGTTTAAAGTGACGTAAAGATCATGTCTTTAAAGCAGTTTTTAAAACGTTATGATTATGAAATGAAACCCATTTATTTTATGCTATGTGGGTTATTTATGAAATGTTTGATGATGATATATGTGGATCACATGATAATAAAGGCAAATTTAATGGTGCTCCCTGATAGCGCTCCAATGCATTGGGTAATGATGTAACCACTAGAGATTACAATTTTCACGATACCTTGGGGAATAACCTTTGTAATTTTCAAATGACACCTTGGGGATGGACCTTGGTGATATGTTCATGATTGTCTATGTTAAATGATATAGCCACATCTTCACGTTATGAAAAATGTTATTTTTATTATGAAATGCATCATGATTTCTTTATCATGCCTTAAAGTTATTTTCATGACCTTATTGAAGTATCTCAAGTTCACATGTAAAATGTTTCTCTTGTTTCCCTTATTAGGCCTTCTGCTCACCCTTTCTTTTGATGTATGTCCCCAGGTTATGAGATGCAGTAATGAACCTAGGATGAACTTAAGGAGAAGCCTTTCAAGTGTTTAAGAAGAATGCTTTATGTTGTTTTCATGTATTATGTTCCTGGTTTCCAAGACACTAAACCTTAAAGATCCTCAGTTTTGTGTAATGTAATGAAAGTTTATGTTATAAAAAGGAAGGATTCTATAGTTGGTATCAAAGGATGGTTTAGTTATTTGTGGAAATTAGGATATGAAAACTTTAGGAAGAATCCTATAGAAAAGTTTATATATAGGAAATCTTCCTGGTATTTTGGTGAGTATTGAGTAATGGGTTTCCAAGCAAATACATCCCTGTCTGGAAACGAGTAGGTAGAGGTGGCTCTGGCACAGATGTACATAGGGGAAAAACCCGAAAACATCGCTTTGAGCTAGACTCAAACGGGAATAGGTACACGACAACGGGCCTTGCTGCACTCTTGGTTACGACACTCCCGGGGGATATGCTTTGGTAAGTTCATAAGCTTAGTATGAACCATTGTTAAAGGAACAAAGATAAAATAAAATAAAGATTCACATAAGAATATATGATCATAGATAACCTAGATGAGATCCTAGGGGATCACAAGTTAGGGTATACTTTTCTTCTACAATTTATCCTTATATGATTTAAGTTCCTTTTCATGATTATTAACTAAGTATTTAAGCCCCTAATTATACTTTCTATTCTTAGTTAATGGTGGGAAATGGAAGAACATTTCCCAACAACCAATGTGATAGGAAATGCGATGATTTCCATATTAATATGAAAGAGATGATTAGGGGATTAAAAGATTATTATTATTTTGGAAAACGTTCACTATTTTGGGGACCCTGTATGATTGAGGAAAATAGATTACTACGGTATTTTCATTGAGGAGTAAGGTTGACTTATATTTTGAAGAATCGATGAATTTATAGTGGACTTATAGTAATTTATGCTACTTATGGGAATGATTAACCTATCTTGGGTAAAATATGTTTAGGTTGGCTACTTTTGTTATAAGATGTTAGGAGTGGTTGATGTTGTTTGGAGATGAACAATGAAGTTTATTTTGGAAGACTATGTTATCAAGTCATTCTTGTATTTGGGTTTCAATCATAGTTTGGTTTATTTTGAGGAATCTTAAGGACCATTATTTACGGAATGGTCTATGATTTACATTGGGTAGTACCATGGAACTTTTAAGATTTAAAAGTAGTTTCCATTCCTATGGGATTCTTTTTGAAGAGTTGTTTTACCTTACCCATTCTATTTTTGGGATAAAGTTTAAAGATAGAAGAAATAGATAGTTGATCATTTGTGGATTATGTGATTCCCTAGAAGATGATTCTTGTGTTTTGATAAGACCAAGTAGTTTTGAATGCTCATCGTTTGGAGAAAAGATTAGTTTTGGTAAAAACTTATTAATGTATGAAACTCTACATTAAGGTAGATATATTTCCTTATGTTTTCGTTCTATGTTGTAAATGAAATCCTCAAAGTTATTAAAAGGAACATAAAACAAAAACGTTGTTGGTTTACGTTTCCTACTAGGTAATCAAAGACCGCTTACACACATCATAATTTTGGGATTTTCTGGTGGTTAACTTCCTCCTAATAATGTTTTCTATCACTCTCCTTTAGAACGTGACCCTTTGTTTTCTCCTCCATGTCCATGCTTCCTACATGGAATCCTAGTATGAGTAAACTCGGGTGGCCTTTGTACTTCCTTTTCCTTCTTTTAAAGTAATGGTGTTACTGACTCTTTTTCCGATGTGGGACATTCAATGAAATTTCAAAACCCAATTTTAAAAATTGCGGGGATGCAATTTCTTAAGGGGGGAAGATTGTAACTGCCCGAAATTTTGAATAAATATTTTTTCCTAATTTCATGTGTTATTTTATTTTATTTTTATACTCAACAAAAATGTTTTATTTGATAAACATGATTATAATTAAAATAAGACCATTGGGTTTTGACTGTTATATGACCATCGGTCAATATGACCGTTGTGAACAAAATGTTTTGATTATTGTATCTAAAAATAAGTAATCTTGGTTGATTATTATAGAAAGAAGATTTGATGGCCTCACCTAGTAGTCTTGGACCGATCGAAGCCCATCTAATAGAACTTGGGAAGGAGGTAGCACAATTAGGCTTTGCTCTGGACCAAACCCAAGCCGAACTTCATCATGTGAAGCTAGAACGGAATCGCCTTCGCGAGAAGTTCAAACTGATAGAAATTACTACTCGGGAAATGTTGGTCGAGCCTCCCTCGGACTCTCTCACCTTAGCACACCTTACACTTAGGTCCTATTCTGGTGTGATAAGGGGCTATGTAAGAAGACCGTAACTGCCTTGTGTAATCCTTTATTTTAAATAAAAATTGGGATTTCTTCTTATGATGATGTTTATGAATTTTCAAATGACCGGATAAATATAGTATGCATATTTTGATGAATTTTAGAAAAATAATATTATAAAAATGATTATGTAAACCTTAAATAATTAAAAATGTGTAATGATTTTCAAAAAATGGTCTTCTACAATTATGTTGAGTACGAAATTTGGAGTCTAATAAGATCAACTTGATTTTTGATGAATAGTAAATTATGAATAGTGATTTTATGATTATGATTAGTAATATGACCAAATGGATTAGTAATCTCACTTAAAAAAAGTTATAAAATAATCTAGGCACCTTGATTAAGTAATGTGATTCAATAAAATGGTTAAATAACGGTTTCCTAAATTATTATTCAAGTATTAGTTTTTTCAGGTGAATAGTGTTTTTTAATTAAAAAATTAAATTAAAAATATTTAGAAAATTATTTTTATAAAATGGATTTCATTTTTGAACTCAGAGCACCGATATTAAGTTATGGTAATTTTTGGGGTTTTTTCTGAAAAAATGAATTTTCAGTGAATAGTGTATTTATTTAAAAATAAATTTAAAAATATTTAGAAAATTATTTTTATAAAATGGAGTTCATTTTTGAAATCAGAGCATTGATATTTGGTCAGTGTGAAATTTTGGGATTTTTCTGAGAAAGTTGAATTTTCAGTGAATAGTAAAAATGTAGTTTTAGGGTTTCGGTATGTTTAATGACATCATAGCTGTGTCATGATGATTTCATGAGATATTTTAAGGGTTGGCCGGCCAAAGGTGATGAATTATTGTTTTGGGGGCCCCATGTGGCCTAACTCCATGGTAAATGCCAAGGGAGAGCACATGGGTTTGAGAAAAGCACATGTGAGGTGTCCCTTGGCCATTAATGCCTTGTCCCCTCAATTTCCCAATAAATACCAAGCCCTCTTCTCATCCATTCAACTCCCCACTCGTCCCCAACGAAGTTCTAGTCTCATTACCTCCCAAGGAGTCCTCCCAAGGTGCCCTCAAGGTCCCAAGCTCTGAGGTTTAAGAGTTACATTTTAAGGTAAGGGATCCGACCCCTCTCTTTCTTTTCATGTAATCTCTTTTATGTTATTCCTTTTATGCTCCATGTTCTTATGTGAGAGGATGTTCTTTTATATTACTCTTACTTCCCTTTTCATTCTTATATGATGAGAGATCCCCTCTTACTCTCATCATTTCATTTTATGAATGTTTAAGTGATGCCGTTTGGCTGCCGAATGTTTAAGGGATTCTTTCACCCTTCTCATTTTTCAAGTTCGATTTTCATGTCAAGTATTTCAAGTTCCTTTTTATTATGTTGGGGTATGATCTCTATATCTATCATACTTATCTCTTATGATCATATGATGATAGAACCTATTTGATCTTGTCAATTCATTTTTATTGAAGTTTATGTGACGCCGTTAGGCTGCCGAATTTTCATAAGAGAAATCTAATTTTTGTCTTCCTTCCATGTTTTTCATTTCAAATGGTATGTCCTTAAAATTTCATTACCATGTCCATATAGCCATCTTATTTTCTCCCCCTACTGTTTTATGGATCATTTATGAGTGGGTGACCCATGTCCCCTCTTTTTTCAATGTTTTCTAAAACCTTGTAACATAGCCGCTATGCTGCAGAATTTTCGTCTCAAAATGCCTCTCTCTTTTCTCAAAAATTATTTTATGTTATAAAGTGAATACACAAATCTCTTATTTATACAAGGGTATTCACATATATATATATATATCAAAATGTTCCATTTTAAATTCTGGGATTTACATACATGAGACCCACTTTCCCTTTTTGTGGGTTTAAAGTGACGTAAAGATCATGTCTTTAAAGCAGTTTTTAAAACGTTATGATTATGAAATGAAACCCATTTATTTTATGCTATGTGGGTTATTTATGAAATGTTTGATGATGATATATGTGGCTCACATGATAATAAAGGCAAATTTAACGGTGAGCCCTGATAGCGCTCCAATGCATTGGGTAATGATGTAACCACTAGAGATTACAATTTTCACGATACCTTGGTGAATAACCTTGGTAATTTTCAAATGACATCTTGGGGATGGACCTTGGTGATATGTTCATGATTTTCTATGTTAAATGAAATAGCAACATCTTCAAGTTATGAAAAATGTTATTTTTATTATGAAATGCATCATGATTTCTTTATCATGCCTTAAAGTTATATTCATGACCTTATTGAAGTATCTCAAGTTCACATGTAAAATGTTTCTCTTATTTCCCTTACTGGGCCTTCTACTCACCCTTTCTTTTGATGTATGTCCCCAGGTTATGAGATGCAGTAATGAACCTAGGATGAACTTAAGGAGAAGCCTTTCAAGTGTTTAAGAAGAATGCTTTATGTTGTTTTCATGTATTATGTTCCTGGTTTCCAAGACACTAAACCTTAAAGATCCTCAGTTTTGTGTAATGTAATGAAAGTTTATGTTATAAAAAGGCAGGATGCTATAGTTGGTATCAAAGGATTGTTTAGTTATTTGTGGAAATTAGTATATGAAAACTTTAGGAATAATCCTATAGAAAAGTTTATATATAGGAAATCTTCCTGGTATTTTGGTGAGTATTGAGTAATGGGTTGCCAAGAAAATACATCTCTGTCTGGATACGAGCAGGTAGAGGTGGCTCTGGCACAGATGTACATAGGGGTAAAACCTGAAAACACCGCTTTGAGCTAGACTCAAACGGGAACTGGTACACGACAACGGGCCTTGCTGCACTCTTGGTTACGACACTCCCATGGGATATGCTTTGGTAAGTTAATAAGCTTAGTATGAACCATTGTTAAAGGAACAAAGATAAAATAAAATAAAGATTCACATAAGAATATATGATCATAGATAACCTAGATGAGAACCTAGGGGATCACAAGTTAGGGTATACTTTTCTTCTAAAAGTTATCCTTATATGCTTTAAGTTCCTTTTCATGATTATTAACTAAGTATTTAAGCCCCTAATTATACTTTCTATTCTTAGTTAATGGTGGGAAATGGAAGAACTTGTCCCAACAACCAATGTGATAGGAAATGCGATGATTGCCATATTAATATGAAAGAGATGATTAGGGGATTAAAAGATGATTATTATTTTGGAAAACGTTCACTATTTTGGGGACCCTATATGATTGTGGAAAATAGATTACTACGGTATTTTCATTGAGGAGTAAGGTTGACTTATATTTTGAAGAATCGATGAATTTATAGTGGACTTATAGTAATTTATGTTACTTATGGGAATGATTAACCTATCTTGGGTAAAATATGTTTAGGTTAGCTACTTTTGTTATAAGATGTTAGGAGTGGTTTATGTTGTTTGGAGATGAACAATGAAGTTTATTTTGGAAGACTATGTTATCAAATCTTTCTTGTATTTGGGTTTCAATCATAGTTTGGTTTATTTTGAGGAATCTTAAGGACCATTATTTACGGAATGGTCTATGATGTACATTGGGTAGTACCATGGAACTTTGAAGATTTAAAAGTAGTTTCCATTCCTATGGGATTCTTTTTGAAGAGTTGTTTTACCTTACCCATTCTATTTTTGGGATAATGTTTAAAGATAGAAGAAATAGATAGTTGATCATTTGTGGATTATGTGATTCCCTAGAAGATGATTCTTGTGTTTTGATAAGACCAAGTAGTTTTGAATGCTCATCGTTTGGAGAAAAGATTAGTTTTGGTAAAAACTTATTAATGTATGAAACTCTACATTAAGGTAGATATATTTCCTTATGTTTTTGTTCTATGTTGTAAATGAATTCCTCAAAGTTATTAAAAGGAACATAAAACAAAAATGTTGTTGGTTTACGTTTCCTACTTGGTAATCAAAGACCGCTTACACACATCATAATTTTGGGATTTTCTGGTGGTTAACTTCCTCCTAATAATGTTTTCTATCACTCTCCTTTAGAACGTGACCCTTTGTTTTCTCCTCCATGTCCATGTTTCCTACATGGAATCCTAGTATGAGTAAACTCGGGTGGCCTTTGTACTTCCTTTTCCTTCTTTTAAAGTAATGGTGTTACTGAATCTTTTTCCGATGTGGGACATTCAATGAAATTTCAAAACCCAATTTTAAAAATTGCAAGACGCAATTTCTTAAGGGGTGAAGATTGTAACAGCCCGAAATTTTGAATAAATATTGTTTCCTAATTTCATGTGTTATTTTATTTTATTTTTATACTCAACAAAAATGTTTTATTTGACAAACATGATTATAATTAAAATAATACCATTGGGTTTTGACTTTTATATGACCATCGGTCAATATGACCACTGTGAACAAAATGTTTTGATTATTGTCTCTAAAAATAAGTAATCTTGGTTGATTATTATAGAAAGAAGATTCGATGGCCTCATCTAGTAGTCTTGGACCGATCGAAGCCCATCTAACAGAACTTGGGAAGGAGGTAGCACCATTAGGCTTTGCTCTGGACCAAACCCAAGCCGAACTTCATCATGTGAAGCTAGAACGGAATCGCCTTCGCGAGAAGTGCAAACTGATAGAAATTACTACTCGGGCAATGTTGGCCGAGCCTCCCTCAGACTCTCTCACCTTAGCACACCTTACACTTAGGTCCTATGCTGGTGTGATAAGAGGCTATGTAAGAAGACCGTAACGGCCTTGTGTAATCCTTTGTATTAAATAAAAATTGGGATTTCTTCTTATGATGATGTTTATGAATTTTCAAATGACCAGATAAATATAGTATGCATATTTTGATGAATTTTAGAAAAATGATATTTTAAAAATGATTATGTAAACCTTAAATAATTAAAAATGTGTAATGATTTTCAAAAAATGGTCTTCTACAATTATGTTGAGTCCGAAATTTGGAGTCTAATAAGATTAACTTGATTTTTGATGAATAGTAAATTATGAATAGTGATTTTATGATTAGGATTAGTAATATGACCAAATGGATTAGTAATCTCACTTAAAGAAAGTTTTAAAATAATCTAGGAACCTTGATTAAGTAATGTGATTCAATAAAATGGTTAAATAACGGTTTCAGAAATTATTATTCAACTATTAGTTTTTTCAGGTGAATAGTGTTTTTTAATTAAAAAATTAAATTAAAAATATTTAAAAAATTATTTTTATAAAATGGATTTCATTTTTGAACTCAGAGCACCGATATTATGTTATGGTAATTTTTGGGGTTTTTTCTGAAAAAATGAATTTTCAGTGAATAATGTATTTATTTAAAAATAAATTTAAAAATATTTAAAAAATTATTTTTATAAAATGGACTTCATTTTTGAAATCAGAGCATTGATATTTGGTTAGTGTGAAATTTTTGGATTTTTCTGAGAAAGTTGAATTTTCAGTGAATAGTCAAAATGTAGTTTTAGGGTTTCGGTATGTTTAATGACATCATAGCTGTGTCATGATGATGTCATGAGATATTTTAAGGTTTTTCCGGCCAAGGGTGATGAATTATTGTTTTGGGGGCCCCATGTTGCCTAACTCCATGGTAAATGCCAAGGGAGAGCACATGGGTTTGAGAAAAGCACATGTGAGGTGTCCCTTGGCCATTAATGCCTTGTCCCCTCACTTTCCCTATAAATACCAAGCCCTAATCTCATCCATTCAACTCCCCACTCTTCCCCAACGAAGTTCTAGTCTCATTACCTCCCAATGAGTCCTCCCAAGGTGCCCTCAAGGTCCCAACCTTTGAGGTTTAAGAGTTACATTTTAAGGTAAGGGATCTGACCCCTCTCTTTCTTTTCATGTAATCTATTTTATGTCATTCCTTTTATGCTCCATGTTCTTATGTGAGAAGATGTTCTTTTATATTCCTCTTACTTACCTTTTCATTCTTATATGATTAGAGATCCCCTCTTACTCTCATCATTTCATTTTATGAATGTTTAAATGATGCCGTTAGGCTGCTGAATTTTTAAGGGATTCTTTCACCCTTCTCATTTTTCAAGTTCGATTTTCATGTCAAGTATTTCAAGTTCCTTTTTATTATGTTGGGGTATGATCTCTATATCTATCAAACTTATCTATTATTATCATATGATGAGAGGCCCTATTTGATCTTGTCAATTCAATTTTATTGAAGTTTAAGTGACGCCGTTAGGCTGCCGAATTTTCATAAGAGAAATCTAATTTTTGTCTTCCTTCCATGTTTTTCATTTCAAATGGTATGTACTTAAAATTTCATTACCATGTCCATATAGCCATCTTATTATCTCCCCCTACTGTTTTATGGATCATTTATGAGTGGGTGACCCATGTCCCCTCTCTTTTCAATGTTTTCTAAAACCTTGTAACATAGTCGTTATGCTGCAGAATTTTCGTCTCAAAATGCCTCCCTCTTTTCTCAAAAATTATTTTATGTTATAAAGTGAATATACAAAGCTCTTATTTCTACAAGGGTATTCACATATATATCAAAATTTTCCATTTTAAATTCTGGGATTTACATACATGAGACCCACATTCCCTTTTTGTGGGTTTAAAGTGACGTAAAGATCATGTCTTTAAAGCAGTTTTTAAAACGTTATGATTATGAAATGAAACCCATTTATTTTATGCTATGTGGGTTATTTATGAAATTTTTGATGATGATATATGTGGATCACATGATAATAAAGGCAAATTTAATGGTGAGCTCTGATAGCGCTCCAATGCATTGGGTAATGATGTAACCACTAGAGATTACAATTTTCACGATACCTTGGTGAATAACCTTGGTAATTTTCAAATGACACCTTGGGGATGGACCTTGGTGATATGTTCATGATTGTCTATGTTAAATGATATAGCCACATCTTCAAGTTATGAAAAATGTTATTTTTATTATGAAATGCATCATGATTTCTTTATCATGCCTTAAAGTTATTTTCATGACCTTATTGAAGTATCTCAAGTTCACATGTAAAATGTTTCTCTTGTTTCCCTTACTGGGCCTTCTGCTCACCCTTTCTTTTGATGTATCTCCCCAGGTTATGAGATGCAGTAATGAACCTAGGATGAACTTAAGGAGAATCCTGTCAAGTGTTTAAGAAGAATGCTTTATGTTGTTTTCATGTATTATGTTCCTGGTTTCCAAGACACTAAACCTTAAAGATCCTCAGTTTTGTGTAATGTAATGAAAGTTTATGTTATAAAAAGGCAGGATGCTATATGTGGGGTGGGAATGGATGATGAATTAGGTTCTATAAGGAGTGGTGGATGGGGAGGATTAGTGGATGGTGGTGATATGGGGTGGTAAAAAGGGATGGTTCATTGAAGGGAATGTGTAGTAAGAGGAAAAGGTGGAACTTATTTTCCAGAAGAAACTGAGAAATAGGCCATTGGTCTGATGGAGCATGTGGTGGGTATAAAAGTGGTATTTTTAAACATTCTAATGGAGGGGGGTGGTGAAATGGTTGTAGTAGATGGTTTAACTTGATTGGAGGTCAATGGTTTTTGGATGAACCAATAGAGAGGGAGTGGGAGGCTGGAGGATAGGAGGGGGTCGCAAGAGATAGGGAAGGCCAAGGGTTGGGGGAGTTTTTCCGTGAACCCTACTCATAACTTTTTAAAAGCCTACTTGAATGATTACTGTTGTGCTGTCAACACATGTGTAAATATCAGGTTTTTAATTTTTTTTGTGCTTAAAACATTCACGGCGTGTATTTTGTGTACACAATGTTAATTATTTTAATTATTTCGTTACATTTTAAAATTTAAATACTAATTTTTTATGAATAAAATATAATATAACTTTTGTATTTTTAATGTTCCTTAATTTTCAGAAAATATTATCCCACCTATCATAAATTTCCTTCCATTCAGTTCATTTTTTATTGTATATAGCTGGACACACTTCTATTTAGAAAAGTTAAAATGTGAGGAAACACCCCTTGTGGAACGGTTTTTGAAAATAAGATATATGAATGGTTGGATTGAATTCCTTATCATAGGTGCAGTGGAATATATGTTCATGTGATCCTTTTACCCATTTGTTTTAGGATATATGGTTTTTTTCCTTCATCAATTTTCATATTAACATAAATATTATTAGTAAGAGAGACGGCTTGATAGTCCCATGACTCTTAACTTTTCTTAGTGTCCTTTAAAAAACACAAGTTTTTCCTCAACAAATATAAATATCAATATTCTAAGATTCACATCAATCTAAACCTTCCCAGTGGCTAGAAATTCTTACCCTATCATTATGGGGACATCACCTTCTTCCTCTATATCCATAACAAATAAATTAGTGGAAAATAAAACTTTTCAAACAATTAGTAAGACATAATTAAGAAATTCATGATAGTTCTTAATTGAGAGGTCAGCATGTTGGAGTTCCACCCTTGTTGTTTTTAATTATCCATGCCCTAGTTTCTAAAAAAAATCATTTTCATGATATAACTCTCCAAAATTCAAATATAAAAATATTATATTCGATAGCATGTTTTTCCAAAAATACTATGTGCCTTTGGGAATGTAAAATTTCCAGAGGTTACAATATATTTAAAATTTGAAATAAATTAAATTTATGATTTAGTTTGAAATGCACATAAAAATTTGATAGAAATATTTTCAAATAACAAGGAATTTTAGTTTACGTTATATGCAAGACAGAGTTTTACGTAAAAAAATTATTAAAAAATTATTATTTATTATAATAAGATATAACCTAATCATTATATTAGTAATTATTAATAGGATTAGCTTACTAAGGAAAATATGTGGTTTTGAAAAATATAAATTGAATTCCTTGGTTACAAGTATTTAGAAACAAATATAAAAACCAATTGATTATAAAGGGATTTTTTTTATAAAAAAACTATTTTTATGCTCTCAAAGCTATTTTATCTTGTTAAATTAAATTAATTACAATTAATGAGTGA
The DNA here is from genome assembly GCA_963277665.1 of Viscum album. NCBI lineage: Eukaryota > Viridiplantae > Streptophyta > Magnoliopsida > Santalales > Viscaceae > Viscum > Viscum album. The sequence goes on along the minus strand of OY728162.1, from coordinate 30,784,833 downwards.
TATTTATGAAACATATGTATATGTATATATTTTATGGAATGAAATATTTTTTATATTAATTCAATAGATTTTATGATCATATGATACAATCAAACCCAATAATATATATATTAGATGGTTGGGGGTACAATTACATTTAAACACCTAGGCAACTCACACATAGGTCGTTAAGGTAAAACATTTCCCCTCCCCCCACAGTGATAACACAACCATCAAGCCTTATTTATTTAGTACATTGTTGTAGGCCTAATGGGAATGAAGCCTATTACATGGCCTATAGTCCCAGTTAGAATGGAACCCCATTTGATTTCCCTAAATGCCGAAATGATTAAACCAAAATCCCTTCAATGAATAGTGATTCTAGAGTAGCTATAATAAAATAGTTCCTTATATAGTGCTTTTGCTGCTACTGTACCTGCTACAACACACGCCACCACTACATCATTGTTACACTATGGGGAAAACAACTTTTTGCAATGGGATTTGTGGTCCCGTCGTAAAATGTTAGCCATGGTTTGAGCGCCAAACCATGGGAAGGTTATTTGAATGGGAGGAACCCACCATCGCAAATACAAGAAGGCCGTAAATATTATTTGTGATGGGGGAATTCCCCAATCATAAAAATAGTGCATATGTCGAAGTGTATTTATGACGAGACCCGTCATAAATACCCAGCGGCGGTAAATACTATTTGCGACAAGATTTTGTTAGGTCACAAAATGTGTGTCGGAAGGAAACTATTTGTGAAGGGACCAATCACAAATATCCTTTTAACTAGTGATTATAACTAATGTGGCCAAAGGTATTTGTGATGGGTATCTTGTCATAAATAGTATCATCACAACTAATCTAATGTTTCCTAATTATTACTGATTATTTTTAATTTTTCTTAGTTTTTTACAAAGAAGTTGTTAAGCCATATACACATATGAGAGAACTAGTTTAGAGGTATTTATAATTTATTTAATTCCGTATTTATTTCATTTTTTATATTAATTTAAATTATTGTTCTTTAGTTGTAATTAAATTAAATTTAAATTCTTTTGTCATTAGTATTTATTTGTAATAATAAATTGCAATTACTAGTACTAGTTATTATAAATTAGTTGTAATTTATAATTATTAATGATAATTAGTAATCTATATAAATAATTATCGGTAATTAGTAATTAGTAGCTGTAATTTGCAGTAACTAATTGTAATTAATGCTAATTAGTAATAATTATCAGTAAATAGTAATATTTTGTGTTAAATAGTAATAATCAGGAAAAAATAGTTCTAATTAGGAAAAATAATAAAAATTAGGAAAATGGAATAAATATTTACAATTAGTAATAAATAGTTACAATAAGTAATAAATACTAATAATTAGTAATAAATACTAATAATTAGGAAAGGATAGTAATGAATATTTATAATTTGTAATAAAAATTAGTAAAAATTAGTATTAATTGGTATTAATTATTAATAATTAGTAAAAAATAGTAAATTTGGTAACAATTAGTTATAAAAGGTAATAATTAGTAATAATTTGTAATAAATATTAATAATTAGTAATAAATAGAAATAAATAGTAATAATTAGTAATAATTAGTAATATAGTAATAATTAGTAATAAATAGTAAAAATTATTAATAATTAGTAACAATTAGTAATAATTTGTAATAATTAGTAATAATTTGAAATAATTAGTAATAAATGGTAATAATTATTAAAAATTAGGAATAATTAGGAATAATTAGTAATAAATATCAAGAAAAATCATTAAATAGAAATAAATATAAACAAATATAATGAAATAGAAACAAATTAAAACAAATTGCAACAAATTGCAAAACATTGCAACAAATTTCAAAAAATTGCAACAAATAACAACAAACAGAAAAAAATAGAAACAAATATCATCAGATAGAAACAAATAGAAACAAATAGTAACAAATAAAAAGAATATGAATAAAATAAATTATAATAAATTTTAATAACTTATCACAATTTCCAGTGGTTTGGAGGCACTCGTTTTTCTCGATGACTCTTCCCCATTAAAATCTCATAGACTCAAACAAATATGAGAATTATGATTCTACGTATGCATACCCAATCTCGTATGAACGAGTTTGGAATTTCATTCATAGGACCAGATATTTCATAATGTTTAAGGTGATGACAGTTGCAAAAAGGTAATTCATTGATGAAAAGAGGGCTCTTTTATCTGAAAGATCATTTACCTGTATCATTCTCACATAGAAATCAGAATGAAGAATTTGCTCGGAGGTACATTTATATATTGTTATATGCATGATAATGGATATGTGTACCTCTGAGAAGATTCTTCATTGTGATTTATGTGTGAGAAAGTTGCATGAAAATGGGGCCTCTGAAAAAAGAGTAGTCGTCAATCCACTAGAAATCATGTCCCCATTAACTAATATTAATTATTAACAAGTAGTTGTAATTATTTATATCCTTTTTTAGATAATGTTTTCTAATTTCATGTTATTGAAAAATGTTAATGATTTTATATTTTATAGAAAAATATGGAACAAGGAAGTCGAAAATAGTCATTATTATATGATCGTGCTTAGATAATCAGTGTATAAATATAAATTGGATTGTTTTAAATCATTTATATATAGAGGGTTTTCAAACTTTCTAATTATTTGAATCATCAAAAACATAGATTTTTTCATAAGGTACAATTATATGATCTAGTAAAAAATGTGATATGAGAATGTTTCACACATTTGATATCATTGGGGGACATCTGTTGCATTTTGTTTTTCAACCAGATTATGTTTTTTGTATCGAAACACTAAACGCATTTATAGAGAAGATACTAATAATTCAATTCCAAATCTATCATGGTTTCGAAATTTAGTACATGATGTTTTAGGCCCATATATTAAACAAACTGAAACTCAAGATGATATTGATTTAACTTATACATTGGAAACATCCAAAATTATGAGTTTTTGAGGTCTGGTGAGGATGCATTATATCGTTTTTGCAAGATATGAAAATTAAAAGTGGTTGAAAAATTTATATCTATTAAATCAGATAATTTAATCTCAAATAACTATATTGATCATATATTTCCTTTGGATACTTGAAGTAAATGTGTTTCTTGCAAATTACAATGAGATCAAGAGGCTGGTTCATAATTTGGGCCATAGTTATCAGAATATTCATGAATGGTCAAATGATATCATCTTATATTCTGTTGAAAATGATTACTGTACAGTTGTCCCTCATGTGAATAATCAAGGTATAATAAATCTCAACCAGGGATGTCTGGATCGATTCCTATAAAATTGTTGAGATATTTTCCCTCTTACACCCAGGTTGTAATGTTTATTAGTGTCACGGAACACAACTTCAATGATGTCATGGAGAAAAACAAAGATTTATACTGTTAAAAGCTTGAATCATCCATCAAATGGATATTCATGGAATAATTTTGACTGAATGCATCATTATTTTTCTTAAGAAGCTTGCAACATGAAATTGGGTCTTTCTACTGACAGTTTCTGTCTATTTGGTTCTTTTAGTAGTCAGTCTTCATGTTGAAATGTCTTTATAGGTCTGTATAATTTACTTCCATGGATTTTGATGAAGGAGCCTTATATATTTTTGACCTTATTAATCCTAGGACATTTGAAAAATAATATTGATTTTTATTTGAAACCATTTAATGATGAGTTAAATTTATTGTGGAGTAATAGTATTAGTACACATGATATTGCTTCGAAACAAAATTTCATATAAAATTATGCATTGATGTGGATTATAAGTGAATTCCTGGAATAAGGAATGTTATCTAGTGGGGGTAAAAATTATCTGAAATCATGTCCTTACTGTATGAAAGAAAACCAAGAATTTATTCCCAACAATGGAAAAATCCATGCAATTTGGATTGTCATCACAGATTTCCTCAAACCAATCTACCTTTTGAGAGGAAAAAATCTAATTTCTGAAGTGGAAAAATTTAAATGGATGAACCTACAAAAATGATATCAGGTACAGATTTCAAATAAATTGTATATTCATTACCTCCCATCCCATTTAGACCAATAATAAACTAATAGAAAATTCATGGATTTGGGAAAGAGATCAATTGGATAAATTAGAGCATTATTTGGGATATTAAATTTTGGTCTAAATTGTTAGTCCACCAAATAATGGATGTCATGCATATTGAGAGGAAATATTTTGATAATTTATTTCATAGAGTTTTGTAAACACCATGTAAGACAAAAGATAATGTAAATGCACGATTATATCTTTCCCATATTTACAGGATATCATAACATGAAACATTTGAAAATTTCAGATCACAGAGGTTAATGAATCCAAAAGCAACTTATACACTATCCAAAGAGAGTCCCTTATTATTTTGTTAGTGAATTTCAAATTTGAGACATCAATATGGCTATGCTACCAATTGGGGAAGTTGTTTTAAGAATGGTTATATTACGGGATTGGAAATTCATTATTATCATGTTATAATGGAATGATGTATGCTGATTGGATTCATAAGTTTTTTGAATTCTATGATTTTCGATTCGATAACAAACATATCATATATATTTTTTGAAACATTTTTGCAGTGACAATAGACTATGATTTACTATGAAAATATGCTGAAGATGTTGTTGTAATTATACGAAAACTAGAAAAAATCTTCTTTATGCCTAACATTGGCTTAATAGAACATATGATATTAAATTTTCTACATGAATATAAATGTGGAGGTCCAGTACCATTTTGATTGATTTACCCATTCTAAAGGTGCATGATGAATTTAAAGAAAAAATTACGTAACAAATCATCACATTAAAGCTCAATTGCTGAATATTATTTGCAAGAGGAAATTCATTTTTTCTGCTCTCATTATTTTTAATCTGAATATCTCCTAAAACAAAACCACATGGGATGAAAAGCGGGTAATTTGGATTATGAAATAGCCAGTTAAATATTAGTTTCTAATTATCCAGACCTTGGCTTTGGTGGAGTTCATGAAAGATGTCTTTGAGATGATGAACATCGCAGTGATTATACATATGTTATGCTCATCTTTGAAGAAATGATAGCACTTATACTATGAGTGATTCTATCAATTATTCTATAATTTATGCTATAGTGAGTAATCATATTTTATTTTTAGGTTATATGATAATCATATCAAGAAACAGCTTCAACCAATTAAAATACTTTCTCTTGAATAACGTTGAAAAAAACATATCTCAATGTTTTCCAAAACTAGTGACATAAAATATTGATGGTTTAACATATCAATACAGTTTATTATTTATTATATTTATAATTGTTTTAAAAAATTTTAGGTGTCTCAACATGCTGATAAAATTGTTGAGGGACTGTGCATATTGAGTAACCCACCATGAAAAATAGTTAAATTCTATTAATCTAATATGGTGAATGGTTTTTGATTTAATACATGTGCATATGTGGAATAAAAAAACAATGAATAATTGAGTATTATTGAGAGGATCTAATTATACAAAAAAATGACATTGACTTTTATGGCATGGTGGATGAAATTATTGAACTTTTTTTTCTATGATAGAATTACATAACGATGTTTAAATATAGGTGGTTGGATACTAAGAGATTCTTGTGTGTTCATCCGAATCATGGAATCCTCGATATTAAATATAAAATTATTCTTTCAGTAAATAAAACATTTTTACTGGCTCAATAAGATCATCATATTTACTATGTAAAATATTGGGCAAATTCAAGTGACCTGAGTGGTTGGTGGAGCATAATAAAAATGATGTCTTTGGAAATCAGTTTACTCAAACTAAATTTGGTTCCGTTGAAGTGCAAGGAATTTAAATTTTTGAAGAGACTTCTCAAAATACATCGTTTTCAAAATGGTACATTAATATTGATGATGACACCCCACAATTAAGGTTCGATTGTCATGATGATGTTAATGAAGTGATAAATGAATTTGAAATGGAAAGATACAATTAAAATGAACTCATATAGATATTGATGATGCCAAGGAGGAATATGAACACATTGAAATCATCATATAAGAATAATATTATGAAGGTGAAAATTGACAGAGATAAATTTTTGTTTTAATCATAAATAATATATATCTATATATAATATTTATTTTCAACTGTTTGTTAACAATAATGATATTGTGTTTCAGATGGACCCTGATCTATTTTTTCAGTTTCAAGAGGCTGAGATACTTCGGATGAGGAGGATATTGGATCATATGACCCTCAAACTTCTACAGTTGAGGGGGTACACAGAGGAGAAGTGGTCTTGCATGACTGATGATTCTTGACCATATCCACGAGTGTTGTCCATGTCTTGGATTAAATCCATGCACGTGGAGGTATGATAACCTATGTATTTTAGTCATATTTCATTAATTTTTTTATATACTAATTGTTTTCTTATTTATTCATTTTTCATAGTTTTCTTCATGTAGCTGTTGGATAGGGGATCACTGTCTTGCGCAAATATTTTTCTTAGCCATGGATCACATGGGAACAGATTTTTGTTGATGTGAAAAGTGGCATGCTCAATCATTGGATGGTACGTAAATAAATAATATTTATTTTAAAATTTATCTCATTAATAACTTGATATTATAAATATGTTGTGCGATTTATGGTATCCCATTGATTATAGCATGTGTGATGTTATCTACAAAACAGTAGAGGTGTTTTTTCATGACTGTTTCCATCAGTTTTTGCATAATTTTAGAAGGACAACCATTAAGAAATAAGGAGTGAAAATATATGATGATTCATGTAGATACCACCCACTAGAGTATATTTCATCTCACGTTTGGTATGGATTATGTTCACAATGGTTCAGTGGTGGATTTCAGAGGAGATCTTCACTGGGTCAGTAGAATTGGGGGAGACAGGAAGTGACACATCGAGCTGTTAACCTACATTCAGTACGCATAGAGATAATCTAGTAAGTATATTATTAAATATTTTATATAAAATTAAATATAAACAACTTCTTTTATATTCATATAGGTAGTATAGTATCTTGATATTATGGAGTATGATTTTTATAAGAGTATGTAATGATCCTACCACTTGAGAGATTAGAGGTGATCCCCAACATTAGATTGTGGTCAGTATAATTTTTTCAGTTTTAAAATTAACTGCATAGAATATTTTCACTATTATAATTTCAAATTATAATTGACGGAGTTTTATATGGCCGCGACCTCTCTAAAATGGGCTGAGAGTCAGGCCGAGACGACTGATCAGACTAGTGCACACCATTTTCATGAGTAGACATGGATGTAGGCAAACAAATATGCCTTCAAAAAGGGCCGAGTAGTTGTTATCTTCTCTCATTTGAGTCTTGAGACTTATTATAGTACTTCTACAATGTCGATATCCAGTTTGAGAGGAGCTCTTGGAGAGGCATCATCTTTCGGATCACAGTATTAAAAAAATTGCGAATTCCAAGTGATCCTATAGATAGTTTGGAGAAGTAGAAGGAAAATAATTGTCAATAGCAGCAGTAGCAGCAGCAGTAGTATGAGGAGGAGATGTGTCAATGGCACTAGTAGCAACATGAGCAGATGGAGTAGATGTTCCATCTGACTGTAGTTTATGGATGTTCTTTCCTCTACCTTCTCCTCCATATCCTCCACCTCCTCCAGAATACTATCTACCCCCAGTGATTTTTTTTTTTGTAATTAAAAAACATTTAAATTCAAATTTTTATGTAATATGAACTATTTACAGTTTCTATCATTTATAATGGTACGAATATTTCATAACTTAATTTTATTATTTTTTAATATTTTTTATTTATTATTAGTAATATATTTTCTATTGTTTGTTTATTTTACTAATAATAATAGTAACAATATGTTTTGATTTTTTAATATCTTTTGTGAATATAGAGAATTTTAATATTTTTAATTATTTTTTTGTTTAATAATATTGATATTATTTTTTCATTACTAATTTTTTTATATATTTTTTCTATTTTTTGTAGTATTTGCGATGGGAACTATTATGACTGGACCCCCCTCACAAATAGTTTTTATATATATTTTAAATAAGAATTTTCGATAGGTAAAAGGATCCATTTCAAATTTTGTTTTGCGACGGGCATGTCGCAGAAGGGTTTTGTATATAGAACATATATAAATGGATAACTATTCAGGACGTGCCCATCAAGAATATTATTTATATATATAATGTATATAGTTTGAGATATATTTGCGATATGAATGTTTCCCATCCCAAATAGTATTTTTTTTGAGATGACGTTTTCTACAACTGGCTATTTGAGATGGGACCCCGTCACAGAAACTCATTTGCGATGGGATCCCATCGAAAATAACTCAAATTATAATAGTGTTAGTCAATAGTTCCACCAATTCTACAGTATGCTACCATACTGCTATAGTAACCTACATGCAATGGGTTTTCAACCACCATTTTTTATGTAGTATTACAGGGTTTTTACCACTAATCAGAACCCCAACATCAATATATGAACAAACATAATATTTATAAAAAAATTAATATTTTTATAAAGGCACTTTTACCACCTCATTATTATGAACATATTTTAAATCTTGTTTTTTACACTATAATAGATTTTATATGTAAAAATAAACGTCATATTTGGAAAATAAACATAAAAATTTTTTATGGTAATTTTTTTTTTCTTTGAAGTTTCAATTTTTGATGAAAACTGAAAAATACTAAATTTAAATTAAAAATTTCTTTTTCATATAATATTTATATAAGAATAAATTATATTTTAAATTTTTTGAAAGCTTAATTAAATTGATTACTTATTAATTAATTCAATTTGGGTTATTTTAATCAATTTTACTCTGAAATTGGAAATAAAATCCTACCAATGGTTTGAACATTTTTACATTAAAATACCAAATTAGTATTCTCTCTATGGGATTAAATTTAAATTAATTTCTTACCATTATATTAATGGAATATGGAAAAATGTTTTCCATATTATGTATCATAATAATTTAAAATGTCTAATGTTTAAGATAGTTTTTTATCTAAAATAATAGTTTCTTTAATTAAAATTAATTGCAACAATTAAGGTGAAATAATTGTTAACAAGGGAAAAACCATAAACATAAGGTCCAAAATAACCTTAATACTTTCCAACATGTAATTATATGGCCATATTTCGTCCCACATAACCCTTGGATAGACTTTGGACCATTTAAGGATCCATGTTCAATGGTAAAAACATGTGTGGAATTCCCTTTTTCTAAATTTATAAGAGTTCCATTCCTCCCCCACTATAAAAACACACATAAACCTCCCACTTCATCACACATCTAAAGATACATTGGGTCACCCAATATCTACCCAAATATGTCCTAAAAATACATCCCAAAGTCATAGAAACAACACATTAGGTACAAATCCATTCATGGAAGCCCTTTGATACAAACAGAAAGGAGTTACCCGAATAAGAGGTAACATTTTTCCCAAAGCCCTTTTGTTTTATTTTCATTCTCCACATCATAAAATATTATTCCTAAATTTTTCTATAAAAAAAATTATATTTTCCAATATACTAATAATTTTTTATGATATGTTTTATAACTACACTTACAAACACTTACATATAATTGGTGTCATACTTACAATTCTTTTAAGTAATACTTTTTCCTCTAGAAACAAGGATGGTTTGTTTTTCCTTTAGCACATTTCAGGGTCAGGAATTATGATGGAAAATATTTTTTATATTATACATATATGATATATATTATGTATTTATACTTATTTCATCATTTTATATCATACCATTATAATTTCTATTTTTTGTAAATATGATATCATCGTTTGTGGAAGTGTAGACTACGGCCTCCTCAAAGCAATGTTATTAATTCATGCAGTATATGAAATGCCTAAAGGATAGTTTTAATAAAACTATGTAAAATATAAAAAATAAATAAGAAAATATAATTTTAATATACATATATATCATTTATTTTTAATTATTTTAATATGATAATGAAATGAAAGCATCATTCATGCGTACATATGACCTGTTGTCTCCATGAATATTAAATTTCATTTTATATCTCCAAATATTATGGATTACTATAAAAACATATATAATGGATATATATGTTTGTTAATATCAAGTTTTAAATTCTATAAATGATGAAATCATTATTGGATTAAAAATAACAACATTTAACTTGTTAAAACATACTTAACAAACTAGGAAATTGACACCCGAAATATTGAAAATAATGGAAGATTTGTAAGAAATAGGTAATAAGATTTTCTAAAATGATAATATATGATATTATATATATTGTTCTCGTATAAGTTAGTTATAACGACCCATGATTTACATACATTGTTATTACTTCAGAATTGAAGCACACTTATTACAACATATAACCAAACCAAAAAAGGACCGTGTAGGTATAGTGTCTTTAGAAACTGGGAAACATAAACAAATGGTTCATAAAGCATCTACTTTGCCTCCTATTTATTTCATCATATCTAGAGTCCCTTTTTGGCATATTTACTTAATAACCTTCTTCCTGACATGGGGAAATAAAACATACAAAAGGGTGAGCTCAAATTCTCAGTAAGGGTAAACAAAAAAATATCAATCACAACATATACATAAGCACATAACTTTTGGAAATCTTAACCTGCAAAAGAGATCATAATTTCATAACATGGGATAAGTCATAGTAGTGAAATGTAATCCCAATAATCATAACATAAAACAAGAAACTTTTTGGCATACACACATAATCATAGAGAATCATTTTTTATTAGTCAAGACTCATTGCCAAGACTATCTTAGTGGACAAAGTCCATTTCTGAACCGAGTTCACTCATCGTTTTAGTCCTGTTTCACTGAATCGGTATAACCTACCATTCCAGCCATGTCTATATCATGAGATATAAAATATTTACCCAATTCATTGGAGGGAGATATAGGTCCCACCCATCTCATAATGATACCATTCTTATGTGTGACACATAATCATAAATCATACATCATTACATAACCCATGTAATAAAAATGGGATTCTTAAACAACATGACATCATAAAACAATTAATATAAGATAAAGGAATTCATAAAAATAATTCCATTATAGCATAATCAAATCAATGTAATAATATGGATAGAAACAGAACCCTATATTATCTTAGATGGAAAATAATTTTGATAAAACACTTGAACTCCATTCTTTGAGGAAAAGATCATTTCTACTTTAAAAACCTTTTTCCTTTCTTAACATGTTATAAAATTTTAAACTAAAATAAGTTGATTAAAAATAAAGTTGAAAACTTGTAAAGGAAGCTTCTTGGAAATAATGTTTTAAAAAATCCATTCCAGCCGTATAAGTTAAAAAACATTCTTCTCGTACTTTTGTCAGAAAAGTCAAAAAGTACCTCGTACGAAAAATGACAAAATATTCCATTCATATATATTACTAAAAACTCACCGAAGGGTAAAATTGGATTTAAACAATTTTAGGTGGATGGAAATAATATTACATATTGAGGAAACATGGATGTGGATGATAAAATACACCCCAGTAAATGCCAAAGTAAAAACAATCTCGGATAAAAATGAGATTGTGATATTTCCCTTACCTTAGGTCCGATATGATTTTTACGTGTCCGAACCTCCTATATAATGATTTAAATATTGTTATTGACTTATTCCAGAATCATACTTATTTTTATGATATCAAATTTGGTCATATTTTTAGATTCTTAGTAGTAATATTTCATTGCTACTTGCTATTCGGGTGTTTATAAATTTTTGTTCTTATGCGTGTTTTTTCGAATAAATTATTATTCTTATATTTAGGTTATAGATACCTCATTTCAAGAATGGTATTAGTGTAATATATTTCATATTCATTCATTTAATTCATTTATATAATCATTATGAAATGAAGATCATGTAGAACGAGTCGCATCACATCGTGGAGACGGTATTCCGTACGTACGCACGAGTGATGATATCATTCCTATGATCGTGGAATTGTATTGGAGTGTATGTATACTATTTAAGAATCAGTATCAATTTATAATAGTCATATATAGTCGTTATTTTCACCATTATACCCATCCAAGTAAGGTGGTGGTGGAAAATAGATTACACCACGGCGTGGAGACGGTATTCCGTACGTACGCACGCGCGGTGATTTCTTTTTCCGTAGGATGGATAGATGGTGAAATAGGGTTGTTTCATAATTATAATAACATATCAGTATATGAGTGATACTGATGTTATTACTTCATAATGAAACAACAATATAAGAAAAAGTGGAAGAAGAAATAAAGATGAATGAATCGGTAACGGATATTACCTCTTCTTTGAAGTGCTTCTTTGAGACCTTCTTTTAGGGCACTAAAATTGGTCTTTGAAGAAGACCAAGACCTCTAGGATGTCTATAGGGAAGTGGAGAGGAGAAAGTGGTAGGGGTTGGCCGATCATGAAAGCTCAAAGTCGTGTGAGGAAGAGAGGGAGGAGGTTCCCTTTTATAAGGGAGAAGAGGGGCACCTTTGGAATAACTAAAAATATTATTTTATTATAAAGTCGTGTTCGGTTTTAAATAGCTCCAAATTGATTTATTTGGAATATAAGGTGGGGCTGGGTCGAAATACTCTCATCCAATAGAATTTTGACAAGTTTAGGTTCCTATTTTAACCTTATCAATTAGATTTAACATTAAGTTAAATAATTTTACTTTTACCGTGTCTTATTGTTTTCTTATACTATAAGGTTAATAAACTTAATATAAGCAGCCAAACGAACCCCAAGTTTTTTATTATAAATATATATATCCTTATCTATGTAAGTTTTCCGATCCTTAGATTTTTAGGAATAAGATAACAATTACTAATATAATATTTGTTTTAAAAACTATTTTATGTCAATTTTGACACTATTTAGTAATTAATTTTTGTGAAAATGATAACAGAATGATTAGTTCAAACAAAGTTAATTAAATAAATATTAACATGGACCATTCATATATAAAATTATTGGAATTCATAAAAAGTCTCAAATTATATTTATTTGGGTATTTATAACATCAATTATGTCAATAATCATTAATAAGATAATTACTGCATCATCGTTGTGTCATAAATAAATTAAATTATTTAATGTCTAAACATTACAAAAAAATACCATTATGTTGGAAAGATTTTTAGCTTTCTAATAAATATTTATAGTCTAATTTATCTTATGTATAACCCCATATTAAAAATAATTTAGTTATTAAACATTGATTTTAACTATTTTAACCCTTCTTTAAATAAATTAATAATAAATGTCCTAATCTAATCCAAGTGGGCCTAAATGGTCATATTTTATTCCTAAGTTTGTTTTTGGTTGAATTAAACTTGTCAAATAGAATTAGGACATGTGTTAGTGTAATAATAATATCATTTTTACCCTTAATTACCCTATTTACTTTTAACCGTGGTAAAAAAAAGTAAAAAGTTACTATTCACGAAAAATTATTTTCATCTCATTCAACAACATTTTAGTCCTTGACATTAACCGTGTCTCTCTAATTTTCCAAATTCCACCCACAGAAGCAGTAAAATTATGTTTTATGAAAAATTCAGTTTTTTTAACTACCAGTTAGTGGTTTCACTATTCATCAAAAATGGAAAGTTTTCAGAAAAATACCAAAATTTCACCCTAGGATAATTTCGATATTAAGAATCCAAAAATGAAATCCATTTTGAAAAATAAAATTTATAAAATTTCAAAAAGTGGTTATTACTATTCATATCGGCTAGTTTTAATAATAATTTAATATTATATCGTTGTTTTCTGAAACTCGGTATTGCGTACGACGCAAGCTATCGAGGAAGCTCGCGATTTCGTGTAAAGCATGACAAGCAAGTATTGTGTGTAGAAAAAGATTCCCATTATGATTTATATAACATAAAAGTCTCAGGTGTTACATTCTACCCCCCTTAAAATGAATTTCGCCCCCGAAATTCGTCACTTTGTAACAAACAGATGAGGATACCTCTCCCTCATCACATCCTCAAGCTCCAATGTAGCTTCTTCTAATTGGTGGTTCCTCCATAAAACTTTCACCAATCGAGTGGTCTTGTTTCATAGGACTTTTTCACTACGATCCAGAATCTCTATCAATTGTTCATTATAAGAAAGATCTTGCTCCAGCGGTACAACTTCTGAGCTGAGTACATGTAAAGGATCATGTATGTACTTTCTCAGGAGAGATACATGGAACACATCATGAACTTGAGAGAGATTCAGTGGAAGCGCCAATCAGTAAGCTAACTTCCCAACACGATCCAGTATTTCGAAAGGAACGATATACCTAGGGCTCAACTTCCCCTTCTTTCTAAATCTCATGACCCTCTTCTTGTGAGATATTCGTAAGAACACTTTATCACCCACTTCAAACTCTAGGTCTTTTCTTAGGTTGTCGGCATAACTTTTCTGTCGACTCTGAGCTGCCCTTATGTGTTATTGAATAGATCTGACCTTTTCTACCATTTCATCAACGATATCAGGTCCTAATAGCTTTATTTCCCCAACTTCATCCCAGCAAGTTGGAGTCCTGCATTTCTTTCCATAGAGAGATTCATAAGGAGCCATCTGAATACTAGAGTGAAAGCTATTATTATAAGAAAATTCCACATAAGGTAGGTGTTGATCCAAACCACCTTTGAAATCCGCAGAGCAGGCTCTCAACATATCTTCGAGAGTTTGAATTATTCTCTCAGATTGACAATCTGTCTGAGGATGATAAGCAGTGCTGAAACTCCACTTTGTATCCAGAGTATGCTTAAGACTTTGCCAGAACATTGAGGTAAACCTTGGATCCCGATCAGATATAATAGAAAGTGGTACTCCATGAAATCTTACCACTTCCTTTACATATATCCTGGGAAGTTGATCCAGAGAGAAATCCTCTCTAATAGCAATGAAGTGTGCAGACTTTGTAAGACGATCAACTATGACCCAGATAGCATTATTGCCTTTGGATGTTTTAGGAAGTCATGTGACAAAGTCCATAGTGATGTTTTCCCATTTCCATTTGGGTATGGGTAATGGTTGTAACATCCCCTTAGACTTATGTCTCTCAGCTTTAACTTGTTGGCAAACCAAGCATCGAGAGACATATTCAGCAACATCTCTTTTCATTCCATCCTACTAGAAGTATACTTTTAGGTCCCTATACATCTTTGTGCTTCCAGGATGAATAGAGAATGAAGAACTATGAGCCTCATCCAGCAGCTCCTTCTTTAATTCGGGGATGGGGGGACCACAAACCCGATTCCTGAACTTTATTATCCCATCAAAATCAAGGTTGAATTTAGGAACATTTCTCACCTTCTTTTGTACTCGACATCTTATTTATGTGCCTCTTTAATCTTCACATGTATAGATGGTTGAACATTCATTTGAGAAAGATAATATTTTTCCCCTTTCATTATAATTCCAAGATCCATCCTTTGTAAATCCATAAATATTGGATCTTTTGTGATCCTCATCATGGATAAACTAGCATGGTCTTGTCGACATAATGCATTTGCCACCTTGTTTGCTTTCCCAAGGTGGTAATGGATTGTGAAGTCATAATCCTTAATCAGCTCCAACCATCTTCTTTGGTGCATATTCAGCTCCTTTTGTGTGAAAATATAATTTAAACTTTTATGATCAGTATAAATGTCACACCTTTCTCCATAAAGGTAATGCCTCCAAATCTTTAATGCAAAGATTACCGCAGCTAACTCTAAATCATGAGTTGTGTAATTTTGCTCATATATTTTCAACTGTCGTGAGGCATAAGCTATCACCATATCATTTTTCATAATAACACACCCCAATCCCTTCTTGGATGCATCACTGTAGATCACAAACCTTTCTCCACTATAAGGCATTGTGAGCATAGGTGCACTGGATAACCTTCTTTTCAACTCCTTGAAATTCTCTTCACATTCCTCTGTCCAAGCAAACGTAACTCCTTTCCGAGACACCTTGGTGAGTGGATTAGATAATCATGAAAAATCTTTCACATAACGTCGATAATATCCATCCAAACCAAGAAAACTTTGGATCTCGGTCGCTGTTGTTGGTCTCAACCATCTTTCGATAACCTATATTTTTGCTGGATCCACAGATATCCCCTCTTTTGAGATTTTGTGACCCAAAAATGCAACTTTTTGAAGCCAAAATTCACACTTGGTAAATTTGGCATAAAGCTTCTCCTTTCTTAGTATCTTCAATATAATTCTCAAGTGATCTTCATGTTCTTCCTTTCTCTTTGAATATACGAGAATATCAGCTATAAAGACTACCACAAACTGATCAAGATAGTCTCTAAAGACTCAATTCATCATATCCATGAAGATAGTAGGGGCATTAGTATGACCAAATGGCATCACTATAAATTCATAGTGTCCATACCTTGTACGGAAAGCCATCTTTGGTATATCATCCCTTTTTACCCTTAATTGATGATACCCTAAACGAAGATCAATCTTGGAAATGTATTGAGATCTGCGTAGTTGGTCAAATAGGTCATCAATGCACGGGAGAGGATATTTGTTCTTGACAGTGATCTTGTTAAGTTCTCGATAATCAATGCGGAGTCTTATTGATACATCTTTCTTCATAACAAACAGAACAGGTGCTCCCCAAGGTGACGCACTAGGGCGTATGAACCCCTTATCAAGATTCTCTCGGAGTTGCTTCTTCAATTCCTGCAACTCAATTGGGGCCATTCTATAAGGTGTGTTTCAAATAGGCAAAGCACCTGGTACGAGTTCTATTGAAAACTCAACTTCACGATTCCGTGGAAGACCCGGTAATTCATCCGGAAATACATCATCAAACTCCCGTACAATGAACATATTCTTAATTGTGAGTTTATCACTAACCATTTGGGATAAAAAAACCTTCATTTAGTGGAATCAAGACCCATAAGATGGAAGGAATTTCCACTGGAAGGTTATGTTCATCCTTGCATCGATAGACGATCATAGATTGATCTGGAATATGAAATGTGACTTCCCTTCTTTGGAAATTGATATGAGCTCCATGTAGAGAAATCCAATCCATGCCAAGAATCACATCAAATTCCACTTTAGGAAGGATCACAATATTTTCAGGAAGCACTTTCCCACAAACTTCAATCAGAGAAGAATTATAAACTTTTGATGCGACTGTTGTGCCATTAGGTGTTGTCACAGCTAACTCAACATCTAATTGTTGAGGTAATATGGTGACACCCTTAGAAAATTCTTCAGAAATAAAGGAGTGGGTGGATCCAGAATCAAATAAAACTTTTGAAACTTTAGAGTGGATGGTAAGTGTACCTTTCACCACATCATTATCGTACTCCACATCACTGATAGAAATTGCATGTGACTTTCCTTTGTCTTTAGCCTTAAGAGTTTGTTGACGTCGACCATCATCACCAACCATTGGATTTGGGCATTGATTGGCATAATGCCCCATCTCCTTGCACTTGAATCATTGAAGTGTAGTAGGTTCATTCTGTGCATCCCTTCCTTTGTTTCCATCATTAGACATCTTCTTCCCATCATTACGACATTCAAATTCCTGATGACCTTCATTTACACATTTGAAACATTTACTTGTACCTTTAAGACAACTCCCTCCATGTTTCATTCCACACTTTGAGAATAAGAGAAAGCTCATCTTTTTTTCAGTGTGCTCTTTGGATTTTCCTTTGAATTTTATTTTCCTCTTCTTATCAAACCCATATGACTGATGGGTTACTCCAATCTCCATCTCAACTTTGAGAGCACATCGAATGATTTCCTCGTATCTATTGAAGTCCCTTATGGCTAAGGCCCTTCGAAGACTTGGTTTTAATCCACTAAAGAATCGATCGATCTTACTCTAAGGTTGGATAATAATACTAGAAGCGTACTCTGCAAGTCATGTAAAATTTTCTTCATAGGTACCAACAGATTCAACATCCTTTTGCTTCAGTTCAAGAAACTCTTTCTCCATCTTTTTTTGGAGAATACGAGGGAAGTACTTATTGAAAAATAAGTTCTTGAACTCGTCCAATTCCATGGACTCAATTTCATCCCTTTGCCTCGTATTCTTAATAAGATTCCACCATTTATCAGCATCACCTTCCAAACGATACACTGCTAAGATGAATTTATCACGCTCAGAACATTGAAGAACTGAAAATATCTTTTCAGTAGTACTAATCCATTGTTCAACAACTAATGGATCAATAGACCCGCTAAATAAAGGTGGACGCTGTCTCATGAAGGATTCAACAGAATGTTGCTCCTTCCTTTGCTCGTTTGGAAGTCCTGCATGATTCATAGCTTGAGAATGTTGTGTGAGCATGGCTACAAGATTTTGCATTCCAGATCCCATAATGTTTGGTTGCTCAGGGGGTCAATCAATTCATTTCCCGTCTCATTCCGCATTAACACGGTTCCTTCGGGTTCCAGCCAATGACTAAAACCAAGAAGAATAGTGTGATAAACACTAATTATAATAGGAAAACCACATAATCAAGAATAAAATTTCACACTTAAGATCTTATCCTAGGTTATTCATGGCCATTTCTAAAACACTAATATTGTGTTCTATGCTTAGACTTATCCTTATGGTTCTTACTAAGGATTTCACATCCTAGTTTCCAAAGGTTGACTATACCTTTCCTCTGATACCAACTATAACGACCCATACTTTACATACATTGTTATTACTTCAGAATTGAAGAACACTTATTACAACATATAACCAAACCAAGAAAGGACCGTATAGGTATAGTGTCTTTAGAAACTGGGTAACATAAACAACTGGTTCATAAAGCATCTACTTTGCCTCCCATTTATTTCATCATATCTAGAGTCCCTTTTTGGCATATTTTACTTAATAACCTTATTCCTGACCTGGGGAAATAAAACATACAAAAGGGTGAGCTAAAATTCCTAGTAAGGGTAAAAAAAAGAAATATCAATCACATCATATACATAAGCACATAACTTTTGGAAATCTTAACCTGCAAAAGAGATCATAATTTCATAACATGGGATAAGTCATAGTAGTGAAATGTAATCCCCATAATCATAACTTAAAACATATAACTTTGTGGCATACATACATAATCATAGAGAATCATTTCTTATTAGTCAAGACTCATTGCCAAGACAATCTTAGTGGACAAAGTCCATTTCTGAACTTAGTTCCCTCCTCGTTTCAGTCTTGTTTCACTGAACCGGTATAACCTTTCGTTCCAGTCATGTCTATCTCATGAGATATAAAATCTTTACCCAATGGATTGGAGGGATATATAGGTCCCACCCATCTCATAATGATACCATTCTTATGTGTGCCACAAAATCATAAATCATACATCATTACATAACCCATGTAATAAAAATGGGATTCTTAAACAACATGATATCATAAAACAATTCATATAAGATAAAGGAATTCATAAAAATAATTCCATCACAAAATAATCAAATAAATTTAATAATAGGGATAGAAACAGAACCCTATATTATCTTAGATGGAAAATAATTTTGATAAAACACTTGAACTCCATTCTTGAGGAAAATATCCTTTTTACTTTAAAACCCTTTTTCCTTTCTTAATATGTCATACAATTTTAAACTAAAAAAAGATTATTAAAAATAAACTTGAAAACTTGTAAAGGAAGATTCTTGGAAATAATGTTTTAAAAATCCATTCATGTCATATAAGTTAAATAAACATTCTTCTCGTACTTTTTCGGAAAAGTCAAAAAGTACCTCGTACGAAACACGACAAAAGATTCCTTTCATATCTTTTGCAAAAAACTCACCGAAGGGTAAAATTGGATTTAAATAATTTTAGGTGGATGGAAATAATATTACATATTTAGGAAACATGGATGTGGATGATAAAATACACCCCAGTAAATGCCAAAGTAAAAACAATCTCGGATAAAAATGAGATTGTGATATTTCCCTTACCTTAGGTCTGATATGCTTTGTACATGTCCGAACCTCCTGTATAATGATTTAAATAATGTTATTGACTTATTCCAGAATCATAATTATTTTTTTGATATCATATTTGGTCATATTCTTAGCTTCTTAGTAGTAATATTTAATTTCTACTTGTTATTCAGGTGTTTATAACTTTTTGTTCTTATGCATGTTTTGTCGAATAAATTATTATTCTTCTCTTTAGGTTATGGATACCTCATTTAAAGAATGTTATTACTGTAATATATATCATACTAATTCATTTAATTCATTTATATAATAATTATGAAATGAAGATCATGTAGAACGAGTCGCATCACACCGTGGAGATGGTATTCCGTACGTACGCACGAGTGATGATATCGTTCCTATGATCGTGGAATTGTATTGGAGTGTATGTATACTATTTCAGAATCAGTATCACTTTATAATAGTCATATATAGTCATTATTTACACAATTATACCCATCCAAGTTAGGTGGTGGTGGAAAATAGATTACACCACGGTGTGGAGACGGTATTCCGTACGTACGCACGCGCGGTGATTTCTTTTTCCGTAGGATGGATAGATGGTGAAATAGGGTTGTTTCATACATATAATAACATATAAGTATATGAGTGATACTGATGTTATTACTTCATAATGAAACAACAAAATAAGAAGAAGTTGAAGAAGAAATAAAGATGAAAGAATCGGTAACAGACATTACCTCTTCTTTGGAGTGCTTCATTGAGACCTTCTTTTAAGGAACTAAAATTGGTCGCTGAAGAAGACCAGGACCTCTAGGATGTCTCTAGGGATGTGTAGAGGAGAAATTGGAAGGGGTTTTCCGAGCTTGAAAGCTCAAAATGGTGTGAGGAAGAGAGGGTGGAGGTGCCCTTTTATAAGGGAGGAGAGGGGCACCTTTGGAATAACTAAAAATATTATTTTATTATAAAGTCATGTTCGGTTTTAAATAGCAACAAATTGATTTATTTCTAAGCTAAGGTGGGGATGGGTCTAAATAATCTCATCAAATAGAATTTATAAAAGTTTAGGTTCCTATTTTAACCTTATCATTTAGATTTAACATTAAGTTAAATAATTATACTTTTACCGTGTCTTCTTGTGTTCTTATACTATAAGGTTAATAAACATACTATAAGTAGCCAAACGAACCCCAAGTTGTTTATTATTAATATATATAACCTTATCTAAGTCATTTGGCCGAACCGTATATTTTTAGGAATAAAAGAACAATTACTAATATAATATTTGTTTTAAAAACTATTTTATGTCAATTTTGACACCATTTAGTAATTAATTTTTGTGAAAATCATAACAGAATGATTAGTTCAAAAACAGTTAATTAAATCAATACTAACATGTCATATTAATCTATAAAATTAGTTTAATTCATAAAAAGTCTCAAATTATTTTTATTTTGGTATTTATAACATCAATTATGTCGATATTTCATTAATAATATAATTACTGTATCATTGTTGTGTCATAAATAAATTAAATTATTTAATGTCTAAAAATTACAAATAAAATACCATTATGTAAGAAATCGTTTTAGCTTTCTAATGAATATTTATAGTCTAATTTATCTTATGTATAACTCCATATTAAAAATTATTTAGTTATTAAACATTGATTTTAACTATTTTAACCCTTCTTTAAATAAATTAATAATAAATGTCCTAATCTAATCCAAGTGGGCCTAAAAGGTCATATTTTATTCCTAAGTTTGTTTTTGGTCTAATTGCACTTGTACAATAGAATTAGGACATGTTTTAGGGTAATAATAATATCATTTTTACCCTTAATTACCCTATTTACTTTTAACTGTGGTAAAAAAGAAAAGTAAAAAGTTACTATTCACCAAAAATTATTTTCATCTCATTGAACCACATTTTTGTCCTTGATATTAACCGTGTCTCTCGGATTTTCCAAATTCCACTCACATAAGTGGTAAAATTAAGTTTTATGAAAAATTCAGTTTTTTTAACTACCACTTAGTGTTTTCACTATTCATCAAAAATTGAAAGTTTTCAGAAAAATACCAAAATTTTACCCTAGGATAATTTCGATATTACAAATCCAAAATGAAGTCAATTTTGAAAAATATAATTTATAAAATTTCAAAAAGTGGTTATTACTATTCATAACGGCTAGTTTTAATAATATTATAATAGTATATCATTGTTTAGTGAAACTCGGTATTGCGTACGACACAAGCTATCGAGGAATCTCGTGATTTTGTGTAAAGCAAGACAAGAAAGTGTTGTGTGTAGAAAAAGATTCCTTTGATGATTTATATAACATAAAAGTCCTGGGTGTTACATTAATGACATGTTTAAAACCATTATACAAGAAGTCGATGTATGTTTACCCAAAAAGAAACACAAGGTATCAGTTTTTCATCTCAATTTTTATATTTGTGTGATAAATTTAATATTCAAAAATTACTTATTTTTTTGGTGTATCTACTATAAATTTTGATATATTATATAATTTATTCATTTATATTAATTAGATTTAAATATTTAATTTTTTTTATTCCTTTATGACACTTGTGATTTCAATGTTTCAAATTGGTAGGAGACACAATTAAGTGTATAAATACTATTTTAATCAATAATAATATTGATGATCATTCAATTGTATTTCCATTATTTAAGGAATACTTTATTATTGTATACCTAATTTATTTTATATGGTTTCTATAATACTTCTGTTAAATGTAATATAATGATTCATTCATTCATCATGATATTTTGAGTTTTCATTTGAACAATTTCATAAAAGGAAAATTACACTTAATGTTACCCAAGTGGAAATGACTTTTATAACTCAATTACTTTTCCTCGAGTTATATTACTTCCACATTGATGTCAATATTAAAATATTAGATGTGTAATCATGTTTTTTACTATATATTTTATTATTTCCACTTTTTTATGTTTATCTACATTTTACACAAATAATATATTCATTGACTAACTCTAACATCATCGTTATGATTTTTTCAAGTGTTTACTTCACAATATCAGTTTTTTCGGTATTATTTACACTTGAATTTCTATTTGAGGAAATTATATGACCATTTTTCAACAAAATGTTTCAATTTTTTTTTATTCATGACCTTTAACAACTATTAATACCATTTTTACATACCTTGGAACACAAAATGTTTAATAAAATGTTTTTAACAAAACCCGACAATAATAATCTATTTAGTCAGAGATCATGTTTTATTTGAAAAAACTTTTTTATAAATTGGTTATCAAATTTTATTTTATGAATTCTAAAATGATTTATTAAATAAAATTTTACCTTTATTTCTTATATCATTGTTTTTAAATAAATCTTCTTGTCTCTTTCGAGACAAGGAATCTTTCTAAAATTTTCATCATTAAAAGGAAATGTTATTTTTACAATATCTGTACTGTATATATTTAAAAATAATTATTTATTTGAAGATTTCTTTTCAATTTTAAAACTTTATTTAAAAATATTTTTTTAAAAATTTACTTTCATGTAAAAGTGTTAAAACAATAAAATGAAAATAAATTTTTCCTAAATTTGTTTCAGAGATATTTTTATGGTACTACTACCCGTCAACAAAAACAACCATTTCTATTTTTACTCTGCATGTAATATTTTCTATTGATACCATCCTTATTCTTATTTTGGATGGTTTATGATCAATTTTTCCAAGGATTTACTTGACATTTATTTCATTGATTTCTTTTTAGTCCCCTTGAAATATTTGATTTCCTATGATCATTAGACATTGAATTTCCCCTAATTATCAACATCAAGTATCATGGATATTTCTTTTGACTTAACCACATTACATTTTAAATATGTGTTTACATTGAAATTTATTTGATTATCTTGGAAAATATTGATAAATATGAATTATTACTCTATAATGATATTTGATAAAGCATACTATTTATTGATTAAATTGATTATTTGATAAGAGGAACAAATTGGACTAACAATGAAGGTTGTAAAGAAGACTCAATATATCCCCAAATGCATCGGCAGGTTCTCATGAGAAAAATTATTTGTGGAAATAAAAATATTTTATATTTTTTGGAGGGTAGATCTTAACATTAGAGGTTTTCATGTGCTTAAGACATTCCATACTTTAATTAATTGATTCCATATTTTTGATTCAGTATTTTTTTCAATGATATTTTCTCTATGAAAATTTATATGGATGCATTTAATTCTCATTTTATTGATTAAATGGTGTATGTTTTTAGTTTTTTAAATTTCAATATTGATTTTTCTTTATCAAATTATTTATATGGAACTTGGTTTTAGTTGTTTACCATTCCTTATTATTTACTCACTTTCTTTACAATTATTTACTACAGAGAATGTTTTCTCAGTTAATTAACTTGTCATAATGATTATTTTAATTGATTTATCATTGATTCTAATATTTATACCCTTAATAATAATCTAAGATCACCCTTATAATGTTTCATTTACCTAGGATTCTCTGAATTTAACTATGAAATATATGCATGGATATGCTAGATGGAATAAAGATATCCTTGAAAGACAAACAATTATATTGTAATTAGTGTATTAATTATTAATAAAACCATTATTATGTTTTTGTTTAACCAATAATAGAAAAAATCACATGTCTTTAGGATGTTGTTTACTAATATATTATTTAAATTTAATTATAGTAGACACTGGATCTGGGATTTCTGGTGTCAGGTTGCTACATTTGAGATCGATACTCGCACCAAGATTACAAGAGGATATTCCAAAATTTCATCTTCTGATAGTGTTTGTAATTATGAATCATTGAGGGTATCACATAATTAGATGTATCTTTAGATAAACAATTATATAGAATTATTCATTTTGGGAGATTAATCCTAAGTCGTCTGTTTTTTTTTTCTGGATAGATGGCCTTTAAATAATATTTCATAAGGATAAACAGGAGAAATTCATTCTATATGTGGAATGTTGATGTAAAATTGGTCTAATATATCTATAAATATTCTAAATTTACCCTATATTATATATTTTATCATCCTATCTGTGATGGGTAGAGGGTGCATATATGGTGGCGGTGCCTTGTGGATATCATTTCATTATTCCTTCTCCTTAACTTGTGAGTTTTTAGTTGATTCTTATTCCTAGGTTTTCATCATATCATATTATCCGATTATTTTAACTTATTTTTATAACCTAATAATGGATATTAAATGTCCAAAATATTTTCCTTAATTAGATATAAATACACATCCTCCTCTCTAGGATGAGTCTCAGTGTTATCAGGAAATGTACCTAACAATCTATATGATAGGGTCCTAGAAACATTCCCAACATGATACTCAAGGTTGTGCAAAGAATGACAATGGGTTTCCATTTCAGTTTTCGAGGATTCCATATTTCGATCTTA
This sequence comes from Viscum album, assembly GCA_963277665.1. Lineage (NCBI taxonomy): Eukaryota > Viridiplantae > Streptophyta > Magnoliopsida > Santalales > Viscaceae > Viscum > Viscum album. The sequence goes on along the minus strand of OY728162.1, from coordinate 30,759,375 downwards.
TTATTACAAGAAGGAGGTAAGGAATTATAAATATTATTTTAATGAGGTTGGGATTATTGTGGCGGTATTAGGGGTGCCTGTGGAAACTGTTGTTGTTGGTGTGCATGTGGAAAATATTGTGATCTAGGAAATGGATATTGAAATTTGTATTCTGTCTAAGGAGATAGACCTTGAGGTGGGTACCCAATTAGTACGTGATTCCTTTTTGGTTCATTTCTACTCAACAACTAATAATAACCATGGTTTATTTTATGTTTCTACTAAGTTGAACTCTCTTGGTAGTACTACTTCTGGTACTATTAGAGATCCAAGTACTACACATTTTTTATAATTTTAATTAACATAACTAGAATATTGTATTTTTGGATCTTTTATATATACCCTAAAGTCATAATTTGGGTGTCGTACTCCATACATCTCACAAGATTGGTTCACCATGATATGGGAAGGTGGGGTAATACAGGTAGTTGGAAGGGTCCAGATTCTAAGTGGGAATTCTCCACCACCTAATGAATTTTGTGTTGAGGTGGTACACTATCACTTTTACATAGACAAAAATTATGGTATATTTCACCCAACATCACTTTTTTTACTTAAACCATATTTTATAATAGCCCTTCATCATCGACGACATTCACAATAGTGCATCTGACATGACAGATTCTCTAGAAGAGAGTCTAATTTAGAATCCACGTAATAGGTCCGTGATGTGGTAAATTACATGTTAAATCCATGAAATGGTCTCAGGCATTGCATGATGATTCTTTATCCAAATGATTAGAAGTTTGAATCTAATTTCTAAGTTTTTATGTTCTGATCATTGGGATGTATTTATCATAAAATTTATAATCTAAATCATCCATATTCATGAATCACTCATTATATTGAATATTATTCCAATATTAGGATCTATTACGCAAGGAGAATGAAAAAATTCTAGTCATATTTAATCTATTGATATGTCTTGGTTGTGAAAGGTATCACAAACCTCGAAGAAATTAGAAATATTATCAGGGGGTTTTTGGTTTAAAGTCAACTGCATTGACCCCATGTTCCTCGTCACATGAATGAGTACTTGATTAATTTATAAATATTTCAATTTAATTGGAGGGTGAATAATTCTAGGTGCAACACCACTGATGGACAACATTCCATCATCTATGAGGGTTCACTCCTATAGTTCTAATTGGTGAGCCTAATTTTTAGGTTTCAATTTTCGAAGGTTGGTATATGGAGGTGTAACAAGGTCATTGTGTTCGTCCATTATTAAGCATAGGTGTGCAGTGATTTATCTATCTATATCAGTATCGAAAGTAATCATTTAATGCACATATAAGATAAATGAGTGATTCAGGTGGCCCAACATAATATAATAAATAAATAAAAAGAGGGAGCCTATTTTAGGTCACAATAAAAAAACATTAAAAGTAAATAGGAAAGAAAATGAAGAAGGGGGAAGGTCTTAGTAAATACAAGGTTAATCTGAAAGACATTGCGCCTATGAAAAACTACCCAAAAATAATGATAATTTTTTTTCACCCTTAATATGTCATTAAATCCACTAAGAATGATCAGATTAAATATTTATATCTTATAATACACTTAGATACTAATGTATAGCATAATGGTAGTCTAGTGTCTACCCCATAGAGACAACTTGTAAAAATTAAACCAAATAGTAACAACCTTTTGATTTGGATTCCAAACTATAACTGTCATTTATTTTAATTTACAAAACTATGTATCTAGGGATTTTAGTCAGATAAAATGAAGGTGTTGAGGCCAATTTCAGGGTATTGTAAAATGGTAATCCTAAATCAAACGTGGGATATACATATGCAATAAGCTAAAATATAGTGAATATGACCCAAACTAATCTTGGTCAAACTATTTCAGTAAAACTAATATGAAAATTAATAAATAGTATAGAGTAGTTTTCAACCAAAGAGTATGAATCATGGATTCTAGGATGAAGGAATCATGCGTTATTGGTCCAAGACTAATCAACTCTAACTAGGTTATGGTTGATTAATTACACCTTTATGTTTAGGGTAATTAAAATCAAATGAGACTGATTTTTTTACTTGGTTATTAGATATATGTTTACCAAGTTTGATATTGGATATTCATTATGTCCAAACAACCCATACTCTTGACAAATAAACGTAAGAGGATTTTTCTTTCGTGAAGGAGTTGACTGTAGGTGGTGAAATAAATTGAATGCATGAAATAATGATTAAATAAATAAAAATAAATAAATACTCATTTCAAATTGTATGTATGTAATTGAAAACATAAATAAATGAAGAAAACAATGAAGAAATCAATGGTAATTGATGTTTTATTACAATCAAGTTTGAATTTTGAAAGATGGAACAACAATGAACAACAAACATGTCTTATAATCCAAAGTATCAACAAAAGAATTATTGAATTTTGAAAATCATTAAATAGAGACATATGTAAATGAAAAGGGAAGAAAATAGAGAAGAATGTAAGATAGATGGTTCCGAAATCATGAGATTATTATCAAATCACATGTGTTATATATTTATGGATCCCGACCAGTTCATGATGTGTATTTGATTTACATCATGAACATTAATTTATTGGATTTTATATCATTTATACAAAAGCATGTAATAATATTTAAAAGTATTTACTGTATAATAGAATTAATATAGGAATATTATTGATCTCACATATTCCATTTCTTGAAAATTCAGTAATAATTAGTTTTCCAACATTGATGGTTGTCTATTGAGTTCACATCATGTTTTCCATCAAATTTGGACTTCTAATATGTCACAAACTGTGATCAAGATTCAAATTTTGTACATTATTTATACCTTGTACTTGGGATTCATGACTTGAAATTATTCTAAAAGGTGTTCTATTGGGGGAGCACACATTGTGTACATAGATTCAGGATGTGTAATGATCATTTTTATAAACTGTCACAGTGTCCTTCATTGTTTTTTAAAATCCCATTTCACTAAAAAACCAAAAACTTGTGTAATATCAAGTAAAGAATGATTAAAGATTAAGAAAATGTATCCCAAAGATGTATATGAATTAATCTTATCATAAATCCTACATTATTTTAGGAAAATAAATAATGTATCAATTTACATTATTTATTAACTAATGCATCTTTAAATATTTTAATGTATTAAACAATGTAAATATTTACATTATTAATTTACAAAAATATCTCAAAATATTTTGGAATAAAGTGACATTAAATTTATATTAGTAAACATATTTAACCATTTACACTTCTATTTACAATTATACTGAAAACAATTTTAGCATATCAAGTGAATTTTACTTTATAAATAAGCCAAAAAATAGTGATATTCACTTTATTAATAACAAAATGTAACTATTCTCAATTTTCTATACTTCCACAACATTTTAATTAGTTAGGATATTACATAAATAATCAATTTTTTCTTAGGCTGGTATAATTCAGTACTAAATAGTGATATTCACTATCATATTTTTACTAAATGTAACTTACTTTGTTTTTCATTACCATCACATATCCTAATATTATTTATCTTTTCAAATGAATAATTATGTTAATAGTGTTGATCAAGTGTTGTTTTCAACAACACTTTATTTTACTATTATAATGCCGAGATTTTTGAGAACAATACACTATCTTTTTTTAATGATTTTTATGATCACAATTACTCTTGTTTGTTATCATAAAAATTTTACCTTGAGTATATTTTTGGAAATTAATATTCTTTATATTCTAATTTTGGAAAAATATTAAAGCGTTTAATCTGTGTTGAATATTTAAGAAAGTGTTCGGAAAACTTTTTAGGTGTTCTGGAAATATTTTTCATGCCCTACATGTTAGGAAATCAATTTAGCATATTAGCATGATTTGAAAACACTCTTCAAGCTATACATGTTCAGAAATCTTTTTAGGGTATTGTTGTGTTCTGGAAACATTGTTCATACCATACATTGAAGAGCATAGAAGAAGGATAAAAATATATATTTACTTTATTGGAAAAGTGTGGTTAATCTACTATACGTTGTCAAAAAAGTATGATAAAGGAACCCAATATTTGTAATGAACCTTACGTTTATGTAATTAGAAAATTATAGAACAAGAAACCTACATAAGTATGAAATATGACATTTTTTTTCTCAAATGTATGGTTCATAAAACGTACTTTTTTTAACAACTTTATATTTTAATCAATCATACTTTTGTGAATAACCTTACATTTTTATCAAGAATTATGGATCATGTATCTTACATTATGAAGCTTAGAAAAGTAGGGATGATCAACCTTACATTTAAGAAAAAACATACTATTGAAGAATGGATCACCAACCTTATGGTTAAGATCAACCTTACATTTGAATAATGGATCATCAACCTTACATTGTCAACCTAACATTTGGCGTTAGAGAATTAAATTTCTACTTTATAGAGAAAACATTCTTTATGAGCATTATCAGGTTGCTTTCATGCCAGATTAAAATCCCAATATTAGTTCTTCTATTTGACTGATTCAAAGAGGTTTATTTATGATTCAAAAGTTCAATTTAAGTGGAGGTTTTCATAGCAAATATTATGGGGAGTTACGATAGCCCTGTTATTCAAACATTTGAATATCAAAATTTTAAAGGCAATATTTTTTTATCTAAATATTAATGGAAAACATTCAGTTTTCATATCTATATATCTGTGATATTATGTATTTCACAAAAAGGGTCAGAAGTATAAGCTCTCGAAATTTTCACGACTACATGTTTTATAGAGACATACGAGTCACACAAATATGCTGCTACCAAAATCGATCAGACTCTGTTTTTCAAAATAAGAGGAAAATAATTAAATATTTTTATTCTACATGAAAGATCTATCATGATTCTATTATTTTTTGAGTTGCTAAATTTCTTTCTATATCTATTACAACTTGATCAACTTAAAACTGTACTTTCATAAAGAACATATTTTCTGAAGATAATGAATCATCTACTATTAGTTATATGGTTCTTCAACTGTGAAGAACAACTGGAATGTATTTTTTGAAAAATAAGATTTTTGTTTTGAGTAACCATCTTCTCAGACTAAGCTGTGTTTTTAGTTCTAAGTATTTACTAGAAGGATTTGTTTTATCCTTACCACTTAAAGGTTTCAACTATCTGCACTATGTTGTGGATGACCTGTTGATAAGAGGACAAAATATTGAAAATCACCAAGCACATGGAGAAGAGCGTTGGTGGAGTGGACTAGGGGCCTTCTGTTACCCAAACCACTATACAACTTTGCATCATTCAATCTATTTATTTTTTTCAGCATAAACTTTCTGATAAAGTTAGAGGAATGATTTTTTAATCATCACAATTCTCAATAAATTTATATAAGACACAATTCACCCCCCCCCCTATTGTGCATATTTGGCATAAACAGATCCAACAATTGGTATCAGAGGGTGGATCTTTTGTCAATGATATAACTAGCAGAATGTTTTATGGAATTATACTCAGAGAATAATGGCTGATACATGATAGGGTATGTCAATGGTTTGTGGTTCCTACATCAACGGTAAAAAACTTTTGAATCTGGAAATCAAGGATGATCATTTAATTAAAGAACCATTTATACCTAGTAAACTCAAAAATTATAACTCCCTATGTGATTAAAGAGATTTTCAAAACATGGAGTGTTGACCTTGAAGTAGTGTACGACATAAAATCGAAATCTACAAATGGTATCATCTATGGTCTTAGACTAGATTAATTCAATAGAGTATCAAAGTGCCTGACTAATTTAAAAATTTGGTAGACAATTGTAGTTACTTATGAATGAGCTGACTATATCAGAAAAATGAGGTATGGCACAACTAAATTGAAATTCAACATATTCAGAATATTTGAAGGATAAATCATCACTCATATGAATGGAAGGCATAGAGAAATTGTTAAAAATATATCATCCTTGGGATATCCTATCAAACTAGAATATCAAGCCCTAAATGTCCTGAGAGAACTTCAACCAAGATGGAATATAATTTCTGTATCTTCTAGGAAATCATCACCAGTAAAAGATCTTACTATAAAAGAATTAATTGGAACCCTGATGACGTATGAAACTAAGATGGAAGATGAAGAAAATCAATATATTGTCTTGGTCGAAAGGGAAAATAATTCTTTGAATGTAAAATCCCAAAAGAAGAGCAGAAAGATGAAGAATGAAACCAAAGTGAAATCAAAGAGTTCTGATTCATCTAATTTAGATGTGGAGATGGATCATCTTGCGAGAAAATTTAGTAAATTCTACAGAAAGAAGAAATGATTCAGAAAATATTTCAAAATGGATAAAAAATAACCAAAGGAATTTATATTCTATAAATGAAAAAATATGGGTAACATAATTCCTATTTTTCCTCAATTAAAAAGAGAAAAGAAAAATAAATTTTTCTTGAACACTGATTATGACCAGAATGATAAATGAGAAATGAATGCTACATGGAGTTTTTTTGAAGAATTCAATAGAACATCAATGTCTGAGTCAGAAAAGGAATAATCTAATCTAAAAGATAATATGTTCTTTATGGAAGAACCCGATGAGATTCAATCTTATTACTATTCTAATTCTAATTCTAGTTCTAATTGTTTGAATAAAAAACTTACAACCAACTGTAATATGGTGGAAGAAAATATGATTCCTTATTTAAGAATCCAGAATCACTGAAAAATATTCACACTCGTATTTTAGGATAAAGAGACACTCGGCTAAAAGAACATCAAGAGATAATTGAAAAATATAACCCATCAAACATTTGAATTCTAACTAAAAATGATGGTGGATTAGTCGCATTTGGTGACAATGAGAAACGTGAAATTATTGGCATTGGAACTGTTGGAGATCCAGAAGCTATCTCAACCAATATAATACTCTATGTAAAAGGATTGAAACACAACTTGATAAGTATCTCCCAAATTTTTGATGATGGTTATTGTATTTATTTTTCTAACAACTATTTATCTATTTTAAAAGATAAATTGCATAAATTCGGAGCACCCAGAACTAATAATGTTTATACCCTAGACTTAAATTCATTGCGTAAATAATAATTAAACTGCTTAACTGCTAAGATAAATGATTCTTGGATCGATCATATAAGACATGGACATTTCAAAATATATTCATTACATACGTAATCTAAGAAACAACTATTTTATGATTTTCCTATTTTCAAATTTGAATGTGATATATTTTGTGATGCATGCCAACTTGGCAAGCAGCACAAATCATTCTTCAAATCTGTTAACAAAATTTATACATATAAACCTCTAGAACATGTCCATATGGATTTGTTTGGACCTTTATGAATTGAAAGTATGGATGGTAAATTATATTTATATGTATTAGTTGATGATTATTCTACATTTACTTGGATTTTCATCTTAAAATATAAAAATGGCGATTTTAATATATTTGAATGTTTTTTCAAAGCTGTTCAAAATAAAAATAGGTTTTAACATAATTCCATTAATAAGTGACCAGAGTGGAGAATTTGATAATCTAGAATTAAATTACTTTTCTTTAAATAAGGTTATTAAACACAGCTTTTCTGGGTTTTATTTAGACCAATTTTCAAAAATAAACCCTATGAACACTGCAATAACAGAAAACCTAATGTAAATTACTTTAATTATTTTTGGATGCAAGTTTTACACCTTAAATATGAAGGGAAATCTTGGTAGGTTTGATCAAAAATCTGATGAAGTCATTTTCTTAGGATACTATGATAATTCCAAATCTTATATAGTTTTTAAAAAAAATACAAGGATTGTTGAAGAGATATCTCATGTGAAATTTGAAGAATCTGATCCCATTGAGAATAGGAAATACCAAATTAATGTATTTGAATCCAATGATAACATGAGTCTTGAGGTCTTGAAATATTATTTTGAAAATGATATAAATAAAATTCAGTCCAATTCATAAGAACATGACAGTGATGAAACAAATTGTGTTTTACTTAGACAGTCTAAAACCTTAAAGAATCGCCCATTAGAAACTATAATAGGAGACCTACACACATGAATAAAAACTAGAAGGAAGAACAGAAATATTTTTGAGTTTTCTATTTTTCTATCACAATTAGAACCTAAGACATTATAGGAATCTTTAGTTGATGAATTTTGGATGATATCATTTCAAAAAAATGAAACTAGTTCAAGAGAAATGATGTTTTGAAATTAGTTGAAAGGCCACCAAACTATATAGTTATAGGAAATAAATTGGCCTTTAGAAATAAACAATATGATTAGGGAATAATAAATATAAATAGAGAAAAACTATTAGCTAAAGGATATAATCAGGTAGAAGATATAGATTATGATGAGACCTTTGCCCCTATAGTAAGATTAGAATCCATCAGAATCATTTTGGCCCATGCATCACATATGAACATTAAATTGTTTTAAATTTATGTTAGGGCTGCCTTTTCAAATAGATATTTAATGGTGGATGTTTTTGTTGCGAAACCTCCTTGTTTTAATAATTAAAAAAACAGATTCTATTTTTAAACTTACTAAGATCTTTATGGCTTAAAACAAGCACCTATAGCTTTGTATGAAATATTAAGTTCATTTATTTGAAGAAATGATTTTAATTTTAGAATTTATGATCCAAAATTATTTATGAAAACTATAAACTCTAATATTTTATTAGTTAAAATTTTTGTTGATGATGTAATTTTTTGTTCAACAAACAAAACAAATTGTCATGTGTATTTAAATTTAATGCAAAAAAAATTGTAAATGTGTATCACGGGAGAATTAAATTTCATTCTAGGACTTCAAATATATAAAAAATATTTTCGAGATTTTTGGAATCAAAGAAAATACATTACTGATTTACTGAAGAAATTTGGACATGATAATAAAAAAGACATATATAACTAATATGTGCAATAATATAAAACGTTATTTGTATTAAACTTGAGAATTAGTTGACAACATATTATATATACGTATGATTGGAAGTTTATTATATAATACTATTAGCATGCGAAATATAATGTACTTAGTATATCTTTGTGTAAGATTTCAATTTAATCCTAATGAATCTCACAGAAGTGTTGTCAAAAGAATTTTTAGATATTTAAAAGGAACTGTATTTCAATATCTCCTCTATCCAAAAACATCTGATTTTAATTTAATTTAATATTCATATGATGAATTCGAAATCTGTAGAATTTATAGAAAAGGCACCTGAGATACATGTTACTTTTAATTAAAATCATTAGTTTTTTGGTCTTGTAAGAAACAACACTAAGTTTTATAGTCAACAGCTGAGACAAAATATGTCTCTGCAAGCGGTTTTATGGATGAAAACACTCTTATGGAATTTGGAATAAGTTTTAATAATACACATATTTTATATGATAATACAAGAAAAATAAATATTTCAAAAATCCTGTTAATCATTTTAGGACTAAGCATATTGATATTAGACATCATTTTCTAAGAGATCATGCTTTTAAAAATGAGATATTCTTAGAATTTATAAGTACTGAAATTTAATTAGCTGATATTTTTACTAAACCAATTCCCACTACATGGTTTTATTTTATTAAGGAGGAGATAGGTTTATTTTATTTAAATTTAAATTTTAGTTTTAATTTTATTTACGTGATTATATTAATTATTATTTTATTCTAATATTCACTATCTTAAATAAATGAATAATTTGTTTTTAAGATGATTTAAAATTTCATTTGTCCTATTTTTTCCTTCTGTGTTTATTTTATTATATTATAAATAATTTAATGATTATAATGTACGTAAATGAAATATGAATCAAGGATGTTAGTGCAGCTTCAAATTCTAAACCCGTTCATTTGTCTGAAACCCTTTCAAAACTGAAAAATCCTTTCTGCTCTTTTCTATCAAAATCTGAACATCCAAAACCCTAGATCACCAAAGAATAAAAAATCTAGGACAGAAATGGTCAAGAAAAAGAGAATCGACAAATAATAACCCAGTAACAAAAAATTTCAATGTCTGGAAGGGAGGAAAATCCTATAAGTTAAAGTGGTTGAATTAGAATGGTTGTACTAAACCGATTTGTTACTGAGGCAAGATCTCGACAATCGAAATCTAGAACATACGTTCAGTGATGAAAATACACAATTTTTATATGAGGTAGAACTACATAATATCATAAAATCTATTCAATTTAGTCTAAGAGAAGAAGAAGAAACAATAAATGCACAAATTGAAGATCAATATTTTTCTATATCTACTGTGGAAATCGATAAGATATTAAACTACCCTAATCAGGGAGTTTATAATTTTGACCTAATGAATATTTGTGATAATGTAAAGAAGAATGAGGACATTATGTCATTTATTTTTAGTTCTACTGATGTAAGAAAAATGTTTTCCATGTATTTAGAACCCGTTTAGACAATTCTTGTGAGGTTTGTGAAAACAAGGATTGCACCAAGAATGCCAGAAATGGAAAAGATTTTATTTCCAGATATATATATTTGATGTTTTTACTTCTAAGTGAAATCAACCTTAATTTCTCTAGATATATGGTAAGATATCTGAATTATTGTTTCTAACCAGAAATAATAATGATCTCCTACCAATTTGGAAGATTCATTTCTAAATTGATATTTAATAAGGATATGATCAGATTGGTGGATTCCAGAGTAAGATTCCACCACAATAATGTTTTAAATGATGGAACTCTAAGGAATGTTGGACTCTTCTAAATTACTTTGAAAGGAAATATTATGCATGTTGGAGCTGAAGAAGACCAGGAATCTGCTCGGGGGGGGGGGGGGACCTTGAAAGTATAATGAATTAATGGATTCATCAAGATTAAGTTATGTTTCAAAAACATCAAGTAGAATGAGATTTGAAGTAGTTGATGTACCTATAGATGAGATAAGTCATGAGGGACTTCAAATGAAAATGCATATAGTGGGTCAAGCTGCTGGGGAGGACACTGAAACAAATACTGTTCCATCTGAATCTATTTTTAGTTATATATTTTTTAGAGAATCTGTAGTAGAGGAAGTTCAACAACAAATAGTTTTTCATATTGAGATTACTACACAAGTTGAAAATGAATTTTTTCTTCTGGAAGAGGCAGTGCCTAAATAGGCTGAAGAGAATAAAATTTAATCTATTCAAGAATAGTCTACACATGAAACATAATTTGTTCAAGAGGATCCTATTTTAAAAGAAATTCATAAAGAAGATACTCATGAGGAGAGCCATCATACTAATTTGAATCTAGAATAGAATCCTTCTGATTTTAAAACTAGATTTATAAATGAAAATTTTTCTATAGAAGATTCATTTCATGACTCTGAGAGTTTCTAAATAGGTTCACTAAAAAGATACATCCATTTATTGAGAGGGAATGAAAATTACATGAGTCTTTCAATGTCAATCTAATTGAATATTTCCATCTTACACAAGACGAAGGGATCTTATCATCCATATAGGGGATAGACTGATGGAAAGGTTGAGAATGTAGATGAAAGAGCTCAAGGAAGTCATTTAGAGATTCTGAAACCTTTTTAACAAACCCATTAATCCCAACCGTTATTTGTATTTTCATTTTTGTTCTTGTATATATATTTTCTCAATAATATATATTTCCATTTAATTTTTATATGTTTTGATTGGATTATTGTATTGTCTATTTTGAAATTTTTTTAATCTATATTCAAATATTAGTAAATATTTTATCATAGAATTTAATTAAATTCAGTACTACATTAACATGTGTTACATTACTTATTCTATAATAATGTTTGATATCACAAAAATGGGGATACATATGAAAAAATAAAACATGTTTTTATGTTTTTATCTATGGGATGAACAAATATTTCTCTGAAAGGAAAGAAATTCGGATAAACATCAAGGGGAGAAATTTTAAAAATTGAATGTTTATTTTTATTCAAATAACATAACATTTTATTTCTTTTTGAAATAATTTTTTTGAAAATAAATATTATTTTTATCCTCTAATGTTTTTAAATTATATGAAATTAATTTTAAAGGTTACATTCATTAGTTTTTGATTATCAAAAAGGGGGAGATTATTGTGCAAGTGTTGTTTTCCGCAACACTTTATTTTATTATTTTTAGGGGGATATTGTTGAAAATAGTAATCTATCTTTTTATGATGGTTTGATGAACACAAATAATATTATTTTTTGTTTTAATGATTTTACCTTGAGTATATTTCAAGAAAATAATATTATTTATATTCTTATTTTGGAATAATATTAAAGCGTTTAATCCACGTGGAATATTTGACAGTGTTCGTAAATATTTTAGCATGTTCTGGAAACACCATTCATGTCCTACGTGTTCGGAAATCGTTTTAGCGTATTAGCATGTTTTGGAAACACTGTTCATGATCTACATGTTCAGAAATATTTTTAGTGTATTAGCATGTTCTAGAAACAATGTCCATACCCTACGTTGAATAGTGCAATGTAAGGAAAAAAATACATTTATAATTTATTGGAAAAATATGGTTAATAAACCATATGTTATCAAGAAAATTATGGTAAAGGAACCCTATGTTTGGAAGGAACCATAAGTTTATGTTATCAAAAATGTATGGAAGAAGAACCCTACATAATTATGAAACATTATGCTTGATTCTCAAAATTATGGTTCATCAACCTTACTTTTGTGAATAACCTTACATTTTCATCAACCATATTTTTTTGAACAACCCTATGTTTTTATCAAGATGTGTGGATCCTGTATCTTTTGTTCTGAAGCATAGAAATTCTGGGATGATCAACCTTACGTTTAAGATCAACCTTACGTTTGAAGAATGGATCATAAAACTTAAGTTTATGATTAACCTTACATTTTAATAATGGATCGTCAACCTTATTATGTCAACCTTATGTTTGGCTTTAGAGATTTAAAATGAGACTTTATCGAGAAAACTGTCTTTATGCGGATTATAATGCTAATTTAAAGCCAAATTAAAAGCATGATTTTAAAGCACATCTTTGACTTATTGAAAGAAATTTATTTATGATTCAATGGATCGATTTAAGAGAATATTTTCATGCTAAATATTCAGAGGAGTTACGACTGATTTTTTATGTGAACATTTGATTATTGCTATTCAAAAGGCAACATTTGTGGATCTAAATTTGAGAGAAAATTTATCATTTTTATTTTCCACATAAATGTGACATTTTTCATTACACAGTATAGGTGAAACATTTAAAAAAGGAACAGAAGTATAATCTCTCAAATTTTTCATGACTAAAACTTTTACAGAGACATACGAGTCACACGGATCAACTACTACCATGATCTATCAAACTCTATTTTTCTGAATATGATTAAAAGTGTTAAAGATTCTTATTCTAATTTGAAGATTTTTCGTGAATCCATTTTTTTGGAGTTTCTAGATTTTTTTCTATATCCTATTACAACTATATCGACTCAGAACTCCACTTACCTGATAAAAAACATTTCATATGTCAAATACTCATATAATGTTAGTTGTAAGATTCTGAAACAATGAAGAACAACTAGAATGTATTTTAAGAAAAATAAACTTTTTATTTTGAGTGACCATCATCTTGTACTAAGACATGTGTTCGGTTCAGTGTATGATTCAGAAGGATCTATTTTAGCTCTAACTTTTAAAGGTTTCAACTTCCTGCAATTTGTTGTGGATGGCCTATTGATAATAGGACCAAATAGTGAAAATCACCAACCTCATGGAGTAGAGCATTTATGGAGTGGAATAGGGGCCTTATGTTCCACAAACCACTATACATCCCTATGTTTTTCAATCTGTTTATTCTCTACCTCATAAACATTTTGATAAAGTTAATGAATAGATTTGGGAATCATCACTATTCTCTTAGAATTTATAATATATAAAATTCACCACCTCTTGCTCTTATTTTGTGTAACCCAATCCAACAAATTGTATTTTTAATCAAGGATAGGTATAATATATTATTTATTAACATTGAGCATCATTATGAAAAAAACATTCTCCCACTAGCACCGTATACATTTTATCCTTCTCAGAACATCCAGCTATGATTCAACACAATCATAATTGTGTTAGTAAATAATTATTATTTTTTATTAAGAATAATATTTAAAAAAATGTTTCCATTTCAAAAATGGTATACTATGTGGATATAAAATTTCCTTGAAATGGATATTATTCATTATAATATTCCACTATTGGGTGGTGGGAACTACATCCCCATATTTTAAAAATATATCGATATAATAACTTTTATACATAACTCTATTTTATAATATGATATAGTGTCCAATGAATCATAAAATATGTGTATAAAATTAATCATCTCATTTTATTCATAAAAATAATTCATTGAAAAATATATATTCTAATATAAGATAAATGAGGTAAATAAATATTTCCATTCCATTGATTCATTTGAGATTTATACCTTCATTTATACTCTAATCATTTACATTGTGGCCATTTTTTATCTCATGAATAGAAACTATAGGATCTTTCAATTATTATTTTTAACTCCAAAATATTTAAAACATTTCTAAATTATACATAGGGTATTAAATACCCTTAAAAATAGAACAATAAATTTCTATATCATTATTACCAAACATGGATATTTCAAGATATTTCCTGAAATACATTACAGTATTGTTAACAATTCCATCATAAAGAATCACTACTTCTTCATTCTTCATTTTATATTTTTTTCAAGGGCTTTGATTGGATTCCTAAGGATAAAGAGTTATATACTCCAACAAATTTTCCTCTTTTAGTTTTAAATCTTACCAATTCATAATTTCCATATAGTACCTAAACTTATATATAATATTCCAAGTTCATTTATTCATAACACATTGAGAATTTCAGGTGAAATATTTTAATGTTTATTTATTGTGTTAAAAAAATTATATATATGATAAAAAAATTAATTCATAAACTAGAAAATTCATTAATTAATCCTTTACACTAATTTATTCATTTTTATGGTCATTCATATTTAGTATATTTGTGGAGAAATAGACTCTGTTGTTATTTTTAAATTAATTATTTAAACACAAAATACATCATTTTATTGTTCCAAAATAATATTTATTCACTTGTTTAATAACTTCCACACACAATAACTCTAGAACTACCTCAACACAAAACAATCTCATTAAAAAAATTATTAAGACACTAGTATTAGTTTTTACATATATTAAGCTTCTCATTATTGATGTAATAATCATTATGTTGAGATTTATGATGATAATTTCATTAATATCTATGATAATATATTATCAGATGAGTATCATGTTTTGTTATTTCCATTCATTAAGGAAATTAATTTATAGTGTTCAAAATAACATTTATTACCCCAAACATTATATACTTTTACTGATCCAAGATATACATTTCATTAAGATATGACCCCACTATAAAATTAAAATAATAAGTTTAGTTATTCATGTAGTGAATCATCTGAAACAAAACAATTTTAACTCTTGTATTATTTATTGGATAACCCTTTATCCATATCTATCATATTGAAATAATCACCTCAATTTCTCTACTCTCCCATCCATTAAGGAATCCAAGTTATGAGTAACCCAATAAAATCCCTAAAATGGGATAACAAAGGAAAATCCATGGGTGCTGCTCTGTTCCATAAAACATCTCAAGGATATATTAATATTACCTTTCACATTTTTTCATACATAATATTGTATAATGGAACCCCACTTTGGCATGAAACTACCTAGTTGGGTGGTCGAGGTATTGACAAGTTTCAGTATGGAATGAATCCCACAATTGGTTTTTAAGGGGTTTACCATTTAATTACTCACCAATTTAAGGTGAATCTTGGTCATTTATATCTGAATACATCATATACATAAGGTATAATTACTCTTCATATACATGAATATATATATGATATTGAAAATATCCACACGAGTAATCCTAAAGTGATAAAAAGAAAACACCATTCAATTTTCAAAATAAGGTATAAAAATCCAGGTAAGTAGTTATCCCAACTCAAAGCCCCTCTCCTCGTGGAGGCTTTACTCAAGACAGAATACAATTAATAATATCCATAATACATAATATTAAAAAAAATATTAATTAAATACTATCAATCTCATAGATCAAATAACAACATGGGGTAACAGTAGATGAGAAACAAATTTATGATGTTTTACCTAGCATTTGATTCAATGCTCTATCTCCTATAAGTAATTTATAATTTAAATTTAAGCATAAAAAATTTCACCATATAAGAAAACTATAAATATAATATTTAAATGGACATTTTAAATATTTAAATACTTTCATATTATTTAGAATTCAAAATTTATGACACTTTATTAATTAATTTATTGTTAATTTTCTATTATGTAGTCCATTTTAAATCATTTATATATCATATATTTAAAATATTTAAACATTAATCATATTAATAATCAAAAAATATTTTTATGTGGTCCAAAAAATATCTTCAAATAATTCACTTACTTTTTTTTGAACAATTTCAAATTAATTTTTTTATCAATTCATAATTATAAATATTAAGACTTTTAAATTCAACCATTTTTATTAAATTCATAAACACACTATAAATACTCTTATAATCTGTGAATAAACATTTTATTTAGAGATTATAGGGAAGGGTATATAAAAAGGTAAAAGGTATTATAAATATTTATACTTTATATTTTTAAACATTTATAAAAAAATATATAATAATTTTCATAAGTAATTATAAACTATTTATAATAATTTATTTAAAAAAACATCATAAATTTAAATATTTCCAAAATAGCTTTACCAATGTAATTTATAAATTTATTCTTAATATTAACTCATTAATATTAATGATAAATTTATAATATATGTTTCGAAATCATTCATTCTTCCATAAACATTTTATGATTCCATTTCAATATGATCTCTTTCATAATCCTCATTATAATAAATTTATTTGAAATATATTATATTTCTGAATTATAAAAAAAAATTAAAGAGTTTTTTAGAATATAAATATTTTTTATAATGAACATATTTTATATTTTGTATTATTTAAACCTTTTTCAAATCAATCTTCAAAACACTACTGATGTGGTTTAAATAATATAATTAAACAAGGCTATTAATTTGAACATTTCAAATTAATTAACTATGAACCATTTATAATTTATAAATTTAGACATTCATATATCTACACATAGTTTGTAATTTATAAACATTTTATAAATTACCCTTATATTATATCCAAAAAATTACTTAATATGAAAATTATTTTTTATTCGATATAAATTAGATAATGATATTATTAATTTTCACTCTTTAATATTCATGTAATATTTATAATAAATGCTTTCAAAAAATTAAATCAATTAACCTTATACTTTTAATAGAAGTTAATTTTATAAAATAATATTTCATATATTTATAAATATTCCAAACTATATTTTCCCTTTATTAATTAAAAATTTATAAATAATATAATTAAATTCATAATTAAATTTTATTAGGGAATGTTAGACATGAATATTCTTATTATACAATTTTTAACAATTATCAGTTATAAAGAATCATCAAAATTAATTAAACACAAATGCTAATTATTTGTTATATTGTATGGACACATGAAATTATTTTGATATTAAATTTAATGTTATGTTTTTATCTCATAATATTTTGTTATCCATCTTATCATTGATATTTCATTGACATTATGTTAACACTTATTTTAATTTCAAGAGGGACATATCCAATTAAGATTCTGTAGAATTTTTTTTTCAATAAATAATAAAATGACAATGTTGATATGTCAAAGAAACCTATATATTTGATACAATTATTGGGGTTTTGGTTTCCATCACATGGAAATGGTAGTGGAAATTAAAATCCTATATCTATATATTATCCTTGATAGAATCAACATGTAATATAAATAATGACCATAAAATATGTGTACCAGGATATCTGATGCATTAGAATCAATCATTAATCTTTAATGGAGTATCATTTATGAGGGTCACCAAGTCAATAAATGATGGATTCCTATCTTAGAGGTATAACATCATCCCATGGATACCAATATATATCAGATGATACCTATGGCTCTCAAAGGGAATCTAGTTCTATATTTAGTGTTGATAAATGAGTCATGGAAAAAATAAAGTGTTTGGATGTTTGTGATAATTAATTATACACAATAAGAGGTATCATATCCGTTTATATTTTCATTCCCGATACATTTAATTTCATTAAACACATTGTAATGAGTCTATTTTTCCATTTAATACTTCTTAATATCATATAGATTATTTTAGTGTTGTGCATATAATCATTGTGATTTGGGGCCAAGTTGTTCCCTTCTATTGACATATTAAAAATATTTAATATAGTATAACTTATGTGAATGTTTTTTTAAAGAATAGAATATATCATAAATGTTGTCTCAGACAAGATAACTAAGACCATTATTAATTATAAACAATGGATTTTACCCTAGTAGAAACATACGTTTGGATGGTGTTCAGTGTTTCAGTAGAGTGTATCTTTTAGAACATGTTAAAAAATAAATTAATATAATTTATTAAATTAATATATAATTATTTTTTTAAAAATAGCATGAAAATATATTTATAAACAAATTATTAAAATATATGTGGTTGGATGCATAACGCTAATTGATTTTGGTAGGACTAGCAATGAGTGAATCTTTTGTGTGATCACAAATATTGGTGGAGACAAATAAGAATATGAAAAACTATTCAATATTCTCTCAACTAAGAAGGTCTATTTGAAACAAATTTTATAGGGCTCTCCATTGAAAATGATACAAAAACATTATTTTTAGGATATTAATTTTATAATGAGGTAGGATTTATTAGGATTCTCCTTTTTTTCTTTAAATTATCTTCATTGTTATTTTGTTTGACTGATGGTTTAAATAAACTTAGAAACATAATTATTTGTGCAATCAATATTTGGAGAAACAGATCATATTCATGGTTTTATAATCAATATTGAATGTGTAATGAAGTTTTGATGATGATGATAGAAGATTTAAATTGGGATAAATTTGTTCGTTTTGTTGGTTTTTTCATTTGGGAAACATGAATATATTAGTTCTGGGTGTAGTGGAAGCACAGGATGGGTGGTACCCAACATTAATTGTTATATAATCAATGATCATTTCAGGATTAGTATGATGATAAACGTCAGTATCCATAGAATTAAATAAATGATTTAAGAAAGAAATAATTTCCCATAATCATAGATTGATAATTGACATACTTTGTTGATAATTAATTTAATTTAATTAAATAAATACCTTTATGGTATTCTTTCTTCGTTGATGTGCATGACCATAGATCTGTTGTGAACCTTTGTTTAATTGTATAGATCAAGAGTAGACATCATCTAGTACTGAACCACACAAGCTCTGTGAATCACTAAACATAAACGAATGAGTTTCTAGGTGCTATCATAGAAGTTCCTTATGCTTGGGTCATCCACCTTCAATCACATTGAGAACCTCTTGTCTGATCTGTACGAGGATGGCCACTCTCATTCTTGAAAATGTTCTCTGAGAAAAGAGATCTGTCGTGGATTGAGAAATTTCTCCAAACTATTGTGCACAACAACTATATATAGAATTCACTTACCTGAGGTTAAATGAGAATATAATAACATAACTTGTAATTCAATTCATTATGTAATAATAAATAATTGGCTCATGTCCCATTAGTTATTTAATTATTCCATGTAAAACCCCCATGTCATATAATAATGAAAAAACCATTATTTAGAAGACATTTTCTTAACATGGAAATTGTATTTAAATATTATTTAATCAAATAATATTTAATATTATTTCAAAATAGACCCTTAAAATTGTCTTCCCATCCTCCTTAATATTTATCAATCCATTAATAACAAATAATTATTTATTAAATAAATATAACAACATTATTCAGGGATAAATAAATATTCTTTCTATAATATATTATCGTGAATAACCAGTGACTAAATAAATGTGATTAGTCATACATGAATATTTATTAAATCACAATAGATATTAATATTTATTCATCTTGTTAAATAATAAATTATTTAACTGAGATTTTAGATACACTTATTGTGTGACCCTTTATGCCTTTTTATCAGTGGCATTAGATAAACCTGCCTAAAGTGCAAGGATAACATCTAGAAACATGTCAAGTCACCCATAGATAATGAAGTAAATGTCTCAATGTAATGTCACCACGTACGAATGCTTATCGTGTAATATAATCCCTTTGTCTCGATATCTCCAATCAAGTGGGCTGCATGCAAGTTCCATCAACACATGTGCTCAATTTTTCATTCTTTGACATTCCGAATATTGAATTTTCCTAAAAGATTCCATGTTTGTATAATAATTTTGGCTATATAGTTTCCATAAAAGAGAATGTGATATCAACTTCCTTTATTGAAGTGAAATGAAAAATCCTTTCTCGCATTATTAATTAGTGAAATATTACTTGTGACACGCCCAATATATCCCACCTCACCACTAATATATGTCATAAAAATTTTCACTAATACATCTAAATGCACGAGTCATAATACCCATTAACAATAATATTAGTGTCTAAGGACCAATACACATGTCCGTAGATAGGAACATCTAATGACACATATAAATACAGATTTCTTACTATGTGGTCTCTTTACCATAATATCCTCCTCAACATTATTAAGGGAATACACAATGACAAATATCGTCAATGTTCTATGAGTATCCACCCATAATTGCATGTATCATTTTTTCCATTAAATGTTATCATTCGAATATAGAACATATGTTCAAGAATAGTGTCATGTCACTTTCGGGTTCTCATCATAGCATGGATCTAATGTGACTTTTTAGTGTGACATCTACTCATCAAGTATTATCATATACAATGTCATGAATAAAAACATCCATGATGTGATGATGATTTTTTAATATAATTCAAATTAATATATGTTTATCATAAATTAAAAAATATGTTGGTTTGTGGGAACTAACTCTAAAAGACTCCGACTTTCACTAGATCCAACTGCTAACAACCTTTAGTCTGCCAGCTCTCACATGATACTCATGCTTCTACTGAGATGAGCCTTTAGTCAGGCTATCCACCATGTTCTCCCGTGTGTATACTCCACTCATTGTAACTTCACCCCTTTGATAAAAATACCTCAAGTGGTTATATTTTGGAACTATGTTCTTTGTCTGCTGTTGTGACATTGGCTCTTGCACAATACAACACTACAGTATTATCACAATACAATGTGATTGGGTCTTTACTGCTAGGTTCCAAATCATCTTCTGGGACAATGTTGAGAATCTAGAAGGATTCCTTGGATGCATCAAAGGCCACAATATATTTTGACTCTACATTAGAATCATTAAAAACTAGCTTTGTTTAACTCTTCTAGCTTAATGTTCCTCCATCGAGACAGAATATATGTCAAAAGATTGAATTTAGATCTTTTTGATCTCTCTAAAAACCAACATCAGCATATCATTTGATGAAAACCTCCTCATCTACTCTATATACTAGGATGATATCCTTAGTTCTTCTCAGATACATAAGGATAGTCTTAACAGTAGTCTAATGGTGTTCCCCTAGATCGTCTTGATATCATCTTACTATGATCAATGCATAAGAAACTTCAAGTCTAGTATATAACATGGCATACATGATTGATCCTATTTCTAAAGTTTATGAGATCATACTAATTCTATATATATGTTGGTGTGTATGGGGAAACATTTTCATAGAATTATGTAAACCGTGGGACACTGGAACTAATCACCTCTTGGATTGTCTAATTCTAAATCCA
Source organism: Viscum album (assembly GCA_963277665.1). Lineage (NCBI taxonomy): Eukaryota > Viridiplantae > Streptophyta > Magnoliopsida > Santalales > Viscaceae > Viscum > Viscum album. Next base: position 30,737,453 of record OY728162.1, on the reverse strand, counting down.
GTTAGTATCTGGTTAATATATGTATTTTGACTTATTCCATGAAACCTCTTGGATCTATCATGAGTGATCTTGATGCCAATAATTTAGGCTTCTTCAACTAATTATTTAATGGAGAAGAACATGTTCCACCAATCCTTAATATATTTAAAGAGTGGTATGTCATTTCCAATGAGTAATTTGTCGTCAATATATACTGCTACGATAATGACCGCATTACCATCAATCCTTATGTAAACACATGGCCCACATTCATTCTTGATGAAACTGAATACCCTTATGGATTCATAAAATCAAATATTCCATGACTGGGATTCTTTCTTTAATCCATAAATGGATTTCTTCAACTTTTAACCCATTTGGGAATCAACTGGTGTCACAAAACCCTCTGGTTGTATTATATAGACATATTACTGAAGGTTCATTTCATGGAATATAGTTTTTATATCTATTTACCGAATACCATTGTCATTTTTAATATGCTATAGAAAATATTATTATGATGGATTTAAATATGGAAATTGGAAAAAGGGATTCATCATAGTCAATTCCTTGATGCTGTTTAAACATTACCCACTAGGCTTGATTTATGGGTACTTACATTACTTTCCATTTTCCGTTTCCTCATGAATTCCCATTTACATAAAAAATGTTTTACATCAACTAGAACATCAACTAGAACCCAAATGTGGGTTTGATACATGGAATCTGTCTCATAATTTATAGCTTATATCCATCTTGTATCTTCTAGGCTCTATACCGCCTCCTTGTAAGAGAGAGTTTCATCATTGTCCAACAATAATGATTCACCATCTGCGGTGATAAGAAAACCATATCTCTTTATTTCCCTTACCTCCCTTTTACTCCATCAAAATGCATGTGTTTTAGGAATTACATCTTCCATGGGGACCTGTGGAACTTGTTCCAATACCAACTCCTTTGTATCTTGAGTATCAACATTATCGAAGTCAATATTTCTCCCACTATACATTTTAACGGTGTTCTTCCTCTCAAGAAAGATTCCTTATCTAGAAAATATGACATTCGTTTCTGGGGGGTTGTATAGATATCATCCATTTGTTTTCATGGGATACACTATAATGATACACCTTTTTCTTGGGGGTTGTAGTCTGTTTCCTGAAAAAGAATTAACAAATACCTCACATAACCATACACATGTATGTAATCAAATGGATTTTTCCACTCAATTGTTCGATGGAAATTCCATTTAAATATTTATTTGGGACTTGTTTTAATGTGGTTGTTTCATTTTATAATGCATGTCGAAAAAAGGATAACAGAAGATCTGTATGACTCATTATTGACATTACCATATCCGTCAAGGTACATTTCCTCCTTTCACTGACACCATTCCACAGTGGTTTGTAAGATGGATTTAGTTGAGAAAGAATTACAAACCCCCATAAAAGGTCAATGAATATTTTTTATGATATTCTAAACCTCAATCTGATAAAACATCATTATCTTCTTATAATGACGATTCTTTATTTATTCTTGAATTCAATTAATTTCTTAAAGGACTTGGACTTATACCTCATCATTTAAATATATAAATATCTTCTCAAGTTATATAAAATCTATCACGTATGAATATCCACCTCTAGATTCTATTATAAATTCTACAAACACATCAGTTTGTACCAATCCTACAAGCACTGTGGCCCTTTTTCCATATCCACGAAATGGTGGTTTGGTTATTTTCCTTATAAACAAGCCATACATCTATCAAGTGGTGTTTGCTATGAAATGTCTATATAACCATCTTGAAGTATATTTTTCGTGTTCTTCTCATTTACATGGCCAAGGCAGTGATGTGAAAACTAGGTGTTATATGAGTCATGTGAACTTGATTCATAATCAATTTCCAACACTTGGTTATTATAAATTAATACATACATATCGTTTTTAAATATGACATACTATAACATATATTTTCCTTATAAAAGAAACATATTTTATTTTTGAATTTGATAATAAACCCATCTGTATCTAAACATGATATAGAAATAATGATCATGGTAACACATGGTTCTTGATAATAGTCATGGAAAAGAAAAATCATCATGGTCCGCAACGAAAGGTGCTAGTCACCAAGGGAATGTGATTTTCATTATTTTTGTGCACATTTTTTAAAAATTATATTGTTTATAAAATCATTTACAGATAAAATTCATTATTTAGGTGTCCATGATGATTTTCAGATGTTTTCATCCAATGTCATGAATTAGAAATTTTTAGAGAAAATATTGATGTATACACCATGTGTAATTATAAACACATGCATTGTACAGTCACCAAGAAATAGATAATCCAGACCATGTACACACCCATGTAGCTGGTAAAATCTTACACTTGGTGCACTTTAATATACACATTTTTTCCTATCTTATGGAAGTGGTTGATAGAATAAGATTACACTACCTGCCATGTGGGGTGGCACTACATTATGTGTACCACCACAAACCTACCAGAAATGCTTTCAATGTCAAGGAGTGGTGCACCATTCACCTACGAGTAAGGAAAACATTATAAAAAAGGATTTGACTAATATACATGGTGTCTAATTTAGGTTACACAACATGTATATAGAAAATCTATAAATAAAAGTGCATCCCTTCCTTGTTTAAGGTTTGATATCCAGAGGAAGGTGATGTCGCTCTGCCGTTCTGCCCTCCCTCTAATCCATTTCTTGTTTTCATTTTCTATTTTCATTTCTCAATAAGTTTAATTATTCCCATCCCCTTTCTAAAACTCATACTTATGGTTAGGAGTGAGTTTTGGCTCAATCCGCTCACCAAAACCATGGTCATAAGATGCTAATTCCTCTATGTTGGGGGTTATAATAATTATTGTTTTTTATTTTTAATTGAAATTATGAAGTATTTTTTTATTATTGTTTAAAACTTCTTCAAAAAATTTAATTCCTTATTTACCATTGGTGACGTATCAGATAAAGAATGAAACCAACCGAAAAAAATGAAGTAGTTAGAATGAGTGAACACATTTTTATTGGGTGAGCACATTCCTTCTTTCTTTTGGGATGAAGAACATAAAAATGTTTTGTGTAGTTAATTACTAGACCAAGTAATTAACCTTCAAATGTGTAATTATTTGTTTTTATAACAAGAAAATAAAATTTTATTGAATCCCCAAAGTAAATAATTTTTTTTAATAAATTCAATGTTAAAGAATGATGATTGAAATAAAAAATGATCAGATTTATAAGATTGACACATTCATCCTCTGTTTGTTATGTTTTTATTTTGTTTTTATTTTAATTGTCATATGTTTTTTCACAGTTTTATCTATTCCCTTCACAATTTTCTATTTGGAAAATCGACCGAAACTCGCCAACATGCATTGTACCATTAATGTTTTTATTTCCCTATAGGAACATCCCAAAATTACACTACCTACATTGTATTTGGTTCAAATGGAACATCAAATTCTAATTTGGGATCCCTCCTTGTGATAGGGGTGGAACCAATTTCTAGCACCGTTGCCGAGGAAGATTGAGAATGCACCAGTGTGAGTTCGGTTCAATGTATGGTTTACCAAATTTTTTTACTTTTATTTTATTTTCTTCATTCTTTTTCATGGGAACCACAACCCCACATCCAATGGATTATTATCAAACTAAGGAATGGTATGACCCACCAAGAGAGGATTTGTATCTATATGATCTAGTGTAATCAAATCCATACATGGAATAATACAATTCATACATGGATGATGGGATCCAATATAAGGAAAACTATGTATATTCTTCACCCCACCATTCTTTACTTCTCCTTCATAACTATTTTCGGCTAATACCGAAAGGTTATTATCGATGATGGAGGCATTTACCACATTCACATTAGAACAAATTAAAAGGATGGGACAACATGAAAATATAGTAAAACAACACTCCAAGATAACTTCCAATACAGATCCTGCAAATGAGTTTGTGGATGGGTGTTCTAATTTTTCTTCAACTGTGAAGACATGTCATGATGTGAGCCCCACATGTCATTCATTAAAACTTTAAAAAATTAAGTTTCCAAAGTCAAATTCTGAATTTTGGGACACATCATATCCTGTTAATATTGATCATTATCACACATTTACTTTCAAACCCTTATTTTACATACCTATACGAGAGGAACCCTACAACTATTTTTAGGTTGTTAATATCTCAAATCGGGAACTTTGGTGGTGGAGGATGTATTTGATCAAATAAAGAATCAAGACCTCCTTAAAAATCTCTTGGACACATATCAAAGATACTGTAAGCTTCCACCCAGACCACATAATGGTCAAGTAATGGAATGAAGATGAGTATGAAAAACATATGTGGTAATTCACACTGTGGAAGCCACACCCACCTTCATATTACAGGTATGTAATCCAAAATCAGGTCTATCCAAAGACCTAAACAAATTCACTTTCTGAGAAGAAACCTAGCCATTCCTCTCTCCCATTTTAAAGTTTTTTAATAAAACATATCTTGTGCTTTACATCCACATGTCTTGTACCACAATTTAATCCATCTATAATATATAAAAGAACAAAATGCTATAACCCACCATATATATGTTATCACACAACATGTAGGTTTATTTTTAGTGTATATTTTAATATAATTTTTTTTAATTATATATTAAATGACTTAATAAGTAGGGATGAGTCATGTGATAATGGAAAGGTCACTGAAATGTATCTGATCCATCGTTGAGAAGAATCACTCCACACCTTCCTTCAGTATTAGGATCATTATTTTTGAACCTACTTTTTAATTAAATGGCGTGTGATATATTTTAAAGTAAATAAAATTGTTTCAAATTAATAGAAAACACAAGATGGGGTTGGATCATCTAGCATTATTTTAACCTAAAGATCCAAAATACCATGGTTTATGTCTAGAAAACTAACCTCGTCCGATATTTGTTTACTCAAATAAAAACCACATGTTGTGCATTTTGATGCTTTTTTTCTGTGTCCTGTTTTCCTTTCACCTTATAAATGTTTCCTAAATAAAAAATCACATTCGGGTAAAGTGGGATAATTGGAAACATCGTATCCCTAATTTCAAAATACTTGGGATTGAACACGACTAATCTTCCCACATCATCTCACTCTTTCAAAAATTAAAACCACATGATGTGTGTTTATTTTTCCCCATATAGTACTTTACATAAAATTTAATAATTAAATTTTAATAAAACTATGTAGTAATACAACCTTCTCTCCATTATTTGGGGACATGTGTTTGGATAACCCAATCACCAATTCGAATAACACCCCAAGCACTAGGATTAAGATTGTAGTTATCCTTTTTCAATTTTATAAAACATGGTATGTTTTCATTCAATACATTTGGTGAATAGATTTATTTTTCATTTGTAAATAATATATATATTTTAGTTATATTTTATAAATTATAATTAATTATTATTATAAAAATTATTATAATAATTATATGTTATTAAAAAAAACTCATATCGGGGGGTGTTGTGGTTTAAAACTACATGTTATTTAGATATAAAAGTTAGGCGCCCTACCTGGCCTGACCTCGTGTCGTGATCCCCCCCTCCCTTTTTTTCTCCCATAGGGCTTCTCATGTACACTATCACACCACTCTCCTCCAATCAACTGTTTCAGTTCAATTCAATCTCAAATTTATTTATTATTTAAATCCTCAATTTAGGAAATACATTTGGCAGGCTCTATTTTATGGTTTTCGTCACGTTTTGGTCTATTTTTGGATCAGATGACTATTTGGTTTCTACAAATACTAAATATGTTCAATGAAGAACACACACTGAGTACTAAAGGTATAGGGACACAATCACTCCCTTTCTCACATTTTGAAAAAACATGGAATGTAGGTTCGGTACACGCTATATACAGTGCCTCATCCCTATCTTTAGAAGCACTCGTGTACTGTAACCACATGACCTTGAGCCCATGTATCCAAACATACCATGTATGTTCGGTGCACACCGTGTAAAATATTCATTATCATTTGTCTGTGTGGAGGGAGTACACAGTATGGGAATCCATGTTCTTACACACTCCTTGTCGTGCTAACACATGGAGTGTACTTTAATCTTCGGGCAATTCGAGCTGATTCTATGTATGGGCGCTCACACGGACCACACCCCTTGATCTGACCAACATTGTGTATCTCTTTTTACATGTCATGTATTGTCCATTTTACAAACAGAGTAACAGTAAGCGTGTTTATCTAGATTACATAGACTCCTAACCATATCATACTACAAGCCATGTACCTTGGATCTACATGCCATGTACTTTTGTTTTTTCTCTTTTCTCACTTTTCTTCAATATTTTTCATCTGCATTTTTTTATTCTCTTTCTATCTGAGTTATGGTAGATATAGATCCTGCCAGTGGGAAGTGGCCTAAAACCGATACTATGGGGGAGAAACCGACACTCCACCAGATCTGAAATCAACCTTCCATGGCACCAAAATATGATTTTCCGTTATGTCAGTCGCTGGCCTAGGTGATCATGCCTCCTATTCTACCGAAACTACCATCTTTGATACATGTTGGTCTAGTGACCACATTCGTATCCTCCCCAACTATTGAGGGCTCTAGAACAATAGATACTATTATTACTGCACAACCTCAAAGAATTATTCAACATGATCAGCTTATCCACCCACTACAACCACAGCTATACCCTTCACCCCAGAAGTTTCTGCCCCACCTATGCCATCTCTGGAGTCTCCTTGACCTAATAAATATTCCAATGTAATATTTTTTTAGTTTCATCATGTGGAAGATAGATGAAAACATCTTTCATGGTGTATGACCTCGCTAAGTACCCATTTCTTAGATACCACAATTCTTCAGTGTTACGATGTCTGGGAGGGGATTGAGGAGAACCTCAGCCACACACTTCTTTTGCACACACTCCAGGTCATCACTCATACATTCATATAATTATACTTAGTGTTTTCTGTGACTTTCATGATTAATGGGTCAGCATACAATCAGAGGAACACTGATATAACTACTCCAATAAGATTTCGGCTAGGTAGTAACCATTTTTCTATGACTATGGCTATGTTTGGACGAGTGTGAAATTTTTATAAATATCCTCCCACTATATCTCATATTTTAGATCATTCCTTCACTGAGCTCTCTTACCAAGATTACTCCCCACTTCTTAGAATTAAATTCTCATCATTTCCCCTCCTCGCCATTTAATCCATCAACGCTTCACCACCATTATTTATCCTTACCATGAGAATATGGGAGTTGTTTTGGGTTGTGACATGTCTCTTCTTACATATTTTATGTGACATGATTTCCTAAACCCCCTATTTCTACACTTCCTATTTCCACTCCATCATCACTGGCCTCTAGTGAAAAATGAATGGAGACTTCTTTTCCATACGGTTGGCACACTATTTTGATTTTTCTGAGCCAGATCTACATCATGACCACTTAGTCTCTCCCATTGTATATACATTGTCATGATTATCTAAACAGGGATGGTCGAGCATCAGAGAGATGGAATTGTTCTTGTATAGGACACCCCAACTCCTACAAAGGCAAAAGATGACCTAGTTACCCACATTAGTGTCGCTGACAGGGACCCACCCCATCCACTAGAAGATGTTTTTTATCCACCAACCCCACTTATTTCCCCATCCCTTATTCTTCTAGTCTGTCCATAGCACCACCATTTCCCGCACCCTCGGTTGACCCCCCCCCTCTATTTCCCTACACCTAGATGCACTATACTGCCATATAGAACTTCTCAAGCACCACCAGGATTACATTTATTAGACACAGACCCATATAGAGGGTATTCTAATACTCATCCTCCAGAACTACTAATATCACTACCTCCATCACCTAATCCACCCTAGGATCCTCAACTTTCGGTTGCATAGCCACCATTAATAGAGCAAGCAACTGATTTAGTTCACTTATCCACTACCGAACTAGATTCTGTTGCTGCTGCTGCTGACCGGGGTGGGAAAGTCATACCTACCCCATAGAGCACTAATCATGTGCCTCCCACTAACGCTACTCCTACAGTCACAATGTATGTACCTTGTATGGCATCCAAAAAAAAGTACATAGGTTTCACTTCCATCTTCCCCTTCAATTGATCCTCCTTTCAAAATACCTCAGTCACTAATGATGCCTCTTTTGAGGCCACACTGTGACAAGTTTTTGAAATCATGGTTTATTATATCTATATCATTATTTTTCTATTCTTGTGATGTGATGGTGTATATTAATTCTGACCTATTCTTCCCTTTCATCAAAATTCATAGGTACTCTGGCACGATATGGGATCTGTTTTCGACTACTTCCTATATTATTTTTCCCACTATGTGGGGAGTATTATCTCAAAGCTTCTGTTCATTATTGTATTTGGCCTTACTTCTTTCTCTTTATCCCCTCATCCTGGACAACTTTTGTTATTCCCACATCCTCTTTTAATCTTTAGTGTTGCACTTGGAGTACCACGAATAGTAGTTAATGGTGGGGGAGAGTCTCTAACTACACTAGTATTTTCTATTAATCTGATCTAGGAGACACTATTAAAATATGAAATATTTTAAACATTGGAAAATATTTGATTGATTATATTTATAAATAATAAAATCATAAAAGTTAATTTTAGATGTTACATGAATATTTAAAATTTCAAAGTATTTTAAAATTATTTCTGATATAGTGTGATTCTTGATATAAATACTTGATATTTACATTTATTAGAATACTCATTTTTATTCATGTCATGACATAATTGACCCATTATTTTTCATCATTCCTGAGATGAATTTTAATCCTTATTGATATATTATTTATCATACCCTCATTCTCGAGAGATTCGTGGGATATGAATAACAACATGACCATGTGAGTTTTTCTCTTAATAACATGATTATTTGGATTAAAATTAAAATTATGTAGGAATTTTATTTTTTTCATCCCCTTTGACCTTGAGACCTACCCTACGTCTAATCTTCGTTAAACCCTAAGAAACAATTACCTACCTTGATATGAATCCACATTACAGGCATATTTATCCTTCCCACCCTAATTCTTTTATAATTTTTCTTGATTATTCATATGAGTTTTAGAGATTGAATTTCACTAATCGTGGTATTTTTTTGTGAAAAACCATGAAATTATATATGGGGGAGATTGCCTCTTTTTTATTTGGGAAAAAGGGTTCCAATAGACTATTCATTGTGTTCTTAGTGTCCCCTATTGCTTTAGAAGAAAGAAAAAATTTATTTAAAAAAATAAACAGAGGGACCAGATTCATTCATTACACATTGTTGAAGTTTTATGGACCCATGTTGGAAAGGGATTATCACATCAATAATACCCTTTGAGAGACCATTAATGGGGATACAATTTTTTTTTGAGATTTATTATTGATTATTAGGAAATTTTATTTAAGAAATCATCCTCCTTTTTCAATCCTTTGAAATTATTTTTCACATCATTCCCTACCTACCCGAAGCCTCAAAATCATTTGAATGATATTAAAAGACATTTTGATTTTTTTGATTTGATTTATTAAGTAAAGAATTAAAATATATTCAATCCTATGGATAGAGTGCATATACTTTATATTGAGCATTTATTTGATTAAATAATCTTGTGTGATGAGTGTGTTATTTTATTGAGAGGTAAATCATTAGGTGGCTTTTGTATTTATGAATAGTTGAACAATATGAACAAAAAAGGTTGAAAATATTTAATTGAAATGTATCCATAGAATGATTAGAGTATCTTTGAAATTGCCATATTTTTTTCATTAAAATAATCTGCTATGGAAATAGTATTTATAAGTATAATTAGTTCAATTATTCCCTTTTTAGAGTGTGGATTATTTTAATTAGATGTTGAGATTTTTCTTATGGTCAATAAAATGAATAAATGTGGTGGATTTTGATGTTCTTGTTTTGTGTATACAAATTTCATACATTTTATTCAGTATAAATACATTTTTTCACTTTATAATATGTTGGTAAATAGATGAAATGATTTATTTTAGTGTTCATGATGATTTTGAGGTGTTTTTAGAAAAAGTATCAAATCAATAATTTTGAGAGGAATGATGTATATATACAAAAATGTAAATATAATCACACATCGTGTACATTCTCATGGACAAATATCAGACAGACTGAGTACATTCCCAAGTAGATGGCTAGATCAAACACATTGTGTACTTCACTATACATAATGTTTCAAACCTTCTAGAAGTGAATGATGGATGAAGATGAGACTATATGCCACGTGGGGTAGTACTACAAACTGTGTTCTGCCACCAATATACAAATGATGGTTTCAAAGTCAATGAATAGTGCATTGGTCACCTACCAACAAAGAAAACAATGATAAATGTAGTGGACTAATATAATCAGTATGTAGTTTAGGTTATAATGAATGTAGGTGGAAAATCAATAAATAATAGGGAATCCCCTCTTTGTTTGAGTTTGGACATCTTGGGGAAGGTGTTTCCACTATATCATTTGGACCTCCCTGATATCAATTTCGTGTTTTCATTTCTTTTTTTCATTTATCATTTTGTATAATTCTACCCTTCCCCTTTCTTCCCCTCATATCCATGGAAGGGACTGAGTTTCATCTCAATCTGCACACCACGAAAATGGTCATAAGATTATAATTAGCCAATGTTGGTAGTTGTAATAATTATTGTTTGTTTGTTGTAATTGAAAAATCAAAATTTTGTTTTTATTATGATTTTTCTTTAAAATATATTCAATTAATCGAATGCTATTTTTTCCATTGAGGTCATATTTGACCAAGAATGACCCTAATGGAAAACATTAATGAGTTTCAATGATAGAGACCATGTACATTGTGTGAGGTCGATACTTCATGCTTTTAGGGTGAAGAACATAATCATGTTTTATATAGTTAATTGTTGAAACAAGGAATTATCATTTAAATGTGTAATTATTTGTTTTCAAACCTAGAAATAATGATTTTATTAAATCCATGGTGTAATTTTTTTTTAATAAATTCAATGTTAAAGAATGATGACTTCTATAAAACAAAATCAGAGTTACAACACTAACACGTTTGTTTCTATTTGTTCTATTATTATTATTTTTTACATTAATTTTTTCAAATCGATTAACTATTTGAACTCTTCCCTTCACCATTATCTATCTGGACAATCGGAAAAGACTCGCAAACTTCCATTGAACACTTATTTTTCCAATTTCCCTATGGGAACGACCCCGAATGCCACTAGCTACCAAGTAGTTGGTTCAGAAGGGAACATAAAATGAAAATTTTGGATATCTCATTATGATGGGGGAGGTACCAACAAGAGAAGCCAGCCTCAAACCATTGGCATCTCATCAATCCATATATCCTATGGAATTTTTATTGAATCTACTTTTTTTCAAAAATTTGAAAACATTTGTGAATACCATAGGAAATATCTAATAACCAATGTGTATAAATGTAATTATTTCACTCAATAATGAATGAACCTTTGGATCCCCCTTTCCTATGGGAGAATTTCCACTTCCAGTGGTCTGACTTACCACATGAAAAATACCTACCCCTTTTTATTTCCATACCTATGGATCATCTTCTTCTTGGTCGGATGGTACTTGGGGGTTTTAGACTATTTATAATACTAGGGCCCCTTTTCAATTTCCTTCCACTTCATATTCACCATAAGGATTATAGAGTTTTTACACCCTATGTTTTTATCCACTGGGAGAATCAGGGTCAAATGTTCTGATATGCTCTTCTCATTATGGCTCAAATTATAATTAAAAATAAAACAAGAGATGGAAGTTGGATTAGATGATAATATGATATCTATAAGACAATAATCGAGAAATTTAATCCCTAAGATGTCCATATGATCAATATAGCTGATAAGATTGACTACATAAGGCCAACCTATCAGAGAATCTCCATGTTTAGTGTGAACAATGAATTGGAGATCTCATACCTATCTTATCTTTATTTATCTTAATAGAGATCCCAAAGGCGAGACATCGTGCTATAAGGATCCATTTCATCATGTTGCTTCAAGATCTCATTGGTCATGGATGATATCTTGAGGCACTAAACATCCATTGAATCATTCATATGTTTCTCATACACAAGGATATCTTTATTACTTCACTCATTCTCTGGAACAACTGGTAAAGGTTCTTACGGAACATATAGTTCCCTTTCATGGAGAAGGATGAATTGAAGGTTCCTTTTACAATCCTATAAATTAATGCTGGTGATAAGGTTTTCCTTCTCGAGTATGGATCATAATGATACATTTGATTTCATTTTTAATGTCATTTATAATAATAATATGAACAATGTTTTTGAACATTATCTAATAAAATTAAGACAACAAAATAAATAAATATTCATTAGTCTCCCACAATTTTATGGAAACCCAATACCCCCCACCATTGACTTTAGAATAGCCTATTGCTTGGATATTATTGTGCGAAGGATCCATATTCCATTATATTCACCCCAACATTGGCTAGTCGAGAAACATTAATGGTTTTTGTAGGCATTCCAAATTACAACTACATTATCTCATAGATCGTTGATCCATTGAGTGGACTCCCGAAACCTGAAATAAATATTTTAGATTCCCTCAACACTAGCCACCCATTTTCTCCAATTCATACTATGGTAATCAACCCTTGATGTAAAACAAATTATGTCAACAAAAAACCTAATATTATAATACCAAAATAATTGAGAGAACCCTTACTTTAGCTCATCAATCACATTGAACTATTTTTTTGATTATAATCGAAGTAATGGAAGGCTATACTGACATAATATTTTGATCAAGAATTTTATCCTTTATTCATAAATTGACTTGTATTATCAATTTAAATGATCGTTAATTATTATTGGGATATACTTAAGTGATTAATCATGTCTTGATAATATTTACACATATGCTATTTTATTTTAGTTCCACCTTGAATGCTTGTTTAATTCATTAATTGTGTGATCACAAAAATACATCCATAATGAATAACCATTCAACTAAACGAAATAAAATAAAGGGTATGATCATGAGATTTCCTAATGGTCAGTTTATCTAGAGGTAGATAAACTAACCTTAACCTTGGGGATAAACATCTTGACCCTTTTATGTTTCATGTCTATAGCTTTCTACTTCCCAACCTTTGTATCTCCTGGGATTTGATTCACCTCAGCTCCTAACATGATCCGCCTCAACTAGCTCTAGAGCCCCATCCATTACATATTATTTTAACTCACATGAAGGTGATTGGTAAAAGGGGGTTTACATAAAATAATACATGGGAACACAGACCATACATATTAATGTTGATAATGAACATAGTCTATAAATTTTAATTTAAAAAATAAATTAAAACAAAACAAATCCCATGCATATGTTTGATCTAGCTTAGTATTATCCACAAACATGTAAAAAATTATGCATTTTATAAAACTTACATTCAATTCATTTATTTTTCTTATTTATGATAAATATAACTTGAATAAATTAATTATTTTATTTATTTAATGAATCCTTTTATCTTAATCCTTCTTCCGAATTTCCTTGTGATTCTCATACACTATAATTTTTAACAAATTAATATATTCATAAAAAAATAACTGCGTACATAACTTGTACCATGGAGGAAACACCGTGAATTCTTGTCCAAAGCTACCCAACATGTATTATACATGTATGAAATTGTTTTGTGACATTGAGCATTCAATCATAATTATAATTTTGATACAAATCAAACATGATGTCAAAATCATTGAACACTATGCAGATACTAATTAAACATATATATATATATATATAACACCTATCACATGTTTCTTCCTAGAATTATTCCCACACGATGGTACATGACTCAATGGTTAAATAATATAATAATAAATGTAAAATCCGTGTAATCTAGAAAAGGTACATGACTTTTAGATCCAACTAAAGGACGTCTACCCTCCTCACCATCTATCTAAAGTACACGCCTGGGGAAATGGCATGTGATGTGTACATTATAAAACATCAAACTACATGGAATTTCAAATGGGCCACATTTCGTGTAGACTCCACATTACTTAGTCACCATCATAGAAAGTCGTGTATGGGATACATGACATGACCATGACACTAATGGACTACAAATCATGTCGAGTGGGTCACATGGCATGTTTTCTAGATAACAATGCGCCAGTCTATCCTAGTTAACACATTCTATAAGAATTAACTACACTGCATGTCATTAATGTACAGACCTTAAGTAATTTCAGAATTACTTCTGATGCACTGAACACAACTACAGGGTGTGTGATCTAGTTTACACATCGTGTATGGAAGATTACACAGTGTGAAAATCATAATACACTACATGTATTATCGGTTTACCTGAACGGAATTTTCAGTTCCTCTTGATGAGTTCCTGGACATAATTTTAATCATAAAATTATTTTTTTCTATTATATCTGCAAGTAATGATAATGGTGGAACATTTCCTAAAATTTATATTTCAATATTGATTTAACATCCATCGACAAACTAAATTATTATAGTGTAAAATATAAATTAATTATCATAATATTTATAAATAAAAAATATGATCCCTTTGAAAAAACTAGTAGGTTTTTGGAATTGCGGAAGTATGGGATAGGCAGTACACAACATTATTTTTTCCATAATCAATGATCATTCTGTGATAAATATGATGATAAATTCAAGTATCCATGGTATTAAATCCAATATTTATACATGTAAGAATTTCCAATGGAACTCGAAGATAAGTTCAAAATATATATTTTTTAATATTAATTAAATTAAATTAAATAAATACCTCCAAGGATTTATTTCCTCATAGATTTTTCTAACAACAGATCTGTGGTATGCATTAATTGAATTTTAGAGATCAAGAGTAGATATCCTATAGTGATAACCCACACATTATTTGAAAATATTTGGATATCGTTGAAGGTGTCTACAGGAGCAGGCATGGAAGATCCTTGCTCTTGCGTCGTCCACCTTCGATCGCCTTGATATCTGCTTCCAAAGCGTTCTATGATCTAGTTGATGATGGTTTCTTTCATTATTTGAGAATGTTCATAATTAAGAGAGAGATCTCAATGCATCATATAATTCTCTAAAATTTTGTCCACAACCATTGTGGCTAGAATTCTATTTCTCCATGCTAAATATGAAAATAATAACATTAAAGAGATTTTAATTCCCAATGTAATAATAAAAAATTGGAAAGAGTTCCATTACTTATTTTATTATTCATTGTGAAACCCCCTTGTCAAGGAACAATGGAAATACTATAATTTCAATGGTATATTATTTTCTTACATGTTATATTTATATATTATTTAATCTAATAATATTTAATAGTATTTCTCAATAGACCCTTAAACTCAATAATATCATCATATTTAATATTTTAAAATCCTTGAATAATGGATATTTTTTTAAATAAATATAACTTCACTATTCACTGATACAAAAGTATTCCTACCGTAATATATTCTCTTGAATAACCACTAATGAAATAAATGAGATCAGGAACAAATGAATAATTATTAAACCAAAACAGGGATTAATTGTCATGACCTACCTTAACTAAGATGAGGGAAGAGACAAAAAACCAGTATTACCCTTCCTTCTTCAAGTTGAAGAAGAGATAGTAACCCCCTGAGTCCCACCTTTAATAGCCCCCAGGGTGGAGATTAACACCTAGGGTATTGGATCACACAAAAATGGAATACATAACCCTTTTTATTTAGTAGGATCAGGGGAAAAGATAGTAAAGCCCAAACAACACAAAAGATAGAACTAAAAGTAGATAAAAAATATACCATTCACATATTCATGTTCCAATACTAATGTTATATAAGTACAACAAAAACTCCATAGGGAATTACCAAAAGAATAGAAAAGCATCAACATCAACGGTCCCAATGTCTGAGCTAATTGGGTTTGACATAGTCGTCGAAATCCCCCTAGAAACAAGAAAGTAGTTTTATATACATGGGGTTAGAATAAAAGTATAATTAGAAGGGAAAACCCAAATCTCTCATCCACAAGTGGGGAGGCACACTATGCCCTATGAGAAAAGGAGATAACCAAGGCACCTAGAAAAGAAACTATCCACAAAACGTCACCAATGAAAACTACCCAAATAACGCAAGTCAAGTAATTTAATAGTAATAACACATCGATGTTTGGGTACCCCATACCACTTTCCCCACTCGTTACTGAAGACATCCTACGCGTCAGACCTTCCCCACCATTCTCACCATAGTCCCACATCCACCCCCGCTCGTACACACCAAGGCTACCACAACCACATATCCCTTCTACAAACACCTGGGATACAACCACATGTAACGATGCCCATAGACACCTGGGCCAAAACTACTACCACCACACCTGAAGACACATGGGAATGAACAACTACCACCACACCTAAAGAATCATGGGCCTCATTTTGAAGACACTTGGGAAACAACCTGCTCACACACACGTGGACCAACAACCACCATGTACCCTTCTTGAATAATCATGGTCTATAATGGACCACATTCCATCACAACCTTCCCTAAGAATCGTGAGATTTATGCTAAAGGGTGCAGAAAAGAATCTAAGAAAAAGTCACTCACATGAGTGTTGAAAAAAAACACCCTCCCCCAATAAATGGGGGTGTTCTTCATGAGGTTCTCAACATGGATGGGCTAAGAATAAGAAACATAAGATCTAATATATATATATATATATAGGTAAAAAATAACTCATATAGACATAGGGTTCCAAAAGTAGCCCATTGAGAAACACTATTGTTACTCTTCATTCATAAGAGGCACAACACCTACAACCAAGTCACAACTCACTCCTGGAAACAATTCCCCATTTTTCACATTCTTGTTTTCATATTCAAGTGATTATATTTAAATAATTCATCACAATAGGGAAAGTAATAGGAATAACCACAAGGAAATGAAGGAAAAACAATCAACCAATAATTTAAGCCTTCACAACTGGTTTACTTGTAATGTCAAAACAACAAAAGGGATCTGTGAGATCCCTTAATGTATTGAAACCAATCCACTCCCCAACATACATCCACATATCCACAATCCAATAACTGAACCACAACAGGGGATCTCATCCATATACATTTTACCCTATAAGGAACCATCATAACAACCACACATATAACCAAAATATAATGGAGGGGTTCTAGATTTTAACTCACTAATCATTTAGTTCCTTCATTTCTATTGATTTAACCTAGGTGATCTTATAGGTATTATTTTTCAGTGTACAATAATTTTATCAACCAAAATTATGTGTTTAACCAATTTCCTTGTACAACTGATCAATCATAGAATTATCTAGAAAACAAAGGTTCATTAATGCACAAATAAAGACCACCAATGTCCATAATTGTTAATTTACATAAGCCCATATAATTCACTAAATATAAGAAATTGTAAATGAGTACAATAGAATCATCAAACACAGCCCCTTAATTCCTTAAATGTTTTTTCATTATCCTTGTTAAGGTTTATATTCATCCATTCCCAAAGGAAAAATTATCATACCCACCCTGCATAATACACAGTAAGAATATACGAAGGAAAAATCCAAACAGGATGATCAATGATCAATGTTATTATCCACGCGCCATGAACTAGGGATGCATGAATTGTAGGGGAAGAACATTGGGGACTCAAAAGATGAGCATGAAGACTCCAGAATAGGCGCACTAGAATTCTAGGGAAGGGGGACTCTATGCATGAAAAGATGAAGGAAGAGAGAGACCAACCAAGAAGAAGAAGAAAATCTCATGCCCTAAAAAGTTGAGATCAGGGAGTTAGGGTAATAGAATTTTGAATGGATAAAAATTAAGATCATCATTTCATCATGTGGTTCGACTGTTACAAATGATAAAATTAACTGTTTTTTTTTAAATCTCATTGGAGAGGTGGCCATACCATCTGTGACATAAACTATTTCCTTTAACTAGAAGAAAGAGTGAGTAATAGGGGAGGAACTAGAATGTACCGAAGAAGGGGTGTGACGCTGAGGAAAGCCACACATTTTGTTATGTCAGGAGTCGCTCGACCCCTGGAGAATTTTAGATATCATTTATGGGATTCCAAAAAGCTTAAAAGGGGTATTAATAAATTTTACATCAAATGAAATGTTGTAGGTGAGCAAATGGAAAAACTCGAGAGAATGGGAAAAAGAAAAGGGGTGAGACACAGTTTGGTGAGACACCGTAATCGGTGCCACCATTCCGGTGTGCAAACGTCACGGTGCCACCATTTTGATCTGCGACCATCATGGTGCCATCTTCATAGTGCCACAATAATATTGAGACACTGTAACCTGTGCTACGGTTATCAGTACCACTGTTACGGTTCTACCTTGATCGGTGCCACTGTTATTGTGCTACCATGACTGGTGCCACCGTCATAGTTCTACCGTGACCTGTGCCACCTTCACGAGTGTTGCGACCAGTTCCACCGTTTTGGTGGGAACGAGTTTTTAGTAAAGTAGTGGACCAGGAAGTTCCTGACCATTACATTAGATGCCTCTCAATCTTTTCTCTCCCTCGAGAATCAAAACTATACTGGATGAAAATAGAGGGGTCCGAACAACCACCTCAAAAAATACCTCTTAGGAGTAATCCTCCTTAACACCTAGGAACACCTCTACCTCAACTATCTCCTGAAATGTCACAGATGTCCTACCACTCTTCTCCCCCTTGAAACCACACAAAGTAGTAATGATCAACCTATCCAGTAGTATGTATTAGGTATTCCCTTCCTCCAGGTCATGATACTATCCTCTTTAGGTGGCATCGACTCGCCCGCATAGGATTACACACGTCCACTTTAATTCTTCTAGATTAGGGATCAGGTCCTCCCCTCCCCACAATCAGGACTCTTCACCCACACTTAAAAACAAATTCCATATTTAAACAGGTCCATCATTACATCATAAAAAAGTACGTAAAAAATAAGATAATACTCAAAACAACTCTGGGTACTGTGCATGTATTTGTGCCTCTTGTTCCCCAGTCCTCTCCTCCCGGCCACCATGCCTCCATAATAAACAAACTGCAAGAATGGTTCATCATTGAATCACCTTCTCCTCAAGACCTTCAATACCCACGGGTCGCTCAACAAATGTTGAATTGTCCTCAATATCTAGCTTTTACCAGTCGAGGACATGTGAATCATCATGTAGATACTGACGGAGATGAGACACATGGAAGACATCATGCATTCTCAGTATCTAGGGTGGTAGCGCCAGTTGATAAGCCACTTCGCCGACCCGCCGCAACACCACGAAGGGTCCAATGAACCTGTGAGAAATCTTACATCCCATGTCAAACCTTTGTTTCCCATGCCGAGGATAGACCTTCAATAACACATCGCCCCTACTCCAAACTCCAAGGGTATCATTCAATGGTTTCCATACGACTTCTGCCGGCCATGATCCTCTTTAATCCTTTATCAGATAAGCTGATCCATCTTTGTGGTGTTCTGCACCACGTCCGATCGATGAACACCTATTTCACTAACATCTCTCGGGCACACGGGTGAGAGGCACGGTCTCCAATAAAAGGCTTCAAATGGAGCCATGGTAATAGTAGAGTGATAGTTAGTGTTCTAGGAAAACTCTACTAGAGGAACGTGTTGTTTCCATGAACCACCAATGTCCAAGACACATGCTCGTAGAATAACCTCCAATGTCTGGATGGTGTGCTATGTCTGCCCATCCGTCTAGGGGTGGAAAATAGGGACGAATTATATCAGGGTGCAAAACACATGTTGCAATCCTTTCCAGACCCGTGAGGTAAACTGGGTATGATGATAAAAGACTATATATCTCAGAACTCCCTGAAACTATACCACCTCATCCACATAACTCTGTGATAAGGCATCCATAGTACTCGACTACTATATTGTGAGGAAGTGAGCTAATTTCATGATCCAGTCCACCACTACCCAGATAGCATCACAACCTCCCTGAATCCTAGGTAGTCTCATGAATAAATCCATAGAGATACCATCCCACTTCCACTTGGGAACATCTAAGGGTTATAACAAACCTCATGGGACATGGTTATTAGCCTTCACCTGATAATACACGAGGAATTTTTCCATGAACTCTGCCACTACCTGCTTCATCGTGGTCAACTAGAACTTACCCTCAAGCCCCGATACATTATGGAAATTCCTGGTTATACTTCTTGGGGTATGTTGTGGAACTCACCAAGAACTCTATCGTGCAGTCCCTTCGAGAGAACAACATCCCCTAAAACGACATCTGATTCTTCCCGTCCTCTGACCATCCTTCTAAAGCATCACCTTGCTTAAAATGGTCGCACATCACTTCAGCCTATATGTTACCCAACTAAGACTCATCCAACTGTTGTGACAGAGTGGAATCCAATGTTATTTGGAATAGACAGCCTCTGTCATCCTCCATCATTGCATCAAGTGTAGGGAAGACAACTCCTCCATCACCATCAAAGCATTTTCCGACTCTCGAAACACATCCTTCTTCCTTGCCAAGGCATCGGCCACCATATTTCCATTACCTTAATTATAATAGATCATAAAGTCATTGTCTTGAAGGATCTCCATCCACCTCCGTAACCACAATTTCAGGACCCGCTGGGAGAAGATATTCCTCAATATCTTGTGATCCGTGAAGACCAAAAGCCCTCCCCAAGGAAATAATGCCGCCACAAATTTTGTGAGAACATGGACACTGAAGGCTCCGGATCAAGGGTGGCATAGTTAAGTTCATGGGGACATAACTCCCTAGACCCAAAAGAGATCACCCCCTGCTGTTGCTTCAACACACACCCCATTTCTTGTCCTGATGCGTCACAAATACCTCAAACATCACTCATTCTTTCTGCAACCTCAGCACTGAGGAACTAACCAACTTCCCCTTTAGATAACTGAAGGCTACATTGCACTACCTATTCCACATGAAATATAGGTCTTTTTTGGTAATGTATTTCAATGGTTCTGCAACATGGGAGAATTTGGGCATGAGTCTCTAGTACCAACATACTAGACCTAGGAAACAATGAACCTCTGCCAAATTCTTGTGTTCTCCAAATAAAAAAACATCTCGGCCATTTATGGGTCCACTACTACCCCTTGTTTGGACACCACATGTCCAAGGAAGTGCACTTCTCGTGTCCAGAACATTCACATGGACAATTTCCCATGGAGTTGGTGTTGTTAAAGGACCTCTAAAACCATCCACAAATGCTCAGCATGATCCCCATCTAATCTTGAGTAGATCAGGATTTTGTTAATATAGATGCCTATGAATCGTTCTAGATATTCATGGAGGAAGGAGTTCATGAGCCCCATTAACATGGAGGGTGCATTCGTAACGTCGAACGACATGACTATGCAGTCAAAGTTCCCATATCAGCTCTTGAAGGCAGACGTTGTTATGTCACCCTTTTTCACCCTCAACTGGTGATATCCGGACTGCAGTTCTATCTTGGAGAAACATCATGCCCTCGTCAATTGGTTAAAGAGGTTGTCTATCCTCGGGAGAGGGTAACAGTTCATGCCGCTTTACCTAATTCAGTGTCTGATAGTCTATGCACAACCTGAGTCCACCATCTACCTTCGTCGTAAACAAGACTGGAGTGCCCCATGTTTTCTCACTTGGTCAAACAAAACCCTTCTTCATCAGATCATAAATCGGAATTCATAACTGCACTTCTCTGAAGGCCCCATCCAATAGGGAGCCATCAAAATCAGATAGGCACTAGGTTTAAAGTCTCTCCCGAACTCAACGTCACGTCAAGAGGGCAGAGTCACTACCTTTTTAGGGAAAAATCTATCAACATACTGATGATCCCTGGGACTTCTACCATCTTTGTATCTACTGACTCCACTGACTGATCAGATAACAACTAAATAAGGGGATCCACTCCATGACTATCCTCCTAGAAATCCCTCTCACTGACTATGGTCACACATTTCCCTCCCACATCTAAAAACATGATCCTTATTTTCATGTAGTTGATATTGGAACACATTGATAAAAACCATTTGTTGCCTATAATGACATCATATGGATGCATCTTCCATAAATAAAGGTCCCCATTAGAATGATGTAGTCCCAACATGAGTTTACATCCTCGGAAAACACGATACTAGTAGGTCTGACCACCTGACTGGTTTACTCAAAACCAAGGGTATAGAAAGTCTCTTTGGGTCTAGACCCAAATAATGGTCATGATGGTGTGGAGAAAAGGAGTGAAAAGATCTGGTATCAAACAAGTCATAGAGAAGAGTTCTAAACAAGCTAATCCTACCTCGAACGACTAATGTCGGGGATAGAACTGCTTCCTCTACGTCGTGGAACTACCCACTCCAAGCTCCTCTTCCCCTCGGCTGATGAACACCTCCCCAACCACGCCCTGGTCAAGGTCCCTGAGGAGAACCCTCAGGTTGGCCTCCTCCCATAACATCTACTCTCAGAGGAATGGGACCTCGCTATCCATATTGATGATATAGAAAGGGCCAAACTGGAAACTGCTGTTGTGGCGGGTACTGCACCGGAACACCCCCACATTATTGCACTCAGTCTAGGCACCAATTCCGAAGGTGCCCATGATTTCCAGAGATGAATCATCTCATTTTGGGGGCTAAAAGGAAAGGGTGAGTACCAGGAGATTGAAACGGGAACTACTAGGGCCTTCCCCTTCTGGCTGAAACCAAGAAGGCCCAGACACTGGAGGCATGCTACTGATGACCTTACCCTTAGACAATCCCAACCATATCCCTTCTCACCGAACACATCCCAAAGTGTGCATCCTTTACACAACATCATCCTTCTTCTGGACCTTCAAGTATGTCAGTAGAGTGAAGGTAGTAACATCATACTAAATAGAAGGTCGTAGTGCCTCCTCTAAATGCCTCTCCTGAGTATCCTTATCTTGAAAGAGGTCTGGGGAAAAGCGAAGGAGATCATTGAACTAGATCCCCAACATTATCAATAAAAAACTCCCCTGTTGAAGGTAGACTAGCTCATGTATCTTCTCATCCTTCATCATGTAAGAGTGGAATTTCTCCTGGAACTCCTTCTTAAAGTCATCCCACGAAACATGAGCCTCCCTCTTCTCCCTAATATAGAGCACCCACAACTAACACACTGCTCCCCACATCTATCTCACAGCTAGAGGAACCCAGTACTCTATCAGAGCATAGATCAAGCTGAAAGATTTCACTAGCTCCTTGAGCTAGCTTTCTGTCTTCATGTCTGAGACACTACCCTCATACCTCTTGACAGTCTTCCACTGAAATTCGTGAAGTGTCGTCTGCCATTGGTCATCCTCCTGCTCTCAATCATCCCAATTCTAATCATCCAAATCAGTCACTGGTCCCATGATCAACCTCACAACTTGTGGTCATCGTCTAGGTGCCATAGCTTCATGGTAAACGAGGAATGCATAATCCTGAGTAGTGTAAGAAGATTACTTTTAAATTTCCTTACAATTCTTATAAATTTTAAAATCCACCAAATACCCAAGGAAAATAAGAATAGAAGTCATTATGATGTATGCACATTTCCTAGAGTATTTACCCCACAAAATAGTATATCCTCACTTGGATGTTTGGTAGGTTCAAAGTCCATGCATCAGATCACGGGGGGGGGGGGGGGGCACTAAAATCATGTGTCCTATCAGGTCTTCCTTGGAATATTTCACCAACCACAATTTCCTAACACTATTTAACTACTATCCCAGGAAATCTTCATAGTTCCTAACATAGTGCTCAATCATATATCTCAACCTCTTCCTCTGATATAATTCTATCATGACCCGCCTTAACCAAGATGAGGGAAGGGATGGAAAACTCCCAGACCCTTCCTTCTTCAAGTTGATGAATAGATTGTGACCCCTGAGTCCCACCTTCAATAGGCCCTAGGGTAGAGACTAGATCCAAGGGTATATGATCACACACAAAATAAAAGGTATTACCCTTTTTATTTTGTAGTATTAGGATATAAGATAGTAAATACCAAAGAACACCAAATCTAGACATAAAAGTAAATCCAAAATAAACCATTCCTGTATGCATGTTTCAAAAATAATGTTATACAAGTACAAGAAAAAATCCATAGGGAAGTACCAAAAGGAAACAAAAGTAGCAATTTCAATGGTCCCGACAGTCGAGCTAATAGGTTCTGGAACGGTCCTCAGTATCCCCATAGAAACCTGAAAGTATTTATATATACATAGGGGGAGCATACATGTATACTCAGTAGGGAAAACCAAAATCACTCGTGCACAGGTGGGGAGGCATACTACTGCCCTATGAGAAAAAGAGATAACCAAGGAACCTACCAAGGAACCTATCCACCCAAACCTCACCATGTCACACTCCCAAAATAACAAAAGTCAAGTAATGTAATAGTTATAACACATCGATGCTTGGGAACCTCACACTACTTTCCCCACTAGTTATTGAAGACATCCTATGTGTCAGACCATCCCCGCCATTCTCACCATAGTCCCACTTCCATCCCCTGCCCGCACACACATGGGATACCACAACCACACATCCTTCCCATAAACACCTAGGAAACAACCAAAAATAACCATGCCCATATAATCCTAGGACAAAAAAACTAACACCACGCCCGAAGACACATGGTCTGGAAGAAATACTGCCACGCCAAAATACACCTAAGCCTCATCCTGAAGACACTTGGGAAGCAACTTTCCCATACACACATGGCGCATCCACCACCACATTCCATGCCTGAATAATATTATGCTATAATGGACCGCAGACCATCACAGCATGACCTAAGTGTCTTGGGCTATCCGATAAAGGGAGTAGAAAAGGTGCTAATAACTAGTCACTCAAAGAAGTGTTGGGGAAAGACACCTTCCCCCCCAAAAAATAGGGATGTTCAGTAAGAAGTGATCAACTTGGGTTGGGCGCGATTAAGAAATATAAGATATAAATTATACATATAGGGAAACAAGAACTCATCCCAACCTAGGGGTTCCAAAACCAGCCGATACATAAACACCAACGTTAATATTCATTCATAATAAGCACAACACCCACAACCAAGTCACGACTCACTCCTAGAAAGAATTCACCCTATTTCAAATTCATGTTTTCATATTCAAGTGTTTCCATTTAAAATATAATTCACTACCAGTAAACTGACAAGAATATCTAGAAGACAAAGAAGGAAAAACAATCAATCAATAATTTAATCATTCACGCCTGGTTATCTTTTAATGTCACAACAACAAAAGGGATCTGTGAGATCCCTCAATGTATTAAAACCAAACCTAGCCCCAATATATACGTACAAATCTACATGAAATCAATCAAACTCAACAGGGGATCCCATCCCCATCCATGTAACCTCACGATGAACCAACAGAACAACCACACATATCACCAAATGAAAAATGTGGGGTTCTAAATTTTAACACACTCCACATTTAGTTCCTTATTTTCTATTGGGTTAACCGGGGTGATCACCCAGGGATACCTGGTCACTGAAAATTCATTTTATCAACCAATTTTATGTTTTTAACTAATTTCCATGTACAAGCATTCAATAACTTAATTAACTAGAAAACAAAGGTTCAATAGTTCATAATGAAGGACCAACTACTACCAATATTTTCTGTGGATATAATCCCATGTAATTAAAAACATATAATCAAATGTAAATGAGTAAAGAAGAATCAACAAAACACACCCCATAATTATTTAAATGTTTGTTCATTATCTTTGTTAACATTTGGATTCATCCATTCCGGAAGGAAACATTATCATACCCACCCTTCATGATACATAGTAAGGAGAGACGAAGGAAGAACCCTACTTGGATGATCAATGATCAATGTTTTTCTCCATGCACCAAGAACTGGGGATGCATGTTTTTAAGGGGAGGAACATTGGGGAATCCATGTATGAGTAGGAATTCTCCATCATAGGCGCACCATAAGCCTCAATAAGGGGGACTCCAAGAGCAACAAGATAAAGGAGGATAGAGACCAACAAATAAGAATATGAAGAAAATAATGTGTGCTAAAAAGATTAGATCCTAGAGTTACGGTAAAAGAATTTTTAATGGATAAAATGGTGGATCGTGGTTTCACCACACGGTTGAAAAGTTACACACTAAATATCATTTTTGAGGTGGCTATAATGGCTATGAATTAAGGGATTTTATTTTAACTAGAGGAAAACACACATAACATTGGCAGAACAAGAAAATACAGTAGAAGGGGTGTGGAACCATATAAAGCCACACATTTTTGTTAGTAAAGGGTCACCCAACCATTGTGGAATTTTAGATATCATTCATTGACTTTAAAAAGGCTTAAAAGGGGTATCAAAACCTTTTACATCAAATGATACGTTGTGGTGAAAAAACCATAAAAACACGGGAAACTAGGAAAAAGAAAAGGGGTGAGACATGGTTTGGTGAGACACCGTAAGCGATGACACTGTTCCAATGTGAGACTGTCATGGTGCCACCCTTACGGTGCCACCGTCATGGTACAACTAGTTTGGTGAGACGTCATAAGCGGTGCCACCATTTCAGTGTGCGAAATTCACGGTGCCACCATCATGGTGCCAATGTCACGGTGCCACCGTCATGGTGAAACACATTAACGGGTGCTACCATGACCAGTGCCACCATCCCTGGTTGTTGTGTCTAGTGCCACCATTTTAGTGGGGATTTTTTTTAAATTCATGGACCAGGAAGCTCCATACCATTACATTAATATTTATTCATCTTGGTAAATAATAAATGATTTAACTAAGATTATTAATACACATAGTGTGCACCCTTTTAGGCCTCTTTTGCAGTTCTATTAGGCGAACATGAATAAAGTACATGGTTATCATTAAGAAACACACCAAGTCACCCATATAAAAATTTGTTAATGATGTAACGACATGTCACCTCATACGAAATCTTAATATGTAATATAATATTTTTTCGCGATATCTCTAATCATATGGGTTGCATGCAAGTGCCATCAACCTATGCGCTCAATTTCTCATTCACTGTCTTCATAGAAATCAATTGTTCCTATTGAAAACCATGACCATGGAATTATTTAGGCTATATAATTTCCAAAAATGGGCTTGAGAGATCAACTTCCATTATTGAAAAAAGGGAAAAATCCTCTCTCGCATTATTCATTAAGGAAATAATACTCGTGACACACCCAACATATCCTACCTCACTGTGAACATTTTTCATCATAGTTTTCACTATTTAATCTATGTTTTCATGTCATAATATCCATTAATAAAAATCTTAATTTCTAATGACCAATACACATGTCTATAGATAGTAATATCTAATGAGAATTATAAACATGGATTTCAACTGGTAGGTCTCATTCTCATAATATCCTCAGGGACATTACTACGGGAATAAAACAGGAAAAGGCGACTCAAAGTCCTATGACCATCAAACCATGATAGCCTGAATTATTTTTCCCTTTAAATGATATCATCTAGCAACAAAACACATGTTCAATAATAGTGTTATTGCACTTTTGGGTCTCATCATAGTAGGGATCCTCTATGACCATTTAGTATGATAGCTACTCTTAATAAATTATCATATATAATTTCATACATATGATAAATCATGATATGATATAGACATTATTAATAACCATCCAATGAATATATGTTTATCATAAATTACAAAACAAGTTTTTTCCAGGGCCCAAACTCAATCAAAAGAAACATTCAGTGACTTTTTAGAATATGGGTTTTTAGAATTCATCAAATAAAAATAGATTATGCTTAGGTAACTTTATATATGAAATTTTAGGGAATGATTTATAGCTTGAGTGATGGAGTAGGTGACATGGGGAAATATGAATGAATATAAGTGGTTTTCAGAAAATCAAAAAATACAGGGAATGTTGTCCAGAAAAATTGACACAATTTGAACCCCCTCTAATATTTAATTTATAGGGTTATCATGTGAAATTATATATCACTAGTTCATGTGACTTGTTCACATTTTATGTGGTCCTTTAGATAATGACTCAGTTTATACACTAGGGTATATGGATACAAACACAACCTGTGTCCATGGGAAGGTTGGACTCTTTTTATAATGTACCTATGGGTGGTTTACTGATATTATCCCCACCAATTGAGAAAACAATTTCTCTCATAGTGGTAGAAGGTGATGTGAATAGGATTAGTGTGTATTATTATGTATATAGGTAGATACCAATTATTCTTTAATATGATCTAGACCCCTAAGAAATATATGACTTTTTTTAGTAGTAGGGTGACCTTTCTATGTTGTTTGGACCCCCCCCCCAATTACCTTCTTCTCTGAGTGGTGAACCTTATAAAAGTAAACAATAATTTTAATACATAAATATCACCACTTTTAAGATGAATATTCAATACATTTCATAATTATATTTCTAGGGACAATAAAGGTTTAGTTTCTTGGGATAATAGATACACAATATTTTTATTTCATGAATGATCTTCGTCATATTCCATAATGAAATTGCCACATAGTAAAAATCATAAAAATATTGTAATTAATCATTTATTCAAAACCCAGTGAATGAAAAAAAAAGAAAGGGTGATCACATATGCTGAGTAAGGGAAATAATGGGAGATATCAATATATGATCTCATGAAATAAAAATATAATAATAATTAAACAAAGTCATGAACACAACGTAGAAATGTTCATACACATTCAATCATGGATCATAAACACAATTCATGGCATAATTCTTGGATGTTTAAATGACATAAATCATAAAATAATCAATGAACATGATCTATTGGGGAATAAAATTATATTTACAACATGGAATAAAAATAATATTATAGGATTATAGTATTTTTAAATTGAAATATGTTCACTCATTATGTTAGGGAAACAAAATATGTCCCTCACAAAAACATTTGGGCATGAAAATTGGTCCACACATAAACTTAGGGACATGAAATCTAGGCCCAAAATAAAAAAAAATGGACATGAAAAATAGGACGATGTAATATATTAGTGAAATATATTTATTTCCCACAACAAAATGTAAACATGAAATTAGGATCGTTCACAACATATTTTTCTCATGAGTAGTCTATGATTACCTAATGCATTGCAGGGTTATATAATTCTAATATAAACCATGAAATAATGAAAATCATATATATGTGTTCCATAGTGTGATTAAACATTAATTATATCAAAATTTAATAAAAGTAAATGGGTTTCATAAAAATTTTATTGTAGCATATCCTATGGAAAGAAAATGGGGTTCATATACATTTCATAATTTCAACATATCATAACCTGTGGAAATGAATCGGTTTTCAAAACCAACATTTAAACATAATCATAAAACGTATATAAAATTAGTAATTAATCTATAATTTGACCATATCCTCAAAATATAATAATTATCATCATGAATGTTTTCATAGATGATAAATTTCTATAAAAATCAGTTGAATATTTTATAATGAAAATACGCATTCAATTTAGAAATCACTTCATTAAAATATAAAATTTTCCCAATGTCAAGGAAAAAATATTTATCAAAAATAACTTTCAAAAAATTTAATGTACGATTCAAAATATTGATCAATCTTGATGGAAGTAAATTCTATTCATGCCATCTATTTCAAAAGAAGATATATGTTTCACGCTTTTATAAAAGTATCAAAAGTACCACATTTGGAAAATGACAAGAAGGTTATTTTAACCATTTTAGTAAAAATTAAATCAGGGATAAAAATAAACTTAATAAATTATAATAGAACACTAAAAAAATTTAAATTATTTTTAGAAAACATATACATAAATCAAAATGATTTATAACTAAAGAGACAATATTTTATGATTTTTTGAAGAAAAAAAATTCCATGTCATTCTATGTTACAATGATAGGAGAACGTTACTATGTATAGAAAACATCAAGAATAACTAGGGAATAATGAATGTATAATTATTAATCATATAAGTATAACATTATTTCATCAATTTAAATTCAACTATAAAAAAGAAAAACTAAAATGGTATTGAATAATATATCATTTACCACATTGGTCACTTTTTCATCATAATCCCCATAAAATAATAACATCAAATGAAAATTTAAAAATCATAAAAAGCAAAGGATTCATGATATATAATATAAATGGGTTATTTTATTTACCACAAAAAATGATGTAGTATTGAATAAAATATATTTCCCATAAAAATAAAAGTGTTACTATAAATTCACCTACCACAAGTATTATCACATTTTGTATGCATTTAAACCTCCTCTTATTTGATGTACTTCTTATAGGTACCCTCTGAAGGGATATTTGGTGAGTCCTTTGGGGTGATCATAACCTCTATAACATGAATAAATATTTTGGTAAATCACGTTTATAGGGCTCGGAAGTGCAAGATGCCTTAACATAGTGTAACCAAATTATACAAGGGGTTCCGTCTTAAGATTGAGGCGAATGAAATTGAAGGAACATCAAAATATATATATATAATTAAGTCACTCTCAAGAAATATTATTTAAAATGGACTGATATTCAATGTAAAATAATATATGGTCGAAAAAATATCATAAAAAGTAATTTAGATAGGTTTTGGTGTCATTTTAAACATTAATATACGATTTAACCCCTTCATTAACCTATTTTATCCTTTAGTGCTCTAAATGATTATTTCAATATTAATGTTTTGTATTTTTACTTATAAGGTGAAAATTGGTAAAAATGTAGAAAAGGTATTTCATTTTCATCCATATCATATCCTTTGTTTCATCTTCCATGTTTTGGGTGATTTGTATATAATGTTGAATAATATTATTCCCCTAAAATATCTTTATTTTCAATTTTGTCACTAGTAATTTATTTTGACATTAAATACACAATGAAAAAGATGGAATTTTAATAAAAAAATTAAAAACATCAGTAATATGTCATATTTATCCATAAAATTTGTAGAACTCAACAATTCTTCCAAATTGAAATACTTTTAACATTTTAAACGGAATATATTTTATTTTTCTAATAAATAAATAATTATTATGTCAACATTGCATATGAATTTAATGTAATTAAATCATTACTAAAAATTAAAAAAATATATTATAGTAATAAATTAATTAATTTCAATAAAAACATTTATATTCATTCAGTATTTATATTTTCTCAAATATATGTCATGGAGATTTAGTTAATATATTATTTTTGACTTTTTTGGCCTTACTCAAGCATTCCACAAGAATTTGGATAATCAACTTGTTACATGAATCCAATATACATATTCATCCATTATGAAAAATATTTAACACATCATATCTATTAATAATTTGAGAAAGGAATTTTTCTTAATGATATATTATCTCTAGGATAACAAATTTTACTTTTTAGTGTTGTGAAAGAACTGTATCAACACTGAAAATCATTTTCATAGTTATCAAGAGATAAATTAAATTTTATACGTATTAAAAAATTATATTATATGTGATTTATATTATAATAAATGATTTATTAAATAAATTAAATAAATTTATACATCATTTTTATTTCTTTATGATCTTATAAAAGATACCTAATTTCATAAAAACAACATATTTTAACTCTTCAAAAAAACATAATAAAGAAAATATAAAAATTCATTATAGGATGAATTTTTTTATAAATTAAAAAAACACTATTTAATCAAATCAAATTAATATAATTAATAGACATAAATTTTAAAATAATATCATAATTTTCTACAAAAATAGTATTTATAGAAATAAATAAATTTAAAGCCGAATAATAAAATTTTACCAAAATAATGTTTAATGATGATTTATATTTCATTAATATTATTATTTTAAATAATATGACCTATGTTAATTTAAGAAAATGTAAAAATCATAATGAATCATTTATGTGAAACTAAATGAGAGTTTCACAGAAAATGTACAAAAGCAGTGTTTAGAAAAATATCTAAAAAATTAAAATTTGTAGGGAAATCATAAAAAATTATCCTATGATTGCTTTGATATGATTATTTCATAAATGATGTTTATTTTTTAAAATATTAATTATAAAAATTTTAAAATATATATATTATTTTCTCCAAAAAATATTAAAAAAAATTTTGGAAAAAAATTTATTTTCAATGATGTAAATGACTTTACTAAAAATTGATCCATTATTTCTGGAGATTTTTTCATTATATTTTTATTAATTAAAAATGTTATAAATTTTTCAAAAAAAAATTATTCGTATTCATTATATCTTATTCATTGACTATGTTGTAACTATTACATAATATTATTCCATGTTTTGTTTAAGATTGTTGTCATGTGTTTAATACGCAATCAAACATAATGTTATTTTAAATTCTCAAGGTGTAAAATTCTACACATTTAAAAAAAAATCACCCAAACAATTTTATTTTGGTCATCAGAGGTTCAATATTTAAAAATACCTTTGTTGGTACTCACATCGTTTTGTGTGTTAATAAAGATTCGTTTTAAAAGTAAAGTGGTAAATATAATGGTTTTCCAGAATAATAGATAATCATGTACCCAGATATGTACAACATTTGTGAGAAGATAAAATATGTAATTAGAAGAGAAAAATAACATCCAAAGACAAATAGAGATTAAAATAAAAAAATGGACATGAGAATTTCAATAGACACAAAACCTTAAATGAGTGAGGGGTTAAAAGATGATATCTTCATAAAAAATGAAGGTACAAATATAAAAAATTTAATTCGAGAACATATTCCAATAATTTAAGGATTATTTGAAAATAAAGATAGATATCCTAATAATATATTTATAATTGGTTTATTTAAATATCATGATAAAAAATTATCATATCATCACTCTTTTATCTATTCCCACATCACATTCTATATATATAAATTAATATTCAAGATGAATTTTTCATTCTTGATGCACTAAAATTAGATTTTAATAGATAATGTGATTTATAATAGAATGAATAAGTATTCCAACTATTTATAGATATTTTCAAGAACTATAATGATTATAATAATTTATCATATATGGATACTTTAACATCTAAAACCACATCCAATATTTTTCTCAAACCATTCCAGAAATAGTTAACCCTTAAACCCCTATAAAATACATATGAGAAAAATACAATCCAAATGAATAGTAAATTAAGTCACTAAATATAAAAAATCATCTTTACATTAATCCCAAAAACAAAATAATGAATCTCTTAATTTTACATACCAAATATGTGAATACATTATTCATAAATTATTCTAAAACATTGTAATAACATGAATTACTATAAAACCTCATTGAAATCATATAGTCATCCCAAAATTAACTATTTAATAATTCATTATATAAAATCACATATTATTAAATATATTTGTTAAATCCAAAACTAAAATATAAACTCCGTCAAATATAAAACATGTCACATTGTCATCATGTCATCAATAAATTCAAAGGTCATAAAAACTATATCATTAACTTTGTAAATATCAATCATCTATTTATCTCATCTAAAAACATTACATAACAATAGATAAATATTAAGGTTTTTCTTTTCCTTAATCATGTTTTCTCTACAAATATCACATTACCTCCAAATAACCTTTCTTGGATATTAGAACCATTTAACATATGATTTAAAATACATAATGATATACTATGTTGTATAACTCATAAGATGATTCATGGTTCTTATTACTATAATCCCATTAATATAACATATTTATAACATAATACACATATATGAATAGATAAAAAATTCAATACTTACATAGATAATTAAAAAAATAGAGTTCAGTATTTCATTTATGAGTTACCCTTGGATTATTGAATTTACATGGATAACATCCATGTTCCCTACACATAAGGCATTTAAATCCATAATAATTCATAATTCCATAGACATAATTTTCACACAAAAAACATTTTCCCTTTCTCTTTGAGATATTATCCATTTATGTTATTCCCACATTCTTGGAATCATGATAATTAATCTTTCTTCTACTATAGAAATTACTCTGTAAACATTCATAAAACTATATCTTCCATATATTATATCACCTAGGTAACTATTTTATTATTATGATGTTAATCATATATCATGATGGACGATTTTACATAACCTAAGTTTTTCCTTTTAGTTACTATTTCTCTTGGTCTTTAATGAGAAAATTTCCATCAAATTATGTATATAAAAATCATATAGATTCAATAAATGAATTAAACCAACGAAAATAGTGCGAGAAACATTCATCTTAAGGGGAATCCGTATGATATTAAAAATCATTTATAGGGTGTCTTAATAATGACACATTATTCTAATTATATGACACCTTAGTTTTTTCATAGGTTATCCATGTCATCATATACTCAATTCATTCATAACGGTTCCCAGGAAAAATGTGATTTTCTTGAGAATATTAATATGGAGTTTCAAATAATGTGAATAGTAATGGAACTATTAATGCAAACTAGGATAAAAGATGAGTTACAATTGAAAAACTATTTTTTGGTTCATTACCATTAGATTCATTTTTTATAAAACAACGTCCACATATAGTATCCAACTTGGAATGTGATTCTATGAAGACCACCTAATATTAACCTCACCAAAATAATAGAATATTATTGTATACATAGGATTTTACATATGGGTTTTAATAGTGTTCTCTAATCTTAGTCTCCAAATGTTGACAAAACCTTTCCTGTGATACTAACGATAGATACCCATACATTTCAAAAAAAATAGTTATTCATTCTTCTTTCTATTTGATCCATTTTATTAGAAATATCATGATAACTAATATTATCATAATTACACATATTATTAATTTTTAAAGTATATTGACCATGAGTTCTATTATTAAGAGTATTGGAAATAACATTACCTCAAGTATATAGAAAAGCTAATCCATTATTTTTATTTTACGACCTATATTTTATATTCAGGTGATTATCAAACATAATTAAATTTAAAAATCAATAAATTTAGACATAGCTTGTACATATTATTAGTATCATCTATTGTAGTTATTTTATATTTCCATTCATGCAGAATTATATCAATAATCATTTCAAATAATTTCTCATCAATCAAATCCTTCTCCCCAAATAACATTAAAACACTTATTACATTAATGAAATTATGATAAATATGTACTATATTTTTACAATGTAGAATATAAGAATATTGATAGTATACTCTTAAAATATCTCCCTCAGTTTTTATCACTTTTTAGAGTTATAATGCCTTTAAACTCTAAATTCATCTAAATTCCATTTTTTATTTCTTAAGAAAATATTTTATAATATATATTTTAGTATATAGAATATAAAAAATATTTATATATTATTTATTTACCTAAAAATTCATCTTTTCATCATGGTAAAGATGAATGATCTATTTTTCTAAAACATTATAATTTTTATTCATGATAAGAAAATTTTCAACAACAACAATGATAAAAAATTTCTTTGTTTGATCTTTCCATAACTAAAAACACACTCCATAAATTAACTCTACAGAGACTTAGTTTTCAATGAGTTTTGATCAGATATCTTATTATCAAAAATAAAAATAATTATTCTACAATTATAGATTATGTAAGAATATAGAGATGGAATTTTGAAAAACAATTTAAAATTTAAAAAACATTTGTTTTAGAAGAGCCTATATTCAATACCAAGGGACTGGATATGAAATAATTAGATATATTATTAGAAAACAAATTTTTCACATAAAAGTGAATTTTTGAAAACATGAAAGAGGATGTGAATTTGTTTTTGAAAACAACATACAATTTTCAATCCACATCAAGTTAGAGTTGATCAGAAATATTCTCCTGAAATAAATTTTTTGGACTATGAGAATATATTTAATTGAAATTATAATTTTTATAAGTTCACACTATCAATATAAAATCAATTTTCATATATAAAATTGAATTTTTCAGAGATTATATTAATCTAAAAATTTTAAAAACACAACCAAAATCACAAATTCTATTATTTTTAAATAATGCATAAAGTAATGATTAAATTTTCTAACTGCCAGATTAAATATTAATCTTTAAAACATTTTACCTGTAAATTAATTAGGTTCAATTAAAATTTTCAATGGTATCTATCTTCATATTCACAAAATCCCTTAAATGGACCCGTCTGAGAGTTTCAATGTTCTATCTAATAATACTTTTTTTGTATTCTTATAGTCAAAATCCCTTTATTTATGTGATCAGAATCATCATAGTTTTCTTATCGATCGAATCATTGTCACTATATTCATATCCATATAAATTCTAGAGAAAGAAGTTCTAAAACATGCATCTTTCTTTCATCAAAATCCCTATATATGTCTTCATATAACTAGAATCCACAAATCTGGAAGATCAGAAATAGAATTATTATGATAAAAAGCTATAAAAATTATAATTATAACCTAAAAAATAATGTTTTATAAGAATAAACACTCGAGAAGGAAAATAAAATCAAAATTACACCAAAAATATCATTAAAATTTTTGAAATGAATTACAACCGTTTTTGATGTCACTAATCAAAATATGATAAACCTCAATGCTTTAACTCAAATTATAGATGTCTTTGTAACCAAACCTAGAATTTGAATTTTTCATTTCATTGGATCAGATGCAATATAAGAAAAATAATAATATCTATCTTATGATAGATTCAACTTCACTATGTGTCTTTTGATGGAAAATACATAACACTCATATAGTAATCCATATTCTGATTAATGTAGTATACCATAAATCATCACATCACCATATATTCATATTCCATCAAAATTATTCATAATTTCATTTACTGAATTTACATTATACAAATCAAAATAAATGTAATAAAAACATTATGTTTAAACAAATATTTTTAAACATTACTTTTATTTCCAAAAAAAAAGGAATAAGTGAGATTGTATATCTACAACATGTTTGATAACTGGTTGTATGATGAATACCTATTTTAAGGTGGTCTAAAAGATATTAGATTATAGGGAAACAGGTTATCCTATGAATTAATTTTTTTTATCTTGGTTCAAAATTATAAATGATTATAATAATTTTTATATATCAATATAATTATAATTAATTTTAATGTTTATGTTGTAAATTTATTTATAATTTCAATTTATTGCAATGTAAGTTTATCTAAAAATTATTTTTAACTTATTTATTTATCCACTATATTATGATGTTCATGAAGTATAACACCATTGTTTCGAATGAATTTTTTTCAACAATATATATTACTATGATAAAAGATACTTTTATTAATGATAGAGATAATAGTGATAAATTATCATAGCTTTTATCAATGCAGTGAAATTCCATTCAGTACTAAAATTAAAAAATCAAAAATAACATATTGAAAAATTCCCAATATGTTGTACTGTTATTATTGGGCATTGAATAAATTTGTGATATTTATTTATAAAAACGGGTTTATGTTACCCAATTTTTAATGTCTTGGATCGACTCACTATTAACATTAAATGGACTAGAGGCACTACATAACCTATGAAGCACATCCCCATGTGAGAGATCCTATAGGATATGAGAAAGGGAATAGTGTGTAATAATGGGGAGACTATAACTTCAAATTAGAGTTCCCAATAATAGATATATAACCAAATATCATACATGAATCATCATACACACCAATTACCCTTAGATCACATTGAGTAACTAGCTAATCAATTATAAAATGATGTGAAAGAATACATATATTCATATAAAAACCATTCACCCCCTATGATTACTCATATAGAGAAATGATGAAATAAAAAACAAAAAGTTACACTAAAACTTTGATACATACCTTGTTACATGCTCTATATACCAATTTGTGACATCCCGCTCGATCAAGATAATCTGGGTCACTTTTCAATTTGTTCCTTCTAAAAAATGATATATTATCATTTACTATATTAAAATAGAGTCCAATGTTGGGTGTGAGTACATAACTTAATAGGGTTCCACTAACTTTTTCACATACATATATAGAAAATGTTGTGATATATTCATGTGACATGATCTAAATAATGAATAAATGGATAAAATAAAATAAATAAATAAACCAATTTCATTATCTTATCCATGAACATAATAAAAAAACCTAATTAATTGAGTGTGAGAGTTCCATTGATAATATTGTGATGATTTTTAATAAATCATAACAAATATGGGGGTCATTCACCCCGGTATATAGATACTGACCTAGGGGTCCAATCCACCATGATATATAGTATAATTAATTGAGGAATAGTCCATACCTGAATAATAAACTACTTAATTCCACATCCAAGTATATAATTTTTATCATTAATAAATTATTCATAGTATAGAAGACTCAACCATTCCCACTAAAGACACCAATAACCCTGGATTGCTATCTTGTTACATTAAATCTATCTTATTCCCATAACCAATATAAACCTAGATCAAATTCCACTGAATTTTCACCAGATATATCAAGAATAATCTAAAATGGGTTTTTTCTTTAGTATCACAACCACTAAATAGCGTGTTTTAATGACCTCCCTGGTCTGAGTTTTCCTGACCACCGATAATGTTGTTCTCTATATCAACAAAATAAATACATAAAAGATGTATTTTTCTATATAAAACATAAGAATTCAATATATATCATCAACATGGGTCTTAATCTACATAAAAAATAACACAAACAATGGTATATCATCCTTTAGCCTTCCATACCTCATTATAGATGTAACACACCCAAAACATCGACATGTGTTCTACGGCGACCCACATGGTCAGAAAAATCCACACCCATGTACACCCTCTCACAATGATAATCATGTCACTATATTACCCATAGAAAGAAACTTTTTCATATCAATTATAGTAAAACCTTCCTCAATTATATTATATTAAACACATATCTTGGGTCAACATAATTCCCTTATAGGGAATAACATAAACCACATCATCGAAGTCGTTGAGGACTCACGAAAAACCTAGTAAAGTGTCACAATAACTATTTCCAAAAGACCACACCATTTTGTAAACTATCTTGGTTATCCTGAACACCCAAACATTCAATATATATCTTCATAAATTACCCAACTAGGTTACCATATCCCTGTAGGGAATGAACACCCCCATGATCATCTCAATTTCCCAATGGCTTAAGGGAATCTGGTAGGTCTCACATTGAAATATTTTTGTCCATTCATCTCAACATGTCACTAAAATATACAAGATGAAATATAATTGGTATTACTACTAGGAATAATACCTTAAATTCATTAAATAATGCTTCATTTATCCCCCTTAGGGTCCATACATCACATTCCATATCATAATAATCAATCCCTCGTCTAATAGATTATAATTAAAAACTAGAAGTGCCCAAGTTCGATCAGGTAAGTGGAGCATTGTGAATCCTAATTAATGGAATTTTATACTGATATGGTAATGTAATTTTTGTTAAACATATTGATTTAAATTTTGAAATCCAATCATCACTTCTCTTAAGGATGATGCCTTAGTTCCCTGTGAAATTTAAATACATCTTAATAAAACTTGAAGAATACTAGAGGGTGACTACCAAGGGCCATAAACCTATTTAGATAAGAATTTTCTTTTCTTATTCATACAATGAATGTTTTTCACGAAAATCTTTTATGATCTATCAATAGCCACCCCCACACCCATGGTTCCCTATCTCAAACAACAATGTATGAAATTCATCAATTAAATTAATATTATAATTAAATTACCAAATAAATTTAAATTAAAAATTATCTGACATTTCTATAAAATACTATCAACTCACCATCCATCACTCTCTCACATGAATTTAGGATAAACACCCATGGGAGGGACATAATTGACTTCTAGTACCATCATAGTCCAAGACAAATCACATCGGGATGTTATAAAATTTAATTTAATAAATAATTATGTAAAATACTTAAAAAAAAAATTTTCCATAAAATTTTCCCTTGGTGAAATGAATAATAATAACGACAAATTTTACTACGATACATCCCCTTTGGGGGTTGTGTGAAATCCCCATAGGAATCATAAATTTCCACCAGGCCTCAATGTAATCATATCAAATACCTAAACCATAGAATATGAAATTCAAATAGAATAGAGAATGATATTGACAGAGGAATCAATAGGATGAAAACATCATTTAGTCACGGGTAGGATCCACTTAAAGTGATCCTCTTGAATAATATTGAAATCAAGAAGAAGGTGGAACCCCTGGATGATGCAAATAAATGAGGTACAAGGGGTATTCAACGTCCAAACATTTGAGGGGGGGATCCCCCCCCCAAAGGTCACTAGCTAGATGATACTAGGTCAGTTGCTTACAGTGGGACCTATTAGGCTTGCAGGGCCCCTAGATTTGTTACTAGTGATACGGTGGTTATAGGATATAACTCCAGAATGCTTTGACAACTTATGTTACTTCCCTAAGACCTCAATTAATACATAATCCCCATAAAAAATATAAAATATTTTTTTGATGATCCAAGACATTGAATTCTATTCTAAATATGAAATCTAAATTTTACCCTCCAACTGGACAAAATTTAAAACCCCTATGGTATTTTCACACCTGTTCAAATGATAATTCATCAAACCTCTCAATCATATTTATTTAAAATAGTATAAATTATTTATGGTCATCCAAACATTATCTTGGAGGAGGTTAGAGAGATATAGACTTGTCTATATAATTAGGAAAATCTTATACTTATGGGGGTTATTAAACATATTTTATATAGAACATGATCCCATGTAATCATGTTGTGCATTAATACACAGTTCTCTACCAAACTAAATACCCCCACCTTATCTAGATCATACATGTTGTTAAAATGATATATTTGTGTACATTGTAAATAGATTCATACTAAACTAAAAAAATATGACATAAAACAAATTATAACATTTTAACTTACAAGATCAAAGATCCCTCTATCATGTGGTGTAAGAAACAATATTGATTTATCTTATTATAAAGGAATATACCCGAGCTATTTGTGACAGATGAAAAAACATGATAGAAATTCACTTGATATGAAATAGTACACACTTCACTAGATATAGCTATAATGTGAATTCAATAATCCTAATTGATATTTTATTATTCCATTAATTTTTTAGGAATAGAGTGATATTTACTATCTCGGTTCCAATGGAAGACACTGAATAAATAAAAACTAAGGCATGACTCTATTGGTTTGGTGCCACTCAAAAATAAAAAAAAATTGGAATAAGAACTACAATCCCAACATCCTAAACCCCAAAATATGAGTATTCAAGAAGATAATCTAATATACCCATGTAAGGAATCCATAAAATATCTAACAATAGGTCGAAACTGTTAAAATAAATTGTAAATAATTTCCAAAAATGAAAATATTTTGAAATTGATTAGTCTACATAAAAATATAAATACGTACATCGGTCGGTTTTAGATTTTATATAATGAGAAGGTATGAACCCAAATTGTGTCTTGATGTCATGAAGAAAAGGTTTAACTCACTCCAAATGTAATGTATGACATAAAAAGTGGTAAATTAATGAAAATTATGTAGAATAAATCATATTGATGTTAAATTTTTTGAAAGATGAGTGATCATACATGATTTCATGTGAAGAATCATGTATAAAATCCATTTCAAGCTCTAGAATAGATACAATTAGGGAAATTTGAGGGATGTTCCCCAATTCCAACATCATAATAAGGACAAAGCACACCCCCCCCCCCCAACAAATATCATTCCGATTTTGTCAGAATGTAGTTCATCATTAGCTATATGTGTATTCCAAGCACATAGTTAACCAAATATATCACTTAGCTTTTTCAAATTACTAATTTAGCCCCAAAACATTAATTATACATGAATAATATATTAATCAATTAAACTTATCCCTCCAATGATCCATAAGATATATGTAGGGAGTGACACATGATAGTATTCTCATTAGGGTTAGTTGGTAAATGCTAAAATTTCATGTCCAGACAACTCATAGACTATGAATGTACATCTGTAGTACTATCATTATTCTTAAATTCACGTCATAGAAACTATTTTCCAATATCATTTTAGTATCTACGGTTTGGAATAATAACTATAGAATCTTGGATAGGAAGACTAAGAATTACTACTACCCCCTCTATGTTGACGGTCATCTCTCCCTAGAGTAAGAGAAATATGCACGTCTTCTATCTCTATCACTCATTAAGGGAACCAATGAAGAGATGATGAAAAAATGATTAAAATTATATACAAACACTATATAATTCAGCACATCATATATATGGAATAATATTATCTAGAGATATAATATGATGATAATTTTTTAACTTATGAACCTTATCCCATCAAACATCTTGACCCACAAACAACTTATATGAAACATTTCTATAAAGATTAGTGATTAGAGTAATATTCTCTATATCTATACAATGTTTTTAATAAATATTATTTAATTATAATATGTTAATATAATTTTATGTTTTTTATAATTTTCTTATTGTTATAATATAGGATATTATGATTATGTTTACACCATTTTCCCTTTCTTAGGATGATTATAAGGATTGATCTTTAGCATCACATATTTTATTATATATAATTATATCAAAAATATTCATGACAACATAGTTTCATCATTTTTCATTGATATCTATCTTTAGATAAATTTAAACACAGTACATGTTAACTAAGATAATCATTTTCATTAAAACAAAAATTTTATATGATATCACTAGAAGAGGTTAAAGAAACATATTTAATATAATTGAATAGTAATTGGAGTTTATCATGTGTTTTTATAGGGATAATTTATAAATTCAAATGTAATATATTTTTAGAAGGTTTATTTTTAATCACTAAAACATTTACAAAATATACCAAAAGGTTGGCCCATGGTCTGACCAATATCCATTTTCTAAGGACACAGAACACTACATTATTTGTAAGAAAAAAATAATCATGGATGGGAATT
Organism: Viscum album; assembly: GCA_963277665.1. Lineage (NCBI taxonomy): Eukaryota > Viridiplantae > Streptophyta > Magnoliopsida > Santalales > Viscaceae > Viscum > Viscum album. The sequence continues at coordinate 30,694,305 of OY728162.1, read as the reverse complement.
ATAACTCTATCATGAAGTTTTAGGGTATCGCGACCTGTTATGACCTTCCCTAGGAAATTTATTACATATAGGATGTCGTGTTTTCATGGGTCCATTCTGTCTCATTACGAATCCTTCTATACATTGATTTACCTCATGATTATAAAATTTTGATGATTGGTATCAATGTTCAATGATATTAAGGTATTATGTAATATAAAAAATCCACCGATATGAATCCATAGTGATCTATATCAGTTAGAAATAACACCATGATGGTACAATATATAAACATATTTCTTCCGAAAGATTTTCATAGAGATACAATCCATAATAGAGATAGTACATGGAAACTAAAATATCATAAAATTTCCACCGACAGAATTCATAGCATCTAGTAATAAATCCAATAATTTTCCACTAATATATATAATGGGTTCATTACAATCTTTTAATTGAAATCAATTCTCTTCATGGTTGAACATCTATACACAAAAATTAGAATCTTAAATCACTGATGCATGTTGAAACCTTTTTTCCACAATGATGCATCCATTAGTTCCTATTATGGCATATAAAAATCCTATAATTGAAGATTTCATTATCATGACTATGTTTTATTTTATAATATCCTTAGTGTGGATTTAATTTCAAAATATGATATCAAAATTTATTACAAATAGACTGATGTTATGATATGTGTTGAAGAAGGAGAATCCCTTATCATTAAAAAAGACACTTTATCACGCAATTCTTGTCAAAATCCACCCCCAGTAGATTTACTAAATGAGATTCTTAGGGAGGAAGATAAAATACAATCTACATATAAAGAATTTAATCTTTAAATTAAGGATGTTACTATTGTAAATAAATACATTTATTTTTTTCCTAAATATTTACCCAGACACCCCCCATAGTGTGATGTCGAGTTTTGAGTGATTAAATCCCTGAAAAAAACCAATATCGAAGACTCCATATAGAATAGATATATTTTAATTTAGCTATTTCAATAATCAAATTAAATAGTTTGATAAAAAAGGATTTATTCTCCTTAATATTTCTCCATTAGGATCCCCTACTCTCTTTATCAAGAAAAAAAGTGGGATCCATGAGACCGTGTATTGATTTTGGAAAAAGAAATGAAATTTAAATATTGAACAAGTATCATCTAACTAATATTGATGAGTTATTTTATTAAATTCATGGAGATAAACTATTTTTTAAGATTGAAATTTGTTCATGATATAATAAATTATGGGTGAAGAAGGAAGGCATTATAAACAGAGCTATTCCAGAAGAGGTATGGTAAATACGAATTTACTGTAATTCCATATTGATTGAATAATCCACCATTAAATTTTATGAATATCATGAATAGAGTTTTAAAATAAATTGTTGATTATTTTATTGTGGTATTCATTGATGATATTCTGATATATTCTAAATGATATGAATATGATGATAATTTCTTTCTAATAATTCTTGAGAGTCTCAGATGGGATGAATTATATGGTAAATTTAGCGTGTTTGAATTATTGATTCATAAAATTTATTTTCATTTAAATATTGTCTCCATGGATGGAATCTATATTGATCTAGAAAAGACAAAGTCAATCCAAGAATTTATAGCATTTATTATCATAACCAATGAATGTAGATTTATTACGTTAGCAACATACCATCGGCATTTAGTCTATAATTTTTTCCAATTAGGTAACCATTTAACAAATCTCACATGTAAAGGGGTTAAATTCATTTGGGAAATATATTATAAATATTGTTTAGAATAATTTAAGATAATATTAGTCAATGATCTTATATTTACATTTCAATCTTGGAATGATGGGTTTATGATTTATAGTTATTCATTAAGGAATGAAAATTGTTGTGTCCTAATACAAAATGATAGGGTTATTTCATCTGCATCAATGAAATTAAAAACACTTGAAAAATACTATCCAACTCTATGAATTTTAGTTAGATGAAGCAATATTTTCTATAAATATATGTATACACAATTTCTACAGTGAAATTTGTGAGATATATACTGATCATTATAGTTTGAAATATATTTTCTTAGAGAAATTACTAAATTTTATTCAAAGGGGATGGGATGAGCTGTTGAAGGATTATTCTATCACAATACAAAACCACCGAAGGTGGTCAAATAAGGTGGATGATGCTTTGAGTAAGAAGGACCATGGATATTGGGAATAAATCATTTTTGAAAGTGATCATATGTTCATGGATCTACTAAAAATGGGTATGGTAATTACCATGAAAGGTGAAACATCACTAATTTTTCAAATGTTTTCCAAACCATATTTACTGGACAAGATAAAAAGTTCTCAATCTGGTGATGAGGATAATCAAAAGAAAATTAATGATATGAATGATGGGAGATTTCTTGACTTTGTATACGAAGATGGCATCATGAAATTTGGGAATAGGATTTGTGTTCTTGTAATACCTTATCTAAAAAGGGTAATATTGGATTATGATTATAGCTCCAATTTCCTTATACACCATGGTAGTAGTAAAATGTATATATTTTTTATGAATATTTTTTTGTGGGAAATATAAAGAGGGATATTTGTAATTATGTGTGATGATTTTTTGTGTTTTAATAAGTGATGGCTGGAAGAAAACATCAAATAGGAGTCATGAAACCTCTTTGTATACTTGTGTGGAAATGGGATGATATTACGATGGAATATTTCCTGGGGCTACCAAAGACACCCTAAAGGAATGAATTCATATGGGTTATTGTTGATTGTCTTTCCAAATTAGAACATTTTATTATTATATTAGAAGAGTTACCACATGAACATTTATTAATAATATATATTAATGATGTTTTAAGACTTTAGGGTGTGTCATTATCGATTGTTTACAATTGTGAAACCCGTTTTACATCGAAATTAGAGAAAAGTCTCCAGAAGGACCTTGATATTGAACATTGTCTCAGCACTATATACCACCCTCAAATTGATGGAAAATCATACATGAATATTCAATCATTAAAAGACTTGTTGAGATATCTCTTACTTGACTTTCAAGGTATGTGGGATTAGTATATATCTCTTTGTTATTGTATCTATAAGAATAGATTCCATTCAAGTATTAATATGGAACTATATGAAGAATTATATAGAATGTGATGGCATACACCTACCTTTTGAGATGATGTTGGTGAAAAAAAAACATGTAGGCCCAGAACATATTGAGGTAAAAACCATGGGGGTGAAGATTGTTCAATACAATATCAATTTCGCTCATTGTAGGAAAAAGATAAATGTTGATAACTAAAGGAATGATTTGGAATTTCAAGTATTATATCTTTTTTTTGATGGTATCCCGATTGAAGGATGTTATAAGATTTAGAAATAAGGGTAAATTATATCCAATTTACATCATACCTTTTGAAATTCAGAACGGATTGGACATAGAGAATAATATTTGGAAATGCATCTGCATCTCTCTAAAGTTCATGATGTGTTCCATGTATCACTATTAAGGAAATACATGTTAGATACAACTCATGTACTCACCTATAAAGAAATAAAACTATAACCCATCTTGTCTTTTTGTAAAGATCCTATAAATATTCTTGATACAAGTGAACTAATGTAGAGGAATCAGACGACTCGATTTTTAATGGTTCATTGAAGAAACCATAAATGGTGGAGAATCCATGGGAACTTGAAGAAATTATGATGATGAACACCTAAAATATTTTTATTAAGTGATATTATATAATTTTTTTATGATGAAAATATTTTAAGTAGGTTAAAATGTAAAACACCATGATTCTATAGTATTTTTTTTAAAATAACTCAATAACTTGCGTTGAACGCAGTACCGAGTTCGAGAGAATCAGGATCAATCAAACTAGACATTTAAAAAGCATTTAAAAATAGTATTAACCCCATTTTTAAATTTTTTTTTCAAAATGTTGATTTTTTTAATTTGGAATATCAAAATTTCCATAGGGTGAAAATTTGGTAATTTTCTGATAAGTTTCAATCTTTTACGAATAGTGAAAAATAATGTGATGTTGTCTAAAAACTGACATTCTCAATCAAATAATTATTTTACACTAAATTTATTTTAAATCCAGATTAGATAAATAATATATATATTAGTCAATTTCAGTCATTGAAATCATATTTATAATAGAATTAGATATAAAAAATTATTTAATTTATAAACGTCTCTTTTCCTCGCCTTCTAAACACATCTGCGGGATTCACATTAAATTCAATTTTACCGATTCAATGAATTATATTTAAAAAAACATATATACATGGTTGTAGTTAGTTTGATAACTTTTTTCTAATATGATCAAAATTATTTTTGGTGAATAGAAACATTTCAATTTTATTTCACACGATTAAAGATAAATAGGGTAATTAAAGGTAAAAATAATTTTATAATAATATATATTTATCCTAAGAGTTGTCTTAATTTCATTTTTTTTGTTTGTTTTTCGAAATAAATCATTCGTATGTATAAAATATGATTATTTATAGGCAACTTCAGTAAGATTATGACATTTATTATATTTTATTTAAAAGAGAGTTAAAAATGGAATATTAAAATTTTGATAACTCTATCATTTATAATGATATTATATAAGAGATATGGTAAGCAATAATTAGTATTTAGAAATATATAATTGTTATCTACATAATATAAATTTATTTATAATTTCCAGAAATAAATAATAAAATAATCTAGGGTCACAATGATGATACATAAATTGAATTATTAAAGCAATAATCAATTCAATGATATTAAAAATATTAAAAATAATTTGAATTATTTGATGCATCCCCAATTTTTTGGATGGAATCTATATTTAAGTGATGAGGTAATTTAGTTAATTTAAGGAATCAAGATCTTAAGACTTAAAAAATCATGTATTAAATAGGGTCAAAATTTCCAGAAATGAGGTTTTAAAAGAAATACTATTTTCTTCAACAATATAAAAGTCATAAAAATATATAGCTCAGCCAAATAAAATTTACTGTGTTAATGAAGTTATAAATTATCTAATTGGTTGTCTTCTTTCATTTTATTGTAACTATATTATCCCTAGAGTATAAAATGACTAGTAGACATGGTTACAGTAAAACAATTAAATGAAGTGTAAAATCCACAAGAGAAGGTTAATGTTTTCACCTAAACATGTCTAAAAATATTTTGTTGATATAATTTCCACTAATACACATATTATCCAAGAAATAACTCAATTTTGATATATTTGAAATCTAAATTCAATTCATATTAAATTAATAGTTTTTTATTTTCTAAAAGTTCACCTCCCTCTCTTATAAAAGGGAACCACTACATATCAATTATTCAACCAGAAAAATATCATTAGATATGTCAAAACCTTACCTTTTCTCCCTAAAAATTTCTAAAAACATCCTCCATACCATACTTCTGTGATAAATTCATTATATAGAGTTCTTTTTGTGCATATCAAAAGTCGATTCATGAAAAAGAACTATTTGTTATATCAAAACATTCAACGTTCTTTTCTTATTCCACTTCCCATTCCTATTATTTTTAAATTAATAACTCCATTATAAACAATATAATAACATGTTATTATGTTTTTATTAATACCATATTACTCCTTTTATCCATCCTATAGATAACAATATCACCATGCTTGCGTACGTGTGACTAATCGTGTCCACACTATGGTGTAATATGTAATTCATCACCACATTGCATGGACATGTATAATAATAAATATAATGTATAAAAATATTGATTATTAAATGTTAATTATTATGTATAATTAAAATAACATCCAATTACATACCATTTAACCATGAAGGGAATGGTACATGCGCTCATGCATATATATGGGATACCATCTCCAAGACATGATGAGATTCATTCTAAACATTACCTACTAAAAAATGATTATAAAATTTATAATATGAGTAAATAAAATATTTATGAACATAATATAATTATTTATAAGAGTAAACATAACCTACTCATAATGAAGATTACTTACACAATAAAACATGCATAGGAATACAGAGCTCTTAACACCCAAAAAATGGTAATACTGAAATATTATTATTAAAATGACATGAAGAAATAATATATCAGATCATATATATGGATTTACTCCTAGTATAATATAACATCATTATTTAAGTATTATAAATTAATTTAACACTCCATCAACAAAATTAATGTACAAGGTAAGGGTTAATTTTTAAATCTCATTATTATTCAGGGTTGCTTATACGTAAGTATATACAGGGACACATTTATCATCCTCGTCCATGTTTTTTAAAAATGCATTTTAATAAATTATATAAATCCTTTTAAAGTCATTTTAACCCATATTTTAATATTTATAAAATTTCATGAAATGAATCATTCATCAATTTTCAAAAGGAGTTACATTATGAACTTTTTGACAAATTATGGAATGATTTTTTTAACTTATACAACATGAGAAACTATTTCTACTGTGATGAATCTTTAAACTTTTAAAGCTTCCATTAAAATCTCTAAAATATATTTTTAAAAGAAATGTTTTCTTCTATATTTTTGAGAATTTTTATTAATCTGGACATAAAAAATTGATATTTCTCTCAAAAATATTTTAATGATTTTATTAGATTATTTTCATCTTTATCAACAGTCATTATTGAATTTTATACTAAATTGAAGTTGACTTATTATGATACAGTCTTCCATATTGTATTGAATAGTTTTTTATATGATTGATGGTGGATGTTCTATTTTTATATGATTCATGGTTTATGGTTAAATTATTAACATTTCATAAGCTAGTTTCCATACAAATGTTTCTGTTTGTTATGTTTCACCCTTTTAATATGAGGAATTAATTGTACATAAAACGTTATGGGTTGTGGACAACATATTGAAACCTCTACGGGCTAGGGACCAGAGAATTAAAGCTCCAAAATGCATAAGTAGTTCTCATGAGATTTTTTTTTGGGTTTTGACTATCATAATACCATATTTTTTATGGTATTGGCATATTGCATAGATTATATGGTTATGATGTTTGGTATTATGAATTTCCACATTTTTGATTATTTACTGATAATACATGTGATTATATGACTAATACAATATCCCTATGAATCATAAAATGGAATTGTTTAATTAAATATTGTCATATTATACATTAGAATTTATTTAAAAGGATTTTATTTTTCAGTTTTATACCCATCCATAAACATTTATTCTTATTTATGATTGTTTGACTGTGTTTTTTATCCTTATTGAGCATATGGGCTCACCCCTTTCTTATGATTTATTTCTCTCTACTATGCGAAGAAGTATATTATTACTTACTTATAGGGATACTCTAAGTGATATTAGTGTTTTCAAAGGAGATAATATGTTGTATTTCATTTCATTATGTAATATAAATCTTATATTTGTATCTAGTTTTTACAAATCTAGTAAACTAATCGGTCCTCTGGGATTTGATTTCATGTGATCATGCCAATGTGACAAAATAATGCACCGGCTCTAATAATCTGGGGTCACGGTATTACAAATACAAATCATATAATTACAAGTAAAATTTAAAGGACAATCTCCCCTTAAAACTATAACAACTTTTATATTTTCCAATCACAATGTAAGGTTATTATCAATGTAAATCATAATGATTTATTATTCAAACCACTTAAAATTCTATTTATTTTTATAATATTTTTATTTATGTTTTATATATTTTTTAAATTTTTTGATTTTATAATGAGAATAAACCTAACATATACTACTTAATCATATATGATAAGAATTATTAATTGAGTAATTGATGTTTTTGGTTCTCCCAAATCAGAAAACATTCTTTAAATAATTTTTGGGTTCTTTTTTAAATTTTCTATATTTTTTATTAAAGTGGGTATAAGAAATAAAGATTATATGGAATAAAACCCTTTCTCAATCCCCATATGTATCTACCCCACACTTTTTCATTATAATATATTTAATTCGTTCCACCATGAATCCTTTCACACCCACCCACCATCTTTAAAATTTCATGGAAATACTAAGGTGTGGGTAGGAATGGATATAAATATCTTGAAATGTGTATCATCCGTAAAAGTTTCATTCATTGTATCTATGGGATAAAAAATGATTAATGTAAAGGTGGTATTTAATGATAAATACTTTTCAAAATATTCTTCAATCATTTTAAATGTGGATTGATATAGTCATTTCTTCGAAATTTTTCATTTCATGTTCATGTAGGTGACATGTCCAAATATCAGTCACAAAATTTTCTCAAGATGAAATAGTAAGTTCTTGGTTAAGAAATTACCTCGAGAATGGGAACTTTTTGTTTTTAAAAATAACTTTTTTCATGAATAATAATAAAAAATAAATTCACAAGAATTTCAATCATTGGAATAATGAAAAATGTTAGGAAAAATTTATTTACATGAATCAATTATTTCCCTCAACTTATGAGTCTTAAAAACAATATCCATGTATCACATTAATCTTCAAAAGTTCAATTTTACTCATTCAATCTCATTAATATTATAATCTAAGACATGGAAATAAATGATTACTATGAATGTATTCTCTCCTAGATAAGTGAAGTATTGTATTAATTCATGTATGGTAATGATATTTCTTGTTTAATTATCAAAACATATTCTTGGAAAAAATTAGATAGATTAAATTATAATCAATAAAAGTTAACTTTTTTTACCATTAGGTTAAACCTCTTTCTTCCTTGAATTTTTGGGTGGGGGGATTCTTGGTTCAATCACAAACCTATAAAAGTTAATGTATCAATTATGCATAGTGATCATGCCATTTTAGCTAAAAATATTAGATAAGGTGGGGTTTTATGCTGGACTAATCCAATTAATGAAATTTAAGTCTATATAAAATAGTGTAAAGATAAATATTGTTGAAATCCCATATGTGTGACCTAATTTCTTACTCCCTCTTGGTGGAAGAACCATTATTTATCCTTAGTATGATAATGGCTGGACCGCCATTTAATTGAACCCCAACATGTGTATTTTCCCTTCTTGCATTTAATTTTGGGTGGTGATTAATGATCCACAGATAGAGTTTACCAAAATCACCCACTTCATAATTAGGTATAGATTTTAGGGATGAGGAAGGATTATGTATGAATCATTGTCCTTATTAGATTCTAATTGTGTAACATTATTCTTTTTTTCCAATTATGGCTTAACATGGGCCACATGACTTGAGTATTAAAATGGAATGTAAAGAGGTAGTGTTACATGAATAAAATTTATATTTAATTTTGTAATAAAAAATTCATATATTTCAAGTTAAGTAGAATATATAATGAATTAAAAAGGCATTGAAATATCTAATTCTTTAGGGGATTCCAAAAATACATGTTCAATAAAATGAAGGATATCTATGTGTTCCTCTATAGGTGAATGGTTTATTTCTTCATCTTCATGTACGATATGGAAATGATTAAAAAATATTAAAATTAAATTTAGTGGGAATTAATAATCAATTTAGATTGAAGACAATCATTTTGGATAGAGTTTGAGATAAGGTCAACTCACATAGTTGGTTTTAGTTCAATGTATTTCTCAATGATTATACCGCTTTATATTGGATCATATTTTATGGATGTAGGTATTCAAGTAGCTCTGTTTTTTCTTCCAATACCACAACTCAGTGGGGTCTTCCATCATTGTTGTTGTATATTATTCTTTTGGGGGAACATGTTGTTCTTGAAATTAATTTCAAAATTCATCATTTTATTATTGGTCTCTGACATGTAGCTCATGATCTATGTTCTTTATTAATATATTAACATAGTGAAACTCACTCTCTATTTATTTCTCTAGTTGTTCTATGTATTTTCAATGTTCGTGCAACTGATCATTATCATATATATTTTCTTCATCTAGTTTCTCCTAAACCTATTAGTAATTTTTCAACTAACAAAGATATGTTATGATTTGATATATCATGAAACGAATTATGTATTTTTTAATGAAAACTATCTGAAACTTAAAAATAGAAAATTAAAGAAAAAAATTTATTTACTCCCTAGAAATAGAACCGGTTTTTCCTCATGTATAGAAAATATGTCTTAACATTCATCGATATTATGTAATTTTATTTTAATACTCACTAAATTAAAAAAATACAAGCATGAGGACCGTACTAGTTTAGTTTATTTGGAAACATGAAAACAATATCTACTATCCTGGTAAAATATATTCAATATCTCCCATAAATATCTCCACATAATATACTTCTAATAAAAACCATTATTCATATCCTTAGGAAACAAAACATATGAAAGGGGTGATGTAAGATTCTTTATAAGGGTAAATCATGAAAATTCCTACACATAACATGAAAAAAATATGGAACATGATAATAACATTTAATGATCATATGTTTCATATTATAGATCTTAATAACCATTGGTAGTTCATAAAACATATATTATTTGATATTGAATGGAATAATACATGAAATCATAACATAGGGATAAGACATGGAATTGGTGTCTTACACATTTTCATAACATTTTGAATGTGTATAAGTAGAAATAGGTTAACTAATTAATTTTATGATATGAAATTAGGCCTCCTTATAAACTTATGGAAATGAAACCATGTCTATGTATAACATTGTGAACTTTTAATCAAGTTCACAAAAAAACATATGGACCTAAAACTAGGTCCATGTATAAAATTTTGAACATGTAATTAGGTTCACGTGTAACTTTGTAAAAATATAATCAGGTTCATAGATAAACTTATGGACATAAAACCAGGTCCATTCATAACATTGTGAACAAGTAATAAGGTTCACTCATAACATTGTAAACAGAAAATCCAGTTCACATATAAACATATGGACATGAAACGAGGTCTATGCACGCATTCCGAACATGTAATCAGGTTCATGCATAAAATTTTACTCATGAGTCATCCATTGTTACCCAATGCATTCCAATGAGATATAAGTCCCTCCAATATCATAATAAAATCATTTATACATGTTAGAGTAGATAAAACATTCATCATTTCATGGCTAATAAAAAGGGATCCATTTTAAGAACATAAAATATTACCCATAAAATGGAATGAGTATCATTAACATACCATCAAATCATAACCTATGAAAATATATAGGTTTTATAATCACTTCAAAAAATCATAATCCCTAAAAATAAGTGGATCTTAAAAGAATAAAACCCATGGAATATAAATGTGTTTCATAAGAGTTATTCCCTCAAAACAATAACCATTCAAGATAGAATATGATTGGATCCCTTATCTAATTCACTAGAAAGAATTGATTGACATCATCAGATTTCATATAAGATGTATAATTACTTGGAAATATATTTTTAGAACATTTATTGAGGTAAATATCATTTATTATTTTAAAAATCTATTTAAATCTGAAAACCATTTAAAAAAAATTCTATGAAATAATATTAAATGTTTATAAATAAATCTTTAAAAAACATTAAGAAATTATTTTGTTTGAAACCATATAATGAGAGAATCAAAAGGTTTTAAAAACAATTTTATTTGAAAATATCTTATAAAAATATTTTCTCAAAAATTAATCTTTAAACATGAATTGAATTCTTCAAAGTATTGATGGTAGATAAATCTCTACATGTCATACGATGTAAAAAAATTCCTTTTTCTTGGTTAAAAGTTTTGAATAATTCGTTGTTCGGAAAATTACAAGAAGACTTCTTAGAATATACCTGGGAACCCATTTTAGAGAACATGTTTTTTGACTGAATATAGGGTAAAGTCTTACATTCTTAAAAAATCTAAACTATCTTATGTACCAATGAGTTGAATTATGTTACCAATACATGATTATATAATTAATATTTATAAGGTAATAAAATTAATTAATTTCTTGAGAGATATTTTACAATATTTCATCAATGGAAGTATAATCATAAAAAATATTAAAAACGTATTATATTTTCTCAATAAACTCTTATAACATGGTCAATTGGGATCATACTCTCCATATAAGAAAAATAAAATTAAATGAAAAATTAAATTTAATGATTGAAATTAAAATCAAGATATACCATGTAAAATAGATTTATATAAACCTCTAATTAGAATTTAGGTGTATAACAAAACATGAGTCACAAATAAGGTAAGTTGAGATAAAACTATTTTCTTGATTTGGCAAATTTTGAAACATAAACACCATTAATTAAGGATCATAGAATGGATGTGTGAATACATAGAAATTTATGTATATTATACATATAATAAAATAAGGGTACGTATATACACCATCAGAAACAAAAGATTGGCAAACATAGCATGTATCTCATGGAAATAAAATGTGGGATGAAATCCACATACCCTGTGTCCCGACTCTCATCATACTCATTAAAACAATGAATATAATAATTATAAATTTGTTATAAATTTTTTACAGAACCATATTTTATATGTAATAATATATATCATTTGATTATTCCCTTATATAACCTGTTTTTCAACAATCATATGTTAAGGAATCAATTTGGATAATATTCCCTTTGTTATTCGTATTTGACTTAATTGGAATTATTGTTGGTCCTTAAAGTAATATCATTATTCCATAATGTAAACCATGATATAAATATAAATTATATACATTATATTCACATTATAATAATCTATAAAATATATAATTATGAAACTAAATATAGAGTTCCTGGAGACAGTATGCCATATGTACGCATGGCCACTATTTCTGATTAATGGTCATTTTTTGAAAATAAAAGTAGAATACATATATGTATATATTTTCATTATTAAAGTAGTTTTATGATATCATATATATCATATATATTTAAAAAAATCATATTCAATAAAATCCATATAGTGTAGGAATTAATCATATCTCTTGGATGGGGTGGTATTCCAAACGTTCTCAAACGAAATTATAGTATTTACATACGATGGAATGTATAAAGGTATGTTCTAAATTAAAATCAAATAAGAATAAAAACATTAAAAAAATAATATATATCATATATAAATGCAGTTTCCATTATAATTAACATATGTAATGGTGGTAATGGAGAAATGAACAATCGTCATTTCGTGAGGCAGTAGTTCTCCTTATATAGAAACAATATGTACGTCTCCTATTAGATGGATTTTTTTGGTTCTTATGGTATAAAAATCAATATAACAACATCCTAGTATATTGAGGATACTAGTTTTTTATATAATAATTTGAATAAATATATTTTGTGGGTTGGAGAAGGAAAATAAAAGAAATAACTTGATAGAAGACATTACCTTTAAATAGGGTTCCTCCTTTTGATTTGTGCCAAAAGGATTCTAGGGAATTCATTCTTCCCAAATGAATTCTTATAGACGAAACGTATGATTTTTGGGAAGTATATTTGGAAGGATATATCCAAACATAATAGGTTTTATAGGTGCGAAGAAGTGGTAGAGTTGGTAGACCTTTATAGGGAAGGAAAAGACTCACTTGGAATTTTTGAAAACAAGCTAGGTGTACCATTGTTTTTAATTAAAAATTTTCATACAGACACAATAATAGTCAATAATGGATATTTCATGGTATAATATGGTTTTAAAATGGGGTTTTTAAAAAATTTCAATATTGTTTTGAGATTTAAATTTAATTTTCAGTCCTAAGTTAAGTATATTTTAACATATTTAATAGACTTAATCTTAATTACATTAACTAACATTTTAGGTTAAAACCTAAGTTGACCATATCAGACATTATAACATATTTTGATTCCCAATATTGATTTTATTTTTTTTAATTTAAAATCTCATTACATGATGAAAATAATTTAAAATTAATCCCACTAACGTGATGACATTAGGAGTTTTTAATGTAAAAATGTGAAAATAATTTCTATGTTTTTATATCCAATTTCAATATGAAATTGATTAAAATGGACTAAACTGGATTAATTGTAAAAAATAGTTCCTAATTGTATTTTGAAACCCATTTAAAAAATAATTTTACATTATAAATAAATTAGTTGAAAAAGTATGATTCAATTAAATTTCACTATTATTACCTATTCATTGCAAATTAAACCATAATGAAAAATACCAAAAAATATAATAATATAATTTAAATTTTTTTGTTCCAAATATAATTTTTAGTTTCACAAACTAAATATATTAATGTTCAAAAATTTGAATTTAAAATGGTTTCTCCAATAAAACCTGTTAAAACTACCCTTATAAAAATAATATAGGTTTTTATACAAAAAATGATCTCTATTATTATATTATATCTATCAATTCTATTGGAAGAATAGAAAAAATTGTTTACTAAATATATAACATATATATTACATTAATATCACTCTCTAATGGTAATTAACATTATTTATTAGTTTTAAAAAACATTTTCACTCTAAAAATAATAATATTTTCCATTTATATTCAATCAATTCCCATATTTATTTCTAATTAATTTGTAACCTATGAATTAATATTCTATTTCTTTAAACCATATATTTCAATAAATTACATAATAGTATTTAAAACATATAATTTAACATCTAGTTTAGATCTTATTATATTTAATAACAAAATTATAATGATATAATATTTTCAGTAAAAATTGTTCATGTGTGTTACTCATGCCATCATGTAACGTCATTATTGAGTGTATCACAAGAGGACCTCGATGATCCATGTAGAGTAAGATAAAATTTATTCTTCATTTAGAGCACAATTTAATTGGTGTTGTTCATAACACAATCCAAACATAGTTCTATATTATAAAAAACTATTTTTATTATTGTGTGAAATAAAAATTATCAAAATGATTTTATTAATTTAAAATAAATAATTCAATAAAAATCAGAGAATTACATCCTACCCCCCTTTGAACTAATTTCTCCCCTATAGATCATATCAGTTATTAAAGGTTTAATGTAAGAATGTTTCATTCACATAAACCCGAATCGTAAAAATAAATACTAAAAGTAATGTTTAAAAGGGAAATTTGGAACCGTAACATTTACCCAAAGTTAGTAATAATGAGATTTCCACATATGAGGAAATAAGTGTAAATTGAAAACATGGTCCTGCAAGAGAAATAATATCATCATGTTTTGAATTAGAGTTTTTGAGAAAAAGGTCTCGAGAATGTTAATAACTAGAAATACATATAATAGTGATTAACTAAGGGACCATCTTATTCATAAAAAATAGAGGTTATTAGACGACCGTTTTGGTTTAAATATCGATTTTACTACAGATAATGAGTTTTACATAGAATATATACCTATATGATATCCAAAAAACACCCCCTTTGTTATTCCTTGATCCACATAACCAATTTCTCTAAAAAGGAAGGTGGATTTTTTATTCCCAATGTAATAATAGATCATGGGATTTCTAACAGGATATCCCATCTGTCAAAAATACTCCTCAACACCTCATTTTTATAATAAGTTATCTAATATTCTAAAATCATCATGTTGTAAGATAATTCTTTATTATCACAAACTTCATCCAAAGTTTAACTTAATAATTTAAGAAATGGTTAACCATATAACCCATGTAAAGTATGAACATGTAAGATAATAGAATGAGAGTTATGAAATTATCCAAACATTGATCCCCCAAATATGACAAAGTATCTCATGGATATAAAATTCCAATCATGTGGGTACCCTCATGGTAAATTCTATTGGAACAAAGTGAAAACTTTAATTACCATAAATTGTTTTTGAAAACATGAATGTTTATTTATACAATTGATTACTAGATATATTCTATAAATCCAAGAAGATGTAAACTTCATCAATGACAGTATAAGAAACATGTCAACAATACCTTAATTAGATCTAAGGTAATTAGTACCTTCCAATTTACATATTCATATCCAAAGTATCTTTATCCAGAAAACCTAATCATAATATAAAGAACACATTAAGGGTTCTATTTACCATAATCCCACGTTTTCCATTAATATCACAATGAATTTATATCACATTCCTATTCCATTGGAACCATTCATCATTTTCTTGTAAATACGTATTAAATAACATAAATTGAATGGTCCTTATATATTTTAACATTCATAGAAATTACATCATAAATCTAAATACATAAAAAAATTATTATCTCACTTCATGTTTATGCCACTAACAAGGATAACTCATCCAATTGTACAATACGTCTTTCCTTTCACATTTTATCTGAAGTTTCTCCAATATCATCAATTTAACCATTACTCACAGCACGTTGTTGATTATCTGTAGGATCATTCCTTTTGAGACATTGAGTCACATAATGGAAATTTATTCCATACACAAAACACTTAACCTTTGATGAAGACACAGAGATTCTAATATTCTCCTCCATTTTGTTTACCTAACTCTTCATTTTCCCCTTATAGTCACTATATTTGTGTCTTTATTTTCCACAGTCATGACATATTCTTATTACTCTAATACATTCTCTTTAGTGATTATTTATACATTATATACACACAGTATAAAAAGTCTTCTTTATTACAGGGTCTCCATTACCCGAACCGTCAATTAAAACCCTCATTATCTTCTATAGTGTGTCTAAGAGTTAGTGTAGGTATACGTTGTTAAACATGTTCTGTGAAAAATGATTAGGAATGATCATAAAATCTCCAACTATATTTATCATCCAACTTTACTAATCATCATAAAATCTTCCATAACATTCTACGTCAATCCTATTTCTTATAGTTCAATCCATTGACTAAAAATAGTAGAATAGTGTGAGAATTACAGATCATATAAAAAACCACAATGTCCTGAAAATAATTACTTATAGGATTTCTAAATCATGACACCTTCCTTAATCTATGATTCCATAGGTATTTCATATCCAAAATATATTTAAATACATAATAATTGTTCATGAATAATTTTTGTATACCCAAAGCATATTCCCCAGGAGTGTCAACCCAGGTGTGTAGTAAGGCCCATTTTGGTGTACCAGATTACCTCGAGTCAAACCTATAACATCTAATGAGAGATATTACCCCTAGGTACAATTGTTATCAATAAACTTACACTTATTGTATTTAAACAGTGAATTATTTCTCGAAAATCACTCACTCTATCCTTTATAAAAAATCCATGACATTTTCCTAAACATTTGTTAGTCCTTATATTTATCCATTGATACATAAGAAGATATATCCTTAAACATATACCTTGGGATCTCACTAACATTTCATAATCATTGTTTCTAGAGATTGAATAAACATTTAATTTGATACCAACTATTTTAACATGGTCTTAACATACATTGATATTACATAATTTTAAATGAATACTCAAAACATTTAAAAAATACATGATCGAGGACCATAATAGTTTAGTGTATTTTGAAAAAAGGAGGAAAATATTGTCTCATGTTGAATGATCTCCAAAAAAACTCATCAAGAAATCTACCCTAATTATTTTTACCTAAAATATTTCTTCATAACATGGGGAAAGTAATAATAAGAAGGCGGTGAGCTCAGATACACAGTAAGGGTAAATAAAGGAAATTTATAAGAATAATGTGAAAAAAATTGTATAGAAATTGAGAATAAAATTTGAATATCATAACCTTCGTATTATAGATCATAATAATGATTTTTAGTTAAAAAGACATATAATATAATAGGATTAAGAGAATAAGTCATGAAATCATAACAAAGGGATAATAAAAGAAATTTATTGCATTGAAATATTTTTATAATGTTTTGAACATGTATTTGTATAAATAGATAATGTAATTATGTTAAGGACATGAAATCATACCCCATCTATAAAATTATGGACATGAAACGATGTATATGTAAAACATTGTGAATATTTAATTAGGTTCACACACAAATATATGTACATGAAAGGAAGTCTATGGGTAAATCTGTGAACATGTAATTAGGTTCATTTGTAACATTGTGAGCATGTATTCAGGTTCACGTATAAACTTATGGACATTCAACCAGGTACATGAATAACATTTTAATCACATAATAAAGTTTAATCATAACATAGTGAATATGTAATATTGTTCACACATAAACTTATTGACACGAATCCAGGTCTCTGCATACATTGTGAACATTCAATTAAGTTCATGAATAACATTTATAATCATGATTCATCCATCATTACCCAATTAATTGGAGTTAGATATAGGTCCCACCCGTAACATAATAAAATCATTTATACATGTTCCACTATATAAAAACTTCATCATATCATGACTCATAATAAGACAAATGTTTTATAAACATCAAATAATAACCCAAGAAATAAACTCGGTGTCATTACCATTTCATCACATCATAACCAATAAAAAAATATTATTTTTATAATCACATAATGAATTTATAACCCATGAAAATATGTAGTCTTCAACATCATATAACCCCTAGAATATAAATGGGTTTCATAATAATCATTTGATCAAAAAATAAACCAAACAATAAATTATATAAAAGGAACCATATGATAATTTCATAAAAGGAATTGATTAACATCAACGTATTTCATCTTAGATGGAAAATTACTTGGAATGAGATTTTGGAAACATTTCTTGAGGTTAATATCCTTTATTATTTGATAATTCTCTTTAAAAAACCTTTTGAAAATCATTTTCCTGAAAATAAAGATGAGGGTTTTTAAATAACGCTCTAAAAATATTTAGTAAACCTTTTTCTTTGGAAATATATAATGACATATTGAAATTGTTTTGAAAACCATTTTATTTGAAAATAAATTGATAAACTTTTTTCTTCAATAATAATCATTAAAAATGAAATTAAATCATTAAAGTATTAATAATAAATAAATACATACACGTCATATGAGGTAAAAAGTAAATTCCTTTTTCATGGTAGAAAGGATATAAAAATACAATATTTTGAAAGCTACAATAATATTAATTTTAAAATTTGGTGAAAGAAAAAAATTATAAATATTTATTTTAATGATCATAGGATATTATAATAATATAAATTGTAATTCTTTTTTAGCGAACATGGTTTTTTGATCGAAGAGAGGGTAAATTCTTTCTTTCATAAAAAATATTTCCTAGCAATCTTCTTTAGTAAAGAGTAGAAATTTTGTACCAACACATTAGTATAGAATGAATTACCTGAGTAAAAAAATTCTTGATATTTTTGAGGGATATGTGGTAATATTCCATCAAAGGATGAAAAAAGATAAACAATCTTGAAAAGAGATGGTATTGTCTTAATAAACTCTTATAACATGGTAATTTGGGATCATAATATCAATATATGATAATAAAATTACATGAAACCAAAAAAATAATTAGAGAAATAAAATTCAGGAAATAAGATTTAAAATGGAATTATATACACCTCCAAAAATAATTTAGGTGAATAAAAAATACATGAGTCTTAAAGTAGGAAAAGTGAGAAAAAATTATTATTCTAATTTGGTAAATTTTGAAACATGCACCCCATGAAACAAGGATCATATAATGGATATGTTAATACCAATAAATTTAAGTATGTGATACATATAATACGATCAAGGTTAGTACTAACACCACACCGAAGGAATGAGTGGTGAACATAGCCTCTATCTCACAGAAATAAAATGTGAGATGAAATTCCCTTACCATGTGTTGTGACTTTAATCATACAAAATCAAAACATCTTTATAATAAATAGAAATTTTATTATAATTATTTTACAGAAATATATTATTATATATCATACAATATATGGTTTGACTATCACCTTATATTTACATCTTATTAATCATCCAATGTTAAGGTTTCACAACAATTAATATTTTTCTTAAATTTTTGGTTGTTAATTTCTAATATTATTAATGATTACATAATATAAACCATGATATTTATATCATGTATACACAGTATATGTGTAACTTGTGGTTATCACCTAACCTTGTGCGTTTTGGGTTTGTTTTGTCTCATGCTTTCAAGGGTGGATCCCCTTGGGCATTCTCTTATTTGGTTCCCACTCAACGATAAAGTGATTGATTTGAAAATTTAAAAAAATGTTTGGATTTGGTGTACCAAAATAATATTTATAATATATAAGTATGAAATTAAATACATCGTTCATGGAGACGGTAGGTCATACATATGCATGAACGGTATTTCCATTTAATTATCTTATTAAGAGAATGAAAATTAAAGACATATATGAATAATTATAAATATCATTACAAATTTATATTTATGATATCATATATATCATATATATTCATTAAAACCATCCTTAATAAAATCCATGTAGTGTGTGAATTAATCATATCACTTTGAGGGGGTGGTAGTTCACTCTTCTTGAAATAAAATTATTGTATTTATATAAGATAGAAAGCATAATGATATGTTAAAAATAAAATTTAAATAGTCATAAAGTCATTATAAATATAATATATATCATATATAAACTTTGTTTCAATCATTCACATTATATGGATGTGTTGTTATTGGAATTTACATAAAATAATAATATTAAATTGAGGATACCATTGTTTTTACATAAGAATATAAAAAAGAGAGTTAGAGGTGTAATGAAGGATATTAATAGAAAGGTCTTCGGAGAAGATATTGCCTCTTAATCGGGTAACACCCATTGGTTTATGAAGAAACTCTTAAATGGATTTACTTCTTCCCACGTAAATGATTATATAAGTATGTTAAGATTTTTGAGATGTGTATTGGTAACATCTTGTCCAAACAAAATATGTTTTAGTGGTGTGAAGAAGATGGAGAGGTGGTGACCCTTTATAGGGAAAGAAAATCACTCACATGGTAATTTTGAAAATAATGTCAGTGTACCAACTTATTTATTTACCAAAAGTAATAACACACCAACCAAACTCTACAATGTATAGTTCATGGCATATTAATATCCATCTAATTGGTTTTGGATGTTTATATGTCGTTTTGGGTCTTAAATTAATGGTTTAGTTTTTAGGTATGCTTAATTTTATCTTAATCAATTTAAATAATTTTAACTAATTTCACAAATATTTTTGAAAAAAATCATATTTGAACATATTATAAATTAGAAATTATCATTATTAAAATATGGAATCCAATTTTCCATATTCCAAACACATAAGTTCAAAAAATTAAAATAAAATTAATCCCTCTGACAGGATGACAGTAGAGGTTTTTAAATTAATGATGATTAAATACATTATTTGTTTTTATATCGAATTTCAATGTCATTTTTATTTAGATAACCTACATTTGATTAATTTATAATAAAATTATCTAATTAAAAATTTAAAATAATATAAAAACTAATTTATCCTTATAAATAAATTATTTGAATATAATTTTTTTATTAAAATATACTATTTTTATCTATTTTTTAAAAATGAAACCATAGAGAAATATAGCATAAAATCTTCCTAACCTAATTTTTATTTTTTATTCCATATATAAATATTATTTTGAAATAATAAAGTGTAAAATTTCCAAAAATTGTGTTTAAAATGGGTTCTCCATTAAATG
Source organism: Viscum album (assembly GCA_963277665.1). Taxonomy (NCBI): domain Eukaryota; kingdom Viridiplantae; phylum Streptophyta; class Magnoliopsida; order Santalales; family Viscaceae; genus Viscum; species Viscum album. The sequence continues at coordinate 30,672,781 of OY728162.1, read as the reverse complement.
GTGATAAAACTACCATTATAAAAAATATACAGGTTTTTGTGCATCAAATTATGCTTGTTTTTATATTATTCCAATCAAATATATTGGATGATTATAAAAAATATTTTATTGAATAATATATATATATATATATATATATTATCACTTAGTAATACTAATTAATTTAATTTACTTTGCTTAAACAACTTTGTGACTCTTAAAATAATATTATTTTTTTATATACAGTCGACATTCAAATTTATTTCTTATTAATTGGCGACCGATGAATTAATATTATATTTTTGTAAACTATGTATTTTAATAAATTTTTTAATTATATTCATAACCTCTAATTTAATCACTACGTTATATCATAATATTTTAAATAATAACATTTTAATGATATAATATTTTTATATAATGATTGGTCATGCGTGTTACACAAGCCATTGAGGAAAATCAATATTGCATGGAACATAATCGAACCTCAATGTTCTGTGAAGATTAAGGTATTAGTTATGTTTTTTTTATAGCATGATAATCTTCGTCTTCCATAAAATGAAAGAAAAACATAGTGGTTCAATAAAAAATAAACTATTTTTAGTGTTGTGTCAAATGAAAAATATCAAAAGATCAAATTAATTATATATTAAAAATTTCCAAAATATTGGTTTGTTACAACACGACAATCATGAGGAATATTGAAAATAAATTTTACTTTTATTTCATTAAAGAGGCTGACCATGTTCATCTCTCTTTAGTAAATTTCTCATTTGTTCACCAACTTAGCCAAATTTACCTAAAATACTTCTTTATTTTATTTTATTTTATCTATGAAATAAATGGATTTTAGGTAGATAAATGATATTATAAAATTTATACTATCATAAAATGACTGAATGTGCTTATAAAAAACAAAATGCTCTTTTTGGTTTGTTTTATGGGTTCCATAATTATTTTAATTGATGTTTAATTTTAGATTGATAATTTAATTCTAAGATCTCATGCATAAATTACCATTATTTTGTTTAGTCTTGTGAAATCATAAATTCATTTAGAAATCTCAATTCCACCTAATATTATAATCAAGGTTGATGGTACACATTAATCAATAATTGGTCACCCTCTAAGACCCAACTCCATCACATGTAATTTCATTCACAAAATGTCCCAACATCATCAAATTAAGAACGTATGTTTATTAAGAGAGAAGATATTTAAACAAATAATAGAAATAATTTTGATTTAAGTGTTTTTTTGGAAACTTACCTCACCCATGAACATCACACTTTCTCAGCCAAAATATAATTAAAAATATTAATAATTTAGGTGAAAAATGAATGGAGACACAATATTCCTCTACTCATACAAGCCTCAAGTCAGACCGCCATTTTTATGGCTAAGAGGTCGTTTTGTAACGAAATATAAATCAAATGAAATATAAGAAAAAGATATTTAATAGAGAGATATAGGTTAAATAATAAATTAAAATAAAATATAATAAAGAAAAAGAAATGAGTGAAAATAAAAGAAGAATAGAGAGGTATAAGGAATAAAATAAAATAAAAAAGAGAATAAAGAATTTCATTAGATATGATGTTATATAGAATAAGAAAACAATATATGATGAATAATAGTAGGTGTGGAAAACAATTACACAAAATAAATCATGATTACTATTTTTTTATAAAACTAAAATATAAATTATATTAACAATAAAAACACAAAAAATAAAATAAAATAAATATAGAGAAGAAAATATGAAATATCATTTGCCTATACTTAGCCACTTCATCATCGTGGGTTATTGACATTCTATCATAGTAGTGGTAAAGGCCTTTAATTATATAGGATTATAGTAACCTCTTCCTCTCCTTGGATATCCACTATTCTCATTTTGAAATCATGTTTTATATTCATATCATATCATTAAATATGAATAATACAAAAATTATACAATAGACCATGTGAGATCTTTATCATCGTGGATTGTCCCTTGGTGTGGATAGCTTGATATATAGACCTTCATGTAATTGTGTTTGGGGATGTGAAAATTCAGTCATGATGTGGTGATTCTAAATATGGTATTGGATGCATCAGTAGTCAATTTTTCATCTACCATTCTTAGTAGATATATAATGACTCTAGATGGTCTCAAGGTGGCCAGACAAGGGGAACAAGGTTATCCATTAAGGCTAATTTGATTTAGAAGTGGATGAAGGCCTGATCCCAATCATTTGGATGGTTGGCCTTTTACTTTTCAGGATATGAAGTGGGGGCTAATGATGTTAGGTGGAAAAGATGGTGGCTCAAGGAAGAGTACTAGTGTCCAAAGGAGGCATTAATGATTCATAAAAGGATGAAAAATAATCATTTTATTCCTTTCGCACACTGGAATGGAGGATGGAATCTTTCAGTTCATTTAAGAAAATTCATACCATAATTAGATCATTACGCCACAACTAATATGGGCTTTGGTATCACCTCACACACTTGATTATCAGCCACACACCCCCAAAACATGTTATCCATTGGGTATATCATGCTCCCCTATAGGCCTGACCCCCCATGGGAAATGTGCATGAGATTAATTATTCCCTCATCTACCCCTTAGTTGTATCTCCCTCAGGGTTTTCTAGGTTATCCAACCCACATAGGCTGTCAAGGTGGAATTATTTCCCTAGAGAATGAGGTTTAATAGGGGTATCCCTAATTATTTACCAAAAAAATTAAAGCGTATTTAATTTCTCAATAATATATTCAAATAAATTTAAAACATTTATTTAATAAAAAATCATTTCATTTGGTTTTATTTTAATTCCACAGTTATAATTTCCAAAAAATTAATAAAAAAATCACATTCATGGGTATTAAGATCAAAATTCCATATAAATCCATTGAAAATTGTTTAAAAACATGCATGAAAAATCACTCCTTCGTGTAATAAGTAGAGGCATTCATTTTATTCATTTCTTCAATTGGTATGTGGTGTCCAAGGTGGTGTTCTAATGAAATGGTTCATGGTAGAATAGGATGATTTTCTTTTTTCAGATGATGAAAAAATTTATAGGGAAGGATCACCTTGTAATGAGAACCCAAAATTTGAAGAAACTCTAGAATTTAAATCAAATTAACCAAGAGTCTCAAGAAGGGATTTCCAAGAAAGTATAAAACAAATGAAAAATCTATTTTTCGTTTAATAAATTAATTTAATTTTAAAAGTTGACATTAATGGGATTAATCCTTATTGAAGAAAAATGAAATTTATTTTTAGGGATAAGCGGAACAACCATCATAAACCTAAGTTGAATAAGTGTCATTGTGGGATCCTTTGAAAGACTCATATCAATAAAATGATAATAGTTTAAGCCTAGCTAATTGGGTCTGCCTAAAAACAATACTCAACATCAAAGGAACTAATAGAGTGAATCAAATATGAAAAAATATCAACGTGGAAGCTAGGATCGATGCCTAAATAAGACAAAAGTATAAAAAGATTCATGATTTATTAGTTTTTCATGTACCAAGAATGAGTAATTTATTTTTATCCATTTATTTAATTTGAATGTTGTGGTTCAAGTGGTATTTTAAAGAAAAGTATCATAGGATATGAAGTGTGTGATAGTTTTTCAGATGATGAAAATGTGGATAGGGTATAATTACCTAGTCTTGAAAAATCAGCATTTGAAGAAACACATGAATTTAAATTCAATAAAACATATGCCTCTAGATAAGTTTCTCAATCTACTATTAAACCCAATGAACATTATAATTTGGTTTTAACAACTAAAAATAATCTAAACATTTCACCTTGAAGTGATGAATGCATAAAGAACAGTAATGGAAATTCTTATATTGGAAAAAATGAACAATAAACAGAAACATAAGTTATAAAAGTGTCATATTGGGATCAATATAAATACTTACATCAATCAAATAATTTAAGAGGAAGCCTAACTACTTAGGTATACATGAAAAAAGAACTCAACCTAAGTGAAACCAAAATATAGAATCAACTCTGAAAAAATAATAGTGTCGAAAGTTCATTTGATGTTTAAACAAGAATAATACATATATGGATGTTTTTAATCATTCTCATGATTCAAATTTATAGAGTTAAGGGCCTTTATGTTTGTTTTTTAACATATTTCTATTAGTCACAGGCCTTGTATGAGTGTTCTAATAATATTATGGGATTTCACAAAGGAATGAACTAATAATTTCAACTGAAACAAATATCAAAATGATGGAATAATAAAATAAAATATTAGTTTCAATAAATAAAATGGATTCTATGAGAAAAAATCTTAAAATAATGTATGATTTACTTATTAGTACTGAGGATAAAATAAAAGTTGATGTAATCCTCAATGGGGTTAGTAGGAAAAGAAACTACATTGATTGAGAATTTAAAAATCTAGGGCACTATAAAATAACAAATAGGAAAATTGAGGAAGCATTAATAATATCATGATACGATTTATCCAGATTTTGGTAAAAGAAATCATTGACCACCCATTTGTTAATGGTGGCACCAAACCATATGACCTTGGGAGAAGGGTTATGGAAATGATTCTTATTGTTGGGTTTATTTATCTAATGTTAGTGACTATAAAAAATTGGTCTATCCTATGATGTAAAAGAATTTTTATGATCATAATTCTATAATTGGAATGATTAGCAAAACTGAACAACAATGGACTCATTCATTTCAGAAGAATGGGAAATTATTTATGATGCTGAACGGGTGATGTATTCTTAAATAAGAATAATTATTTGTAAATGGTATAGAAATATGCCTAATGAAATTAGATGGTTGATATATCAGTGAAACATTAAAAATGGTGAAACAATTCATGATAGAATTAAAGAGAGTAAGAATAATCTCATACCTTAGGTTTTGAGAATGTTGATTCATTCGAGAAGATTAAGGGGAGAAGAAATAGAGATAAAATTCTATGAGAGATTGAACAACATTATATAGTGGTGTTTATTATGGTTTTTTTTATAAAACTGCGAAGGGTTTCATTGGAATATTTTTTATGCACCAATTGTTTTAAATAAAATAGGAAAATATTTTTATGAATATTTATTAAAATAAATAATATGTTTTAAAAAACAAAAAAAATTACATAACATTATTAATGAAAATATAATCATAGGTAAATAAGTGTAAAAAATTAGTGAAATTAAATAATTATAAATAAATATACATCAAAAAATAATAAAAAATGTTATGTTTTTTTAATTATATAAATTATAACAAAAACTGAATATATTTGAAAATAAATATTAATACATATGAAAACATTAAATGAAAACCAATAAGTAGGTATATAATTTTTTTTGACAATTATTGAATTACAGGGAAGTAATAAATAATTAAAACTATTAGTAAATATACAATTTTATCAAACTATTATTAAAAGGTAAACAATTTATTAATTAAAAAATAAATAAATTTAAAACACTTTAAACATTATTATTTTTTTTGATTATATATATTGTTAAAAAAATTAAGAACAAATAAATGTGATAATGAAAATTTATTCATATTTATTCCAAAAATAACACATACCATATTAAAACATTAAATAGTAATTAATAATAATGTATAAATAAATACTAAAATGGAAAATATTACAAAAAATAAAAAATTTAAAAATTTAAAATAAATAACATACATATAATATTAAAAAATAATTTATACTATTGATAAATATATATTATAAAAATTTAATATATAAGAAATAATATATTTAATAGTAATAAATAATTTATTTGAAATAAATATATAAAAAATGAATACAATTTACCGATTAAAAACATAATAAATTAAATATATTATTTATATTACTGATAGAAATTATAAAATAAATTTAAAAAGATTAATAAATTACACAAATGTTTTCTATGTGTGTGTCTATTCCTATATAAAATTGAATTAATTATATATGTATGTGTGTGAAATTAATGTGTAAAAATATAATACAGGTTTGGTATATGTTGAATTGAATAAACAATTAGGTACATTGTGTAATATATAATGTCTATTACTCAATACTAATATGTTAATTTTGTTAAGTAATATTAATTTTTAATCATAGACTAATATTCACTAGATATATGACTTATTATATGTAAATACATATTTTTTATATAAATCATATTTAAATTTTTTTAATATATTTATATATATAAATATATCAACCTGAATTTTTTTTCTATATTATATTTATTTAATATATTAATGAATAATAATGTATAAAAATTAAAAAAATTAAAAAAAATTGAAATAGTAAAAAAATAATTATTAGACATGAATACATTATAAAAAAGTAAAATTAACATAACATTATTAATAGATGAATAATATTAAATGAGTTAATATAAAAAATTTGTGAAATTTTATTAAATAATTAATAGATAGAAAAATTATTACACTAATGAATATTTGTTTTTTTATAAAATAGGTGACATGAATTGGTAGACCAATTAATGTCCTAAGGGAATTTGTTTAAAGAAAGGGATATAGTCAAATATGAGGTGTATATAGATTAGAAAAACTGGGGGTAGAAGGGAATACAATCTGAAGATGCCAAGAAAAACATACCAAATCTCAGATTGCATGAGACACGTTCGAGAATCCCTATTATTGATCTGTCAAAGACATCCTCTATGAATAGTAGTGGGAGAACAATCCAAAGGCACAAAAAACAGTCTGATGTCGAATATCAGTGGTCACCAGCATTGCATTATCTTTCCCCAAGTCTAAAAAAACTCAAAAAACTGTAAGCTTCAGTGGGGAAGAAGATGGATGGAAAAAAATGATAAAAATGGAACCTTAATAGTTCAGACTATCAAGACCAGGGAGCCTCCAAGCCAAACCAAACGAACAAATACTTTTAGAAAACTAGATAATAACATCAAGATTATTCGGAGCAGAAAACATTAGTGTATGATCAATGTTTATGTGAGAAGATTCAAAAGACATGTTTCATAGGTACATAAACAAGTAGACAAGAACCCAAAGAGAGATTCCAAATACCACTCTAGGAAAAAAACAAACTAACAATAAAATCCAAATCCTGAAATTCAAGCATCCTTTGCACTAGTAGAACCATGATCATCAGTGTAATCCATAGACCAATAATGAAAAAAGACCTTCAAGTACAATCAACTCCCATCCAAATAGAAATAGCACAATTCACCAGCCTCATGCATCAATCCGAGGAAATCATAAGATGATTCATTAACAAGGAATGTCCTCGAAAATAAAATCAGGATGTTTCATAAATTCCTATAAAATATTCATATACATTCGCTTTCTGATTTGTAGGTAGGTATCAGTAGAGATTTCTCCATTTCTATATCTCTTAAAATCTATTTCATCTTACTACTCCATCCAATATTCTGATTCACCACTCACATACTCATTATACTAATATGCATCCCTTACCACAAGTTTATTGTCTTCAATGTTTGTTGTATCATTTATGTTTCATTCATCAGGGGATTTTAGGTGTTGTTCTATAACCATCTGTTGTGGTGGTATCACTGTTTGTTCTTTCTGAGAGGCCTCTAGGGCTCTAGTGACATTTTTTCTCTCGAGGGTAGAGTAATCCTTAAGTCTCCGAGTCTTTTTGGTTCTTGGAGTAATGTAGCCATCCAAATCAATCATTTATTTTTTACATTTCTTTAATCTAAATTTGAAATAGGCTTCCTCAGTCATATAGGCATTTTCATAATCATCATGTGTTGATCCACAAGAATCTGAGTGGGTATTATTATCCTCATCATTCATGTATTGTGATCCATATTTTACGGAACGTTTCATAGGCATGTTGAGGGATACCTTATCCTCATCAAGAGGCAGAACATTTTGGGGAGTAGCCACAACTCTAGAAGATTCATTAGTAGGGGGAAGAGGGTAAACATCCTTATTACCAGAGAGTTTAGCATGAGCATTGGTCAAATACCTGTGATCTCCTTTTTCATCCTAGATTGAGTTGGGTCTTGTAAGCTTATGTGAAAAATATGATTTCCTTATACAGAGCAATTAAGAATGTCTAATTATTAGGCAATCGGTGAAATAGTCTTGGATATTTTCAATGAAAACCACTTAGAGGAATCCATTATAAACATTTTTTTTATCCAAATTTGGGATGGAAGGGACTAGAAAATATCAATTTCTTCATATATTCGAGCAATAGAGGGTCGAGAAAGGATTTTATTAGCGTTACTAGGGAATCCTAACCAAATAGGGCCAATTAGATTCTCAAAATTGGTGTGGAAATTAGGGGACCATTTTAAACCGATCATGGAACAACCACCCAAGGACCATGAGCCTCTCATCCACAACCAATAATAGTCATTTTTTCAAGAAAAGAAAAATCACATGGGACGAATTCAAAATACCAACATGAATGTTCGAAAACCGAGATCAGCCAATGTTTTTCTAAGGTAAAATAAAGAAGACATGTTTTTGATAAATGTTTCAACAATAATGAACCGTAAATCAGAATCCAAGAGCATATCCTCTTCCATTGACAACGATATCAGAGAAAGGCACATATGTCAAAATTTATTCGGTTCAATGTGAGTTGAGGGATTTGAGTCTCTGCGAACATTCAGCGATTTCTCTCACCCCACAATGACGTCTGTAAAGGATTTATATTCTCGGTTAGGGTTTTTACATGGTGCCCCTAAGGGTGTTCCCTTCCATGGTTCTGTCCTTAGATGTTTTTAATGATGAATATAAGTTTATAATTATATAAAATTTTAAAAATAAAAAATGTATTATGTAATTGAATAATTATATTAATTTTTAAAATTATAATTCTATAATTACATTAAATTTTAATCAATAAATATGTATAAATAAATATAAAAAATGAATAAAATTTTAAAAATTAAAAATTTATAAAGTTGAAATTGATGAAATTTCAAAAGTATTAAAATTTTAATAATGAAAAAATAATAATTATTTAAATAAATTATACATATTTTTATATATTAAATATTCTATTGAGTCGTATGATGGTTGTGGAAATATTTTATATAAATATATATGATTGGTGAAATATCCTTTTATACAATAATAATGTATTAAAAGACTATTTTTTTTATAACAATTTCTCATAAAAAATAGTATATTTTCGTAAACACATCTCAGATAAAATAATTCAACCACTAAATGAGTCTAAAAGGAAGAAATAATTCCATTTTCACCTAATACCCATGAATTTTTAGCATGGTAATAAGTCCATTTCAGGCGTTACAAGACACATTATAATCATATTCATCTACTATCCTAGAATATATAATCCAATCAAAGAATAATAAATGACTTTATTTAGAAAGAGAATTATATGCTTCTTCCTTCATTATATATTGTGAACATTACATTTAAAATAAATCTAGTATGGGATACCTGTAAATATAGGTAAGATCTAACCTTTCATTTACAGTACCTTTAGATATTCTAGGTGATTAAAAAATAATATTAAATTATTTTTTCAAATTTTTTATTTTCAATATGCATTACATATAATTTAGAGAGAATAAATAAATCATCGAAATAAGGAATCACTAAAATAATAAATATCTCAATCTAGTTGTGACCTCTCCTGAAGACACATATTTTTTTTGGGTTAATAGTTTATTCAAAATAAATAGGATTAATGAGGATGCATTAGGTTATACCTGGAAAATCGATATCCTTACTGGAGGTTTATCTCATTTAATTATGAAAATTTATAAAATTATTTCTACTCCATCAAAATATGTGATCTGTTTGATGAAACCTCTAATGAAAGTAAAAAAATATATATTATTACATTAACAAGCATAAAATCATGGATGTCATACATGGTGTATGGATAAGATTTTGTACTGAGGTACATCATCAAAAAAACATAACATACACTAAAAATTAAATATTTTTTTAGATAAATGTTTATTTAGGTATTAAAATATGATTTTGAACTACATCATTTGTAGGTACACTATCATTCCATAATAAAATTAACTCATCATTCAGTGGATTCATATTAACATGAATTATATTCATTAACTAGCCTAAAATTATTAATATATATATATCCATCATTAATCAAAATTATAAGAGGCAAGATTTATAGAGTAATGAAAACTGGAAAACATAATTATAAAATTTAATAATAACTAAATAGATATAAATCATCAGTATAAGGAGCCAACCATATTTTATAACGTTCCAAAGGTAAATAAGGATACACCTAATCAAACTATTTCAAAAAATCACTTTCACAATGATGATTTAAGATTTTACAATCAAAAACATTAAACTTATGGCGCGACATCAATGAATCTATGTTATGAGATATATTTAGACATTGTAGTGTGGATGTAATCATAAAATACATCAATTTTTTTATCAAAAATAAATATGTACATTCCTTATCATATGACCTTATATATTGAATTTCCACATTCTGGAAAATTAACTAAAAAAACATATTCACCATAATAGAAGATGAAATCATTTAAACATAGATAGATCTTTTAAAAACTAAGATCAAAATAATTAACCAACTACTTTATAGTCAAAGTTATTTTTTTTGAAATGTACTCCCTTTAGGAATAAATTATTTGACTTTTGAAATTTTTGATCAAAAAATCTATTTGACAATCCAAAATTAGGTTTAAAATCCATAAAATTTTTAATAGTTTCAAATTTTATATTCTTATATCTAATATATAACACATCCTCAATAGATTTAATCAAATCAAAAAATGTTTAAGGTTCCAATTTTGGATTCAAATTCATAGTCAATTTTTATGTATCATGGAATGATTTTCCAACAACATCATGTACTAAATTTCGAAGACCTGATGGTTATGAAAAAAATATTTACTTCCAAATTTCTTTCACCATTTTTTAAAAAATATAAATAATCGCTTTGAAAACCAAAACAAAAAAATAACCTCAACATTATGACATCTTTCACATTTTGTTTGATCACATATCTTATACAATAACTTATTTATTTCTTTTATAAGAAAATTTAATTTTTATAACGAAAATTGTTAAAAATTGATCAAAAATATTTTAGTATAAATTTTTATTCAAAAGAAATAAATGTTTGATAGCATACACCACATGAAGCACCGAGCATTGATGAATCGTGAAATGATAATTAAATAAGGTTTTTATAACCCATACATTCGGTTGGTATAAATGAATATGAATAACCACATTATGAAATAATTATAAAAAAACATTTAATTAATATAAATAAATAACTCAATAAATATTGTTAACATTTTATAATCTTTTGATCTTTATAAATAATAAGATTTAATTAAGTTTCTAGATAAAAAAAATATTTATTCGGAAAATAGGTATTATATGTTTTTACATGATTTTTTTGAATTAATTTCTATTAATATTATATAATTTATTAAAAAAGGACTTAATTATTGAATTTATCACATTAAAATTATCATCTGGGGAAATATTTTAATTATTTCTGAAAAGATTCCTTTTTTATAACTAGTGAAAATCATGATTTTTTATTACAACTAGCATTACATTTTGTTGAATCATGTAATTTAAAAATCGAATGATATTTATTATTTTGTATTAACATAATTTAAGATATATTTTATTAATAATGACTAATTAATTATAAAGGAATGGACATTATTTTTTATTTTTGAATAAGTACATTTTTATGCTTAAGAATACGTTTTTATAAAAAAAATATTCTAATTTGTTTTATACAATTATTTGAAAATAAATTACATCAAATTTTATATATTTAAAATGGAAATATTTATTTTAAATCAATAGTTCGTTTGATAAAATTTTGTAAATAGGATAATTTCATTTTAGGTAATATTGGAATATAACCAGGGTAAAAGTTAATCACCATAATAATGGGTAACATGAGTTTGTTAAGCCTAGAACATTGAGAATATATTTTAAAATCAAGATAAAAAAATGAAATTGTCATATTAGATGATATTTATTTATCTATAACCAAACTAAAATTGAAATTATGTAATTATTATGCCATTTTCATTAGATTATGTGCATTATATAATTTTATTGTATGAAAATTTACAAAATGTTACTCTATTTATTTTCATATGAAAAATTTGTTTTAATATGAATAAAAATTATTATATGAATGATCATAAATGGATATTTTGAAAATGAGTAATTTATTTTTATTATATTTATTTATTTTTATTTTTTTGTAATAGTATAATTTCATTGAATGGTTACAATACACCAACTCATCACCTGTACAAGTAGTATAAAAATAAAATAAATAAATTTTAAAACATGAAAAGTAATATATTTTGGATGAATTATGGTCACCCATGAATTAAGTGGATAATTTAAATGTATAATTGATAGTTAAAGTAAATAAATTTTAATTTCATTATAATTATTTAATCCTTTCAATTTAATATATGTAAATATTCTAAATTTTGCCTTAAATGGTATTTAATGTCTCAAAAGTATCAATAAATAAATTGAATTTTATCAAAATACTAAGTGAAGTCATGTGACAAGGATATTATTAATAATTTCATTAATGGTTCATGCATGTTCCACTTGAAACATTTATAATTTCATTCTGGGCTATTAATGAGTGAAAATTTGGTTACAATGGGAATGGTTAAAGAAGATTAAAAAGGGTGAAAACCAAATGATATAGTCAAAAATAAAACTTAAACATGACAATTTTTTTGACAATATTAAGATTTTATGCTCTTTATGTACGAATATATGGATATTTTGAACAATTTTACATTAGTTAAACACATATAACATACAAATATTTCATATATTTAAGAGATTCCTACCCACCTCACATATAAATTTGCACCTCCTAGCTACTCTTATTCAAAAATATTGATCATATTATATGAAAAAAACATAATCATATACTATAATATGTTCCTTCACCTCATCTTATAGATTATTAAATTTCCCTATGACCATCAAAATTTTTCTTCTATTATATTCCAAATGGGCATTCCAAATCATAGGTATAACAATTAGTAGAGTTCTTTCGTTTTATTAATTATTTTACGTACTTCAACATTATATAACCACGATGATATGATAGAATAATTTTCATGAATATAATTTAATGTAATTATGTTAATTTTACAACCATTATTAATATTATTTTCTATCTTATTGAAAATAAATGAATCTCTTATATGTATGTATGACATACCCTTTCCTCATAGTGGTGTAATTAATTTTTAATAAGCACTATTCATGGGTAGCTATAAAGATATAATTACTGAATATATATGATATGTATGAAATTATTATGATTATATAAATATAATATATCATATACTTTCTCACCCTTCAATCAATTATAATATTATGACATTGTTTATGTGTGCGTGTGGACCACTATCTCCATAAAGTGATGTGATTTGATCACTTATTACTATCAGTAAGGGTTTATTTTAAATTTGAAATATTGTATAATTATTATATTAATTAAATTTGTAAAATTTGTATCATTTTTAAAAAAATTCATTAATTCTATCACCATTGAAAATATACTGATGTACTTTAGGAGAATTTGATTGAATAAACTTCAGTGGTCGATGAAATTAGGGACTATTCATTGAATTAAATTAAAATGATTATAAAAGGACATTAATTAATATAATATATTGGAAATAATTCATTAATAATGTATTAAATAAATTTAAATTCATTACATATGATTATTATACATAAATTACAATGTGAAGACCCAAGGTAATAGATTTAATTTAAAGTCTATTCAATCATAAGAAATTTTTATCTTCATATTTTCAATTGAAAAATTATTTTGTCATAATAACTTAAACCCCATATTTTTTTATCATCATTCTATGTTTTTTTTTCACATGTTTATTTTGTATTTCATCTCTTTTGGACTAATAATCCAAAATTATGTTAAGTATAAAGGATACCAACAATAGTTCATCTTTTTTGTAAGGAATAATTACCTTAAATATTGATGTCCATAAATTTATTTTGTTAACGATATATCATATACAAGAAATTTTTTTAGAAGTATATTTTTTCTATTTATGGTCATATTAAAAAAATTAAAATGAATCTCATCGGAATTTTATAAGCTAGTAGTTATGAAAACTTTTTACTGAAAAGATAAAAGTGTACACTGTTAATGTGTTTGGAATTAATGGATTTTCCTACCAACTTATAGAATAATTAATTTAAATCTTACACTGTACTTTTCCATTGTTATTTTAAACAATAATATTTTTGTTGTTATTTTGGGGAATTTTTTAAAATTCTATCAATGGGAAATGTTATGATTTTATTAACTAAATGAAAATATTTTAGAAGATGATTTATAATTTTTCTTTGTAAATAATATTTTTAAAATATTTATAGGAATTATTAAAAAGTATTCACTTTCATTTCCACTCTATTTTTCAGAAAATTTTCTTTTATTACAATAAACCTTTACATCTGATAAATAGATGGCCTTATTTTTACCTCTATTGATTTATAGTTTTTTGGCCATTAATTATATCATTATCACATTCCCTACCACAGACCATAACTTGTTTTAACATTATTTTCCCTTCCATGTGCATATTTTATGTGTCATGGATTAATGCTAAATAATACAGAAAAAATTGATGTATTCATAACCATATTCCTTTTATACACATGGAATAGTTTAAAGAATATTATTATAAATGATATTTCCTTTAAATAAGAAATATTCCATATTTATTGTTCAATCTAGAAAAATGATGAATTTTAATGAAATTTGAGATAAATTATATTGATCATTCAATATATGGGGAATACATAGGATATGAAATTGATGATTGGGGCTAATGTATACATTTCTCATCAATAAATCAATAGGTCAAATTAGATAATACATATGGACTTATTACTTCGGTAGTTGGTGTATACAAACCTATAAAATGAAAATTTTGAGGCCTTGATTATAAGATTCGTGATGTCATGGTTCAGGTCTAGATGGTATGATCATGAATATCGAAAATTACAAATCCACATTATCTATAATTTAGTTTACATTATCCATGTGAATAAAATATTGATATTAACTATGAATTTACTTTGAAATAAAGTCATTGATTGAATGGAATGTGATTTGATTTGATTATCCACACCATAATAATAATTATGACTTTTTTTTCTCATAGTGGCTTCCACTATATGAAATCCTTTCTAAGCATCTGTGATCACTGATTATGTGTTTTTCATCCACCCTGGTATGAAGAATTAATCTTTGAACGATATCCACTATTGAAATATTCTTTTCTCAATATTAATTTATTTATTTCCATTGATATATGAAAACCATGTACGTATCTAGTCTCCCAGTTCATCTATATTCACCTATCCTTTATGTTATGATCCATTGGATCTTGTACCAATATAAAAAATTAGATACTGGCTCTAGGTTAAAATATTCCAATCTTCTACAAAAATGTTTTTATACCCTCAATATTTATTGGATTTACATGAGAACCATTTGAATTTCTCGAATAGTTTATGTAAAAAATGTCATAATAAAAAACTAATATTTGTTTATCTGGTCAATAATTTTATTAAATGTTTTAGAGTATTTATTATTATATAAATTATAAAAAAACATTTATTACAATTTATTACAATTTTTTATAATTTATATTAATTAATATTAATTTTTATGAATTTTTAACAATATATATCAATTTTTAATAACTTCTTTAAATATATACTAATTAATTACAATTTATTTCGTTGTATGATGTTTAATTATAAATTATATAAATTAAAAATCCTTTATACAAATACAAAATAATTTTCTTAATGTTTACTAATATTAAGATAATTTATATTAACTTATACAAATTTGTATGATTTTCTTAATTATAGAAATTTACATATTTCAAAATAAATAATCATAACATATATTTATTATAAAATGATTGAAAATAATTTATATAAATTTAAAAAAATGTGTAATATTTTTATTATAGAAAAAATTAAAATACATTTTATTAATTGAAAAGTGTTTTTTATTAATTTACAATACATACCACAAAATTTATATTAATTTATAAAAATTAATATAAAATTAGATAATTTTATATTATTTTTTAATAATAAATTTTAATTTATTATAAATTAAATTAATATAAATTACTGTTTTTAACAAATACTAAATTATCAAAATTTAAGTTAATTTTAACTAATTTATTTCAATTTATTATAAAATATAGAAATTTATAGTATGTTATACTAATTTATTTCAATTTCTTACAAATTATATCAATTACTTGTAAACCATATCAACTTATAATTTTTTTAATTATTAATAATATATACTTATTGGAAATTGATTTATAATAATCTAAATTAGTTTTTATCAAATATTACTCGTATAATTTACTTTTTATAAATTTATAATAATTTATAATAATCTTTATTTATTTATAATAACTTTTTTATTATTTTATAGTAACTATTAGAGAGTTTATTCTACTTGATCATAGTTTTTATTCTATTATAATAATTTATATTAATTTTAACTCTTTTTTAGGAATTTATAAAACTTTATATTAATTCATAATAAATTTTTGAATTATACAAAATTTTAATAACTTTTTATTACTATTTTTTAGTATTTTATACTAATTTATACTAATTTATAATATTTTATAAGATTTCATATCAATTTATAATAATTTTTATAATTTTTTATATTATTTCAACTAATATGTAATGACCTTGGTCGCAGTATCCATGTGATACTACCTCACTATATTACATTGGAAAAAGATACAAGAAATCACATCCCAAAGGATATGATAGCTTAGTATTTTTTTGATAATATAGATACATACATGAAATCCTCAATACATTTAAAAAAATTAAATATAGAAAGTGTTTCTTTGAGAATATCTTTATTCCCCAATGGCATATCCCTACATATCAATCATAATATACTTCATGAATCATGGTGAAAATTGAAACATCTGAAAGGGGTGAGCTCAAATGCTTAGTAATGGTAAGCTTACATGGTAGCTATGAGTAAATATGGAATAATAAATAAGTTAAGGAAAATATTGAACCACATTCCATTTAAATAATCACATGATTTTCGAAACATAACTAGGAATATTCTACTAGTTGAATAATCACAAAAATACAAATAAATAATATCATAATGATAGAATTCTTATTGTTGGACATCTAAAACATACCGTTGAAGCCTCTGCCAATATATCAGAAATAAATGGTTAAGTTCTTCAAAAAACCATATCTAAAAATATTTAACCATGCAATGGATGTTAGAAATTAAATAATTTTCATGGAAGTGGGAAAGGGCTTTCTGTCATATTTATTTAAAATAGAACATTCCTTCAGCAATTTGTCAAAACAATCTATATAAAAACATCCAAAAATTCCATTTGAGAACCACTGAATGAAATTAAAAATAGTCATTAAATTTCCTTTATAATATTTTTTTTCTCTAAATAGATAAATATGTAAAATAATATCATGAATACTAACAAGGTGAAAAATATTTGATAATTAAATATTTAATCATTCACGTTGTCCAATAAAACATTGAAAATTTAAATCATAATCCCCTTGAAAGAATAAAATTAGACAAAAAATTAAACAAAATGATAATAAATAAAATAATGAAATGAATAGTAAAATATTCGGTATATACATTACATAAAAAATGATGTTGTATAACATCAAACTATGCCTCAATGAATGAACATTGAGACCAATTCCCATACCTTATGTCTTAACTCTAGTCATCCTCTCTCAAACATCTTGTATAAAAAATATATGTTTAATATAATAATATCAAAGAACTATATAAATTTATACATTACAATATAATATTTACTTATGAATTCATATTACCCATTTATTACCAATTTCATGTTTATATTGTGTTTGGGTTAATAACTCGTCTGTATTTCAGAAGTATTTTTATTTCTTATATTTTTTATCCTATAAATCATATCAGGATTTCATACACTCTAGAATTATAACCCTGACATAAATTACATATTTATTTAGTATATATTTATTTAAAATAATATATGAAAGATAGAAATAGTAAATGAAGTATGAATTTTATGGAGACATTATGCCATACATATGCATTAACAATGCTTCCATTTTGTTGTAATGATGAAAAATTTTAATTACAGAATAAAATTAAAAAAGAAATATTATGTCATATATATCG
The DNA here is from genome assembly GCA_963277665.1 of Viscum album. NCBI lineage: Eukaryota > Viridiplantae > Streptophyta > Magnoliopsida > Santalales > Viscaceae > Viscum > Viscum album. The sequence continues at coordinate 30,654,521 of OY728162.1, read as the reverse complement.
TAGAAATTCACTGAACACGTCATTAATAAATTTTATTTATGAATGAATGACTCACATCATTTTGAGGAGGTGGTCGTACACACATCAAAAATGAAAATATCATATTTACAAAATGTAGAAATCATGAAGGTGTGTGTTAGACAATAATTCCAGATACATAAATACACCATAAATATCATATATATCCTATAAAAATTTATTTCCTTCAAAATTCAGAACCAAGGTTGGTGGAAATGGAAGAACGAACAACATCATTTCATGATATAGAAGTCTTCTGTACCCACGAAAAATGATTATGTATCCCCTTTGATGGATGTTTATTTGAGTATAGATCAAAACATAAATATAAAAAAATCTCAATATATTTTGGATACATATGTTATTATATAAACCTGATTGAATAATAATTTAATGGGTTTAAGGAAGAAATAAATAAAAAAATTTCATTATTGAATGATTCCTCTTCTTTGGTTATCTCCTTCTAATTTGCACAAAAGACTTCTTTGGTTGGATTTATTCTGAATGAAACATTTCTAGATTAAAGTTATAGATGTTTAGAGAAGCAATGTAATTTTCTTGGTTGATATATAAATCCCAATTTTGTTTATATAAGTGAGGGATTCAGTTCAAATTTATAATTGATGTGAGAGGCACTTTTGGGATCTCTCATAATATGATATTAATATAAGTTACTATTCAATTCCAAATGGATCCAAACTGATTTTTTTATAATATAATATTAATATGGGTTGAAAAAATATTAGATAATAATTCTTAGACACTTATAGGTCACATTATTACCTTTATCATTTGGCTTTAACCCTTAGTTAAACCCTTTAACGCATACCATGATAATTTGGGTTTTTTACTTTTTATGGGTTAATATTTTTACTAAAAATGTCCAAATAACCAAAAATGTTTCATTGATGAAATTCTCAATATTATCACTAACATTTTTCCAAATTTAATATTTTTTAAAATTTTATATCATTTAATAAAATATTATTTATTTTATAATATCATCAATATCAATTTTGACACTATTCATTACATAGGTTTTTAAAAAATATCAATACATAAGATAACTTTACCGAAAACAATTAATACATTAATAATATCTTTAGGTCATATAGAAAATTCTATGATGACATTTTTATGTCAAATTATATTCATGTTAATATTTGTAATATCACCTATTTGATATTTACATTAATTAAAGAATTATTGCATCATCATTATGTAATCCCTTAATGTAATCATTTACTTCATAAAATTCTAAAATAAAATTATATGATAAATGTAATAATTATTTATTTTAAATTCATATTTTTAGATGAATATATCTTCTAAATATCCTCATATAAAAAATGTAATACTTTTTAAAAACATCATTATCACATATTGGACTATCGTTAAAATAAGATACTAAAAATGTCATAAAGTGATCTATTTTGATCAAAAAGGCCATAAAATCCTCTCAATGATGATTATGGTAGACAATAACTCATCCAATTAAATTATTCCATGTTTTATGGTAATCATATAATATATATAAATTTTCTTAGCCTTAATTGCATCATTTAACCATAACAATTGTCATTATAAAAAAAATACTAAATTAGTTATTCATATTTTAATAATATTAAATGGGAATAATTTCTAAATTATAACTTCTAATTTTTAATATGGAATAAATTTTTGAAAATAAGAAACAAAAAATTGCCTAAAATTAATTTGAAATTATTCTCGGTGATGGAATGTGAAAATGGGTTTTTAATAAGAAATCATTCAAAAGATATAAATGTTTTTATATCCAAATTCAATGTGAAATTGATTTCAGTGGATTAATATACATTAAATAATAAAAAAAATGAACTAATTATCTATTAAACTAATTAAAAATATAATTAAACAATATAACTTCTTTATAATGAAAAGTTGTCTTTAATTAAAATTAAATATTTTATCATTATTATACAAAACATGAATCCTTTTAGAAGAATACCAAAAATTAAAAAATAGTAAATTTTTAGATACCACTTAAAGTGGATGATTTTATTTTTTCAAATATAATTTATAAAGTTTTCAAAACATGTTTAAAAATTTTTGGCATTAAATGTTAATAAAATAGTCATTTTATAAAGATACATCTTTTATGAATACAATTCGATTTACTGATATATATTTTATAAAAAACACATAAGATGAATATTAAATAATAGATCTATCATATAATACATATATTTCACTCATATAATGAAAAAAAATTATTTGTATATTTTATTATTATAAAACACACTTCAACACATGTAATATATTTTATAAAAATATTTTTAAAAAATTATAATTATTTTTTTATTGATTTTAAATTCATTTGAATCCAATTAATTCAATAATATATTTTTAAAAGTTATATAATCATATTAATAATCATCAATTTAATAACTATGAGATTAATATATTTTAAATAAAAAAATTATAGTACATTGTGGTTTGTTTAACATTGGTGTTGTGAACATCGTAAGCTATCAAAGAGATTAAATTTTAAAAAATAGATACCATAAAATCAGGGAGTGTTTAATTCTTCCATCCTTTAATAAAATTTCTCCTCACAAATATTAAATTTCACTTCAAAACTCCATTTTTGATACTTGAATATTCTTTTATGGGAAACGATCTCTTGAAATATGATTAATAAAACATCCTCTTAAAATGAGGGAAATAGAAACGAGAATGTCACTACAAAATAAGGAATTAAAATAGGATAATATTTGTGGGAAGTAAAAACCCAGACATGGTAGATAAATAAAACCATATATTTCTAATGGAAACTGATAGAGAACATGGTTATTAGAATGGAAACCATCACAAAACTGAAAATCATGTGATCAGTTAAAAAATTGGTTTCATAGTAAGAAATGTAAACAATTTTTTTTCAAAAACAATTTCCTAACATTTTGGTACTTTTTTATTATCTTAATAAAAAACTAAATAAAATATACTTGATTTCTTTTCACTTCATAATTTCATATTTTTATTGCTCTTTGACCTATATTCACTTCATTTCTTACACCAAGAGATGGACATTCAAGGTGAATGTTTACATGAAGCACATTTGACTAATCATAATGTTAACAAGTATATCCATCATTCTCAAAATGTTTTCTAAACCCAAAAATGTTTACAAAATGTTTCCATTAAATGAAACATTAAACTCAAAAAACCAATACAATGTTTAACATAATACATTCAAACCTTAATTATCATAAAAAATACATCATTCCAAATTCATGTCCAAACATTAATAAGGAAGGTTACTAAATTTCATCAATTAACATAACATTAGATTCCTCAAACAACATAATATAGCTATTATTGTTACATAACAAATATTTTATCACCTTAAACCCCGTAAATAAAACATTCACTCTCTAAAATCCTTAATGAATATGTAATTTACTGTAATCCTTATATATCTCATGAATTGTAAAACAATATAATTATGAACAAAATACTAAAATACCATAAATATTAAATCCATAAATAGGCATATAAATCATTCCTCTTTGTCTGTGGTAGTACCATAAGATTTACCAGGATCCATTGTCCTCTATTTGGGTATATTCCATTGAATCATGCGACATTGATTTTCAATGTGATTCATCTTCGTGTAGCTAAATTATTATACCGTGGAGACCTGTTTGTTAAGTTTGAAGTTACCCAAACTGTATCCTTTCTCTACACACATATTTCAAACTCCAATATCTTTAAAGAATGTGCCATTGTGTTTCATTCCATAATTAGCACATGTGAAAAAATACGTCATTATCTTATTTCCTTCATCGATCTTCTTCATAATAATAATTTTGTTCTTTTCCTTCCCTCCGAAGCCATAATACAAAGATAAATATTTATTTTCCTCATTAGCACATGATACTATGTCATCATATAATGATTATTTTTGGGAGGCTAGTTACCTTTGAAATATTTTCATAAACCCATCGATGATACGATCATCATTATTTTTTTAATATGTTCATTTAAGTGGCTCCCAAGCCACATACTAGGGGCCATTACTAAAGGATGGAATACACTAGATTAGACCATAACATTCTGAAACATAATATATAACATCAAAAATAGTGAATAACATAATTTAAATTGGATCATTTCCTATAAATAATCTCTAAATCATAATAAATATATACTTGGATATATTTTGAAAATTTGTAATAGTGTTTTGTTCTAAAATATTTTGACTTCCAAAAGGTTTCTACTATGAATTATCTAAAACCAACTATAATGAACCGGGCCCTATTAGACTAGATATGTGACATTATTGAATTTGAATATGATAAAGGTAATATCTTCCCAAAAGACCAAATAGTATTTTAGTACTGGGGAACTAGGTGAATATTTGAAATCAAGATCACATTTTAAAATAGAAAATAATAAAATAGTTTCATTGAGTATGACATTATTCCCCATTTGTGTAACCCTACATATTAGTAATAATATACTTCTTGGAATCGTAGGAAAAATTGAAACATGTGAAATGGGTGAACTCAAATGATTAGTAAGGGTATGAGTACAACAGAATATTTGAGTAAACAAGGAATAAACAATAAGGAATGGTAAATGACAGAAACCCATTCCATCTAAATAATAAATGAACTGGGGAAATTTTTAAAGAATAATATATTAGTTTAATAATCATTAGTATGATTGATAACTAATGTATAATTATAGAATGAAAAATGAAAGACATATTAAACATATCATCAAGGCCTCATCGAAGGTATCTGAAAATAAATGGTTAGGACTTCAGCCAAATCTATATCTAAAAATAAGCAAGAAATTCATTAGCCAAGTCCGACATTGGTTTGCCTCATGAGACCTTACATTAAATCTTGGTGATATAGCACCCCCAATAAGTTCACACTATGTCCAATTAATTACTCATGTTAAAGGGGTGAGACATAAACAACATAAATATTTTTTTTAAAGAAAGAATATTAAATTTGAGTACTTAAACCATAGACATGGAATACTATCTAAATTTCACAACCACAGTCAAACTGATCATAAACTATTCAATAAAATTTCTTAAATGATATCATAATAGATCAAGCTCAATTAATCATAATATTCAATAAATGGTGTTAAATTAGATGAATATACTATAATAAAATCATAGAAAATTTATTAAGGAAGAACTCATTTTAAACTAAAATAAAAAATACTATCATATAAAAATACACTTTTCTTTTAAAAATTTTATTTTTCAATAAAAAATATCCCAATAATACTCAAATTGGTATGTTCATATAATGAAATATTTTACATTGAAATTGAAGATAGAAATTAAATAATAGTCATAGTGGTGGGAATGTCATTGTCATGAAGTATGATAATAATAGAACATTCCTTTTATTATTTGTAAAAAATATCCATATAAAATGCATAAAATGAGTTCTTTAAAGAACCATTGAATGAAATTAAAAATTGACATAAACTTTTGTTAAAAATACTTCTATATACATATAAACAATATATGTAAAATAATATAAAAAATACTGACATAGAGAAAAATAATTCATAATTTAATCACTAATCATTCAAGGTGTCTCATACCACATTGATCATTAACATCATAGTAACTATGAAATATTAAAATTTAACATTAAATAAAATAACATGATAATAGATAAATTAATTACATAATAATTCGAAGAGTCTATATATACACCTCATTAAAGATGGTTGGTGTATAACATCATACTATGACTCAGGGAATGGTTGTTGAAACAAAGTCATTTACCATATGTCTTGACTCTCTTCGTATTCACTAAAACATCCTATTTAATAAATATAGTTTTATTATAGTTATATAATAGAACCATATTCAATTATATGGTACCGTATATGATTTAATTATGAGTTTATATTAACTATTTATTAATAATTCCAGGTTAATGTTTCCTTTTGGGTACTAACTAATTTATTTTTTCATGTGTTTCAATTGGTTATATTTTTTATCCTCATACTTATATCAGGATTTAATCATATCAATAATGATGAACATGTCATAAATATCATGTATATTAATTATGTATGTATTAATAATATTCAATTAAATATCGAAATATAAAAAGAAATACATCATTTATTGAGATGGTAGGTCAGACGTTTGCATCAATACAATTTAAAATTTCTTATCATATTGAAAGAAAGAAAGTAAACTACATAATTATAAAACAAAAATTATTCCATATATATTATATACTCCCACTAAAACCATAATTAATACCTCCCATGTAAAGTTTAAAAATTTTGCTTCTTTTTTTGGAGGCAGTAGTCCACACATCCACAAAAGAAATTATCATATTTACAAAAAATGGATTGAATGAAGGTATGTGTTATAATATAAATAGATAATCATATATAAATAATAAATATCATAAAAAATTATAATATAATAACATTACATTATTATTCCCAGCCATGAATGGTGGAAATTGAAGAATAAATGACCTCGGTTTGCAAGGTGGAAGTCTTCCGTACACACAAATAATTATTGTGTATCACATTTGATGGAAGTTTGTGTGAGTGTAAATTAAACCCGTAATATAAAAAATCTAAGTATATTGATGATATATAGTATAATATATATATATATATAATCTATTAAATCTAATGGGTTTAAGGAGGAATTAAAACAAATAAATCATTGATGAATGCTACCTCTTCTTTTATTATTTCCCTTTGATTTGAAGAAAAGGACTTCTTTGGTTTTATTTTGGTTTAATTTAATTATTCTATGATGAAGAGAGGTAATTTTTTAGGATAAATGGATATTTTTTGGTCGATATAGAAGGCTAAAAGTGGTGTAAATATGTGAGGGATATTGTTCCCTTTTATAATTGTGGTGTGGGTAATTTTTGGGATCTATCAAAATATTAAGATAATATAATCTAATATTCAATTAAAATGTCTAAAAATCGATTTATTGAGAATATAATATGAGAATTGGTTGAAATACTCTCAACCAGTATTTTTTAGAAAATTTTATGTTACAGCCATACCCATATCCATTTCCTCTAACCCCTAGTTAAATCCCTTAACTCTTACAATGAAAACATGGATTTTTACGCTTTAAGGGTTAATATAGTAACTATAAAATATCAAAAGATCCCTAAATTAATCATGGATAGAATTTTAAGCCTTATCCCAAACATTTTTATGAATTTTATATTTTTCTAAATTTTGTATCTTTTAATAAAATATTATATATTCTAAAGTATCATCAATGTTAATTTTCACACTATTCATTACATAAAATTTAACAAGATATCCATACAAAATATAACTTCCAAATAAACCAATAATACGTCCCTAATAAGAATATATCATCTATAAAATTCATGGAAGTCATTAATTATCTGAAATTGTTTTTATTTTAATATTTTTAATATCATTTATTTTATATTTCAATGAATTAAACAATTATTTCATCATCATTATATAATCCATTAATGTATTTATTTATTTTAGAAAAATTAAAAATTAATTTCTATATTCAAGAAAAAATTTTATATTTGAAATGAATTTTTATAGTCCAAGATATATTCTGAATAACCACATATAAAAATTTTAATACTTATAAAAAACATGATTATAACATATTGAACATGCCATAGAATAAAATACTTGAAAAGAATAAATTCATTAATGTTTCTCCAAGAGTTTATACAATCATCCTAATTATATTTTTGGTTGACACTAACTCATAAAAAAATTAGGACAAGTTTTATGATAATTTAATTCAATTTAAAATGTTATTTTTTCTATTACTTACTAGATTTACCCTTAACCATGATAATTAAAAAACTCTAAAGTTACTATTCATATCGTCCTAAAATTAAATGGAAATATTTATTAAATTTTGAACATCTGATTAAAAATTGGAAATAATTTTTTCAAAATTAGAAATATAAAATTACCTATAATTATTTTAATATTAATATCATATGTCGAATGAGAAAATAATAAATTAAAATGAAAATGTTCAATGGATTGATAATTTTTTATATCCAACATCATTGTGAAATTGATTTTAATGGCCTAAATTTGATTTAATGATAAAATATTATTTAATTATAGTTTACATCCAATTAGAAATAAAATTTAACACTATTAATTACTTAGATGAAAATGATGTTTTCAAATTAAAATGCATTATTTTATCACTATTCATCAAAACATGAATATTACTAAAAAAATAAAAAAAATCAAAAAAAATACTTTTTTTGCACTACGGCTTAAAATAATATGTTTATTTTTTCAAATATAATTTATCAAAGTGTAAAAATCGGATATACAACATGTTCTCGATCAAAATGCAGTAAACCTGTCTTTTTATTAATATAGCTTTTATATGTAAAACTGGATTTGTTTTTTATCTTTCTTCGATAACACATATAATGAATGTTAAACATTATATTGAATACATTAAACATTTATTTCATGAATAGAATCCAAAACGTGTGATTTATTTATTTTATTTGTATACAACACACTTCTGCATAATTGAATAGTTTTTATAAAAACGTTTCTATCTGAAATTGGATTTTATATTTGATTATAATTAATTTTCAAATAATTAATTCAGTAATATATTTTCATATGTTAGTTAATACTGTCAAAAACCTCAAATTAAATGGTTTTGAGGTGATTTCAATTTAAATAATAATATTAATAGTATGTTGTGGTTTATTAAAGCTCAGTGTTGCGTACAATGTAAAATATCAAATATATTAAATTTAAAAATACACATACCATAAAATCATTGGGTGTTACCTTATACATTTTTATTAATTTTAATTATTTATACAAATTAGATAGTTATTTATAATAACTAATATAAATTTATTATTTATATAGTTTTGAATTCATTTATAATAATTTAGATTTGTTTCCGATATATTTATACTAATATATAAAAAAATCAATAATTTTAAAAAAATTATGAATTTATATTTTATTTGTTCCATTTTATAGTTAATAATATAATTTTAAATTAGTTGTGTTATTTTGTATTTATATATATAATATTTTTTAAACAATATTAACATATTATACTTTTTTAATTATAATAATTTTATTAATGTATATTTTTTAAATGAATTTATTATAAATTATATCAATTATCTTTTAATTTATTCATATTTAAAATAAATTTATTGAAATTTATATAAATGTTTACTAATTTAAAAAAATTTATTTTATGTAATATCAATTTATAATAATTTTTTTTAATTTATACTAATTTATAACAATATTTACTGATATATAAAAATTTAATATAAAGTTATAATAAAACCTATTAGTCTATACTTATATAATATTAATTTGAAAAATTCATCTTATAATTATATTAAATAAATTGATATTAAAGTATATAAAACTAAATAAAAATTATTTAAATAAATAAAAAACTATATATAAAATATTGATAACTAAAAAGATTAAAATATACCAAAAAATAGGTACTTGTTAAATGATTTTTGTATATTATCTGGAATATACATAGATAAATATTATATATGAAATAATATGTAGTTTTCAAGAGAAACAGAACTTTTAGGGCTTGAATGGGAAGGGGATTGGGGAACAAATTGTATTTTTTTGTGACCAACTATTTTCTACAGAACATTCCTTTGAAAAGTATTTATTTGTGATTTATTTTTTTTGATGTATTTATTATTTTGGATGGTTATCTTATTATTCACAAAAAATGTTATATAAGATTTTTCTTCAAAAATGTAAACAGTAACGGAAATGGAAAATTTCATCATAAATAATATTATTGACACAATATTTTTGACAAATCCATCATGAAAAATAATATTTATTATAGGTCCATAAAAAGTAGTCTTTCCTATTGTTGGCCAATTTTGATGGTCATAAAATTCCACCAAAAAAATAATTCTATGGAAACTATTTATGTAGGATAGAAATTTCCATCCAAGATAACTATTGTGAGCCATTGTCTGTGAAAGCATGCCAATGAATTACGCGACTGAAGAAGAATTCCATCAAAAAATTTAAACGTGGTGAAAACATTATTTACGACCGAAATAATGGATCATCATAAAAAATAATTTTATAAAACTATTTTTTTTGAATTTAAGTCCGTCACAAATTACACATTATAAAAATTCAATTATCCTATAGCGTGTTGCATTACGCTCCCCTACAATGCACGTTGATAGGGCACCCTTTCACCCTGCATCAGATATCTGAGTAGGTGGAGAGGTGGATGATATGATCCACCACACTCATAAATGATTTGAGGCCCCCACCAAGAAATGACTCTATATTTTTAATTTCATATTGTTTTCTAAGTCATGTCATGTCATCTGGCTAGTCTTGTTATAGATGCTTTCTTCCTATCCTTGGTTCTCCAAATGGACCAATTATCCAAAGGAATAAGTACGTGTCAAGCTATCCCAAATTGGGTGAGTAATGATATTACTAAATTAAACACAAAATTCATTCCCAATATTTAATCCCATGGAGTTCATGTTGTATTATTGTGTTCATACTACTAATCCAAAATCTAACTGAAAAATGAACTATCCATAATACTAGTCTATCTGAAATGAATAATGATGGATCTTTATATGAACAACCAATGATTTATTTGAATCATTTGTGAAAATCACTTTTTAGTTTGTTATGTAATTTTTATAATGATATTTACTACCCCAATTGATTACTTATGTGTCATACCTCTCTCTAATAATGTAAAGACTATGTGTCTATGGTAAATTTTCCATTATTCCAACCACATAGAGACCATCACATTCATGTGATTAATATTATAAAAACAGGGGTTCTATTTGTTCTATGAACGATAGAAACATGCGATGGGGTAGATATATTAAAATTTCATTAGATATTGAGTTGTTCAAAACACCAAGCTATGAACATTGTAATAAATCTAAAATTAAATTATTTATGAAAAGAACAAAATATATATTCTTTGATCTATTTCTTCAATGTAGATTTTCATCATCTAAAAATAACCTTTTTTATTACCATTTTTGGGCTTTTTGGATCCAATGATAGGATATCATTAGCGGTGATACACACATGTTCCATTGACCCTTGGGAATTTCTAATCTATCTCTATGTGATAGTTTAGTGAGTATATTGTCTATCGTTATTTGTGTAGATCACTCATCCTTCGATCATGAATTGATTTCTCTCATGTTTCTTGTTATATAGAGGGTGATTGAAGAGAGTACATGAGAGATTGTCTTGTTGGGTGTAGTTATTCTCATTTTTCGATTTTGGATGTAATACTAAATAAACACATTTCAATATTAATGGATCTAGGGTTTAGGTTAGAATGTTATTTAATTTCATGTCAAATCATAAATAATAATATAATCTCTAATAAGCAGCATGGCACAAAATTATAATAATAATATTATTATTGTGTTCTAACTTGTGAAATAAAATATATTATTTAATTAGCTTGTTAATATTTAATTTGTCAATAATTATTTTTTATATATAAATCGATAATAAAATAATACATTCATCTTGGTAATATAATTAATTTGACTAATTAAATTCAAATAGAACTTAATAGATAACAATGGAATCACATAGTTAGTGAACCTCTAGGATTCATTCTCATTGAATGTGGGTGGGCTTGCCTAAATTCCAAGATTACTTTCCAGTAACAGTTCTTGTTACACAAGATAAATAATTGAATGTCATAATGAATACACCCACCTATGACTATTCAAATTGTAATATAATCCCTTTACAAGAAACCATATAATTATGGTTTCATATCTATGTCAAAACCATTATGCTCGATATTTCATTCAATGAATATCCGAAATAAACATATTTTTTACTATGTCCAATAAATTTAATGTTACGATTCTATTCCAAACAATGGGACGAGATATCTACTTCAATAAATATGGAAGGGGAAAAATACATCATTTACTTATTCATTAATTCAATGTCATTCGTGAGGCACCTGTTGCACCCTTTCTCATAGAAAACATATGGTGTCATGATTTTCATCTTAAAATCTATGTTCATGAGTCATGACATACATTATTGAAAATATTAAAGTATAAGTAACATTTCACTAGCTCAAAGTTAGGAATATATGATGACACCATGATGTGTGTAATTCAAACTCACTATTATGTCATTATAATCTCCCATCATAGAGAATACCATGTGTGAACATCATGAGAAGACACCTGAACTGCCTAAGAGTAGCCATAATTGAGTGTTTATGTAGTATATACTGCATCATTGTATCTTATCCAACCATAAAAATTGATTTCTGAAAGTATTTATAGAAATTCACGGTTCTCAACATAGAGAAAAACAACTATTACTATATCAATGTGATGTATTATCTATGAAATTATTACATTATTGTCACAAAAATCAATGGAAAATATGTACTAAGAGGTTTTATTTAAATTCCAATCCTAGAATATAAATTTAATCATTGTGAAAATATTGGTTCATAAGACACCAATACTGTCAAACTCACACAAATACTATATCCAACCCCATACGTCGTTCAATCTTCAAGACCTCAATTGATAATAATATGTCTATAGCGTTAAGGATTTAATCAATGGGTACATCATGTCATCATCTCTGTAAATATTAATCATTGAAAACTCACTTATCTGAGAGAAATTGGTCAAGATATGATACTTACAATGAATGTTCTTAATTGTCTAATGTGTCCTTAGCTCTTTTTTAGAGTCACCACAATAGTATTATCACAATAGAGTTTGATTAAATCTTTAATTCGATGTATCACAACATTTAGTAGGATGATGTTTCATATACATGCTACCTCTTTGGATTCTTGAGAAGCTGCAATAAACAAAAAATCTAAAATAGAATCTACGACCACAACATATATTGAGATCAACCGTCTCACATCACCTAAATTCAAAGATAAGATATATCTTGTTTTTTATTACTTATAATCTTTATTTTTTAATAACGATCATATTAATTTCCTTCATAATCCAGGAACATATAATTTTCATGACTTAGATTATTAATGATAGTCCTAAATACCATCCAATTTTATCCACCTAGGTCATCTTGATATCATTCTACTAAAATTAATGTATAGGAAATATCTATCAAAGTACATAGAATATAAGACATTTCAAACCCAATCACACACAAGTATGGAATAATTTCTGTTATCTTTGTTTCCTTATGTGTCTGAGGATACATTTTTTTTTGGAAATTTGAATGTTATGTGACACTAAAAACAATCCCATCATGGATTGTTCTGTACTTAATCTCTTCTAAATCGTGAGATTATATATACATTTATATATGTGGTTCAATATTTTATTAATCAATAAGTATCATGATCTCAAGAATATATGATATCTCTCCTATATCCTTTATGGGGAATCATTTATTCAACAATTCCTTAACTAATTATAGGATATGTATCTTATTTCCAGTAAATAATATTTAACCAACGTATACTTTTTAAAAAAATGTACTCACTCCAACCATAATAATTATAGACACATGGATCTAATTGGTTCATTATGAAACCAAATTCTGTTATGGATTCATTAAAATGATTTATCCATGACCTTGATTCATAGTTCAATCCAATGATGGATTTTTTAAACTTGAATATCTTTTTGGAATTCTTTGTGGTCACAAACCATTTGTTTTGTGTCATGATAAAATATACATGAAGACTCACATTCAGGAAGGTTGTTTTTATTTCAATTTCTCTAATATAATATATAAGTATTTCCTAATGGAATATAGAAAACTAATGGAATTTATCATTGATATATGTGAAAAGGTTTCTGTATAGTCAATGTTGTTACACTGTATAAACCCTTTTGCAACCAATCATTCCTTTTACATACTAACTTGTCCATCCATATAGAGTTTCTTCTTAAATACCCATGTACAACCGATGGTATTTACATCCACTATAGGATATACCAAAATCCAGACCTGGTTTTGGTATATGTATACATTTCAGAATTCATGGATTCTTTCCACAGGGAAACATTTGTTCTACATACTACATAATTCTAGTTTAGAGGATCATTATTATCAACTAATAAAGATAAAAAATACTTAGTAACTAGAAGACCATATCACTCTGGTTCTCTAACCTCTCTTATACTCATACTAAGTACTTGTTTCTCTTGAATAGTTTCCTCTTTCACATGGATTTTTAAATATATTCATATACCTAATCTTTTGTGCATTAAGACTCATATTCATTGACGTCTATCTTGAAACCACTATCTCTTTTATATATGTGATCCCTATAAATTAATATTGTGTGTAATTCCACTATATCCTTTTTATGTGTGGATATATATATATATATATATATCCTTTTTCACTATAAGACTTTGTAATAATTCTATATATATTTCCAGATCTATACGCTAATACGACATTCGATTCTGAGATCCAGTGTTCCCAAAATTAATTTTAAAATTTTATTAAATATAATATATATTGGGAATGAAATTATTCTTAATGAAATGGTATAACTCATAAATGAATGATTACATTGCAATTTTGAGATGATATTTGAGTAAGAAACGTATTGTTTACCCTGGAATGACCTAAATTAGGCCAGTGTGGGGACTTCGGGCACCTTGATCCTTGGAGGTACATTCTGTGGATTCATTCCTTCATTAATTCATTTTAACCTAAATAGAATTTTTATAAGAATAGTTATAGCGTGATATTATCAGGGTTATCGTAAAAATCCTAGTATCTAATGACTGTTTCTTAGTTGTCCTTCTATTCGTGAATAAAATCAACCGATGATGAAATTCATTAATGGATTGTATCAGAGCATATTGAATGAATATATTCCCTTCAATCATTGTATATTGTGTTTTTTATATTATTGAATGATCTATTCAATTGGAAGGACTTGTAAAATTGTGGATAAAGCCCTTTTGATTAAATTGATTGAGTGGATCGATCCATTTCATGGATGTGTTAAAATTTCATCATTTGTATGTTCCTGTAATGATTATTAATCATTACATAGTAACTATTATAAATGATCTATAATTAATTGTTCTTGGGAATTATCACCCTTAATTTCATTGTGTTCTTTACTAATTGAACCCCAAGGTCTCAATCCATTGTTGTTGAGTAGTACTGAGTCTGATCATAGACCAAAAATCTTGATAAAATGAATAATAAGTAATATATCAATGGAAATAGGTAAGATCAATTATTTTTTTGAGGCACGAGTGATCCTTTTCACAAATTGAGATTGAATCTCCAATGTTGTATGAGTCTGGGGCTTGTGGTGTGTACATTATAAATCTGTTGGAATGAGGAAGTCGATGTCCAGTGAACAGAGGCTATAAATGATCTATCAAGTATAGAAATTCTATTAATTAGTAGTAATGCGGTGTGAACTTCGACCAAACATTCAGAATCACTACATAGATAGTAGATCATAAAATATCTGAAAAACTTGACTATATATCATGTATAGTGATGAACAAATAACGTGTAGCCCCTTGGATATAACGACTAGGGTTTTATGAAATAAAAAGACTGGAATTTCATGTATCCCTCCACCCACATGTGTACCTCATATGTGGATAGATGATTTGTGTGCTGGAACACACATGGTCATGTACATGGACACTGGTTAAATACAAAGACACGTAGAATAAAATAGGTGGGACAAACAGTTGCATCGGAAGCAACTTCTATATCCCCTACACACAGAGTGAATATAAATGGTTGGATACAAATGTACCACTTGGAACACACCTATGTGAATGGGAGGGACCATAGAATGTGTGGGTCCGCACATATGTCATTGACCCCTTGGTACTTTTTTAGGAAACATCAAGGTTCTGTCTCTCCATCTTTTGGAATCATATTTTGGCCTATGTGTTTCCTATCCTGATATTTTTTTCTATATTGAATGTGATGGATACCTCAATTGTGGGTTTTTAGATATTATGTGTAATGTTTCGGGCAAGATTCTTTGTTAGGAGATTCTCAATAATGACAGTTATCACATAGGATCACCATAGGTATCATGAGTGGAACCCACTTGATGAGTTGTTCATCGTTCCTTGATGAATTCAAGATTATATACCTATATTCGGGTCAAAAACTAGTCCTCTAGTGACTCCAATGGTTGAACCAACCTGTTAACACAATAAATGTGTCTTCTAATGAGTTTCAGAGTGGAAACCTAAATTTGAGATGGCCAAGTGTCCTCGACGACATCCTTAGTGGAGACCTGCAGTTGATCTGAGAATGGGTCCTCCATGAATAGAGTGTAACCCTACTACCAACATAACACATGGGTCTTATACAAACATCTTGAGTGGAACTCTCAAGTTGAGCTGGGAAACATCCTTAATGTCTTTGTGAGTTAAACCCTCTAATCAAGTGGGGCATGGTCCCTCATTGACTTGTATAGTGGACCCCTCCATTTGAAGTAGGAATGGTTCCTCTATCATCAGATTGGAACTCTTATTCTAGTAATAGAATGTTTCCTCCATCAAATATCAGAGTGGAACTCTCCATTTTTACATGGAATGGGTCCTCTACATAGATATTATGACCCATTAACTATGTGACACAGTGACGAGTGATGGATTGACTTGGAAGGTTACTTTTGGTGATGCATGTGAGATGTTGGGCCTCATTGATGGACTTTTGAAATTGTTGGAGACTCTTATCCTGGACTAAGATATGAGATGGAGATCCTATTTTTCTTTTGTTTGGTCTTATTTTGACAATATATATATATATTCTTATCATTTAGATTTGGCTACTCTCCATCATGGGGATGTCAACATGTGTGGGGTATGCCACGTGCATTCCATTATTACCTTCTCGTAGTTGGATGATTTCACACACCTTTTAGTAATGGGAAATACTCAACAAGTAGTTCATCTACTCACATTGTTGAGCCACCTATTCTTGTATGAGGTTACTCCTTATCTTGGTTTTGGTTGAGCTGCATATTCTGTACTATTATATAGTATTTTTATCGCAAAATTATCTCTTACTACCCCCCAAATCATATTTCGGGGCATACAGCTATGTATCAATTTACTCACATCTGGATGTTCTTTTCCTATTATTTTCATGTATAATGATGGAGAAGGATAGGTAAACAATTACTTTATAGGTGTATAGGGAAACTAGGGGAAGTAGAACACGTACTGTGGCTATTCTTTGGAAGATAGAAGCGTAGATATATCAATAATTTAATTTTCTATTTTTAGTATGGGAATTATTTCTATTTTGGTATGTACTTTCCACCTTTACAATTGAAATTCAATATCAAAATCTTGTACAACATAATATTTTCATTCATGGTTTACTTTCTTACTATTGAATGCTTTTATTATTATTCCTTTTCACTTGTACATTTATATGGTTGGGTTTGTGCGTATATATACATATGAAAGGAACTCCCACATAGGATATGGATTTTTTTTAAATTTCCAACACCCCTAGATTATGGAGGTGGGCTTGGGGTACTTGCATCTTGAGCCCTTGTTATGGTCTGATTGTGAATGATTGGTATATGAGGAGGTCATTCCTTGGGATGTTTTCTGGAGTTTTCCCCTTATGAGAATTTTTTTGGGATAAGTTAACGAATGTAAAATAGTCTAGAGTGTGGATCTCAGGCTGAGGAATCTTGTGTTGATGCAGTTAGCTGACATATCTATTCACCAGGACCCTTACTTCTGGAATGTCAACTCGGCATACCAAGACATTGTTTGGAGAGATTAATGGTTCATTCATAATATAGTATTGAGTATTTTACTTTATTTCTAGAGTCATATCACCATTATTTTTATATATATGTGATCATTTGACCATGGTACATTATGATAGAATTTAGGATGCCTCTATGATGACATGTAGCCATGATGCAAATTATGCATCATGATGATGATATAATTTGAAATGATACATTGGTTCAGGGACCATGCTATGAGATTTTTTCTCTAGTTGGGGAGGTAGAAGAACCTCAATTTAGTGAGTAGTTTATCATCCAAGTAGAGGTATCTATATATCTACGCAATATTATAATGCTTCGAATGGTCCAACACCAAAGCTAATGACACTCTACGGAAATATAGATCCTCAGGAAATAAAGGCTTGTATATATTTGGTGGTACGTATCTTCATGTATGTCTGGACCTCGACAGATCATGTGGATTCACTGGAACATAACCTTTTATATAGAGCCTTTGGGAACTGGTGGAACCTTGTTATATAGATTCATGAGGACTCGGCACTATCATGGATTAATATCCAACAACTATTTCATGAAAAGTACTACCCCCATTGTTTGTGCTCGATTTTGATTGAGGATATTTTAGAGATTCAATAGGGTAGGTAAATGGTGGAACAGTCTGAAACATGGTTTATATACCTTACCCTTTTCACCCATTAGATGAGATGTAATGACTACATCTACGAATGAATTTTTGATCAGGGACTCTCTAGATAAAAATGTGCCAACATGGTACCCTTGTGCATCCACGCCTCTATTGGGGTGCTATAGAGGGAACTAGTGAAAGAGTTCATTATGCATAGGGATGAGATACAACAAAATCTTTTATTAGGAATCAGAAATCTGATTCATTTATTAAAACTATTCGTAGCATGTCAGTTGAATCTCATCACAATATGTCCTTTAACGATCAGACTCAAACATGGGGTTATGTAGTTCAGCGATAGTGCATAGCACTAGGATATACGAGAGAGGTTTAGTTCTATAATATTTATGGTATAGGTCACATACCATGTGACTACTTGACCATAAATTCAATGCATCATATAAAGGTAGTTGAATGAACGCTGCAAAAGATGAAGCGTTGTGATTTGTGATCTCATAGGCGATGGTAGAGTGGTCCTGAGGGAGGTTGAGATAAGATAGGATTTTCATTATCTATGTATTAAGGAAAATTATATGGTATCATTCCACCACCACCAACTGGCAGCCCATGTTAGGATCAAGGATCTGGTTGTTAGGGTCACATAGAGTTGTGGGATATAAAAAATTATTACCCCTTACCACACGAGATAATCTGAGGTACAATCTATGTTTATAAACTCTAGATTATGTATTAGTAGAAATAGGTTCCTATCATTTTATAATCTCTATACCCCTAGTGTGATAGCTAGAGATCCCATTTGGGGAACTCTCCCATCATCTCTATTTTAAGTTTCCTACAATGAATTCTTCTTCTATATATTTTATCTTCTGACAATGTGAGACATCTCTTGGTGGATAGAGTTTCATGTGGGTCCTGTTGTTTAAAAAAATGGTACCTAGATATGTCATATTTTATATGAATTGTTTTCCATGCCATATCTAAAATTAACTATCATTGTAGATGAGTAATATAGCTTCACACTAATGAGAAGCAATTCTCCTTTATGTAATATAGAGATATCATGGTGGGTTGAGTGGGTTCTATGAATAGGAGGCTTCAGCCCATCACCCATTAGTTGGATATTATATCCCTATGGTGTTGTAGTCTCTTTAGGTATACAGATTACTTCAGGTGTGGGGGATTATATTGGGACATATCTTGAGGACATTACGTGACTACCTATGAGTTTGAAGAGGATGTTACATATCAGATTACATCCTGATTCCACAAATTTATATACTTTGGAATAGTTAATGGACCCTATTGAGATCCAATAACATCAGTTGTAGTTGTAGTAATTATAATATATGGGTTTATCAGATCTTTTATGTTCCCTAGGGCAGGGCCACTAATATTTATGAAAATAATGAATTAGTGTTTGTGTATTTTCATATATTATCATTTCTCGAATAAGACCAATATAAAGAAAAAGTACAACTTGCCCACGACTGATGACCTATATGATCATTTTTGAGGTTCTAGATGGTTCTCAAAGATTTATATCTGGTCCATCTACCCTTAGTAGAGTGTTTTCAAGGTTGAAATTCCAATGATGGATTTTTGATATATTTATGGATCTTATGAGTTCCTAGTGATTTCCACTAGTCTGATGAATTCATAATCCTTGTTTATGGATATAATGAATCAAATTTTCCATCCATATATAGAAAATTTTGTGATCATCTTCATCAATTACATATTCATCTACTCTACATCAGAGGAGAAAAATGAAGAGAACCTAAGGGTAATTTAATATTTTTTTTGGGAGAACCAGATTTTTCTGAATCCCTCGAAGTGATAGTTCTGGATTCAAGAGGTACACTTTTCGGTTCTTGTCATTTATGAATCTTTTTAGATATGGACCTATTAAATATTGATGTAGTGATTACATGGGAGCCACCCAAGAGAGTTTTAAAGGTGCATAGAATTATTATATTGAAAGATTACAACATGATGTTAGTGGGGGACTTCTCAAGACTAGTATCCTCTTTGACCTCCTTAGCTCAGAATGGTATTTCTTTTACGTAGTCTAAGTAGTTCCATAGTGCATTTGAGGAGTTGATGTTATGGATGACAAGTAATCCTATGTTGGGAATACTAGAGAAGGTTGTGTAGTATGTAGTTTATTGTGAATCCTTGGGAGCTAGGCTCAGTTTCATGTTGACGAAGTGATAGGAAGTTATCACATATAGATTTATGTAATTGATAAAAATTTCATGGCACTTGAAATAGAGATGGAGGCAGTAGTATTCTTCCCTAAGGATGTGGAGACCCTATGTTTTGGTAGATAACTTTTTTTGTTTACTCAAACCATCTGAGTCTCATGTACATATTCATGTGGAGATACTTGAACCTAAGACAAAGTCATAGGTTGGAGTTCTTGCAAGACTATGAATCCAATATTGTTTGTAATCTGAGGAAGGGAAGCTTCATAGAATGTTATCATTGTAGGAATCCACGTGTTTAGTGGTCCAGAAGACTTCCAATTAGTTTTCCTCTCTATAGATGAACCTATTTGGGAAAGAGGGTATAAATTGTCTGTAGTTGAAGGTGATGACTCCTCCATATATTGAGAGTGTGAGAGAATCCTATATAGTTGACATCGATTGTGAGTATTATGTAAAAGGTATCCATGGGGGATTCACTATATCGACATGCTAATGGATGGAATCATGCCATCATTTTTTAATGATATAAATTCGTCCTAGTAATGTTGAGGGAAAAGGTGATGTGAGAGTTAGACACTTCTCTCTTAACTATAAATCTTGGTGTGGGTAATATGTATAGGGATATTCAAAGATAATTTTTATGGTCCTTCATGAGATGAAACATAATTGATTTAAAGTCTTGGTGGCTGACATGTCACCTAGTGAATGTTGATCACCATGTTCTGGAAGGTTTTTGCATCCCCTTGAGATCCCAGAGTTGATGTGGGATTGGATATCCATCGTCTATTTGAAAGTGATTCCTCACAAAGTGAAATCCCATGACACCATCTCTATTGTAGTTGACCGACTAAGAAATTTGGAACAATTCCATTCTACTAGGGATCATAGATTGGTAGAGTGTTTGGGGATTTTTATATACATGGCATCGTTCACATTGATGGGGTGCCCTAAAGAATTGTATGTGATAATCAAATGTGATTTACATCATGATTGTGGAGAAGCCTGCAAGAGGAACTTAGGACCCAAATGGGGATGAGTATTTCCTTTCACCTATAGACTGATGGGAAAACAAAGTGCACTATCCAATTATTGGAGGATATACTAAAATCTCTCTAGTTATAATTTTGTTAGAGGTGGGATGAATACTTTCCCTTCAAAGAGTTTTCATAAAACAACAACAACAACTCTACCTTCATCATGCCACATTTTGTGCCCCCCCCCAATTGGGAGACCATTAAAGTCACCCATGTGATAGGTAAAGGTTGTTGTTACATCTAAAATGGGACTAGAGATGGTGATGGTGATTATGGTGAAGATAAAAGTCATCCACGAGTAGGGGATGAGATTCCAATGTAGGTATAAATTTTATGCAATGTTTCATCGTAGGCCCTTGGATATTGACCAAGGACACAAAAGTTTCCTTATATTCTCCACAAGTTGAGGAATCTAGAGGTTATATTAAGAAGAAATTATATCCCCAAGGAGTATCTGACCATTCGACATCAAGCATAGGGTTTTCAAGGTAGTTTACCAGATCTCCATACCTCCACAACTAGAAAGGGTGCATGATGTGTTCCACATGTCACACATGAGGATATTCTTACAAAAACCCACTAACTTCATCAACTGACGAGATCGATACATCCAGAATGGAGGCACGATTAAAGAGCACATGGCAGTGATCAAAAATCACCATGAGAGAACCATTCATGGACGGACAATACCCTTGGTTAATGTGTTATGGTAGCACAGTAATGTGTTGGAGAGTCCCCAGGGCTAGGAAATCATGATGTGGGATTATTACCCCATTTTTTTTGTTTATTTTTCCCTTTTGGGTATGAAATTATTGAAGGATTGAATAATTTAGAAACCCAGTTTTTTCCTTTAATACATCGAAATATTTCTATATATATTTCAATATCTAAGCACTAATACATAATGCAATTATGAGGACCAGTGTGCCTATACACAGTATTATAAAAATAATATATATATATATATGTATGTATGTATACATATATTCATATTATTTTCCCATCTATAGTTTCTAATATAATATGGGATAAATCTTAAATAGATGCTCATATCAGAAATCTAAGAATATGGTTGATTCTGTAACACATTTCCTACACAAGGTGAGAACTAAAACATAAATTACATGAGAATAAATACATTTATATATTCCCAGGGTTATCCTCATAATCCCAGGATCGTTTGATATCTTTTTTTCCTCCTTATGTTAGTAAATCAAATCGGTTGATGATGAAATGATGGATCATAGAAGATCAGAGCACAAAAATTTCAATGATGGCCATAAATAATTATTGTATATGTTTATCAATAGTGATCAATCCAATATATAGGTATGACTAATCAATTTTCATTTTACACACTTTTTTGTTAAATTTATTGAGTAGATGAATCCCTTTCTTTGAATTTGGCCATTTGCAGCCTCTACACTTTCCCATGTATCGATTAAATTTGATTATTTCAATTTTTTTATAAACATGGATATCCCCATTCTTGGTCATTGGATATTAATACTTGAAAAGTTACCCAATTCATTTTTTTTTCATTTCTTTCCCACTAAATATCTTCACATTCAACACTATTGGGCCTCATAGTCCCTGTCCGACATTGTCAGATTGTAACAAACCCGGTCCGATCAATATAATATCAAAAAAAAACTGGATGAGGAAAAGATCAATGACTTAAAGATGGATATGGGATGATTTCAAGGCATGGGATTTTTTTTTGAAAAATAGTTATAGAATCAATAATGTCAGTTGAATCAGGGGCGTGAAGTTCTTATGAACGAAATCATGTGGAATGATGAGGCCACTTTCAAGCGTACAATAGTCGAAAGTGATATATCTTGGATAGATCTGTTATTATCAGGTGGAAATTAGTATGGATGTATGGTGGAATTACATGAATAAAAGCATAGACTAGGAATCCTTAAATATATGAAAACAAAACCTGACTACAAACCATGTAATGTAATAAACACATGATGTATATCCCATTGGAAGTGGTGGATAGGGTATTTGTAAATCATAACGATGTCATGGAATTTATCATATAATACCCAAATATATTTACAGTATTTATCTTCTTAAATAAATTAATTTTCTTTAATATCATGTATTGTATGAAACATTGAGTTTGTGTGCACCATGACCTATCAAAATAAATATTTAAAAAGTGGCTATGAATAATATTTTCCAGATTATGAAATTTATAAATTTTATTTTTCAAAATTGACATCATTTTTAAATTTCAAATATCAAAATATTTTTAGGGTGACTTATAGATATTTTTATTATAATATTTGATTTTTTAAGAATACTGAAAAATAAAGAATTGTAGTTAAAACCTAACCTTTTCATTTAAATAAATATTTTAAATTAAAATCATTTTAAATCCATAATAGGTAAATAATACATATAATAATCTAATGTAGGTAGTTGGAATACTTATTATAATATAAATATATATAAAAACAATTAATGAACATTTGAACGTCTCTATTACCCACCTTCTAACAAAAATTATGAGATTAACATGAAATAAAATTTTACCAATACAGTGAATGGAATTTTGGAATAGAGAAAATCATGTTTGTAATTAGTATAAAATTATTGATCTAATTGGATCATATTAAATTTTTAGTAAATATTAAATTTTGTAAATTTTTATTCATTTACCATAGTTAATGGTAAATATTGTACTTAAAGTTAAAAAATTAATAAAATATTGTTATAAAATTATCATAATACTTGTACAAATTAAATTGGATAATTTTTTTTTCATTAAAATTAACCATAGATAAAAAATATGATCCTTTTAAATCAAATTGTGTTAAATTAGGACATTTATTATGATTTATTTAAAGAAGAGTTAAAAATATCATATTCCAATTTTAATAACAATATCATTTTTACTATGAGGTTATATAAGTAATATGGTAGACTATAAATAGTCATTATAAATTAAATATTTTTATCTATATCATGGTAATTAATTTATAAAATTTGAAAATATATTATTAAATTAAATGGGGACAAAATGAGGATGCAATAATTTATTTGTTAATGGAAGAATGAAATAAATGTTATTAATAATATTAAAATAAATATCATTTGTAGTATTTTATGTCATACACTAATTTTATGGATGAATAAGATATGATAGAGATAATATAATTTATTTTTTATGTAGTCTAGTTTAAATGAGTCTTTGAAAAGTAAAATAATAATAGTGTCAAAATTAACATGAATGATATTTTAAAATAAATAATAGTTTATAAAATGATATATAATTTACAAAATTATATAAATCTTACAAATAACAAGTATAAAATTAAATATGTCATAAATAATCCAATTGTGGTTTGTTTTTCAATTATTTGTTACTCTATTAACCCTATAGTGTAGAAACTCAAGTTATCACGGTAAAAATTAAATTGTTTAAGTAATGGTTCAGGTTAAAAGATAAGGTTGATTTTTTGACCTAATCATGTTGAAATTAATTTTATGATGTTATTTACACCCATATTTATATTATCCTAGAAATAACTCTTTTTGAGCTATTTCAAATTGAAAATTAATTTATAATAAGTTAATTTCTTTAGTGTTCAAAAAGTGACCCTCCCCTCGGAACATATCCACATCTTTTATTCACACCTTTAAATACATTTAGGTAGGCCAATAATAGCCTATTTATAATCCAATATTCCCAAAATTCATCCTAGTGGCCATTCATTAGTCATAAAGCCAACCCAATGAGACTTTTTGTGCAAATGAAAAGGAGACACTCGAAGAAATGCTAATTGTTTTACAAACTCTTTCAAAGTTCCTTTCTTTTTATACTACCTATTACTAAGATGATTCCAAACTAGATTAACTACACAATAATATATTATATTTTAATATGATTTTATTATTATGGGATAACCATATTCATCCTTTTACCCATCCGATAAAAAACAAAATCACTATGAATGTGTATGTACGACTTACCGTCTCCACTTTGTGGTATAATTTTTTTCATCACTAAATTATTTAAATTGATATAATGAAAAATATAGTTGATATAAATAATTAATTTTACATGATAATGAATCTATATAATTTATATACCATCTAATTATACACTATTTTACAATTAAGGGAATTATATCATCACTCATGCGTATGTATGACCTACCATCTCTTCGGTGTGATGAGATTCATTTTCCATGTTAACCAGTTTAGAATTATTATAAATATATATATAATGAATAATTTTGAAATATATTAAATAATAATTCTAATATTGTAATATATATATATATATATATCACTGACTTTCTTCTACTCAAAATTATTAGAAAACAGAAACAACGTTAATCTGTACATATGGCCCACGATCTCCATGAATGGTATGTTGTATTTAATTTATCTATATGTTATATATATGAATATAATTAATATATATGATATATAAATAATTTTTTATATTCTGGAAGTATTTTAATTGGGATCTATGTAATATGATAAAGAATAAAAAGTCAAAACATGTACGATAAAAAAATGATTATTACTAGGAACATTGCTTTAACATGGAATTATTAGTAAATGGGTAATATAAATCCATAAAAAATAATATATGATTTCATAAATATTATTATTAATCTATAATAAGATAATATTAGGTTTATAAACATCATACACTACCTTCAGATACATATATACAGTATCATACATATGGTAAGGTAATTTGGTATCACTTTTAATTTTGAAGAGATATAAGCCATGTTGGCCACCAATTTCATATGTGTGGTGTATCTACTACCCCAATTATATTTTTTATAATGAATAAATTTATCATTATGGTATTTAAATATTAAATAGATGATATTTGGATTATGGTTTTAATGTTAAAAGTGGAATGGGTCGCTTTGAATGTTTAAAGAATTAGTCCTTTATCTAGTTCAATATTCATGATATTATTTAGCCTAATTATTTTGAGGGATATAAAAGGATTATAAATAAAATTTATTTCAATTTTTATGTTCATTAAAATTTCGTAAAAAAATTTTTTTATGGATTTTTGCAAGAACAAATTTTTCAATCACTTTATTATCAAGGATTTTTTATATGAATTTATTGGACAAATTTATTATCTGCATCCATGTTTCTTAAAAATGTATTTACAATTATTTTTAATATTCATGTACAATTTTACTAATGTCATTTTACCCACATTTTACTTTTTATAATTTTTTTTGAAATAAATGTTTTACATCATGTTCAAAATGAGGTACTTTATGGCTTTTTTGATGAAAGGAATGTTTTTTAACATATGCTGCATGAGTGGATTATTCTGCAGTCATGACGCCTTAATGTTTTAATGCTTCCATTACAATAATACAAGGTTATTTTAAAAATAAATGTTTTCTTTTAAAATTTCATGGAATTTTACTCTTTTTAATGTTAAAAAGGGATATTTCTTTCAAATATATTTATTGGTTTTATTTGATTATATTATTCTATGTCAACATCATTTGATGGATTTTATTATTAATTGAGGATGATATTTTATGATAAAATATACTTTATTATATTGAAGCGTTTATGATCTTCTTGACTATGGATCTGCTATTTTGAATCTATTCATGGTTTATGGTTAATTTATAAACATATCTTATGCTAGTTTTAATATGATTGTTTATGTTGGTTATGTTTTAACTGCTTTATAAGAGGAATGTATTGGACTTAGTAAGTGAAGGTAATGACCCGTTATAGACCATTTATATATAGGTAGGTCTATGAAGACAATCTTGTATGGGATTTTACCCATTTATGTGTGGTCTTGGCATGAGGCCATAACTATGTGGTTATGATTCATAGTATTGTGAATTCCTTAATTATGAAATTATTTAGTGATATAAAATGTTATCATTAAACAATTATAATATCTATGTGAATGTTTTAATATAACTATTTGATTTATTCTTGACATATTATGTTCATGATTATGTTTAAAATGATTTTTTTATTTTATACTTTTCTTAAAAGTTTATTCTTATTAATGAATGATTATACTATGTTTTTTACCTTTATTGAGCATCTGAGCTCACCCATTTCTTATGTTTTATTTTCTCAAGATTTAAATATGCATATTATATCATGGGTTAATCAAAAATAATATTTTATTTTTCAAAGAATTTTCAATGTTGGAAAATATGTTTCGAATTCTAATGAAATTACAATTTATGTAATTCATTTTCCAATAATTCTTAATTGATTAGTCCTTCATGATTTGATTCATTGTGATCATTCCAATGTATTAAAATAATACACCAGCTTTGAGATTTTATTCTTATGGTGTTATATTTAGTATCAAAGGATGTTTACAAATAACCATGGAAATTAGATTAAAAAAATGTGGACTATAGACCATAACCCTAAGATATAATTTGAGAATATGAATAAATAAACGTCCAATAATTTTGTTATGGTATATATTATGTGTGTATTCCTAAACAATACATCATCGTCTCAATAATACAAGTGGGCGTGGTACTAGAATATATGTACCTAGGTGTAATAACTATGATAAAGCGTTCCAGGATGGACTCAGGTTAAGCTAGTATATGATATAGAGCCTTACTACCCACCTAGTTTGATCCTCCCCGGGGATAATATGACTCTCCCAATTCATCATAGTTCGTACAATGTCTAACACGGTACAATTTATCTATTCACTTACAATGTACCACTAAGGTCTATAAGGAGGAGTGAGTTAACATTGGATCCCAAACTACTATATGTATTCAATTAAATGTTCATTTAGATATTCTCCACTGTGGTCTGAGAAGAGATTTTTAATATTCATACAATTATATTTCTCAACATAATTCTTATATTCCTTGATTTTATCAATATAATCCAACTTATTTCTCATTAATTATAAAAATCCATTTCTATAACAGAATTCATTAAATGTTATGAAGTATAAGTACCCACCCCTTGTCTCAATAGAAAATTGTCGACATAGATATTTATACACTAATTAAAGAACCTCTTTAGCCCTATCACCTCCTCTATTAAATGGTAAATTGGTTATTTTTCTAATTAATCATTAATAAAATATTCCTAGTTGTTTTAGTTCAATTGAATCAATGAATCCATGTTGGTATAATATTTTCAACAACTTTTCTCTTGCATGTTCTTATTGTTGATGGCATAGTTTAGTGTGGTATGATTCATATGAATTAGTTTCATTATCTTTATATAATACTTTTTTTATTAAATCCAACACATAAATACTAGTATTTAAATGTTCTTTACCATAACATGTTCTCTCTTTAAAGAAGAATAAAAATTAATTTCTGAACGTGAAAATTAAACCATTATTATCATGCTTTGAAATTGAAATAAATTTTTTTAAAACTGAAGGAACATAATAAAAATTCATTAAATAAAAGATCATACAATTCAGAAACATGAAGAGGTTCCCCTTATAGCTAAAAAAAATTCTACCCTATTAGGTTCTCCTCAATCTACCTCCCTCCATAAATATTTGTAAATCTACTTTCTTCATATATTTGAATACATATGTGAGCTCCAGAAGATACATCTAATATCAAATTTATCAAAATATTTAAATTTCAAATAATAACAAAAATACTTGAATCATCCCCAGGATTCTATGGAACATTGAATTTTTTCCTCAAGTGACCCTTCTTTCCACATGACAAACTAATTTCGTCTTATTCCATTTATTTCACATTGAAACTCCATAGATTGTATTGGAATGAAAAAAATCTCAGACTAAAGATACTCTCTTTCCCATACCTTTTATCAACCATAATGGAAAAATTAATTTCATACTTCCTTCCTTATCTAATTGGTAAAAAATAAGGAGAATATCTAGAAGTTAATTCTAAATGTTTCTTATATTAAAATATACCACAAAGTGGAAGAATCATTGAGGGAGTGATGAAAATTTGGGATTTGTACCCAGCTATTCAGGTATTTTAATCTGTATAACCATTATTCTTTTAATATATCCAATAATCATGACTACATGAGGCCTATATAATAACCATTTTTATGACCCCCTCCCCACAAATTGAACCCCTCTCAGGTTTGAAATGTGATAAGATTGATAATGAACACGGGGATTTGCCTCCGGTAGGAGCCGAGATGGAGACTAGCATCGAGGGTATAAAAAGCACACAGATGGGAGGAATTACCCTCGAAGAGAGCATATGCATAATAGTTAGATAATAAAGACAACAACCAAATTTAACTTAAACTACAATATAAAAAACCTAATTACATGTTTGTAAGTTCAAGAAATAACTACTATAACTGAATGGAAAAACTGGAAGTAACAAAATAATGTAAAATGGAGGGGTCCATAAAGACCAAACAACTCCTGCAAAACCCATAATCTAGTAGTAACCATTCTGATCTCCATCCAGTATATAGTGATCATAAAAAAATTATATAAGGTATAGTGAGTATAACAATGTACTAATTAGGATCCTCATAGGAGACTCTCATTTAAAAGTAAAGAAAGCATGATAATGCACACTGAACAACAAGTGAACCCAACTCGGCACCTAAACGGATATACTATGTTCCCGACCACACCATAAATACTCTCACCATGTATCAAATACAAGGGTATATAATATAATAATGAATCTTAAGGCCACCTCCTACCACTTCCCTAGTAGTTTTCTACTTTTCCCCAATGTCACAGGTCCTGAGCATCTCTCTCCAAAAAGTCTATCCTAAAGACAGCACAGTGAGAACCAAAATATGCAACTTGTGCAATACAAAGGCTATCCTGAAGACACATGGTTGAATCACACAACCATCCTCACAACAAAAAGTAAACAGTTTGATTCCAGGAGCCACCATAGCCCATATAACATGTGTCACACATCAGGTATTATACATCAAGACATTACATCATGTACACCAAGTAAAGATCCTCAATCCATCACATCCTATACATGTTATACCTATAGTATCACATAGGAAACTAAATCTATAATATGTCTGTGTGAAATAACCAAAATCCATTATATGCCTCTAAAAATGTATATAGGTAAAACTAACTGTCTTACATTCTAGAACAAGTAATAACAAGAGTAGTGAGTGAGGTAAATATGAAAAGTCATCCATCCCTCATACTTTCAAGAATTGGAAAAAACACCCCCATGGATTAGAATCCCCATGTTCTCATGCACCATAACCGACAGAGTGATTAGCGTATAGAGATGAAAATGTAATGATATAATATAGACCACAGTCACTCTATGGGAATAACCTAGACTAATATTCAACTACAGCTAGCATCTCTCAGACACCTGGCATCCAATACTAAGACAAGATATCTGATAAGTACACAACCATTTACCGATCATTATTAATCATATTATCCATTTTTATCAGTTTCACATTATGTTAATTTATACTTTAAATAATAAATAATCATTATCATTTTACACTTTTCATTACATAAACATCACAATAAAGATCCATGATCTCTAGGTATAACCAACCAGAGCCCACCACTCCTTAGAAACATTACCTCAGCACTACATCCCCGAAAGTTCCAACACCATGCATTCAACATCATTAAAATAATCATTTATTAATAGTATTATCAATTTTCTATAATTTTAGGATTTCTATATAAACATTATATTCTATAAAACAAAATGGGTTTTACACAGTGTGTAGATGAACTACCTCTTAAGTCTTTTTCAACGATATTAGGAGTGTAGACTCATCCATCATTGAGTATCTAAACAATAAAATCACATTACATACCCTGTATGTTTTTCCCTCTAATGGAAGGGGGTGATCAAAAAATTCTACCTCAATAAGTGTGAAATTTAAAATAGATAAAAAAACAAAAATATAAACAGAAACCTCGTTCACATAAATAGGTATGCCTATATTTAACCCATTCCATCATCCCCACTATCCTCCCTGACACCTACTTGCATAACCCGATGCATCTCATAACTATAGGTGTCGACTGCTCCCAAAACCATTATGCCTCCGTACTCCCACATACTGCAATAGACATCTAGGTTCATCCATCCCAGGATCACATCCCAACACAAGCAGCAGGGAAAAAAATATAGCCACCGGTCTCGTGGCCCTAAATAAGGTTTTTAGTCTTCACACACAGCGAGCACTCACCTCTTCAAAGCATAAGGAGCTCGACCTATACCAGAAAATTGGTAACTCAAAATACTACAAGGCATAATATTTATAACCCAACATGTTCCTTATTCAATATTTAATTATCTGATTCAATTAAATATGTCTGACTTCTTCTAATGAATTGTGATCAAACCGCAACAATGACTAACAGATTCATAAAACATGACCGTTTATCATTTTCCAATTAAATAAAAAATTAATCCCATCATTACATTATTTACTCATTTCCATCATGAATGGAATGATAAATTAGAAAATCATAGATATCACACTATCTTTAAAATCTATTATTAATAACATCACTATGAACTTTATACCAATTCTTTAATTCTGGTTCATATATTTATTATGTCAATTTCATAGTGATCTAGTGGCTAAATCATGCTAATGCTAAATTTTCATGTAAATAATTAGAGAATCAGTGGAACCACTTCCTCAAAATTTTCATGATGTTATTTATAAGAGAACAAGTAAATACAACGGATCACGACCACCTCTCCAACAAAAACTACATCCACCTAAGTATATTACGACACCATTTCACCAACAAACAATTATGTAAGGTCCATTAGAAACATGTTAATTACATGACATCACATGGAAAGGAGAATAAAGAGGAAACATATCATGGAACCTATATGATCCGAGGTAGAACATACCTTATGTCAAAGGATGATTGACACCCTGTAGTTGCACCAAAACATGGGGTGCATATGTAGCAAGAAGAACTATAGGGAAAACACGATCTAGAATTAAAGATCAGCAAACAAATACTATGGGAAATAACTATGGGTCATGTAATGGGCATGGTATGCCTCTGGTCCTTCGGGTCATGTATTGTGGGTCATGTTGGGCCTTGTTCCTTGAGCCTATGGGTCATGTACGGGTTCCCCTGCAACCCTTAAAAGGGGGATTATCTATAATAAAATAAAAATAAGGCCTTTGGGCCATTCAGGCTATGGGAAAGAGAGTTTTGAGGATTCTTTTACCAAGTTAAAAATGAATTAATAACAAGTGAGAAATATATCTTGATCCTTTTTGAAATTCTAAATGAACTTGTAGTTTAAGATACACTATATTTTTTCATTAGGATCAGTTATATTAAAGATCATGAAGTTTTACAGAGTAAAAACTATCAAACCCTTTGGAAAATTAATTAATAATTTTTTTGAATTTAATTAGCCTTAAATGTTTTCAATTGTGTATTTTTAACATGTTTTACATCAAAGATAATGTCAACAGAGTGAAATTGGAGGAAGCTGGAAAAACAATTCATGAGTCTCTGCCAGCATTCGATGAGTTGTTGTTCGATGAGTCCTCATAGGACGTGTAACCATTGGAAAATTCACCATCACTATTGGATGAACTATCATTTATATTAGAATGATCTACTGTTTTCATTTGAATGATCTACCATTGTTGTTGGAATGAGCTACCATCACTATTGGAACGAGAAACCATCACTGTTGGAATGTGCTACCATCACCATTGAAATGAGCTACCATCACCGTTGGAATGAGATACCATTCCTGAAACACTATTCAAAAAACATGAAATTTATTAAAGTGTTGGGACATAGTCACCTTGACCTTCCAGAACAACCCAAACATTAGATATCATCAATCTAATGGACTGCTGAGGTCCACACCAATACATCTGATACCTCTGAAAACATTCTTGTCCTCAAATATAAAAAACCAACCCATATTGGAACAAAAAAGGGTCAGAACAACCAGCCTTCGAGATACCTCTCAAGGATCTCATCATTAATATAGCTCAACCACTTCCTTAGTGAAGCAATGTGAAACCACATAGAAACCAAAACCATCTCCTAAAAACACTCCCCATGGAGATACCTTTCAAATGCAATTAAGCCACTATATAAAAAAACCATCTCATAAATAGGAAAGGTCTAAAAAGAAAAAATGGGTATTGTTATAATAAATGGGATAAACATATAAAATATCTGGGAAATGAGTTTGTATCTGCGACTCACTTTCCTAAGTACTCTCCTCCATTCCATCATGACGCCAAAGAACATAAACCAAGGGGATATCATTCCCATGCAACACCTTCTCCTTGCAGTCATGGATTTATATAGGCCCCTCCCTAAATGTTTCATCACTATCAACATCAATATCAACCCCGTAGATGATGTAAGAGTTTTCATGCAGACAAAGACAAAGCTTCAACACGAGAAGCACCTCATATATCCTTCTGATCTATGGGGGAAGTGTTGCCCGATAGGCCATGGCTCCCACACAATCCAACACATTGAAATCCCAAATAAACTGGGGTATATTATTATCCCCAAGTCCAATCCTCCACTCCCAATGATAGCAGTTCACCTTGAGAAACATGTGATACCCAAAATCAAACTCTATAAGTCTTCATCTGTGATCTGTATATGTCTTCTAACGGTATTGTGTTGCCTTCATCCACTCATGAATCACATGAACTATATATGTTGTGTTCTGTACTAGTTCTGTCCTGAGCATTTCAGACTATTTGAACCCAGTCCAGCACTACAAATGATGGTAAGGTTTGTCATACAAGGCTTAAAATGGTTCTATATCAATGGTGGAGTGAAAAATATTTTTGTAAAAGAACTCTACCAAGGAATGGTTCCTCATACACAAACCTCCATAATCTAAGAGACAAGAGAACAACAGGTCTTGAAGATTCTGGATGGTCCGCTCTCTCTTAATGTCCTTCTACAAATGGAATGCAGTTGTACGACATAGTTGAGAATTGAAATCATGCTAGAGACCTCTCCACAACCTTGAGGTAAAATGGGGGGTCTCAATCAGAATTGATTGTCCTCAGAAATACATGGAGTCTCACCACCTCCTCGAGATATTTCCCTAAAATGACTTACATTGAGAGAAACTATTTGATTCTATAAAGGGCGAGACTATATCAAAAAATTCACTATTATCCCTATAGTTTCATATCCCCCTTAGCATGAGGTAAACAATTAGAAAATTCAAATTATATTTCCTCTCACATCCATTTAATAACATCCAATCGGTGGAGAATCCCACCAGGAACATATTTCTCGACCATCACCTTCTAGCAGACCAAACATCGAGACACAAACTCTGTAACCACAAGATTTAACCCAGGAAACCAAAAATTACTTCTAAGATCGATACAATTTTGTCAAGATATCATGTAACTCAAAAGGAGAACTATGAAACTCCATGATAACCATCTCACATGATGCTAAATGAATTAAAATCATTTATGAAAACAACCCTCAATGTTTTCCATCCTATGACCAACCATCAGGGACCTCACCACAAAAAACTCAGTCTCTCTAGGCCTCAACCTCATGATCCCCTAGTGGGTATTAATCTACCTAATACACAAGAGATGACTGCACCATCATAAATAAAGATAAAATATTCCCCCAACCTCTCCCACATCTAGATTTAATGTTTAATATTCTTCTATTACTCTATAAGAATCACCAAATTCATAGACTACAACACTTTTTGACTTCCAGCTCAGTGCATCAACTACTACATTCTCCTTTCTAGGTGTATATGAAGTTTCAAAGTAGTAATCTTATAAGAACTCGATCCACCAACGTTTTCTCACGTGAAAGTAACAAAGGGGGAAACGTACCTTTGAATCTTATGATTTGTGAGGACCAAAAAAAGCTCGCTGATGTGGTAATGTCTCTACAGTAGCAGGGAAAACACAACTACTAATAACTCGTGATCGTGTGTGGCATAGTCACGTTCATAGGGACGCAACAACCAATTCCCATAAAAAATGACCAATCTCTATTGAATCAGAAAAAATACTAACCCAATACATGAATCATCATAGAAAACCATAAACTGAACACCATCTACTGATATAAAAATAAGTGAAGCAGATACCATATTCTATTTTAGATACTCGAAAGCTGAATAATGCAAATTAGTCCAAACAAATTCAGGATACTTACTATTCAACACCCTCAGAGCAGTTTCAAACTGAGATATATTAGACATAAAGCATATATAATAACCTTTAAGACCAAGGAAACATCACACCTCCATAGATTTCTTAGTGTATTCCCATGACACAACTATTTCTATCTTCGACAGATACACAACTACTCCCTACTAGTATATAACATTCCCAACGAAAATGGACTTTTCATGCCCAAAACATATACTTCAACAACATCCCAAATAGAATCAATCCATGGAGAACTCCTAAAACAACACTCAGATGCTCTAAATTCACCTCCTCAGACAAGGAGTACAGAAGGATGCCATCTATAAAAACCACCATAAACATGTCCAGGAACTCACAGAACATAGCTTTAACCAACCCCATCAACATAGATGACGAATTTTTTAATCCAAATGAAATCACCAAGAACTCGTAATTCCCATGATGTTAATGGAATGATGTCATTAGGATATTCTCATCCTTCACACACTTCTAATGATACCTGACCTACCAATTGATTTAATAGAACCAGCTTTCACCTTTTAGTTGATCTAACAAATCATCTATTCATTATAGAAAATATTGGTTCTTCATTGTAAAATTTTTCAAGAAATGATAATTGGCACAGAACCACAAAATATCATCATCCTTTCTTACAAACAAAACTAGGGCACAAAAGGTGACTCACCCGTTTGAACAAAACTGCACTACAGTAGGCCATCGAGAAATATATGCATCTCTCGCAACATGGAAAACGCCATACTATACGAGACATCGAGATAAGATACACATATAGTTGTAGCTCGATCCCAAACTCAATCACTCATCAAAGGGGTAGTGCTACAACCTCAATAAGAAAGACATCGGGTTACTCTTCCATGTCCCTGGGAAATGATGACTGATGAACCTCCAATGAAATCAACACCAACTCAACTATCAAGTATGATAAGGATGGAACGTTCCTCTAACCAATGAAAGGGTCTTTCTCACCAACAAACACTACTGGCTCATCATTAGAATCAACAAACACATATCACCTCTAGAATAAATCTATTATATCCAGCACTTAATACAACCAATACATGAAAATTATGTAATCATATAGTTGCATTTGTAACGATAGAAAATTTCCCCAAGAGTGGTGATTCCCTAGAACTATCTTAAAGTCTCTACATACCTCAAAAAATTAAACTTGGCCTCCATGAGGTGTACTCAATTCCAAAGGAACTAGAAGCCTCTCTACATCATGTCCTAAACATTGGACAAGGACAAGTGATATGAAGGATTTGGTCACTTATAAATAATAGAAGGAACACAACCAAGTAGAAAATAAGACATAGGTACCTTGAATGATGTCTGGCTTACCAGATGCTAGAAATGATAAGTCGGAAGTGGACTATGACCTTCCATTCAGCCTATCTGACCCCAATGATGACCATCACTATGTCCAAAGACAAATCCTTGAGGACGAGGAGTGTCCTAAGGATTTAATCTGCCAACCCCATCTACTCTATGTTGGCCCAAATTTGGTGCAACCTATTGTGGTTTCCTCGACTGAAACTACCCCAATGGAGAAACCTAAAGTAGAACAACTGGAATGCACTTACTGCTAAAAAAGTTTGGTCACTATTTCAGGTGATGACCTTGTCCTCTATAATAAAAACCAGTTCATGATCTTATATCATATTCCTAAGAGCCACTTCAATATGAGAAATGAGATATTGAGGTCTCAGACCTACCCCTAGCCAATTGGAAACTATTCTTCCATGAATATGGTAAACCACAGACCACAACTCTTCTTCTAGAGAAATCTTGATGAATCCTCTCTCATGATAATACAATTCTATCTAAAATATTTTCGATGACATGTACAATCACAAGCACCTTGAGATATGTCTTCATCATAAATATGGTAACATAGTGTTGTATATCTGGGATCAAATCATCCTCAAAATGCATATCCCTTGCATCCTTATATAAAAAATTTGATTGAAGCTTATTGAAGAGGGTTCTGGAAACTAATCCTAAAATCTTGTACACTAGAGCTCCCCTTCCGAAGGGTATGTAGCTCCTCATGACATGAATCTTTGATGATCAAAGAAAGAAACTCTTTTATGAACTTCTTCTATAACTTCTCCCATGAGATCACTGAATCCTCGTGATCCCTAAAGAATAATAACTACCACTACCTCACTTCCCCACATAACATCTTCATAACCTACGACACCCAGTGCTCCATTATAGCATGGATCAAACTAAAATCTATCTCATTCTCCTCCAACTAGAATTCCATGTCTGCATCTGAAATGAAGACCTCACACTACTATATACTCTAGTACTAAAACTCTCAGCGTGTCCTCTTCCAAGTTTCATCGTCATCGACATCCACTCTATAAAAATCTATTGGAGCAACCTACTAAACATATTCCACCTGAACATGATGAGGATGTCTACCTGAATCTATACATAAAAATTAAATCTAGTTAGAGATTTTAATCCTTAAATATGGAATAAATTTATATTAATGAATTATATTTTTGTATTCATTTGTAGTTAACATATCCCAAGGTCTACCCATTAAAACATAGGTACAATGAAGAATGATGAATGGTTCATTCAAAGGACTCTACAATGAAACTGTTATCACCTCGTTTAGTAGCCACTGTAAACATAATATTCCTTGAATCATATCATAGTGGGATCTCAATACCTGTGTCTTTACCGGTCTCCAATTTTTATAGTGTATGTTAAACTTAGATGACTCCATTTCCCTAACAACCCAATGAACCTCACCATTTCCTAACTACAAACTCCATTCTATCCCTCAACCTTCCAAAGATACCACTTTTTCATAACCCTCTCCCTACAATGTCAACCCCTCCTAGGTCAGTAATGTGAGAAAATAGATAATAACAACTGAGTCCCTCGTTCATTAGGCCTTGGGTTGGTGACTAGAAATGTGTGTATATTAAACACATAGATAAGATGCATTACATTCTAGGAGAACACATCAAGAATAGAGAGATAAGATCGAAACCAACCAACTCTTATTCAGACATCAATATAAAAGAAATCCCAAGTACATAAATGTAATGTCATGCATGAACTACTACAACTGAAAGGGGAAACAACAAGTACCAAAAGAATGTAAAACGACATCATCCACAAAGACATAAAATATCATGAAAAACACACAAGCTAGTAGTAATCAGCCTAAATTCCAACCTAATATAATTGAACTGAAAAATCATATATATAATGTAGGGTGAATATAACAGTAGGATTTTTAGGGTCATCCTTAAATCCTCTCATGAAAAAGTATAGAAAGCATGCTAAAGAATAGTGAACATTAAGTGAAACTAAATCACCAACTAAATAGTTATAGTATGTTCCCAACTTCACCATGGATATTATCCCCAAGTATCACATAAAGTAGTATATAATATAATTAATAATCTCATGGGTAACCCTCTACCACTTACATAGTGGATTTACACTTTTCCTCCACATCGCCTATCCTGAGACTCTCCATCAAAAAAGGCTGGTATGAAGACACTTGGGTGTGCACCATAACATGCACCTCATGTAACAAAAATAATTTCCTGCAGACACCTGGGTGAAGCACAACATCATCCAAAAAAACCAAAAATAATCAAGTTGTTTTTGGGAGCCACCACATCCCATATAATGTGTATCACACATCAGATATTATACCACAATCCATTACAACCTTTACGATGAGTAAGAATCCTCAAGCTATCTAGCATGTACATGTTATACCAATAGTAGAACATAGGAAAATAAATCCATAATATATGTGTTTAAAATAACCACAATCCATTGCGTCCCTCAACACACATATATGGGGGAAACTAACCACCGTGAATACTATCACCAATAACTACCAAGTGTAGAGAGTGGAGTCAAAAGTGACTGTCATCCATCCATCCTCCCACAGGGATGTGTGGGAACACCCCCTAGGACTCAAAATCCTCAATGTATCAGTCACCCAATCCAATAGGTTGGGGTAGAATATAGAGACACAAAAGGTACATGATATAATGTATCTCACAATCACACTATGTGAATAACCTAGTCGTAGACTCAACTTTAGCTAATGTCTCTCAGAATCTGGGTTGCCACTGCTAACACTAGAACTATTATAAGCACACGACCATTTAAATAAATTTATTAATCATCTAATCACTTCTTATTAGTTAAAAATTAAATAATTATTTATTTAAAATTTAATTTATCATTATCAATTTAATCATTTCATTAATTAAGCATCACAACAAAGATCAATGTTCTCCATGAATAACCAAACCATGTCCACTGCTCCTCAAAAAAAATATCCTTATCACTGCATCCATGCAAGCTCAAACCCCATGGGCTCAACATCATTTTTTTCATTTATTAGTAGTATTGTAACTTTTCAATAATTCTATGTATTCTTAGAAAACATTCTATGATACCAAACACAAGGGTCTCAACACAGTTAGTATATAAAATACCTTTCAACTCTTTTCCACCATTAGAATGAGTATACACCAATCCATATTCATTAAGTTAAACATGGAAGGAATGTGGAATACCCCGCATGTCTTCTCTAATTTTAGAAGGAGGGTAAGAAATACCATATGAATCATGCGGTGGGGAAGGTAAAATAGAGGAAAAAATAATAGGTTCAACAGAAACCACTTTCACACCAACGGGTAAGCCCATATTCAAACCATACAATCGTCATAGTGTCCACCTAGAGACCTACATGGCTAACCTGATGCATCTCGCCACATTATGAAACAAATTCTGCCACAACCATTGGGCCTCCTTACCCCCAAATACCATAATATCCATCATGCCTCAGTCTTAGAGGGCTCACATCACAACACAAGTAGTGTGAAACAAACAACATAGTAACTAGGCTCTTGCCCCAAAACATGGCATTCAACCTTCACACACAACGGGAACTCAAAAACATCAAAGCATAAGGCTCTCATATTTTACAATAAAACATGTAACTCAGAAACCTACAAACTCTTTTCTTTATGACACAAATTTTTCCTTATTCTTTACATAATTACTTGATTCAATTGAACATGCAAGACTACATCTATTTATTTATCATAAAATCAAAATTACAACATCGGGATTCATTAAACATGCCTCTTTATCTTTGGAATATAAATTTACAATTGATTCAAAAATTTCATTACTTAATAATTTCCATCAAGAATGACATGCTAAATAATAAAATATAGATATCACACTATCTGGAAAATCAAGAGGCAATAACATCGCTAAGAAATTGATTCAAATTATTTTAATCAAGTTCATATATTTATTCTATCAGTTCCATTGGGATATAGTGGATAAATAATGATAAATATTCTGTTTCATGTATATAAAAAGTGAATCCATGAATCAGCTACCTCAAAAGGTTCTTTAC
Source organism: Viscum album (assembly GCA_963277665.1). Taxonomy (NCBI): domain Eukaryota; kingdom Viridiplantae; phylum Streptophyta; class Magnoliopsida; order Santalales; family Viscaceae; genus Viscum; species Viscum album. Next base: position 30,613,192 of record OY728162.1, on the reverse strand, counting down.
ATTATTTCACAAGAACTGAACAAGACAACTAATCATAACCACCTACCCTGCAACAACTTCATCAACACAAGGAAGTTGTGACACCACTACACCAACCAACGACCAAAAAATGTCCATTAGAATCATATATATAGAATTCCATCAAAATGAAAGGAAAAACATGAATAAATGGATAAGGGAACACAAAAGAGAAGAGGAATAACATACTTTTTGTCAAATATTAATAGGTACGTCATGGATGCACCAGAACAAGGGGTGTGCATGCAGTTGAAAGGAATCCAGGAAAAACAAGATCTAAAATTAGAGCAAAACACCCAAATCCTATGGGAAAAAGAGTTCTGGGGAATCTCAAACCAAGTGAAACAAGAATTGAGAACAACGGAAGAATATACCTCAACTAATTTTGAAAATCTAAATGATGCAACAATTAAACATATGCTAAATTTTTTCATTAAGATCATATATCTTAAGGATCATGCAGTTTTACCATGTAAAATCATTGAGATCCTTTGTATAAGTAGTATAGTTGTTATAGGATTTGAATCGGCCTTTAATTTTGTAAATATAGTATTTGATCCCATTTTATGTCAAAGTTATCATCAATGGACCAGACTTTCTAGATGTTGGAAACAATGTTCACAAGGCACGGTCATAATTGGATGGGTCGTTGTTGGATGAGTCACTATTGGACGAGTCACCGTCACAATTTTATGAGCTACCGTTTCTATTGGAATGACCTATCGTTATCATTGGAAAGGGATATCATTGTCATTTGAACGAGCTATTGTCACCATTGGACAAGCTACGTCACAGTTGGAATGAGCAAATGTCACCATTAGAAATAAACACCATCACAGTTGGAACAAGACACGGTCACAACCATCACCATTAGAATGAGATACTTTCACCATTAGAACAAGATACCATCATCAATACATTGAGCTACCATCACGTTTGGAAAGAGCTACCATTCTTGAAACACAATTCACAAAATGTAAAATTTTGTAATCTGTCTGTTGCTAGTCACCATGACCTCCCAAAACACCCCAAACACCAGATTTTATCAACATAATGGACCTTTTAGGTATGGTCTATTAAAAAAATTTCCATTAATCCTCTTAATGATCACCCTAAATAAATTAAACCATTCTTATATAACTCTTTTGTAGAAATGAAAATATTGGTGCTCATGAATTATGTTTACAACCATGTTTTGTGGGACTTCATGAGTTCACTAGACATAAATGAAGGACATAAATAATAAATGTATGATACATAAATCAAATTTGTTTCATAGAAGAAAAAACTCTTCACCCATCACATATTTTTTTTGGTATATTAGAATGTAACGATTCTAGCATGTAATATTTTCATTAAGGGCATAAAAAATATAATGGAACCAGAACCCCTCCTGTAAGTTACTATCATTCTAGATATTTTCATTATATAACAAAGATTGATGTTGTTGTGTGGTTGAATAATTAAAAAAAAATTGTAATTAAATTATTTTATTATTATAAATCTTCATGAATAATTATTTTGTGGGAAATTATAATTTAATTGATTATTATTAAATTCCCCATTATTTAATCAAGTTTCCATAAACCTCACCATTGTACTCAAAAAACCTTTATGCTATGAAATTATTATGTAATGGATCCATATTCAACATTACATGACTCTGATGAAGTTTTTCAATGTTAGTTGAAGGTATTAGGGTGGGAAGGTCATTGAAAACAATGGGATATTATCTGCATGATCCATTGAGTGGACTCACATATCCTGAAATCCTGACACAAATTTCTTCAACACAAGTATCCATGTTACATCAATTCTAGGAAGGTCTATATATCATTACATAAAATTGTTATTTCAATACATATCATTCATATAAACACGGTGGTAAATGTAATTTTACCACAAGGGATGGATAGACAATTAGTTCTAAGGAATTTAATCCCAATGAAATAATGGAATTCCAATTCTATATTAATATATATTAGAGAGATTATAATTTATTTTTCATAAATTTCTTCTATTCCTATATTATACATGTATTTTCATTTTTAATTGTATGTAATTTAGTTTATTAACCATTCTGGATAAAAAATTTATGCATAATCAATTTATTTAAATTGATTATTTCCATACTAATTTATTCATTTATGTAATCAACGTTTTGTATCAATAAAATTATATAAAAAATTTATACAAATAATAAAATAATTAAATTACACATCCATTGGATTTGTGTAGTGATTTATTTATTTATTTTTCATCAAATCAACCTATTATTTAATGGAAATAACTCCTTTTGTTGTACTTGGTACAAGTTACAACATTGCACTTGTCCACTATTGTATCGCCCAAGTTGGCATCATAATGGTTCCATCTTGAATCACTTTCAAGAACCTTGGGATAATCAATTATTTATATATATTTACTAATATTTTTTGTGTGTTTTTTGAAATATTTCACTGCATTTGGAAAGGGAAAAGCCCTCATAATTTTCCCACAATGGATGGTTACACAAACAGCCCCTTTGCATTCTCATCTTGGAAGTTTGCAGGGACCTTCTTTTCACCATCGTGGTTGTCTGTCCTTTTTTGTGCACTTGGGATTGATTTTTTAGTATGTCCAAATGTGATGGACCTACATTTGATGGGATTTCTCTTCACCTGACAGTTCCATCACATATACAGATTTATCTCACTCTATTTTGTTGTTACTTATCCTGTTTTGTTCATTTCAGTTCTCTTCTCTCATTCCTTGTGAAGACAACATATCATGAGGACTTGGAGCTTGCTCAGAGTTGTTGAACTCATGGTCTTTTGTGATTACCTACTTGAAGGCATGATTTTTTATACAGTTTGAGTGAGCTATTTTTGACACTTTATTATACACCATCATATATCGCTCTCATTTTATGGTTGGTGTAAACTCATTACACCTCGAGCATGAATTTTAATATTTTTGTTTTACTAAATTTCATTGGGGAATGAATTGGGTGACCAATTCATGTCTCTGATTGTCTAAATAAAAATACCCATGAAATGAATTAAATTAAAAAATAAAAGACATACACATGTCCTGGTCAATGTCATGAATGATCATACATGCAATGTATACACAAAATTAAATATCGAATAATTAAATTTTATTCAATCTTTTTTATTAAGGAAAATGTTCTTTCATTAATTAAATAATTAATTCTTTGATTGATTGATTCATTAATCCCCTTTAATATTAATGAAAATCTGAAATACTTTTCGAGGTACCCAACATTGATTTCATTCATAGAAAATAAATGGAATAACCAATAGTGTAAGGTTTATTATAATAAATTGATTAAGCTTTTAAAATCCTGTAAGCCCCTTATTAAATTTTCAAACACTAAAACATAAAATAAAATGAAAACAATTTAATTTTTTAAATGTCTCTTTAAGGTATTTTAATTATTCTTATAAGTGTGAGATGACATGAGTGTACTATCCATCATCATGTCATAAACCTCATTTTTTTTGTATTCAGGTTATATGACAGGGGATTTAGCATGTTGACTTAGACAAAATAAATGATGCATACATTCTTGTTATGTGATCCTTTATACACTTTTCATGTGGCCAATATAATTTCTAGGGTCTTCTTTGTGTATCTCTTTTGGATCACATGGTGTGTATATGCAATCTACATGTATTGTATTCCTTATATTGTGTGACTGTTGTTCTCATGGAATGGCTCATCATGTATTTGAAATGGGTGAAGTGATGAAATACACATCATGGACACCACATAAAAATCATTTATATCACACATTATCTAAATTATCAATATCATATAGTTTCACCATGTAAGAAGACAACAACAATTTTTTTATTTACATCACTAACCCGTGCAGACTATATTGTGTGTAAGAAAGATATACGTAGTGTACATTAACATCTCATGTTATAATCAGGCTCCATGTACACGCGATGTGCAATAAATTTACTAAATTTAATTAATTACATGGTTGATTCAGGTATATATCACATTGTTACATGGCATGTACTCCAACAACACACCATGTAAACCATTTTTTCTAATAAAACATTTTGGCACCTCCCATTGGAATCTATGGTCATTAGTGACCATTTATTTGAATATTATGAAAACGATGCACTAAATGATAATGATTAATATATGGATAGTAATTTAATTCAAATAATATCATTGAATTAATAATATGAAATGAAACAGTCAACTACAATTATGTATAGATCAAAAATCAGATAAATAATTATAAACTCCACACATGATCAATCTGATGCAACATATTTGTTCTAAGTATAGTGGAAACATGTACTGAAGGATGATATATTTATATTTATTAAAATATAATATCTCCGAAAACCCCAATAGAGGATCTCTAATGTCAAATTTATAATAAATTTATTTAATATTTCATGAAATGAATACCTAATATAAGAATTATTTCTTCGATGAAGATGTAGATCATCAGAAAAGACCCTTTTAGATTTCCATCATTGTGCTCCATAGATCAAACGATATAATTCATATAGCGATGATCCACATGTGATATTTTTATCAACGATAAATTCTAATAGATCTATTGATACAAGAATTAAGAGTCCATTTTCTTACATTATTCATGTTGATCCATCGTCCTTAAATCATGAATGGATCTCACTTGAGTTTTTCTTTCTCTGTAGGAAGATAAAAAATGGGTAGTTGAGAGAGTGATTAATTGTGTACATTGATTCCTATGTTTCAATTTTGGATTAAATACATAATAAAAAAGATCATGTACTTATAAAGATAGGTTTTATGTTAAAATGTTATTTATTTTCAAGTCATAATTTAAATAATATTGTAATCTTAAATAAAACTCATTCCATTTTATAATAATAATATTATTATTTTTTACATGTTCCAACATGCATATGAACATATATTATTTAACAAACATGTTAATTAATATTTTCCACCCAACATGGGCTTGGTCCATTCAAACTCCTCTAGTATTTATTAAACTAAAAAATAAATATTAAATTTAAATATTAAATCAAAACATAATAATTTCTAACTGATATATCCTAGATTAAATTATCCTTTTATATTGAGGATAATATGTATTCAATTAATTTAATTCACATTGAATTTAATCAAGATCATTGTAAAAAATAAATGTGTGACCCTTTACGATAATTTACCATTAACATTAAGAGGGATTACCTAATGAATGAGATTATTTCATAGAAAATGGTCATGGAATTGAGCAAAAATAATTTAATTTCACAATGATAAAAATAACATATAAATTCTCCTTGTTTAATATAATCCATTTTTCACAATTTTCCCTCATGCATGATGCATATCTTAATCACCAACACATATGATTGATACATTCTTCATTGACTATATTAAAGAAAGATTTAATTTCTCTTTCCCCATGTATTTTAATGAAATGGTTCTACTCCAATCAAAGGGATGACATATCAACTTCCATAAGCTTTTAATGGGAAAATGTTTCCTTGACTATTCCATTAATGAGCATTCAATCATTATGCACCCAACATACCTACCTTTCAAAAAACATATGCACTCATGGGATTTGTTAGAAAATTGATGATTCTGAGTCCAAACATTCATTATTTGATATTAGTCTAAGGACCATTACACATTATCACATATAAGAATATATCATTACACCAAAACATATTAAATTCCTACACGTGAGTATGTTCTTATAATCACTCATTGTGAATATTAACAAGACTGAAATTTATGAGAAGAATCCTTATCCACTTATTAGTACTCACATCTAATAGTCTGTGTATATTTTTTTCCATCATAGTAAATTATTTATCTACATATCATTATGTAATATAATTTCATATCCCTCATAGGATCTCATCATAGTTGAGAGTTATAATGAAATTATCAATGAAAAGTGTACTGTAAGACATTATGATGAAAGAGACATATAGAAAAATGAAAAATACACAATAAGAGGGTTTTTTTAATATTAAAATAATCTAATATACATGTAATAAATGTAAAAGGTGTTTTTCCTTGGACACTAACTCCAAAAGGCCCTTCATGAGGCGTTGATGTTAAATGTTCTATTTATACCCCCCAAATGAAAGGAGAACGGTGGTTGCTGAATTCTATGATAAAGGCAGCTCAGGGAGTTTCTATATATAAGATATTTTCTATATTGGGACTATAAGTATCCCCCATTGGATTCTATTGTCACTTATTCCTTTGTCTAACATATAGTAAAGGATTATTGTAATTTGTGTTTTTAGTTTTTATAATAAAAATAACACTATAATGTTAAATGATGGTATTTATTCTTTGTAGATGTAAGTGTCCAAACAATTTCTTTGAAAGGTAGAAGATATTATCATTCAAACATGATATCTCTTCAATGAATACAAAATAGTATTCAAAAAATACTCCCCACTAAACCAATCCATCATTAAAGGACAAAGCAATTTGGAATTTCTTTTATATAATTTTTAATAACAACATATCCCCATAAAAATTCTTGAGGTCTAACAATTATTTGATATATATATTCCCTTTTATAATGTCAAAAAATCATGATTAGTATTGGAGGATTGTAGGAAATATTTCATGGATATGATATTACTAGAATATATTAAATTAATGATAGAGAAAAACCTAGTAATTGAATCCTATATATAAAAACTGAAAAACTCACAACTAATATAGAGATGATTTTGTATCTTTTGAAACAATATTACTCATAATTCAATTAGTGAAACTGTTACACATATAGTTAATGGAACGATAGTGTAGACTACGATGACATGAAATCATTATTATAACATTTTTCAAGTGAATCCTTTTTCCCTCAATGTGGTCACTATTTTGGAAGGGGTTTTATACATATCATATATAGTCAAGAAGGAATAAAATATTTAGTATGGAAATGATTTATTAATGAATATATAATGGAATCCATATAGTCGTCAAAAAGTGATAGGACCTTAGACGGATTAGTTTTGTCATTGCTGGTACATTTAATGGAAAATATACTTATCAAAACATTTTCAAATTGATAATTAATTTATATGTTATTACCCCTATTTAATATGTAGTATTGTTTTTTGAGGTCACTGAAATCATATTACCCATTAGTAGTATCTAATATTATTCCATTATTAAGTGGAACCTTAGTTATTTAACTCCTCACTAAATATTTTATATGGAAAAATAATTGAAACATCATATAAGATAGAGGATGATTCAAAAATAAGATAATATATGACACATAGACTATTAAAGAAAGGAATGTAGTTGAAGATATACAAGTGGTAGTGAAAATTTTAACCAATGTGGTATATTACATTATATGAAAATAAATTTTAAATAAAATCATATTTTCGTATTCAATAGTTTGATATATAAAATAGCAATGCAATAAAAAACAATGAACCACAAGAACGTAATAGTAATAAAATATGAAGAAAAATATTTTCATAGGTCCTCCATTAGTTTTGAATAAAATTTAAAAATGGAAGCTATAAAATAAATTCATTTACTTCCCCATGTCATGTTGTGATGTTAACATTTAACAATTCATGTAAAATAAAAACGCATTTGATGATTATGATTATGATGTCTGGGTCATGAAAGAAAAAACAATTCGTCCCAATATATCTATGCATTAAAAGACGATGAAAGATAAAATATCAAGCCTCACCACTTCAATGGAGTAATTATCTTAAAATTTTATGTTTTGTTATTACCACTCATCAGTGGTTAAGGAAAAACACAAAAATTACACCATAGTCTTAATGTAGTTTTTTTGAAAATATTGCAAAAGAAACATGACTTGTAAGTAAATATTACATTAATTTATGTTTTTACTTGAATAAAATATTTATTTCAACTATATTTACATGGATTATAAATAATAAAGTATATACATTTGGGATTCAACTTATTGAAAACAATGAATATAAATAACAACCATTTTGAAACTAATAAATATGGGGATTAAATTTGGATATATGATACTCTTACAAATATTATTTAATAATATTAGTTCAAAAAAAAACATTAAAATATCCTCAAAATGGGTTATTTATACATACTATGATATTATTAAGGAATAGTTAAAGGAAACTAGTGTTTTAAATAATATTTCATGGGTAGGAATGTTTAGTACAAGTGATTTTGTAGTATGTATGAATTTTTTTTGAATATAAATATTGATGAATATAATAAGAATTTGTGAAGTATATACATTTTATTTTGTATAGAACAATAATAGGTGTTAATAAATTAATGAGGAGAATCCATTTTCATAAACCAATTCTAAAATCAGTGAAATGAACATTATTCTAATTATTACGTATAAATATAGAAAACCTGCATTAGAAATCAGTAATTATAAATATTGAACAAAATATAACTGTATACATAAATTAAACAGATACAACTACATAAATTAGAGTGGGATATATTTATATAATTCAATTTATGTAGTAAAAATGTAGGTTTTATATAATTCTATTGGTAGAGAACTATATCAACTCTATTTTATTATAATTGAATCAATGAGTATATTTTTGAACAAGAATACATGGATAAGTTTAGTGGGAATTAAAAATGTAATGTCATTACATCTAAACTATTATTATATATATAGGTTGAAGAAACTACACTATAGGAAACCACAATATTTGATTGTAAAATTATTTATTGTTATTTGATTGAGAGAAAAAAATATTTTTTCGATATAAAAATGACATTAACAAAGCCACACATAGATGATATAAGGATCTAAATGTTGCAAAAAAGATCTTCCACATCCCGAAAAAATATGTACATAGACTAAATTCCCTACAAGAAGAATTATAGAGGTGTAAGCTCACAAAATATGGGAATATTATACAAGTGTTTTGAAATAATAATATGATCATGTGTATATGAAATGTTTTTTCTTTGAATTATTTCATTTATACATTTTTTTATATCAATATCACTAAAGAAAATGAAACTCTAAAATGAAAAAAATGTTGTTCACTAAATAAAGATTCCATGAAATGAAATTTTTTATCAATGCTGAAATTTTAAATCATTTTTTTATACAACAACCATTAATTCCTAAAATATATAAATATAAATAATTTCATCATTAAAAGTTCCAATAGAGACAAACCTATAACATAAAAGTCCAAAATTCTTTAGTAGTTGTTCATGTAATATGTAAAAAAATTATTAGAAAATTTCCAATATTTTTAGAATGTAAATAAATAATCTTAAATATACATTTTCACCGTTACCTTTAACAAAATACACATCATAATTTTTCATCTATGTATAAAAAAACAAAAAATGTATGGTATAACCAATACAAATAATGAAATGTACAAAAATTATTTCTTTATAGTAAATATAACTAAAAATTGTATCATACCTTCATCACTAATGATTCAATATCACCAACTCTATTTTTATGGGCAATGTGATTCATTCTCTCTAAACAACATTTTAGAGATTCTCCTCCTCTACATGTTGTCTTAATATTAATCATAAAAATCTAACAAAAAATAAAATGGTTTTATGGTTGGAAATACATCCATCATAGACACCATCTATCTCACATTAAATTATTATCAAATTCATTTTAATGTAAGTTAGTTATTTGTAATAATTTTCTATTACAAAATTCTTATCGACTTATATATTAATAGGATCTCATTGAACAACATCAAATTTACATTCACATTTTGTCAATCACTTAACAATATAATGGTTTTAAATATATCTCACCTCATGCCTCTCAAACAAATTTATTTTATGATAATAAAATATTTAAATTGACATAATGATTATGTAGTAACACATTATCCTTCCATCATAATTGTCATATAAAATATTAAACTCTCTTTCAAAACACAACATGAAATTATTTTTGATAATGAGACATAAATTTACAAATATTTATTTGGAAAATAGGCTAAACACTATGATATTCATTCTGAAATATGTCATTTTTTAGTTTACCTATCTATATCTTGTCAAAAACATTGAATTGAAATGAAAATAAATATTATGGATATATTTACTACTTTTGAATTCTTTGTTCACTTCACAATTTCTATATTTTGTAAAAAAATTATTATATTTATTGAAAAAATCAACTACACTTAATCCATGATAAAAATATATATTTAGAGGTCGTTTTATTGCTTTAATAATAAAAATTAGGCTTTGGCCCCAACCATTTAAAATTACTGATATAAATATATGTAATTTATTACCAATGTTAATGTACCGTTCATAACTAAATGAGCCCTGTTTTCCCTCATGGTATATACATCATCAAAAAAATATTATTTACCATCAAAAAATTGAACATTAGGTGTCCAACTATACACCTAAAAAACAACCACATTATAATACTCAAACATGAACTTCCTAAAATAATGAAGGAAGCTTAATCCATCTTTCCTAATGTTACCAAGGAGTTTTATACTTTTTTTCACTAAATTCTATGTACGTAAAAAATATCGAGTATCGTAAAGTACCGAAGATAAAAAATTTGAAATATCTACAACATAATCATTAAATAGAGTCAACGACCTCTTTATATTATGAATGCAATTTTATTTAAAAATCATGAAAACAAGTAGTTTGTTTCATTGTTAAAATATTTATAATAAATAATAACAGTCTCTCTATTATTATATAATTCTAATAAAAAAATTCTAGAGACCTAAATTTCCTAATTTACTAGATTTCATACCAAACATAAAAAAACATCCAAGCTATTCTTGATCGAACATCATTTTCAATTATTCCCAAAAAACATTTTCAATCATCTCATTAATATAAAATTTAATGGCATAGAAACATGATGGATTTTAATGAAATTTTCATTCCAAATAATCTAATATGAAAACAATGACCCATATAATCAGTTAACATTTCATTTAGATCGACGAAAATTCATTTAATCAACTCAAGTATAACCTAAAATATATTCACTACTGACAAAAATCTCTACAAAGGATAATGAATCAACTGACCTAATTCCTACCAAATAATTTACGTCAAACAATTCAACATGAAATTCATTCATATTTATTTGGGAACTCAAAAAATTAAATTATTCAACATATTTAAATGGATAATTATGAAAATATATTAATAAAATACATCAATATTCCACTGAGTACAAAAAATAATAGCAATATGAGCACAAATAATATTCCACTTATATATAATGTTTTTAAAAAATAATACATCAAGATGAAGAATCATACTGTTCCATTCATTGTTTTTTTTTTGAAAAGGAATTCCCATGGGTGGCCTTTTTGATCCCTCTACACAAGGAAACCCCCCTCCAAAAGAAGAGGTAACTTTGGAGAGAGCCCCAGCCGGGAAGGAGTTATTGCCGACCGAGATGTTAGAGAGTCCTAGAGGGGGACAACCTGGTCAGTGATGGTTCGTCAAGAAATCGATCTTCACGGGTGATTTGCACCTCATTTTTCCTTATAGTTACATTTATTAATGTATATATAACTAATTTATTTATTATTTAGTCCTTATTACAATTATTTTTATTCAATCTATTCATAAGATAACCAATTCTCCCTATATAACTGACATAAAATGAATAAGAAATATGAATATATTTTAAAATCATCCATAAATTCGGTTCCCTTTTACAAAAACACTGAACTCTTTTTAACACATCATTAATACATTTAAACAATATGGGTTATTGAATATAAACATTAAATATCTAGTAATAATTTCTCCAATTTTATTTAATTGAAACATACTAAATATAATGAAAATATCATACAGGAAAAAAATAAAATTTATTTAATAATTTTCTTCTTAGGCTCAACATTGGAAAAAATCATGGTAGAATCCTAAGAAACAGAGCTTTATTTTTGACCTTATCAAACAATGATCCAACAAAATCTAATATTCCACTACATTGAGTGACATCCATCACCCACTCACTTTAATCACCCCCTTATATACTTTTCCAACATCCATCATCATAGGTGCACCTATTATTCTTCCATGATTGAAATAATGATGAACTGAAGGCCTAAAATATTTCACAACCATCATAAATTTATTACAAATAAGATATTTATTTATTATATAAAACATTTAAAATACTTAAATCCTGGGTTTTAATTTTTTAATTTTTCCATTTTTTTAGAAGATAGTTTCATTTAATTTTCAGTTTTACTAGAATGATGAATGTAGTATTTATATATGGGTACATAAGGGGGAATTCACAAAATATTCATGTATTTAGATTCTCCACTTACAACTTCTAGAACACGTGTCTATATTTATATTCCATGCTAGAGTAATCTATGGAAGTTATCTCCCCATGCTCTACCCCACCAACTCATTGATCGTATCCCCTCTCATAATCTACATGACATTCACTACATCCAGGCTCCCAATGCAACATCATTTGGATTATAACTGTGTTAAAACATTAATAAATATTTTAGTTTAAAGAATGGATACCTCCCCAATGGTATTCAGTATCCAAAATCACCTTCTTGTAATGTATCCAAATGGAATTTCAATGTGTCTCTCCCAAATCCACGATTATGCACTATAAGGTGTTCACTCAACCATAGTGGATGAACCTCTTCCCCAAATAACTGACAAGAAATTATAGATGGTAAAAGGTCCTTATCTTCTCTTCTCTTGAGATTTATGATAGATCTAGTTAAGAGATCCACCAGAATTTAATAGTAATAGTGTGAGGGTTTCTTTATGATGATTAAAGTGGATGATGATCTTCACTTACTTGGGAGGGAATAGTGTGGTGATCCACCATGATATGAGACATAATCATGTTGGAAGGGTAAAAATGGTTTCTTTGTAATGGAAAATCACATGGGATTTATTACATATCTCTTTATTAGAAACTAAACTATTAACCTGGATTTTGGGAAGGAATTAAGGATAATAAGTTAAGGATGACGTACAAGTAGGATATTTTGGAAAGTGAGACGCACCATTGGAATGTCCAATGTGGCCGTGTGAAAAAAAATTAGCAGTATCATTATCCATAGTTAGTGTCTCAAGATATTTTTCAAAGGGGGAAGGATGATATAAGTTTTTCAATATAGGATAACCCCAACCACCAACCAAGATTATAGGATTTAAAAATAGAGATTTTCTAATAAAATTTATTTTTCTTATATGGTTTCACAATGATGTCCATCAATATTATCAACTAAAATTTGAGAATGTAGTATTTCATATGATTATTTTTCTACTAGTTCAAGGAAAATTAATTCAGATTATTATTTATATAATATTAACCGAGTTTCTATACGGAGATTTACCAATAGTGAGATTCAATTAAAAAACATTTTTTTACCCATTTAATTATGGATGTTTTCCGTGAAACATCCGGTTTCATTTATTTGAATTTTTTTGATATAATGTTTTCTAGTAATATTCACTACACTAGTGGAACAGTCATTTTTAGTCAAAATATTTCGTATGATAAGTGGGTCATTTCCCTATTCTATTCACTTTTTAATTTGTCAATAATTCTCATAAATGTGAGTATTCTATGTAATTTTTTCTTATAATGATCATTCCCTTAAGAATAAAATTATTAATAATATTAAATACACCATTTTGAAAAATATACATTCTAGACTAACAAAATTTCTATATGGTGGTGAGATTTGTTATAAAAAATTATATAGGAACACTTTTTCTATTATGGAAATTGAAAATGGTGGCATTACTGTGGTCTGACTACTGCATACCATAATATAGAAAAACATTTACAGGGTGATGGAGGATAAATCGAATGACATGTGTCAATGAATTCAATAATTATATTATGTAACCTAGTATCCATGAGAATCTGATTTACATTAGGTTTATCATTATTCCATTCATATAATTTATTTTGTTTCTTTAATTTTACAATTATTATCAGGTATCACCCTTGTAAAAAGGATTTATGCCTACATATTCACTTTATGTTTGAAATGAAATTATTTGAAAAGTAGGGTCTATTTAAATTCATGTCACACTAACTTGTCTCATTCTTACCTCATTGTTTCTATTATAGTATTATAGAATTTATAATGGGAAATTAACAATCCAATTTCATGATTTTTAGTCACAATTTGAAAATTAATATTGGAATGATCTTACAGAGTATTAATAAATTCATCATGGTGATCACAAATTGTAGTACATAGAAAGAATCTAAAGGTAATAAACATCTGATTCTTATATGAGATAGGAACAAGTGCTAAAGTCATAAATTTTTTCAAGTTTCAACATAATAATAATAGAATAAATTTGACGAGGAACTTCTCTATGATCATTATCACTCCCGGATAAAAGAATTGAGATATTTCCAATTTTTAGTGTTCCTAAATGGACATCATGGAATTATTTTATAGTATATATATGATCATAAATGGAATATTTAGTTTTTATAATTCCATATAAATCATCAATTAGTCTTTTTTGTAAAATCAAGTATTTAATATTCATTCACGAAAGGATGAATTCATTTTAACTGTCTGACTTTTTTATATAATATTTATGGGATTCCATTCATGTTATTTAGTGGATCTAGTAATATATTTATAGGGATAATTTTAAGGGTATGACCGTAAGAACAGTTTAGGATCATTGTATAGTGTTCTGGTTTGTGGTTAATATGTTTTAAGGAATTATTTCAATATAAAAAAGACTAGAAAAAAACTAAGAGAAACTCTAGTGAGTCAAGATGAGTAAAAATTAAATCAAGTACAAAATAATAATGAATAAAATAGAAAATAAAAAAAATTAAGGATTTAATAAATTTTATATTCTTTGGGATCCACCGGGCATTATAAGAACACATCACTACACATTCATTTTATTAAGATCAAAAATACAAAAAAAATGAATAAAAAAATATGAAAAAAATATAAGTAACAGAAGATACTAAACTAAGAACCAAATATAGTGAATAATGATGGTTTTCTAGATCCCAGATAATCGAAACACTATCTAGGAAAGAATCAACTATGGTAGGTTGAAATTATATCTCCTTCTTCTGGATCATAAACCGTACAATGGATATTCAACTTGTTTGATTCTCTATTGGGGATTTTAATAATTTGTGTAGTAAAACATTTTTTTAAATGAAGGATTATCCAGTAAATGATGGAAGGCCAAATATTTGGGATTATCCAATGAGTACTGTGTATATATGTAAATTTTTACCAAATCTAGTTTAGAGAAAATAAGTAGTGAGATTACGTGAGTGAATAAACTGAACATTCACAATATATTGGATATCAATTCCTTTTATAGCTGTAGTTATGGAAATGAAAAAATAGACCTACAAATTGTTGAATGGAATTCTCAAACTGAACGATTTGAGATGGTCGCATGTGTAGAATTCCACGATAAAATGGGAGTTTACCTTAATCAAAAGTGAGGAAAGACTCCTACATCTATTCAATATACTGGCATGAGAAAAACCCAGTTGGAAAAGGTAAATAAGGACATGCTTGATGGAACTGGACCAACACCCCATGCCAACACACAAAAATAAAACCCAAAAATATATTGATTGTAAAATAAATTAAAAAAAATTAGGAATATAACAAATTGGATATGCATAAATAAATGATTAAAATTTCATATATAAAATAAAAAAACCATATATTACATGAATTAACTATTCGCATTCCCTTAATATCTTCAATAATGTCTTAACCACTATTTCAGGGAAATAGTTTCATATTTCATAACCACTATTTTATATGATTATAAATATAAAATTCAATAAATTAATGTACAAATAAAATAATTTTAAAAGTAACTCGAAACGTCATTGGATGCCTCAATGCCATTTCCTTAGATTGATGACATGGGAAGGGAATTGATTCACTCAACACATTTTTTATTTTATTACATGAATTGTGTTTCTTCCACTAATTAATTTCTCCTAATAAAATCAAATTGAGCAAATAAATTCCTTCTGTTATCGCCAATATAACAGTTTACTCCCCATTCTCACTGAAATCCCTCTCTATCTAAACCTCCATCCACTCTGGCATAATCACTCACTCCATCTCTCTCTATATCTTCATTTATATATTTTTTTACCTCCACATGACTCTTTTTGGATCGTTGAAGGAGTAAAAAATTTGTGATGCATCATTTAAATGTATTATTTCTAAAAAAAATTAATACTTTTTTATTTTTATTATTGTTTAGTTTCAATATAAATAATTTATTTATTTTACATAGTTTTCCACTTAATTATATTCCATTTTTAAATAAAATTTGTAATATTAATTAATATAATATCATTTAATAAAAACTAATTACAAATTAATCAATTAATAGTCATAATTAGTATTTTTATATTCCAAATGAATTGATTATTATTTAATATCATTTAATAGTTTATAATTAGTAGTAAACACTGATTAACTAATATGAAACTATCAATTAATAAATATTATTTTTAATTAAAAAAATTAAATAATAAATAACTATTAATTGATTATTTTTCATGAAGGATTAATGAATGACTAACAATTTATTAAGGAATTATTGAATTTTTTTACAAATGATTAAATATTTATTACCCAATGATTATCGAATGATTAACTAATGATTACATATTTATGATCTATTATTTAACTACTGGTTAAAAATAGATTAACTAAATATAAAATAATAATTAAAATTTGATTAACTATGTATTGCCTAATTCTTAACTAATAATCATCAAACAAATAACTATTAATAAAATGATGATTAATTAATCATTATCTAATAGTTATGTAATTGTTAATTAATAATTAACTAATACTTAATTATTTATTAAAATAATACTACTAAAATAATAATAAAATATTAATTAAATAAGTATTAAAAATAAATTAATGAATGATTAACGAATGATTAAGTAATAATTAATTAATAATTACCCAATGGTTAACCAATTAATATCAAGGAAAAATATAATGAATAATATATGTTTAACTAGTACATAACTAATACATGACTAAAAATTAGAAATTAACTATTTATTAATTCACTAATGATTAAATAATAATAATCTATTCATTAATTAATGATTTACAAATGACTATGTTATCATTCACTAATGATTAACTTGTAACACCCGAGATTTTTATGAGTAATATTTTGTTTTTATGTTATATATATATATCATCAAAGGAATCTTTCACTACACACTAGCTTGGATTACTTTACACACAATCGCGACCTTCCTCGATAGCTTACGTTGTACGCAATACCGAGTTTCACTAAACGACGATATGTTATTAAAATATTATTTAAAATAGCTGTTATGAATAGTAATAACCACTTTTTGA
Source organism: Viscum album (assembly GCA_963277665.1). Classification (NCBI taxonomy): domain Eukaryota; kingdom Viridiplantae; phylum Streptophyta; class Magnoliopsida; order Santalales; family Viscaceae; genus Viscum; species Viscum album. The sequence continues at coordinate 30,595,778 of OY728162.1, read as the reverse complement.
AATTTTTATCTTTCAAAATGGACTTCATTTTTGGATTCAGAATACCGAAATTATCCTAGGGTGAAATTTTTGTATTTTTCTGAAAACGTTCAATTTTTGATGAATAGTGAAACCACTAAGTGGTAGGTTAAAAACTGAATTTTGCATAAAACGTAATTTTACCGCTTCTGTGAATGGAATTTCGAAAATCCGACAGACACGGTTGATATCAGTAAGTAAAATGTGGTTCAATGATATAAAAATAATTTTTTGGTGAATAGTAACTTTTTATTTTTTTTTACCGCGGTTAATAGTAAATAGGGTAACTAAGGGTAAATATGATATTACTATTACCCTAACACATGTCCTGATTCTATTGGATAAGTGTAATTCGACCAAAAACAACCTTATGAATATAATATGACCATTTAGGTCCACTTGGATTAGATTATGACATTTAATATTATTTTATTTAATGAATAGTTAAAATAGTTAAAATCAAAGTTTAATAACTAAAATATTTTTAATATGGGTTTATAAATAAGATAAATTCGATTATAAATATTCATTAGAAATCTAAAAATATTTCCTACATAATTATATTTTATTTATAATTTTTAGACTTTAAATAAATTAATTTATTTATGACACAACGATGAGGCAGTAATTACCCTTTTAAGGAAATGTTAACATAATTGATGTTATAAATGCCCAAATAAATGTAATTTGAGACTTTTCATGAATTCCACTAATTTTCTAGGTTACTATGATATATTAGAGTTGATTTAATAAACATGGTTCGAACATATAATTCTGTTATGACTTTCACAAAAATCATATCTCAAATAGTGTCAAAATTGACACAAAATAGTTTTTAAATCAAATATAATATTATTAATTGTTATTTTATCCCTAAAAATCTAAGGTTCGGACAAATGACTTAGATAAGGATATATATATTAATAATAAACAACTTGGGGTTCATTTGGCATGTTATAGTATGTGTATTAACCGTATAGTGTAAGAAAACAAAAAGACACGGTAAAAGTTAAATTATTTAACTTAGAGTTAAATATAATTGATAAGGTTAAAATAATAACCTAAACTTGTCTAAATCCTATTGGTTGATAGGATTTAGACCCATCCCCACTTTACCTTCGAAATAAGACCATTTGGAACCATTATAAACCGATTTTGACTTTAATATAAAATAATATTTTGAGATATTCCTAAGGTGCCCCACTCCTCCCTTATAAAAGTGCAGCTCCTCCCCCTCCTCCTCACACCAATTTGAGCACTCATGCTCGGCCAAACCCTACCAAAATCCCTTCCCCACTTCCCTAGAATAATCTTAGAGGTCCTGGTCTTCTTCAAAGACCAATCTTAGTTCCCTAAGTGGAGGATTCAAAGAGGCGTTTCAAAGAAGAGGTAATATCCATTACCGATCATTTCAATTTCTTTCTTCTTAAACTTCTTCTTCTTTAGTTGTTTAATGATAAAGTAATAACATCAGAATTACTTACATACTGATATGTTATTATAAATATGAAACAACCCTAATTCACCTTCTATCCATCCTACGGAAAAATGAAATCACCGCGCGTGCGTATGTACGGAATACCGTCTCCACGCCGTCGTGTAATCTATTTTCCACCATCACCTTAAAAGGATGGGTTTAATGGTGTAATGAGTAACTATATATGATTATTATAAAGTGATATTGATACTAAAATAGTATAAATACACTAAAATACAATTCCACAATCATGGGAACAATATCATCGCTCGTGCGTACGTACGGAATACCGTCTCCACGATGTGATGCGACTCGTTCTACATGATCATCATTACATAGTAATTATATAAATGAATTGAATGAATAAATATGATATATGTTACACTAATACCATTCAGGATATAAGGTATCTATAACCTTATAAGAAGAATAAGAATTTATTTGGCAAAACACGCATAAGAACAAAAGGCAATCAAGACCCGAGTAACAAGTAACAATGAAATATTACTAATAAGAAGCTAAGAATATGACCATATATGATATCATATCAATATGTATGATTCTGGAACAAGTAAATAAAATTATTTAAACCATTATACAGGATCTTCGGACACGTACAAAGAAAATCAGGCCTAAGGTAAGGGAAATATCACAATCTCAGTTTTATCCAAGATTGTTTATACTTTGAAATTTACTGGGGTGTATTTTATCATCCACATCCTTGTTTCCTCAATATGTAATATTATTTCCATCCACCTACAATTGTTTAAATACAATATTACCCTTTGGTGAGTTTTTAGTAAAATATATGAATGGAATCTTTTGTCGTTTTTCGTACGAGGTACTTTTTGACTTTTCCGACAAAAGTACGGAGAATGTTTTTTTAACTTATACGGCATGAATGGATTTTTAAAACATTATTTCCAAGAATCTTCCTTTACAAGTTTTTAAGTTTATTTTTAATCAACTTCTCTTAGTTTATAATTTTATGACATGATAAGAAAGGAAAAGTGTTTTTGAAGTAGAAAGGATATTTTCCTCAAGAATAGAGTTCAAGTGATTTATCAAAATTATTTTCCATCTAAGATAATAAAGGGTTATATTTCTATCCCTATTATTACATGGATTTGATTATGTTGTGATGGAAATATTTTTATGAATTCCTTTATCTTATATGAATTGTTTTATGATGTCATGTTGTTTAAGAATCCCATTTTTATTACATGGGTTATGCAATGATGTATGATTTAAGATTTTGTAGCACACATAAGAATGGTTTCATTAAGTGATGGGTAAGACCTATATCTCCCTCCAATGAATTGGGTAACGATTTTATATCTCATGAGATAGACATGGATGGAACAGAAGGTTATTTCAGTTCAGTGGTACAGGACTGAAACGAGGAGTGAACTCGGTTCATAAATGGACTTTGTCTGCTAAGATAGTCTTGGCAATGAGTCGTGACTAACAAGAAATGATTTTCCATGATTATGTGTGCATGCCACAAAGTTTCATGTTTTATGTTATGATTATGGGGATCTCATTTTAACTTCTATGATTTATTTCATGATAAGATATTATGATCTCTTTTGGAGGTTATGATTTTCAAAAAGATATGATATGATATTTATTTCCTTTATTTGCCCTTGCTGAGCATTTAAGCACACCCTTCATTGTATGTTTTCTTTTCCCCAGGTCAGGAAGATGGATATTAAGTAGAATATGCTAAAAGGGACCCTAGATATGATGAAATAAATGGGAGACACTGTAGTAGATTTATGAAACAATTGTTTATGTTTCCCAGTTTCTAAAGACACTATACCTATACGGTCCTTTGTGGTTTTGTCATATGTTGTAATAAGTGTGCTTCAATTTTGAAGTATTAACAATGTCTGTAAAGTATGGGTCGTTATAGTTGGTATCAGAGGAAAGGTATAGTCACCCTTTGAAAACTAGAATGTGAAAGCCTTAGTAAGAACCCTAAGGATAAGTCTAAGCATATAACACAATCTTAGTGTTTTAGAAATGGACATGAATAACCTAGGATAAGACCTTAAGCGTGAAAATTTTATTCTTGAATTATGTGGTTTTCCTATTATAATTAGTGTTGCTCACACTATTCTTCTTGGTTTTAGTCAATGGCTGGAACCCGAAAGAACCGGGTTAATGCGGAATGTGATGGGAAATGCAATGATTGTCCCCCTTAGCAACCAAACGATATGGGAGTTGGAATGAAAAATCTTGTAGCCATGCTCACAGAACTTTCTCAAGCTATGAATCATGCAGGACTTCCAAACGAGCAAAGGAAGGAGCAACATTCTGTTGAATCCTTCATGAGGCAACGTCCACCTTCTTTAAGTGGGTCTACTGATCTATTAGTTGCTGAACAATGGATTAGTACTACTGAAAAGATATTTTCAGTTCTTCAATGTTCTGAACATGATAAAGTCATCCTAGAAGTGTATCGTTTTGAAGGAGATGCTGATCAATGGTGGAATCTTATTAAGAATACGAGGCAAAGGGATGAAATTGAGTCCATGGAATGGTACGAGTTCAAGAACTTATTTAAAAAATAAGTACCTCCCTCGTATTCTCTGAACAAAGATAGAGAAAGAGTTTCTTGAACTGAAGCAAAGGGATGATGAATCTGTTGGTACCTATGAAGCAAATTTTACAAGACTTGCAAGGTACGCTTCTGGTATTATTATCCAACCTGAGAGTAAGATCGATCGATTCTTTAGTGGCTTAAAACTAAGTCTTCGAAGGGCGTTAGCCATAAGAGACTTCAATAGCTACGAGGAAATCGTTCGATGTGCTCTCAAAGTCGAGATGGATATTGGAGTAACCCATCAGTCATATGGGTTTGATAAGAAGAGGAAAATGGAATTCAAAGGAAAATCTAAAGGGCACACTGAAAAGAAGATGAGCTTTCCCTTATGCTCAAAGTGTAGAAAGAAACATGGAGGGAGTTGTCTTAAAGGGACAAGTAAATGTTTCAAATGTGGAAAGGAAGGTCATCGAGCATTTGAATGCCGCGATAATGGGAAGAAGATGTATAATGATGAAAACAAAGGAAGGGATACACAGAATGAACCTACTACACTTCAATGTTTCAAGTGCAAGGAGATGGTGCATTATGCCAATCAATGCCCAAATCCAAGGGTTGATGATGATGGTCGACGTCAACAAACTCTTAAGGCTAAAGACAACGGAAAGTCACATGCAATTTCTATCAGCGATGTGGAGTACGATAACGAAGTGGTGAAAGGTACACATACCATCCACTCTAAATTAGAAAATGTTTTATTTGATTCTGGATCCACCCACTCTTTTATTTCTGAAGAATTTTCTAAGGGTATCACTGTATTACCTCAACAATTAGATGTTGAGTTAGCTGTGACAACACCTAATGGCACATCAATCGCATCAAAAGTTTATAATTCTTCTCCAACTGACATTTGTGGGAATGTGCTTCCTGCAAATCTTGTGATCCTTCCTTTAGTGGAATTCGATGTGATTCTTGTCATGGATTGGCTTTCTTTATACGGAGCTCATATCAATTTCCAAATAAGGGAAGTCACATTTCATATTCCAGATCAATCTATGATCGTCTATCAATGCAAGGATGAACATAACCTTCCAGTGGAAATTTCATCCATTTTATGGGAATTGATTCCACTAAATGAAGGTTATTTATCTCAAATGGTTGGTGAGAAACTCATGATTAAGAATATTCCCATCGTACGGGAGTTTGATGATGTATTTTCGGAGGAATTACCGGGTCTTCCACCAAATCGTGAAGTTGAGTTTTCAATAGAACTCGTACCGGGTGCTTTGCCTATTTCAAAGACACCTTATAGAATGGCCCCAATTGAGTTGCAGGAATTGAAGAATCAACTCCAAAAGAATCTTGATAAGGGATTCATATGCCCCAGTGCGTCACCTTGGGGAGCACCTGTTCTATTTGTTAAGAAGAAAGATGGATCAATGAGACTCTGCATTGATTATTGAGAACTTAACAAGATCACTATCAAGAACAAATATCATCTCCCACGCATTGATGACTTATTTGACCAACTACGCGGAGCTCAATAATTTTCCAAGATTGGTCTTCGTTTAGGGTATCATCAATTAAGGGTCAAAAGGGAGGATATACCAAAGATGGCTTTACGTACAAGGTATGGACACTATGAATTTATAGTGATGCCATTTGGTCTTACTAATTCCCCTGCTATCTTCATGGATCTAATGAATAGAGTCTTTAGAGACTATCTTGATCAATTTGTGGTAGTCTTTATAGACGATATTCTTGTCTATTCAAAGAGCAAGGAAGAGTATGAAGATCACTTGAGAATTATATTGAAGACCCTGAGAAAGGAGAAGCTTTATTCCAAATTTACCAAGTGTGAATTTTGGCTTCAAAAAGTTGCATTTTTGGGTCACATAATCTCAAAAGAGGGAATATCTATGGATCCAGCAAAAACAGAGGTTATAGAAAGATGGTCGACACCAACAACAGTAACTGAGATCTGAAGTTTTCTTGGTTTGGCTGGATATTATTGACGTTTTGTAAAAGATTTTTCACGATTATCTAATCCACTCACCAAGTTGACTCGGAAAGGAGTTAAGTTTGTTTGGATAGAGGAATGTGAAGAGAATTTCAGGGAGTTGAAAATATGGTTATCCAGTGCACCTGTGCTCACATTGCCTTGTAGTGGAGAAAGGTTTGTGATCTACAGTGATGCATCCAAGAAGGGATTGGGGTGTGTTCTTATGCAAAATGATATGGTGATAGCTTATGCCTCACGACAGTTGAAAATCCATGAGCAAAATTACCCAACACATGATTTGGAGTTAGATGTGGTAATCTTTGCATTAAAGATTTGGAGGCATTACCTTTATGGTGAAAGGTGTTATATTTATACTGATCATAAATGTTTAAAGTATATTTTCACACAAAAGGAGCTGAATATGCGTCAAAGAAGATGGTTGGAGCTGATTAAGGATTATGACTGCTCAATCCATTACCACCCTGGAAAAGCAAACAAGGTGGCAGATGCATTAAGTCTACAAGACCATGCTAGTTTATCCATGATGAGGATCACAAAAGATCCAATATTTATCGATTTACAAAGGATGGATCTTGGAATTATAATGGAAGGGGAAAAATCTTATCTTTCCCAAATGAATGTTCAACCATCTATACAATTGAAGATTAAAGAGGCACAGAAAGAAGATGTTGAGTTACAAAAGAAGGTGAGAAATGTTACAGAATTCAACCTTGATTGTGATGGGAAAATAATGTTCAGGAATCGGGTTTGTGTTCCTCCCATCCCTGAATTAAAGAAGGAGCAGCTGGATGAGGCTCATAGTTCTTCATTCTCTATTCATCCTGGAAGCACGAAGATTTATTGGGACCTGAAAGAGTACTTCTGGTGGGATGGCATGAAACGAGATGTTGCTGAATATGTATCTCGATGCTTGGTTTGTCAACAAGTAAAAGCTGAGAGACAGAAGTCTAAGGGGATGTTACAACTATTACCCATACCCGAATGGAAATGGGAAAACATCAATATGGACATTGTCACAGGACTTCCTAAAACATCCAAAGGCAATAATGTTATCTGGGTCATAGTTGATCGTCTTAAAAAGTCTGCACACTTCATTGCTATTAGAGTATTTATCTCTAGATCAGCTTGCCAGGATATATGTAAAGGAAGTGGTAAGATTGCATGGAGTACCACTTTCTATTATATCTGATCGGGATCCGAGATTTACCTCGAAGTTCTGGCGATGTCTTCAGCATACTCTGGATACAGAGTTGAGTTTCAGCACTGCTTATCATCCTCAGACAGACGGTCAGTCTGAGAAAACAATTCAAACCCTAGAAGATATGTTGAGAGCTTGCTCTATGGACTTCAAAGGAGGTTGGGATCAACACCTACCTTTGGTGGAATTTTCTTATAATAATAGCTTTCACTCCGGTATTCAGATGGCTCCTTATGAAGCTCTCTATGGAAAGAAATGCAGGACTCCAACTTGTTGGGATGAAGTTGGGGAAAGAAAGCTATTAGGACCTGATCTCGTTGATGAAATGGTAGAAAAGGTCAGATCTATTCAACAACAAATAAGAGCAGCTCAGAGTTGATAGAAAAGTTATGCCGACAACCGAAGAAAAGAACTATAGTTTGAAGTGGGTGATAAAGTGTTCTTAAGAATATCTCCCTGGAAGAGGGTTATGAGATTTGGAAAGAAGGGGAAGTTGAGCCCTAGATATATCGGTCCTTTCAAAATACTTTATCGTGTTAGAAAGGTAGCTTACCGATTGGCGCTTCCACCGAATCTCTCTCACGTTCACGATGTGTTCCATGTATCTCTCCTGAGAAAGTACATACCTGATCCTTCACACGTACTCATCTTAGAAGGTGTACCGCCGGAGCAAGATCGTTCTTATGAAGAACAACCGATAGAGATTCTGGATCGTAGTGAAAAAGTCCTACGAAACAAGACCACTCGATTGGTGAAAGTTTTATGGAGGAACCACCAAATTGAAGAAGCTACATGGGAGCTTGAGGATATGATGAGGGAGAAGTATCCTCATCTGTTTGTTACAAAGTGACGAATTTCGAGGGCGAAATTATTTTTAAGGGGGGTAGAATGTAACACCCGAGATTTTTATGAGTAATATTTTGTTTTTAGGTTATATATATATCATCAATGGAATCTTTCACTACACACTAGCTTGGCTTCTTTACACGCAATCACGACCTTCCTCGATAGCTTGCGATGTACGCAATACCGAGTTTCACTAAACGACGATATGCTATTAAAATATTATTTAAAATAGCCGTTATGAATAGTAATAACCACTTTTTGAAATTTTTATCTTTCAATATGGACTTCATTTTTGGATTCGGAATACCAAAATTAGCCTAGGGTGAAATTTTGATATTTTTCTGAAAACTTTCAATTTTTGATGAATAGTGAAACCACTAAGTGGTAGGTTAAAAACTGAATTTTGCATAAAACATAATTTTAACGCTTCTGTGAATGGAATTTCGAAAATCCGACAGACACAGTTGATATCAGTAAGTAAAATGTGGTTCAATGAGATAAAAATAATTTTTTGGTGAATAGTAACTTTTTACTTTTTTTACCGCGGTTAATAGTAAATAGGGTAACTAAGGGTAAATATGATATTACTATTACCCTAACACATGTCCTAATTCTATTGGATAAGTGTAATTCAACCAAAAACATCCTTATGAATATAATATGACCATTTAGAACCACTTGGATTAGATTATGACATTTAATATTATTTTATTTAATGAATAGTTAAAATAGTTAAAATCAAAGTATAATAACTAATACATTTTTAATATTTGTTTATACATAAGATAAATTAGATTATAAATATTAATTAGAAAGATAAAAATATTCCCTACATAATGAAATTTTATTTATAATTTTTAGACTTTAAATAAATTAATTTATTTATGACACAACGATGATGCAGTAATTACCCTTTTAAGGAAATGTTAACATAATTGATGTTATAAATGCCCAAATAAATGTAATTTGAGACTTTTTATGAATTCCACTAATTTTCTAGGTTACTATGATATATTAGTGTTGATTTAATCCACTTGGTTCGAACATATAATTCTTTTATGACTTTCACAAAAATCATATATCAAATAGTGTCAAAATTGACACAAAATAGTTTTTAAATAAAATATTATATTATTAATTGTTATTTTATTTTTAAAAATCTACGATTCAGCCAAATGACTTAGATAAGGATATATTTATTAATAATAAACAACTTGGGGTTCGTTTGGCATGTTATAGTATCTGTATTAACCATATAGTGTAAGAAAACAAAAAGACACGGTAAAAGTTAAATTATTTAACTTAGAGTTAAATCTAATTGATAAGGTTAAAATAATAACCTAAACTTGTCTAAATCCTATTGGTTGATAGGATTTCGACCCATACCCACTTTACCTTCGAAATAAGACCCTTTGGAACCATTATAAACCGATTTTGACTTTAATATAAAATAATATTTTGAGATATTCCTAAGGTGCCCCTCTCCTCCCATATAAAAGGGAACCTCCTCCCCCTCCTCCTCACACCAATTTGAGCACTCAAGCTCAGCCAAACCCTGCCAAAATCTCTTATCCACTTCCCTATAAAAATCCTAGAGGTCCTGGTCTTCTTCAAAGACCAGTCTTAGTTCCCTATGTGGAGGATTCAAAGAGGCGTTTCAACGAAGAGGTAATATCCATTACCGATCTTTTCAATTTCTTTCTTCTTAAACTTCTTCTTCTTTTGTTGTTTCATGATAAAGTAATAAAATCAGTATTAATTACATACAGATATGTTATTATAAATATGAAACAACCCTAATTCACCTTCTATCCATCCTACGGAAAAATGAAATCACCGCGCGTGCGTACGTACGGAATACCGTCTCCACGCCGTGGTGTAATCTATTTTCCACCATCACCTTAAAAGGATGGGTATAATGGTGTAATGAGTAACTATATATGATTATTATAAAGTGATATTGATACTTAAATAGTATAAATACACTTAAATACAATTCCACGATCATGGGAACAATATCATCACTCCTGCGTACGTACGGAATACCGTCTCAACGATGTGATGCGACTCGTTCAACATGATCATCATTACATAGTAATTATATAAATGAATTGAATGAATAAATATGATATATGTTACACTAATACCATTCTGGATATAAGTTATCTATAACCTTAAAATAAGAATAAGAATTTATTCGGCAAAACACGCATAAGAACAAAAGGCAATAAAGACCCGAGTAACAAGTAACAATAAAATATTACTAACAAGAAGCTAAGAATATGACCATATATGATATCATATCAATGTGTATGATTCTGGAATAGGTCAATAACATTATTTAAACCATTATACAGGAGCTTTGGACATGTACAAAGCAAATCGGACCTAAGGTAAGGGAAATATCACAATCTCATTTTTATCCGAGATTGTTTATACTTTGAAATTTACTAGGGTGCATTTTATCATCCACATCCATGTTTCCTCAATATGTAATATTATTTCCATCCACCTACAATTGTATAAATCCAATTTTACCCTTCGGTGAGTTTTTAGTAAAATATATGAAAGGAATCTTTTGTCGTTTTTCGTACGAGGTACTTTTTGACTTTTCCGACAAAAGTACGAAGAATGTTTTTTTTAACTTATACGGCATGAATGGATTTTTAAAACATTACTTCCAAGAAGCTTACTTTACAAGTTTTTATGTTTATTTTTAATCAACTTCTCTTAGTTTATAATTTTATGACATGATAAGAAAGGGAAAGTGTTTTTGAAGTAGAAAGGATATTTTCCTCAAGAATAGAGTTCAAGTGATTTATCAAAATTATTTTCCATCTACGATAATAAAGGGTTATGTTTCTATCCCTATTATTATAGGGATTTGATTATGTTGTGATGGAAATATTTTTATTAATTCCTTTATCTTATATGAATTGTTTTATGATGTCATGTTGTTTAAGAATCCCATTTTTATTACATGGGTTATGCAATGATGTATGATTTATGATTTTGTGGCACACATAAGAATGGTTTCATTAAGAGATGGGTGGGACCTATATCTACCTCCAATGCATTGGGTAAATATTTTATATCTCCTGAGATAGACATGGCTGGAACGGAAGGTTATTTCGGTTCAGTGATACAGGACTGAAATGAGGAGTGAACTCGGTTCAGAAATGGACTTTGTCCGCTAAGATAGTCTTGGAAATGAGTCATGACTAACAAGAAATGATTTTCCATGATTATGTGTGCATGCAAAAAAGTTTCAAGTTTTATGTTATGATTATGAGTATCTCATTTTAACTTCTATGATTTATTCCATGTTAAGATATTATGATCTCTTTTGCAGGTTATGATTTTCAAAAAGATATGATATGATCTTTATTTCCTTTATTTTCCCTTGCTGAGCATTTGAGCTCACCCTTCTTTGTATGTTTTCTTTTCCCCATGTCAGGAAGATGGATATTAAGTATAATATGCTAAAAGGGACCCTAGATATGATGAAATAAATGGGAGACACTATAGAAGATTTATGAACCAGTTGTTTATGTTTCCCAGTTTCTAAAGACACTATACCTATTAGGTCCTTTATGGTTTTGTCATATGTTGTAATAAGTGTGCTTCAATTTTGAAGTACTAACAATGTATGTAAAGTATGGGTCGTTATATAACTAGTCATAAAATTTTGAATAAATAATCAATAACCAAAGAATAAATAATCATTAACAAATAATTAACTAATTTGTAGGTAATCAGTAATTAATGAAAATCCGATGATTAACTAAAGATTTACTAATGAGTAACTAATAATTAAATAATGTTTAACAAATAATTAAAAACGAACAAACTATTAATAAATGAATTTATAACTTAATTAATAAATAGTAGTTAATAAAAATTAACCTGGTTAAGAACAATTAGGAGGATATATTTAAAAACTTCCTTACTGTAATAGAACATCACACTTCATCCTTGTTCAAGTCCACATGATTATTTATTAAAATTAATATTATTTATCAGTGATTTTAATAAAATATTTATCATGTGGGTATCTATGAAAAAAATCTGAAACCAGGTACTACAATTCGACGTTGGCTATGTAGTAGATGTACCTAAGGTTAATAACCAACAAAGGGGTGTATTTGGTATTAAATCAATCACCATTCGATGCAAAATAATATCCCAATTTGAAGACCTGGTTTGAAACTATAAGGGAATATACTTTAGATGATTCATATACTATTTACTCCCCCAAACACATAAAAATTAATATATTTGGATACCATTACGATTATTAAGGATATTTCTAAACCTAATTAAACATTATAAAATTTTAATAATATAAAGAATTTTTTATACTCTGATAAATGAAATCCATGTATATATACTATATATGTGTTAAATATATGGCATAGATCTACATATGGGTAATAATTCTAAACGGAGAGTATCTGGTATTAACATAATCATCACTCATTACATGAAAAGAAGGTATAACCTCACACCTTGTTTAACACTCTTTGGGAACCTGATTTGGATGATTCACATTATATTTTCCCCAATAAACCCTCAGTAAATAATATATATATATATATATATATATATATTTACATATCATTAATAATATTTGTTATAAGTATAAATATGAAAATACATTTTAAAATTTTGATAATGTAAAGATTGTGCGGTTTTCTAAGAAATGACATCCCTATCTAGATATTACAAGTTTATGTTGGATTTAGAACATATTTTAAGACCCCAATATTTTATATTATGTCTCTAATTTATTTTAATTTAACATTTTCAATAACATAAATTGCACGAAACACTGTGCTAAACCGAAACCCAAACTATAATTGTTTTAAGAATATCATATAACCAATCTCTTAAATTGGGAGGAATTAATAATATTGATAAAATTATGAAATATATAAATTTTTAACTCGTTTTTAATATGTTAATTTAAGCCTATGAAAGTAACATTCAATTTTAGTAATGTAATCTTGTTCTTCAAATATATGTTTTCTTTAAAAATCATTTTTTATTTCTTTGCATGAGAAAACAAAAATTTATTATTTTTATCATTTATTGAAAATTAATTTGATAAAATGAATATAATTTTTTTATTCATCATATTGAAATTATATTTGGATGAATTTTTAATACTTTATAGAAAATTTTAATTTATCGATGAATATTAAAAATGGAGTTTTTATAAAACTCCAATTTTCATTATATTTAAATGTTATTTTTTGAATTAAAATTAATATTAGAGCAACATAGTTAAATATTATATATATATAATCAAATTAATTAATCTTAAACAATATTTGTACCATATTATGGTATAAGTACATTTTTAGGCTTATTATCAGATTCTTCCAAAAAAACTATTTTTCATTGCATTTTTTAATGCTTTTATTTTAAATAAACTTTTTAAAGATAGATGATTTTAATTTTTTTGATTGTATTACATTTTTAGAATATAGAGGTTGAAATTAGGGTATAAGTTCATGTTCATTTCTAGGCATACAAAATTTACCGTGTTAAAAGAAATATTTAACACAGTATAAGTAAAATAATGAAATGGGATAATGTTAAAAGATAGATGCTTAAAATACCTAAAACCTGAAACATTAAATGGGTTTTTTTGAGTTTATTAACATAATAAAGAAATAAAAAATTATTTAAAAATATAATTCATCATAATTAGTTCCTATTAATTTTTTTCTCTAGATATAAATTCATCATTATTTAATTACTAAAAACCAACCTCCTCGATAATAAATATCACCACTCACCATACCCTCTCTTATATAAATCCTTGATAATCCTAAAATATCTTCCAAACCCTCTTCTTAATCACTCTCCCCATTTCCATGTTCTTTTTTTCTCAGAAAAAAACCAATTCCAAGGCCTATACGGGATCCTTTTAGGAGGTGATATTCGAGAAGCAATTTACTAAAACCACTTATCTTATTACATATTGTTATTCTAACTTATCCTATCATACTACATACATAAATTCATAACAAATCCAAAATAATGTACATAATTTATATTTATCTTTATAATGAATGGTGTTCTGTCCATCTGATTTATTACCTCCTATTATTAAATGAAATGAACTCATTGTCCAAATTATGACATTTAACCATCTCTATGAATTGCAATTTTTAGTTTCCCTTTATTGGCTTCAATGACTATAATAAAAGTATTATCCTCATTAAATAATATATTCAACTTTATATTAATAACTATTTAATGATCTAGGACTAATAGATATATATAAAATTAAATAAAATGAAACTAGTTTATGATTGTTGGAAAAACAATAAAAAATAATCTAAATGATTATCATTAACGTTTTATAAAATGAATCATCCTCCTGTAAAATATTATTAATGGGACCATTTTAACATATGCCATTTCATGAATATAATATAATTTTATTTTTGTAGTTTTATTTATATTTTAGAATAAAATCAATAATTATACACAAATGAACTAATGATGATACCATGAAACGAACGGACCGTAGAGAATAAATATAATGAAATATTATTAATGAATTTATGGTAAAATGTTGTAAAAGAATAAATTTAGGTAACATATATATAAATATAGTTCTCGATGTAATTAATAACAATATTTAATCCTTTATATAGGAGGTTAATGTATGAAAACTAATGATAAGTGTGAGGTAAGTGTTTCTCATATAACTTTTACATCTCTTATATATATGCTTTATTCACCACTCATTTATGATATATGTAGTATATATTTATGTTTTATATATATTATCAATAATATCATTATCTTAATATTATTAAATCTTTTATTTGATAGATATTACTTTTAGGTGGAACATAATTTGACTAATTACAATGTTGTAGGGGAATTCTTACCACAATTTCTATTCTTTGGGTTAAAAACTAATTCATTGATTATGTCATACCAATTTTATGTGGGGAAGGACACTTTATTATATTATTAATGAATTTAAACTTTTATTCTATGGAAATATAGTGACTATACATAATTTATTAGTTTTATTAACAATCACTTCCAAGATATGACATTTATAAGGTGCATTATTTTAATAATTGTCTATTTAATGATTCCCTTAAAACTACATTTCCCAAGAAATATAATTTGTTCTAAAAAAGTGTTAAAACAATTTTTACTATTATATTCTTGTTTATTAAATTAATTTTTAATAATTATTAAATTTATAATAAATGGTTTTAAATGATTCTTTTTTTCATTTTCTAAGAACATTTTTTTGACATTTCTAAAGAACTACAAAATGAATTTTTTTATTAATTATACATAATGAGTAGGTTTTTCCTATGCCATGATTCCTTAATCAGTTAAATATTTCATTACAATCCTACAAATATATTTTCAATAAACATTTTTTCTTTTATAATTGAATGTATTTTAAAAAAAATATTCAAAATAGAAATTATATTTTACCCTAGAATTAGTTCAATTAATCCTTCCAAAATTCATTTTTCATATCAGATAATATTATATGATGTTACTTATTCTTTAATGGGGTTATTATTCATGGATTCTTCCATTATTCTTTTTATAGATGGTTTGTTATTTTGATAAAATGATATTTATAAAATCAAAACCTTTTCTAAGGGTAATATTATGATTTAATGTTTATCAGACCCATTTATTTTCATGGTATTTCATATAATGAATGATTTATGTTCATTTGTAAAATATATGTATGTTTTATCATTATGTTCTATTTGGGACCTATATCTCACTCTAATATATTTGGCAATGATGGATAAATAATGAGGTGAATTTGTTATGTGTGAAACTGATTTCATGTTCAGAATACTATTTGTAGACATTTCTTTCATATCCATATGATTATATATGGTCAAGGTCTCATGTCTAATGTTTTATTCAATAAAATAGTTTCATGACATTATCTTAATTAGTGATCTTGTTTCAATTTACACAAGTTCATAATTTCATAAGATTATGGGTACACCACAATTTCATGTTTCATGTAAATGTTACTATTCTATAGATTTTTTCATTGAATATATTATGAATTTGGTATTATGAACTTTTATGAAATATTCCATGACTCATGATTATGATCATTGATATTGAGAAAATAATTTTGAAATATTATGATCATTTTCTTAGGAACTTATGATTATGTTACAATTGATATCACCCATTTTCCCTTACTAAGTATCGGTTCTCACCATCTTCTTATGTTTGTTTTCCCATAGATATGAAGGAAGGTTTTGATTATGGATATTGCAAGAGGATTATAGTTATAATTAAGGTAGTATGAGATTACGTAGGTGTTATATAAACCTTTTTTTATTTCCATGTTTCAAAAAAAATTAAATAAATACTACTCTGGTGTTGTTTTATTATGTTATGTAATTAATATTAATCCATATAGATATAAAATCTATATATTAAGTTAATGGTACATAATGTTGGAATCAATGAAATTTTCAGTTGACATTTGGAAACTAAGATAGGAAACATTAGTAAGAGCCCTAAGGGTATGTCTTGGTTAGAATCCTAGACTTTTTTTAATGATCACGGAAAAAATAAGTTAAAACTATGGTGTTATAGATTGAAATTATATATATAAATACCTTTGGATTATGTGGTTTTCTAATTGTGATTAGTGTTTCTCTCACTATGATTTTTTTTAAATCACTGGAACATAAAGGAATCATGTTATTAAAAAATGTGATGGGCAATTCAGTGATTTTACTACTGAGAAAATAAATGTTATGGGAGATGGAATGAGAAAATTTATTTCTATCATCACACAATATATGAATCATGTCAAGCTCCCAAATTAGAAAAATATGGAACAAAAATATAGTGACTCTTTTATGAGTCAACTTACTCCATTATTCCATTGGTATTATGATCCACTAGTGGCTAATTAATGGATCATTTCCACTAAAAAGAAGTTTCTTGTTCTATAATATTAATAAAACAAGACATTCATTTTGGATATTTATAGTTAGGAAGATGAAGTGGATCAACGGTGGAATACTATCTAGAGTACAAGGCAAGAGAATAAAATTTACTCCAAGGATGGGGGTGGCTTCAAGAACTTAGTTTTCAATAATTTCATTCCTTATATTCTTCATACAAAAATAATGAAATAATTCATTGAGTTACATGAATGATATAATGAATCTGTTAGAACCTATAATTTTTTAAGGCTTTTGAAGTAATATTATGGAATTATCATACAACCTGAAATTAAGGTAGATCGATTCATTAGTGGCATGAAATGAATTCTTTGAAAATAATTACCCAAAATGGAATTTAGAATCTCTGAATATATTTTTTGATAAGAACTAAATGTGGACATGGAAACTAAAAACCATCAACGTTATATGGATATGAATTTGAATATGGATATTTAGAGAAAATCCAGTGGTTTTCCACAAAGAGGGAAGAAAAGCATTCAACCTCTTACATGAAAAAAATGAGGGAAATATAACATAGGTGAATATCTAAAATGAATAAGAGAACATTTATACTATGGTAATCTTATCCACTAAGAACAATAATGTAGGAGTTAAGAAAAAAGTCAAGTCAATGAAATTAGTGAAGAGATCGCTCAAAAAAAGAACCAGTCACACTTTAGGGATATAAAGGAAGAGATTTTGAAGACAATGTGAATCAAATCCACAATTTAAGGGCTTATATTAATGTTAAGCCACAAAAAACTATAGAGGAAAGGTAAAACAATAAAACATATGAAATAAGAATGGATAATGTATATTATGTTAATGATGGAACATTTATCCTCCCCTACATAGTAAGGAATTTCATGTCCAATTTTTTATGAGTGAGACCTAGAAAAATTATATTGAAATTTCATGTGATTATATCACTCTACCTGAATCTTGGAATAAAAAAAGTTAAAGAGGTATTACACCATAGATTCTATTTACATATTTGAATGTATTTATTGTCTAGTACTACTAAACCTTAAAATTAAATGAGGTTATATTTTTGTAGAACACATGATTAAGTGAAAGATAAACCTTAATATGTTCATGATTTTGGGATATTAATGAGATAATGAGATGTTTGGTAGTGATAAAATAAATGATATAGTACTGATTACCTTGGAACAAACTGTTAATATGATGACATGGTGGTTTATGGAATGATTTTATATAATTTTTGAATTTATTATTTGTATAATGATTAAATTTTTAAAAACATTTACTTTTTCACAAAATTTGTATGGTAATTCATGATATTACCATATTTTAATAGATTACATGAAAGATATCATCACATGGTTGGTGTGAGATAAGTAATTTTCCTATAATGTTTTTTGGGGGATTAATGATAATATGATTTTAATATTTTTTGACATTTATTCAATAGTTTTGAATTTCAATTTTATGGAAGGATCGTAAGGATAACCATTTATGAATTTTTTTATATTGAACTTTGGATGTAGTTTTAGTGATTAATGTATTACCTAATAGGATAAGAATTTATTTATATTGGATAATCTATTATAAATATTTTTTATGATGATAAATTCATATAGAAGGAATGATATATCATCCCATTATCAATTTTAGGATCCACTAGTGATGTAATAATTACCATTTTTAAATAAATGTTTTGAGTAAGAAATGATATAGAAGTTGATCATTCCAATTTCAAATAATGAGATAGTATAATTATGATACAAATATTGTACTTATGTATTCTCAAATTATTTTAAAAAAATTATCCTATTACCATAATTTCTGATGATATCAAAGACCATTTTCTAACCTATTTATTAAATGGTTGTGTGGACATTAACTTTATAATGACTAGTTTATATATCATTCTCCAATATAAATTTATAGGTAGAATTATATTCCATTTCAATATTTACACTTTTAACTAATATTCAACTAATCATATTTCTATTTAAGTAGTGGTTTTCTCTTTTTACATTCCCTATTTTTAAGAGGATTTAATTTTTGTTTCCTTTTTACTGTTAAGGTTTCCGAAAACTAAATTTTTATATATAAAACTTATATTTACAAACTGAAATTAAAAAATATGAAGATACATTTTTTTATAAATTCATGATTGCATCAGAATTTATCATATTAATAGTATCTTTTGTCATATCTCTCTCACATTCATGATGTGTTACATTTATCTCTCTTAAGAAAGTAATTACTTTTTAATTAAAGTATACTAAACCCATAGGTCATACCACTAAAGAAATATCTTTTTTATAATGAATAATAGATATCGAATCAGGATCATAGTGATACATTTCTACCCAAAAATATCATTCACCTAGTTATAGTTTTCTGGGGAAAGCACTAATTTGATTAAGCTACATGGGAACATGAGAATGTGATGAGGTAGTGGTATTCTCTTCTATTTATATTTGTGTAATAAATTAGAGGGTTAATTTTTTTAATAGGGGTATAATGTAACACCCTAGTATAATATGATATGTCTATTTTTAATATAAATATAATCTTTTCAAAATTATACATTGCACAGAACACCAAGCATAAGAAAGACCTAAAATATTATTATTCTAACACGACCATTATAATGTATATGTATTATTGGAATGGATATTTATATCCAAATTATTAAATATATAAATTTTCAAAACATTGTTAATATATTAAATTATCCTTATTAAATAAACACATAATTTTTAGTAAATTTTTGTTTTTCACCAAAATATATGTATTCTTTAATAATGTATTTTTTTATTTCTATGGGAAAATAATTATAATTTATTTTTACACATCAGGAAAATTAATTTGATAAAATGAACAGCCTTTTTTATTTATGATTTCAATGATATATTTGGATGAAATTTTTATAATTTTCTAAAATGATTTATTTTTTGGGAATTATAATAAATAATAATTTTTATAAAACAGTCATTTTCAATAAAGTTAAAATTAAAATTAATATTTAAAATTTATTTTATATTAACTTATTTAATTTTTATCTAGATAAAATCTATTTAATTAAAATTAAGCAATATATATTCTGTATTAATTTATAAGGAAATTTTAGGGATTAAAAGAAACTTTTTCCACAAAACATTTTTTCAATTCACATTAATGGTTTAGTTTTATATTTAATGTTAAATAAATTTGTTTTACATTTTCAAAAAAGGAATCTATATTTGTAATAAGGAGTGAAAAATAATTTTACATGTTCATTTTATTTTTTTTGCATAAAAATGTAACCATAATAAAAAAATTAATAACAAGGTATATGTAAAATAATGACATGGGTCAAAGGTAAAATATAAAATCGTAAAATACATAATAACTACAACATTAAATGCACGGTTTGTGTTTCTATTGAACATAACTTTCCATTAAAATATTGATTTTTAATCCAATTAATTGGAAATAATGCCGCCCAAAAGTGGTCGGCTAAAATATAACATTATCAATATTTAATCCTTCAAAATCACCCCTCCTCAAGTATAAATAGCACCCCCTTTCTAATAAAAAGGATAAATATCTTAATATATATTATAAAAAAATATCTTTCTCACCCACCCCACTTACATGTTCATATTATCTATCAAAAATACCAATTCCAAGGTCATTAATGGATCTTTAAAGGATCTGGTATTCAAGAGGTAATTTTATCAAACCACCTATCATATTTTCTTTTCTTATTCTACTTAGTCTTCATATACTTGATCTATCCGGGAATTATAACTCAAAAATAATATAAATACTGATTTTTTAGATTTTCTATGGAATATCATATATCTATCTATTTTATTACCTCCTCTAAATTAAGGAAACAAACCCATTTTTTAAATTGTGGCAGTAAACTATATTATTGAATAATGTCTTTTTTTATTTTACATTACCGCCTACAAGGACAATCATAAAAGTATAATCCTCTCTAAATAATATTTTAAATGTTATATTATAAATAATTTCATGTTCTTTAGAAAATATATATACATAATCTTAAATAAATTAAATGTAGTTTATGATGATTGAAAAACCAACAAAAATAAACTAATCATTATTCATTAATATTATATGAAATGAATAATCCTCATGTCTAAAATAAAATTGATATACAAAAACAATTAAACTTATTAAAGTTATTTAATACCATTAAATTTAAATTCTATTTTTTATTTATTCTTGATCAAAAAATATATATTAATATACAAATGAACCAATTATGAAACTAGGTAAAGAAATCACCTAAAACAATAAAATAATGAAATATTCTTAATAAATGGCTGGAAATTTGTTCTAAATGTTTTACATAAGGTATTATTAATATTTTTATAGATCTTTAATTAATTAATAACATTCATTAAAACATTATATATGACTTAACTGTATCAAAAACTAAATTGAATCATGAGGTATGGGTATCTCATCTGACATTTACATCTATAATATATATAGACCGTATTCACCAGTTACCTGTTTTGGTTAATTTATATACTACCCTTTGATATATAATATCATTAAAATAATAATAAACATTATTCAATGTTTCATTTTATAAATATTATTTTATAGAGAATACTATTTTAGTGATTACAACGTTGTAAGGGAATTCTTAACCAAATTTTAATTCTATTATTTAAAATTCTACTTCATTTATTAATCCATGCATAGATTACGTGTGGAAAAAAATTATTAACTTCTTACTATATTTACACTTGTTTAATTTGGATTTATAGTAAATATTAATAATATATTAATTTTATTAATGTTCACTTCAATGATTTGATATTAATAATGGACTATCATTTAAAATTTATATTTTTAATGTTTCCAATAAAACTCCCTTTTTTGTCCAAGCAGATGTTTTCTAAATTAACTATCAATTTTTTACAATTATATTACTGTTGTTTAAGGTACTTTTTCATGTTTTAATTTTTTAAACATGTTTTTAAAGGATGAAATTTTGAAAAAAAGAAGAATGGAATATTTTTTTCACAAATATAGCATGAATATATTTTCCCACCATCATGATGCCTATGTACCTTAATATTTCATTTAAAATGTTACATGATTATTTTAGAATAAATTCTTTTTCACTTAAAATTCTGCGGAATTTGAATAAATAATAAAAACAGAAGGGTTATTTTATTCAGGAATTATTTCAAGTAATCCTTTAAAAACATAATTTTTCGATCTCATATCACATTATTTGATGTTATACATGAGTTATATGGGTTATTTTTCAAAAATATTATCATTATTATTTTTATATTTTAGTTATTTTTTCTTGTCATGATATTTATGAATCCTATTCATTTTCCATGGGTAATTATATGATGATATTTTTAAGAAACCAATTTCATTCTAAAGGATTTTATATAATGAATGATTTTTGTTATTATGGAACACTTATGTATGTCTTTCATTATGTGATGGGTGAGACCTATATTTACCAACAATGAATTGGGTAAATATAGATAACTCATTTTATAATTATGTTATGTGTGTATTTGACTTCATGGTCACAATAATATGAGTCGACTTGGATTTCGTGTCCATAAGTTTATGAATCAATCAGGTTTTATTTAAATAATTTTATGCAAGTGTCTAGTTACATTTCCTTTACTTAATGAATGATCTTGTTTCTATTATTACATGATCAAAATGTTATAAGATTATTTTTATTCCATAATTTCATGACTCATGTAAATATTATGCTCTTATAGATTGATTTATTTGATTCAATTATGATTTGTGTGTTTTGAACTTCTATGATTTATTCCATGGAAAATGATTATGATATTTTATGTTCATGTTATAATTTCCCAAAGTTGCGATTATATTATTTTTCCCTTATGATTATGTTATGATTCATATCTCTCTTTTTTATTCTTTTGGTGCTTCCAAGATCACCTATTTATTATGCTTTTTAACAAAATATGAAGGAAGGTATAATGTATGACATGTTAATAAGGGTTGTAGTTATAAATATATAATCAAGACATGATGTATATGTTTTATAAACCAGTTTTTTGCTTACAAATTATTAAATACACTAAACCCAAATGATTTGGGTTTGGTTTTGTTATGTTATATATTGAATGTTCATATATATATATATATATTATCAATGTATGAAAATAATGTCTCATTATATAGATGCAACATGGTGTAATAACCCTGAATATAGTCTATTTGGTATTAAATTAATTTTAACTTGGTGCCTGAACAAGAGACCTAACTAGATACCTAGTATAAAAATCATGAGAGATTATATTTTTATGATTCACATTCTCATTATGAAATAATAAACTTATAATTGTATCCATGTTTATTTAAATAGCATTAAATAATTATTCCATAATCAACACTATATGATTTATCTATATAGTGAAAACTTTTTAATGTATTGTAATCACGATCAAGAACCATTTTTTCACAATGAAAATAATATATACCTATGAAAACTACTATAAAAATTTATTCTAACTGATCAAGGATATTTATATAGTTTAGAACCATCAAGAAAAGTCATCGTATATGATTTAGTTACCCTAGTATAATTTTAGTAAGTATTTCAAGGTCAGTAAATTCTGTGACATGGTTAAGAGATCCAGAGTATTATCAATATACATTTTTAATTACATGATAGGATATCGAATTTGTATTATCCATTAATTTATGATAAGGAATGTTTAAAAGAAACACCTTTATTTTTAGGACCCATCCATCGGGGCCTGTGACGTAAGTACCTCAAGCCCACCTTCCATAGGCCATGGGATGACAACTACCAACGAAAGACGTATTCCATAAAATCATGAAGGCTTTGGCTTTATAACCTGTAACTCACACAACTAAGCACAAAGAAGGATAAAAGAACAAAGTAAAAAAAAAATTTAGTAAATAGGGTATGTACAGAATTTAAAGGGGCTTCAATATAAGCCCATCTAGAAAGTACGATAAAAACTAAAAAGTACAAGTAAAATGGAGTACTGCTCCTATGGACACCCGCCAAGGATCCAACTTGAAGGGTAGGTACAACTCTCGAATGGTCATCCATGTGGTACGCCTCATCTATGGTCCACCTCCGAGCTACCTCCAGTCCTGATACCCTCATCTTCAGTCATCGATGTATGTCGTCTGCACCAAATACAACATGGTTAGGGCGTTTCTCATGCAGGGGTGAGTATAACGATATATAGTAGGAACCTTGAGACCCTCGAAGGTCTCATAAAATACAAAATGTATAAACCACAAAGTAGGAAAACATTTGTCAACCCCACTTAGGTATATGCCCATACATATACCTTAATTGTCGAGAAAACCCAAATCAAAATCTAAATGTCTAACTATTCAACAAAGGAAAGAATATCACAATGATAAAGTCTCATCTCAAACCAGGTATACATATCAGAGAACTAGAATTATGAAGATGACCCACACAGGATCGCCATGGAAGTTGATGGCCATACACCTGATTCTCTAAGGATAGTAATAAAAACATTCACACTCACAATGTTGAACACCTCGGCTGATGGAGAACTCCACCTCTATCGATTACAGTGGCCATGACACATCACACATAGGGGAATCCGACTAACCATGTACTGGTGAGGTACTCCTCCAATTGAGTATTGTGGGTCTGCTACACCACAAATAGGCGCTCATCATTGTAGTTCGGTAGCATCACACAAAGACACTCCCCTCATGGTCTACTGAGGTACTACTCCTATCGAGTTATGTCGGTCTTCCACGTCACAAAAAGTAACTTCCCACCTTCGGTTTTCTGTGTCACACAATGTTTCTCCCCACTGGTCCAATCGAGTCACTCCAAGTTGAAATGGTTAGCAATCGTCAAGTCTCAGCCAGTCACAGGGTTCGGTACGTATTGCGCTTTAGAGAACCGCTCCCAAATCCATAGTTCATAGCTCTTCCACACCGATGTTCCTTGAAAAAGTATCCCAAAAGTCTGTCACGTAAATAGGGACCCAACACAATAGAAGACACGCCAATCAGACATGCATTTTTGAGTTATTAGCGTTTCCTCTTTGAGGGCCCGGTTGGATTTGGGGTCTGAACCGACCCGGCCATAATCAAACTATATCAAAAACAAAAGTGGAGTATCTCAAAAGGACCATCTCAATCCAAGGATTCTATCACCGCAGATGGTTCATCAAATGGACACTTGATTCTCATGTTATGGAAAAAAATGAAATATTGGGCCTGAGTACGGTCCGACCTAGTTCGGGTCAACCCGACCCCGTCTGGGTCTGGCCTAGATGGACTGGGCCTTATCAGGCCTGGACTACTGGGCCTTGGTCTAGCCTGGCTTATAAAGAGTACAGACCGGCCCAGCCCGCTGGGCAGTGCGGTAAGCCCGAGCTGACATCGAAGGGGGTGGCCCCCCTCCTCCCCTCTAGTTTATCCAGAACGGTCCATCAGACTGTTCGGCTGGGTGGCACGTGGGACCCAATGGAGGGGTCCCATAGGGTCGGGCGTGGTCGGCCGGAAGGCTGTCCAATCTTCCTTCTACTAGCACGGTCACTCACCGCTGCTCCACCACAGTCAGCCGCCCATCGGCCTCCACCGCGGCCCAGCGGCCGCGATCTCTTGATCCACTGGCGGCACAGACATGCACCGCTGCTACACCACGCGACCGACCAGTTATCGGCTGCAACTCAGCCCCACCATGGGAGACGGTCTGCAACCTCCTCAACAATCGGTGGCAGGGATACGTGTCGCCCTTCCCTCCTCAAGGTCGGCCGGGTGTCACCTCCTGTCTTCTTCCGCGAGCCACTATGGCTTTATTCCAAGCTCGAAAAATTAAACAATCGCATTTCAGTGATCCTTCTATAGAGTTATTCTCATCCATATATCGTGATAATAAAAACTACATGTTTCTAGAATCAATAAAAATTATTCATTGAAGAACGCACAATAAACGCGCGAAGAATAAAAATAAAGATAAGCAATTTTTCTGTGCGGGATGATGGGCATGTTTGTTTGTCCATCGATGACGTGAGTTTAGAATATGAAGAATCAAATAGATTAATTTCAATAATATATAAAACCCCTACATCAATTTTTTATTGGAGGTGGCGTGAGGAAGAAAGACGTAGTTGATGAAGAGGACGTTGGCGTTCATCACTTCTGCAACATGCTTCCGATGTCGGGCTCGTGTGTCGTCATTATTCTTGATTCTGAATGATGTTTATTGTTGGAGAGGGTGTTCTTCGTTTAGAGAAATTTCTTCCTAATTCTCCAAGGTTCTCACAACAATCATTTGACAATGATTTCCAACTAGGAAATGTGGATCCAACATATATTAAAACAAGATTATAAAATTAATTATGGTTGGCACAATTAATTAGGTCATGTTTTCACATTAATTGAATTATGTTGGAACAAATGAATGGAAGAGTATCAAGGGATTTCCCCAAATTAAAGAGGGGGTACAAGGGTCGGGTGGTCCCACCATTAATTTCATAATGGCATTCAAACATCGGTGGTCATCACCTCCATAAATGAAAAGTAGGTTTCAAAAAGAAAAATAAAATGTTAATAATTTTATTTTTATTCTTCCATAAAAAAATTAAAAACTATCTTTCTCCCTCGACCCACTATAGTCGAGGTGAAGGTCTTATTATGTGAATACTACCGCTGCGAGTTCAACAGTGTTCTCAGAATTCAATTTTGAGGACTCGTTTAAAAGTTACAAAAACTCGCTCACATGTTTAATAAATATACCTGAAAAAATATTAAGAAATTCATTCTGGGTACTCCATGTCGCAGAATCACGTGCCATCAATTATCATGGACTTGTAAAATTCATATAAAAAAATTATATATAAAAATCTAGGTGTTTATATTTATTTAAGAAACAATATGATATTTATTTTATGTAGTTATACATGGAGGTTCATACTATCCAACAATAACCATATATTGTATGTTGTCAATTGAATTAAAGATTCAACGAAGAAGGTCTATTCTAATAATGTGTTACTGTTCAATATCATGTTGAATAATAAAAACAAATATTTTTACCTAGATATGATGGAAGATAATTTTCAGGATTGGAATGTCTCTAATAAATTAATAATACAATAAAATTGTTATAATGACACGTAATATTGAGAAGTTAGGGATTCTTTTTCAATAAATTAAACAGTTGTATATCATCCTTGACACAAGATAAATTATCCTCCACTTTTCACATCCTAGTTGGTTGCTATGACACATTTCCCATATTTTCAGGGGAATATTATCACACCTAAAATTTATTTTCACAGTGTTGTATAATATTGATATGGTTCAATAGATAAAAAATTATACATTGTAAAATATTCTAAAAAAATCTTCCCAGAAATGTATACTAAAATGATTTCATATTAAGAGATTATAAATATTTGTTTCTTGATTCAAACTTGAAAAAATACATCATATGCTGTATAAAATAAGGGAAATTTTATAAATATCACATTAGGTTGATTCAACACTTTTCTCTTAGAGGGTACATTATTTTTATGATTGAGGCATATCATACTTTCATGTAGGATTACATGACCCAAGGACATGCACAATTGGATTTATTAATTTATATCATCTATTATTTTTGAGATGATTCGGACATTCCAATATGTTCATGTAACCCCTATGCAGAAGAGGATGCAATAATATTTCGTGTTCTAGATTTACTATGGAGTAGAATGTATGTAGAAATAAACAAAAATTGACAAGGTGTGTAGTGATTGGGATGAATCTTATCAGGTGTTTCCAAAATTAAAATTAATACTAAAAACAACTATCATGGCTTCCACCTTGATACGAACTAAATTGTGTCTCAAGATAACTGACGTGATCATTCTCATTTTAGGTTTTATTGTTTTTATAGGGATTAATTTAACATATTTCAACATTTAATTTCTGATAATATTTTTTAAAATTTGATGGAATATTTTTATATGGAAAGTAAAATCTTATATTTCATATTGTGAAAACCCATGATGGTAATTGTACACCTCTTATAATTTCATTTTTCATTTATTTAAAGGAAAAATATGAATCATTGGGTTATTTATGCACTTATAAAGAAACACTTCAGCCGAATTTGGGGTGTATTATTTATATTATGATATTTATATGTTGATCAATGAGGGGATTAATATAGATCATATTATATAGAGATCCTTAAATTCATATCATCTATACTGCATTAGAAAACTTTTCAATAATGTTTGAAAGGAACTTCCTGAAGAATCCATGAAGATCATTATCATGAATATTGGTACACATTATTTTTTCTATCTTTTACCTTTTCAATTTAATGATAAAATTAATTTATATATAATATAATAACTTTTGTGTTGAATATCATCCAAATTACTAATGGTTTGACATGTTGTTGAAAGGAATTTGTAGGGATAATCATGGGGTTCAGGACTACAAGATTCTTATTTTAAAATAAAAATATACAGTTACATGTGATGGGAGAAATGATATGACCACATGATAACAAATATTTTGGAATGCATCAACAATATATGTAAGGGAATACAAAAGTTACCCATTACTACCGTAGTTCAAGAGATATTTTACCATTTGGGGAATTAATTAATATAAAGTGTTAGAAACCCTATAGAACATATTCTTCAATGTATATGGCATGGATGGCACATTATATTATATATTTAAGGAAACCTTTTCTAAGATTCTTATTTTCATGTGTGGATTTTCAACCAATAGGCATATCAATTCGAGGTAACATAGGGTGAAGACATCCTCATAGGTATTAGTGGTTGAGTATTGGTTGTATTAACAGATTGAAGTCTTTATTAATATGGATACTTCTTGGTATTTTGGTTTCCATGTGTTCACCCCACTGTAGAATGTCCCTTTATGAACATCTCTTGGGAAATATATACTGATCTATTGTACCATCATGACACCATTATTAACAGTTATTGTGCATCATGGGTGCATATTGGGGAGTTTCACTATTTATTAATTCCCAATGATGGTTACACATTGACACGTATCATCGAATGCTTCCATGAGTTAATTCAAAGTCGAAAAGGATTTGTAATGAGATGGACCAGCCTCAAGAAGAAGACTAAAACATAGGATGAAATAGGTGTCATAAGGAAGGTCATAACATGAAGTTATCCAATAATATTTTAGGAACGAGTTCCTCTTCTCATACATGCTAATATATTGCCTAAAAATATTATAATATTCTAAGTCCTTAAAAAAGATTATGGTCAGACCACGGGTTGGCCTTATGGGTAGTTTTGTAAAATATTTAGTGAAATAAAGTCAACAATCTTAAAATATTTTTTATATGAAATTTTAAATTAATCATATGTAAATACTAAATAAACTCCATGTATTGTTCAATTATAATAAATAATATTCCTATAACTCTAATAGTTATTTCATTAAATATTATATTTCTAATAAAAGTTTTTTTCTAAGTTATCATGTAATGGGTATAAAAGGACTCATGAAGATAGTCAATAAAAAATGATGAAACCTAATTCTGAATAATAATTATGATATAATTATATAAAAAAATACTTTTTCATGTCCATAGATAAAGGAATGTTATCAACATATGAATGAAGAAAGTGTGTTAACATAACTATCATAACATATATTATACCAATAATATAATTATACTAACCATATTCCTATATTGACTTATTACTTTTACCAAATAGTTTTTTAATTATTACTCCTCGAGATAAATAATATTACACTAATCTCTGAGGAGTATAGATATGTTTCACTTGAGGGGTTTTCCGGGAGTCATGTTTCATGGGTTATGGTACATAAGTTACTCCATAACACTCATATTACTACTCCATGTGATATTATAACATATATATATGATGTGATTACTTATAATGTTACATTATATCATATTACACATTTTCTCTTCATTGCCTTGTTAATTCCCTCAATGAGAGATGGATCCTCAGGACTCACACATTTCATTTTCTCAAGGGATATAAGACCTTCACCCTAGAGGATATTGAAGTTACTCTCATTCCTTTTAATATGGTTCTTAACTGGTAAAACCATCGAAAATAAACTATCATATGATTGTAAAATGATGGCTAGGCCTCGACATTAAGGGGGATGATACTGATGCAGGTGGTAGTTCTCTTCCTATTGGATCTTTTGGACATGCACTTCACACAGTCACCCATTGATGATTATGATAAGATATTAATGTTTCATACCCATTCATATATATTGAGACTTATTAATGGTACAAGTAACCCTAATAACTATAGTATGCATTTTTAAATCGTGTATTTATTGTTACTTGAGTACTTTGATCAAGGTGAGTGATATAGATGGTAATATGTGTGCTTGGTATACATGTATAGAGGATTCTACAATACATTATTATAATATAATGTTGATCTTGGGGGATGATTCATTCTTATTAAGATGTGGGAATGGGGGAACATCACTCTCCTTGCCCATATTGTATATACTGTGAAGACTGATATGGATGTGCTACTTGATGGTTTTCACGAATACTGGTATCATCACCCATCTATATTAATTTATGATGTTAATTTGTATTATTTTAATTATTTTTATTTTACCTCTTTCTATGGTATATGATATTGGTGGAGTGAATTACACCAGTTCATCTAAATATCAAGACACAATTTGGGTTCATACCATCTCATTTTAGATAACACACTACCCACCAAAGTATGTATATATATTTTTATGTCGATAATGGAATTTCATAATATTATAATTTTTCGTAAATTATAAAAATATATTAAACAAATATCACGTATAATTTTAGACCAAATGGTTGTTATTCATTTTCATATTAGACTGTCTTCCTGCATTCTAAAAAATTGGGTTTAAGGATGTTCAATTATTAGTGCCTATAATAGAATTCTCAGTGGCAACAACCCTAGAGAGTCATGATTAGACTTGGATTCATTGAGTATATTTTACCAGTACTTAGATGGTTAGTAGTAATTCCTTCCATGAAGTTGACCGAGATGAAGAATGTGGATAAGGGATCACTATATGCACATTACATCTATATATATGAAAAATGTGTATTGTTTCATATCATGGGATTGCTTATGCTTTGATTTAATCTATCATAGGATCTAGAGTATGTTCGATGATATTAAATAATGTCTATATTGTTTCTTAAAACACACGAATGAGGGCTCCAAGATTTGGTAAGTTAATATCTTTTAATTAGATTGTTTTGTGAACATTTTTTAGATAAGTTTGTACCTATTTAAAATATACTCTTTTAGATAATATTATACACATGTATAGTCCAATGCAGGGAGAGTTATTTAGTTATTAGAATACCATTTTATAGTGTGATACATGATTCCATCATATAAAGTTATATATTAAAATATGTTTGACTGTTCCACTCAATTAGATGATGCACCAACTCAAGGGGAGGATCCTCTTTCCCATTAACCTCCTCTAAGATATATTGATGATGTTGAGTCATGAAAATGATGACACAAACCTCGTGGTATTCATGTGAGGCCTAACATATTCCACATGAAGAGGCATCATATGTAGTAGAGAATCTTTAGCTTATTGTGGATCTGTACTAGTGACCCTAGGATCGATTTCTATTTTCACCATATCCACATTGTTTTTGGTACAACTTATAAGAGTTCATATCAAGAGTCATTAACCATTCCATCACCTTTCAAGAACAATCATTCACATTATAAATGATTCCCTTATATGATTGATATCCCTTCCTATTATATAGTGGGATAAATATCAGGTGAAACTCATGGAATCTTGATGGAACCTCTTCCAGATGATTTACATATATAGCACTAGAATGTAAAGGTTCCTACACCCAAAGAATATCCCCCTCAAGATAATTAAAATCAACCCATGTAAAGAGTCTGTCGATAAAGATATAAGCATCCCATTCACACTGTAAATAGTTGGATAAGACCACATTATAAAAATTGATGAAAAATAATCATACTCATTGATTTACAGGTTTTATTATAACTTCTTTTATTGGATAATATATAGAGTACTTTATTGTATTTATAATGTTCAAAATGTTATAAAAAATTAATAGTATTCATTTTTAATGTATAGACTGTCCTTTATAGTATAAAGTTTTAATGAAACAAATTATTTGAAATAAAATTTTGAATAGATAAAAAAAATTTAATTTAATTATTTATTTTGAAATTTGGTTGTTTCAAAATAATTCGTATGTTATAGTTATTAATTAATGACAATTAAGAATATTTAGTAATATAATTAAATAATTTATTTATAATAAGGCAGACATCGGTAACTAGTAAGTAGTTAAAACTATTTAATAATAACATCAATAGTGATCTTTGTTATGTATTTATAATAAGTATTAATGAATTTTAACTATTTAATAATATTTATTAATAAAAAGATAGTTTTAATATTTTTAATTAGAATATAATTTATTAATTTTATGTCATGTGATAATTCATATTAATAATTATAAATAATTACAATTAAATTATTTATAATCCATTAAAAGAATATCAAAATAATTAGTTGCTAATAATTTTTATAATTTTATATTTTTATAAATATATAATAATTAAATAAATTAAATAGTTATTGTTATTAAAATATAAACAATTATGAAAAATAGATATTTTTAAATTATTATTGATATTTTTTAATATATAATTATTTATCATATATATATTTAAATCAATAAAATTAAATTTTTTTAATATTATTTCTTATTTATATATAATAAATAATTATTGATTACTAATCTTCATTTCTAATTAATTTATCTGTGAAAAATATTATTTTTTATTTCAATGGAATAGAAGCAGTGCTCTCACATATTGAAAATATTCATATAAGATCTGTTTAGTCCCCTCACACCTTGGGCATCCTTTGGTGGATGCTAGTTTTGTGAGGGTCAGGGAGATATTTATGATAAGTGTTAATATATATTGAAAATATTTTAAATTATATTGAGATTCCGTCCACTAAGGAATGTTTTTTAAATATCATAATTTCCACCTCTTTAAAACCTTACTTAATTTTCATGTAATGATGTAACTCAGTGTGTCCTAAAAAAATAAACATTGTTGTTCAAAAGTTCCCTGTGGATGTTGTCACATTGTAAAGAAATGTAAAATATCAACTTATGCTTAATTTTTCATTCACATGTTTTTTATGATTCACCATAATGTGGTATCATAGACTAGTTTTTAAACCACTACAATAGATTTCACCTTTATCAATACTAAAAATATATATTTATCATTACTAAAAACATGTTGTTATTGTATGTACTATTAAAAGAAAGTCTCCTTTATCAATGATTGAAACATAACTAATACCGGAACCTTTTAACAATGTTAAAATTTCATTGATAATAGGTGAATTTATCATTTCTTTTTTAGTGATAATAATGAGTGAATTTATTATCACTTTTTTAGTTCCGGTAAAACCATCCTTTATTAGCACTAAAAAGGAACTAATTAAACAATGGTTTATAAGTGCACAAATGTTTTTTCAGTGATCCACCCCCACCACCATTATCATAATTCACATACCCATCACCCATACCCACCTATAATTCCCAAAAGGGATTTATCAACACTCACCCACACACCCACCCATCCTACAGTTATCAGCACTCGCCCCACCCTCTGTGCAGCCACCCATGTGATCCTATTCCATTACCACTACACTATGTTAATTTAATTGCTATATTATTATATATCTCTTAATCTAGATATAATTAGATACACATTTTTTTATCAATGTATTAATTATTAATTATTTATATTTATATTATTATTTTGAAATAAATTTATACAATATGTATGTGTGTAAGATTATATATATATATTCACATATGTAGGTGTGTTTATATAAATATATATAGATATTACCCAAAAAAATATATGTTAATTTATATTTACTTATTATAAAAATAAATACATATATATGCATGTGTTTAATAGTAAATATATATTTATATAAACAATATATATATATATATGTATATGTTTTAAATTTTAATTCAATTTAATTTTAAATAAAATGGATAATAATTACATCTATATGGTTTTTATAATTTTTTAAAAAATTACATGTAAATATTTTTTATTATTTTTTTATAAAATTAAATATTAATATATAAATGTATACCAATATTTATATATATGAATATATTTTAAATAAAATCCCATGATTTCTCCCTAGGGTCCATCCTATTTATTATTAAAATAAATTTATAAATGTAAGAAAGGATGAAATACAGATCTAGAAAAAAATAAAACACAATAATCAAAGAAATATGATCACAAAATATCAAAGTTCAACAGAACTAGAACCACCCATATAATGATATGAACTTTTACCACCATGACATTGATGGTTCCCTCTACCACTTGGATGTCAACCAGGTGTCATTGTATTTTCTCTCTTATATTTCTATTTTCCTTCCAACAAATGATGATGTGGTTGACTAACCTTAATATGAAAAATAATTATCCATGATCCATGTTTTCTCTCTTGAATGAATGTCATAAAATATCCAACATGAGATTGAATAAAAATTTATCTATAATATTAAAGGAAAAAAATTTCAGGACATGAAAATAATCATTTAGGTAGATTAAATAGTATTCCACTTTGATGAAAATAATATTGACTTATATGTCAAACATGTCTACCATAGTATCACTAAGACCTTCATAAATCCTCTCTTTATTAGGTGTCTCTAGAGGATGTTTTATTTTTTGATTTAAACACATGTTGTCCATCATATTCATCAATCACGTGCTTTATAAAATTTTCAAGAGTAAAAATAATTAAATCATAAAAATAAGTGGGGTAGATTACATCCTAACTCTACTATGAATGCATTCAATCCATTGAAAATTTATCAATTTGAGGAACTATTTATACATTCTATTCCGCATAATCCTATCTAAAAATAGATACTAGCTTAAAAGAAATTGATATCGCCACACCAAAATGAATTATTTGAGAAAGGGTAGAAATTAGAATATTAAATAGTTATTGATCATCTACCACTAAATATGTTGCTACCAAGTCGGATGAATGGGTCTTTATAATGCTATATATATCTTTGATGTTGTTTTGGTAATCTTTTTTTGAAATGAAAAATTGTTTTTTCTTTACATAAAATCATAATTACTCATTTACTGTTTTCATTCTTTACCAAATAGGAAAAATATCCTAGATGCATAGGATCATAAAAATATTTTACGACCTTTTTCATCGATTGTAGAAAATTTCTCATAGATTTTTGGAATAAATACCATCATATAATTTTTTATATAGTGTGGATTTTTTAATTTATGTTTTATAATTGGTGATAGGATATAATAATAAATAATACAATCAAGAGATGCATTTCTGATCAGATGTTCTTACTTTATAGAGTTGTGAAGATCTCATGTTACCATATTGAGTAAAAGGAATAAAATTGGGTTTTATATAAAAACATAAATAATTTCCCAATTTGGAATTTGGATGGAAAATTATTGTGTGAAAATATAAATATTCAACTGTGTTTTTGATGAGTTAAAAAAGAATAATATATTAATATAAGTGAAAAGTGGTGAAATTTTTTTTATATAAAATTTCTATAATAAAAAATTATGAAGATTTAATCAAATGAAATATGTATGATGTTTATAAACATTGTAAAATGAAGAAATGTTTCTCAGAGATTACCCCTAATGAAGTCCCATTAGGCGATGTCCATCATATTATATATTTTTTCATTTTGTGAGGATATCAGAAAACAATTATATATAAAGATCATCAATTGGCGTTTTTTTATGAAATTAACCATAAGAATAATTTAACTTCGAGAAAATTATTGATATTATCTTATTAATATTCAATGGAACATCCAGAAAATGAAATTTTATGGAGTTACAAAAATACATTTTCCAAACAATGTTTTTTGAAGATATAACAATTTGATGTTTGTTATGATAAAATTAAATATATATAAAACATCGTGACACTAATATAGTATTTAAATGTTTTGTAAACAATGGAGTAAAATCGTGATACTCATAGTGTTTTAAGGAATGATACAAATGAAGAATTCATTAACGATTCTCATAAATACTATTGAATATTATTAATTTATTATGATGTTCTTGGTGAATTTTTTTGATCAATAAATTATAATTTTTTTGAGTGGGAAAATAAATTAGTTTTCTTACATGTTCTATGACACATTATTTCAATATAAATGGTTTTTGTATGTTTATAATATAAGTTTTTTACTAATACATTCCAAAATTTAATGAGCTTCCAAATTTTTGTTATATAAAGATACCAGACGAATATATGAAAAATAGATATTGAACATGGATGTTTCCAACCATGAATATTTTGGTTAAATAAGAATAAGAAGTATATGTTTTTTATTATATTTATACATTAAAATGAAATAGGTCAATGACGTTTCTCTAGAAAAACATTTATATATGTTTTAATCATAAATATATTGATTGATTTATGGAGGTCAATATGTTAGCGGGTTAGAAGGTATCATCCTACAATAAGCCATCAGAAAGTTTTTTCTAGAAACGAAAATCAGAAAAAACATCTAAGAAAACCCATTAGATGGATATTTATTACTAAATTATAAAATATATTCTTAACTTCTATTGGGTAGGAAAGTGAATGAATTCTGTTTTTCATGAAGTGAAGGATTTTAGAAGTTAAATAAAGACAATGATAAAATTTTGGCTTATTGATAATGTTTTATAATAGTTTCTAAAAAAATATTGGTATCATATATTGTGCTATGAATCATATATCAATGTAATATTTATCAATATTCATTAAAATTATCTAGATAATCTATGTTTGATGTAACCACATAAAAGAATTTATTTATAGCCGATTGGAGGGTTTTTATTTTTTTCAAAACCATGATACACGCTATATACTCTTATTCCGTAGGGAACCTTTTAATCTCATATATTACCTATGGTCATTCTTGTGTACAAATATTCAAAAAATTAATATCTCATTAATTGGATGTGAATGATTATTAATAAAAATTAATTAATTTTAAAAAATATACAGATCACTAATTTACCCCATCCGCCTTTGAGTGATCACCTTGGTCCATTAAATTTTTATCAAAGGTACGTTTCTATTTATCTATATTTTTATGAAGCTATTCATAACAAGAAATATATAATGAATTTTCTAAATTCAGTCAATATTATGGGGATTCCTTTTTAAAATTGAATGAAATATCATATTTGGTATGATATAATGTTTTTGTTTCTTATGACTATTTTTTATGAATTCATTGAAGTTATGATATATTGTTTCTCACCATATGTTTAACATATTCCAGTTTTTTGTTACTTATAAGACAAATATAGAGAATGAGGTATGATCCATAAATTTTATAGTTTCATCACTCTATGAATGTGTTATTCATTGAGTCGATGGAGAAAGAAATTATAAAAAAAATTTAAAGAAGTTGAATAACATCAATGAATGAACTGAAAATGATAAAAAATACATTATACAAATATGGGTGATAAATTATGAAGATCTAAAATTTTGTGATTATTAATATATTAATGACTTATTTACAATATTTAATGATATTGTAGAACAATAAAATATCATGGTGTAATTTAAGAGGATTTAACCATTTGTGAAAATATCATGGAAATTATTAATGAAATGTTGAATTCCAAAGATTAATCATAGGAAGATATAGAGACTAAAACAATTGCTTTTAATGAGATAAACATTACTCAAATAAAATATATAATTAGACTGGATATATTGTGAATATTAATGTATAGGCTAATCATGAAATTTCATTCCGTTATTCCATTAGATAAATATCCAAGAAAATTATAGAAGTTGAATAAGTTACTAAATCTTTCACCAATGTTGTGGTCCATGAAATTTTTTATGAATTTATGTAATTATTTTCTAATATATTCAATGATTCATAGTACGGTACAAATGGAAGTTACCATAGATATATTTTGGCTATAAAGTTATTTGGAATTTTGTTTCAAATTTTAAGGTTGAAAGAGATATGATGAATGTGATAGAAATTTGAGAAATTATCGAAATTTAAAAAGATTATACAGAAACCCAACTACTCTTACAAGGGAAAGGATAAAGGTTTCTCAAAATATTAAAGGAGATGTTTAATTATTATGATGAAAAATATGATAATTATTATTTATAACAAACTTATTGATAAATTTGATGATGAAAAACTAATCAATGATGAAGGGATTAGTTTTTTAAAAATAATAGCCTCTGTTGGAGGTTATTCTAAAATCATAGTAGGAACAATGTCTTTAAAATAATTTTTGAATTTAATGGGAGATCTATCATATAAATAAGGAAAATCCCATATAAAAATGTCAATAATACTCTCTTCAAGAAAAATAAATGTTTCTGAAAGTGGTTTATAATATGATTAATCAACTTTATAAATATAATTACATCAATATTATGTAACAAGTGAGCATATAAGTGAAGATGTTAGAAATATATATTGTTAAAAAATAAATTCTTATAAAAGATCAAGGAGTTAAAAATTCCCAAAATTAAATTACTAAAGATGTTGAATGTCCTAAAAAATTTCAACCACATATGGGTGAAATAATTAACCTCAATTGTTTATAAGAATAATGGTGTTTATTAGAATAAAGTGTATATTGGGTGAACCATGTATGTAGAAAAAATAAGTAATGTTAAATAATAATAAGATTATATAATATCTTGTTCTAAACCAATAAATGAAATTATTAGTGACTCTTTGGTGGAAAGTTATGAATATATGATAAAGAATAAAACATAATAATATTAGGAAAATATCTAGGTAAAATATAGTTTCAATGTTTAAAATATGAAAGTTGATGAAAGTAGGTTCACAACTCTATGTAGTATAATTTTTTTGAGAAAAATAATCTTTTTATGGTCACTTATAGTATTTTTGTGTATTTTTCTATATATAAAATAGTTTTTCTTTCAACAATTAACATTTCAATAATTATGAGTGAAACTGGAGTCCAAGATTTAGAGGGAGTCAACCCACTCAATGAAATAAATTTGATAATGTTATTGTGAATAAGGAAAATAGATTCCAAACATTAAAAATGATTTTAAAATATATGAAAAACCTAGAATCCATGTAAATTTATTCCTTTTTTTATTTTACCAATAGAAAAGAAATTAAAATGAATCTCAAAAGCTTTTTGTGAAGATAAAAATGGAAGGGAAAAATGTATTCTTGTGGAAATATATCTCAAAGAAAAAAAGGAGAGTCACCATGGATAATGGGTAGAGGGACATCCTAACACATGCCATAATATTTGAACTATATTAGAATGTGATACATTTTAGAAAAAATGAAATGACTTTTTCCAATGATGAGTCACTCATAATTGAAGGTGTTTGATCTACCATTATTTGTGACGAAAGGTTAAGATCCAAAAGATACTTGTTTGATTATAGGAAGAAAATAATAATTATGTTTTTTAAAACATTTTAGCTAATGTAATAATGTATTTTAAGAAAATATCTTTTTTTAATTATAAAAGATGAGAAATGTGTATTGAATGGATAATGAACCAAGATAAAATTATTTCATGTTGGTAATAAAGAAAGTTTTTATTACCTGAGTATAATAGAATAATGTTAGATATTGTATAAAAGGATACAATATATGTTAAATATGAAGATGAGTAGGATAAAAATATATATTGAATCATTGATATTACTTACATTATAAGAGAAAGACATTAGAGTTGTTTTATTTTCTATAATGGGGTAATTAGAAATTTGGTTCATAAGAAAGTTGTGATATATTCATCCCATCCCTTATAGGTCATTCACTCTGATATTTATTTTACAATGATTATAAAATAATCATCTATATATAAGTAAAAAATATATTTTATTTATGGTATTAATTTCATTAGATTCATTATGAACATAAAACATAAATTATATTCTCTGAATTTTTTTATGAATTCTAGGTGAAGAGAATAAAAAAGGAATTTGATATTATTTGAGAAAGTTTTGATATGATAATGGTGGAAAATAAAGAAATATTAATTTATAGATTATATTGAAAAAAATTTAAATATCAATTAGTTTAGTGCATTGAACACACTTTAGAAAAATTATTTCGCTGAAAAATAGAATTGAGTATTGGTATATATGAAATAGAAAATGATGACCGAACATGAATATTCTCGTTAATTTATGAGGAATAATAACATTATAGTAGATTATAATCCAAATTTATGTTTCTATAGACCATTAAATGATATAAGTTCTTGTGAAATATTTTAAAATGAAAATAAATATTTGAAATAGCTAAATAATTATGGATGTCCCTATAATATAAAAGTATATAGTTGAAATCATGGAACGTTGGACCATATATGAGTTAATGTAATCATTATCGGAAATTATCTAAATGGTCGACGATATTGATGCTATAATAATAAAATAGAAAAAATAATTTATTTTATATATTTGAGAGTTCTATTATAATCATAGAATAAATTTTTACATATAGATGGAGATGAGGTCAGAAGGGAAGATGAGGTAGTTATAGTTGAGAACTATGAATATGTTTTTCATGAAAGTAAAAAATTATAATGCTTCTTTAGATAATGATTTTGAATATTGATTCTCATGTGATGAGTAAGAACTTAACAAATTTCATTCTATTAATAGGAACAAACTGTAAGTTCAAAAAATAATTAGTGATCAAAAATAACAATTTCAGACCTTATGAACTTTAATATTAATTTCACACACCTCTTTATATTTAAAATATGAGCCATAAAATTTGTGAAATATTCTGATTATCGAAAATAAATTGATGCTATAAATTAAGAGTATGATCATATTGAGATGAATGATTTTTGGGGACTCTTATAAGAAAAAAATAATAAGTATGTAAATATTACAAAGTTAGTATTTGGAAAAAAGTTAATTAATGATGGTGAAGTGATAAGAAACAAGGATCAACATGTTTTTAATGGTTACTATCAAATTGAGGGGATTTGTTTTTATGAGACATTTTCTCCACTAGAATGACTAGAAACTATCTAGATCAATAATTCTATTTATGTATAATGAAGGATTAAAAATTTTCAACTTGATGTAAATTAAAATTTTCTTAATCGAGGGATATATTAATAAGTTTATATTGAGTATATGTGTTTCTTAATGGTTGAGAATTATGAATTAAATGATTTGAAGGTGAAGAAATGTTTTTATTTTTTGAAGAATTATAAAATAACATGGTATTTCAAATTGGATACATGCTCAAGGAAGTTAAACATTATGAAATGAATAGTTATTCATAATCGTTAAAAACCCCAATGGTTTCCCACATTGTGATTATTTTTGAGGAAAATATTATATTCATTGGGAATGATAATAAAACATGTGAAAATTTTATGAGTAGATAAATATGTTATTTGAAATTTCTACTCCTAGAGAAATAAAATATTTTATTAAATTGAGAATCATTCACATGAATAAATATATTAACTAATATCATGAGAAAAATTCTATGAAACATCTTAAAAATTGTGGAATAGAATATTCAAATATATTATTGACAC
The DNA here is from genome assembly GCA_963277665.1 of Viscum album. Taxonomy (NCBI): domain Eukaryota; kingdom Viridiplantae; phylum Streptophyta; class Magnoliopsida; order Santalales; family Viscaceae; genus Viscum; species Viscum album. The sequence continues at coordinate 30,553,962 of OY728162.1, read as the reverse complement.
AAATTTTAGTGGGAACCAAGTTTCTAATGATCAAGAAGGAATGGATAAGTTTCCTAATTGGTATAGAAAGTTCCTTATATGTATTTTATTTTTAATTTATTTAAGGATATATATTTTTTATAATGTATATTTATGTGAAAGGTATCAATGATCTAAAAAATATTATAATCTCATGGTTGGAAATATATTTCTCATATATATAAAAGGACAAATATTTTTGGGATAAAATATCATGTCTCGTGGAATATTTGTCTCCTTTTTTATACCTATGATAATATGATATTAGTTTTTCATGATATAAAACCACTTTAGTTGTAGTTTTCGTTCTTATAGGAATGTTTTATGAGCTAGAAAAAAAATAAAAAAAAATCTATAACTCTCTTTATTCCTAAAGCAGAGTATGTGGCTTTCAATCAAGATTTAAAAAACATTATGTGAATGAAGAATTATTTGGATTCTTTCTCAGCAAGAGATGAGATACCCCTACTCCATGGTTATTTATAATCAATGTTCTATAAATTTCACTGAAACACTTGTGGAATATTATCATTCTAAACATATTGATATCAAGTATCACATCATCATATTGCATGTGGAGAATAATGAACTAAAGATGGTGTATGTTACTAAAATAGCGGAATTTACTGATATATTCTATAAACCATTACTGGGGTGAATCTTTTATAATATGTGCTTAAAAAGGGGTGAAAACCTCCCTCTCATAGAGTATAAGGTACATATCTTCATCCCCTCTATTATCATGTCTTTGTATATTATTGTGAAGTGGGAGAAAAATAATGATACATAAATCAATAATTTGGTATGTTCATAACCTTTTAAGAATGGGATGTATTTACATGGAGTTTGTAGAATAGGTAATATTTTATTTCATCTTATGTGACATATTTTATGGGTTTTTAAAAGTGGATAAATGAAGAATTTATCTTTTAGGAAAATGTGAAATAGTTATAAATATTCAATGGCTAAGAAGACGTTTATTAAATCACTACCTGTGGAAAAATTGATTTTTCTGTTATATGATTATAGTTTCCCGCATTGGGTTTTCACACATGGTATTGTAATTTTTGGATAATTGATATATATCTTGGGTTTGAATGTTTCAGTGATATATGATCATGGTTAATTACAATAACCAATTGAAAAATTGTTGGGAGTATGTTATATAGAAGGGTTTTTGAGGTTTCTATATGTTATTATGAATATGATTTAAAAGCATTTTCAATAAAAAATTAAGGATTGCCATTTGTTATTATTATATAAAATCACCTTTACTTTGTTAGGTATTTTTATAAATGTATAATAGTAGATATTTCAAGTTTTATTTTATCAGCTATTGATTTACTAACCATGTTCAGTGGAAACACCAATGATCATGTGGGTTTTTTATATATATTATCAAATAAACATTTTTCTATGGTATGAATTTATGAAAAATATTTGATAAATAATTATTGTATGTAATTTTTTGAAATAAAATATTGGGTTACTGTAATGATAATGTGATCCTACTATTATGAAAATATCATGATAATAGGTCATGTAAAAGGGTTAATAGCATATGGAAAAGAAAGGTAATTAGTTTTGAGTTTTAAATTGAAATAATTTCACTATAAAAAAATGTTATAAAAATTATTTTTTTTAAAAAATATATATTCGATAATGTTTCGGATGCTAAATAGGGTTGAAGTGTTCTTGTGTAAGTTAAGAATAAGGATATTTTTACTTATGTAACAAGCAATAGAAACATAATTTTATATAAAATTTTTATATTATGAATTTATATCAATTAATTGGTTGGTTTTTGTTAGAATTTTATAATGATTATTGATTGAATTTTTTTTTCTAATGGATAACAGTGGATGATGTCCTATTAGGTGATGTACAGCAACTGATATTTCATATATTACATGAATACACTATAAAAAGGTTATCTTATTCAGGTCATTGGTTAAAAAAATTTATTCAAGGAATTCTATCAGAAAGTATATATAATAATAATTCAAAAGTTTTGAAGTTAAATTTACTATAAAATAAGATGTATTCTTAGCAGATGAAAAAACTATATGAAGTTTCTATAAAACATTTTGTGAAGAAATTTTTGTGAATATTGATGGGTGTGATTTTATTGAAGAAAAATTCATAAATATGGAAAATGTATTGATGATAAGGTAATATTTTAATGTTATAAAATCAATGAGGAAGATCATGAAACTTATTATTTTTTAAGGATTTTTGAAGAAGGATGATGTTATTGAAGTTTCTCATAAAAAAAGAGTAATATAGAACCATTGATATTTTTTAATAAATTATTCTATGTAGGATATTTTAATAACATGTTTTTGATGTGTGGGAATACAATTTTTTCATATTTATTTGTTTCTTAAAATGTTTTCATCATAAAGGTTGATTATATGAGTATGATAACAGTGAACTATTCACTCCATAAAACATTGAAAGTATAGTAGGATTTTTTTAAAGGAATTATAGACACACTTTTTAAAGACATATTATTAATATGGATTCTTCTTACCACGGAATCATTTGGTTGTAGAATAACAATAATACTAAGAATTTATTTCTTATCAGAGGTGTTGCAAAGAGAGAAAATAAATTAAAAAATTTTTTTCTAAAAAGATGTTTATATCAGGAAGAATAATTGACATATTGAATGAAGTGGCGACTTGATGAATATTGGGTGTTAGAATGATTCATCCTATACAGTGGAATCATTCTGTGTTTTCAAGATGAACCGATTAGACATAATTTTTAGAAAAAAACCCCATAATTTTGAGGTTTTACACTAGATTATGAAAATAATTACTTACATAGATATTGGTAAGAGTATAAGTAAAATGTTTCAGTAAGAAGTGAAAAAGTGAATATGTAAAAGAAGTGAAGTGGTAATATTCTTATCCTACTGTATGTGGTTTATAAATTTATAAAAATAATTGTTACTCATTTTTTGATTGGAAGAACATGAATTATTATATTGATCATATTTCATTTAGTTTTATGTATATTCCTTTATTTATCTAACCACATAACAAGTACTTATTTCTAATGGATTTTTTGGAATGGTATAATTTATAAACCCTAAAAAAGAATTACTACTCTTGTTAAATAGAGTCCCTTTTAAATTTTTATATTCATTGTGGTTGTTCTTGTATGTATGTTTTCAAAAAATTCAAATAATATTAATAAGAGAAAAATGATTTTTATTATAAAATAAAAAAAATAAAAAGATAAAAATCAATTCTTTAGCCCTCCCATTATCAATGACCACAAAGGGACTTTCAGAATATATTGAAACAGGAATTTTGAAATCATGTATTGCTATAATCCTGTAACATTTTTTGTAAGACCTATTAGTATTAGAAAAATGTGTCATTGATCAATGTTTATACCCTATAACATCATAAAAAAATCCGAAGTGACTTTTTTTCCTCAATTAATCTTGGACCTTTGAATGCAGTGCATTTTGAAAGATTACATCAATGAATAAAAAAAATTCAATTTTTATTTTCCTTTAGTAGTTTCCATTTCATGCTCCTATGATAATTATGTACCAACATTATCATATATTACATCCTCATTGTCAGATTTTTCATCAAAATAGATGTCCTAATCAGCCTCACTTCTATTTGTAAGAGAATCTCTAGAATAGATCCTTATCTTAGTTGACTACCCGTCATCCCCTTCATGGTCAATAACATCATCATAGTTCAATACCTTTGTAGTGCCCTCGAAAAACTACTTGTATATCCCATGAGACTATATAAAAGGATAATCCACAATTCTAGCCTTCCTGGGAGGTGGTCTATCAGGAGAACCAATAGGGAAATCATAGAGCATTCCACCACGAATCATTTAAATACAATCAGTATATTTCTTCCTAGTACCATCAATTACCCTAGAGAATATGTTTTTTCATTGATTAAATTCTAATCTGGGACACACATGTTACACTTAACCAATAAATATCTCTCATTCTCATTCCACTTTTTAGAAAAAATGAGAACACCGTGTATCTATAAAAACATAATTTAAAATAACCATTTACATGGTATTCCTGACAAATAATATAACTTTTAATATATAATTTGGGGATTAATTTCATTCTCTAGAGTTTAGGATATCCTTCCTAGGATGTGGTATATGGGAGAACTAAAACAGGGATCATAATGATTTCAGACTTGAATTATATATATACTATAATAACATCCCTACCTAATACCTCCATTTCACTAAGAAACCAATTCATGTTTTTTATTTTCATAAATTATATTTTCATCTTCAACACCCCTGTTACTCGTAAAAATACAAAAAATCTCATTCTCATTATAGTTTTTAGAAAAAATTATCATACCAAGTATCGATTGGGATTTTATTTATAATAAACAATAACCTGGAATTATAAAAAAATTAACATAATTTCTCAAATAGAATCTATGGATTAATATCAATTTCTAATGTTTAGAGAAAACCCTATTAATCAGATTTGAGATGATATAAATTTCAACCAACATTATGGATATGTTACCAAATTTAGAATCATTCATGGATAAATAAATTTTTATAGTAATTCCAAAAATATATTTTACATAAATTATAATCTATAGATGTAGAAATAACTATCTCCATCCAAGGATGCAGATATAAGCTTGAACTTGCGTATTTAGAATATAAGAATGTTAGAAATAATGATCATATTCCTGAAATGTAATTATATTTTGATCACCATGATAGGGATATGTAGTCATAATATTTTTTTTATTTTATGTTATTGAAACCAAAATTATAAGAATACACTTCTAATTAGAATGGTCATCTAGTCATATAATCCCCAAAAACTGATAGATTTTACCTCAACAACCAGATTTTCCATGGCATCCCACCAGTAAGAATAATCATATAACCAATACCTAATAATTATTAAATAATAAATCAATCCTTAATAACTTTTGGATTAGATCTAATATAATTTTTTACACTTTTCCAAAAAACACATCTTGGAAAATCATCATTAACTAGGGAAAATGTATTCTATTAGAATTCAATCTCAATGGAGTCCTTATAGAGAATTTCCTTTCATTAAAGATTGTTTAGGTTTAGTTTTCTTCCCATGAAGGATCACTTAATAACATTTTAAACAATATAAAGAGTTTAATATTCATAATCATAAAAGAATTATAATCACCTATAGTGTTGATAAGGATATTATCACAAGACTCTATTATATATATATATATTTAATGATAACAAGGACGACAATATAAAAAATAATGAAAATTATAGACCGTAAAATCCATTTAAAGGTAATCTCTTGAAATAAATTTAGTTTCCACCCAAAAGATATTATAAATCCCATTAAACAAATTCCTAAAATCCATCACAATTTATAAATTTACAGTATTCCAAATAAAAAATAGTTTTGAAGGCCTTTAAAACCATTTTATGATTGAAAAAAATAATAAATGGTCTCCACAAGGGATAAATAGCATGGATCTCTTCATAGGTTTCTATTTAACTTCTCTTTGATCTGAAAAGTAAAACCAAAATTTAAGGCCATATGATGTTCAAGTCATATTTTAAACTTATCTTCAAATATCAATTGGTTAATTATTATTTTCTATCATTAAATTAATATTAAAATTTCTTTTCTTAATACAATTTTGAAAATTACAAATTAATATTACTATTTATTTATTTTATTACATATTTTTACTAAATATATTATATATTAATATTAAATACATATTTTAATGTCATATTAATCATATTTAAGAAAATATATTACATTTAAATTAATATATTTATATTTATATATTAAAATTTTATTTTTTACCAATATAAATTTTTTATATAGTCCACCTTTAATCATTAACACATATGGAATTTATTGATGTTATAAAAATACTTATAATGTGTCACCTTAATCATCAATAATAATAATGTGATAATAAATTCAATCCCTTTCAATTATTTTTTTAGTGGTGATAAATTTACACATTACCGGTACTTTTAGATTGCACTGATAAAATAACCCATGTTATTATCACTATTTGTTTTAGCACTAATAAAAGGTAGTAATGAATAAGGGAAATGTTTTAATAGTTATTGTATTGTGGAGACACAACTAACTGTCCATAAATCATGATCCCTATATTTGGAAATTTATATAACAATAAATGACCCTAAATTCATAAGAAATAGAAATACTATTCTAAAATAAGTCATGTGGTGTTGGTTATAACTTATATTATATATTTTTATTGTAATTAATTTCCCTAGAATACTTCATTATACATGACATTACTATCATTTTAGTGATGTTTTCTAAAAACTACTCTAATGTACAATAATATCTCTAGATGTCAGTTCCACATCTAATGATCTTGATAATCAATATTATTATTTATAGTCCTATTTTTGTTATTTTGGTGTTCATTTCCATAAAATTGAACATTCAAGAAAATATATTATGGTCTTTCATTCATTATTTACAATAAATCAATGGAAGAAATCATGATGTAAATTATTAATTCTTTTATTTAATTAATTTATATAGAAGCATAAAATAGAATAGCTTTCATATTATATGATTTGTGGAACACATCAAGATGACATTAGAAAAAAGAATATGTTCACTATAATACCATATGATAATCATTTAAAGGATTTTAATTTTATGATAGGATATAATCTACCAACACGTCATGTTTTCTAAGTTGTAGGTCATGGTATCCTGATTTTTTTAGAAATTAGATATTTTTTGATAAAAAAAATAATAAATTTTTTTCCAAAAAATAGGACACCTATCAATCCATAAAAAATAGAAAAGATATTGGAATGTAAAAATTCATAGAAGAAGTCCAATATTATGTCGCTAACTTTCATACTTTATAAAAAATGAAAGCTATGAATTCGAGAACATAAGTAAGTACCAAGAAATTTTTTATTTTATAAATTTTATAAACTTATTTTTAATGAAGAGTTATAATCACTACTAGTGATGAGATTCTACCAAAGAGAAAATAAACATCAATTATTTTAAAACAAAACACCTCACGTGATAAAAATATAAAATTACACATGGTGAAGATAAAATGTTCAATAAATAATCCCTTAAAAAGGATGATGAAAATTCCATTGAATTAAAAAATATTAACATATAAATACATGGGCATGAAAAAACAAATGGGAGAGGTAAATTTTTATAATATCAAGTATGACGTTAAAAAACTGAAATAATCATAATCCATATCAATATATGACCTAAGGTGTCACCACTATTATAATCTAAAAAAATATTACATTATTTTGTTAGTAAATATAGATAGATAAAAGGGTTAAATGATATATTCAAATAATAAATGATTCATCAGTTTTCAATGATTAAATAACTTCACATCAAGTCATTATTGTCTTTTTAGCCTTGTGTTGATATGGTTGATCGATTCAAGTACTGCTTACAATATCATTCACTGGAAATTCATCCAAAAAATATAAAACTTTCCACCATGTCAAAAATTCCAAATGTGTGGAAAATATTCATTAAAGTGATGATATTTCATCACCATTTACTATTTATCCATTAAATAATATGAACAAGTTAGTTAATATTTGTTAAAAATTCTCACTAAAATAAAAATTGATGATATCTAAAATAAAATTAAAACTATATCTTAGATAATCACCACATGAGTATACTGTGTTAATTAATAAGGAGGAATAAAAAAATTAAAATGATCTCATAATAAGTAATCTTTAGATTGAGTAATAATAATATATTCAAAACTAATTAAGATCCATATTTAAGAATAAAAAATTATCTTGGTATAGTTTCCATGTGCAATAAAATTTTTCAATAAAAGAAAATACAGTTTAAAAATATAAGAAATATTTATATATTTTGAATTAGGCATTATAGAAATGGTAGAATATGTTCAACACATTCATTGAAAAATGTGTGTTGGCAATTGATCACTAATAATTGTGTTTCCATTAAATGTTTTTATTATGATCATTTTATTATTATATTTATTAATTTTGATTAAATTTGTATTATAAAACACTATATAACCTATATTAATATATTAAAAATTTGTTGAATAAGTATTTATATTTTATTTCTGACCAGACCCAAATCATTTTTAACGGTTCGCTCATGTTACACATATTTGGTCAACACCCATTCATTGTGTCTCTTAATTTTTAGTATAAATTTTCTATTATTGATGGAATAATCTATCCATTAATGTGTGAAAATATATATATATATATATATATATATATTAAATTTTAATCCCTATAAGTCATTCTATAAAAACACCATCTCCTAGTGATTTTTCAAAACACTCTGTTCCTACGGTTTTTCCAGATTTGTGTTTTCGATGTATAATTTTTGTGTTCTACCCTTTTATTCTCTCAATTTTTCATGGTTGTTGATTCAAAAATTTGATAAAAAGAAATTTTTTGTAGAACCCTATTTTATCATTCTTGAAATGATCATTTTATTATGAACTAATGAACTTTTAAAAATATGTTATACTTTCATGATATTATTTCAGTTTCAAGCGATGGGAACATAGATGATTGATATTATGATTTTGGGTTGAAATATTATATTTCTATTATGGAAGGATAATGTGTGATTTGTTTTAGCAAATATTGAACTATAAGATTTATTGTTAGGATTCAAAAAGATGCATAAATCATTGACCGTAAAGGGAAAAATTAAGGATCACAATACTCTCTCACTAATCCATCGTCATATTTCAAATTATATTTTATATAATATTTTTAGAGACACGACTACTCATACATTGTGGTTAAAATTATATTCATTTTGTTTGACTGTGAATAATATTCCTACTATAAATTTTAATCTTAATTAATGTCTATTCACCTATCACATGTCCGAAGGTGCATCTATTGAAAATCGTTTTGTATTTTTAAAATAAATAGTTTTTCATCTAGAAATAATGGTGGTGAAATGTGAAGAATAATATTTGGGTTAATTTTTCTGTTCCCTTTCAAAATTTATATATAATCCTTAGGGATATAATCATATATAATAAGGATACACTTAATTAAAATGTGTTTTGTGGGGATTTATTCTCTATTTGGAAAATAAAAAATATTTGGGCTGGTTATGTATCATAGTTGAAAGGATTGATAATGATTGAAACTAGAATGGAAATAAAATTTTTTCTTCGAACATGGAAGATAAAACATTAAATATTATGATAAAACATGTATTTACTATAATAATAAGTGTAATAATAACTGAAAATATTTCGTGCTGAATATTAAGAACAAGAATGATATACCATTTAATCAGAAAGGAAAGAAACTAATTTTTTTATTAATATTAGTGTGACAAATGATAATATAATTGATATGTAACCCTTGGATTATTATGATATATAATCTAAATTGATTTATTACTGGATTATTTATTTAACATTAAATGTTTTTATGAGCCACAATTGGGAAACGTTTTGAATATATAAAATTATGATAAAAGGTAATGTGTTGATGGGAAATAATACCTCTTTCTTGATTTTAGGAAATGTAACCATCATATTTAAAATGGTTCATAGCATTTTTATAAATATTATAAATGTGAAACATGTATTTGATCTAAGAAAAAATAATTTTATTTTTGTAAACTACATATAAATATGAATAAGTAGAGTAGTGAATGTTTATTTTTTAATCTTAATAAAAGGATCTCTAGATATGATGATATAGAAAAAAAAATAAGGGTGTATATTCTTCATTGATTGACTATCACTGGTATTTTATATGTTTCTACCACTTCATTATCTAATAATGATATTTAAAAATTATTTAATTTGAGTGTTGGATAAATAAGACAATATGGAATGAATAAATATAGTTAGATAATACATCCTAATATATTGGGAATCAGAAAGATGGAATTTTGTGACAACTATATTTTTTGGAATAATAATTTATATTGCTACAGAAGGGGAACAAACATTTCAAATGGGGTAGTAGACTATTTGGACTCTAATCTTTCGGTCCAGTTGAGATCCTTCCAAAGGTAGTGTGAGCTACATATTAACATTTTTATGTCTTTCCTCGTATGTTGTTTTTTTTCTTCTTGAATAAAGAAAAGTTTGGTTTTGATTGTTTTAAGAAGTTAAATATTATTATCAAAAATGAAACATAGAGAATAGAGAAGCTTATTCACACTATTAAAGGCCATGAATTACTTTTTTATGAATTTATTTATTTTTTGAAAGAAAAAGTCATTTTTACACATTATAATTTTCTTAATTCTCAAAGAAAAATATATTTGTCTAATTAATGAACAAGAAATAAATGAAAATATTTTCTTGTATGCTCTCTAACTCTCATTTCCAATATATTTTTGGAAAGAAACTACTACATATACATATCTATTCTTTAATTTTTCTCTCTTTAAAACTTTTTTAAAGAATCCATCTTAAGATGTTTAGTTTGGTGTTCTCGAATTATAATTTGATTTAAAATATTTGGATATAATGTTATGCACATATAGATAATGGGAAATTACAACCCAAAACATTAAACATGCATTTATTTGTTATAAATCAAGGGTCAAAGGATATAAGATATAGTTTACATAAAAACAATGTTATTTTTAGTTTAAATGTAATATCTAATGAGAATTCCATGTTAGGTCCCTCACTTTCTAATGATTTCAAACTATGGGAATACAAAAATTAAATTAAATATGAGATTAAGTGAGATTTGAAATTATATTTATCATATCAGTATTAATTTTTGATGTCGTGTGATATCTATATTCATATTATTTTTTCATAATATTCTATTATAAAATAATTGTCTATAAGAATTATTAAACCTTTATAGTCGTACATTGAGGATGACCTGGTTTTTTATTCCCTAATTGTGTTCAAAGTTATTCATTCAAATAACTATACTTTGGATTATTTATAATTATTTAGTGTCAATGATTTTGGTAAATTGAATATATCTATATTTGAACATGTTGAGTCTCCATTAATAAAATTCGACATCGTAGTTGGTGAAATTGTCTACGGGTAATAAATTTGATCGATAAAATAGATACCCAATTAGAAATAAATAATTATCAAAGTCGAATGAGTAAATTATAATGAACATTTTTTTTAATGAATATAGTTTTGTTCAAGTTGTTGACTTCATATATATCTTTTATCAGGTTATAAAACATAGAACTATTCATGTAATACCTGAGTGTTTAAAAAATAAATTTAAATTCATGAAACATTGTTTTAAGATGATAGTTATAACTAGCCTTTAAAATAATTTCGTTTCTTCTCTATTTTGGGTTTCAAAAAACAGTCAACTACAGTTGTGATGAATAAGTTATTTGGAGTCTAATAGAACCAAATTTTTTTTGTTAATAGTCACATACCCTTATGAAATAAGACAAACTCGATGTAAGGTAATTCTTAACCAAATTTCAATTCATTGTGTTAACTCTATACTTAATTGATTGTGTAGTTTTAAGATCATTTATGTGATGATATCTTTTTAATATGTTTAATTATGTTTATTTACATTGTATACACATATTCCATTCATTATATTGATTTAAATATCAATTATATGTTATTTTTTAGGGAATTGTATTTATAAAATCCTCTTTTATGATTATTGTTCTAAAAAATTAAAAATCAATGTTTTTATGAAATTATTCATGTTGTATAATTAATGTTTGGTTTACTGGATTTTTTTATGATGAAGGTTGGGTCCTATATGTCCCTCAAATGTACTGGGTATGTGTGTTTTGGAGTTTTTCCTATATAATTATGTGTTAAAAAATAAGGAAGTCACATCAAATGTCATGAAGATTTTTTAAAGAAACATGTTTTATTTTTAGAGTATTATATTTTAGAAGAAATAAATTTTGTTTTGTGGTATTATATATTTATAAATGTTGAATGCTATGTATGTGATATATCCTAATTCTCTACAACTCTATGCTTGAAAATATTCTCAATGTGAAAGGAAGTGAGTTCTTGACTAAACATCAAGATTATGTAATGTAATAAGTCTGAGTCATTATATTTGGTATCAGAGGCTGGTTTATATACGTTTTAGGGATAGGATAATGTTAATAGAATACCATAAATAATTTTTTCTCTATGGTTAATTTTAAATAGATATAATTTAATAATTACTGTGTTTATTTAACTAAGATATGTTTGCGCAAAATGGTTTTCCATAGAAGAAACTGTGAAGATGAAGTGGAGAGGCACTGAAAGAACGATATCCTTCTGAATCTATAGCCTGGACTGGTATGGATAGGAACCAAACTGTATTGGATTTTCATCGATCTTCTCAGATAGGCAATAAATGGAGGTGACATTCATGTATGATAAAAAACCAGACATACCACAAATGAAAATGATGATAGTAGAACATTTTATGAGACCACACCCTCCTCCATTCAATGGGTCTTCAGACCAAATAGTGACTGAAGGATGGATTATATCCTATGAAATGATATTCCATGTTATAGGATGTTCGAATGATCAAAAGGTAAGTCTTTTTATTTATAAATTTGAAGTTGATTTTGATCAGTGGTAGTTAATGGTAAAAAATATCAATGATATATAAGAGATTGATACATTAGAGTGGGATGAATTTAAAAGTCTTTTCCTGGAAAAATATTTTCCTAAGGTGGTGCGACATAGGATGGAGAATAAATTCACTGAATTAATGATAAAATAGGAAGATTAAGTGGCTATGTATGAAGTAAACTTCCCCTACTAATGAGGAATGCCCCAAATTTTATTTTGGATCATGATAACTAAACCATCTACTTCATCTTAGGATTAAATTCAAATTTATCAAAGGTCATTGGACTCCAATGAATTAAAAAGTAGCGAGAAACATGTCCAATGTGATGAGAGGGTAGAGATTAAGATTTATAATGATCAAATGCACTTTGAAAATAAATAGAATAAGAGGTTCAGATGGGAATTTATGGGTAAGAATCAATCAATGAAATCTACGAGTAATGGAGTCCAGTTTCAAGTTTGTAAAGATTGTGGAAAAAGTCACCATATGGAATTCCTTACCAAAACATCAATGTTTTTTCGATTTGGTAAGTCCAGATATGTGGCTTAAAATTTTAATGAAAATGATCCTAAGAATAAGCATGATTATAAAACTATAAAGTGTTTAAAATGTGGCGATATGGGTCATTATATAAATGTATAACCAAAGATAGATCCAAATGATTCAAATAAGCCAGACTATAAGGAGAAATGTGTTTTGATATCCTTTGTCACTATGTCAGCAGATGTCAGGCCATCCAATGAAGTAGTATCAGGTTCATTTTTTGTTTAATAAGATTTTTATAATGTTTTGTTGGATACAGGGTCCACATATTCCATTATTTCAATGTAAGTTTTCTAGTAATGTTAAATATCACCTCAATAAATGAGATAATAACATATTATTAAAACAGTAGGGGAAATGATACAAAAAAAGTAATTTTTATAATATTTCTATTGTTATCTTTGGAATGAAATTACCTGAAAGCCATGTTGTTTTTTCCTTTGTAGGGGTTTATTTTATTCTTGTAATGGATTGGATTTCAATTTATCTTTCTAAGATTTATTGTAATGATAAAGAATTTTTTTCCTAAAGAATATTCATTTGTATATAAGAACGAACTCATAAAATTTATAACATATCAATAAGCTGAGAATATATAGGATGATGGATATGCAATTTACCTTAATCATATTGTATAAAATAAGAGAATTTGTTATGATTAATGATGTGTTAGTGGTAAATGAATAACTTGATGTTTTTACTGATGATTTACCTAGTGTCATACCTGATTGAGAAGTCGAAATCACAATTGCCTCAGTTCATGATGCTAAAATAATATTAAAACCCCCATATTGAATAGCTCAAATGAAATTTATTGAATTAAAAAATTAGTTATAGGAGTTTCTTGATAAAGGATTCACTCATCATAGTACTTCACCATGGGGTTATCTTATTTTGTTCATTAAAAATAATGATAGTTCAATGAGACTTTTCATTTATTATTGATCGTTGAATAACATCACTATTTAAAATATGTTTCCTTTTCCTCATATCGATGACTTGTTTGATCAGTTCTAGGTACCTCAATACTTTTCCAATATTAACTTTAGACATGGATACCATCATATAAGGTTTAAGGATGATGAAATCCTGAAAAAAACTTATTCGTACTAGTTATGGATCATATGAATTTTTTTATGCCATTAGGGTTAACTAATGCATGTGTTGTATTCTGGTATTTTTTTAATAGAATATTTCATGAGTTCTTGGATTAGTTTTTGGTTGTGTTTATTCATGAAATTATAGTATTTTCTATGAGTAATATGGATCATAAAAATCATCTAAGGGTTGTTCTGAAAACCATAAATGAAAAGAAACTATATGGAAAATTAACCAAATGTGCTTTTATGTTGCAAAATATTTCTTTTCATGGGAAAATACTAAATAAAGATAGAATAAGAGTGGATCTTACCAAATCCAAAGTGGTTGATGAATGGATTTGACCTACCAATCTAATAGAAATTCATATTTTTCATGGATTAGTATGTTATTAATTAAGGATTGTTAAAAATATTGCATGATTATCTATCATGTTAAACAAGTTAACACAAAATGGGGAATACTTTAATAGACATAAGAATGTGATGTTTGTTTTCAATAACTAAAAAAGATAGTATGGAATTCTATAGTTTTTTCCTTAAATTCTATAAATGGTGAGTTTTCTATCTACAATGATGCTTCATCGAATGGAATTTGTTTTGATTTGATTTAGAATTATTTTGTAATTGGTTATGATTAAAGACACCTAAAACCTAATGACATAAATTATCGCACAAATTATTTGCTATTGGAAACTGTGGTTTTTTCGTTGATAATTCAGATAAATTATTTATATGGATCCAATTGTAATATATATTTTGTCCATAAAGGTCTGATGTATATGTTCACATAGAGGGAATTAAACATGAGGAAGAGAAGATGGATTGAATTTATAAATTATTATCTTTTCATGAAAAATTACCTTCTGGTAAAAGCATACAGTGTGGAAGATGCCTTGAGTAAAAAACATAAGGAATAATTTACTATGTTACATTTTGAACATGACTTCTCCATTAATGAATTGACGAATTTTGGTTTCGATGTTTATAGTGTAGAAAATACATCAGTTTTGTGTCAGGTTTCAGTGTAGTCATTTTTATTAGAAAGAATTAAGTAAGGAAAAAAGGAAGACAGTGAGCTATTGAAAAAGGTATAATTGGTTAAAATGGGTATGTTTCTAGAATTTAATCTTTATAAAGATTGTGTTTTGAGATTTGGAAAAACATTGTATGTGCATTACGATTCCCAATTGAAGAAATATTTATATAATGAAGATCATATTACTCCAATTCTAATTCATCCATGCAGTATTAAGAAGTATAGATACCTTTAGGAGTATTACTAGTTGTATAGAATGAGAAGAGATATTGCAGATTTTACTGTAAAATGATTGGAATGATAACATGTTAAAGAAAAATAGCTGTTATCTAAAGGTATTTTTCATCCTATACCAGTGCCAGAGAGGAAATGGGAAAATATCCATGGACCTCATTGTGTGTGTACCAATGATTTCTAGAGGTAACAATGTAGTATGGGTTATTTTTTACTAACTGAATAAATCACAACATTTCATTGTATTAAAGATAAAATGTCCTTGGATCATATATCTTGATTGTACCTAAATGTTATTGTCATGTTACATGTAGTATTTTTTTACATTGTATCTGACCATGATCCAAGTTTCACTTCTAATTTTTTTAAGGTCCTTCAGGTGTCATTGGGGACAGAGTTATATTTGAGTACCTTTTTCCATCGTCAATAAGATGGGCATTCAAAATGAATGATTTAAACATTAGAGGATATTCTTTGACCTTGTTCAATGGACTACTAGGGATGTTGGAAGAAACATATTTCTTAAGTTTAGTTTTCCTATAATAATAGTTTGCATTCCTGTATATACATAGAAACTTTTGAGGCATTGTATGGGAAGTTGTGTCGAAATCATGATTTTTGGGATGAGGTTGTGGAAAGGAAGTTTATTGGAACATATTTAGTAGAGGGTGTGGTTGAAAAAGTGAAGATGATCTAGCAACACATTGGGATATCTTAGAGAGGGGAGATAAGTTATGCATACAATAGAAGGAAAGAATTTTCTTTTGAGATAGGTGATCATTTTTTCTTAGAATATTTCCAATGAAATGTGTTATATGTTTCAGAATGAAAGGAATTCTAATTCCAAGGTTCATTGGACCTTATGAAATTTTGGAGAAAGATGGACCAATATCCAACACTGTAATTTTTCCTTCAAGATTATCTCCAGTACACAATTTTGTTCTGGTTTCGATATTGATAATATTTGTTCCAGATTCATCTCATGTCTTGATCCCATAAGTAATTCAGTTGGAAGAGAACCTTTCTTATGAAGAGAAACCTGTTTATATTTTTTATTTAAGGTAAAAATTATTATGTAATAAGGTAAACCACCAAGTAAAAGATTTTTAGGGAAACCACATGGTTGAAGAAGCAACATGGGAATCTAAAAATGCTATGAGTGAAAGATACCCTCACTTATTTAATAAGTAAATAAATTATGAGTACGCAATTTATGGAAGGTTCGGAGAATGTAATATCCAAAGTTTTTAAAAATAAATTTAAATTCATTAATATTTATATTAATTATATATTATAAGTATAATTTAAACATAATATTTCTTCTTCGATGATTTGAATTTAAAAAATAGACATCTATAGTTGTGATCAGTAAGTTATTTGAAGTCTAATGGAACTGACTTGTTTTTGTGGAATAGTATTATTAATTTATTTTCATAATGTTATAAGATAATAAGCTCTTGATTAAATTTTCATAGTTTTAAAAAATGAGTTATAGTTTAAAATTATTATTTTTGAATAAATTATTATTTTACTTAAAAATTAAATTTTGAATATTTATAAAATTGTTTTCAAAAAATGGATTTAATTTTTGAATTCTAGACGTCAAAAATTGGTTAGGTTAATTTTTTTTGATTTTTTATGATTTTCATGATTTTCATATGAAGAGTAAAATACAATAAATGATAAATACTTTTTTTACTTCATCACAGGTGATTCAAGGAAGATGTAATCACACTTGGTTCGAACTAACATACACCTTTTACTATTTGGGGTCATTTTAATCATGTCTATTCATAGCTGTGAGAAAAATTATTGAACTCATGATTAAAATACTATAAAACCCCTCATAACCTCCAATATAAATACCACCCCACCCCCTCTTCCTCACACACCTATAAATAATTGAATATTCTATATATTCTATACAATATCCTTACAAAGGCTAGTCACCACATCCAAGAACGTATAGTCTCACCAAAAGTTCAAATCCAATGGCCTTAAAGAGGATCTCAGGTAGGAGAGATCAAGAGGTAAAAAACATATTTCTTATTCTTGTGTTTTTCCAATTCGTTTTCTTTTCTTATACTCTAGTATCTTACCCCAATCCAATAGGATTTAAAGATCTATAATCTAATATATTTTGGATTGTATCATTTTTATGTAGAAAATTATTCAACTTACTTCATCTCCCCCCATTATAAAGTCACCGTTCGTGATGTGTCGTTTACCATAATAGTAGATGTTGTGTTTTTAATTTTCATTACATCTATAAAAGATGATCATAAAACCCCTTTAACGGTTGAAATAGAATTTAAATCTTATTATTTATCCTATTTTATGTTTTATAATTAACTTATATTCTTGACATTAAATTATATAATGAATAAATTTTAGGATTATCGAGGAACTGCAAAAAGTGATCTAAATAAATATGATTAAGTTTTATGTAATGATTCATAATCATAAATGATAAAAAAAATAGATTTGGAGTATCCTTAAACTTTATGGAAACATATTACTAACATTTTATTATACGTTTGGATATTAATTTCCATGTGACTACAAAATCAAATACATACTAGCAATGGAAATCATGTAATGAATGCACCCAAAACTATGGAAGGAACAAAATACTATTAATTAAAGGGTGAAATTATGTTATGAAATTTTCATTTAAGGTGTTATAAACATGAATATGTTTCTTTGGGATATTAATAGAACTATTTTATCCCTTATAAAATAATTTTAAATAATTTTTTAGTAAAAAAACTTGAGGTAAGGGAATTTTTAACCCAATTTCTATTCGTTGAGTTTGCCTTCTAATTCATTAATTGTGTGGTTTTAAGATCATTTATGTGATCCATTTTTGTATATATATTGTTTTATTATGTTTATTTATAGTTTATACACATATTCATTTCGTTCTATTGATTGTCATTTTCATTATATGTTATATGTAATGGACTTTTCTTATAAAATCAACTTCTAAACTTATTATTTTGAAAAATTCAAAATAAATGTTTTTATGTTGTAATTCATGTTGTATGATAATATACATGTTATTGGGAATTGTTTATGAATAATTGTGGGACTTGTGTCTCCGAAAAATTCATTGGTTATGTTTATGTTTTATGTTATCTGTATGGTAAGTCCAAGTGTAACTGTGATGGTTACAGAACAAGGTAGTCGTTAGGGTTACATTATAAGGTATCTATTAAGGTTACAAATTATAAGGTAGAAAATAGAGTTACAAGATTATGTAAGTAATTCCTTGTGATACCTTTTTTGTTCTATTTATTTTTTATGTGTTTTTTAGAAATCTTGTGTAAATCTCAAGTTTCACAACATAAGTTTATATGGGTGATAAGTTTGTCTTTTTTAAAATGTTTTCATATATTAAAATCATTCATGGAATAATGTTTTCCTTCATTATTTTTATATTCCATACTGAGCTTTTTTTTCTCATACACTGTTTTTAAAATGATTTTTACAGGTTATCAGGATGTGTAATACAAATATGGAAGACATGTTCAATGTAATGATGATTTTTTAAAGAAAATATTTTATATTTGAAATGTTTTAAATTATAGATTAAATGGATACTATTTCGTTGTATTTTCTCTGTATAAATATAGAATGTTATGTATGTGATATATCTTAATTCATTAAAACTCTAAACATGAAAATATCCTCAATGTTAAAGGAAGTGGGTTCCTGAAAAAAATCCAAGATTATGTATTGTAATAAGGGTGGGTCCTTATAATTCATGTTTTATTACAATGGTGACTTTTTAGAATCTTGACATGGAGAAGGTAGATTTGAAAAATTCTTTTTATCATAGATATCAGGAAGAGGATATCAATATCCAGTATTCATAGGTTTTTATAGTTTTAGTTATTTTATACATTGTATGTTCATTGGAGAAATCTATTTATCACTTAAAATAATCACACAGACATCTGTAGATATGGTTCGACAGTTTTATGACCTCTCATTGTATTGGAATGTTTTATTATTTTCAATGAATTTATCTAATAATTTTTTGTATGGATATTTTTTTTAAAATTTTACTATGTTGATGACATGTTGAAAATAGATATATATAATATATATATTAGATATTTTAATGATATATTTCATTCTGATTTCGAAATGAAATACTTTGGATCTTCAAAGAAAATACATGACATGGAGATACAGAGGGATACAAATATGGTGTACTTGTATTAGGTTTAGAAATGATGATGTTAGAAAACTCTTTAAGTGTTTAAAATGAATAATTCCAAGATGTTATATGTTGTATTATCTTCTAATATAATACATTCATCTTCATTATTCACGTAGTCATATGATGAGGTTGAGAATATGTCTAATGCTTCACATTGTATAGAAGTGGGTTCTTTGATATAATTAATAATTTCACCTTTTTTGATATAGGTCAGCAGTTTAGTGATGTTAGTATATATGTATAATCCTGGTAAGTATTATTGGATGGAAGTATAGTGGATGATATGATATCTACCTTGGACTACTGTTGTTATAATTTATTTTGTGAAATCAAATGATAGTTTGATTAGTTATGTTGACTCTAATTTTTTGATATATTTAATGGTGAAGATATTTTATGGGATATATATTTTTCATTTTTGGGTGTTCAATTATTTTGAAAAAAATTAAAAAAATAATATTTCCTTATAAACCACTAAGGATACGTATATAACTACTACAAAGACTATTAATGAGTTCTTTTGTAATGGGAAATAAATGTTACACTCTGTATATATATATCATCACAATTTTATCATATTTTATGTATTATATTTCTCATAAATGATTATATGATTCATGAGAAGATAAAAACATTGATTTTAGATATTTTTTGTGTGAGATTTAATTTCATGTGGAGATATTGATGTGAAAAAGGTCAGTACTTGTGATAATTCTACATATATGTTGACAAATGATCTTCTTATTTCCATGTGAGATAATTTTTAAACATGGTTGTTCTCTATTTATTAATTTTTGACAAGGGGATATAAAATATATACATAGTTTTTTATTTTTGATATTTTATATTTTTTGATACTTGATGAGGATATGGATCATTGTGAAGATTGTTGGTGTCGAAATCTAAATCATTTTATAATTGTGTGAACATTCTACTAAAAATGTAGTGAAGAACCCTTTATTAATTAAATTAATGTTCTGAATAATGTATATAATAATTATTGAAAATGTTTCCCTTAATTTGGGGAAATATTACTCTCCCTATAAATAAATTTCATTGTACTCATTCATATAATTCTATATAAACTCTATCTCCAAGTGAGTCTCTAGTGCACCCTCTTCCAGTAGACTTTTCAAATTTAAATTTTAAATGTAAAATTCTATTTTGTCTATTATTTATTTCTATTTTTTTCATGTCTATTAATTGAAAAATTTTACCAGAATATATTATGAACATAATATAAGTTATAAAAATCCCAGAAATGATAACTAATCATAACATAAATAATCATATAATTTGGAAATATAAATATGGATGTATTTCCAATGTTATTGAATGATTCAAAATAAGTAAATATTAACCCATTAGCTCTCCATTGTTTTAGATATTTTATAGTAAATTATGTATGATCTTATTAACTAAGGTGTGTGATGCACATCTGTGAATTTTTATATATAATTCATGGGTTATAAATCACATGTATCTCATGATGTATACTATACTAGATATTAATGACACGTATAGTGTTATTTTCAAGTTATTTTAAATTTTATTAATGTAACACAAAAGTGGATTTAGATAGATATTATGGTATCGAGAAGGTAATTTCCACAATTTTTTAGTTTGTGATGAAACATTTTGGATATGGAGTATATATGACCTCGAATACATATACATAAGATATATTATGATTTTATCATATGTGGTAATTATGTTTATCATAAGTCATACGTTAAAAATATCATTCCATAATGATACCCAATAGTATTGAATGATTAGATTATATAATTTAGAGAATTATATGTATAATCGTAAGGTACAATATGCACTGACATCCTATGATTTTGATCGATCAATGATGAATGTTTTCATTTTGGAATTTTATATGATTGGATATCAATAAATGGATACATTTCATGAGATGAAATTTGTTGGAGTGTTCACATAGATATGGGTTACAATTGATGCATGAATTAACCGAAACATATGAATCTATGTAGGTTTAATAGAGTAGAATTATAAAGTTATTTTTAAATTGTAATCCACCATGGGATACTTAATATCAAATATTAATCAAGAATTATCCAAATATATCATTCATATAGCTCTCTTCACTTACATACTATACACAGTGTAGCATTATCATCTAATAAATAGTGGAAGAATTTCACTCGTATGGTGACCGATTCAACACAACCTAAGGATATATATTGAGGGAGAAAAAAATAGGATTCACATCATGTTATCATCATCTAGAACATTAGATGGTGAAAAATGTAGTGTTTGTTTTTATTAAAAGGTTCACAGTATTATTATTTTAATGTATACAATATTTTGGTTTCGTGCATTGTCAATCATGGATTTTTCATTATCTACCCCTTCTGATATATTTATCATGATGTGTTTGATAATTTTAAACCCATCCATGGTATCATATCACTACCATTTTCTATAATTAATGAAATATTATTTTATATAATAATCTCAAAGTCATAATGTATGTAATATTCTCTATCATAAAATATAACTGATTATTTTGTTTTTCTTGATTGAGTCTCAACTTAAAATAATTGATATGTTATCCCATGACTATGTGTGCATCTATAATTTTTTTTATAATTTATTGAATAGGAAATCAGGATGTCATATTTATTGAATAAAATATGTCATAGATTAAAAACAGAGTGTTGTATCACCATAGCGATATCAATTAATAAAAATTGAATTATATAGAAGGTTTTTTCCATGATATGCATGGGTATTCTCTTAATAAATCTGATTCTTTCATTTACCATGGAATTTGAAAAACCTAACAATTATACTTATAATAAGTTATGATGAGATTATTAGTCAAAAAAATTAGTTGATATCACTTAAAGGGTTTAAGAATCTAAATACTGTCTATCTTATTTTAGAATTACCCAAAGAACATTAAATACTATTTGTGTAAAAAATTAATAACAATGAAATATATAATGAATTGTATAATTTATAAATTTTTTTATAAAATATTATAAAAAGTAGTTTAGGGTAATAATTAATTTATAAAAAATTATGATTTAATTAAATATATAGTTTTTCTAAAGAAATATTTAAAATTTAAATATTTATTAATTAATATTGCATATTATTATGTTTAAATATCCAAATAAATTTTCAATTTTACAAAAAGACTTATAATTTTAATATAACATATTTATATTTAAATTATAAGGATAATATTAAAAAATTAAAAAATTAAAAAATAAAACCTAATATAAAGTGTTTATATTTAGATTATTAATTTTTTATAATTAATAATTTTAATTGTTTAAATTAAATACATATTTTGAAAAAATATTTAAGCCACATAAAACAGTTTTTTGATGATTGATTTGATCATGGATAAAAAAAAATATTAAAATATATGATATTTAGATTATGTAATAAAATATATAATAGAAACTAAAATATAAAGTATGTAGATTCCATTGAAAACCATATATTTTATGTAAACGACATATATGAAAACTTCAAAAGGTATTATATTTTAAAATATTATTATAAATTTTTTATAATTAAATATTATGGAATCTCTATGCAATGAGATAAATTTATAAAGTATTTATAAATAGATATGATTATGAATTAATTACATCATTATGGGGAAGTGATAAATATAATGAAAATATTATTATAAACTATAAATTTTAACCACATGTTTCAATTTTTGAATTTTTGAATTATTTAAATTTTATTCCTATTATCAAAAAAATTGAATTAATTTCCTTCTAGGACATTGATTGTGTATTTATGGGCTTAGTGCCTGTTGGACTATGGGTTATGTAATGGGTTCCCTATAAAACCTATTAAAAAGTGGTTTCATTCATTTAGTAAATGAACCTAACCCAATCTTGATACAAAAAAGTCTTCATATAATGAATTTCTGTATTGATTAGTTTAAATTGTCAAATTGATTCTAAGAATTATCAAGCATGCATCTAAGGTGTTCAATTATAGGTATAATAATATATTTTGTTGTATTCTACCTTGAATTTGAAATTAATGGAGCTACGATATCTAAATAAGTAGTTGATAATAATTTAAACATATTAGGTGTCATAATTTTCATTTATTTGAAGTATCTCTTTAGTAATGTATCCTTAGGTAGATGTAATTTCAAATATAATTCCCAAGGCCCTAGAGGATTATAACATATTCTGGAAAAATTATAGTACCCTAGTTTTTTGTAAGTGACCCTTTCCATTTTAATGAATATAAATACATTGGGTTATGTTTGGGAAGGTATGGGAAACTTTTAGAAAGTTCTTTTGTCTTTTTAATATGTTCAAAGTTTGATAATTGATTAGTCACTGAAAGTGGCTAATATTCACTTTCAATATCTTTATATTCATTTTTCCAATGTCCATAAACAATGTTTTTAGTGCATTACATAAATAGAACTTCATTTCTCATCTTAAATGCAATTAATGTTTAAAATACAAATTTGGTCCCAATCATTCATCTGTTTGTGGAAAACATTATATTCATTTTATGAATTTAATATTTTGTGATATGGTTTATCACTTTATTTGAAACATTTTTTCTTTTAACATATATGGATGAATCCCATTGGAAGATGGATATTTATGGGGATGAATGCAGAGCTTTTCTAGAGAAAGCATAATGGGCCCAAGGCCCATTAAACAAATGTGGGGCCCACAAACCATACCCAATGAAGCTCAAATTTTTACAGTAGAAATATAAAAATATGAGGATAATTTTATTAAACTATGGATTGAGATAAGTCCGAATTTTTCATGATGATAAAGGGATCTGAAGTTGAGATTAAAATGGTGTGACTGATATTAAAGCAAATAAAGTCATCCCCCCATTTACACCATTACATCCAAACGGATACAAAAAATTTCCTGAAATATTTAATTTTAATAAAGTACAGATGTAAGAAAATATTTCTCTTCTACAACCCCTCTGGATTTGGCCCCCATTAATTAAAGATTCACGTCAAAATGGTGGACGAATCTGGATGAATTTCTTGGTCAATTTTGAAATGACAAATTCCCTTGATTTTCTCACTCTACTTTTAATTCCCCCAATTAATGGAGATGTAATTTATTTTTTGGGGGATGTATCTAAGTATCCAAATATTTTTATCTAAGAAGATTATTCTGAAGGTAATGAGGTTTGAATAGTTTTGTTTTGAATAGAAGTTTGTATTTTCTTTCAATTGTATGCTTTCATTTTGTAATTGCTTTTCAATTTCTCCTAAGTAAGTTTTTCATTCACCTTCATTGAATTAATAAAATATCATCATCATCTTATTTTTCTTAATTTCTTATTTCTTTTTCCATTTCTTCACATGTTGATATCGTTGAATCAAGGATTGAATTTATTCACACCAACACTATGTGAATTTCTTACACAAAGGTGTAGTGTTCATTTTTATTAATGTTTTCTTCTTCAATCACAATTCTTTAAGTCGACTTCTCGCTTACATTTATATAATAGCATCGATGGATGGCTAAACATTTGTGGTTTTGACCTAGAGAGTTACATGAGATGGATTGGATGTTATTTCATGTACATTAATTTGGAAATCTGTTTGTTATTTTATGATTTCCATTCGATGAGTTATGTTCTTCTTCGTTTTTCCCATGTTTAACGATGACACCTTTCGAGTGATTTTACAATCTAATTCCTTGAAGTGATCATGAAATTGATCCTATAAGTGCATTGGTGATTAGCCTTGTAATTGTGTAAGAACTAAATTGTTGAATGAGGTTGTGGAATTATCTCATTTTTTGGATTCATCTTGAATTAGTGATCTCAAATCTTCCAAGAAACAAATGCATCCAATCCACTAAAAGTAACAACCCAAGATCAACCAATATTAATTAATAATTTTAGATCAATAAAATTTGTCTTTTTTTAATTGTTATTTAAATTAAATAATTAGTTATCCAATTAATTCAAACCCAAGTTTTCCACTTCACAGCCTATCTTCCAACAAATCATAGTGTTTTAAGGTTACTTATTTGGTCCCTGTGGGTTCGATGCCAACATGTACTACATCGACCACATATACTTGTTGGGTAAATTTGGGCGAAACCAAATTTTGGCACCATTTTTGGGGACCCATGTAAGTATCTTAGGTACACGTCTTCTTTTCTCACCCCAAATTCTCTATTCTCACCCTAATTTCTCTTATTTTTCCCCTTTCTATTTCTGTGTGTCCAAAAAAATCCCAAAACCAATTTTCAATCAACTCCAAGGGATTATCCTAAAAAATAATCCTTTATAAACAAATTTTGTTATCATGTCGGAAATAAATATTGGGAAAGTCCTCACATAGGGAATTTCATTGACCAAGCCTTAATTGAAAACCCCACACCATATGAGATGTACAATCAATGGGATGGTGATTGTTTAAAGGATCAATTTCCATATCTCTCGAGGTTGATTAAGGAGATCAAACTTAATGAAGTTCATTATTTCCAAACATCTATCGATAATAATTCTGAAAAAATTCTTGAACATTTTTGTGAAAAAATGGTTAAAATGAATTCATAAGTTTCATCACTATGTTTAGAAATACAAATCCTTGATACTTATAAAGAACTCATTCCCACTCATGATGTCCTTTCCACATCACTTATAGAATAATCCTGTTACCCACATCACTCATTTGAATTTCGTTATGAACCCACTCTAAAATCTTGGAAAGAAGAGATGTATAATGAAGAGAATTGGTCAGGTAATGTTGAAAGTCAAGCTAAAGAACATGAGGGAATTGTTAATGAGTGTTTAAATCAGGATTAAATTGATTTCATGAATTCCCAGGAGGGAAATTTTTCTTCATGGATTAAATTTCTAGAATATTTCTCCAATAATGATTTTATAAAAACAACATTCACTAAACCATTAGAAGAAATAACAAACATAAAATCCATACCCATTCATGAAACTCATCTAGAAAATTTTGGGGTTAAATATTCAATTCAAATAGAACCAATTATGTTGGGATATTTTGAAAATGAAATTGATTTTGATTCTAATTATTAATCGGTGTTTGAATGTCCTATCCATCCTAAACTCAAAATCAATGTCCTTACATCCCCACTCATTCATCCCATCATAGGTGATAACCTTGACCTTGCATTAGTCATTCATTCATCTCATGAAACCGTCAAATTGGGGTTAACCCTTGAAATATTTGGAAATATTGTAGAAGAAATTAGATCAACTATTATTGAAATTCCTTGGATTTTTAAACACATTTTTGAACATTGGTTTTTACATGACAAGAAATCAATGAAAAAAATCAATCTCAATAATGTTGAAGTGGAGAATGATGGGTTAATTAATATTTTTAAAGTTGTAATGGATAAGTTGGTGGTTCATGTCAAGGTAATGAAATTAAAAAAAAGCATTGCATGGGAGGAAACCTATGGTTTTCATGTTTCCAATCATTTTGAATCATTTTATTTTTCATATAATAAATTACCATAGACTGTTGACCTGTTCTAATTTTATGGGTAAGGATGGGTATGAAAGGGGAGAACCATATTCATCCATGTCAAGTGGTGTGATCCCTGAATAATACCATACCCAAAAAATATTAGGAAGACAATGTATCACAAGTTTTATTTTAAAATTAAGAAAAAAATAAAAAAAACAATGAAAACTATAAAAATATTGATACATGGTTTTAAATAAATTGTTGAATTGTTTGTTTTGTCTAGTTTTTTCTTCTTTGTATGGTTCAAGGACTATTTTGGGTGATACATATTCTATCAAGGAGGTGATTACATCCCCCAAGAGATCAAAGGAGTAATCTTAAGCATCATGAACTTCAACTTCAAAAACCAGGTGAAGTTTTTCCATGTTTATCATTTTCAATTTCATCTTTGAAATCCTCTCCTACCCCTTCTAACATTTCTTTTCTTTAAACACTGGGTAAAGTGTTATTCTATATTGGGTGAGATGAAATAAAAAATTATTTTTTAATAAGAACACACATATAAAGAAAAATTCCATTAACCCTGAACATGATAACACACATTTCAAAATCTGAAATTGAATATCAAATAATTTGGCATGCCTTGATTCTGATTTTAATTCATGTTTATGTTCATGAGAATATTTTTTGGATACTGCGGTTGTCCGATGTGATTTTTCAATGTTTACATTTTCATCCTCTTAATAAAAATTCCACAATGCACGTCTACTGGATATTGGGTTTAAATTTGAGTTCTTGGGTCCCTTTCATTATAGCATAGGGTCCTGAGGTCACCTTTGTTTAATTTGTGTATCAAAAAAATTGAAAAAAATTATGTCCACATTAAGAAATGTTTTTTCAAAATGTGTGACATCCAAAACATGGGGATGGTGACTCCTTGGTTGTCTTTCCAAGAGTTAGGCTTTATATCTCTATTGTAGAGCATGGAATTGACAATATGTGTGGTTTTCGGAAATTGGGGATCGTGACTCATTAGTTTTTTTACCATGATTTAGTCTTTTCATATCTATTGTTGATAAAAAAATTAAATAAAAAATTATATAAAAAAATAAAAAAATGGATACTCATCTTAAGGTTTAATGTGATTCCCACCTTGTGCTTCCATTTTTCCCCTTGAACAATAAAATTGGCCCTATATCTTTTGTAATGCTCAACACTTTATCATGCTTAATTTAAATTGGATGAAATGTGGTACTGAATTTTAACGATGGAATGGTCTTAGGCTTGGGATATGGTTATGGACCTATCTTCCTTTAAATGATTTTCATGGGTTTTATAATTTTTTTTGGTACGAGGTCTTTGGGTGTGCAATGTGTATTAAAATGTTTTTGGAAAAGGGGATTCGAATTTCATATTTGATATATATTTTGTTCGGGACTAGAAAAACTCAAGTTGGGGGTGCGATTAGTCACTAAAAGTGCCTAATATTCATTTTTAATATATTTATATTCATTTTTCCAATGTCCATTAACATTTTTTAGTGCATTACATAAATAGAACTTTATTTCTCATCTTAAATGTAATTAATGTTAAAAATGAATATTTGGTCCCAATCATTCATCAATTTATGGACAAAATTATATTCATTTTATGAATTTGATATTTTGGGATATGGTTGATAAATTTTTCTAGAACATTTTTTCTTTTATGATTGATGGACAAATCCAAAAAGAAGATGGATATTTTTGGGGATAAATTCAGAGCTTTTCTGGAGAAAGCATAATGGTCCCAAGGCCCATCAAACAAATTTGGGGCGCACAAAACAAGCCCAATGAAGCTAAATTTTTTACAGTAGAAAGATAAAAATTTGAACATCGTTTTATTAAAAGGTAGCCGTAGATAATTCTGAATAATTCATGATGATAATGGGATCTAAAGATGAGATTTAAATGGTGGGATCGATATTAATGAAAATAAAGTCATCCCACCATTTACACCATAACATCCAAACGGATACACCATATTTTCTGAAATTTTTACAACTAATAGCAGATACATGGATGAGCATATTTCTCTACTACAACCCCTCTGTATTTGGCCTCTATAAATTGAACATTCACAGGTCAAGTGGTGGACGAATCTAGATGAATTTCCTGGTCAACTTCGAAACAACAAATTCCCTTGATTTTCTCACTCTCCTATTAAATCCCCCAATTAATGGAGAAGTAATTTATTTGTTGGGGGATGTATCTAACTCTCCAAATATGCCAATATACAAAGATTATGCTGAAGGGAATGAGGATGGAATATTTTTGTTTGGAATGGAAGTTTTTATTTTCTTTCAATTGTATGCTTTCATTTCGTAATCATTTGTCAGTTTCTCCCAATAATTTTTTTTGTTCAACTTCATTTAATTAATAAAATATCATCATCATAATCTTATTTTTAATTTATTATTTATTTTTCCTTTTCTTCACATGTTGATACCGTTGAATCAAGGTGTGAATTTATTCACACCAACACTTGTGAATTTCTCACACAATAGTGGAGTGTTCATTTTTGTTAATGTTTTTCTTCTTAAATCCCACTTCTTTAAGTTGACTTCTTGCTTCCATTGATAGAATAACATAGATGTAGGTCTAATCATTTATGGATTGTTCCTAGAGAATTACATGAGATGGATTGGATGTTTTTTCATGCACTTTAATTTTTAAATCTATTTTTTATTTTAAGATTTCCATTCGATGATTTATGTTCTTCTTTTTCTTTCCCATGTTTAACGACGACACATTCTGAGTGCTAGTACGATACAATTTCTTAAAGTGATCATGAAATTGATCATATAAGTGCATTGGTGATTAGGATTTTAATTTTTTAAGAACAAAATTGGTGAATGAGGTTGTGGAATTACCTCGTTTGTTGGATTCATCTTGAATTAGTGGTCTCAAATCTTCCATGAAAAAAATGCATCCAATCCACCAAATGAAACAACCTAGGATCAACCAATATTAATTAATTGTCTTATATAATGTAAATTTTTCTTTTTTTAATTGTTCTTTAAATTAAATAATTAGTTATCCAATCAATTCAAACTCAAGTTGGCCACATCACAGCCAATACTCCAACAAATCATAGTGTCTCAAGGTTACTTCTTCGGTCCTTATGGATTCGACCCCTACATGTACTAAATAGGCCACTTATACTAATAGGGTAAATTTGGGTGCAACCAAATTTTGGAACCATTGTCGGGTACCCAAGTATGTACCTTAGACCCACATCTCCTTTTCTCACCCCAAATTCTCTATTCTCGCCCTAATTTTTCTTTTCTTTTCCACTTTCTGTTTCTGTGTGCCAAAAAAATCCAAAAACCAATTTCCAATCAACTCCAATGAATTATCCTCCAAAATACCCCTTCATAAAACAATTCTGTAATCATGTCAGAAATCAATATTGGGAAAAAAATCACACAGGGAATTTTATTGACCAATCCTTAATTGAAAACACCACATCAAATGAGATGTACAATAAATGGGATGCTGATATTTTAAAGGGTCAATTTCCATACCTCTCGAGGATAATTGAAGAGATCAAAATTAATGAAGTTTATGATGTCCAAACATCTATCAATACTAATTCTAAAAGAATTCTTGAATGTTTGTGTGAAAAAATGTTTAAAATGAATTCAAAAGTTTCATCACTGAGATTAGAAATACAAATCATTGAAACTTTTGAATAACTCTTTCCCACTCAGGATGTCCTTTCCACAACACTTATAGAAAAATCATGTTACCCACATAACTCATTTGAATTTCATAAAAAACCCACATTAAAATCATGGAAAACAGATTTGGGTAATGAAGAAAATTGCTCTGGTAATGTTTCATGTCAATCTAAAGAACAAGAGGGAATTGTTAATGAGTGTTTACATCAGGATGAAATCGATTTCATGAATTCACAAGAGGGAAATTTTTCTTCATGGATTGAATGTCCGGAATATTTATCCAATGATTATTTTTTAGAAACACCAATCACTAAAACATTAAGAGAAATCACAAACCTCAAATCCATACCCATTCATGAAACTCATATAGATAATTTTGGGTTTGAATATTCAATTCAAAGGGAACCAATTATTTTGGGAAATCTTGAAAAAGAAATTGATTTAGATTCTATGTTTTTATCCGTTTGAAACCTGAACTCAAAATCAATGTCCTTAGTTCCCCACTCAGGCATCCCATCATAGGTGAAAACCATGACCTTGTATTAGTCATTCATTCATCTCATGAAACCCACAAAGTGGGGTTAAAACTTGAAATCTTAGGAAAGACTACAGATGAAATCGGATCAACCATTACTGAAATTCCTTGGATTTTTACACCCCTTATTGAACATGGGTTTTTACATGACATGAAATCAAAGAAAACAATCAATTTCAATCATTTTGAAGTAGAGAAATATGTGTTCATTAAAATTTTGAATGTTGGAATTGGATAAGTTGGGTGGTTCGAGTCGAGCTAACGAAATTAAACAAAATCACTTCATGGGAGGAAGCCCATGGTTTTCATGCTTCCCATCATTTTGAATCATTTTCTTTTTCATATAATAAACTACCATAGACTATTGAGCAGTTCTTCTTTTATGAGTAAGGATGAGTATGAAAGGGGAGCGTCGTATTTATCTGTGTCACGTGGTTTGATCCCTGAGTAATACCTTACCCAGAAAATATAAAGAATAATATGTATCAGCAGTTTGATTTTTAAAATTAAAAAAAACAAGGAAAACCATAAAAATGTGATACATGGTTTTAAATTAATTTTTTTGTTGTTTTTTTGTCTTGTTTATTCTTCTTTGCATGGTTTAGGGAAAATTTTGGGTGATACATATTTGATCAAGGATGTTCTTCCATCCCCGAAGAGATCAAAGGAGTAATCCGAATCATCATGAACTTCATCATCAAAAACTATGTGAATTTTCCATGTTTATCATTTTCAATTTCTTATTTGAACTCATCTCTTACCCATTATAACTTTTCATTTCTTTAAACACTGGGTACAATGTTTTTCTATGTTGGGGGAGATGAAATAAAAAAAGATTTATTTAATAAGAACATGCATGGAAATAAAAATTCTATTAAACTTGAACATGATAACACACATTGCAAACTCTGAAATAGGATATCAAATAATTTTTCATACCTTGATTCTGATTTTAATTCATGATTAATTTCAAGAGAATAGTTTTTGGAGAGCGCGGTTTTCCAATGTGATTTTTCAATGTTTACATTTTCAACCTCTTAATAAAAATTCCACAATACTTGTCTACATGATCTTGGGTGTCAATTTGAGTTCTTGGGTCCCTGTCGTTATAGCATAGAGTTCTGGGGTCACATTTAGTTTAATTTGAGTATCCAAAAAAATTGAAATAAATTATGACTACATAGAGCATTTTTTGTCAAAATGTGTGGCGTCCAGCACTTGGGGATCGTCACTCCATAGTTGTTTTGTCCAGAGTTAGACTTTATATCTCTTTTGTAGAGCATGGAATTGATAATATGTGTGGTTTTCAGCACATGGGGTTTGTGACTCTATAGTTGATAAAAAACAAAAAAAAACAACAAAAAATGGATACTCAACTTAAGTTTTAATATGATCCCCACCTAGTGCTTCCATTTTTTCCCATTGAACAATAAAATGGGCCCCAAATCTTTAGTGATGAACAACACTTTATCATAATTAATTGAAAATGGAAGAAATGTGGCGGTGGATTTTAACAATGGAATGGGCTTGGGCTTGGGATATGCTTATGGACCGAGCTTGATTTAAATGATTTTGATGGGTTTCATAATTTTTTCGGTAAGAGGTTTTTGGGTGAGCAATGTGTATTAATTTTTTTTTGGAAAAGTGGATTCGAATTTCATATTAGATATACATTTTGTTCGGCACTAGAAAAATTCAAGGTGGGGGGTGTGATTAGTCACTGAAAGGGGATAATATTCATTTTTAATATCTTTTTATTTATTTTTCCAATGTACATAAACTTTTTTTTAGTGCATTACATAAACATAACTTCATTTCTCATCATAAATGCAATTAATGTTTAAAATGAAAATTTGGTCCCAATCATTCATCTATTTGTGGACAACATTATATTCAGTTTATGAATTTTATATTTTGGGATATGGTTGATCCCTTAGTTTGGAAATTTTTTTCATTTTGGATTGATGGATTAATCTCAATGGAAGATGGAGATTTTTTGGGATGAATACAAAGCATTTCTGGAGAAAGCATAATGGGCCCAAGGCCCATCAAACAAATGTGAGGCCCACAAAACAAGCCCAATGAAGCTTAAATTTTTACAGTAGAAATATAAAAATATGAAGATCATTTTATTCAACTGTGTCTAGAGATAATTATGATGTTTTCATGATGATAAAGGGATCTGATGTTGAGATTTAAATGGTGGGCCTGATATTAATGAAAATAAAGTCGTCCCACCATTTAGACCATAACATCCAATAAGATACACAAAATATCCTGAAATTTTTAAAGATAATAGAGGACATATGGAAGAGCATATTTCTCTACTCTGACCCTTCCGGATTTGGCCTCAATCAATTAAAGATTCACACATCAAAATGGTGGACCAATCTGGATGAATTTCCTGGTCAACTTCTAAACGACAAATTCCCTTGATTTTCTCACTCTCCTTTTAACTCCCCCAATTAATGGAGATGTATTTTATTTGTTGGGGGATGTATCTATGTTTCTAAATATTATTATATTTGTATATTCTGCTGAAGGTAATGAGGATGGAATATTTTTGTTTTGAAATGATGTTTTTATTTTCTTTCAATTGTATGCTTTCATTTTGTAATTGCTTGTCAATTTCTCCCAAGTATGTTTTTCATTCACCTTCATTTAATTAATAATATATCATCATCTCTTTCTTCTTTTTAATTTCTTATTTATTTTTCCTTTTCTTCACACTTTGATACTGTTGAATCAAGGTGTGAATTTATTCACACAAACACTTGTGAATTTCTCACACAACGGTGGAGTGTTATTTTTTATTATTGTTTTTGTTCTTCAATCCAACTTATTTAAGTCGAATTCTAACTTCCATTGATATAATAGCATCGATGGAGGGATAAAAAATTATGGTTTGGTCCTAGAGAGTTGCATGAGATGGATTGGATGTTATTTCATGTACTTTAATTTTTAAATGTGCTTGTTATTTTACAATTTCCATTCGATGAGTTATGTTCTTCTTCATCTTTTCCAAGTTTAACGACGACCCATTCTGAGTTATAGTATGATCCAATTCCTTGGAGTGATCATGAAATTGATCCTGTAAGTACATTGATGATTAGCCTTGTAATTGTGTAAAAACTAAATCAGTGAATGAGGTAGTGGAATTATCTCATTTTTTAGATTAATCTTAAATTAGTGATCTCAAATATTCCAAGAAACAAATGAATTCAATCCACCAAAATCAACAACCTAGGATCATCCAATATTAAATAATTGTTTTAGATCAATTAAATTTTTCTTTTTTTAATTTTTCTTTAAATTAAATAATTATTTATCCAATCAATTCAAACCTACGGTTTACACTTCACAGCCCATCCACCAACAAATCCTAGTGTCTCAATGTTACTTCTTCAGTCCCTATGGATTCGACCCCTACATGTACTACATCGACCGCTTATACATGTAGGGTAAATTTGGGTGCAACAATATTTTGGCGCCATTGTCGGGGACCCAAGTGAGTACCTTAGACCCATGTCTTCTTTTCTTACCCCAAATTCAATATTCTCACCCTAATTTCTATTCTCTTTTCCCCTTTCTGTTTCTGTGTGTCCCAAAAAAATCCCAAAACCAATTTTCAATCATCTTCAAAAGATTATACCCCAAAATAACCCTTCATAAACTAATTCTGTAATCATGTTGGAAATCAATATTGGAAAACACCTCAAATATGGAATTTCATTGACCAAACCTTAATTGAAAACACCACACCAGATGAGATGTACAATTAATGGGATGCTGATAGTCTAAAGTATCAATTTCCATACCTCTCTAGGATGATTAAAGAGATGAAACATAATAAAGTTCATGATGTCCAAACATCTATCAATACTAATTCTGGAAAAAAAATCTTGAACATTTGTGTGAAAAAATGGTTAAAATGAATTCATAAGTTTCATCACAGAGATAAGAAATACAAATCATTGAGACTTATGAAGAACTCATTCCCACATAGGATGTCCTTTCCACATCACATATAAAAGAATCTTGTTACCCACATAACTCATTTGAATTTTGTAAATAATCCACTTTAAAATCATGGAAAAAAGAGTTGGATAATAAAGATAATTGGTTAGGTAATGTTGAAATTAAAGCTAAAGAACATGAGGGAATTGTTAATGAGTGTTTAAATCCAGATGAAATTGATTTCATGAATTCACAAGAGGGAAATTTTTCCCCATGGATTTAGTGTCCAAAATATTTCTCTAATGATGATTTTTTAGAAACACCAATCACTGAACCATTAGGAGAAATTAGAAACATCAAATCCATACCCATTCATGAAACTAATCTAGAAATTTTTTGGAATGAATCTTCAATTAAAAGGTAACCAATTATGTTGGGAAATTTTGAAAATTAAATTGCTTTTGATTCGAATTTTTTATCTGTGTTTGAATGTCATATCCAACCTGAAATCAAAATCAATTTCCATACTTCCCCACTCAAGCATCACATTATAGGTGATAATAATGACCTTGTATTAATCATTCGTTCATCTCATGAAACCCATAAAGTGGGGTTAACACTTGAAATATTAATAAAGACAGTAGAAGAAACCGGATTAACCTTTACTGAAATTCCTTGGATTTTTACACCCCTTGTTGAACATGGGTTTTTATATTATAAAAAATCAATGAAGGCAATCATTCTCAATCAAGTTAAAAGGGAGAAATATGGGTTTATTAAAATTTTGAATGTTTGAATTGGATAATTTGGGGGTTTCAAGTTGAGCTAACAACATTAAACAAAAGAGTTACATGGGAGGAAACCCATTGTTTTCATGTTTCCAATCATTATGAATCATTTTCTTTTTCATATAATAAATTGCCATAATCTGTTGACATGTTCTTATTTTATTAGTAAGGATGGGTATGAAAGGGTAGCTCCGTATTCATCCATGTCACGCGGTGTGATCCATGAGTATTACCTTACCCAGAAAATATAAAGAAGACAATGTATCATCAGTTTGATTTTTAAAATTAAAAAAAATAACAAGGAAAACCATAAAAATTTTGATACTTGGTTTTAAAGAAATTGTTGTGTTGTTGGTTTTGTCTGGTTTGTTATTCTTTGTATGGTTCAGGAACCATATTGGGTGATACATATTTGTCAAGGAGGTGCTTACATCCCCTGTGAGATCAAATGAGTAATCTGAAGCATCATGAACATCAGCTTCAAAAACTAGGTGAAATTTTTCCATGTTTATCATTTTCAATTTCATCTTTGACTCCTCTCTTACCCCCTTCTAAATTTTCTATTCTTTAAACACTAGGGGAAATGTTATTCTATGTTGGGGAGAGATGAAATAAAAAATTCTTTTTTAATAAGAACATGTATGGAAAGAAAAATTCCATTAACCATGAACATGATAACATACATTGCCAACTCTAAAATTGGATATCAAATAATATTGCATGCCTTGATTATGATTTTAATTCATGTTTAATTTCATGAGCATAGTTTTTGGATAGTGCGGATGTCCCATGTGATTTTTTAACGTTTACATTTTCATCCACTTAATAAAAATGCCACAATGCACGTCGACTAGATCTTGGGTGTAAATTTGAGTTCATTGGTCCCTTTAATTATATCATAGGGTTCCAGGGTCACTTTTAGTTTAATTTGAGTATCCATAAAAAAATTGACATAAAATATGATCACGTAGAGAAATGTTTTGTCAAAATGTGTGGCATCTGTAACATGGGGATCGTGACTCCATAGATGTCCTACCCAGAGTTAGGATTTATATCTCTATTGTAGAGCATGGAATTGAAAATATGTGTGGCGTCTGGAACATGGGGATTGTGACTCCATAGTTGTCTTTCCCAGAGTTGGTCATTTCATATCAATTGTTGTCAAAAAATAAAAAAAATAAAAAATAAAAAAATAAAAAAATAAAAAAAATGGATACTCATCTTAAGGTTTAATGTGATTCCTACCTAGCGCTTCAATTTTTCCCCTTGAACAATAAAATGGCCCCTATATCTTTTGTGTTGCACAACACTATATCATGCTTTATTTAAATTGGATGAAATGTGGCGGTGAGTTTTAACAAAGGAATGGGCTTGGGCTTGGGATATGCTTATGGGCCTAGCTTTTTTTAAATGATTTCGATGGGTTTCATAATTTTTTTTGGTATAAGGTCTTTGGGTGAGAAATGTGTATTAAAATGTTTTTGGAAAATGGGATTGAATTTTCATATTTGAAATATATTTTTCTCGGGACTAGCAAAACTCAAGTTGAGGGGTGTGAATAGTCACTGAAATTCGCTAATAATCCTTTTTAATATCTTTATATTTATTTTTCCAATTTCCATAAACATTGTTTTTAGTGCATTACATAAATATAACATCATTTCTCATCTTAAATGCAATTATTATTTCAAATGAAAATTTGGTTCCAACCATTCATCCATTTGTGAAAAAGATTATATTCATTTTATGAATTTGATTTTTTCGGATATGGTTGATCACTTTGTTTGGAACATTTTTTCTTTTAGGATTGATAAATGAATCTCAATAGAAGATGGAGATTTTTGAGGATGAATGCAGAGCTTCTCTAGAGAAAGCATAATGGACCGAAAGCCTATCAAACAAATGTGGGGCCCACAAAGCAAGCCGAATGAAGCTCAAATTATTACAGTAGAAAGATAACAGTATGAGGATAATTTTATTCAACTGTGGATGGCGCTAATTATGATATTTTAATGACGATAATGGGATCTGATGTTGCGATTTAAATGGTGGGCCCGATATTAATGCAAATAAAGTCATCCCACTATTTATAGCCTAACATCCAAACAGATACACCAAATTTCCTGAAACTTTTTATAGATAATAGCAGACAGATGGAGAAGCATATTTCTATTCTACTACCCCTCTGGATTCGGGCTCCATCAATTAATTATTCACATGTCAAAATGGTGGATGAATCTGGATAAATTTCCAGGTAAACTTCAAAACGAAAAATTCCCTTGATTTTCTCACACTCGTTTTAACTCCCCCAATTAATGGATATGTAATTTATTTGTTGGGGGATGTATCTAAGTATCCAAATATTCCTATATAAGGAGCTTATTCTGAAGGGAATGATGATGGAATATTTTTGTTTGGAATGTATGTTTTTATTTTCTTTCAATTGTATGCATTCATTTTATAATCTCTTTTCAATTTCTCCTATGTAATTTTTTCATTCACCTTAATTTAACTAATAAAATATCATCATCATCATTTCTTATTAATTTCTTATTTATTATTCCTTTTCTTCACACATTGATACTATTGAATCATGGTGTGAATTTATTCACACAAACACTTGTGAATTTCTCACACAACGGTGGAGTGTTCCTTTTTATTAATCTTTTTCTTCTTAAATCCCACTTCTTTATATTTAATTCTCGCTTACATTGATAGAATAACATCAGTGGAGGGGTAAACATTTATAGTTTGGTCCTAGAGAGTTTCATGAGATGGATTTGATGTTATTTCATTTACATTAATTTTTAAATATGTTTGTTATTTTAAAATTTCCATTCGATGAGTTATGTTCTTATTCGTCTTTCCAAAGTTTAACGACGACACATTCCGGTAGCTATTATGATCTAATTCCTTGAAGTGATCATGAAATTGATCCTATAAATGCAGCGTTTATTATCTTTTTAATTGTGTAAGAACTAAATTGGTAAATGAGGATGTTGAATTATCTTGTTTTTTGGATTCATCTTTATTTAGTGATCTCAAATCTTCCAAGAAACAAATGCTTCCAATCAACCAAAAGCAACAACCTAGGATCAACCCATATTAATTAATTTTTTTAGGTCAAGTACATTTTTCTTTTTTTAATTGTTCGTTAAATTAAATAATTAGTTATCCAATCAATTCAAACCCATGTTGGCCACTTCACAGCCCATCCTCCAACAAATCATAGTGTTTCATTGTTACTTCTTCGGTCCCTGTGGATTCGACCCCTACATGTACTACATCGACTGCTTATACTTGTAGGGTAAATTTGGGTGCAACCAATAATGGTTTTGGGAAACCATGAATCAACTATAGGAAATTGTGTACACTGAGACATGGTCTAATGGGAAGGTGATTGGCTGGCGCATGGTTTGTCCAAACCATGAAGAAGGCTAGGAGAATCTATTCCATGGTGGTTGTCTATTAGAAAATGGGCCTTTTAGTTGTTGGTAAATGATTTTCTAACCATTTTAACCAAAAATGTGTAGTCTCCCTTAAGGCAGTGGCTTGTGGATAATATGTTCATGGTTTGCATAACTGTGTGATTAAACTTTCCACAGGTCAAATGTTAAATCCTAAAATTGTGGATCTAATGAGTTCTCATATCTAAATACCTCAATTTCTTAAAAATGATATTATTTTGGGATTTCTTCTTTCACAATGTTTTTTATATAAACTCCCCTTAAATTTAAATGTTATCTAGAATCATTTCACTATACGTTGAAGCATGCTTCTAACAGTAATAGATCGTTTTGCGACTTTCTTGGTGGGTTTCCATATATAAACATATCTATCTCTCTTGGTTTCTCCGATCTACACATTATTTAGGTATATATATAGTTTTATATTCCAAATATGATTATATTTGGTCATATTATTGATAGTGGAATAGATATAAGTAATGTTTTAGGAGATTCAACCTATTTTAAGGACCGTTTTCTTGCCATTGATAATTTTCACCAAATTCTTGTGGTATGTAGCTGAACTCTTGACACTTACACATAGAACATGAAGTCTTTATTTCATATTGATTTTTTATCTTGACATTATTTGCGTAATTTTTATGAATTAATTTTTGAAACCCCTATTGAGTGATGGTTTGAAAAATAGGGAAATTTGGTGTTTTGGATGGAATGTTAATTTGATAAATTGATTTTAAATTAATGAATTTAAAATGTGAAGTTTTTTTTACTACCAAAAAAATTGTTTTCAATAAAAATGTTTTTTTTATTGAAATGGTTTGGCAAAAATGGTTATCGATAGGTATGTCATGTTTGTATTATGTTTGTTCATATGCATTGGTATGGATAAGGTTGTAGGGAACCCCATCAAAAGGTTTTGATGGATATGGACCTGAAGCACCATCATCAAAGTTGTTTAATAACTGATATATTTTTGAAATAATGGATTTATAATAATTAGTATATGTAGTTACATGGTTTCAAGCATGTTTTGATGTATTGTTATGTGGAATGTAATGGATAATGCGAAATGGGATTTCTATAATCACGTAGTGAATATTTTGGTTTTTCTCCATTTAACTTGTTATTGATTGGAAAACCACTTTTTTGTAGAACTTTTTTTTAAATGTATTTTAACTATTTCAGTTTTTTTTAAGAAAACCACTTTATATAAATGTTATAACAAGTTCTATCCTAGTGGTGTGAGTAGCTATGTTTTGGGGAAAATATACAGAGTTTCCTTACTCACTCCTTATTTGAACATATAGTTATTTTTTAGATGTTGTTTATCAAGACAAGGGAAAAGGTGGAGTACCACACATATTTATCATCAATTTTTGATACTTGGGTTTTAATGGAGTTGGAGCATGGGACATATTTAGATATTGGAGTTTGTTATTAGAGTTTTTGAGTTTTGTTTTTCATTTTGTACTTTGTAATTATAGTATTCTTCTATGGTACTTGATTTTGAATTAAATGAAATGTGGAGTTTTAGTTCATCAAAATCATGCATCATGTAGTGGTTATTTTGATATGGAATGTTTGGTTGGTTGATTTATATATTCAAACGGAAAAATGATCCCCCAATTATTTATGAATATGATAGAATTAATTTCCATCAATTTGCGCATTGGGGATTCAAAAAAATCCATGTAACCTTCCACCACAATCTAAAAATGATGAGAAGGTGAGGGGTATTAAAATTTTTCTAATATTGGACCGTATGAATCTCTTGTGGAACTAGTGGTGTTAGTCTTGGTTTTTCTTTGACATGGTATTAGTTGTCAGTATTGGATTGGACAATTCATTCTAGTTATTCCATGAGTTTGATCATAGAAAAGAGTAGGATTGACAAGACATGAAATGCAAAACAAAAAAAGTCATAGATAAATTTTTTATGTTGAACTTCATGTTACCAGGGAGTTGGGTACATAAGTGTTTTGAAGACACTTATATTATTTGGAATCTCATTGTAATGGTTTTAGCCAATGAGATGAGAATGAAATCCATTAGATGTATAACATAATCCAAGAACGTCATATCTCATTTTTAGCAATGAATTTATGAAATTTGATGACTTATTAAAACGTTTAAGGATGTTTTAAAATGTGATATTTGAAATGACATGAAATGGGTATTTTGAAAATGGGTTTATTTTCCAAAGAATGCCTAATTTTCAAAAATGTTGAACATGAAATATTACTTATTTATGAAAAAACAATTTTGTAGGTATGGTGTGGTGTAATATTAAAATATTAAGAATTAAATTATTAGATAATGAGATTTATTTAGTTTACTAGTTTTATTGATAATAAAACCTGGTAGGCATCGTAGAAACCAACCCGAGGAAGCTACTGAGAATATGGTTAAACCTAATCCATAAGTGAACCAAAAATTGGATCAAAGTATTATCCAAGAATTTTAAAAAGTGGTAGGGATGATAAAGGGTAAGGAGATCATTCCATATAATTCCATAAAAATAATCCACCAATATTTTGGAGTGATTCTCTACCAGATTAGGTGGAGGTGTGGCTGAACAGGATGAATCATATAAAAATTTTCAACAGCACATTATTAGAACTGAACTTCAAGATAGAAACTTATATGATGGATTGTCTTACATTATAGTGTTAATATTTATCTGTTCAGGATAAAATATATGATGACCATGGATTCTTGGATTTTCCGAAATTATTTAACAAACAACTATTCCCTTATATATTATGAAATTAAATAATGACATATTTATTCAGATTGAAATAATAGAATCATTCATTCATTGAGTATGATGCTAAATTCATAAATTTTTTGTGCTTTTCAATCATGTTTTTTGTTTCATTGTCTTTCAGGGCACCTATCATTGAGTCAGGTCTAAGAAAAGAATTTTTTATAAGAATTTTTGATATGTATTACAAGTTATATAGTTATTGTTAGTAGAGTTAGGATTGTTGAAAGTGATATCTCAGGAGCCATGGGAGGAGGAAGTTTGTTGAAACCCATGGTAAATGGTGGAAACATTAATTATAGAATCGTGTAGAAGAGGGACACCAATTTCAATGGTGGTAGTGTGAATAATAATATGATATCCTAATAAAAAACCATCCTCCACAACCCTAGTGTAAAGCAGGATGTTTCCAATGTGGTTTTATTGTGCACATAATATGAGAGTGTACAAAACAAACTAGATAATTCCACAACTACAATTAGATGGGTCATCTTTAGTGCTATTGTCATAGTTCTCCAAGGATAGATGTTCGAGAAACTTTTCAAGTGTCACATGCATCGTATAAATTGACCGAGGAAATGCATAATATTCAATATCATCATCAAAAAAAATATCAATGGAGATTCCATGAATATGATTACACCACAGGATGTGAAATCTCAATAGGTAAAAAGTAGAAGAGTGTTGCAATGAAGTAATTATAAGGATATGAATAGCTTATTGTGGATGCCCAGGATGGACAATCAATAGTGTGAGGTACAGTTGAATTTAATTCAACACTTATGAAAGTGATGTTTGATAAATTTTCATCCTATTCCTTTATTTCTTTTATTATATTTATTTCTATGTTTTAATGTTGATTTTTTCCCATTTGTGATTAAACATCAAAATCCTCTTAGTCAAATAGAATGTCTAGCCGTTTTTTTAGAGCATGTTGTATAATCATTGATGGAGATGATCTAAAATTGTATTTCTATATTATTGAGTTGCATGTCCCTTATATAATTCTTCATATGTATTGGTTGACAACATTCAATGCTCACATTGATTATTCTACAAGAAAGGTCATTTTTATAACTGAATATTTCATTGATCATCTATTTCAAGGAGACATGGAGTTAAAGGAAGGTACATAAAGTTTATTATCAGGAGTAGTTGGAATAAACTCATGACATTTGAAACCATTGTCTTTTTAATTAATGAATTATATCACAAAAAAATAGTTTTCTAGAAGCAGGGGGTTATTTTTTTATGTGTTTACTGAAAATTCCTAAGGGTTACCACAGATGAGAGAATTAGATTTTTTTGATTGATCTACTTTTGGGGACCAATCCTATATAACTTTTGTCTTATTGGATGACACCATTATATTTAAGGGAGATGAAATTGTTGTTGGAAGAGTTGGAAAGAAAAGTGTCCATCTGACCTAGCATGTCTCTATGGGAAGCATTGGTCTTGTTTGTGAGAAAGGTAGACAGAACCATAATGTTTTTTGTAGATTATTATTAGTTTAATCATGTTATGAAAAAGAATCGGTATCCACTTCTACACATTGATGAACTTTTTGGTCATTTAATATGGTTATGTGTTTCTCTAATATTTCCTATAAAATGGGATATCAACAATGGCGAGTTTGGAATGACGATATTCTTAATATAGATTTCAAAAAAATATGGCCATTATGAGAATGTTGTAAGGTCTTTAAATCTTTGAAATTCACCAACGGTATTTATTACATTGATGAATCAGATATTTCAGAAAAATCTGGATTCTTATCTTGTGAGATTTTTTGATGACATATTGGTGTAGTCAAGGAAAAGGGTTCGACATTATAAACATTTGGGAATAGTGTTTGGAATCTTGAGGGATCACTATTTTTATACCAATTTATAAAATTGTTATTTTTTCATACAATATTTACTTTTCTTGCCATATAATTTATGAAAGAGGTGTTTCTATGGATCCATAAATGATTGAGGGTATGATCTCTTAGTTCCCACTAAATAACATTCTTGTGATACATCATTTTTTTGGATTTGATGGATATTATTGATGATTTGTGAATGATTTTCCACAACTAGCTTCACCTATGATAGCTTTAAAAAAAAGAATATTACATTCCAATGGAATGAGGAATGTGATAAATCTTTTCAAGAGCTAATGGTTCAACATAA
Source organism: Viscum album (assembly GCA_963277665.1). Lineage (NCBI taxonomy): Eukaryota > Viridiplantae > Streptophyta > Magnoliopsida > Santalales > Viscaceae > Viscum > Viscum album. The sequence continues at coordinate 30,509,329 of OY728162.1, read as the reverse complement.
ATAATCACTAATATTAATTATTATAAAGTCAGGAAAAGGGTACATGTTTTATTGTGATGCTTTGGGATATGGGTTCTGGTTTTTTATCATGTAATGAAACCATATTGTTTCTTAATGCTCAAGGTAGTTATGAGTTCATGAGAAGAACTACCCAAAACACATGTAATGTCCCGGAATTTCTATGTAATTTTTTATATGAATTTATTTCTAGACTAGGAACTAAGACAGCATGTGAATCTGATTCCTGGAGTGTCTGGAATGATCTATCGAAAAATGGCACACTTTACATAGCATGTGTGAGAGGTTTTCTTGAAAATTGGAAAAAAATATTAAATGGGTCACCAGATCAGAAATCTAAGGGAATTATTTCTTTCATGATGGCGGGCTTACCCTAGCCATGACATAAGTTTAATCAGTCCTGGACTCCAATGGGAAATCCCAAAATTGCGTAACAATAAATAAAATAATTAAATTATTTTATTTTATTTTTCAATCTCTTATAACTCATGAACGGTAACTTGGATAAAAAATATGAGAACACTACTGAACTCATGAATGTTTCTTTTGATTTCGCAAAGACTAAAATTGGATGGTATGGGCCAACAGTTGAAGTTAGTTTTTTTCCACAAGTAAAATAAGTAATTAATAATTACATTATTTTCAGATCCTTAAAACTCCAAAACAGTAACTCAGATAGAAAATATAAGGGTACCATTGAGCTCATGGGGGTATGTTCCCCTTAGTTAATGCCTAACCATGACCAACGTGGCTCAATGGTGAATGTTAATTTTTGAATTTTTTTAAAGGTTCATCTAAATAAATGTGAAACCATGTTTTTCTATCTTTTTAACCCATGATTGGTTGTAAAATTATAGGGAAGCGGTGAACTTAGAATGCCTAGATTCCCCTAGAAAAGACTTAAATTTTTTTGGAAAGGGCTGAATAAAAAAGTTAATTTTTTTACTTTTTGAGAAAAATAATAACATTACATAAAAAGTTATTTTATTTCTTTTCTAACCGATATACGGTGACATAGGGATTCTATGGTGTAGTGATGAGGAGGATAAATGTATTTAATTAATTTCGCATTAACATGAAACTTAATGAGAAATTAGTGATGTGTAACAGTGGTTCTATTTCAGAAATTAAATAGCATAATGACACGACATTGCAGCGTAACAGAAACATTGCACCATCTATTCCATTTATTTTTCTTAACGCATTGGTGGAATGTGGAATTAAACTGTGAAAATTCTATGATGAATCTCCTATGAACTTCCACTCCTACCAATAATTAAAAACATCTACAGAAGTCAAACATATTCGATGCACATTGTAGAATAGAGCTGAAAGCGATGAATGATGTCAACATCTTGAATCCTTGAAGATGTAACACTACTGTGACTGAATTAAAAAAATAGGGATTTAATTTTTACAAGTTCTTCGCCATTATTTTTTGAGAAATGATGAATATGATTCAACCTATGAATAGTTTGATCTGCAAATCATCCCATTACGTAAGAGGGTATCATTATTTTGTGATTTTCATTATTCGGGAATCGATATTATAATTTTTTGATTTAATTGGAATGCATGGACCTCCCATATTTATAAACCTCTAACTCATAGGGAGATGGCTGACATGAACATGGCCTAAGAACCTATTCCTTGTGCATTAATTATAGATGTGTCCACAAAGGGGTGGAAAGAGGAATCTATCACCAAGACTGGGATGGAGGAGACCCCAGAGAACCATAGGTGCAGACAGGTTAGAAAACAAACCACCAGAGAAATTCCAATGGCCCGTAGAAGGGACCACCAACACTCCGGTGCCAGAGGTAGCGATTGGAGGCATCAAGCGCTAGCCCACGGTGGAGACCAGAGGCCGAGTACAGCGACGTGCTTGTCAGCACACCGTGGCATTAGAAGTCTGCAAGAAGTAGAGTAATGTGTCACCTAGCAGGTGCTTTGTGGAGGTGTGGCCAACGTACGGGCCGCTCGATCAGCTGGCTATGGCCGACCGACCGCAGCTAGAGGATCCATGCACATCCACTGGGAAAGTGGGGGGATGGATTTTGCCAGCTTCCACATCCCAGGAATACTACACCAGCCTCTCTTGTGGCCAGTCTTAGTATTGGCGGGCCACGACCCGAGCCAGCGGGCAGTGTCCCCAGCCACCAGGCCAGGCCGATCCCATAACCCATAATACAGTCCCATTCCCAATGGGCTAAACCATTCCCCGTTGGGCTAGGGTGGACTAGACTAGGTCTCTCAATGATAGGACGGGCTTGAAACTCGGCCAAATTGGCCGAGCCCAGCGAGGCCCATTGTGTATGGCCTATAGGAAGGGCCAGACAAGGCCAAACAAAACATCAATTGAATCAGGTCCAGTTGGTCGAATTAAACTATGGTATATCGAACCCCCAGGTCGGGTTGGTCGAGTCGGACTGGACACAGATGCAACTGGACCCTATTTACTAAAATACTAACAACTCATAAGGCATGCATCCAATTGATGAGATATTTTTAGTGTTGTATCACTATCAACAAGAAGGATCTTTTAGAATTCTCTGAGGAGGATTTCTTGGAAATTGAGATGCAAAGAATTGATTGAGGAACATTTCTCCCATGTGAACTATGTATAGACCCCTATGGTTGGCCGAGACTTGAGGACTCATGACCTTAGACTCCATATGACTCGACCATGGCCTAATGGGAAACACTTCTATCTAACTTTTTAAGACAAATTTGGGAAGAACTTCTATGTGAATTTTCATTCCCAAGGTATGCAACGAGGTGGAGTACCATAGTTGGCCAAGATTATTTCGAAGCACTTCTACATGACATTGCAGTCCCATGGTATGTGGTGAGGAGGTGTACCTAAGTATTCCAAGGTTAGTGGGAAGCACTTAATTGTTACTTGGTAGGCCCGCTTCACTCTATAGAGGAGAGGTTCTCAAGAACCCAATGTGTTCAATGATGTGACTGCATATTCTTCTATCACTATCCTAAATGTATACATGGTTTGAGTTTTATTTTGTATAATACATTAATTTTATGATTTTTTTGGTATTTCCTTTTTGTTTTGGGTTCCCTACTAAGTATCACATTACTCACCCCTGGACGGGATCTTCTACTCATGACATGTATCGTGTAGGTGATCAGTGTTTTAATAGAGACTTTGGTGGACCCGGACCCAGAGGTACTCAAATAGACGGGATCGAAGAAGGATATGATGATTTTCTTGGTGGCCAAAAACCAGGTGGGACTCAGTAGGATTGAGTGAATAAGAAATTCTACTTAGGATTCTGATTGCTACACTAATCTCATGATCAGTTGGGGTTTTCCATTGATGGACATAAGAGTCACCTTTTTGTATCTTTTCATTTTTCTGTTCTATTTTTCAGTTTTCATCCAGGATAACTTTTATCTGTAGTACTTGTAGTTATTTTTTTAGTGATACTAGATTCCTTTTTAGTGTATAGGACATGGTTTTTCCTGTGTTTGTGTACAGGTACATAGGAATATTCCTCCCACTTACAGGGTGAATACTTCGGCACTAGTCACCATCCCCTGGCCTTTAGGATGTTGGCCTGAGTTAGTCATGGCATGGGCCCCACAGGATGGCTTTTGATAAAACGGTTTCGAGTTAGATGTCATAGTCCATTATTTAAAGACATGAAAACATTATCTATTTTTTTAATTAATTCAATGTGTTCACGGATAAAAATATCTTTAAGAATACTAATCACAATAGGATTTGAACCTGAGAAAAAGTAGATGGAAGGAGTGTCTCCAAATTATTGACTTCAATGTAATATATACACAGAGTAATGAAAATTTGGTGGTAGATTCATTGATAAGAAATTCATATGCACAATTTAAAGCAGAGGATTTAGATAAGGGGTTCAAGATTTTATACCTATCTGGAATGAGCTTCGAATGTAAATAACAATGTGGTGTTTTAGTTTTCATTCCAGTTTCTTTGGTTCTTTATTTGGTAAATATAGTGAAGGTGGAACATGTGTCTAATTTAGAATAATTGGAGATGTTTTCCAAAATCTATTGTTGGATACCATTGAGGTCCATAAAATGAATGGTAGTTTAGTTTAGTGGTTCAAAAAATGAATTTTCATACCTATGGATTTTCAAGAAAAACATATTCATGAATACCACCATCTAATATAGGTTGTTCATCATGGAATATATAATTTTTATAAGGTGATGAAAGCATGGTTTTTGTGGATTATTATGAATAGGTTTTTTTACTTTGATTTTTTTGAAATTCTTAACTTGTCATCATGTTAAGAAAGAGTATCAGCGACTACAAGTTATGTTGTTGTCTTTAACTATCATTGTTTCGAATTGTGAGAATATAATAATTGACATTGTAATTGAACTCCTATTAATGGATTGGAAACATGATTTATTTTGGGAGGTATTGGATTGTATCACAAATATGGATCATTTCATTCCAATTCATGAACCACATATGGTGATGGAATTCTTAAAAATCTATATTCGACTAGTGCTATAGAAGAATAGTGTACCATTTTTCATAGTGTCAGTATGAGATCTTAATTTTACCTATCATTTATGGAAATAAATATAGTTAAAAATTGGGGCACATTTAACAATGAGTACGACGTATCATCCACAGATATATGGGAAATCCAAAAGGATAATAAAAACATTGAAGGAAATGTTTCAAGCTTGTGTAATTGGTTTTGGTGGCTAAGGGGAAGATCATATACCAATAATAGAGATATTTTATAACAACATCTATCAATACACGATTCAAATGTCTTCTTTTGAATTGTTGTATGGGTTTCCTTCTTGTTCCCCACATTTTTGAGTGGAAATAGGTGAGACATCACAATTTGGGACTAGCCTAGTCCAATAAGATCTATTGAAGATTCGAGTGATCATAAAATAGATGGAGATAGAATAGTGTCTTCAGAATTAATATTTGAATCCTCATAGGTGGTTGTTTTTATTGATAGTTATTGATCATGTGTTCTTGAGAATTTCTCCAGGGCTTGGACATCGACGTTTTATGGATGAAGGGAATATTATCTCCGTGATACATGGGATGTTTTGAGAAGTGGAATTGGTTGGTGAGGTGTCATATTAGTTTCCTTTTCTATCATGGTTTAGTGTTTTGAATAATTTTTTCGACGTGTCTTAGTTAAAAAGGTATCAATCATATTTTGACCATGTGATGTAATGGGATCAGGTTAAACAAGAGTTAGATGCTTCATTTTTATATATCTCAGTGTGGATTTTCGATAGGCAAGAGGATGTATTTTATGGAAAAAAGCAACAGTATAGTGAATATTTTTTTGAATAATGGTAATATTCATAAATATACATGGGACCATGAGAATAAAATGAAAGAGAAATGGCTAGAACTCATTCATCATGTTGATGTTTATCTGTATTCTGGGGACAGAAAGGCCAATGGTGTGGGGAATGTGTTACCCCATCTTTCATGTAAGTAACCCTCTCATTTTTTACTATAAAATATTTTGGGTAAAGATTTAGATGGTTTGGAAACATTTTTGAATGTTTTTGGGGATTTTATATAGGTACCTAGATTTGGAATGATTTGGAAAAACCGTTCATATTCTACATGAAATGATGCATGCTGATATAGGGGGAAAAGGGAAGGTGCATGGGTGGTTCATAGTTGGTCCAAACCATGAAGAAGTATAGGAGAAACCATTCCATTTTTTATCTATTGGACATTAAGATTTCCCCTGGTCAACATATGGTTTTCTAAATATGTCAAAAAACCATGAAATGCCTCACTTAAGGTAGATATAGTGGCATGGTTACTGCTCAATTTTCCTAACTGGGCAACTAAACTATTCCTGTTTCAAATGTTAGACCCAAATATTTAGGATCTAACTTTTTTTCACTTCTAAAACCATCAATTTCCCCCAAATCAGCCCTAAATCATTATTATCCTCTCAAAGGTTTTTGAGCCTCTCCACATCGATTTGGACGTGATCTGAAGGTGCTTGTTGTTGTGTTGAAGCACGATTCTCATGGTAAGAGAAAATTCATGGACATTTTTGATGTGTTATAATAGATGTATAGTCGATGTGAGTAGATATAAGGTTTTGGTTTCTAGTAATGATTATATTTGGTCTTTTTGGTGATAGGGGGAGATATCTATGGCAGGTTTTGGAGATTCATCCCTTTTCTTGGATGTTTTTAATTCAATTTATCATTTTCAAAAAATTCACAAGGTAGGTTGATTCACTCTCAACTATTCTATATATAACATAATGGATTGATTTGAAATTGATTGTTTAATTGAAATTTGTTTAGAATTTTTTATGAATTTTTTTTTGAAACCCCTCTTATGTTATGGTTTCATATATAGGGAAATTGTGTGTTTTGGTAGGAAATTGAATTTGATAACATGATTTTTAATGGATTAATGTATTATGTTTGGATGGTTTTGCAACATGAAAAAATTGGTTTAAAAAATGATGATTTTTGAAATGTGCGCGAACACTATTTTTGGTATTTGTTTGTAATAGTTTATTAGTGTATGTTCAAATGCATTTGGTAGAATACATTCATGAAGTACCCCCATAAAAATGATAGGAAGAATTTGGGCAATGAGTACCCATATTAAAGTTTTTCACTAAGTGAATACATAGTTAAATGACGATTATTCCACTCATGAGTATAAGGAGTAACATGGTTGCATACATGGATGGATGTGTTGTTATTTTGAATGTAATGGATTATTCTAAATGGGATTTGTGACATTGATTTATATGACATTTTTGTTTCTTTCTATGGGACTAATTATTATTGTGAAAACTACTTTATTATGTTACTTTTTTATATTAGGATATAAACTATTTTAGAATTTTTTTCTATATAACTTGTTTTATATAAATCTTTTTACATGTTTTATCCTAGTGGTGTGATAATGGAATTAGTTGGGGGGAAATAAACGAAATTTAATTACTCAGACCTAATTTTTCACTTTGGTGCTTTTTTAGATGTTGTTTATCAAGACATGAGAAAAGGTAAATTGTAAATTAAAATTTAAAAGATCCTTAGGAAGGATATAAATTATCTTACACATGAAAAATATGTTTTCGTGATCAAAAAATGGGGAATACCCTACTCATGAGAAAATATGTTACATAGTTTCTTTCAACTAAGTTAAAAATATTATATAATGTTAAAAATGATCACATAAGGAAGTAATTTATTACGTATGAATATTTTTCATAGTGTTGAATAAATAATATAATATTAATTTTAGGGGATGTTGAAAAATATATTATGTATGGTTTTTGATCTTAAGTAAAAATTCATTTCTATGATACAATATACTATATAGTGAGGAAAATTCTTTTACATATTAATTTTAATGTAAAAAAATATATTCCATATGAGAATGTAATATGTATCATATTTTACAAAGTGAAATAATTTAGGTTTAAAAAAATTATCATTACATATATATTAGTTATGACTAATTAGATTATGCATGTATTAGAATATATAATGTTTTGAAATTTTCTAAGGAAAATATCATATGTGAAAAAAAAATATTAGGTATTAAATGAAAATGTTATGTATCTAGTTTTTTGGTAAGTAACAAACATTTCTCTTGGGGAAAGTATATTAAATTAAGAAATTTTATCTATGTGAATTTTTTAATGTATTAATATTATTTTATTTATGCACTATACTTTGTAAATGATATTATGTGTTGAATAAAAATGATACACATGGATTTTTGTCTAAGTAAAAAACATTGAAAATTTTATAAATTTATCTTGCATGTGTGAAATATGTTATGTGTTGGTTTTCTATATATAGAAAACCTCACATGTTAAAAATATTTTTTTAGTGGGTTTTTTCTATTTGAAAACCCATATATATGAGTTAAATAAATGTAAATATTAATTATTTCAAGGTACATACCTAACATATGATTTTGAAATGTTATTTATGAATAAAAAAATATTTCGAAAAATATTGAGATATATTTGATCAAATTTATCTTATGAAAGGGTTCTCAATGGGATATACATATGATATCTTTCGGCTGAGTCAAATCATTTCAAATTTTGAAAAATGAAAATTTTATGTAGATATTAAAAATTATAAAATAAATGATTATAAAATATTTAAATTGGGGATTTGTGTATTTATATGACCTATAAATTTAGGTATCAACATAAATTGTTCCCTCATTCATATCTTCTACAAAAAATTTTGTGTGGTTTGATCGAGATAATTTCTTGAGGTAAATCGAATGTTTCATACCACTTTTATATTGATTTATTGATCACATTATAACTTCTAAATTATATGTCCTAGATTAGGGATTCAATATTTATTCTAGCGGAAAATTATGGTTTCAATACTGAGGATATTTTACTCATATTGGATAAGGGTTTTCCAAGGGGATTATCATACATTGATTTTTGTGGATATATTATATTGGTATATACCCAATATTTTTTTGGTTTTTATCATTTTGGAAAAATTAGTAGATGTGTTGAGAAATTTAGGACTTTTTATATTAATATTTCAAATGGATGCAGGGGGTGGTGTGCACCCATTTTCTCTTGGATTATAACCTGGGAAATTTATTTATGATTTATATCATGATTATTCTATATATATTAATTATGAAATTAGTTATGTAGTGCATTTTTTGTTAGTTATAACCATTAGTCTGAGAACTCACTTTCATACCACTATAGCATTCCACATTGTGAGTTCTAATTACTAGTAAATAAATAGTTCTCCTATGAGCCTCTCCTTTCTTATAATACTCACGATTATCATGATTCAACAATATATATAACCTTCTTCCTATGAACTCAACATTTTAGCTTTTAAAGAATATACTGCACAAACATTTAGAGAGATATAGACCCATCAGCTATTACTCACAATGAACATGTTGCCTTTTGAAATAAAATTGTATGTTCCTCCATTTAGTGAAATAAATCTTCATACATGAATAGTATTCAAAATACTAACAATTTATATATTTTTATAAATTTACATTTTAATTTTTAAATGTGTTTTAATCTGAATTGTTTCATGTGTTGATGGGTTTTGGCTGATTGGACTTGGACTAGCTTCAGTACGGATGAACTAGTATTGTTTATAAAGGATTATAAATTTTTTTTGAAAGATTAATTTAGAATGAATCACATAAAAAAATTAATTTAATAGTGGTTCTGAAGACACCCTATAAATATTTCTTTTTATTTTGTTAGTGATATTTTCAAAAAACATTCTCTTATTCACAGTGGTTTATGGAAAACCACTGATATTTAGAAATTATTTTTTAGGGATTGTTAAAAAATTACTAAAAATGATTTTTTCATAATTTTAACTATATGATTTAGAAAACAATTAAAATAAGTAACATTAAATAATTAATAATAATAATAATAATTAGTTGAAATTATATTTAGATATTAATTTTTAACTGTTATTAATATAATATTTCATATTTTTTAAAAATACTTTATTATTTATTATAAAATATTCATTAAAATATTAATTATTAAATAAAATTTATTATCTATTTATAATTATTAGTTATATATTACTTAAAAACAAAATTAATTGTAATGAATTATTAATTCAGAATTAGTTTTCAGTAATTAGTAATTAGTAATTAGTAATTAATAACTATTATACTCCATTACTTTGATGGATTTGAATTTTTATTTATTAAATCATCCATTTTTTCACTAGGTATATAAGGAAGCATTACATTTCTTGGATTCTAGGATTTTGTGGTAAAAAATCCCAACAGCAAAGATGCATGGAATTTCTATTTTACTAACTACTTATAGGAAACCTCTCCCAATATCCTCTTTAATGTTTGTGCCTAGCTTACTACCTGACTATGTGGTTGGCTTTTCCATTACTCTGATAGATGTGCACAATGATAAAACCTAGTAGAATTTCCACCTTGTTTATCTCAATTATCATATGGTTATCTCCACCCATTGAATGTTGATACACAAGATCCATTTTTATTGGGCTTCTCTAGTATATTCAGACAACCGAACATTGTTGGCCTATAATACCATTTGTCTAGAGGCCCAAACCATGAATCTAAATCCCAATGTGGGTATATAATACTACTACTACATCACCATGTTATAATAATTGATACCTTTCCCGTGTTACTACAATACTGCTACATCACCTTCAAAAATTCACCCACACTTTGTTTTTCACAATGATTTCATACAGGATAATAGGGTATCATTACCATTTGGGTTAGCCCAAAACTTTTATTAATTAATAAAAGTTCATTTGTAATTACTAATTATTAATAATTAGTTATTAATTATTAATTATGTATATCTATTAATTATATTTTATTTAAAATTTTAATTGCTTTCTAGCTATAAATTGTTATTTATTATTTATTATTAAAAAAAATTAATTAAAAATGACTATTTAATAGTATTTGATAAATTAATTTTTATTTATTAATTTTTAATAATTTACAATTGCTAGAAATTATTAAGCGCTATTGGGTTGGATTAGTGTAATGATTGGTGATATCCTTAGAAGTTGTATATTATAAAAAATATATTCAAATAAGTAAACCAAATATCATTTATTGAAATATTAGATAATTTTAAATTATTAAATATTAATATAAATGTGGGTTCCCTTCTAGAAATTTATTTTTTTAAAAAGAAAAAAATATTAAAATAAGAAGAAAATAAATAATACATGGAAACTTAATAAACAATGATTTTCAATAACTAAAAATAATATGAATTTAAATTTTATTTTTATTGGGGTGGTTAGTACATATAGTCTTAAGTGAGAATGAGTGATTGTAATGTGAATATGGTATCCCTTTAATTAATTTCTTATCCCTTGTATAAACAAATAAAATATGTAAAAAATAAATAAATTATGGTAAATAAATAAATAATTATTTTTTGAATAATATATGATAACATATATTTTAAAATTTTATTTTTAATAAAAATCTATTTTAATTTTTATTAATAATTATTCAAAAAAATAACCATAATTAATCATGAAACATACATTAAACTATTTTACAAAACTATCTCAAAATGATTTGTAGTGGTTTTAAAATCAATGAAATTTTATTCCTGATATACAATCTAATGAATTTTTTTTGAAATCATCATGAATCATATAAATGTAGTTTAACTAACCTATTAATTAAATAATCAACCTCAAAATACTTTGCTTGTCAAAGACATAAATAGTTATTGATTTTCACTTACTAATTTCAATTCTATACATTTTATCATAAGGATCCTTTCTAGCTGTGATATAGTCATCATTAAATAAATTTTTTAAAGATGAATAAATCTTTGTTAGTTGTGATCAAAAGTGATGTGTTTCATTTTAGGGTATCAAGAATATTTCAATTGTAAGAATACATATATCGATGATTAGTCATATAAACCATTTTCATATCTGGAATTGGTATATTATAACATGGTTGTTTTGTTTTCATGATGGAATCACATCAAAAAAGTTGAAAAGAGGTATATTTTATGTAACACCATCATGTTACTATTGTGGTTAATTATTTTATTTTTGTGTTTTTTTTATGTTTTTGGTACCATGGTGATTTATTAGATTCATTAGGTCATTTTATAGTTGTAGTATTGGATTGATTATGTTTCACTATGTACATGGGAGGTCACAATGTAACATCTCTTTATCTTTGATAACTTTTCACATGAGGTAGTTTCCATGCAAAATTTGTCGTGGTTAATATGTGATGCTATTTTTAAATAGGGATACATGCATAATAACTTCTATTTTACTGTGTAATGGTACCTAATGAATGTACCATGGCAATATATAGGGAATTGTTTTTGCATCTTTGGGGAGGAGGTCTTGCCACTCTGGTTGTCCATAGGGTTCTAGTCCCTACCTGATCAAAGGGAACCATCCTTCAACCCCAAGGGAAACATTGTGGTGCATGGTTGGAGAGGACTTCCACATAAAATGATTTGGAGACTACCCTATGGTGGGGTTTTTATAATGTACATTACACCAAAACTATAATGTTCATGTTGTGGAGTAGATCAGCCATGTTTTTTAAAATATAGAAATAACTATTTTATCACCACTCACTTTGACATGATTTCCCCTCCTTCAAACCTCATTTATACCAACTAGGAGGTGTGGAGATGCTATTTATAACTCCATATATGTTTAATTTATTTGTATCCTTTTAACCTTGATTTTATATAAATTTATCAAGGAAAATTCATATGTTTTATATCATTTTTCTTCTATTATATTCTTCCTTTCAAATTGATTTTCATTTTCCCCCACAAACTTGAACTCTTTATAGGTTGAATATAGGGTTTAATGTGAGTTTAAATAAGGTTATATAAATTTCTATGGATATTACAATGACCAAACTTGCCTGGTTTAGTGAAATCTATCAAATTTAACATATTTTTACACATTGAATAGATTTATGCTAGATATAATTTAGGATTTTCTATTCCCCTCCTTTATTTTATGTGTCAATGTATTCTTATGGTTTATTAAATACATTTTTTATTAAATTATATCAATATATGATAGGTTTAATGGATTTCAATAATTTTTATCATGATTCAACACTAGGAACAGTGGATGTTGTATTTTCTAAAAAATTATAATGTGATTTTATAAGTGAATTGTGTTTTGTGAAAATTTTAAAGTTTCTTATTTCAAAATTTATTTGAAAATAAATGGTATTTGAGCCCATGTGCCAAGGAAATGCAGGAAAACTTGGTTTTTATGGGATTTAATTCAAATATGGAAATGTTTTTACTTGTAAAATGGGTTTTTTTGTGTAAAAGGGTTTTTTGTATGATATCAAAAGTGTTTTTAAGTGGTCGGTTTTAATGAAATCCTTTAAAGATTATTCAAATTATTGGAAAATGGCTTGGAATCCCAGGTAAGATGTTGGAAATGAAAAATTAGTTTATTATTAAAATAACTTTCATTAATAATTTGAGACCCTATAATGGACCCCTGGTTTTCTTTTACTCTTCATGTTTTTGATATTGATGATGCGAAAATGGAATGCTTATTATGGGAATTTTTGAGGAGAGATAAAATCATAAATTTATGTTTTAATATTGATCTTTTTAATGATCTTATTATTCACTATTTATGAAATAAATTAGAGTACATTCATGGGAACCCTATTAAATGAGTGAGAAATATATATTTAAGTTTCACTATTTGAGAAAATAGATTGTCTAGTTTCCTAGAGTTTGATAGGATCAATGATTTGGGAATGACCCCATGGAAGCCGGTATGAGTTGAATCATGTGGAATCATTATTTAGAAAACAAAGGGTGGTTTTCAATATTGTGTTGTGTTTTGTAATGTCTGTGACCCTCTCACCTTAAAACATTATACTTTTAAGATTTTAATAAATTATTCCCATAGTGAACTCCTCTTTCTTTTTTCCCTTGTCTAATTAGATCAATCATTCTATAAATTTTTTATGATAATTTTTCACATTTATCTTACTAGTGATGTAGAGCCTTGGTGTTGTATTTTATTAACCTGGTACTTTACTTTATCTATTTAAAATGATTTAAAATTAATATTTTAATAGTGGTTTTAAATTTATTTTTCCAAGGGTATTGAATATTTTATAATGATGTTTTGAAGTGGTTGAAATTATAAACCCATGTTTTGTGTCATTTTTGGTTTAATAAACTCTCATATGAAAAATATTTTCAAAATATATTTCAAACATGGAAAAATGACATTTATATTAAATAGACATGCATAAACTCATTGGTAATATCATAGTTTTCCACACACCTTACATAAACCATTTGGTGTATACATCATGTTTTCTTTTATGGCACTTGGATGTGATCCCTTCCATTGTTTGTGTCTAGGATAGATTAACGATTGGTGGTGAGATATGTTCACTAACTGAAGTGTCAAATGGATGTGGTATACTTTTACCTGGGTCTCGTTTTACGTTTTTTGGGATTCTTATGTAGCATTATTTTTTATGGCCTTTGTTGATCTAGAATGCACCTCAGTCCTTTTATGGACTAATTTGGGTTTCTATTTCAGAGGTTACTCATGTTGGTTTGTGAAGAAATGGATCGAATAACCTATTGATATTTGGTTTCATATTGGTAGTTTATATATTAGTATTCTTGATGGGACTCAATGGGTATATCACATATAGGTTCTACATCACCACATTTTTTGAGGACACATGTGTTTCCATGGAATGTTGGGGTTTCAGTTTTAAGATGGAATACATTTGGGTTTGTTCTATGTTTCATAAATCATTATGATGCATTTATAGATCATTTGTTTCATTGTGGTGAAAATTAAGGGAGAACCAACATTAAATTTGAAGCTCCAAAGTTCTTGAAATTCATATGGATCACACTCCCTATGATTAATTAGTTTTATTGATGATAACACACAATTAACACACATCCAAATAATATATGTGGATGAACCATGCACAACTATAGATCCTTTATGATTTATTTTTCAACTTATGTTGTATCATAAATTGGTCATGATGGTTCCCATTATTACATTGTGTTGAATCCATTATAGTTTTATTGTGTATTTATGAGATTATACGGATATTTGTTTTATGGTTGTGTTAGTTTTTTCTTACTTTTATATTGAAAAACATGTTTCAGGAAATGGTTGAAACTTATTATGAAATTATTTATTCTAAAATATAATTTTATGTGTCATTTGAAGTTATATTCAAAACCATATATTTTGGGTAATGATAATATTAAATTGTTTTTTAAAATAATGAAAATGATAATTTTTTATAGATAATATTTTGAATATATTTATAATATTGCAATTTTTGAAAATTTCAAATGAGATAAACTATTGTCAAAGTGTTTTTTTTTCAAAGTATATCTGTTTTTGAATGATTTTTAAATAAATATTTATTTATTAGTTGTGATTTGAGATTTTTTTATGTTTATTGTTTCATTATATTATTTCTCTATAAAGCATAAATTTATTATTTTTTGGTTTCATACTATATAGACTCTGCCTCCAAGAATTTCCTTTAGAAAATGTGGGTTGTTTGTACATTAGATAGAAAATCAGGGTGTCTACACTAATTTTATATGAGTAGTTACCTAAGTTGGAAAAAATACTTGGAAAGATGATTAGGTAGTGGAGCTGAAATCCTCATTTTATTAGGACACCATCCATATCTTTCTGAATCATCAATCACATTCTTTCTTTATAGAATGATGTCATTTTAATGAAATATAGTGGATGAAATAAATTGAATGAATTATAAATTCTATTTATGCTCTGGAATATTCAAGGGTTATTATCATTTTCACAATAATCTATAGACCTTGATTGTAACACCCAAAAATTATAAGGTATGAACCATATATTCAATAGCATGCACGATATGTGACAATAATTGTGTAAGGGGATATAATACATTGATACATTGAAATATTTTTTCTATTAAAAATAGATTCAATGGTGTCTATATTTTTGTAATGCATTTAATAATTATTTGTCTTTTTTTACATGTAAGAGATACATTCTCCGAACTTATACATTTCACGCAAGACCATGTTTTATCCAAAAAAATAATATATTTCTAAAATATTATTATTTAATATTATAAGACTTCTCCTATAAATTAAATTAGTGAAAGAAATAAAATTAACTATATTATTAAAATATATTCTTTACACAAGTATAAAATTAATTAACATGTTAAAAATTAATTATAGATGTATATAATAAGTGATTGAATATAAAAGAAAATATTATTATTTTTATGCTCACAAAACTCTTTTACCATAATAAATTAAATTAATTAAAATTAGTGAGTTATATTAATGTGATATATATATTATATATCCATTTTTTTATATTCATCCATTATATTTGATTTTATTAAGAAAAAACCCAATTTTATTCATTAAGTACTACATTTTAATTAAGGCATTTTTATATCCTTTTAATGAAAACCCCAATTTAAATAATAATTTTTACACATTAATTGATTTAATATTTAAAAAAACTTTATATTTAAACCATAATATTAAAAAAAATATTTTAGGTTGAGTTTTTGATATTTGTCGATAACAAATTATTATTTAATAAATAGTTAGAAATACTGAATTTCAGTTCCAATCTGTTTTTCAATCTAAATTATTTATACATTTAAATTATACATTTAATTGTTTTTTGAGTTTAATGAGATGAATTTTTATAATCTAATAAATTTTATGTTATTATAATCAAATTACATTTGATATTGATTATAAAAACATATTAAACATTTAAACTTTTTTAATTTAAAACCCTACATTGTGGTCCCTTCTATGAGAATAATTTTAAATAAATTTTTTTCCATTTAATGATATTAATTTGGAAAAATGGATTCCATATTTTGAATGAGAAAAATTTATAATTTCTAATAATTTCAACATAGAATTTGACAAAAACATTTTTACTAATGTAATTAAAATTAATTACAACAATTAAGAGAAAATTAAGCTTAATAAACTACAAAACCTTAATTATAAGGACTAAAACGACATATGAAATTGTCCAAAATCCATTAGATGCATGTATTACAACCCTATAATCAATTTTATAGAATTGGGTATATTATTTGATCCAACTTATATGTGAAAATTGTGGGAATAATTTCTTTGTCAAATTATTACAAAACTGCCCACCTCCTCCACTATAAAAGGTCACCAGTTCTCCCCATTCCTAACACCTCTCAAATAAAATAGGTTATGAAAAATATCTTCCCAATTAACTTTCCAATGTATATCTTCACAACATTTATTCCTACCTTTTTGTATAAGGATTTCCAAGGAATCCCTTTTCTAAATACCAAAAGGATTTTACATAATTTTTCAGTCACACATTCCAACAATCTATTTTCCTCATTTAATATTCCAAAACATAAAATATTCTTCATCCATGTTCAAATAATAACACCAGAATCCTAAAAATTCTTTTATTTTGATATATTATTTGTTTTACCAAAACTAACACCCACTTACATCATATGGGGTTTGAACAAACTATTTCTCTGTATGGAGAAATACAACCTCGTGAAACAATAATTGAACATTTTTCCATTACCAATATTCATGGTCCAATATTATAATAGATACACTATTTATATCTGTAATATATGAAATTAATTTTGTATTTATATTTCATTAATTATTTTATATCACTTAAATTTAGTACTTTGCATTTTTTATTAATACGATAACACGGTTTGAGGATGTGTGGACTGCCGCCCTCTCAAAGAAATGTGATTCGTTAACACTATAAATGAAACGTATTTAGGATAATTTTAATGAATATATATAATATATATGACATATATATGATACTATAATTATTATATTCATATTTATCAATTAATTCTCATTATTTTAATATCACAAAGAAATGAAAGTTGCGTTTATTTGTACATTTGGCCTACAGTCTCCATGAATGATGCATTTAATTACTTATCTACAATGATTATATATTATTATAAATACATATGTACATAATATATATAATAATTATACAATGGATTACATTATGTATGTGATGAATCAATTATATAATCTATAAGAAAAATAAATAACAACTCAAAATATACTCGAGAAAACCATGAAATTAACACCCAAAATATTCAAAATAATAAAGGACTGTTAACAAACATGTAATAAGATATTATAACAAGATAATATATGATATTATAATTATGATTATGATTAAGATATAATTTATTAAAATATTTTAATCCAGTCTACATGATTATAAATACCACCCAACAAAATTAAGGTAAAGGTAAGGTATTTTAATTCAATTTACATTCCATAGAGACTTATTTATTGTTACTAACCAACTCCCTTTTATATGGTGAATATACTTCTTATTGGTACATAATATAATGAATACAATTATTCTCATGATATTATATGTTTTAGTTATTTTCATACCTTTATGGGGATTATGATTTTAATGTTTTAATGTGGTATGAGACACTTTGGAATATATAAATATTTTTCTCCTCAAGAATGTTCTTTTTTATTATCTTGGAAATCTCACATTTTTTTGTGATTTTAAAATTTATATTTAAAAAACCATTAATTATAATCATTTATCAGTTTAAATTTCCTTTAATATCAATATTTTCATAAGATGGTTATTATTATTTCCAAAACAATATATCATTTTATTTATGGTGTTTACATTGAGAGTTATTTGATTAACATGGGAATTAGTGATAAATCAACATATTTTATTCATTATGTATATTAGATAAGTAATATTGTCTATTTTTTATGTTAATTATTAAATTTTAGTATTTATTTGTACATGAAATGACATGTGGACCCTGAAATTTATATCTCTCCTAGAAGAATTAACATGTTCTCATGAGACGATTATGTTTTCAAAATTTAATAGGTTTCTACCTGTATTTTTAATATTTTTGGAGGATGAATCTTGAAAATATTGTTTATCATTTACATATGACATGAAATCTAATAATTAAAATTTTAATTTAATTTATATTTTATTTTTTATTCATCCTTGATATTTTGTGTCGACATATCTTTCTATACACATATTTTTCTATTCATTAATTAAATGGTATGTTTTTCAGTTTCTTACCTTGCCATATTGAATTTTCTGTATCTATTTATTTGAATGGAATGTGTTTTCAGTTATATACTTTTCCATGTTAATTTATTCCCATTTATACATTATATCATATGTATTACTTACCCTTACAGAGCATATGAGCACACCCTTATTATGACTTCTTTCCCTAGGTTATAAAGGAGAAATATTTGAATATGAATTAAATGAATCCTTTTATTTCATTTAATTATGAATCATGTTTATATTTCCTATTTACTAATTTACAATAGGCATCATGTATGTAATATATCTTTCTTAGAAAACTAAACTGATGAGTCCTTTGGGATTTTATTCCTTTCAATCATGCCAATGTAATAAAATAATGATCCATCTCAGGGATTCTGCAGTTAAGGTGTTATAGTTAGTATCAAAGGATGATTAGCATTGTCTTTGGAAACTAGATTTTAAAAACAACAATTAGGGATCATAACTCTGAGATGGACTTTGGTAATGAGTAAATAGAATATCCGATAATTTTGTTATTGTGGATATTATATGGGTATTCCTAGAAATAAATATATGTCTGGATAATATACGTGGAAGAGTTTTTCTCATAGATGTACCTAAGGGAAATAACTCTGACACGGTGTTCGTGGCATGAGTCAACAAATCCTGGAACACAAAAATGGGCTTGACTATACACCATGTTTGACACTCTAGGGAGATATACTTAGGATAGTTAACATTTTCATTACCTACCATTATTAAGGATTTGAGGTATAAATATCCATAGAGAATCAAATTTTATGATTATGATATTATATATGAATTAATTTATTAATTTCTGTTACTCTATATTTATTGTTATACAAAATTCATATTTTTATGAGGTAATAAAATATATTCAATTAATTAGAAATGGATATTGGAAGGAATAATGGTACAAGTAATCATGGAATATGTAGAGATTGAAATGTTGAGGAAACCAATTACACCTATTATTGAAACTATCTATGTTTTGGAAATATTATAGAAAATTAATTAGGTTATGAAAAATAAAATTGGACAAATGGAGAAACCTTTACATGGATATAATCATTTATTCTACACAAATTTATGTTGCAGAAGACCCAAACATTTATTAAGACTATAAATCTAATTATAAAAGAGAAATTGATTGTGTTTCTAGAGAAGATATTTATGGACTTAGAATATAATGAGAAGGAAAAGGATACAGTAATGTTATATTGTATAAATTTTGATGCAGATTAGTAGAGGTATCAGAATCAAAAGACTAGAAAGGAATAAGATAGATATCTCAGAGAATAGAGATCTTTTAAGGAGAAATTATTTGATAAATACATCCCACATGATCAACAAACTAATATGAAGAGAATGTTCCTTAGTTTAAATAAAAAGGCAGAAGATATTGTTATAGTTTTTGAAGATACCTTTACATGGTTAGCTGAGTATTATACTGATTGTATACGCAAACTAGAGTGCATGATAAACCACTTCCTTGAGGGAATTAATAAAAATATTTGATGGGAATTGGATTCGCATACATTCTCATCCTATGATGATATTGATTTTTGTTCTATAAAAATTGATAATTAATTCTTAAATATCAGAAAAATTAATAGGAATCCAAGACAAGAGTAGGCCATATGAGTACCATGAAAAAATGAATGATTCAATGAAGATGAAGGGGATGAATGATTTTACAACTTGTGATATCTATCAAAAGAATCACACTAGTAAATTATTGAAATGATTGGGAGATTTTTATAAGTGTGGAGAAAAGGTCCGTAAGAAAAAATAATACAATGGTATGAAGGAAAACACTATTATTTAGTGTTACAGTTGTAAAGAAGTGGGGTATTACACAAATGAATTCCCCATTTGTCAATGGAATATAACTTAGAAGAAGCTAAGGGGTCATGGTCAGGAATATGTTACTTACACAACTAAATTGGAATTATTAGTGTGCTTTTGTAGTTGTATCTTTGAAATTTGTTGTAAAAATACATTTATATGATTTTCTAATCATATAATTTACAAAACATATAATGATTGTACTACAATAATTTTTTCACAATGATTTTATAAATTACATGTTCAATGGTACCGAGAAAATATATTCAATATGAAGGTAAACTTTTATGAAAACACACTATTGAGGGAAAGGAAACAGTTATTATTTTCCATATATTGAGATACTAATGAATAAATGATTTATTTGGATAAGTGTTTACTTACGTTGTACTAATTAATTAATTTTTAAAAAGTGCTCTATGATATAATTTATAAAGATTAAAAAACTTTTGGATTCAATTAATATATCCAATAAATTGTGTCACACATAAATAATAAGGAAGAATGCATGTTTCTAAAAATGTTTTATGGTAAGTCATGTTATTACCATATTTTATGGAGATACATGTTGGTGTTATTCACAATTTTGGAATATAGAAATTTAGAGCTACTTATTTTTGATTAATGGATATTGATAAGTCTATTTTGTATGTTTAATGACATTATTTCAAAAGTATTCCATCATAATATTTTGGAAGTGAAACATTTATGAAATGGTTTAAGATTCTGTTCAGAAAAGGTATAATATATTGTTGTATTACTTCACCATGTAATGCATCATGTGCTAAGAGATGATATAAAAGATTTTCATGGAGTAATAGAAGGAAACAATTATTTTTATAAAAACATATATTTACTTATATTCTTGGAGAGTGAAATAATTACTCAACTCTAGGAAATATGATCTTGAATCATAAAATTTTATCCTAGTACATTCATTTCCGATTAATCAAATTTTACCTTAGATCATTACAACTTTATTTATTTATTATTATTAACATTAATATAACAAAAGTATATAGCACTCTCTATAAGAACATGATTGTTATATTTTTCTTCTATATCTGTGTTTCTATTTCCCACCAATGTTATCCTACAATAGGACCTATTTTTTCCCCATTTTAATTTACATTTACCCTTTTAAATAATATGTGATATTAACCAATTTTACAGTGTGTTTCATTCAAAAATAATTAATTTAAAAACATATATCTCTGAGATTAAGTTTAAATTGTGAAGATGTAATTTATTTATTATGGGGATAATGTAACACCATAAATTCATAATTAATAACATTATATTAAATATTATATAATGAACATGACACAAATAGAAAAAGGGGATATAATTCTTGGATCCTTTAAAATACATTTACTATTTTAAATTCATTTTATTTATCCTATATTTTTTTAAATAGTTAGACACTGAGCTTTCATGCATTATAAGAAACATAGAATTTATTTAAAAGCATACATTACACGAAATACATTTTTTAACCGAAAAATATATTATTAGAATATTATTATTTAATATAATAAGACTTTTACTTGAAATTTAATTAGTGGTTCTAAATAAAATTAAATATATTATGAAAATATATGGTTTGGACTAATATAAATGAATTAATTGGTAAAAAAGTAATTTTAAATAAATATAACAATCGATCGAATATAAGGGAATATACAATTATTATTATTATGCTCAAAAAGTTATTTCACCCTAATAAGTTTAATTAATTACAATTACCGCATGATATTAATGTCATATATATATATTTTAACCAATAAACTAATTTTTATATTCATACAACATATTTGATCGGATTAAGATAAAAACAAACCAAATATAATGAAAAAAATACTATATTTTTTTAGGTCATTTTTATCATCTTTTAATGGAGAACCCATTTTAAATATGAATTTTTCATATTTAATTGATTTAATAAGTAAAACTAAAATTTATAATTGATATAAAAACATTAAAATTAAATTAGAGTGAATTTTTGATATTTTTAAGAAACAAATCATTTTTTAGGGAATAGATAAGAATACTGAATTTTAGTTAAAAATATCATTATCATAATATTTATTTTAAAAGAGAAATTATACGTTTAATTTTTATTAAAATTATAATTAAATCATATTACTATATGATAAAACAATTTATATCATTGGAATCAATTTCACATTGATAATGATTATAATAGTATAGTAAACTTTTGGATATTTTTTCTTTAAAACCTGGCATTATCTTCTCATCTATGAGATTCAATTTGAAGCAATTATTTCCACTTTAATTATTTGAATTTGGAATAATGGATTCCATATTTGGAATGAGAATAATTTATAGTTTTTAATAATTTCCAAATAATTCTTAAAAAATATTAGTCAAAGTAACAAAAATTAATTACAACGACTAAGAGAAAATTATGCTTAACAACAGAATAAACCTTAATAATGAGGCCTAAAAAACCTATAAACTTGTCCAAAATCCATTGTATTGAAATATTTTCACCCTATACTTACTTGGATCTAATTTGGTAAATTAGTTGATCCACTTTCAATGTAAAAAAATGTGGTAATAACTCCTTTGTGAAAATATTACAAGAGTGCCACTCCTCCTCCACTATAAAAGGCCACCAATTCTCCAAATTAATCACACATCTCAGACCACATAGGTATAGAAAAGCTATTCCCAATTCTTATACTGACATATCTACTCTCGACCATGAATCCCCACTTTGGGTAGGAATCCTTCCAATGAATCCCTCAGGTAAAAACAAAAAAGAGTTACTTGAATTTCAAAGTAATGATTTCCAAAGATCACTTTTCATTAATTTAAATTTCCACCACCTCAAATATTCTTATTAAATTTTAATATAATCAAAATAATATCCTAAAAATTAATTAATTTTTATTAATGGTTTTAACTAAACTAACACCGACTTCAATTTATTATGTATAGAATATACTATTTCTTTTTTGAGATAACTAATACATCACAAATGAATGATTATCAATTTCTCCTTTGCCATATTTCATGGATTGAAATAATGATTGGCACATTATTTATATATTTTAAATATTATATTTATTATGTATTTATAATTATTTAATTTTTTTAAAACACATTCATGTAATAGTTTCTATTTTCCTATTATATTATAACATTGTTTGAGAGAGTATGGACAACCACTCCCACAAAGTATTGTGATTCGTTCACACTATACATCAAATGCATTAAAAATAATTTTAATGAAATTATGTAAAATATATGACATAGATATGATATTTTAATTATAATATACATATTTGTAAATTAATTTTCATTCTAGTAATACAATAAAGAAATGAAATTAGTGTTCATGCATACATATGTCATACCGTCTCCATGAAAAGTGCATTTTATTTTTTACCTTCAAACATTATAGATTATTATAAATACATATGTATTGAATGTATATAATAATATTATCATCGATAAAATTCTGGATATGATGAAAAAATGATCTAATTAATATGAACAATAATTAATAATTCAAAACATATTTGTTAAAATTAGGAAACTAACACCGAAAATAATCAAAATAAAGAATGATTAATAACAAAAATGTAGTAGGATATTATTTTATGTTAATATATGAAATTATAATTATAATTATTATTCTTTTATATGTTATTAACATATTATAAGCAATTATTCCAGATTACAAATACCACACAACAAAAGGGAGGTTACTGTAAGTGATTTTTTGTCAATTTACATTTTATTGAGACTTATTTTTTGTTGTTCCCAAACTCACTATTACATGTTATATATATTTCCCTCTTAAATTCAATATCATTAATATAAGTATATCATTATATTATATGTTCCCTTTAATTTCAAACATTTATGGGTATTATGATTATAATGTTCAAAATGGAATTAGACACTTTGAAATGTTTAAATATTATTCTCCTTGGGAAATTTTGTAATGATTGTCTTCACAATCTCACTTCCATTTGTGATTGTTATATTTCTCTTGAGGAAATAATTTTATTATTATCATTTTTCATGTTAAATTTCATCTAATATTAATATTTTCATATTATGGATATTATTATTTCTTAAACCATATAAAATATTACATAATGTGTCAATATTTACACTTATTTGATTAAATGGGAAATTAATGAAAAATTCAGATATTTTATTAAGTATAGATATTTTACACGGAATATAATCTACTTATTAAATTTATTTTTTGATATGAGTAATTCTTAGAACATTAAATTAATGGTTGATCCTTGAATTTATATAGCTCCATGAAGCCTCAACAGGTTCTCATGGGAAAATTAAATTGTTCCCATTTAACATGTTTCGACATGAAAGTTTAAACTATTTAGAGAATGGATCTCGAAAAGATAGGTTATCATGTTCCTAAGACATGAAACAGAGTAACAAATAATTTACTTCAGAGGTATTTAAAATATTATTCATCGATGATCTTTTTCATTGACATATCTATCGACACACTTCCTTTTCAATTCATTAATTAAATGGAATAATTTTTTGTTTCATATCTCTCCATATTGAATTTTCATTATCTAGTCATTTGAATGGAATGTGTTATTAGCTATTTAACTTTCCATGTTAATTAATTCATATTTATACATTATTTCCACATCTTTACATACAATTATTGATCATTTTATCTCATCGTTTTTATGTTTTCATTCCCCAGTTTATAAAGAAGAAATATTTAAATAAGCATTCCATGGTGTAGCTTATTTCATTTTATTATGTATCATGTTTGTAATTCCTAATCTATAATGTATTTTGAGTATAATGTATATAATATTTCATTCCAATATTGCTAAAATGATTATCTCTTTAGGATTTGATTCTTTTTTATCATAATAATATAATAAAATAATACACCGACTCCTGGATTCTGGGGTCAGGGTGTTACATATATGAATGTAATGGGAGACTATGACTCATAGAACAATGAGTGTCTGTGTTTCTAATTTCTAATGATGGATATTTTTTAAATGGAATAAAATTAAGTATAATAATGGGGAAAATTCATAATGTTAATGAGACCTGATCTAGGTTAGAAGTTTGTGAATGATTATTCCAATCATTTCCCAATGTTCTATCATTTCTCCTGATCTAGTTATCAATGATAACTTAAAGGATCGTTTCATTAAAATAGGGATTAATCATAATCTTGGAGTTTTTGTATCTAACTTTTACATGAGTTATAAAGAAGAGGTCATTGTGATGGTGTTTTTAGTGGAATAACACCATCATGATTTCCTTTTTTGAGTGGATATTTAGTTTAAGGATATATTGTTAAATTTTCCTCAACTAGAGAGGAGTATAGGTGTGTTGAAAAATTGTTTGAATAGAATCCTTGTGTCGAATGATCTCCATAATAATAGAATAAGAGGCCTCCCGTGTACATCCATTGTGTGGACTGAAGGAATTATTATTGGTTTTGGGGGAAGATATTTTTTAAAGTTAAAATGATGGGAAATCATAAAGAAAATACTCCCAAAGGACAAATTATAGAAGGAAAAAATTTGAAAAAAATTATTGTGAACATATATGGATATATTACACAAATATAATGTTATATAAAGAATGATGTAGTGAAAAATAAATAATTGGAAAAAATATGAATGGATAGAATTCAGAGAATATTGCATGAATGAATGGTAATCTACTAGAAATAACCTTGGAATATAGGTTTATTAGATATAGGTTGGGTGTAGGTACTCTAGTGAAATTTAGAAGGTGTATGTTGAGTTCATAAATGGTAAACTTCTAGATGATCTCGTAATAATTTATCCATGTTGTAGAGGAATTTATTGACGTATATGGATGGGTTGGATTCCCAATTATGAATGATAATTACAGATATTTTTTATGAGTTTTTTTATGTGGTTTTTTTATTAAGGATATCTGTCAATAAGATCCAAATGAGGAAGAAATTGAATACATCCTTCATGATTTTAAGAATAAGATATTGCAAATTATTTTTTATATTTTTAGAAGGTGACACCCACTATTTATTAGGATATATCTATATAGGAGTAAATTTATACTAGCATTTAGAAGTATCTCATGTCCACGGAAGGATTCCCCAAAGGTCTGGATAGTAGTGCGTATTGGGAGACCAGTAATGTCCCTTGAATGTTGGCCAATTGACCACACGTTCTAAGACTAATGGGTGATCCCTGATGAGGCCTAAAAAACTCATAGGTCGGTCCACATATATTGAATATGTATTGGTTGAACCCAATTCCATTATTCCCTAATGCCAAAGCTAGAGTTCAAGGATTAGAATGGATAATGATCGAAAGAATATTTTTTTAGAAGCAACATGCGATGACAATGGTGAGTCTTCTTCTAGTATTTTGAGTTGGTTAAGCAGTCAGTGTGAGTATCCTTATAACTATAACATCTTATTGAATGAAAAAAAGAACCACCATCAAAATTTTGGATATTAAAAAATAGTTTGAACCACATAAATCTCTATTGTTAATTATTCTATTATTTTTAACTACATGTTTGTGTCGCTGTCATGATCTTGTTCATTGATTAGAAGAAGAACCTATGGATGACTATAAACAGATTGTCAGACAACACAATATGGTGGTTGGTGTTATTAGAATCATTAGCTTCTAAATCCAATGATAGTAGGGAATTCATTGTAATTATTTTCTCTTTTTTTCTCCATGTTGTGTTTTGTATTCTTCTAATCGAGTGGTCAAAAATAAAAATCCAAACTACCAAAAAAGTGGTAACCGAGGGAAATGTTATAGTGTTTTGTGGAATATCACTAGAATCGAGTTTTCTTATGACTATTTTATCAGTTTCTTAGATGGATATCACAATGAATAAGTGGTGTAACTGGAGGCTATCTATATATTAATGAAATTCTTTACCTGATGAAGTCTTGAGGTGTTTTTTATAGTTTATATGATTCCTGCGATGTAATTATAGGATAATTTCTCTTTAAAGAAAAAATTATACAATACACATATATTTATTCATGAATGTGATTAAATCCTGAATTATCAAATTTAAATTTTATTTTATCAAATAAATCATAATATTGAGATCAAAATATCAAAATTAAGATATGGTGAAATATTTGGTATCATAATAAATAATTTATTTTTTAGATAATTGTAAAAATAACCCATTACTTAAATAATAACATTTATTTTATTTAAATAAATTAGTTTAAAAGTACCCTTATATTTTTTATATTGTAATAATTTGAAATATTATCCATTTTATTTATAATAATCTATTTTTAATAAAAAGAGTATTCATCATTATTTTTTGAGTACATTTTTATAATTGAAAGAACATTTTTAAAACTATATTTTATTATGTATTTGTATTTATATTAATGTTAAATTTTAACAAATATAAAAATTGAATCCTGAAAATTGGATACAATATTTTGAATCATTAGGTTCAAATTTGGTAAATAGTTTCCTTTTATTTTTAGTCATTATGAATAGTAACTATAGTAAATATGTATCACTACGATAAGGGTAAATATTATTAAAGGATATAAATAATGTTATAAGGCATAAATATTTCACTAAAACGTATATATATATATATATTATTGGATAAGTTTATTTCTACCATTATTAATCATTATTTAAAAACATTGCAATTTCTAGCAACATTTATTTGATGAAAATATAAAGTCAAATGTATCACTCTCTTAAATTTAATATATGTAATATTCTATTATAGGGAAGAAAAAAAATTTATTTCCAAAATTATATTTGACATTTAATTAATTGTTTTTTATCTTGATAAATTTATTTTCAATTTTTACTGATGAAATAATTACCATAAATTATTGTGTAACACCAACATAGTATTTATTAAAATAATACAAAACTAAAATAAATTAATTTTCTAAAAAAATAAGTAATATTTTTTTCTGAGTTACAATAGCCCAATAATATTATAAATATACATGAAATATTATATATATTTTATATGTCTTCATTATAAATACAAATTTCTCTTGGTGTCTTTAATGATAAAAATGATTTTTTCTAAAAATAACATCATTGATATTTTATGAAAAACAATATTTTATTAAATTATTTAAAAATAATTAAAAAATTAAAGAAGATAACTAGGATGATAAATTGTAAATAATTAATCACATATCATTTAATGATTAAATTTTAACTTTATAAATAAGATTATAGTACTTTAAGATTGAAAATATAATTATTGTGATAATGTTTAAAATTGTTTAACGAAGCGGTTAAACAAAAATATAGGATTTAAGATACCATATAAACCTAAAAAATATTACTATATTACGGTATTTTAACCATAATCTATCATATATTTGAAATTATGTTTACATTGCTCCACATTCAAATGAAGATAAATTTATTATATTTAAATATTTTTCATAATTCCATGTTTTTCCTTCCATTCACTATAAAAATATAGAACCTATCCTCTCTTCGATAGGTTACCCAGAGCCTCATATCTGGACCAACAAATAAGATAAGCTATTTTAAAAATACTGATATAGGTTTTTTTGGAGTCTTTATTCCAAAAATTCCAAACGAAGGGTCCTTAAGAAGTGATCCAATGGAGGTTTCTCTAAGATAAGGTAATCATCATAATAATGATCTCTCTATTTTACTTATTATTTTACCACATTAAATTATTTATTAATAATTAAAATATAATAACAAAATATCACATACACATATATGTTATTATATTAATTTAATAATATTTATCTGTCTCCATGCCTACAAATGGAAAAAACCACCACTCATGTGTATAGAGGACTAGCAGCTAAAGACCTGAGGTAGATTTTTTCCATAACCAAATATAATGGATATTTATAATGATGGAACCACTGAATTTTTATAAATAAATTTCACATAAATTTTATTATATAAATTTAATATATCATCTACTTCTTCAATATTTATTGATTTTAAAATTATACTATTTCTCATATGTACATGTACAACATACTACTACACAGAGCATTGTGAAATATTTTCAATGTACACCATCAATAACGATTCATAAAATGTATCTAATGAATAAATTTTATATTTCTGAAATTATTCTCATTATGTATTTTATTAAAAATGGAATATTCAAAAGAACCTAAAATTATGTGACAATACATGCATGAGAAACAAACGTTGTTAACTCCAAAAATAATAGAAATAATGAAATATTGTTTATAAATGAGTGATAAGATATTACAAGTTTATCATATATGACAAAATAGATTTGAATATGGTTTTATTAAATATTAATAAAATGATTAAAAATATTTATCATGAGTCTAAATAATATAAAACAAAGGTGAAACATTTTGTAAGGTATTTCATCCGTATTTCCACTATTGGGAAATATTTTTTTTATGAAACTGTTTATTTTTATGTGGTGTATATACTACACATTTATGATATTGTACCAGAATATATATTTATTCATGATTATTAATTCAATTGATTAGTTTATGATGAATGTTTAAAAGAAAATTTATCCCCAATTCCATTTTGATTACGTATATGTTTATTCCATATCCATATATTTAAAGTAATTTTAGAGTAATAGTTTTTTATCAAATGATTTATTAAGAAAATTTTATTTTATCCCAAAAACATTAAATTATTTGAAATTAAAATTTTTAATGTTTTCCACAATTTTATTTTTCACATTGTTATATATGATTGAAAAGGAATAGTTTTTTAATGAATATGGCACTAACATATTTTATCATTGTTATAACTATTAAACACTATTTTTCTTCTTATACAACTTTCCCATAATTTTTAAATGATATCAATTTAATAGAAAAATATTTTAGTATTTCACTTACATTTTCTAAAACACCTTATTTTATTATGAATCATACTCTTCTGATTCATTGAATGATTAATTTATTAATATTATTTTTGTTATATTTATCTTGAAACAAACACATTCTTTTAAACAATTTATATGGGAATTTTTTTTATTAAATAGATGTATTATTTCTATCATGAAAATAATTATTTATTAATCTATATCCTATTTTTACATATAAGGTTTTACATTGAATGTTTTATGACTGGTAGTAAAAATATTGATATTCATTATTTTTTAATAAATATGGGTTTTTATAATATGTAATATAATTAATTAATGAAATTTAACATTATATATATACCAAATGCATTGTACATATCTAGATGGGTGTGGCATGGTTCTAGATAGACCATCGATGAATCGATTGGTCTCCTGATAAAAATTAGTTGGCCAAATTAAATGGGTTTTCATTTGCATCTACCCGTCAAATAAATTAGTTTTGGAACTTCGATTTGATGTTAATGCTATAATGGTGACTAAAATATTGACATCCAATATTAATAGTTTCTTCCAATGAGAATTATTTTATAATTATCCATGTTATTTTTTTATTTAAATTATGAATGGATGAATTTTTTTCCACATGTTATAGTGTAATAGGATGTGTTTTCTATTGTTTACCATTCAATATTAATTATGATGTATTTACAAATAATAGATTATATTATCTGTTATCCTTACTGAGATTTTGATATCACCCTTATTTTGTTTCATTTCCCCATGATTTGAAGAATAAATCATTGAATGAGTTTCATGGATGCAAGTCATTTTTAATGTTTTATTTTTTATTTTTTATATAAAATGGGAGTCATGTATGTATTCGGTTAATTATGAATACTCAAAATATTTGTATTTCAGGATGTGATTCCTTGAATCTAATACTGATGTAATGATTTAGACACCAACTCTCTGTTACTATATTTGGGGTTTTTGTATTCTTCATTAGATGATGTCTAGTAAAATATATGGGGGAATTATTTAGTAAAATAATGATTATGGAACATAACCCTATCATATACTTTGAGGATAAGAATAATTATAAGATAATATTCAAAACATTAATTAATATAATGATTATGTTATTTTACCTATTAATGCATCCTTGTCTAGATACTAAACGTGTATGTGGTTTTTGACTAGATGCATCTTTTGGTAAAAACATGGAAATGATTTAGTTGAGTATTACTTAACCATGCATATAGTACCCAGTGAATAATCCCTTAACATGCACTCTGTTTGACACTACTTGGGGATATTCTTGTGTAAATTCAAATTTTATTTAAAACCATTATGAATGAAATGAAAATGTTTTTATGATTTAAGGATCTTATCAAAGTAATAATTTTTATGATTTTGATTCAAAAAATACATAATGCTTCAATTTATAATAAGTATTATTCCATAATTAGAATCATATATTATGATTTAAAATTTGTAATATTTTTATAAATTTCATTATATTCAATTTTATAAAAATGGTGACTTATAAAAATATTAGTATCAATAATCATGAACAATGTAGAGATCTCATTATTAATTAATCCAGTACAATAGGTATTGGAAATATGAAGTTCATGGACATATTAGTGGAGATGATAGAGGTTATGACTTATAACATTTCACTTATAGAGAAACATCACCTTCTAAGATGTGATAAACCTATGTTTCAAAAATTCATGCGATATATTTTTCTTTATTTTAGTGGGACTACTATTCTAGTGCTAGTTGAGAAATGAATTAATTCCCATGAAAATATATTTTTATCCAAATATTGTGATGAGTGGAAAATGTTTTTCCATTTAGAATATTATCTGAAGGGTGATATTAATAAATGTTGGTCATTGATAAATTATACTATACAGGAAGAAGAAATAGAACAATTATAATGTAGTGCTCTTAATTTATCTTTATTTGACAATAATTTACCTCATGATAAAAAACTAAAATGAAAATAAATTTCCTCATTTTAAATGAAAAGTATCATAAAAGTGTTGTAGAGTATGAGGACAATATTAAAATGGTTGAAATGTATGTTATAGATTATTTATGTAATTCAAAAAGCTATATTTTCAATTTCATTTAAGGGGTTAAGAAAATAGTTTATAGGGAATTGGTTTTCCAAACATTATCAACATATGATGAAATAATATTATGTTCTATAAAAAAGAGACTATATTTTCAAGTTATTATATGTGCAAAGGAAATAAAGAAAACCAAAGGATTGATAAACACTAGGAAATGATCGAACATGTTAATTAATAAGAATATAATGATGAAATGTACATATTCTGAGAATTTTTAAAAGAGACATTACATAATATTGTTGAAGGGAATGAAATTTGTTAACATTGAGGAGATAAGGTTCATCGAGATAATGAATGAATGTGGAAGAAGGAAACCACTATAATCTAGTGTTTTGAAAAAAATTAAATTTGTAACTATTTAAACCATTATACCATTTGTGAAGGGAGATTACTACATAAGAGCATAATGAAGGAATTTAATGGGTATGTGATCATTAATGATGTGTTAAAAAAATTATTTATGTTATGGTATTTACTTTAATCATAGACCCAAATTTAGAAAATTCATTATTTGATTATAGTTCATTACACTATTTTATATCTTCCATTTTCTACAAAATTTAGAAATTTATTCATCAACATAATATGTGATTTTCTAGTCAAGACTCATAGTGGAAATATCGAATTAATAGGTTTGTTTCAACACCTTCCCATTATGAAATTTAAACCCTTTCTTTTTATAGAAATTATTATTTTTCTTGTGATTAAATTTCATGTAATTATTTTTGTGGACATGATTTCAAAATATATATAAAAAATTTATTACAAAGATGACAAAATTTAAATCTATGAGGATGATCTGTGATTTATTTTCTTTGGAGGGTGGAACACAATATCTACTTAATGTCAATATCTACCTCCAGTCGATCTATGGATGATATTCTTGTGGAATAGGGGTAAGATGAATCAATGTCTCAGAAATGTAATCTTTAAATTTAGGATGTACCTATGGTACAAAAATAAATTTACATATTTCCTATGGAATTACATGGTCATCCACAAGAACATGAAGTTGAGTTTTCCATTACATTAGTATATGATGCAAGACCTATATCAATTAATCCCTATAGAATGGAACAGTTGAATTGGAGAAACAACTAGAAGTGTTTTGAAAAAAAGACAAGTATTCCTTGGTGTTTCTCCATGGGGATCCCCTATTCATTTTGTTAAGTAAAATGATTAATCTATGGGGATATAGATTTATTATATGTAAAATCAATGATATTATGATAAAGAACCTATATTCTATTCCTCAAATTGGTGACTTATTCGATGAACACCTAATATCTAATGATTTTTCAAGAATATTACTACATTTTATGTGTCATCACTTCTGATTACATATGGAAGATATTCTGAAAATATAATTTAGTATGAGGTATGTACATTAGGATTTTATAGTAAGTCCATTTGGATTAATGTTTACACCCTATTATTTTATATATCATATGAAAAGATAATTCATGTCTCATATTGATAATTTTTCTAATTGTATTTGTAAAATATTTCATAGTGTAGTATAAATCCTAAAAACAAAATTATACTCATTTGTGGATATTTCATGACACTCTAAGGGGAAAAGTGTCATATGAAAAATCTATGAAGGGTTTATTTTATCATATAATCGGTTGTTTTTATGCCCATATTTCTTGTAATGATGAAATATCATGTGAAACTATAAATATATAGGCATTGAAAGACTGCCATGCAACAATGAACAAAATAGTGGTTTGTAGTTTTAGTGGTTTGGGAAGATTTTGTTGATGATTTTTTTAAAAGTTTTCTCGATTTGAAAAATCATTAATCGAACTATCATTTAAAGGGATTATTTTCATATAGATGGATGATTTTAAATAATTTTTTTAATAATTTATGAAGATATTGGTCAATTCATGTAATTTTTCTCTACCATCCAAAATGTTTTATTTATGATACATAATAATTCATTGAGGAAGTGACATGGTTTTTTTCATATGAAAAATAAAAATTTTATTTCATATATATTAAGGTAGTTAATGATTCTTGAATTGAACTATCCAAACCATGATAGTGAGGTAGAAATAGTAATCTCTTATTTGATGATATAAATATATTATCATTATGGTGAATGATATGAGATATTCCTAGATCATAAGAAAACAAATATATCTTCTCATATAAATATATCAATATATAGAAATAGAGATAGCTTGAGGTAGTCATGAATTATGATTACTCAACACACTACCATGCATGGAATGAAAATAAGGTAGTGGATACATTGAAAATAAAATATCATGATGTTCTATAAAAAATAAGGATTTACATGGATCCTGTGTTCATGTATTTTTTGAAGATGGATATGAGAATTATTAAAGAAGGGGAAACATCACACATTTTTCAAATGATTTTCCAATAATCATTATTGAAAAAATATGAAATTTTCTCATCCTGATGATTAAAATTTTCAATAGAAAAATGATGTTATGGATGATTGATATTTGGATTATGTTGTATGTAATGATAGTGTTCTGAAATTTTGATATAGGACTTGTGTTCTATTAGTATTTGAGATAAAAATGAAATTATTAGATGATTATTATAAATCATATTTCCCAATAGAAACTTGTATAATGATGAGGTATATATATTTTAAGGATCATTTTTGTAGAATAATATGAGTATAAAAATTGGTAATTATGTATCATGATGTTTTTCTTTTCAACAGGATAATTCTGAGAGATAACATCTTAGAGGATTATTTAAACCTATACATATTCATTTGTGGAAATGGGATGAAATTACTATATAATTTATTCATGGGTTTACCAAAGGGTCATAGAAATAATGATAAAATGTTGGTTATTATTGACCAATTATGGTAATAATAACATTTATTTAATATAAGAAAAGATTTACATCTTTATTTCCTTGCACTAATCTATTTTAATCATGTTTATAACATCATAATGAACTTCCTTCAGCTATGTTAGATCATGATCAATGTTTTACAATGGAATTTTTGAGATGTCTACAGAAATATATTAATACCATGATTCATAAATACACCACTAATCATCAAAAAATCAATGGAAATTCTGAAAGGATTATTCAGAAAATAGTTTAAATGTTGAGATAATCCCAACATGACATTTATGGTATGTGGGAATATTTTTTACCATTAATATAGTTTTAATATAACAATAGCATCAAGTCATATATTCAAATGGAACCATATGATAAATTATATGGAAATTGATGTTGTAATAAAACATTTATTATTAATTTGTTGAAATTAAGCTTATTGGCCATGACATTTTTAAGGAATCAATAATAAAGGTAAAGAATATTTTGACTCGTATTAATGCAACTTAATGAAGGAAATAGAATTTTATTGATAACTCATGAAAATATTTGTTATCTATAGGGGAGATAATCGTTATTTGATTTATATTCCTAGATGTGTATTATATGGTTTTTTAATAATGGGAATGTTATCCATGCATAAATTGGACCCTTATAAATTCTTGAAATAAACAGTATTATGTCCGACCATTTCGAAATTCCATTGAGTCTCTCTAAAGTACAAGATGTATCATATATCTCATTATATAAAAATAATAAACCAAACCTAGTGAATTTTATCACCTTATAAGAATATGAAATTAAACCTCATATATATTAATATAATGATCTTGTATAGATTCTGGAAACTAGAGAGAAAGTGTTGATAAATCAAACAACTCGACTGGTAAAGGTATGTTGGAGAAATCATCAAATATAAGAAGCATCCGTAAAATGTAAAGATGTTAGGAATAAGAACAAAAATCACATTCTTTGAAATTATTATAAATGGAAAAGTCAATGATGTTATTATTTGAGGGGATGGTGTGACACATAACATCCAATTATAATAATGTTTTCTTTTAAAAGAAGTAATAGTACAATTGTGATAATTTTATTTGAGAATGTGATTAAAACAAAAATTTTCAAATTTATAAAATTATTTTTCTTAATTAAAGATCACATTTAAAATAAAAATATCTAAATTAAATTCAAGATAAATATTTTCATTTATAAGAAATAATTGATTTCTTATTGAATAGTAAATAATAATGATTATTTAAATACTATAATTTCATTTCATTAAATAATGTAGTTTAAAATTCCCATTATATATTGGATCTTTAATAATGTTAAAAATGATTTGTTTTAATTATAATAATATTATTTCTGTCTATAGTTTTCTGAATTTTTATATTTATTATTTTGCAGCAATAAAATTGTATTTTTTTATAAAAAATTGTTATTCGTTGTGTTTTACATATTTATTTAACAATTATTTTATTCCATATCTCAAAATTAAATAATAGAAAATTTATACTACATTTGGAATCAAGAGGATTATATTTTTTGAATATGACCCTTCTATTTTTAGGCATTATGAATACAAACAATATTAAATATTTTTCACATTGTTAAGGGTAAATAAGGTAATTATGGTTTTAAATAATTTTATAGGGGATAAAACTCTCCCAAACAATTTCTTATATCTTGTTGGATAAGTGTTTTTCAAACATTATTATTCATGATTCTGAACTTTTGAAAATTCATTCCAAATACACGTCGATTATAACCTTCATATTATTATAAGAAATTATAATGTCAAAAAATTTACTCCCTTAATTTTAACATCTATAATATAACGTGAAAGGAAAAAAACAAATTATATTTGGTTCTAATTTTTTATTTTTGAGATAGATTATTTTTATCAAGGTAAATTATTTTTAATTTTATGTGATTAAATATTTGTCATAAATTGTCATGAAACACCTACATAAGATTTATTTAATTAATAGAAAAGTAAAATTAATTATCTTAGAAACTCAAGAAGTAATTATTTCTTGGTGAGTTACAGTGACCTGTGAATTACGAAGATAGAAATAGAATATTTAATAGGTGTTAAAAGTGTTGATTTGAATTTTATATTTCTTTAATGACATTAAAGTCAAACTAAATGATTTTGGTTAAAAATAAAATTATTTAAATATTTCAAAAAATAATTTGTTATTAAATTAAATAAATATCATAAAAATATTTCTAGAGGGCACTTAGATCCAAAATAATCAATAATTTCATCTCATGTGTATGTATGAGAAATTATTTCCATGTATATAAAATTATAAGCCACTAATATTGAAATTTATTTATTACTCTTAAGGGTAAAATAGTTTAACAAAGATGATAAATGAACAAATAATGCTTAAAATAACAAATAAACATATCCAATTTTTTTAGTTGAATTTATTTATACTATATAAAATCATAGATTAAAAAAAAATTCCACATTGGGACACATTATCTAGAAAATGAATATATTATATTTTAATATTCTTATTAATTCGTTTTTTGTCCTTTAATTCATTATAAAAAGGAACCACCTATAACATTCCAGGTAAATAAAGAAT
Source organism: Viscum album (assembly GCA_963277665.1). NCBI lineage: Eukaryota > Viridiplantae > Streptophyta > Magnoliopsida > Santalales > Viscaceae > Viscum > Viscum album. The sequence continues at coordinate 30,471,312 of OY728162.1, read as the reverse complement.
ATCACTTTTTCATATTTATTAATTTTTGAATTATATTTTAATTTTTACTTTAAAAGGGTTTCTATTCTTGATAGCAAACCCAATATGCAACAATGGGTTTCTTTGAAATCTTACGTTGCACACTAATAATATAATATTGTTATTTTAAATGGTAGTTTACTCCTTGTAGTTTCATTGGAAGAAATGAACCAAACTAACTACAATATGATTATAAATGTTTGTTAAATGTATTTACCTTTATCTAATAAAAGTTAGAGGCTTAAAATGTGAATAAATATAATTTTAAGGATAATTTACATTAAAAGGCAGATTTATCACCTTTTCATGGTGAACCCTTTATAAATCTAGTTTCGGTCACTTTAATACATTTTATATGAAAACTAAAATCTTTCTTTAGAATGGGGAGATCAAAATTTACTTTGTGTAATTTTTTGGAATTTTTTCGATAAAGTTCATTTTTTTAATGAATAGTGAAAAATATTGTATTTTAATTGAAAAATGCCTTTTAATCTAATTTATTTATATGATTAGATTATCTTTTTAATTTGTTTTAAAGTGAAATTAATATATATTTTTACCATTCAATCCAATATTTTTCATTGGAATTAATTTCACTTTGAAATTGGACATAAACAAGTATCAATATTTTTATAGTTATTGTTTCTTAACAAACACGTTATTTGTTTCAATAACGGGAAATAATTTTAAAATTAATTAATTCCACTTCTATATTTTTAATTTGGAAAAATAGATATCATTTTTGAATTAAGAATATAAAATATTTCGTAGGCTGATATTTTGGTATTTTTCTGAAAAACATCAATTATTGATGAATAGTGAAACCAATTAGTGGTATTTAAAAAACTGACATTTTCACTTAAATGAAATTTTACCACTTCTATGAATTGAATTTCAAAAATATGGCATACATGGTTGTTATCATGATGTTAAATTTGGTTCAATAAGATGAAAATAATTTTTTCTCAATTGTAACGTTTGACTTTTATTTACCGCGGTTAAAGTTAAATTAGGTAATTCAAGGTAAAAAGAATATTATAATAATTCCAAATTACCTTTAAACTTGTCCAAACCGTATTGGTTGAATCCTTAACGACCATGGGAATCGTTGGGACGATTTTGGGACCCTAATGAGCCACTTAGGAATGATAATGACAGTTTATATTAATTAACTTAACGTAATGGAAAAAATGACAAAAGCATATATCTTTTAGAAAATTAATTTTTACAAGGGGTTATATAAATTCTCGTTTTCACTATAAATATTAATTGTAAAGCTAAAAATATTTTTTACATAATAGTATTTTTTATTATTTTTAGAGATCAAATAAATTAAATTATTTATGACACAATAATGATGCAGTGTTTACCTCATTAATAAATGACTTAAATAAATAAGATTATAAAGACTAAAATAATATTCCAAACCAGTCCAATTATTATTGGATAATTTTATTTATAATATTAGTCATCTTATCTTTTATATTAGTGTTTTTGTGACCTTTTGAAATCGAATATAACTTTATAAAAAAATAATGTTTTAACATTTTCCTAAAGAGCCCCTTATCCCCTTATAAAAGGAGACCACTTAGATGAAATTCCACACATCTCTCAAGCCTTTTTTATCGTCCAACTTCTACCCAATTAAGCTCTCTACATCCCTCTAATCCTCCTAGAAGCCTTACCATAGTCATAAGGCACTTCTAGAAGTAATTTGGGTCAAACCAAAGGGAGTTACCCAAATTAAAAGTAACAGTTTCTTTTAATTTGTTTTCTTTTATTTTACTTATCCAACCCCTAAACTCTTTTTATTACTTCCTTTGGTAACAACACCAGTATACTAAATATACTAGTATTTTTTTTATTAGATGTTTTTGTAATACACTAACACACACCTTCATCTAATGGATGAATAACATAATGTTTTTTGGATGGAAAACTAACGCCTCACGAAACGATGATTGTTCAAATATCTCCAACTGCCTCTCATAGTGGCCATTATGATGGAACTGTATTTATATATGATATATATTATGTTTATGTTTTCTTTTTTTCTTCTGTATTTTCCATTTATAGCATGCCTTTATGGTTTCCATAGTGGGTAAATATGATAATCTCATTTGAGGAAGTGCGGACTACCGCCCCCTCAAGGTGATGTGATTCATTAATTCCATATGTGGGAAGTCTAAATGACAGCATTAATGATATTATATATAATATTATACCGGAATTATAATATAACTATGTATAATTCTGTTTTAATTCCATTAAATTAAAAAATAGAATTGAAAGCAGCGTTCATGCGTACGTACGACTTACCGTCTCCATGAACGGTGCATTTCATTTCATACCTCCAAATGTTACATACTATTATAAATAAATATTTATATAGGATATATATTATATATATGATATCTAAATCAGGAACACCATTCTGGATATAATGGACTATTTACCACATGTACAACTTGTAAATATAAGGTGTTCATTTTTGACTCAAGTACAAAATATCGACAAAATGAACGATATTAACTTAAATGACGGAATAATGTTTATAACATGGAAATAAGTGATATAAAAGGAATAATAAACTTGAAAAATATTATTAAGAAATTATAAATTTACTTTAGTTTATTTTTTAGGAGATTAAAGAACGGTCGATTCAAGTCGGACACGAGGTAAGGGATCTGACCTCTCTCTTTCTTTTCAAGTACTCTCTTTTATGTCATTTCTTTTATGCTCCATGTTCTTTTGTTGGAGGATTATCATTTATATTCACCATAATATAATTTTTATTTTTATATGATGAGATACCATCTCTTACTCTCATCAATTCAATTAAAAAAATTTGTGGCGCTGTTAGGCTGCCGAATTTTTGAAAGGGATATTCTTTTCTCACTTTTCATTCCGTGATATTTTTATTACTCGCCGCCTATTTATTGCATGTGGTGTATTGTGTTCTTCCGATTGATATTTAATATCATTATTATCTTAATATTCATATTATTATGTGATTATATATGTGGTTATTAACTTTCAGCCATATGACTCGATTGAATTACAATGTGGTAAGGGGTCTTCATCTCACATGTATTTATTCTCGTGAGATTCATGATATATTTGCCACTATCTCCTTTTGTGTGGTGTATGTACTGCCCATTATTGTAATAATTATGTAATATAATTCTATTTATGAGTATTTATATCTTCATTGGATGATCCTTCTTTTATGTGGCATATGTTTTCTAAGTTACCAAATCGGTAAGGGAACTTCTTAACCCAATTCCCGTTCTTTGGGTTGATCTTCACATTCTTATTTATGTCTTCCTATGAATATTTTTAAATGACCTATGATTGTTTTACACATAATATCCACTTATATTGGGTGTATTTATATTTTTCACACAAAATTATATGATGGATTTATCCTTAATTTAACGATATCGTCTTTGTAAGGGAATTTTTCTCAATTTACATTCAATTTGAGACTTGTTTATTTTTATTCACAAATTCACTTTTATATTGTGTATATAATGTCCTTTAATGTATTATATCATGAATCCCATTATTCTCATGATATTATAATGTTCTGATTATATGTTACTCCTCAATTATTTGTATTCAAGGGTCTCTCATTTTGTTAGAAACTCTTTAACTAAAATATAGGTTTAATTATTTAAAAGATTTATTATTATAAATATTTCTCCTTAATGTCCATGTTTTGAAAATGGTTTTTAAGGATTTATTTATATTAACATTAGTGTATTAAAATGATATTTATTTTAAAAGAATCAAAGTGGTTTGGGGCCCTTTGATTAAAAATTATAATTTTTAAATGGTTTTTGAAAATGGATTGATTATTTCAGTATATTGAAATTATTTCTTATGATTTAAAATGAAATGTTGTTATTGAAATTTTTATATTTTCAATATTTTATGAGTAATGATGGTACTTGGACATTTAAAGGGTGGTTACGTGATAAACCATATTATGAGTGGTGCCGTGAAAACCAGGACGAGTGGTTACGTTATAACCTCCAATGCATTGGGTATGGAAGTCGGCCGTATGGCTATTCCATTTAGTGATATGTGTGGAAGTCGACCATATGGTTATTCCATTTATGTATGTTTATGTACCAAGTTACCTTTATTTATTATTTGTTCTTTATATAGGTTTTATGGTGATATTTTGGTTATAAAAGGGTAAGAAATTGATCTTGTATTCATTTAAGAGTATTCACTAATTTATAAAGGTAAAAAGTATTACTCATGATATTCATGGTTTACTTTTAATTTTTAAAAACTAACAGTTTCCTTCATTGTGTATCCCTTACTGAACTTTTTATTCACATCCCATGTTTTTATGAAATGATTTCCATAAGACATAAAGATGAATAAGGTCATGGATGGGATCAATGAAAATTCAAGCTCTCTAAAATATGGAATTATACATGTTTCTTTTTAAGATTTTTTATTATATGAAAAAAATTGGTACTGAGTAGTCGTGTCTACTTGTAATCATTAAGTTAGTATGTAATAGTTATGGAAGATTTCTCTAAAACTGTAAACCTGTAAAGATCCTCAATGTGGAATATTCATTTAATTCAAGATTATATAAGGTTTAAGGTCAGGTCCTTATAGTTGGTATCAGAGATCGGTTTAGATAACTTTAGAGGATAGGGTATAATCTAAGTATAAGTGACATTACCATAATGGTTAGTATTTTAGAAATAGTGATCGTTATTTTTATTAATTGATAGTGTTTATGATAACATGAATAAGTATATCTTAGTGTTTACCCTACTCATAAGAAATTTTATGATGATTTTACTGAAATACTCACACTGACCTTTTTGGTTTTAGTAAATGGTTGGATCTAGCAGGCACAAAAGTAATAGTGGATGTGAAGAAAACTATGGCAGTTTTAAGAACAAGCAACTGAATGATATGGGATCTTAAATGAGAACTCTTGTGGTTATTCTCAACTAACTATCTAGAGTCATGATTGACCACATGAGCCTTGGGGATTTTTATAAGACATCATATATGTGAGAGACAAATCCCTATGGATGTTCAAGTAATAATCATAAAGGTAAGTATGCTCCAAAACCAATGTGTCAAAGATGTGGAAATAAACACATAGGAAAATGCTTCAAAGGGAAAAAAATATGCTACACATGTGGAAATGAAGGCCATAAAGCAAGAACCTACCATGGAAAAAAGGAAGTATCTAGTTGAGTCTATGAAAGGGAAAGAAGTTCCTTATGAAGGATCAATTGAATGTTTTAAATGTGGTGAGCATATTCATTATGCAAACACATGTCCTATAAAGATGTTTCGGGAATGGGATCACCAGGACCGTACAAATATTCATTTCCCAATATATAATTCTATTCCGATTGAGGATGATGAAACTGACAATGAGTAATGAAATGTATGGATTATTTCTTAACATATATTTTCCTATTATTTAAATCTTAGGATATGATTCATGATTTTTTTAGGATATATTTATTTCATAATAAGTTGTAAAGGAATGGTTAATGGATCATGAATAATGTTGAATGAGTCTGAATTCAACATATAAGGGATTCAACAGTTATGGTAGAATTTAGGATGGTGAAATGCTTAAAATTATTAAGGCTCTTTTGATGATGGGAATTACATTAGAAGACTTTTTATAGTATGTGTAACCCTGATGTTTGATATATAAAAATCTTATTCAAGTAATAATTATCTTCTCTTTTGTGAATATAGTTATAAAGAACCATTGGGGTTTATATGATCCTTGAATTTTAGGTAATTACAGGTTAATAAATTTTGGAATGAAAAAATAAAGTTATTAGATAACCATTGTGGTTAAAATATGTTATGGATATTTATTATTAATTTATCTCTTTTTGGAAATATTATAAAATTTTGTGGTGTTTGAAAAGGGACAACACGCAAACTGTGTGACAACCCGTCGCGTCAGACAAAGTTGTGGGAATCGAACCCACAACCAAAGTGAGACTGGTATTTATCACCAACCACTGGACTACATGAAGTCCCTGGTTAGTATGAATAATTCTTTTTTATTTAGATGATCTTATGAATTAGGAATAATTCTATTATGGGTTATCTAAGGAAATGATTAACCTTTCATCGAAGATATGTGATTAGGTTAATTAAATTTCAGTATGAGACTTTAAGAGTAACTGATGCTATTTGGAGATAAATGTTAAGATTTACCATGGAAGACTATGTGATTAAATCCTTTAGAGATTTGGTTTTCAATCTTAGTTTGTATTACTCTGAAGAATTTTAAGGATAACTATTTATTTAATGGTCTTTCGTGAACCTTGGGTTCTTTTTGTTGAATTTTAGAGATTAAGAGTAGTATTTTTTTATAAAGTATTATCCTTTTTGTGATTATCTGATATTGTACTAACAATTTTGGTTTTAGTTGATGTATAAATACAAGGGAAATAGATAGTTCTCATTTTGTGGGTTATGTGATTCTATAGTAGATGATTCTTGTGCTTTTGATGTGACCAAGCCTTTGGAATGCTCATCATTTAGAGGAATGATTTATTTTGGTAGAAACTTATTAAAAGATGAAACTCTACTTGTAGTTAACTATATTTCCTTATGTTTTTATTCTATTTAGATGATGAATTACTGAAAATTATGAAAAGGAATGTAAAACAAAAATGTTGATGGTTTACGATTCCTACTGGGTAATCAAATACCGTTTACAAATATCATAAGTTTCTTATTTTCTTATGGTTAACTTTCTACTAATCATGTTTCCTATCAATCTCCATCAGAACATGAACCTTTATTTTCTCCTCCATATCCATGTTTTCATGGAATCTTAGTATTGGTTAATTCGGGTGACCATTGTACTTCTCTTTCTTTCTTTTAAACTGATAGTTTTACTGACTCTTTTTCCAGTATGGGACTTTCAATAATATATCAGTGCCAAAATTTTAGAATTGCGAGGATGCAATTCCCAAAAGGGGGAAAAATGTAACATCCAAGTTAAATAAAGAATATGACTTTTTCATATTAATTAATTTTTTAATTAAATATTAATTTTAATTTTAATGGGTTACTATGTTTTATAGAGTACCCAATACACAACAATGGGTTTCTTTGAAATCTTACATTGCACACTAATAATATAATATTGTTATTTTAAATAGTAGTTAACTCATAGCCGTTTTATTGTATGGAATGAACTAAACTAACAACAATATGATTATACATGTTTGTTAAATGTATTTACATTTTTCCAATTAATGTTAGAGGCTTAAAATGTGAATGAATCTAATTTTAAGCATAATTTACATTAAAGGCTGATTTATCACCTTTTAATGGAGAGCCCTCCTTAAATCTAGTTTTTTTCACTTTAATACATTATATATGAACAAATAAAACCCTTATTTATAATGGGGACATCAAAATTTACTTTGTGTAAATTTTTTGAATTTTTCCGATAAATTTCATTTTTTAAATGAATAGTGAAAAATATTGTATTTTAATTCAAAAGTGACTTTTAATCTAATTTATTAATATGTTTAGACTATATTTTTAATTTCTTTTAAAGTGAAATTATAATATATTTTTACCATTTAATCCAATGTTGGTCGTTGGAATTAATTTCACTTTGAAATTGGACAGAAACAAGTATCAATCTTTTGATAGTTATTGTTTTTTAACAAACACGCTATTTGTTTCGATAACGCGAATTAATTTTAAAATTAATTAATTCCACTTTTATGTATTTAATTTGGAATAATAGAAATCATTTTTGAATTCAAAATACCAAATATATCTTAAGCTGAATTTTTGGTATTTTTCAGAAAATCTTCAATATTTTATGAATAGTGAAACCACATTGTGGTATCTAAAAAACTGACTTTTTCATTTAAATAAAATTTTTCCACTTCTGTGAATTGAATTTAAAAAATCCTACATACATGGTTGTTATCCAGATATAAAATTTGGTTCAATAAGATGAAAATAATTTTTGGTGAATAGTAACTTTTGACTTTTTTGCCGCAGTTAAAGGTAAATTAGGTAACTCAAGGTAAAAGGAATATTATAATAATTCAAAATTACATTAACACTTCTTCAAACCTTATTGGTTGAATCATTAACGACCATGGGCATCTTTGGGTCTATTTTGGGGCCCCATATGAGCTACGTGGGAATGATAATGTCAATTTAGAATAATTAACTTAACGTAATGGAAAAAATGACAAAATCAAATATCTTTTAGTAAATTAATTTTTACAAGGGGTTATATAAATTATCTTTTCAACTATATATACTAATTGGAAGGATAAAAATATTTCCTACCTCATATTATTTTTTTTATAATTTTTAAAGATTAAATATATTAAATTATTTATGACACAATAATGATGCAGTGTTTACCTCATTAATAAATGATTTAAATAAATAAGATTATAAAGACTAAATTAATACTCAAAACTTGTCCAATTATTATTGGATGATTTTGTTAATAATATTAGTCATCTTATATTCTATATTAATGTGTTTTGGACGTTTTGAAACCTAAGATACCTTTATAATAAAATAATGTTTTCACACATTCCTAAAGAGCCCCCCCCCCTTATAAAAGGAGACAACTTTTAAGAAATTCCATACATCATTCAAGCCTTTCTGATTATCCAAACTCTACCCAATAAATCTCCCTACATCCCTCTTCTACACCTATAATCCTTACCATAGGCATAAGGCACTTCAAGAGGTCCTTTGGTTCAAACCGAAGGAAGTTACCCAAATTACAGGTAAAAGTTTCTCTTAATTTGTTTTCTTTTATTTTACTTAACCAACCCCTAAACTCTTTTTATTCCTTCCTTTTGTAACGACAACAGTATCCTAAATATACTAGGATGTTGTTATGATATGTATTCTAACTACACTTACACACACCTCCATCTAATGGATGAAGAACATAATGTTTCTATGGATGGAAAAGAAATGATGATTGTTCAAATATCTCCAACCGCCTCTCATGGGGGCCATTATGATGGAACTGTATTTATATATGATATATATTATTTTTATGTTTTCTTTATGCTTCTGTATTTTCCATTTATAGCATGCCTTTATGGCTTCCATAGTGGGTAAATATGATAATCTCAATTGACGAAGTTCGGACTACTGCCCCCTGAAAGTGATGTGACTCATTAATGCCTCATGTGGAAAGTATAAAGGATAATTTTAATGATATTATATATGATATTATACTGGAATTATAATATAACTATGTGTAATTATATTTTATTTCCATTAAAATATGAAATAGAATTGATAGTAGCGTTCATGTGTACGTACGACATACCGTCTCCATGAACGGTGCATTTCATTTCTTTCCTCCAAATTTTATGTGCTGTTATAAATACATTTATATGATTTATATATATTATATATATGATATCTAAATCAGGAACTCTATTTTGGAGATAATGGACTATTGACCACATGGACAACTTGTAAATATAAGGTGTTCATTTTTGACTCACTGACCAAATGTCGACAAAATGAACGATATTAACATAAATGACGACATGATGTTTATAACATGGAAATAAGTGATATTAAAGGAATAATAAACTTGAAAAAGATTCTTAATCAAGTAGAAATTTACTTTAGTTTATTATTCAGGAGATTAAAGAACGATCGATTGATGTCGGACATGAGGTAAGGGATCTGACCTCTCTCTTTCTTTTCAAGTACTCTCTTTTATGTCATTTCTTTTATGCTCCATGTTCTTATATTGGAGGATGTTATTTTATATTCACCATAATATAATTTGTATTTTTATATGAAGAGAGACCACCTCTTACTCTCATCAATTCATTTTTTTAAAAAAAAATTTGGCGCCGTTAGGCTGCCGAATTTTTGTTAGTGATATTCTTATCTCACTTTTAATTTAGTGAGATTTTTATTATTCACCACTTATTTATTGCATGTGGAGTATTGTGTACTTCCAATTGATATATAATATCATTATTATCTTCGTATTCATGGTATTCTGTGATTATTTATAAGGTTATTAACTTATTTTCATACGACTCGATTAAATTAAAATGTGGTAAGGGGTCTTCATCTCACTCGTTTTTATTCCTGTGAGATTCATGATATATTTGCCACTATCTCCTTTTGTGTGTTGTATGTACTAAACATGATTGTAATCATTGTGTAATATACATTCATTTATGAGTATTTACATCTTCATTGGATGATCCTTCTATCATGTGGCATATGTTTTGTAAGTTACCAAATCGGTAAGGGAACTTCTTAACCCAATCCTCGTACTTTGGGTTGATCTTCTCTTTCTTATTTATGTCATCCTATGAATATGAGTGAATGACCTATGATTATTTTACACATAATATCCACTTATATTGGGTGTATTTATATTGGTCACCCATAATTATATGATTGATTTATCCTTAATTTAAGGATACAATCTTTGTAAGGGAATTTGTCTCAATTTACATTCCATTGAGACTTATTTATTATTATGTACCAATTCACTTTTATATGGTGTATATACTGTCCTTTGATGTATTATATCATGAATCCATTTTTTCTCATGATATTATAAAGTTCTGATTATATGTTACTCCTCAATTATTTGTATTCAAGAGTCTGTCATTATGTTTGAAACTCTTTAACTAAAATATAGTTTTAAATGTTTTAATGATTTATTATTCTAAATATTTCTATTTAATGTCCATGTTTTGAAAATGATTTAAAGGATTTATTTATATCGAAATAAATGTTTTAAAATTATAATTCTTTTAAAATCTTCAAAGTGGTATGGGGAACGTTGATTAAAAGATCTATTTTTTAAATTGTTTTTGAAAATGGATTGATAATTTCAATATCTTCAAATTATTTCTTATGATTTCAAATGAAATGTTGTTATTGAAATGTTTATATTTGCAATATTTTATTAGTAATGATGGTACTTGGACATTTGACATGTGGTTACTTGATAAACTATATGACGGGTGGTGCCGTGAAAACCAGGATGGGTGGTTACGTTATAACCTCTAATGCATTTGGTATGGAAGTCATCCATATGGCTATTCCATTTAGTGATACTTGTGGAAGTTGACCATATGGTTATTCCATTTAAGTATGATTATGTCCCAAGTTACCTTTATATGTTATGTGTTCTTTATATGGGTTTTATGGTAATCTTTTGGTTACAAAAGGGTAAGCAATGATCTTTTATTTAGTTAAGAGTATTTACTACTTCATGAAGGTTAAAATTATTACTCTTGATATTCATGGTTTAGTTGTTTTGAAAAACTAACAGTTTCCTTCTTTGTGTATCCCCTAATGATCTATTTATTCTCATCCCATGCTTTTTTGAATTGTTTTACACAAGATATAAAGATAAATAGGGTCATGGATGGGATCATGGAAAAGTCAAGATGTCCAAAACATGGAACTAGACATGTTTCTTTTTAAGAGGTTTTATTTTATGAAAAAAATAAATACTGAGTAGTAGTGTCTACTTGTAATCATTAAGTTGTTATGTAATAGTTATGGCCTAATTCTCTAAAACCCTAAACATGTAAAGATCCACAATATGAATTATTCATTTAATTCAAGATTATGTAAAGTTTAAGGTTGGGTCCTTATACCACCTATTCTCTCTTCTATACACATCCTAAAGCCACATACCTCAAATAACCCCTAAAATAACTATTTTCAACATACTTATCAATATTTAGGTGGGGGTTATATTCCAAAAATATCAACCTTAGTGTCTTTAAGAAGTGATCCAATGGTGGTTTCTCTAAAAGAAGGTAATCACATTAGAAAATCTCTTTATATTCTACTTATAATTTAACCACCTTCAATTATTTAACAAAAATTAAAATATAAAAACTATATTATATACCATATTAAAATATTTTAGTATGTTTATAGGATAATATTTATCCATCTCCTCTAATATAAAATGGAGAAAATAACCATCCCATGTGTGTATGGTGGACTACCTCCTCGAGAACTAATATAATTTGATACCATCACTAGATCACATGTATATTAATAATGTTAGAGATAATCAATATAAATTATAATTATGGAAGAATATTAATTTTGAATTTATAATATTTCATCTACTTATTTACCCTTTCACCCATTTAAAAAAGATACGATCACTCATGTGTATGTGGGGCATATCATCTCGACAAATAGATACAATTAAAATTATAGGAAAAGATTTGAATAATGATAATAAAATAATATATAATTAATAAATATGATATCTATAAAAATAATATTATTATAGAGGTGTTGAAACTATACCCTATTCCTAAAACCCATAATATATATGAAAAACAAGAATGAGAAAATGAAGCAGTCGACACCTGAAATAATTGTAATAATGAAAAAAAATGATGTACATGTGATTAGATTATATTAGAGGATATTATTTGATATTAGAAATGTGAATATGGTTTTCGTATAAATTTATAACATGTTTAAATCCACTATAAGGGAGGTTAAAGAACATTCAAATAAGGGGAAGCATGAGGTAATGGATTTTTTCCTCAATTTTTTCTCCATTGAGACAAATTTTGAATTATACATCTATATAATGTAATATAGTGAATAATATAACCTATTGAGTTATTTAATATGAATATATATTTATTCATTTGGTTTATTTCATGTTATTATTTCAAGTGTGAAATTTAAAATAAAATATTGTCTTATATTTTTTTGATCTGGAATATTTTTCTTCCATATCCATACTTCTTAAAATCATATTATAAAAGAGAATTTTTTTTACTCAATTGAATTATTATGTAAATTTTATATTATCAACGTATTTTACTAGGTTTTAATGTAATGATTATATTTTTTCCTAAAATGGTCAGTTTTAACTCTTTTTATAAAAGACTAAATGAATGTTTACTTATTTACTATGACATGATCATATTTCCCAATCATTATAAAATATTTAAAAAATATAGATTTTTTTCAAATTTTTACATAGTTTTTATAAGAGAAAAATTAAATAATATAATATTTAAATTTTTTCACATCCATTTTTTGAAATGCCTAATTTTACTATAAAACCCATATTTTTTATGAATTTAATGTAATATTTCATTAATTTTATGTTAGTTAGATTTATATTAAAACATTAATAGTAGTATGATCAAATTTATTTAGACATTAAATTTATATTACATATCTATATACTTTTTATCATAGATATGATTATTTCTGAAACCTTCAAATTTTTAAACATACATTTTTTATATTTATATTTATTTGATTTACTATAGAAGTATTGGATTTATAATTTCTTTTCTAAAAAAGTATATTTTTATATAAGGCATATCATTTCAAAATTAAATTAATAATTAAATATATTAGGAATTACTTGAACATGTAGTAATGGGTGGAGTCTAATTATACATATCACATCGATACATCGATTGGTCTTGTAAGGAAAATAAATTGGTCAAATTAAATGTGTTTTGTTTTATACATACCAATATATTAAGTTGTTTTTAGAAAGGGATTTGGTGGTAATGATATCATGATATATAACATCATGATTTCAAATATAAAAATTTTACCTTATTGATAATTTATTTATTAGTATCCATGCGATTACTTTATTGATTTCATATGTGGATTCATATTCTCCTCAAATCCATTATTAAATATAATATGTTTTTCAACTATTTACTTTTCTATATTTATTTTGACGTATTTATTCATGATAAATTCTACTATATATAACTATTACTAAAAATTGGTTCTCACCCTTATATTTATTTTATTTCACAGAGATATAAATAATAACCTTTGAATGAGATGTAATGATGTAGATCATTTTCATTTTTTAGGTTTTATATGTTATTTCTAATAGACAATATTAATAATTTATTGATTTGGTTCATAAAGACTAGTTTTCTGATTATTCATTTAACATGAAATCCTTCATACCTTATAAAAATGTAATAATATAGAAACCAACAATGGGTTACATGGTTTAGGGTTGTTACAGTTGAAACAGTTGGTCAATTTTGGATGAAATACTTTTGGGTTCCTAAATTCAAATGGTTTGTTAATTATCTTAATTATGTTCTCTAAATGATGGTGGTTCTAATATATTGTTTATAGATATTGGAACTCTTCAGTCCATATGTTTCGTATGACTTATTCTATTAATTGGATGACATTTTAAATGATGGTGGAATACTGTTGGTGTTATTATAGATGATAGTGAAGATATTATTTTAGATGCTTCTCATAAATGATAATGTCGGTGATGCTACTCCTAGAAGAATTATAAGTTATATTGGATGGAGAAGTTATTTTTATAAATGATAGTAAACTAGGGGTTGTGATATCATATCATGTATTATTCTTAAAGGTGTAACCAGGGTTTGGTGCATATTGTTAAAATTTGGTTTCAGTAGAAGATATCAATTGTGAGTAGATGTAAGGATTTATTGGAACACCATAATATAAAAGATGTTGAATATGGAAAATTTATAATTCATCAGGATTTCAATATATCAGAATTTTGGTTTTTTAAAGAAACATTCTATATATTCCACAATCCATTAAGTAAAGTTTGTGGCTAAAATATTACCAACTATTTTCATGAGCCCATCTAGAATGAATGTGTGGAGTGACATGGTTCTATTGTTTAATCAAATGAATTTTTTGGATAAGGATTCATTTTGGTGAATGAGATTAATTATAGTGGAATTCATGTTTATGGAAGTGTGTGGAAAAGGTTTATATATTGATAGTGAAATATTCAAAAATATTATTGGAAATATTGGGATTAGATGAAAAGAAGAAATAATCAAAGGAATGAATTTAATCAGCGCTCTAAAGAAAGAGATAAAAAATGATGATGATTCTATTATAAGAGATGTTTTGTTTTAAAATAGTGTCAAAGAGTGTAATATTTATTGGTTTTAAATTATGTTCCATGTTCGGATGGTTTCATTAATGGAATTCCATTGAACTGAAATGTACCTTTAATTTGAAGATGCATGATACCGATTGACTAGAAATTAGCCTGGAAAATGAATTTTTTTAGCACATGGAATGCTACACGATAGATAACTATTTTTTTCTCATTTTTAATTTCATCATTAAGATTAGAGAATAACTATTTTAAAACCTTATGGAGGAAAACACTGTGTCTATGGAAAATATTTATTTTGATAGTTGAAATGAAGAATTTGGAAACTTCAATCTCTATAGAAACGATCATTGTATGATCATCATAGCAATTGAAAGACATTTGGAATAGTTATGGGATCCTTGAATAGATATGTTCCTAATAATAATGTTATAGAAAAAGACGATGGAAGGATTATGGTTCCCTAGAAGAATATCCAGTGGTATTTCATCATGGTGTTGACACCATACATTCATAAGGTAGAGTTCAATACAAAGATAATGTTGATGATGTATATAAAAATTGTTATAACAGAATAATGTAATGTTTCAGAATATAAAAAATTTATATTTTTTTGAAGAATATATCTGATAGAGTGAGTCCATGGACCTGATTCACGGCGCATCATGATGGATATAATTTTAATAAATATAGATAATGTAAACTAGATATCTTGTATTTTTTTAAAAAAATACATACAAATATTCAAATTAGTTTCATTCATATAACAAATCAAAATATCATGGTTTTAGAGGATGAAAGAGGATTTCATTTAGTAGGAATTTGAATGATCGGAATAGTGTATAAAATGGAGAACAAATCATGAACTATAATAGAATAAGGATGAATATAAGTTGAGACATATGAGTATGAGAATGGTCCTTAAGTGGGAAATTGTTGGATACATCTTAGGAAAACAATTCTAAAGTTGGATATTTTTTGTGTTTTGTGTGAGAAATTTATTAAGGATGTTGTTTAAAATTTCAATTATATTGATTTTATAATTACATATTATATAAGGTTAGAATTTGGAAGAAACCCCTAGGAACCTAGATGGATACATTACAACATCACCATGGAATGTTAGAAAGGAGGAAAATTGATGAACCTTCATCAGAAGAATATAGAATTATGTAGGTTAGTGGATGAAACATGGGTGAACTAGAGTTAATTAAAGGGGCCTTGTAATTCAATTTTAAGGGAAGTAGGTGGGGTGGAATCTGTATAGTGGATGGTTTATAAAATAATATGAGAATTGGATTGTGTATATTCTAGAAGATCTCAGAGGTTATCAATCGTGATTAATATGAATTCAGTTAATTAAACATTAGGAAAAACATTCATTTATTTAATGAATATTCTGGATGTTTTTAGTGATGTTTTAATGTCACATTGATGAATGTACATAAAATTTGAAGTGTTTGAATCACCCATTGAAATTTCATATAATTAGGTAATGTATAGAATCAATTGTTAGATATTAATAAGGTTATGTAAACTATTCTAAAGGTGTTGGAAGTTAGTGTGTTGACTATTATAGGAAATAAAAAGTCTCTCATGACAATTTTTTGGTTCTTATATGATTCAGATGGTGGTTCTGACTGTGATACTACTTGGGGCCCTCTATATGATAGTCATTGAACACTTTGGATGAGTATGATTGGAAATAAAAAATAGGACCTGAAAAAGGAAATTGTGCCTCTACTTCCAAGGAATCTAACATGCGAACACATAATTACCTGATGAACTAGATCCAAAGTCATAGGTCGGGGATCAAGAAGGATGGTGACTAGAAGGAGACAATTATAAGAATAAATGGGTCTAGTGTTTTGGGAGGATTAATCAAATAGATTGAGTATAATGATCTAATGTTGTTTGTTTCTTTGTAAACCATTCATCTCCTTAAAAAAAATAAGTATTTTCATTTCCCCATGGATGTAGGATATAATATCTATACAATTTTAATCATTATTGTGAATTTTTCTTATGTTTGTAATTACATAATAAGGTGTACATCATGTGTTTTTTCATTCCTCTAATGGAAAACTACATGAGGAAAAAACCAAATGGTACGATGACTCAATATAATTGATAGGGTTCCTAGGCATCCCAATTCTATAATCAGAATTCATTAGTGAATTATATTGAATCATGATCAAATGTTTTTCTTATGGGTGTGTCATGGTTTCTTCTAGTGGAATGATCATAATTACACCCCCATAGTTCCCAAACATTTCTAGTTCTTATTTTGGGAAATCTATTAGTCTTCTTCTTCGATGTGACTGATTGGGCCATCTTTAGAGATTTGGAAAGTTTAATTATTTGATGTAGAAAATATCATAGGTATATTTGGGTTTTAGATGACGGTGTTTTTTGGGTATTATGTTTTATGGGTGTAGAATATTTTGAGATTTTATGATTTGGATTGTATTTATTGGTAATTATATTGGTTTTTTATTTATAGATACTATTGATATCATTTATGTGAATACCTCATTATAAAATTTTATTATTTGAAATATTTTTTTATGTTTTTTAGATATGTTATGGATGGATTCTTATTGGTTGGGAAAGGGAAAATTCATTGGTACACATTGAGTTGGCCAAGATTGGTTATTCATCAATTTAGATTGTTGTCTTACAAGTGTTTTAATTGGGTTTTGATATGTTCACAAAGATAAGGTTTTTTAGATTAATGGTCCTATTTTTTCCCTAATAATGGGACCCAATGTTTCAACCCATGCCATTCATTTGAGGCATGGAAGTGGTTTATTATTTTTTTTCTATTTTGGATTTTTAATACTAGTGGATCTAAGGATGATTTTTGTGTGTTTATTTTAGTGTCTATATGAATGTTTTCTTCTTTTGGGTGTGGAATTGAGATTCATGAATTGTTATTCATGTTTCTTATAGATATATACGTTCTTTTCTTATTTTGAAGAAATATTTTCCTTCTATTCATGTTTGATGTGTGGTTTGACTCCCTTTTATATCACTATTTTAGAAGGATTATAATTGGTGGGGTACCTACGCTAGGTACCTGTAATGACTGAATGTTTTATCAATATAAATCCCTTCTTATAATTATGCATCATAGTATAATAAAACTAGTAATCACAATGACATATCATGATACTAAATAATATGTGACCATTATACATTATTTTTTCACTTATATGCGTTGAATTTCAAAAATCGGACATACACTGTTATGTTCAGTGTGATTTTTAGAGTCTAATAGAACAAAATTGATTTTTGTTGACTAGTAACATAAACTTATGAATAGTAATGTTTCCCTTATCAATAATTATATACCCTTGTGAATAGTAACCAACGTAATAATAGTATATATATTTTATTTAAGCGAAAACAAGATGTACCTATGTTTTGGAATAAGTAAATAAAGGTTTTAAAAACAGTAATTTTCAAGTAAATTTTTATTTAAATTAAAATTAAAATTAATAATATGAAAAAAATTAATTTTGAAAAATGGACATCATTTTTGGATTCTACACTTCAAAAAATGGTAATGGAGAATTTTTTTGAAATTTCTGAAATACATGAATTATTGATGAATATTAAATTGCATTAATTTATTGTATAAATACATTATATTCTAAATAAACTATTTATGACATCACAAGTGATGTATGAAACAAAATCTCAGACTCACATTCCCACTTTACTATTATTGGTTATTGAATCATCACAATTTATTATCTTGGTGGAAATTAATAAACTAATTAATTAAATATTAAGAAAACCCCTCTCCCCTCAACTATAAATACGACCCTTCACACCCTCATTTCATCACATCTCTCAAGTATCAAGACTTTTATAAACTCTGAAGAAAAACTTTATCTACCCCATCCCCCTCCTCATCCCAGAGCCTCTTGTCTCATCAGAAGACCAATCCGACTTTCCTTATGGAGGATCTCAAGAATAGGATTCAAGAGGTAAGTCCCCGTCTCTTTTCCTTTAACTTCCCTTATATTTAAAGTATTTTTTCTAATATATCACAACCTATACTTATCCACATGGTATGGTAGATCTATTATCTTACATATACATTAATTTTATGATACTAATGGGATTATATATCATCCCACCCCCTTCTCCTCTTCTTTTTATTTTAGAAAGGAAAATATTTTTCGTGATGTGTTAATTTATCTCCTTCAATAATGACATTTTTTCAATTATCTTTACATCCTTATGATCTGTTAATGATGTCATTTATATTGTTTAACCAGATTATGTAATATGTATTATATATTTTTTAATGTTATGGAACTATCTTATGTTCATTTTTCAAAATGCTATATAAAAACATGTTCGGTGTAATAAAAAAAAACCACAAAAATTAACCTAAAACAATAATCATTAAATATTAGATAATGATTAATACCCATTTTATATAAAATAATTCATTATAAGCTCTCTTATAATATCATTTAACATCATTTTTTGACGTTTATCCAAGTTTTACATGAACATCCATTCAGGAATACAAGTGAACCATTCAAGAAAACCATAAAATAGACATTCCCAATCAATGGATTTAAGCCCAATAACTCTACCAAATACCAAAAATTTAACAATAATGAACCACATTCATTTAAATAATTTTCTATAATTTTTAATAAATGAATATAAAGTGGTTATACATTAAATTAATGTGAATAAATCATTCAGATACAACGTAAGGAGAAATTCTAAATCCCAACATTCTTTCTTTGGGTTCTCCCTCATTAACTCCATATTCAGTATGAGTTATGCATATAAATAATTTATTAATTATTATCAGAAATTTTTTGGGATATAAATGGTCTCTAATATATATTATAAAAATCCCAATGTTTTCCAAAAGAACCCTTCCTTAAAATTAAAATACCCCTTTTACTTCATGAATATTGTCACACTCTTCACTCATAGTTAATGGTTCTATGTGAAGAATGATATTCACTCATTATTTTGGGGACCAACTATTTATGAAAGTGTGATTTATTATGTTAAACCCATTTCTTTCCATGTGTTATGTTATGTTCAAGGTTTATATATTTTTAATGTGTCATGCATGATAATGTAAATATTACTATATGACGGGTGCACCCGGAATTATATAGCGCAATATGAATGTTTGAATGTGATGGGTGCACCCGGAATTATACAGCGCTCTAATGAATTGCGTATGTGATGAATCTCAGTATTAAAAGGAAATAATTCATTAACATGATTCTATCATTGTTCAAAACTATGTGTGGTAGTTAACCACTAAGATGTGATGTTTCATTTTTAAGCATTTCCACATTTAAATGATTTTATTAATGATTCCTATCATGTTCATGATCATTTTCCTATGTCATGACTAATCTCACCCATTGTTATATTGTTCTTATCAACCCTATTATTGAGTTTTTAGCTCACCCATTTTTGATGTATATCCTTAGGTAATTATGTGTACTAAGGAGATTACAAGGGACAATATGATTCTGGAGAAGAATGAATTAAACAAATGATTATTATTGATGTTATAAGTGTTATGTTTGGTCCTAGTTTTCCCAAGTCACTAAACCTATAGATCCTCATCATGTAATAAAATATATTTTTTATCTTTATAATTATGTAATAGTAATGTAAGAAAAGGTAGGTTCACTGTTGTTAGTATCAGAGGAATTATTTAGTTAATTTGGGATTTAGGAATAGTGAACCCAAGAGAAAACGACAAGTATTAGACTATGTAGAAATAACCATACAATACTATTTATATAGGGATCCCATAAGTTTTTATGTTATTGAAAATTTTGCAAATATATAATTTATTTATTCATGAATCTTAAACTTATGTTTTGTTCTAACCATTTATATTTTAGAAAATGGTGGGAAGTAGAAGAAACTAGGCCAACAACCCCTTCGAGGACCAATGAAACAATTTCCAAAACGACATCCCCAATACATTGGGAGGTGGAGTTCAAAACATCATATCAATGCTAACCAAATTATATCAGGTTATGAAAAATAACTAAAAATAATGGGGAACATCCTCCATCACCAAAGAGGGTGCAACTGGATATCGAGTGTTTTATGCGGCAATGACCACCGACATTTTGCGGATCTTCTAATCCACTAGTTGGGGAACATTTTGTCAACCCCATGTGGAAGAACTTTTCATTGATACACTATTCCAAGACGGGGAAGGTGAAACTGGAAGTTTATCATCTAGAGAGAGAGGTCGATCAATGGTGGGATTTTATTAAGAACACCATGCCTAGAGATAAAAGTGTTGAGATGGAATGGGAAGACATTAAGATCATGTTTCATGACAAGTATTTCCTACCAAATCTTCATACAATGAGGGAGATATAACTCATAGAGCTCAAGAAAAAATAAGTATAATATTTCATGACCTATGAAATGAATTTCACAAGGGCATCTGGTATTCTTACGGTTTTGTTATCAACAATGATGGAAAATGTTTAGAGAATTTTTACTATGTTAAAACCAAAACTTCAAAAGGCTCATACAATTTGAGACTTTGGTAGTTATGAAATAGTTTGTTGATGTTCTCTCTATGTGGATATGAAGTTTGTAGAATGGTCCCATGGTTATGGTAATAAGAAACAAAAGATGAAGTTTCAAGCTAGGGGATCAAATGATAAAGGTGCGAGGAAAATTAAACAACCCACATACCAAAAATGTGGGAAGATGTAGCATAGGAACTGCCTCTAAGGGATGGGGAAATGCTTCAAGTGTGGGAAAGAAGGAATCCATGCTCATAGTTGTTGAAAAACGATGAGAATGAAGGATAATGTGGTGGATGAAATGGCAAAACCATCCATGGTTAAATGCTATAATTGTAGGGATCAAGGGAACTATGCAAGCCAGTGCACTAAACCTTGAGTCCACAAGGGTAATTAGTGTCAAAAGCCACAACATTCAATGAAAAAAAAGGAAGTATTATCTCATCACTACTGCGGAAGTGGAGTTGGATAATGAAGTCATACAAGTTACACTTCCTATTCACTCATAAATGAAAAATTCTTAATTGATTATGGTTCTAAAAGTTCCTATATATATTGAAAGTTTTATAGAAAAATAAAATTGAATACCTAAAACCACGAAGTAGATATATTTGTAAAAACACCAAGCTGTGTAATCTTTTCAACCAAAGTGTTTGACTCTTCTACTATTGTCTTATGTGGGATGATTCGTCCAACAAATCTCATAATACGTCCCTTTGTGGAATTCAACGACATAATGGGAATAGATTGGTTCTCGTTATATAGAGAAGATGTAAAATATCAGCAAAAGGAAATATCCTTTCATATTCCAAATCATCCCATGCTTTTCTAAAAATATAAGGAATATCGTGAATCACCTTTTAAAAATCCTTCAATGGTGTGGGTGTTGATACCCTATGAAGAAGCATACCTAGACCAAATGGTTGAATAAAAGGAAACTTACAACCATGAAGAAATTCCCATCATGGTGTAAAATGATGATATATTTCCTGAAGTATTACCTGGACATCCATAGTATAATGAGCTAGATTTCTTAGTTGAACTCATACCTGGATCTACTCATATATAAAAGTTTTCCTATAGGATGTATTCTACCGAACATGAGGAGTTAAAAAAGAAGCTCGAAGAGAATCTTGAAAAGGTTTCATATGCCCAAGTGCATCACCTAGGGGTGTGCATGTTCTCTTTCTAAAGAAAAAGTATGGAACAATGCAGATGTGTCTCAATTATTGGGAACTCAAAAATATCACCATAATGAACAATTATCATTTTATGAAGTTTGATGAATTGTTCGATTGGTTAAGTGGATTTCAACACTTCTCAAATATGGGTATTTTTTCTTGATTCATCATCTAATGGTGAATAAAGAGGATATTCATAATAATTCATTATGTACAAGGTATGATAACTATTAGTTTCTGGTGATGCCCTTTAGACATTCAAAGTCCCCTAAAATCTTCATGGATTTTAAGAATATATTCTTTTGACGTTACATTGATAAATTTGGGGTAGTTTTTATCAATGATGTTCTCATCTACTCCATGATAAAAGAGGAAATTGAAGAAAACCTGTGACTTGTGTTGGAGACATTGAGAAAGAAGAATTTGTATGAAAAGTTCATAAATTGTGACTTTTGGACGAAGTAAGTCACATTCATGGAAAATGTGATCATAAGTGAAGGAATTTTTGTGGACCCTAAAAAACAATGGTGGTTGTGGAATGTACATGACCATTTAGTGTCAAAAAAATCCGTAATTGTTTTTGATTAGCTCGGTTCTTCTGACATTTTGTGAGAAATTTCTCATGATTGTCAAGAACTCTAACTAAGTTAACAAAGAACGGGGTAATGTAAGTCTGTATGGAATAATGTCAGGGAGTCTTCAAGGAGATAAAGAGAAGGATAATCACTGCACCTGTATTCACATTACCAAAAAGTGGATAATATATTATGATATACAGTGATATTTCAAAGAATGACATGGGTTGTGTACTCATACAAAATGATAATGTGATAGCCTACGCCTCACGACAGATGATGATCCCTGAGAAGAACTACCCAACGCATGATCTAGAGCTGGAATCCATGATTTTTTCCTTGAATATATTGTGGCACTAAACTTAAGTAAAAAATAATGACATATACACCGACCACAAGATCTTTGGTATATATTCACACAAAAGGAGCTCAACATGCGTCAAAAAATATGGTTAGATCTAATCAATGATTATGATTTCTCAATTCACTATCATCCTGGAAAGTCAAACAATGTAGCTTATGATCTAATCATAAAAGAACTTACTACCCTATCAATGTTATGGATTGAGAAAGACCCTATCTTCTTGGATATTTAATGAATGTATTTGGAAATCATAAAGGTAGGGCATATATCCTACCTTTCCCAAATGATTTCACAACCATCAATCAAAGATATGAAGAAGGAGGAACAAAGGGATGATCTGGAGTTACGAAATAAGGTGAATGTAGTAAAGAAAGGGAAGTTTCATGAGTTCCTTAGTGATGATGATGGTGTGATTCCATTTGGATCATGGCTTTGTGTGCCTTCATCACCCAGGATAAAGAAAGATATACTGGACACTGAATATAGATCACAATTCTCTGTCAATAAATTGAGTACCAAGATGTATTGTGATCTCTTAGAGCACTTTTCACTTGATTACATGAAGAAAGAGATTGCAGAATATATATCAATGTTCATGGTATGTCAAAAAGTGAAAGACGAGAGACAAAAGTATAAAGGGATGGTAAAACCATTGCCTATACACATGTGGAAATGAGGGAATGTAACTATAGACTCTATTATGGGTCTCCTGAAGACATAGAAGGGAAATAATACGATATGGGTTGTGGTTTACTGACTCATCCAGACTGGCCATTTTATTTCTATTCGGGAAGATATCTCTCTTTAATAACATAGAATGATATATGTGAAGGAAGTTGTGAGACTTCATGGTGTTCGAGTATAGATTGTCTCTAATGGTGATCCAAGGTTCACACAAAAATTATGGAGTAGCCTTCAACACTCATTGAGTATTGAATTAACTTTCATCACAGCCTATCACCCCCAAATGTATGGCCAATCTGAAAGCATTATTCAGATGCTTGAATTCAGTCTAAGATTATGCAATTTATAATTCAATGGTGGATGGGATTATAATCTTCCATTGGTTGAGTTTTTTTACAACAATAGCTTCCACTAGAGAATACAGATGGCTCCATATAAAGCATTTAATGGAAAGTGTTATTGAATTCTAACATGTTGGGATAAAGATGAAGAAAGAAAACAACATGGACCTAATATTTTGAAAGAAATTATAGAGAAGTTTCAAGTCATCCATAAACACATAAAGGCTACTAAGAGTCAAAAAATAGCTATGTTGACAACTATTGAAGGGACATGGAGTTAGATGTTGGAGATAAATTCTTCCTTTGAATATCACCATGGAAGAGAGTCGTGTAGTTTAGAAATAAACGGAAGATAATCCCATGGTACATTTGCCTCTTTGAGATACTTGACTATATATGATATGTGGCATATTGGCTTGCAATTCCTTCAAATATGACTCAAGTTCATGAATTATATCATGTATCACTCGTGAGGAAGTAAATACCAGATCTCTCACATGTACAGAACACAGAGTTGGTACAACTGGAAGATGATCTCTCTTATAAAGAGAAGCCAGTGAAGATTCTGCACAGGAGCGATAAGGTTCTACACAACATGACAACAATCCTTGTAAAAGTTTTCTAGAGGAACCATAATTTTGAAGAAGAAACATGTGAACTATAGGAGGATATGAAGGAGAACCACCCTCTCCGTTTTATGTAAAAAAAAATTTCCAGGGAGAAATTTCATTTGGGGGGAGAATATAACCACCCCATGTTTTATCAAAGGAATTACCTACTTATAAATAGTCCTTATTGTATAATAAAATCACTAATAATGATGAAATATCATGATACCAAATAAAATGTGACCATTAAACATAATTTATCCACTTTTCTGTGTTGAATTTCAAAGAAAATGACATGCATAGTTGTGTTTACGGTGATTTTTTGAGTCTAATAGATCAAACTTGATTTTTGGTGAATATTAAAAAACCATTATGAATAGTAATGGTACCCTTATGAATATTTATATACCCTTACAAATAGTAACCTCGCCTATATTAGTATATATAAAAAATTTAAGTGAATGTATGATGTACCTATGTTTTGGAATAAGTATATAATTGTTTTAAAAACTAAATTTTTCAAGTAAATATTGATTTTAATAAAAAATTAAATTGATAATATTTAGAATTTATATTAAAAATTGTAATTAATTTTTGGATTCTACATGTTGAAAAATGTTTGGGGTGAAATTTTGGAATTTGTTTGAAATAGTTGAATTTTTTTGTGAATAGTAAAATGCATTAATTTAACGTATAAAAACATTATAATTTAAATACACCATCCTGATATCAAAACTAATGTATGAACCCAAATCTCAAACTCGAATACCCTTTTTACTATTCTTGGCCATAGAATTATCACTATTTCTTATCTTGGTGTAAATTAATAAACTAATGAATTAAATATTAGGAAAAACTCTCTCCCCTCCACTATAAATACCACCCTTCCAACCTGCATTTCGCCACACCTATCAAGATTCAAAAATTATCTAAAACATGACCAAAAATATTCCCTAGACCCTCTTCCACTTCCATGACATTTTGGTATCATCAAAAGAGTATGCCTATGTACATTAAGGAGGATCTCAAGAGGAGGATTCAAGAGGTAATTCCTCTATCACTCACTTCCGTTAATTTCCATCAATTTCATATTATTTTC
This sequence comes from Viscum album, assembly GCA_963277665.1. Lineage (NCBI taxonomy): Eukaryota > Viridiplantae > Streptophyta > Magnoliopsida > Santalales > Viscaceae > Viscum > Viscum album. The sequence continues at coordinate 30,444,938 of OY728162.1, read as the reverse complement.
TCAATCTTTCCTCACATAACATCATCCACAGGGTATGGTATCTCCATAATATCCCATATAATTGAATGTTTTGATAATAATGAGATATTATATCATCCAACCCCCTTCTTCTCTTCTTTTTATTTTGGAACGGAAAACATTGTTTGTGATGTGTTAATTTATCACCATCAAGAATGAATTGTTTTAAATTTCCATTACAACCATCATATCTGGTCATGAAATCATTTTTATGGTTGAAAAATATTATGTTATATGTATTATATCCTATTTAATGTTCTATAAATCATGTACATATTACTAAATGATAAATCCAAACATATTTATTGTAATAAAAAATCACCCAAATTAACTTAAAACAATCATTATTAAATATTAACTAATGATTCATCCACATGGTATATAGAATAATTCATTATAAGTAAATTTTAGCTCATCTAATATCATGTAATGTCTTTTATGGATGTTTATCCATGTTCTACAGGAACTTCTATTCATGAATACAAGTGATCCATTCAAGAAAACCATAAAAACAAACATTTATGATCTATGGATTTAAACACTATAACTCACCCAAATTCCACTAAAATACCTTAATGAAATCATAATTATCAATATTAATGTAAAAAACGTTTGGTAATTTTTAATTAATTTATTTATTTTGGTTATAAAGGAATTTAATGTGAATAAAAAATTCAGATACAAGGTAAGGAGAAATTATCGAACACAGCTTTCTTTTTTCGTGTTCTCCCTCTTTCACTCCATATTCTGTAGGGGCTATACTTATAAATTACTTATTAATCATTTTATTGAATTTTATATGTTATAAATTTCCTCTAATTTATTTAATGAAAATACAAATGTTTTCCAAAAGATATCTTCTTTCAAATAAACACACCCTTTATTCCTCATGAATATTGTTTCACTCATTACTCTTAGTTAATGGTTATATATCAAGAATGATTTTACATATTTATTTTGGGGACCAGATTTTTATGAAAGTATGATTTATTATGTTAAACCCATTTAATTCTATGGGTTATGTTATGTTTATGTTTTATATATTTTTTATGTGGCATATATGATAATGTAAATATAATGATGTGACAGGTGAGCCCGAAATTAAATAGTGCAATATAAATGTTTGAATGTGACTGGTGCACCTGGAATTATACATTGATTCAATAAATTTCATAATATGATTAATTTCATGAGTAAAATGTAAATTATTCATTAACATGATGCTACCATTGTTCACAACTGTGTGTGTTAGTAAACCACTAAGATATGATGTTTCATTTTTATACATTGCCAAATTTCAAGTCTTTTATTAATGCTTCTTCTCATGTTCTTGATCCTTTGCCTAAGTAATTATTTTGCTCACCCATTTTTATATTTCTATTATATACCATATTATTGGGCTTTTATCTCAGCCCTTTTTGTTGTATATCCTTAGGTTAATATGTATACAAAGGATATTACAAGGGACAATAAGAGGCTAGAGAAGAATGAATTAAATAAATGTTTATACTTGATATTGTAAATGTTATATTTAGTCCTAGTTTTCCAAAGAAACTAAAATTATTTATCCTTATGGTGTAATAATATTATTCCTTTTATCTTTATAATTATGTAATAGTAATGTAAGTAAATTCAAGGTCATTATAGTACCCACCACTTTTGGTTCATGTTTCATTCGATCATGGTTGTGTTAAAATAGAGATATAATTTATTTTTATCAAATTATTTTTTTATCTCAAATAAGTGTTTTTTCATGGTGGTTATTTTTAATTATGATCCTCTCTACATGGTTTTCCTACTCACTCTCTTCTTGAAATGTGGTATTGGGGTTCCATTCATTCTCACATAGTATACATCTATTATAAGAATTTAGGTTCAATAAAGTTGAATGGTTGGGAGAACTGTAACAACCCCTGAGAAATTATTGTTGATAATTATATTATTTCCGTGTTATTTTTTTGGTTTTTGGTATTTAATAGATTTTTAGTTTTTTTGGGTAATTCTTGGGATTTTTATGTATGGCTACAGCTGGATAAACCATGAAAATGGGGGGTCATTCTACAGAATCATGATATCATTGATAATTTTTCTATAAGTGTGGTTGACCATGTAATATTATGTGGGGATATGCGGTAGTGGTATTTAGTGATGGAAGACCAAACCAAGACACTTGGGTTGTGCCATAATGGGGTCCCAATGGGAAGAAACATCGTTCTATCTAGGGAAGGACTCTTTGGTTGTAAGGGGGAGGCTATAATATAGTTTTTTGTCTAAGGGATCTATTCTACAACTAATCAAACTGCACTATATAAAAATCCATATATGTATGTCATGGTATTGTGTCTGTAAAGGGATACAAAAAACGTCAACCATGGTTGTGCTCTAAGGATTATTTTCCCAATTTGTATAAATGGTAAAATTAAAACCCATAAAAACTTCCTTTATCTAGATTTACCCCCCTTTGCCCATATAGTTATTTACCATAAGGGATGTATGACCTCAAGATCTCTCCAATACTCCATTGATTTTGATCTGTCAATCTATAGATTTCAAATAATATCTCATGTTGAATCTGGATGTTTTTCTTTTTTTCTTTTCATCTTTCTCCCCCATTCATTTCCTTAAAAAATTACTCAACCACAAACCCAATGTCCTTTTAGGCTGAATTTGGGGTTTGGGATGGGCTTAGGTAAGGGTATTTTGATGAATATTTCTCATAGAGGGATCATTCGGGCTCAGTTTAGTGCTCCCCATCCAAGGTGATCTATTTTAACTCATTGAAATCAATTTATTCGTGATTGGTATAGGGGGTTTTGAAAATACTTTACTTAAAATTAAAATATATTCTTGAGGTTTTCTAATATTTTTACTAATTTTTTTTTAATATTTCATAGTTTCAATAGATTTTTTAAAATTTTTAATGTGACTCTTCACATGGAATAATGGATATAAAATAGTTTCCGAATTTTTTATGTCATGTTTCTAATTACAATTTTTTGTGAAAATGAATAGAGGATTGTTTTAAAAAATTATTATTAATGTTATTAGACCCCATTTTAGTCATTACCTGGATGAAAATGTGGTTTTCATTGAATTATTTTTGAAATAATGAAATAGATTTATTTTTCATATTTGTTTTCATGAAAATGGGTTGTGTTTTGTTTGAAATTAAAATTTGTTTTAACATTTTAATTTTATAAAAATCTTTTAAAGAGGATTTTAAACAAAGCACATTAACCTAGAAACCTAAGATATATTCTAGAAAGGCCCATTAGTTTATTTTTAATATTGTTTCCATAGAAAATGTTATACGTTATTAATTGACTACTATTATTCATAATTCATGATATGAAATTTGGACCTTGTTGGGGAAGTTGTATTATATAGTGATATTGATTATTTGAAAAGGGCTTATTCCTTTCAAGGGCATTGGTGGTGAGAAGATGGATTATGTTGCATGTTTTATTATTGATCTTTTTAATGATTATATTATTTTATATTGATTACCACAAGTTAAATTAATTCATGGGAACCCTAGAAACTAGGATTTGGGGATTTATTTATGATGGAATAGTTTAGAAACACAGTCTATATTTCCCCATGTGCGACTACAAATAGTCCACGGAACGGCTTGAGAAATCTTGTGGGAGTGGAATTATGTGTCTTTTATTACTTTTAGATGACATAGGATAAATATTAGTCTCAGGTTGTATACAATATATAATTGGAATGTTTGTATATATGAAATATGTTTGAAAATATTATATTTAATGATTCTTATATGGGAGACTTATTTCATTTTATTTTTTGTTCGAAGGGAATCTATTTTTCTATGAATGATTATTGCTACATTTTTAATTTGTTCTCGTATGTGAAGCATTTCCTTGCTGTTGAATTTTCGAATCGTTTAATTTTTTCAGGATTATATATAATTGTTTGTAATGGGTATTTAAAAAGTGGTTTTAAATTTATATGTCTTCACATGTATGTAATTATTTCAAAATTTCGGAGATCAAAATTGTGAAAATATATTTAGAGTTATAAATAGATTTATGAAAATATATATGTATATATATATAAATTATCAATGTATTTCAAAAATATATAAATTAAATGGATGTTTATAATTTCTTAAAAAAATAATTGGTGTTTTTCAACTTTGTTTTTTTCTCACATCCAGTATACACCATTCTGTGTATAGAGCTCTCACATTTTCTGTCATGAACCAACCTAGGTCGACCATGATCTGATCACCCGAGCCAATCTGCGACAAGGCATTAGAGGCGTTCTCGATCCTCTAGGGCTGGAAACAAGCACTAGGTATTTAATAGTGTACTAATGAGAATGATTTCTCCCATTTAAAATAAATAAATTAGCGGAAAAAAATAGAACAATCCAAAGTAAATAAACAACACGAAAGAAAAAGAACGGCCACCAGAACATACTAACCTGACCAAGACCAAAAATCCTCATGAACCTTAGAGTCCCTCACCAATCCACAACCAACTCTCTCCCATGGAGAGTAAGATCGAGTCCGCCCTACAATAGAAATGAAAAACAGGAAAACACTATAGGTGTGAGTATTAAAAATCAGTAGGCACACCCAAAAAAATATTCCCTATGAACTGCCTTTAAATAATGAATTTACTAATTCCAGGTTTGAACTAAATTATATAAAATATGGGTTTCCACACACACACTTTCATTTCTAAAACAATTAACAATCCATTTTCTTTTTAAATTTAAAAACATGTTTAATTTTTGAAATAACCATGTGCATTGTATTCTAATGAATTTTTTCTTACAATTTAGAAATCCATATTTTACTTTTTAGTCAATAAAAGGTAAACCACACACAACACACAAAACACACTAAAGGAAATGGAAAAAGTGTCACACAAGGGATATCAACCGAACTAGACCTCCCAATCGTCTGTCACATACAAATAAATACTAAAAACATGGGTCAAATCTATGATCTCATGAACAATCCCGAACGTACTATACATGTGACTCGTCCTTAAGGCATGACTACTATCGATGATGTCATAAGTCCACAATGCCTGATTGTTCCCTACTTGGAAAAACTGAGGGGCTCAATCCCCTAGCAGAGAAAAGTACGTACTAAGGGTTACTAGCCAGTGCATAATATAAACTAGTACAACAATTGTTCTCAGAAGACTCGATCACTATTTTATGTTCCCTTATCAACACGTATAATAAAATGGGGGTGAGTCAAAAGTATCAATCAACTAGTCATGAAACACAAACAAAAATAATTTATTTCATCAATGTTCCAAAAGGTCCTTAACCAACAAATAGACACGAACTAATTTTCATAAGAACCAACACATGCCAACTCATTTCTAATGAATCAAAGGAACCCAACTTTCAATCTCAAAATCATCTGAAAACTCATTTAAGAAATCCATTTTAGGAAGACGAACAGATTTTCAACCCAATCAATTCCTTAAAGGAACCACAATTTACTTATATAGTCCAACCGGGCATTTTATCGACACTAATGATGTATATTTAAAATTAAACACTTTTAGGTAATTCAAAACAAGAGAGAACCACTACCCTTCACAATGAACATTTTTTAGAAAACTAATTATTTAATATTATTTACAATTAATCTATCATTTAATGAAATAACAACAAATTAATAAATTCTAAATATAAAGGCAATTGCAGTGGGGACCTTCCACAACTCATAGGCCGAACACAACAATGAGGCACACCTTACATAAGAGCACAAGCACGAGCATGTCGATGATCGTGGTAACATGGGGTTACCTCGCCAACACTCTCCAATAAACACACAATAACAAATGTACATAAATATAGACATAAAAAAATAAAAAAAAGAACCACCACAAAATAACTACCTCAACTCGTTTTCAAAACACAACTCACACCATCAACACTATTTATTAAACCCCCTTAAAATGCACAAAGTGTTTACATAAAAAAACAATGTCAAAACAACTCACTAATCATTTTAAGGAGCCAAAAAAACCATTTTATGAAAATACATAGAGCACACAACCTGAGAAATGTGCACTAACCAATGATATCAACATTTAAAAACATGTACGGATAAACACATTTTCAAAACCAGGCTCGCAGAACCCATATTATAAACTCATTTAAAAAAATTATAAAAAATTATGAAAAGTATACCACATCTTTAAACACATGAAACAAGTCATGAATCATTTAATAAATACTAAAACATTAAACTACAATAAAGGTCCAGCGGGAATAATTTGGACTTTTCATCCAAACCCCATAAAATTCAGAACACATGTTTAAACAAAATAATTGTTTACACAACGTAAATTCAAATAAACTGCGGAAAAATATCAAATTCAACTAAATTATTTTAAAAACAAAATTTAAACCAAACTAATTAATTAGATCATATACTAAACTAATTAATTAAAATATAAGTGCTTGAAAAACAAATGAAATAAATATATTTCAATACTTAAAATATGGGAGTGCAAGGGGGTTCCAACCTCAACTATTGATGGACCTCCCAAATCTAGTGAAAAAACTCGTTCACACCGCAACGGCACTAAAGAAAGCCAAAAACACCATAAAAAATAAGCTCGATGCACAAAAATTATGATTTAATCAGAAAATAACAAACTTTAAACCATGGAGAACACTAAAATAAAAAAAATATTACCACAAGGGGGTGTATAGTGGAGTGCGGTCGGGGTGTAGGGGTGTGTCGTGGCCTGTTCGAAGAGAAGGGGAGCATGCAGCGCTATGTAGGAGAAGCATGAGGGTAACGGGGATGCTGAATGGAGATGATACAGCGACATGGGATATGCCAGAAGGAGGTGTCAGAGTCCATTGCATGCAGTGCGGAGCCGAACCAAAAGGGGCACCGGAAAAAGAGAGGTGGGAGGTAGAACAACCGGAGGGGATTCGTAGGGTGTGGTGGGAGCCACTACAAGGTGGAGAGGCTGGTCGCGACTGGTGTGCGAGTCTGGAGGGAGGGATCCAATAGGATGGGTTGAGGTGGTGGCTCATAGGGCAGGAGGGCTAGAAGGGTGTTGGGGCACTGAGTAGCAGTGGGCGGGCTGGAGGGCAACAGGGCGGGGTGTCGGTGCACTGCAAGGGAGAAGGAGGGAGGGGGAGCACTGGAGGGGTGTTGTAGGAAAAGGGTAACAAGGGTTGGACTGCACAATGGGGAGGAAGAGAGAAGAGGGGGGTGCCTTCACTGCACACACATAAGGGTAAACCCTAAAAAATGGTAAGAAAAAATAAATATAATAATAAAATAAAGTTAAAAATAATAAAATAATAAAAAATTAATAAAATAATAATTAAATAAAACCTTATTAATAATAAAAAACGTCTATTACAACAATAAAAGAAAAATTAAATCTTTAATAACATTAATAATTTCTTTTAAGACATTATTAATAAAAATAATTATAATCAAACTTTAATAAATAATAAAAATAATAAAAAATTAAATCACAAACATTACTCATTTTATTTTTCCAAAGGCAAGTGGATCATGGCGTTTCTACGGTGAAGCTGCGTGGGGATTCCAAAATGCGCTGTGCATATGGGCCGAGTGAAGTCAACTGAAAAATGCAGGTTTTATGAAAATACTCAAAAATCTTGTTTGGGTTTCAACCCGAACCTCGATAAAAAAAATTAAAACCAAAGAAAATAATAAAATAAAAATAAAAGACAGGTTGAGGTGTGAAAATGAACCCCACCATACTCCTTTCCACCGCCGAAAAGCCACACCAAGATCAAGACCCAAAGACGAAACTCCTTAGGTGTAACTCTCCCCCAAAAGTATCGTCGCTAATAGTTGATCGATCCAAATTAACTCCAAACTCCCATGACTTGCAACTAATCCTCAAAACACAAACACTTTATAAACCACAAAAATAGAACCCAAACAATCCATTTCAACCAAGTAATGAACAAACATATACTACATGTGATACTTATCCCAATAATCATAGTCAAACGGAACAGTTGTGTGTACTTCAGTCCCAATGATTGCTCAAGAGGAAGATCCTATGGTTAGGGGGTTCCACACGAGACCACCTATGAACAAACGATACTTGAAAAGAAACTCTGATACTGACACTATGAGGCCCGAACGGACTCCAAACCACAAGGATTAGGATAACACTAATAAACTTCGGGTGTAACTTTGCGAGACCCATTGTGGGTCTCCCCACCATATAAACTGACAAGACTAACCGAACTGGAAAAAATTCATCATAGACCAAAAACCCCCACCAAAAGTGGGGGGAAGGTATGGTCCCAAATAATAGAGCATCAAGACTATAATCGTCACCCTATCAACAATGTCTCTCCCTCGGAAGAACACAAACCATGCCACATTAAGGAAAAAGGTTAAACCAAGTCCCTTTTTCTGCGTTGGGGTTCTACTGATTGTGTGCCAGATTCACTCCAAGTCCTATGGCTAGAGAACCAATGATTAAGGCATCTCATGATTCATTGTTAGGCTTTAAAAATTCCCAAACATATCACACACCCCATAATTTCACCTAACACACATTCAATAAAACAACGGTTTCAAAGAGGTTCAACAAAAAACCATTCTTACAACTGAAGGAAAAGAAACATCATAATATGATACGAGAGACAATTACTACATCCATGAAACACTACAAAGAGGAAACCTTAGAACGATCCCCAAAAATCACCCTAATCCATCTAACATGATGAGGTGACCTTCGATGAGCTAGGTCTATCTTCAATGCTCTTTGTGGAAACACCATGGAAGAATCAGTACAAGTAACCCAAATGACCATAGGTGTGGTAGGGTCTTGAAGCACACAGCCATGTCAGACTCTTGTGACCCTGCCTTCCACACTGGTGGTAGATCATGGCATTGCGCGGTGAAGAAAAAGACTGATGGTTTGAAGGCCTCTTGATTCCCCTACTAGTACCACCAGTATCATGTTATTTCTGATTTTTCTTATTCCCATTCTTTACACTATTCCCCAAGGATGGGGGAGAATTCACCACCTCATGTCCCCCTACTAACTCCTCTTCGTCTAGAAACTCATGTCCCACAAAATCTGATAAGGTGGTTAGGTTGAGCTCTTCCACATTCGACTGTAGTTTAGGTCGGAGTCCAAACTCAAATTGGAAATACTTCCCATGATCATTTTCAACAAACCATTGGTCATATAGAACTAGGTCTATGAAGTGTCGATAGAATTCTAGTACCAATTAAATGACCTTTTGAAGACCACACAAATTCATCCTCTCCATCAGCTTCGTCAACTCAGAGAAATATTTTTGGATGAACGAAGAACTAAATAACTCTCATGTTAAATATTCCAGAGGTTTATTCCGAGACATGAAATTCCACCATTTTCAGGTTGGACCTTCTAGATTAAAGGTATCCAAATTCACCTTTAAAGGCTCAGGGAACCCAATGAAACTGATGTTCCTCTCAATTTTCTGCAACCACCCCTCCTTCTCCAGTGGTTTTCTTGACCATAAAATACCGTAGGGTTCAACGTCTGGAATTCCAAAACATAGTGTATAGGTTGATCAACTGGAGGATTTTATAAGGTTGCACCACCCGAAGTTTCACCTTGGTAATCAATTAAACATTTGGGGGGGAGAACACTAAGGAACAAGTAAACAATGAATTTAATCATAACATGTTCATCACCACATTAAATTTAAATTTTCACATTCTCAAAAATAAAAGCTTTCAAAATGATACTTATAAGTAAATAAGATCCAAATGATCTATAAGGAGAAACTAGTGTCGATGGGTGACTCGGACATATGGTTGGAGGCCATATTCCAGTCATGCCACCATCACAAGGAGAACTCTATGGGAATTTTCCCTAGCTCTACATGGATTTCTAGAACATGACAGCTCATGAAGGTCACTTTTCTGGATTCGATTTCATTTCCCAATATAAAACAATTCAAAATAACCAAAAGACACCAACAACCTGAACATCCCATGGTATCCCAAGGTTCAGAACGAGCAAGGGTTCATGATGTTATTCCAATTACTAATCCTTAGGTCCCGACAATTCTACTCCTTCTACCATGACAACCCCACATAACGATGGGTGCTCTGAGAAACGGGATCTGCTCAAGATCCGACCCCTATAATACCATTATGTTATGAACAATCCCGGGTTGACCCTACACTGATCACCCGATGCAGTCTGCGACATGTCCCAAGAAGTATTCATGATCCTCCCAGGCTGGTGACAAGTGCCAAGGAATCAACAGAGTACAAATGTGAACAATTTCACCCAACGAAAATAAATAAATTAGCGGAAATAAAATTATTACAACATAATGTAAATAAATGACATGACAGAAAATGAATGGACAACAACACATACTACCCTAACCACTAACAAAACTCCTCACGACCCCGACAGTGGCTCACTAAACCACAACCAACTCTCACCCACGACGAGCAATCTTGAGTCAAACCTACACCATAAACAGAAAACATGAAAACTCTATAGGTGTGAGTATTAAAACTCAGTTGGTGTTCCCAAAAAACTATTATCTATGAACTACCTTTAAATAAATTATTTACTAATTATAGGTTGGAACTAAATTATATAATATATTTGTTTCCACACACACACTTTCATTTATAAAACAAGTAATATTCCATTTCCCTTTTTAATAGAAAAACATGATTAATGTTTGAACGAAACATATGAATTGCATTCTAAATCATATTTCCAGAAAATTTAGAAATCCAAATTTTAGTTCTTAGTCAAAAAAAAACTACACACAACACACACATGGGAAATGGAAAAATTGTAACACAAGGGACACCAACAGAACTAGACCTCTCAATCATCTGACACATACAAATAAACTCTAAAAACATGGTTTAAACCTAGGATATTGTTAACAATCTAGAATGTACTATACATGTGACTCATCCTGAAGGCATGCCTACTCTAGATGACATCATAATGACCTATCTCCCAGTGTTTCCCTACACGGCTTAACCGAGGGTCCCAATCCCCTAGTAGAGAAAATTCCATACTAACGGGCACTATCCAGTGCATAATATAAACTAGTGCAGTAATTTTTCTCAAATGATTTTCCCACTATGCCAAGTTCCCATGTCAACATGTACAATAAAAATAAAAATGTGGTGAGTTAACAATTTCAATCAACCAGTCGTGATGCACAAACGTCAAACACAATTCATACAATCAACATGCACAATGAGTTCACCCCATGTGTTATCCCAATGAATGTTTTATCAAAATAATTTATTTCATCAATGTGCCAAACGGGCCTTAACCAACCAATCGACAGAAAAACTATTTTAAGAAGAACCAACACATGCCAACTCATATCCAAATAATCAAAGGAACACCACTTTCAATCTCAAAACCATTTAAAACCTCATTTATGAAATCCATTTTAGAATGCCGGACACATTTGAAACCCAAGATGTTCCTTAAAAGAAACACAATTTATATATAAAGGCCAACCGTGCATTTTATCAACACTAATGACACACATTTAAAAGAAACCACCTCCAGGTAATTCAAAACAAGGGAGAACCACTATCCTTCACAATAAACATTTATTCGAAAACTAATTATTTAATATTTTTATCATTAATATAAAATTTAATTAAATAATAAGAAATTAGTAAATTGAAAATATAAAGGAATGCATAGTGGGGACCTACCTCAACTCATAGCTCGAACACCACAATAGGACATGCCTCACACAGGCGCACAAGCATGCGGAAGCCGATGATATCGATAATGCGGGTTTACCCCGCCAACACATTGCAATAAACACAGAACAACACAGTACATAAACACTGACTTAAAACAATCCAAATGAAAAATCAGCACAAAAGAACCACCTCAACATGTTTTCAAAACACAACTCAAACCATCAACACTATTTACTAAACCCCTTTAAAATCCACAATGTGTTTACAAAAACCACACCCTGCCAAAATTACACACTAAACTTTTTAAAGAGCCAATAGTCCATTTAATGAAAACCCTTAGAGTGCACAACTTGAATGAATTGCATGAAATAATGAGATCAACATTTATAAAACATGTGACCCTAAAGAAATTTTCAAAACCGGGCTCACAGAACCCATATTATAAAATCATTTAAAAATTATAGAAACCAATTTTGTAAAGTATACCGCAGCTTTAAACTCATAAAACTAACTCAAGCATAATTTAATAAATTCTAAAACATTAAACAACGGGAAAGGACCAGCAAGAATTATTATGCCCTTTTATGCAAAACTAGTCAAATTCGGACCAAAGGTTTATACAAAATAACAGTGCACACAACATCAATTCACAAAAACTGGGGGAAAATATCAAACACAAATAAATTATTTTAAAAACTCAATTTAAACCATTCTAATTAATTAGATCAAATATCAAAATAATTAATTGAAATGTAAGAACAACAAAAACAAATGAAACTATGTATTTCAATACTTAATGGAGTTGAGTGCAGGGGGGGTTCCAACCTCAACCGTGGATGGACCACCCGAAGCTAGTGCAAAACCTCATCTTGACCACAACTGCACTAAAGGGAAGCCAAAAACAGACTATGGAATAAGTTTGACATGCAAAAATTATGATTTAATCCACCAATAAAAAACCATAAACCATGGACAGCATCAAAATAAAAAAATCATACCAAAAGGGGGATGTGCAGTATAGTGCGGTTGGGGTGTAGGGGTTCGCTGCGGTGAGTACGAAGGGAAGAGGGGTGTGTGAAACTGTTTATGGAAAGAAAGAGGGTAACATAGCTGCTGAAATGAGGCTCTCGAGCAGTATGGGTGAGCCCAGAAGGAGGTTCAAGAGGTCGGGGCATGTAGGGGGGAGCCGAACTAAAGAGGTGGGCCAAAAACTGGGAGGCGGCAGGCAGAACAGCTAGAGGGGAGTCGGAGGGTGTGGTAGGAGCCGCATCAATGGGGAGCAGCTGGCTGCACCTAGTGTGCGAGGCTGGTAAGAGGGCTCCAATAGGAGGGGTCGAGGCGGCCGCTCACAGGGCAGGAAGGCCAGAAGGCTACTAGGGCACCGGGTAGCAGCGGGAGAGCCAGAGGGTGATAGGGCGGGGTGCTGGTGCGCTTCAAGGGAGAAGGTGGAAGGAGGAGTGCTGGAGGGGCGCTGTAGGGAAAGGGTAACATGGGCGGTTTTCGAGACGGGGAGGAAGATAGAAGAGGGGGGTGCTTCCTGCACCGCACACACAAAAGCGGTAAACCCTAAAAAGGCAACAAACAAAAATATAATCATAAAAATAAAGTAAAATAAAAAATAAAACTAAATAATATAATAATAAAATAAATAAATACATAAAACCTTAATAATAATAATAAAACTATTTTAATAATAATAACATAAAAATTAAATCGTTAATAACATTAATAATTTATTATAATACATTATTAATAATTATTATTATTATCAAACTTTAACAAAAAATAACAATAATAATAACAAAAAAAATCACAAACTTTACTCAGTTTAATTTTCCTAAGGTAGGTTGATGGTTCCGTTTCTTGGTTGAAGCCTCGTAGGGTTTACAAAATACGCTCCGCTCATGTGCCCAGTGATTTCAACTGAAAAATGCGCGTTGTTTCACAAAACTCAAAAATCTTGTTTAGGTTTAAAAGAGAACCTCGAAAAAAAATTAAAAACCAAAGAAAATAATTAAATAAAATTAATAGATTGGTTGGGGTGTGAGAATTCTCCCCACCATAACACTTTCCACCCTCGGAATGCCAACACAAGATCAAGACCCAAGATGAAACTCCTTAAGTGTTACTCACCCTAAAAAGTTTCATCACATCCAGTTTATCGATCCAAACAAACACCGGATTCCCATGAAATGCAACTTATCATCAAAAAAAAACAAACACTTTAAACAACACCAAAACAAAACCCAGACCATCCATTTCAACCATGTAATGAATGAACTTAAACTAACTCTGATACTTATCAATATAATCTTACTCCAACGGAACTGTTATGTGTACTTAAATCCCAACGTTTACTTAAATGAAGAACCTATGCTATGGTGGTTCTGCACGAGACCACCAACCACCAAATGATACATAAAAGGAAACTCTAATACTGACACGGGGAGGCCCGAACAGACTCTCCACCATAAGGATTATACTAACACTAAACTACTTCGGGTGTGACTCTATGAGACACAATGTGGATTTCCTCACCATAATAACTGGTGAGATTAACCAAACATGAAAACATTTCACACGGACGAAAAACCCCCCACAACAAGGGGGGAGGGAAGTTTCCAACTGATAGAGTATAAAACATATGCCACATTCGACTGCAGTTTAGTTCATATTCCAGACTCAAATTACTGATCCTTCCCAGGATCATTTGCAACAAACCATTTGTCATAAGAAACTAGGTCTATGAAGTGCCAATTGAATTATATTACCGATTCAACACCCTTTTGAAGACAACACAACTTCATCCTCTTCCTCATCTTCTTCAACTCAGATAAATATTATTGGTTTAACAACGATATGAAGAACTCCCATGTTAAATCTTCTTGAGTTTTTTTACAAGACATGGACTTCCACCATTTCCAAGATATAACTTCAAGCATAAAGGTATCCAACTTTACCTTTAACAACTCTGGAGACCCAATGAAATTGATGTTCCTCTCAATCTTCCACAACCACTCCTCTGCCTCATGTGGATATGCTTAACCATAAAACAGGCGAGGGTTCAACTTCTGGAATTTCAGATTTAGTCTATAGGTTTATGAAATGGAATATTTTCTAAGGGTGCACCACCCAAAGTTGCACCTTGGGAATCCATCGAAACTTTGTGGGGGAGAACACTAAGGAACAAGGAAACAAATAATTTAATCAAAACATGGTCAGCGCCATTTTAAATTCAAATTTTCTAAATATTTAAAATAAAACATTAAAAAATGATTCTTAGAAGTAAAGAAGACCCAAATGATCCATAAAGAGAAACTAGTGCTAATGGGTGACTCAGACATATGGTTAGTAGCTATACGCCAGTCGCGCCACTATCACAAGGAGCACTTTAGGGTAATGTCTCTGGCTTCACATGGCATTCCAAACAATGCGAGCTTAAACATGTTGCTATTCCTGGCTTCCATTTTATTTCCCAACATAAAACAATTCAAAAGAAACAAAAGACACAAAAAACCCAAACATCCCATGGTAACCCGAGATTTGAAATGAGCAAAGGTTCATGAAGTCCTTCAATTTCCTACACCTCAAGTCCCAAAAATTCTACTCCTTTTTCCATGACAAACCCAAATAATGATGGACACTCTGAGAAACAAGGTTTGCTCAAGAGTCGACCCCTCTGATACCATGTTGTCATAAACCAACCTGGTTTGACCCTGAACCGATCACCTGAGCCGATCTACAACATGGCTCGAGATATAGGGCCACAACCTTAAACCTTACTTAATCTTGAGTTATTACAAGATTACACATTGAGGATCTTTTCAGGTTTAGAGTTTTAGAGAATTAGATCATGAAACTTGCATTACATTCCACATTTAAACAAAGTGGTTACATAAAAGACTGTATTCATTCTTCCCATCAACGGAAACATATTTAAAATAAAACACAGATTCTTTCTTGACACATCCTTGACACTATCATCACATCATGTACCTTTCCCTTGACCTATGAAAAACATTTCAAAAACTTGGGATGAGCATAAAAAGCTCAGTAAGGGTTATAAAAATATGGAAAGGAAACATGAGTTCATATATACATAAGAATGAAATCATAATTTACCCATAAAACATAGGCACTTTAACATACCTCATCAAATCAAGAATAAATCATAGAAATTATAAAACATAAAGGTAACTTGAGGCATTCATAACATTCTTACGTAGGGAGTAACCCTCTTGGTTACGTTTGGAATACCCACCACAGAATATTCTCTAAATCTCTTCGGAGAAACCCTAACGTTTCACTCCTTCGCATTACCCAATGCATTGGAGAGCTATATCGGGCTCACCCGCCCTTAGTTTATCAAGGAACCACCCGTCTTCATAATAATGCCCAAGAACCATAACATAATCGTATCACATAAAACACGCATAAAGGAAACATAACATTTCCACATTTCAATCACAAGATATCAATACAACACATTGATATAAAAACATTATGAAAACCATTTTCAATACCAAAATAAAAGAAAAGTAAAACATGGTATTTATTTTTCTTTTAAAAAGAAGGTATGGCTTGTAGAGGAAGTCGAAACTCAAATAATGGTCACGGCGGCAGAGAAGTCATTTTCGCCGCATACGTACGACAAAAACATTCCCTTTTGTCGTTTAGTAAACGCTTCGTATAAAAAATATTCCTTTTGAATCAACTTAAAAGTCAAAGGGGATTATACACCGTATAATAGAAGGTTGTGTATAAAACAAAATATGCCTCAACGAAAGGAGATTGAGACAAAGTCCCATACAAAGACGATATCCTTGGATTAAGGATAAATAAATTACATAACTATGTGTGATAAAGGAATACACCAAATATAAGTGGATATTAAGTGTAAAATAATCAAAGGACACTCACACATATTCAAAGGATGAAATATTCAAATACTACATGTTGAACCCAAAGAAATCGAAATTGGGTTAAGAAGTTCCCTTGACAGCCTAACAGCGTCACATCAAAATGAGTTGATGAGAGATAAAAAAGGGTATCTCATCACTTGGACATAAAATTTAAATCAATAAGGATATATAAGAACATATCCCAACATAATATTATGTGAATTAAAAGACATAACAAAATAAGTCTTTTACAAAAAGAGGAGGGTGAAAGGTTCCCTTACCGACATGGGTATCTTTCGAGACATGCACCCCGTGAAAGAAGGACAATACAACATTGATGTAAATACTAATAAATGAAAGAATATTACACAATGAGTAAAATACTTGGCAGTACATACACCACTCAAAGGAAATTGTGGAAAATGTAGCATAAATCTCACGGGAATAAAAGTGAGATGAAAAATCCCTTACGAAAACTCGGCAGCCTAACGGCGCCACTTAAAACTTCCAAAATGGATTGATGAGATCGAATAGGGTCTATCATCATATTAGCATAATGTTTACAGAAAGAGGAATAAAAAATAACATCCCCCAACATAACAAAGAGGTTCTTAAAAGAAGTGACATAAAGGATAGTACTTAAAAAGAAAGAGAGAGGTTAGATCTCTTTCGAAAATTCGGCAGCCTAACGGCGCCACTCAACACTCCCAAAATGGATTGATGAGAGAGAATAGGGTATCTCATCATATGAACATAAAAATTACAGTAAGAGTAATATAAAAGAACATCTCAATATCAAGAAATATGAGCTTTAAAAGGAATGACATAAAAGAGTGTACTTAAAAAGAAAGAGACGAGTCGGATCCCTTACCTCAAGTCCAACTTGTCTTGTTCGTTTCTTTATATTCCTGAATAATAAACTTTGGTCAATTTATAATTTCTTAAGGAACTCCTATAAAGATTATTATTCAGTTCATATCACATATTATAATGTTATAATAATTGTTTAATAATGTTAGTTCATATCAGACATTTTTGCCGATGTTTGGTACATGAGTCAAAAATGAACTTGTTTGAAAAATGATTGTCCATGTAGTTATAATTAAATAATTTCCAGAATAATATTAATGAATAAAATATAATATATATCCAGTACAAATTCATTTTATACTATTCCATATCTTTTGGAGATAAAAAACGAAAATCACCGTTCATGGAGACGGTAGGCCGTACGTACACATGAACTCTACTTTCATTTTTTTCATTTTCATATTAATGGAATTAAAAATAAATGAGATATATATATATATTATAATTACAGTATAATATATATGTTATATAGGACACATATGTTCATTAATTTCATTCTTTATACATTCCATATATTGCATGTACGAGTCACATCACTTGAGGGGGCGGTAGTCTGCACTTCCTCATATGAAATTATCGCATTTACACAACATGAAAAGAATAAAGGTATGGTTTAAATATAAAATACAGAATCATATAGTAAACATAAATACCAGATATATCATATATAAAATACAGTGACATTATAATGGCCACCTTTAAATGTGTTAAAAGAATATTGAACAATCATCATTTCGTGAGGCAGAAAATCACCAACCACAGAAACAATATGATTTTTAACCATTAGACGAAGGTGTGTGTAAGTGTAGCTCGAATCCTTCTTATAAAAACATCCTAGTATATTGAAGATACTTGAGTTGTTACAAAAGGGACGAATAAAAAGAGTTTAGCGGGTTGGAGAAGCAAAATAAAACAAAAGGACACAAGTGAAGACATTACCTTTAAATCGGGTAACTTCCTTTGATTAGAGCTCAAAGGCTTCTTTGGAAAGGATTCTGACCAAAGTGAGTCTTCAAAGAGTTATAGAGGGATGTGGAGAGATTAAATGGGAAGAGGTTGGCCGAGCCAAAGGCTTGGGAGGTGTGGGTAAGGAGGTAGAGGTGGGGGCTTTTTATAAGAGGAGAGGAGGGGCACTCTTGTAAACATACAAAATGTTACTTTATTTTCAAAGGAGTTTCGGATTTTAAAGGTCCCAGATTGATATAATTCATGGATAAGGTGATAATGGTTCTAAATCCACCCATCCAATAGGTTTTGGACATGTTTAGGTCTTAGATATTACATTATCATTCCATTTTATTTAAATCGTTAAATAATGAGGTCATCGCTGCATCATCATGATGCAATAAATAATTTAATTTATTTAATATCTAAAAATTGTAAACAAAATACTATGATGTTGGAAATATTTTTATATTTCCAATGACTATTTATAGTAAACAATCTGACTTGTATAACCCCATGTAAAAATTGTTTTAGTAAAACCTCTCATGTTTGTGTCATTTTTACTTTATCATTAAATAAAAAGGTATTTATGTCATTTTCCAACCAAAGTGGCTCCATGGGGTCCCCAAGTTGACCCATGTATTGTCTTGGTTGGCCATGACACATCCAATGAGGGTATGACATGTGTCTAGGTCATTTTATTTTATTAAAACATTATTCGTACCTTAAACTACACTAATTACCTCTAATCGCGATTAAAAACTTAATAAGTTACTATTCACCAAAAAATTATTTTAATCCCATTGAACCACATTTTACTTCTTAATGACAACCATGTATGTCGGATTTTTGAAATTCAAAACACAATGATGGAAAAATTTCATTTAAACGGAAAATCATTTTTTATAAGTACCACTTAGTGGTTTCACTATTCATAAAAAAATGAAGTTTTTCAGAAAATTACCAAAGGTTCACCCTAAGCTATGTTTGATATTCCGAATTCAAAAATGATGTCTATTTTACAAAATTCAGAACATATAAGTTGCATTAATTTATTTAATAATTAATTCCCGCTTTCAAAACAAATAGCGTGTTTTTATGAAACAAAATGTATCAAAAGATTGACACTAGTTTAAGTCCGATTTCAAAGTGAAATTAATTCCAACGACCAATATTGGATTAAATGGAAAATATATATTCTAATTTCACTTTAAAACCAATTCAAAAGATAATCTAATCATATAAATAAATTATATTAAAAGAGGTTTTGAATTAAAATACTACATTTTTCACTATTCATTAAAAAATGAACTTTTTTTGGAAAAATACCAAAAATTTACACAAAGTAAAGTTTGAAGTCCCGATTTTTAAGAAGAATTTTATTTTGTCAAATATAACACATAAAATTGTCAAAAAGTGGATTTAAAAGAGGTTCTCCATCAAAAGGCGGTTATTCAACCTTTTAAAGAATATTAGAATGTTTACGCTTAAAATTGGATTCATTTGCATTTTTAATCCACTAACATTTATTGTAAAAAGTGAAAATATTTGACAAACATATATAATCATTTTGTGGTTAGTTCTGTTCATTCCCTCCATTACAACGGCTAGACGTTAACTACTATTTAAAATAATATTATTTTATTATTAGAGTGCAACGTAAGATTCCCAAGAAACTCATTGTTGTGTGTTGGGTACGCCATAGAGAATAGAATCCCCTTTAAAGTAATATTAATATTTTATTCACAAATATGGATAAATATAAAAATGTCATATTCTTTATTTACCTGGGGTGTTACATCCTTCCCCCCTTTTTGGGAATTGCGTCCTCGCAATTTTAAAATTGAGCCTGGAAACATCCTTAAAAGTCCCACATCGGAACAAGAGTCTGTAAAACAATCACTTTAAAATACAGAAATATAAGTACAAAGGTCACCCGAGTTAATCCATACTAGGATTCCATGTTGAAAAACATGGACATGGAGGAGAAAACATAGGGTCATGTTTTGATGGAGCGTGATAGAAAACATGTTTAGGAGAAAGTTAACCACAAGAAAATTACAAACTTGTGATGGGTTAAATGGTATTTGATTCCGTAGTAGGAAAAGTTAATAGAAAAAATTTTTGTTTTAAGTTACTTGTTATTGAAGAATTTATTCATAAGGATACATAATCAGTTATCATGTTGACTTTCAACTTTTATTAGATTCCTTACACAAACTTATATTTTCTCCAAAAGACGAGTATTTAGGAAGACTTGTTCACATTAAGAGTACTATAATCAATTTCTAGAGAACCAACTAATCAACAATAGAGAACTATATACTTCACATGTCTTTAGACTTTAACCAAAACCAAAACAAAAAAGGTTAGTACAAGATTAGATAATCCAGAAAAGGATAACCCTTTATAAAAATAAAATCTATTCTTAATCTCAAAAATTTGTCCAACAAAACCCAAAGTTCAACGAGGACCATTCGATAAACAATTTGTCCATAAAAACCTTCAAAGTAAACCAAACTAATATTGAAACCCAAATATTTTAAGGTTTTAGTCACATAGTCTTCCATGTTAAATCGTAACATTTATCTCCAAACAACATCAGTTGCTCTTAATGTCTCGTATTGAAAAGTAATTAACCTAATCACATATCCTCCATGATAGGTTAATAAATATCCATAGATAACCCAAAATCAACTTACTCTTAATTCATAAAATCATCTATCTAAAAAGAATTAGTCAAACTAACCAGGGACTTCACGTAGTCCAGTGGTAGGCAATAAATACCAGTCGCACTTTGATTGTGGGTTCGATTCCAGCAGCTTTGTCCGACACAGTGGGTTGTCACACGGTGTGCGTGTTGTCCTTTTTATAAAACTCCAAAAATAACCCTAACATGTTTTAACCTCAATCATTTCTTTATTACTTTAATTTTCATCCGAATTCGTTATGATCTCAACATCTTAATTCTTGAAGTCTTATTTCACCACCATTAGATAAAATAAAATGATTCCCAAAATGAATAACATCATACCTTGATCATGGCATCCACTCGGTTTCATCTTCATCTTTCTCACGTAGGTAGAAGTCCCATGCATTACAACAATGATTTAGAGATCCTTCAAAATCATTTGCTTCCTCCATCCAAATACACCTCGTACAACATGGGTCATATGGGTGTTCACAGAAAAATAGTTTTGGAAAATAATCATGTATGACATATAATTCCAAAACATCTGATAAAACCTGATTTCTATAAAATAGTCAGACCAAAATCGAGTTGAAACTTTCTATTACTGGTCCTTTTAAAATACCATAAGTTTGTGATGTGAGACTATATTTTAAAAGAAAATATAAATAGGTTACGCAAGGGTCTCCTTCCTCAACACCATTTTTAAAATCATAATATGCTTCAAATTCTTGTGATAAGGTAAAATATTTGAAAATACATTGATAATATTTACCTTTCATGAAAATATGAGAATATTGTGAAAATAGTATTTGTCTAAAAACAACCCATGATCCACGATTATAACGAGGTATAGTGGAGGTGTTTGATATCTCAAACAACTGCTTGCAAGTGAGTTGTATGCTAGAAAAAGTTTAACAATCCCCCGAAGATGACTTTGCAATAATTATTGCAAGCATGTCATCAGGAAGAGATAGGAATGTCGTTTGAGATCCTTCTCCTTCCATTCGTAACCGACATTACTTGACCTAATAAAAATGTTATAAAACAATGATTTAACTAAAATAACAGATATATGGACAAATCATGTGTCTCACAAGAACTCTTAATCCCTACAGTTGTCTAAACCGACCTTTGATACCAACTATATGGCCCCGACCATAAAACTTACTTAATCTTGGGTTATTACAAGATTACACATTGAGGATCTTTTCAGGTTTAGAGTTTTAGAGAATTAGATCATGAAACATGCATTACATTCCACATTTAAAGAAAGTGGTTACATAAAAGACAGTATTCATTCTTCCCATCAACAGAAACATATTTAAAATAAAACACGGATTCTTTCTTGACACATCCTTGACACTATCATCACATCATGTACCTTTACCTTGACTTGTGAAAAACATTTCAAAAACTTGGGATGAGCATAAAAAGCTCAGTAAGGGTTATAAAAATATGGAAAGGAAACATGAGTTCATATATACATAAGAATGAAATCATACTTTACCCTTAAAACATAGGCACTTTAACATACCTCATCAAATAATGAATAAATCATAGAAATTATAATACATAAAGGTAACTTGAGGTATTCATAACATTATTACGTAGGGAGTAACCCTCTTGGTTACGTTTGGAATACCCACCATAGAATATTCCCTAAATCTCCTCGGAGAAACCTTAACATTTAACTCCTTCACGTTACCCAAAGCATTAGAGAGCTATATCGGGCTCACCCTCCCTTAGTTTATCACGGAACCACCCGTCTTCATAATAATTCCCAAGAACCATAACATAATCGTATCACATAAAACATGCATAAAGGAATCATAACATTTCCACATTTCAATCACAAGATATCAATACAACACATTGATATAAAAACATTATGAAAACCATTTTCAATACAAAAATAAAAGAAAAGTAAAACATGGTATTTATTTTTCTTTTAAAAATAAGGTATGGCTTGTAAAGGAAGCCGAAACACAAATAATGGTCACGGCGGTAGAGAAGTCATTGTCGCCGCATACGTACGACAAAAACATTCCCTTTTGTCATTTAGTAAACGCTTCGTATAAAAAAGATTCCTTTTGAATCAACTTAAAAGTCAAAGGGGTTTATACACCGTATAATAGAAGGTTGTGTATAAAACAAAATATGCCTCAACGAAAGGAGATTGAGACGAAGTCCCATACAATGACGGTATCCTTGGATTAAGGATAAATCAATTACATAATTATGTGTGACAAAGGAATAAACCAAATATAAGTGTATATTAAGTGTAAAATAATCAAAGTTCACTCACACATATTCAAAGGATGACATATTCAATAACTACATGTTGAACCCAAAGAAATCGAAATTGGGTTAAGAAGTTCCCTTGACAGCCTAACAACGTCACATCAAAATGAGTTGATGAGAGATAAAAAAGGGTATCTCATCATTTGGAAATAAAATTTAAATCAATAAGGATATAGAAGAACATATCCCAACATAATATTATGTGAATCAAAATACATAACACAAGAAGTCTTTTACAAAAAGAGGAGGGTGAAATGTTCCCTTACCGACATGGGTATCTTTCGACACATGCACCCCATGAAAGAAGGACAATACAACATTGATATAAATATTCATAAATGAAATAATATTACACAATGAGTAAAATAATGGGCAGTACAAACACCACTCAATGGAAATTGTGGAAAATGTAGCATAAATCTCACGGGAATAAAAGTGAGATGAAAAATCCCTTATGAAAACTCGGCAGCCTAACGGCGCTGCTTAAAACTTCCAAAATGGATTGATGAGATCAAATAGGGTTTCTCATCATATTAACATAATGTTTACAGAAAGAGGAATATAAAAGAACATCCCCCAACATAACAAATAGGTTCTTAAAAGAAGTGACATAAAGGAGAGTACATAAAAAGAAAGAGAGTGGTTAGATCTCTTTCGAAAATTCAGCAGCCTAACGGCGCCACTCAACACTCCCAAAATGGATTGATGAGAGAGAATAGGGTCTGTCATCATATGAACATAAAAATTACAGTAAGAGTAATATAAAATAACATCTCAATATCAAGAAATATGAGCTTTAAAAGGAATGACATAAAATAGTGTACTTAAAAAGAAAGAGAGGAGTCGGATCCCTTACCTCAAGTCCAACATGTCTTGTTTGTTTCTTTATATTCCTGAATAATAAACTTTGGTAAATTTATAATTGATTAAGGACCTCCTATAAAGATTATTATTCAGTTCATATCACATATTATAATGTTATAATAATTGTTTAATAATGTTAGTTCATATCAGACGTTTTTGCCGATGATTGGTACATGAGTCAAAAATGAACTTGTTTGAAAAATGATTGTCCATGTAGTTATAAATAAATAATTTCCAGAATAATATTAATTATTAAAATATCATATATATCCAGTACATATTTATTTTATACTATTCCATATCATTTGGAGATAAAAAACAAAAAGCACCGTTCATGGAGACGGTAGGCCGTACGTACGCATGAACGCTACTTTCATTTTTTTCTTTTTCATGTTAATGGATTTAAAAATAAATGATATATATATACATATTATAATGACAGTATAATATATATGTTATATAGATCACATATGTTCATTAATTTAATTCTTTATACATTCCATGTATTGCATGTACAAGTCACATCACTTGAGGGGGCGGTAGTCCGCACTTCCTCATATGAAATTATCGCATTTACACAACATGAAAAGATTAAAGGTATGGTTTAAATATAAAATATAGAAGCATATAGTAAACATAAATACCATATATATCATATATAAAATACAGTGACATCATAATGGCCACCTTTAAAGGTGTTAAAATAATATTGATCAATCATCGTTTCGTGAGGCAGAAAATCGCCAACCACAGAAACAGTATGTTCTTTAACCATTAGACGAATGTGTGTGTAAGTGTAGCTCGAATCCTTATTATAACAACATCCTAGTATATTGAATATACTGGAGTTTTTACAAAAGAGATGAATAAAAATACTTAAGGGGTTGGAGAAGCAAAATAAAACAAAAGGACACAAGTGAAGACATTACCTTTAAATCAGGTAACTTCCTTTGATATGAGCTCAAAGGCTTCCTTGGAAAAGATTCTGCCCAAAGTGAGGCTTAAAGGAGTTAGAGAGGTATGTGGAGAGATGAAATGGGCAGAGGTTGGCCAAGCCAAAGGCTTGGGAGGAGTGGGAAAGGAGGTAGAGGTGGGGGCCTTTTATAAGAGGAGAGGAGGGGCACTCTTGTAAAGTTACAAAATGTTACTTTATTTTCAAAAGAGTTTCGGATTTTAGAGGTACCACATTGATATAATTAGTGGATAAGGTGATAATGGTTATAAATCCACCCATACAATAGGTTTTGGACATGTGTAGGTCTTAGATATTACATTATCTTTCCATTTTATTTAAATCATTAAATAATGAGGTCATCGCTGCATCCTCATGATGTCATAAATAATTTAATTTATTTAAAGTATAAATTTTTTTAAAAAAATAATATGATGTGGTAAATATTTTTAGCTTTCCAATGACTATTTATAGTCAAAAATCAGACATGTATATCCCCATGTAAAAATTGTTTTAGTAAAACATCTCATGTTTGTGTCATTTTTACTTTATCATTAAATAAAAAGGTATTTATGTCATTTTCCAACCAAAGTGGCTCCATGGGGTCCCCATGTTGACCCATGGATTGTGTTGGTCGGACATGACACATCCAATGAGGGTAGGACATGTGTCTAGGTCATTTCATTTTATTAAAACATTATTCTTACCTTAAACTACACTAATTACCTCTAATCGCGATTAAAAACTTAATAAGTTACTATTCACCAAACAATTATTTTAATCCCATTGAACCACATTTTACTTCTTAATGAAAACCATGTATGTCAGATTTTTGAAATTCAAAACACAATGATGGCAAAATTTCATTTAAATGGAAAATCAGTTTTTATAAGTACCACTTAGTGGTTTCACTATTCTTCAAAAATTGAAGTTTTTCAGAAAATTACCAAAAGTTCACCCTAAGCTATATTTGATATTCCAAATTCAAAAATGATGTCTATTTTAAAAAATTCATAACATATATGTTGCATTAATTAATTTAATAATTAATTCCCACTGTCAAAACAAATAGCGTGTTTTTATGAAACAAAATGTATCAAAAGATTGACACTAGTTTAAGTTTGATTTCAAAGTGAAATTAATTCCAAAGACCACTATTGGATTAAATTGTAAAAATATATTCTAATTTCACTTTAAAACCAATTAAAAAGATAATCTAATCATATAAATAAATTAGATTAAAATAGGTTTTGAATTAAAATACTACATTTTCACTATTCATTAAAAATTGATCTTTTTTGGAAAAATACCAAAAAATTACAGAAAGTAAATTTTGATGTCCCGATTCTAAAGAAAAATTTTATTTTGTCAAAAATAACACATAAAATTGTCAAAAAGTGGATTTAAAAGAGGTTTGCCATCAAAAGGTGGTTAATCAACCTTTTAAAGAATATTAGAATGTTTACGCTTAAAATTGGATTCATTTTCATTTTTAATCCACTAACATTTATTATAAAAAGTAAAAATATTTGACTAACATATATAATAATTTTGTGGTTATTTATATTCATTCTCTCCATTACAACGACTAGGCGTTAACTACTATTTAAAATAATATTAATTTATTATTAGGGTGCAACGTAAGATTCCCATGAAACTCATTGTTGTGTGTTGGGTACACCATCGAGCATAGCACCCCCTTTAAAGTAATATTAATATTTTATTCACAAATATGGATAAATATAAAAATGTCATATTCTTTATTTAACTGGGGTGTTACACGAGAGGCATTCCCAATCTTCACAGGCTAGCGATAAGCGCTAAGGCATCACCATAGTACAAATAAGAACAATTTCCCAAAATTAAAATAAATATATAAGCGGACAGAAAAATAAGACAATGCAAAGTAAATAATTGACATGAAATAAAAATAATGTCCAACAACATATACTAACCTGACCCTGAACAGAAATCCTCAAGACCTTGAGATTTTCTCACCAAAACACAACCAACTCTCACCCATTATGAGCATGCTCGAGTCAAACCTGCAACAAAAATGAAAAACTGGAAAACTCTATAGGCGTGAGTATTAAAACATAGTAGATGTTCCCAACAAAATATTCCCAATAAACTTCCAATAAATAAAGAATTTAATAATTCTAGGATTGAACTAAATTATATAAAATATGGGTTTCCACACACACACTTTCATTTCTAAAACAAGTAACAATCCATTTCCCTTTTTAATTGAAATTTTTTTAATGTTTTAAAGAAACATGTGCATTGCATTCTAAAGATTTTTTCATACAATTTAGAAATCTAAATATTATTTATTAATCAAGAGGAAAACCACACACAACACAAAACATACACAAAGGACAATGGAAAAAGTGGTACACCAGGGCCAGCAACCGAACTAGACCTTTCAATCGTCAGCCACATAAAAATAAACACTTGTAAACATGGGTTAAACTTAGGAGCTCGTGATAAATCCAAAACCTACTATACATGTGACTCATCCTAAAGTAATTTCTAATCTCTATGACATCATAACGCTCTAATGCCCATGGTTTCCCTACAAGTCATTACCAAGGGGCCCAATCCCCTAGTAGAGCAAAGTATGTACTAAGGGCCACTAGACAGTGTGTAATCTAAATTAGTGCAGCAATTGTTCTCAGAATATTCACTCACTATGCTTGGATCCTATGTCGACACATGAAATAAAAAAAGGGGTGAGTTAACAATGTCAACCATCTAGTCATGATGCACAAACATCACACACAACTCAAACAATCAATGTACACAATGAGATCACCCCTATATTATCCAAAATATTGTTTTCTACAAATAATTTATTTCATCAAAGTGCCAAACGGGCCTTAGCCAACCAATCGATATCGACCTATTTTCAAAAGAACCAACACATTCCAACTCATTTCCAAATAATCAAAGGAACAACACTTTTAATCTCAAAACCATTTGAAACCTCATTTAAGAAATCTATTTTAGAAAGCCGAACTCATTTCCAACCCAATATGTTCCTTAGAATAAAACCAATTTACTTATAAAGGCCAACCATTCATTTTATCAACACTAATGATGCACATTTAAACAAAAACACTTTCATGTTATTCAAAACAAGGGAGAACCACTTTCCTCACAATGGACATTTATTCTAAAACTAATTATTTAATATTATTTACCATTAATATAAAATTTAATGAAATAATAAGATATTAATAAACCCTAAGTATGAAGGCATGTTCTTTGGGGACCTAGCTCAACTCGCAGCTCAAACACGACAATGTGACACTCCTCGCACATGCACAAAAGCAGGCCTAAACAGATGATAAAAGTAACACAGGGTAACCCCGCCAACATGTTGCAATAAGTGCACAACAAAAAAGGTACATAAACACAGACATAAAACAATCTAAAAAAAACCATCGCAAAAGAACCACCTCAACATCTTTTCAAAACACCACTAGCAAATTCCGCACTATTTACTAAACTCCTTTAAAATCCCAAATGTGTTTACAAAAACCACACAATTCCAAAATAACTCACTAATCATTTTATAGATCTAACATAACATTTAAAAAAACACTTAGAGTGCACAACCTGGCAAAATCGCATGACATGATGAGATCAACATTTAAAAATATGTGCACCTATACACATTTTCGAAACTAGGCTCGCAACACCCATATTATAAAATCATTTAAAAATTTTCTAAATATTTTGAAATTTTTATTGGGTATTTCAACATATGAAACCAACTCAAGCATAATTTCATAAATTATAAAATCATTAAACTATGAGCAAGGGCCAGCAGGACTACTTAGGCCTTTTCATGTAAAACCCACCAAATTCATACCAAAATATTAAACAAAATAATTGTGCACACAACATCAATTAACAAAAACTTGGGGAAAAATATCAAACACAAATAAATTATTTTGAAAACTCAATTTACACCAAATTAATTAATTAGATCATATACTAAACTAATTAATTTATATTTAAGCATTGTAAAAATAGATGAAAACAATTTTTTCAATACTTAAATAAGTAGAGTGAAAGGGGGTTCCTACCACAACTGTTGATTGACCTCCTGAAGCCGATGAAAAACCTCGTCCGCATCACAACCACACAATAAATATTAAAAAACACCCTACAAAATACATTATGCAGACAAAAAATATGATTTAATTTGAAAATAACAAATTCTAATCCATGGATAACACCAAAATAACAAAATAATACAACAAGGGTGGGTGTGTCGCGGAGTGCAGCCGAGGTATAGGGGTCCGCTGCGGCTTTTTTTGAAGGGAAGGGGGAGTATGGTGCAGTTTTGACGAAGCATGAGGGTGACGGGGCTGATGCAAGGAGGTGTTGGAGCGGTAGGGGTAAGGCCAAAATGAGGTTCAAGACGCCAGTGCATACAGGGGCGAGCCGAACCAAAGGGGTTGCCAGAAACAATGAGTTGGGAGGTAGAATAGCCGGAGGGGAGTTGGAGGGTGTGGTGGGAGCTGCTGCAGGGGGAGGGGGGCTGGACATGCCTGGGGTGTGAGGTCGGCGGGAGGGCTCTAGAAGGAGGTGCCGATGCGGTGGCTCATATAGAAGGAGGGCTAGAGGGGTGTCTGGGCACCGGGTAGTAGCGTGTGAGCTGAAGGGTGATGAGGGGGGGAAGGTGCTGGTGCACAGTAAGGGAGAAGGAGGTAGGAGGATCACTGGAGGGGCACAACATGGAAAAGGTAAGAGGGGGTGGCCATCACGACGGTGAGGAAGAGAGAAGAGGGGGGGATGCACCACACACAGACAAGGGGTAAACCCTAAAAAAGGTAAAAAAAAGATAAAAATAAAATAAAAATAAAAATAAAACAAAATAATAAAATAATAAAATAATGAAATAAATAAAACCAAAATAATAATAAAAATAATTTTATAACAAAAATTGTGGAAAAGTAAATATTTAATAACATTAATAATTTATTATAATACATTAATAATTATTATTATTATAATCAAACATTAAAAAATAATAACAATAATAATAACAAATTAAATCACAAACATTACCCATTTTAATTTTCCTAATCCAGGCGGATCGTGTTGTTGCCTGGTCAATGCCGCACGGGGTTTCCAAAATTCATCCCACCCATACGCCTAGTGACGTCAGTTGAAAAATGTGCATTTTTTTGAAAAAACTCAAAAATATTTTTTGGGATTCAACCTGAACCTCGAAAATAAATTTATAACTAATAAAATAATAAAATAAAAATAATAGATAGGTCAGTCTGTGACATTTTCTTTTAAGGATCTGTGGCAGTGACCCCATCCTTGTTCATTGTTCAGGTGGGTATGGTGGTGGGTTGTAAGGGAAGTGGATTGATTGATCAGTCACATGGGTGTGGTTGGTTTTCTATTTTTTGTGATTCTTATGTATTGTCCTTATCATCTCTTTTAATCTATTTTTGTTTATTTATTCGTGAGATATAATTTATTTTAACCATTTAGTTCATAAAATTTCATTATTTATTTATTTGGAGTACTCTTTTTTATTATCATTTCTTTTTAAAAAATTTATTAAATGCATGGGTGTCAAATATATGGATTGGTCATACTATAGTTAATTTTTCAAAATTTTGTTTGATTAATTTTTATAAGGGTTACATTATTCCAACATAGTTATGTCTTGATTCCCTATATCTTTTGTCAATCATAGGGGGACCATGAAATCTCCTTGTGAGTTTCCATGGATAGGTTTGTGTGCCCGATCTAGGGGTGACTTTGGTGGGTTTATGATAATTTTCTGTAGTAAGGAAAAATGACCATCCTAAATTACTATTGTCATGTAATGGTGGGAGGAGAGGATCATTTATAAAGGTAATTATTTTTTTCAGTCCATCATTTATAATCCTAAATTTCTTTACTCTAAAATTAACATCATAAAATTCATGAGTTGATTAAAGAACATATTTACTAATAATAATATTATGATTGTTAATTAAAATGGCCTTGAACACCAATTTTGGTAGTTTAAACATGTTATTCCCTTATTAAAATAAATGAAAAAGTGCACAAGGGGAGATGGAATATAGATACAGTAAAAACAATATACTAGAAAACGTTCATGAAAACTAATTTCCATGTATTAAAGGACACAAAAAGTCCTATAAATTTAGAATAAATACAATGATAATCAATTTTTCCTCAATTTACCCTACTCTAAAAATTTCCCCATTTTACATGGTGTTGAACCCCCCTTCATATTTTATGTGGTTTACATGGAATATCCTGATCATCAAAATACTAAACAAAACCATAGATTGGTTGTACTGGCCTCATGCCTCCCATTAAGAGCAGGCTTACTCCCTAACAGCACAAAAACAAGTAAAATGGAAATAAAAACCATTATTACATATCTTTTATTTTTTCTATCAACTTTTAATTCATTCCACAATTTGGATGTATGCTTCCTAAATCAATGTCATCACCTCAATGAAAGTATCCATGATATACCATCTGATGAATTTTTAAAAAGGTTTTTATGAAAAATAATGATAAATTAGGGTAGGGTTTCTAATTATTATTGAAATGTGTTTTGTGAAGAGTGATCCATGTTCATTATTCAAATGAAATCTATAGATAGGATGTATGAACATGATTCATTCCTATATTAGGGAAATTTCTAAAAAAAGGATTCTCCCCCAAATTTTTTACATCCATCCCCTTATAATCACTATTAGAGCATTGTAAATTTGATTTCACTAACTCAACTAATTACATACAATGTTCAATAAGGTAAAAAAATTTATTTTACATTTTTATTTTTCTATTTACATAAGTTATTTTTTCAATTATTTATTTATTAAAATTTTATGTATGTATGAATGTATTGTTTATGTCATATTTTCTTCTTATAATTTATATTATGAATACTTATTTATAAAATTTATATTTACAATTATGAAATTTTTGAAAGCATTGAATTATTATTAATTACATAGAATAATTATGTTATTTGTATTTGAAAAATATCATTACATTCATCAATTATTATATATAATTATAATTTAAAATATTAATAACAAATTTTAATATATATATATATATATTCGGTATATTTATGTGAAAATAATAAAATTATTTTTTATATATATAGAGATATAATCATTCTAGACTAATATATTTTAAAAATTTTATTTCTTTGTCAATAATTCCTCCAAATATTGATAATAATACTGTGTAAAAAATATTCTTAACTATATTTGATTATTACCCATGCATGTGACATTAATTTATCACCACCTTATATATGTGTGTACCTGGTTCTAAACCCTTGAATGCATCCCCATCGACATTATCAACCATAAATATCTTGGAAATCAACCCTCCCAATGGAGGCTACTAGCATTTGAACCCATGTCATATGAATAATCCTAGGGTGACATTACCTCTCAAGAGAGACCTGAATTGTAATGAATTTTGGGTTATTGGTTATTAGTGGTCACCTCACCATGTCTTTATAGGGGACCACCTACCATATGTGCATAATCTTTCCCTCAACTAAGAACATTCCATTTTTATAGGTGGACAAGATGATAAAAAGAAAACACAAACTATTAAAAACCTTGGTGGGTATTTCCTTATACCTTCTGACATGGAATAACAAACACCTACTAAACCTATTTTATTACATTTTAATTGTAAGAACGTTCAAAATATTTATTTCATGAATGCCCATTACATATACCATAAATTACCAAGAAGGAGATGGTTCTAATTATAGATGAAAATACAAGTTATACATTGATACAAAAATCATTATCGAATGACTCCAATCCTATAAGTACCATAAAATAGTGTTTCACCATCATTATAATGATATGACATTCTTTCATTCCACATAGGATAGATTTGAGGGTAGAGGTTCTACTAATAGGCACCAGTTTTCATGTCACTCTTTCGATATGTACACCAATAAACAGTTTCAAGACATTATTTTGTACTCCAAACCAATCACCTCACAACATTAACCTAGTAATATAGGAAGTGGTGTAACTACTCATCATTCCACATCACCCACAAGAATAATCCACTAAAGAAATTTTTTATTTTTATGGGTTTTTTGATATGGAATTCAATTTGAAGAAGTTTTTTTAAGGTGGTAATCTATAAAAAATAATTTACTGTGAAAAACTACATCACAAATAGTATTATTTATGGTGGATCTATTGTAAAGAGTACGATAACAAATTTTTTATGATGGATTATATTTTCTATCAAAAATACTCCACTATAAATTTTTCTATGTTGGAATATAAAATCCATCAAAAATATTTCATTGCAATGTATTTTCTCATTCATCGCAAAAATAAAATTAATTAGAAAATATATCATGGAATTAAAAAATAAGTAAGCATAAAAAAAATTAAAGAATAAGAATTATAAAATTTCTTAAAAAAATGAAATATTTTAATAATGTCACTAAAGTGGTAGGGGATTAACTCTATCTAGAAGAGTAAACTCTATCCATATAACAAGTATATATATCAGCACATAAACTCTATCATATCATCATGCTACCAATCTAGCTATCGTCTCTACTCTTATATCATTGTATTATAATATTCATGCTCTCTGTTCAATCTAGGTATATGTTTGTAATGAGATCACAACCTCTCTTCATACTCTATAGTTGAAAATGATGATGATTATGATCCATATTGTTCTCTCATCAATCTATATTATACCACCTATTTAGTGAAATTGTTACAATACAAGGTCGATAATGATCCAATAATGGCCTCATGGACTTCCTCGTGACATCTTATCATCATGTTCATCCAGGACACATCATCAAAATTTGTCATTTATGATCCTTAATCATCACGAGACTCGGTATCGACCTAGACCTCATTACCGCTCACAAATAATCAGATTATTTGTATCATGTCGGACTCCATAAACCTAAATCCATATGTTATATGACATTATTGGTAAAAAGTAAAAGAGTTCCTAGAAAATAGAATAGTTTACTAGTCTTGGAAGACCATATAAACACATGAATATAAATTTTAAAACAAAAAATTCAACATGAACATTTTTTTTATGAAAATGATTAGACCATTTCTTGTATCCTTAAAAATAGCACATAGTCATTGTCTATGTTTCGTGGGGAAAAGAAAAAAAATAAATGTGAGATTAAATTCTCATTAAGTAGTATCATACCAATATTTTTTAAATAATATAATCATGGAATTTGATAAATAATATCAATAAATTCACAATATGAATCTAAAATGAATAAAAAAAATGAAGTCACACTATATCCATGAAAATAAATGAACTCATTGATAAAAATAATCATTAATATCAAGTTAGCGGAAAACATAATTTATGAAGTAATCAAAAATAATCTTAATTCCTTATTATAATACATGATACTTGATATCAAGACCGCAATAAAGATGTTATCCTATTACTGGGTGTGACCTACACCAAAACCTTACATGTTTTTTCTAATTAGACTTATCCATTCATAAAGTGGATATAAAATGTGGGGTCCCATTATTCACTTGATTAAGTCCAATTCGTTATCCATAATAGTCATCAAGAAATTTCATACCATTACTAAGGATACTATTATACAAAAAATATATCTATAATTATAATTAGAAATATTGATATCATGTACAACATTATTCTATAGAATAATGTTGATGTCTAGGAGAACATCCCATAATAAATATAAACTCAATGATGTATCATCAATGTGACATGATTTAAAATTATAAAATTAATATAGTAGTGATGGTACATGAAATTTTATAGGTTATCAATGGAATATAATAATTGTATTTAATAGATTGTATTGATATGATACCAGTAATATGGTAGGAAAATCATTTATCATGGTACATTAATGAAATTTAAATACTCCAAATAATGTCCCCTAGTGAGTTTCTCCACATGTGTAGTACTAGGACAAGTCATTTGGAATCAAGGTGATTATTGATTAAATTCTCAAACCACATTTTTTAATGGTGAATACCTATAGGTTCTTCTATGCCACATCCACATCCACATTATAGTATCCAATTGAGGATGTATTTTATAGGAAATTACACACTCGTTTACTTTACTAAAATATGGGATGATTTTTTCACCATGGGAGACATAAATATTTAATAAATTTAATATCATATGGGGATAAAAATATAGTCTTTTAAATACCGTAAACTTAATTATTATAATGAAATACATCTTCTATGGAAATATATACACCATAAAAAATTAAATATGTGGTGATTACTACATGAGTCCTAATAAATGAAAATTTATATGGAAAACCCCACTTATTGATTGGAAAAAAATTTCCATCATAACCTCCTTAAAAAAATTATTTAACATGATCTTGAAATACCATTTATAAAGTCATTTCATTATATAGAATATCATATTTTCAGTATTTACACCACATAAATGAAATTATGTGCATATTAAAAACCATGTCTCTAGGAGAAGAATTTGAGATAGAGTAACCCTTATATATTTTCCTTAATTCCAAAAAAGTAACTTATAATCCAATATAATAAACATAAATATCATAATAAATTAATTAATAACCGTAATAATATCTTTTTTCTTCTATATAATCCATAAATAGTCATTCTTTATATGAATTAATCTGATTTTCTGTATCAGTGATTCTAGTTATGATTGTTTGGAAAAGATTCAAATTAGCGATGCTCTTATTAATTCCTCTTAAAAAGTTTACTATTTATAAGCCATTAAATATACTTTTGGATAATATTTATAAAAAATTACGATGATTAAAATTCATTTTAAGAATATTGTATGCAGTAAAAGAGGAATTCGTAGACCCAAATTTTTCAGTACGTTTGGATAATCATTCCATGTATACAGTGAGTCATACAAGATTTATACATATAGTTATATTGGTGATATTTATACATACTCTATTTAAATTTTAATTTCAATAGATTATTTTTCATATATAATGGTTCTTGCATTTATTGGGATATAATTAGAACCTTTATATACTATAAATTTAATCATAAACATATGTTTTATTTTATAGATACATCATATAGACTGGAAATAGTAGATGTGTGACTATCACCGGATGGGGGATCATAACCATTGAGACATCTTCAAATGACAGTCACATTTTTTGATCTCTAGTATGTGAGATCATGAGGGAAAACCCTCTTATAGAAATCACCAAATTTTTCATGTATCATTGGCTGTTCTTATCTACAGAAAAGTGTATTGGTATCTAGGTATGAGAACATTATCAATATCTGCAATTTTATTGCATACTTTTATTAAATTCAAAAACCCTGAAATTTGATTCATGGTTTGGTAACATTTCAAGGGTTTTTCATTAATGGTATTTTAGTAATTGAATTTTCAATATAGAATTTTTATCTTCTTAGTTAAAAAATTGATATCTCAAATATAGTTTTTCAAAATGAATGTCAATTAATAAATCCATGAACATGGTGGTTGGAGGTATGCCTTTCTAGTTAGATCATAAATAATAAATATATAATAGAAAATGACACAAGTGTGAATCTTACATTTTTGAGACTTTAAGAGACATATATATTACATTAAAGAGTGTGTGTTCATAGGATGATTGTATTTTCTATTACTGTTACTTATCTCTTTAGGGGTCTTGATGGGTTTCGAGACTCTACTCTTAATATATGACTATTATTCACTGTTATTGATATAGAGTCACAGAATATAACATACGTTAGCATACACAGTATTCTTCCATATTTTTTTTGAATATGAATATTAGAAATTGGGAACCCCACAATGAGATTTTTGAGTTTTCCAAGTAATCAATCACCAAAGAATAAATAAATTTACAAATACTATATTGTAGAATAATTTCTTTGCATTTATTTATAAAATGTATTCAAGTGGTATTTCATGAGTACATGATAAATATTATACAAACAAATATTATTTTATCATTAATGGTTCGTTTAATATTGGTAGTAATATGAAGTCGTGTTAATGGATTTGGTTTTATCATGTAATATATTAAAAGGGGGTGATAATATTTAAATGATGTCAATTTAATGGTTATTTCATCATAACATCTCACTTACTACTTATATCGTGTGTGTTTTATGTCCAGGGTGTCGAGGAACCCTTTCATGGTATTTGAGCATCCCATAATATAAGAAAAAGGGGAAGCTCAATCCAATGGCTATTAATACAAATTGAATGACATCATCCTTATCTTCCCAAATTCTAGATAGTGAAATTCTATCTCCGAGTGACCAATCCTATAACTTCACTGATACATTAAATGGACGGTTTGAGGTTATTGTCATGGGATAAGAGGAATTGATGAATATCATTTCTATCACCCGGTATTCAATGATCAGTGTTGGGGTGGTTTCCTAGATTATTTGGGTATGATCTAGATGGGTTTAGAATCAGATCCATTAGGAAAGGACTACCAATGAAAATTTTAATCTTAATGAACCACCAAAAAAATGAGGTACTCATTTATTTATTTTTGTTCCGGTTAAATTCATGTGAGATCCTCATAACTCTACCAAGGATTGGATCATCATAGATGACGTAGTTGCATCACTCTGATGATGTAAATGATTAAAATCCCTAGATCACCATCTTCTATTGGGTTCCCTGGTACAGTGAATTGGTATGATATGAATCACATGAATTTTCTAATCCTTTAAAAATTAATTTTCACTATATTAACTATATAGTTGTGGTTTGGTCCCAACAGACCAGAACACACTTCTATATGTGCTCAAATAGACCTATTATGTCCATATAAAAAATAAAATATGGATTGAAATAGATTTTTTTCATGTATTAATATTGATGAATATATATATATATATACACACATCAGTTGATTTATACCTAAAGGAAGTTGGTGATGTAATTATGGTAATCTCTTAAACATGGAATGGATGGTCATTTACTATAATTTTATTTTCTAGATGGATATGTATTCTACAGTTGTAGAAATATAGAATATATATATTTAAAAGAAAAATATAGGATTTTAGCCTATTTCATTAGAATATTTTACATCAGTGATGTTTTGGTTTTATTATCCACATTGACAAAAAAATTATATATTTAGAAAACATGTAGAAGAATTTAGGTTGGGTGGCTAGAAATTATTATTCATGTCAAAAGAAAGGTGGATGGATGGTAATTATTTTAAAGGAAAAAATCTTTTTTTTAAAACAAATTCAAACAATAATCAAAATGAGGTTACCATATCATTGAAAAATCCATTTTCCTTTTACGGTGGATCCACATTCTTCTTACAATAACCAATGATCTTCCACACTTGTGACATACTGTATCCACCTCCACTGTTCACTACACCGATCTCCATAGCTCTCCAGTACCCCACCACCCCTCCTTCCTACAGTTATTATTTACCACTACTGTACAGTTCAGGCTGTTATGTCATTAAACTACCCGGTGAACTACTACTACCTCTATGGACACTCCATACCATGAGTGGTCCTCCCCCTAATAGATGGCCATATCCACCTTGTGGATGCACTTCTACCATCCTTCACTGGTACTATGTCAAACCACTGTTGTCGTTGATAACCTACAGTGCACCTTGTCATCCTTATAAATTGTGAGGCCACATGTGAGTGTCTCCCCTCGATGATCCTCCTCCACCACTTCTATTTCATCACCACACTGGTTCCAGATCAATCTCAAGGTTTCCAAACACTACATATGTTCTTATTGATCCCACTGACACCCTCCACCACACTATGAACCACTGGGGAAATCCAGCTGGCTACCACCAGCAGGAATTGCTGCATTCAACTCCATATGTGGTCCTCTTTGGTAAACTGTGGTATGCTCGTATCTCCTGAGAAAAAACTCAGTTTTGAATCTAGCAGCCCTATAAAACCCGAACCAGGTTTTTACAACCATAAATGTGGCTAAACATTACTGGGTGGATTTTACCAACCCTAAGTGTGCAAAGATAGTTCTGTATTTCCCGAAACATCTTTCAATGGTAGGCCAAGAATAGGTTTACACTTGTTTTGCCCAACCTACAATGGAATTGGGTATGGTTTTCAACACCATAATTATTTTAAAATATAATAAAATTTAAATAATTAATTATGGATTAAAATATAATAATTTAATATTTTGAATACAAATAATTTTATTTTGGGTCAAAAATTATTATTATTTATCTAGGATAATTTTATAATAAAAATACTAATTTAATATCTGAACCATATTAAAATAATTTATTTCAATTTAAATACATAATTTTATTTGTTTAGATTCCCTCATAAATACAATTTAATACAATTTAATTTAATCATACTTTTAATTTACACGTACATTATTTTGAATCACTGATCATCCATGTGTATATTCCTATTTATTTAATTGTTTATTTAATCATTTATGAAGCATGTAATCGATTATTTAAATAATATTTTCTTTACATCACCATTTTTTTCAATATTCATATGGGAATGTACATCCATCATTACCTATACGTATATTGAATTTCATGAGACCCCCCATGTTTGTGAGTGATTAAATTTGAAGATGAAACTATATTTCATAGTGCATGCAAATTTGAGGAAGAATAACAATGATATGTGGACAAACTATGTTGAGGATGACCTACATCATTATTCAATACTCGACCCATGAATAATTACCCTAGGAAACAATTGATTTATTATGTTTAAATGTTTCATGAAATTTTATATTCTCAAGACCAGTTTTGTACATTTTTCCTTTATACATTGTTAATTAGTTTATGAATTTTCATGGGGGAAAGAAACACCTAAAATAATTAGAAAAAATTCATAAATAAGTTATGAATGTTTTTATATTAATATTAAGTTGTGAGCACAATAACATAGTATGATCAAATTAAATATGAAATTATTACATTAAAATATTAATATTTTAAAAAAATAATAGTATTTTAAGATTAAAATTCCTTTCATAATTTTAATTTGAAAAAACCATGTGTATGTTGTTCTCTTCAAAAAAATTGTATGTTTTCTCCTACTATTAGGTAGTTCATTTGAGAGTGATTATTTGACTTAATTGATGATGGAAAAAATTGAGCAACTACAGAAACATTTTTTCATATTTAGAGGTATGTTTTGAGTAAATAATATTTTTCATTTTAGAATCTGGGATTTCATTCAATAATTTAAAGAGCCACAAGTAAATGTGGCTTCCTATTAAAACACCAAAATTGAACTCTCTGAGTAGTGTCATATCCAATTCTTGTACACTTTGAGGAGTGGTATCAAGGATACATGACACTACATTACTCAAGAGACAGAGTATTCCAATTATAGAATAGGTAGTTACTAGATTTTGTAAAATACTGGGAGATATTTAATTGTTTAATTAATTATTAAATAATTCATAAATTTTCAATCATGTTAAAAGAAAAATATGTATGAATTTTTTTAAATCAACAATTTTATTAAATAAATCAAGTACATTGTGATAGTCATTGGAAAAATAAAATTTCCAAACTAACAAGAGTTTACAAGACTTGTATATGCACTTGCACAATGTACTTTGATATTATAAATTCAAGGTGATGGTTTTTCCAATAACTATTAAGCTGCCTTAGGATGTGAGGGTGAGAAAAATGATTACATCAGACTCATGTATGAAACATATGAAAATTACTTCATAGTGTTATCATCAATGTCAATTTTATGTTATGGAAATGATTATCCACTAAAAGGGGATAATGTTAATTTATTATATTTTGACATTAATGTGTTTAAATTTCTATAAACATCAATTTTAGGGAATTTCATAAATTGAACATCATTTCAAATCATAGTGCAATTCATATGTGAAGAGTTAATTTAGGACTAATTAATCATCTAATTGTAGAATTATTTATTTTTATTATTTGAATATGATATTTTGGAATATGATTGATAATTTTTTGGAGAATTTTATATTTTAGGATCAATGGATGAATCACAGGGTAAAATAGATTTTTTTTGCAATGAATTTATAAATTTCAAGAGAAATCATAATGGGCATTAGGAACATCCTGTAAAACTAGAGATCAAAAATAAAGCCCAATGAAGTTCAAAATTAATATTTATAAAGAGAAAATAATGTGTATCATTTCATTAAAATATATACAAATATAATTATGATTTTTCAAGGAGACCTATGGAGCCTATTTTGACATTTATTTTGTGGGAATGATTTGAAGGTCCATAAAACCAGCCAAACTATTTCGAGCATAAATAAAACATTCCTGATCCAGTTGGCATGATATTTTCAAATCTATTATAGTATATCTATAAGAGGATATTTCTATCCTATGAAACCTTATTTTTTTGCCATAATTATTTTCAAACTCATATGTCAAAAAAGATGATGAATCAAGATATGTTTTCTGCTCATCTTTTAGTAGTCAAAATTCATTTTATTTCTCACCCACCATTTTACACTCATAATTAATGAGGAAGGAATTGACTGATTGGGTAATGAATATAGGACCCCAAAATTACTATATAATGGTCTTGTAGTAAAGGGATTTTGGGATCCATGTTTTTCATTCAACATTAATTTTACCATTTCATTTTCAAACCACATCTTCAATTTTTCCCATGAATGTTTTTCATTGACCTTTAGTTATTAATATTTATTTTTCATCTCTTTATTCAATATTTTTATACATTTTATTATCATGTTGGTACCATTGAATCACGGTGTGAATTTATTCCAATAAAAATTGTTAAATTCCTCACACAACCATGACGTGTTTGTTATTTGATTGTTTTAACTTCATAAATCCCACTTATTTAAGTCAACTACCCACTTCGATTGATATAATAGAATCAATGGAGGGATAACCTTTTATGTGTTGATACACGGTATTTCCATTAGGGTGTATTGAATTCATTTCATGCGATTTAATATCAAAAAATTATTTTGAGACTTTCTTTAGATGTGTTCTTTTCTACATCATCCGATCCAACATTAATGATGACTGATTTTGAGTGAAAGTTTGATAAAATTCCATTTAGTGATAAATAAAATAATCTTATATATGAATTATTTATTGGAATTGGAATTATTTAGGGAAAAAATTATTTAATTATGTTCATGAGTTATCTAGTTAATTTATATATCATAAATCAGTGATCCTAAATTTTCTATAAAAACATGTAAACCAAACGTAACCTGAAATAGAACATAGGATCAAATCATATTATTTATTTGTTTATATTAAAATATTTGGGTTTTTTAATATTCATTTTAATAAATTATATTATTTAATTTAGTATTATTTTATAAAATCGCAATTAACTCTAATGACAGACACATCATATCCAATCCTCCCATAAAATCTAAGCATATTAAGGTTACATCTTTGGTCCTTGTGGATTTAATCCCTACCCATACTACAATAAATGTTTCTACTAGTACGGTAAATTTGGGTGTCACAAAATTTTTCTTCTATTTATGAGGACCTAATTAGGTTTTCATAGACACTACCATACTTTTCTCACCACAAATTATTTCTTCTCACCCCCATTTTTCTTATCTTTTCCCTTTTTTGTTTCAGAGTGTGAAAAGAATACCAAATCCTAATTTTCACCAACTCCAATAAAGTATCACAAAAAATACCCATTAATATTCAAATATAAGGTCAAATGGGAAATTAGTATTTGAATATACATATCATATATAATTTCTATGACCAATTATCGAATGACTACCCAACACACAGTGAAATGTAAAATCAATGGTATGAAGAATTCATAGTGGATAAATTTCAAGTGTTATAATAGATTGTCAAAGAGGTCAAACTAAATGATGTTTGTGATGTACAAATTTTACCCAATCCAATCCCTAAAAAAGTATTTGAAAATTGTTTGAAAAATAGATAAAATGATTTCAAAAGTGTCAACATTGAGATTAGAAATACAATTCATTGAAATTGTTATAGAACCCATTTTCATTCATGTTTTTTCTTCCTCGTCACTAATAAAAGAACATTTTTCCCCAAAAACCTATCATGAATTTATAAAAGAACGAGATTTTGGATTTAGGATAGATAAATAAGATCAAATAATTTTTTAAGTGTCTATAAATTAGGAATAAATGAATTTTATGTATTCCCAAAAAGGGTGATTTAACATCATGGATTGAATTTATTGAAAATGTATCAATTATTGATTTTTCAGGATCACTAATCACCAAAACATTGAAAGAAATTATGCACATTGAGTCCATACCCACTCCAGATATTCAAATATAAATTATTATGGATGAATCATATTTTCAAAAGGAATTAATTATTTCTATTTTTTGGAGAAGAAAAGTTTTTGTATTCAATTGCTAATATTTTTTCAAAAATTTAATTCAATCTAAACTCAAAAATATTTCCACTCCTTAAAAACCCATGTATTCCCTTATTGGATATTATCAAGACCTTTTATTTGTATTTAATTCTTTTCTTGAAACCATAAATGTGAGAATAATAGTTGATATATTAGGAATGACAACAAAAGAAATTAGTTCATCTATTTCTTATATTACATGAACTATCCCACTCATCATAGAAGAGAGGATTTTACATGATGTGAATTATAAACAAATAATTACTATAAATGTAGTGTAAGCAGAGATAAATTGGTTCTTTAAAATTTTAAAAGATGGAATTGGATATGTTTGGGTATCGACGTCGATGAAATGACTTTAAACTAAGCTCTTTTGGAGAGGTAACTCTACATCTTCATTTTTTTTGTTTTTTGTGTTCCTTTTATTACAGGAGACCCCTTCGGTATTACAATGAGATAAAATGTCTCTTGTTTTTGAGATTTTTTTGAAAAATAATTTTAATATTTCCAAATGAAATACATAAATTCTATTGTTCAAACACCACTTCAATAACCACATGGAGTCTACATGTGATGTGAATCCAATGTGATCAATTTCTTATTGATGGGTAAAAAACCAAAATCTAGGTGGTATGGTTCCATTTTTTAATTTTAAAATCACATATCTACCCCTTTATTATGAATTATAATATCTATCCTCTATTATCTTTTAAAATGTAGGGAATTTTCATTCTATGTTTGGGGGCGTAAAAATTTGGGATTTTTTAAACAAATTGGGCATTTATGATAAAAAATCAATTCAATGAAAAAAATTCATCATACTTTATTGAATTTATTTACATTGTGAAACATGAATACTAATTTTAAAATGATTTTAAATTCTCTGATTATGATTTTAATGAACATTTATGTTCATGATCATAGTTTTTTGGAAAGTGTAGTTTTTTATGCAATTTTTCAATGTTTACATTTTCATACTCTTAATAAAAATGCCAAAATAAAATTCCATTTATTTTTGGTGGTATTATTGAGTTAATGGGAACCATTGATGATAAAATTAAATTTTTTGCCCTATTTAGAATAATTTAATTATTTAAAAAAAT
This sequence comes from Viscum album, assembly GCA_963277665.1. Lineage (NCBI taxonomy): Eukaryota > Viridiplantae > Streptophyta > Magnoliopsida > Santalales > Viscaceae > Viscum > Viscum album. The sequence continues at coordinate 30,400,139 of OY728162.1, read as the reverse complement.
AAAATTAATGAACATGTGGAGAATTTTTTTCCCAAATGTGTTGTGTCCAGCACATGGGTAACATTAATCCATAGTTTTCTTTCCCAAAGTTAGTATTTACGTCACTATTATAGAGCCCAGAATGGGAAATATGTGAATCGTTCAACACTTGAGGATTGTGACTTTATTGTTTTCTTTCCCATAGTTATTTCAACCATATCTATTGTGGTTAAAGACCCAATAAAAACAAAAAATAAAAACAAGATAAAAATATAAAATGGGATACTCATCTTAATTTTTAATTTTATTCCCACACAGCGCTTCAATTTTTCCCCTTTAACTAGGAAAATAAGAACCATGTTTATTATGATGCACAAGACTTCATCTAGTTTAATTTAAAATAGAGGAACAATGGTGATGAATTTAAAAAAAATAAAGGGCTTGTTCCAAGGATATTAATGTGAAAATAAAATAACTTAAATAATTATAATATGATTCATAATTTTTTGGAAGGATAAATTTTGATGAGCGTTGTAAGTTAAAATATTTTTGAAAAAGGTAACTCAATTTCACATTATTTTTAAATAATTTTTTCTTGGTATTAGAAAAACACAATTTGGGGTGTAATTATAAAATTAAATAGGCTAATAATACATGATAAATTTCCATAAACATCAATTTTAGTGCATTTAATAAATTTATTATCATTTCACATCATTGTGAAATTTATGTTTAATGTGTCAATTTAGCCAAACTTAATCATCCACTTATGGAATAAATTATTATTTTTATCATAAATTGGTATTTTGGAATACTATTTATCACATTGTTTGTAATATTTTATAATTTTTGATGAATGAATGAATCACAAGGGAAAATGAAGTTAATTTGGAATGAATGTAGAATGTTTTGGACAATGAATAATGGTACTTATGCCCATCCTTTATATGTGGATCCCACAAATCAATTCAAATGAATATAAAGTTTTAAATTTAAAAATAGAATGATTGGGTTATAATTTCAAAAAATTATGTCCATAGATAATAATGATTTTTTAAAGGATATCCAGGGATCCGAAGTTGACAATGAATTTGTGCTCCATATTTGAAGTCCCATAAATCTGGTACACTATTTCTAGCATAAAATTCAAATGGATTATCCAATTTGAATGAAAATTTTACATCTATTGGAGGAAAACCAGAAGATTTGTTTATAATATCCCTTTATATTTTTCAATAATTTGTGTCAAATTCACACATCAAAAGGGGGATGAATCTGGTCAAATCTTATGGTTAACTTTCAATAGTAACGATTCCTTTTATTTATCTCCCTCCTTTTGACTATCCTAAATAACGGGGAAGGAATTTAGTCATAGGAGATTATTTATAGGACCAAAAATATAATATTTGAAGATATATTGGTGAAGGTATTTTTGGAACCATGATTATCTTAAAATTTTATTATGCTTTTATTTTATAATATCATTTAAAAATTTTCCATTCTATGTTTTTCATTAACCATAATTTTTAACAAAATTTATTCCTGTTATTCTTATACATTTATTTTTTCCATTTTAATTAATATATTTATACCTTTTAATCATTTTGTGAATTTACTCATACTAACTATTGTGAAATTCATCAGACAATGATGGAGTTTTCCTTATTTCATTGTTTTTACTTCTTCAATATCGCTTCTTTAAGTCGACTTCCCACTTTTATTGATAGAATAACATAAATGGAGGGATAAAATTTTATTGGTTGATCCTAGTGATTTTAATGGTGCTATATTGAATTTTATTTTATGTTATTAAATTTAAATAAGTTATTTTTAAACATCAATTTGATGAGTTATCTTCTTCCTTATTTTTTTCAAAATTGAAAATAACGCATTTTTAGTGATAGTACGTTCAAATTACTTGTATATCTCATTAATGTTATCCTGTAATTGAATTGGTGATCGACCTTGAAATTTTTTAGGGATTAAATTTTTGAAAGATGGTTGGGGATTATCTCATTTTTTGGATATATGTTGAATTAGTGATCTAAAATTTTAGAAGAAAACATACACATCCAATCTAACCCCGGTGAGAACCTTGGATTGACGTGTGTTATTTTGTATTTCCATTAAAATATTTATGTGTTTTGTTCTTTAATTTAATTAATTATATTAGATAATTTGGTATTATGTTATCCAATCACAACCAACCCCATATCAGGCCACTACAAAGCCAATCATCCCTTCATATCTAAGTGTCTTGAAGATACATCTTTGTCCAATGTAAATTCAATACCTACCTATACTACAACTACCTCTTATATCAGTATGGTAAATTTTAAAGTAACCAAATTTTTGCGATATTTCTAGGGACCCATGTATGTGATCTGAGACAATATCTTTCTTTTTTAACATAAAATTATCTTTTATCACCACCATTTTTTTATCATTTCCCCATTCTATTTTTTTCTGTGAAAAGTATCTGAAAAACTCATTTTCAACTACTAAAATGCAATGTATTAAAAAAATTTACATCATAATCCAAATATGGAATAAAATTGGAAAACAATATTTTTATGAAACAAACATTATTAGTTTCTGTATTCAATCAATGAATTATTACCCAACAAATTATTATAGTTAAATTCCTACCATCCTCCCGAGGATGGATAAAGATATAAAACATAATAAATCTTGGGATGTCAAAATTTATATCCAACCAAATCTCTAAAAAAATATTGAACAATTGTGTGACTAAATTGATAAAAATAATTATTATGTATCATCAATGAGATTATAAGTATAATGAATTGAAATGGATATGGAACTCATTCTCAATCATGTAATATATTCCACATAACTTATAGAAGATCCATTTCTCTTAAAAACCACTCAAGAATTTGTAGAAGAGACACAAATTGGATTTATGATAGATGAAGAAATTAAATTTTATTTAAATTTAATTAAATCAGGATTAAATTGATTTAATGTATTCAAAAGATAGTAATTTGAAATCATGGAATGATTTTCTAAAACATTTCTCTATTGTTGATTTTTTAGGATCACCTACCCTTTATACATTGAGATAAATCCCAAACATTGAATCAATACCCACTCTAGAAATTCAAATGAACAATTTTTGGGATGAATCATATTTTCAAAAGGAACTAATTCTTACAAAAAATGGTTAAGAAATAGATTTTGATTCAAATAGCCAATATTCCTTATGAGATTTCAATCAATGAAAAAACTAAATTTTTCTCCTTCCATCGCCACTCGTGTAGTCCATTAAAGGAAATAACCAAGGCCAAGTAGTAATCAGTCATTCTTCCCTTTAAAGAAACAATATAAGAATGATCATTGATGTCTTGGGATAGACTAGAGAAGCAACCATATGAACTATTTTTGATATTACAAGATTTTCCAACTCATTATAGAACAAATGAGTGTACATTTCATAGATTATAAATAAATAATCCATATCAACGTAGTTGAAGTTAAAATAGCACTTTCATAATATGTTGAATGTTGGTATTGGACATGTTGTGGGGACAACGTCAATCTATCGACTTTAAACTAAGTGCTTTCCGTGTGGCCACGAGGATTCTTCAATTTTTGTGTGTTTTTGTGCTATTTTTGTTAAGGGAATATCCTTGGGGTTTCCAATGTGATATTAAATATCTTGTATTTGAGACATAGTAGCCTAATCATTTTAATATTTCCAAATAAAACCCATGAATTATAATGTTCAAACCAACCATCAATCACCACAAGGAGTCTACAAGGGATGTGGAGGAAAATTGATGAATTAATTATTAATGGGTCATCAACATTAAACCAGGTAGTTTTGTTCTATGATTTCATTTTAAATAACATCTCCCCCTCTTTATTCACAATTATAATATCTATAATCTCATCTATTTCTATATATATTGTAGTTTTATTCTATTTTAGGGGAGTGAAAATATTTTATTTTGAGGAAAATTTGGATTTAATGATAAAAATTGTATTCAATGAAAATAATCAATTTGATTTCGTTTAAATAGTTAATATATATATAGAAACCTGAAAACTGAAGGTGAAATGATTTTGGATTTCTTTATTACTGTTTTAATGCACAATTGTGTTCTTGAGTATAGTTTTTGGAAAGTGTAGTTTCCCGATGTGATTTTTAAATCTTTATGTTTTCATATTCTTAATAAAAATATCATAATATAATTCCATTGTATTTTTTATATAAGTTTTATTTCGTGGTAACCATTCAGAATATTATAGGGTTCATAGAAATTGTTTTATTAATTTGAGTATTCAACAAAAAAAAATTAATGAATGCTTATAGAAATTTTTTTTCCAAATTTATTGCATATGACAGTTGGGGATCATGAATCCATATTTGTATTTAAATGATTTAGGATTTACATCTCTATTATAAAGAATTTAATTAAAGGTGTTTGTGGTGTCTGAAAATTGGGGATCATCACATCATAATTGTCTTTCCCTGAGTTATTCAATTAATCCCTATTATGTTTAAAAAAACATCCCAAAACATTAAACAATGATAATTTTAAAACAAAGAGAAAAAAATATAAAATTAGATACTCATCTAAATGTTTAATGTGATTCCCACCTAGTACAAACAATTTTCCCATTGAACATGAAAATGATCCCCATATATATGGTGATGCACAACACATCACCATGCTTAATTAAAAATTGATGAAAGGTGTTGATTATTTTAAACAAATAAATATACTTGGTCTCAGAAAATTCTTGTGAAAATACCTTTTTGGAAATTATATTTATAGGTTTAATGATTGTTTTGGGATGATGTCTATTGATAACTCTTTGATGTTAAAATATTTTTAAAAAAAGAATTCAATTTCAAATTTTATTACATAAATTTTTCTTGGGACTAGAAAAACACATGTTGGTGGTGTGATTATCCAATGAAATCGTATAATATTCATTGAGTATTGTTTAATATTCATGTATTTCAATGTCTATAAACACGAATTGTATTTCATTTAATAAATTTTAGTTCATGTCACACCATTGTGTAATTCAAGTTTAAAGTTTCGATTTAGGCCCAATTAATCATATGTTTTTGGAATAAATTATTTAGATTATATGATTCTGAAATTTTGGAATATTATTTTTTAAGTTTTGGGAAGATTTTATTTTTTAGGACCAATGGATGAATGATAACAAAAGATGGACATTTTTGGAAATGAATGCAGACATATTTGGACAAAGAACAATGGATAGTATGCTAATCCAATAGAAGTAGATATCATAAACAAGGGTAAATTAAGAAAATATATTAAATTTTTAAATATAATATTATCGCTATCATTTCAGTGATCCTTTTCTATATTTAATTCTTAATTTTTCATGCAGATCTAGGGATCTCAAGTTGACATTTAATTTGTTGGCCAGATTTGACGGTCTATAAAATCTGAATGGATAACCTAATTGGCAAGACTTTTTTACATATATTAGATGAAATTTGGAAAAATATATTTATATTATATGAACCCTTCATATTCATACATATTTAGTTTCAAATTCACATATCAAAAAGTTGGATGAATGTGGCTAAATTTTCTGGACATATATGAAGACTCAAAATACCATTTATTTCTGACACACATTTTGACTCTCATAATAACGGGGAAGGAATTTATTGAAAGGGAATCAATCAAAGGACCTGAAATTTACTTTTTAAGGCTCTGGTGTTGAAGGTATTTTTGGATTCGGTTTTTAATTCAATTTTAATTTTACATTTTCATTTTGTAATGGCGTCTTCAATTTTTTCCATGTAAGATTTACATTCACCTTCATTTATTAACAAAAATTATTCTTATTCTAATTAATTTATTTTTTAATTATAATTATCTTGATGATATCATTTAATTAATGTGTGAAATTATTCACCACAAAGTTGTGAAATCCCACAAACAATGGTGGAGTGTTTGTTATTTCACTGTTTTTACTTCACCAATCCCACCTCTTTAACCAGACTTCCCACTTCGATTGATAGAATAACATAAAAATAGAGATAAAATTTTATATCCTAAAAATAGATTGTTTCATGGGGGTGAATTGAATTTTATTTCATGTTCTTTAATATCAATTTATTCTTTTTAGACTTTTATTTCATGAGTAATTTTTTCTATTCTTTTCTAACATTAACGATGACACATTTTGAGTGAAAGTATGATACAATTCTATTGAGCTCACATTAAAAATATCCTCTACATGAATCAGTGATTTTTCTTGGAATGGTGTAGGTATTAAATTGTTGAATTATTTTGGAGAATTATCTCATTATGTGGATTTCTCTTGAATTAGTGATCTAAAATTTTATATGAAAAAAATACATCGAATATAACATAGGCGACTACCTAGGATTGAACCATATTATTTATTTGTTTCCATTAATATATTTAAGTGTTTTATTCTTTAATTTAATCCAATATCTTTGGTACTTTAGTATTCTATTATCTAATCACAATGGACCCCAAATTTGGCCACTTCATAGCCAATCCCCCCTCAAATAAGAGAGTCGTAGGGTTATTTATTCAATACCTACCAATACTAAAAAATCTACTTCTAGATGAAGGTTAAAATTGGATATCACCAGGACAAAACATTACTACATGTATTATTTCACTTTTAGAATCTTCTATGATATGGTTCTTAGGAGAATGTGAAGTGAGATATAAATAGATATGGTTACACAATAGGCTCTTAAGAATGAGTGATGGATTGTGATATTTCAACACATCGAATTTATAAATTGTTTCAACACATTTACAGCAGTATTAATTAATAATAAAAAATGATTATTCTAGATAAAACTAGTTATTTTCATTTAGGTATTGTGCACTATGAAAATAAGAACACAAACAAAGTCTTAGTTTGTATTGTGAACCAGTTGAAAGACAATGTGAAATAGTCAAGGGAAAGTGTAACATAAAATATAAAATTTATATTGTACTTTTTTTAAAAGTGGTTGGTTATAAAAAATGTGGTTATATGGATTTTATATCATGACAAAATCAATTTAATTTCCAAATAACTGAGCAGGATTTAAGAAGAAAGCAGTCACATCTTGTTTAGGTGTTTTCATAAATTTTATATAATATTATTTTATTCATTTTTAGATATTGAAGAAAGTATTCCTTTAACATATGTTTATTTTAATATAATTACTAGATATGTATTGAAAATTTATAAGAATGTAGGATGTTCTTGAAGAAACTGAAAAATTGTACTTCTTATGTTAGTACTGAGAATCACAAAAAATATAATTTCATAGTAAATAATTCAAGATGGATTTTAATAGAGTATAAACAAATCATTTATCTCAGTAGTCCATTTTTTACATCGAGGAATTATTCTAGTTATTGAATGAATGTTATTTGTGGTGATTAAAACTCGGCTGATTATTTTGTGGTACACAAATCATTAGAAATGTGTGGTTAATATAAATTGTAATATTTATAAACCAAGTCATGGAAAGATAATAATTTTTATGTAAAACTATATTATTATCAAGAATAAAGATATTATTATTTTAGAATCATTTGAGTTAAATATGTTATGTGTTATAGAAACACATATGTACATAGTTTAGGAAAATGAATCCTTCACAAATAATGGTAACCCAAAAATATTTTGAAATTAGTTCACCTAGAGAGAAAAAACTATTACATGGGTATGGGAGTGGTAAATATATATAATAATATTCTATTGATATTTACTATGGAATATGAAACTGATTTATGATATATTCAATGTTAAAAGATTTGATTTTCTAATGGATGTTGTGATGAAAAATATATTGACCAAGCCTTTATCAATCAATAAATTGTAGAGTGGAGTAATCATTAATTGTACATGCCTTATGAAAATAAAATATATGATTCTAAAATGGATTATCAATGATGAATCATTCATATTAATATATATTTTAAAAATGTGGTTTTCGTTAATTCCTTAATGCACATTTTGTTATACAGATCAGAGACATGATGTAATTAAAAGGAGTATCAATGTTTCAACTTATATACATCCTTGTTATATCCATTATTTTTGAAGACATGCATCAAAAATAATGAGAATATCCCACAAAGATATTATATATATCATGAAAAATGGATATCATATTGGTTAGAGTATGATGGAAATCCATTATTTCATAAGAACAAGTGTCTTTATACTGATTGTTTGTTAAGGATATAGAAAACCCTACAACAAGAAACACTGGATTTACATCTAAAGTACATATCTAAATGTGTAATATGGATAATAAATTAATCTCAATGATAAAAATTTGATATTCGATTAATAGAATAAATTTATATAAATGGGTTCATATATCTACCTGAGATAGTAGAGGAAAAATTGACTAGAATTTAATAAACTCTATAGATACACAAATGGTTGGCATAGAAATGGGTTTCACTAAACCTTGTGGAAAGTGAATGATCCAGAGACTTAGACTCCATATAAAGGATAAAACCATGGTTATGTTTTATATTCATTATGTTAAGTGATCTAATATTAATTATGGATAATAATTCAAAAAACTATGAAATATTTGGAAAATAAGATAGATTGAAAATAACAATTAAATTCTAATAACCCATTCTATGTTTCATTGTATAGGGGATTATTTTTTTGTATACTACAGTGGTTAATAAAGTGAACCAATAAATTTATTGTAAAATTGATGTACCAGTAATGTTTGATTGGTAATTTTATGTTCTTATGCCTGATTACATTAGAATTTTACTTATCTTAGCAACATTCTATGATCTTTTTTTCAATTTTATGTAAATACCACCAATCATTGATGTTTTTTATAAAAAACTACCATAAAGGGATTTTAACTCCACTGAACGTAAATAAGGGGTTAAAGTTGATGAATTGAATTTTAGGATTAATGTAAATAAAAAGAATAAAATATTAATTTGGAATTAATTTTTTATCTCTCTACAAGAGTTTAGATAGATATCCATGGTTTTCCAAGTAAAATATTATTAGTAATATATGGAAAAAAACTATTGTTTCTACAATTATCTATGTCCATAATGAAAGTATCTCTATAGATATTGGCATAACATATCGACCAATTTTTTAGGGGACATCATATAATCATGATGATCTATGGTTTTATTAGAACAATTAAAATAAAATACATTAAAATGGTATTGAAAAATATATATTGAAATAATTTTACGATTATTACAAATTTCACATTGCATAAATGACTCAATGAAGGAATGCATTGAGAATATGATTAGATTAAAGTGGTCAGTTTTTTATCCTTGTGCTTATATAATAGATCAATTACATATTCCATGTTATTTAATAAATATATTAATATTTATAACATATACATAATGGTAGGAAATATATCTTATATCTTGGAATAATTGTGAGGGAAAAAATTAAAACTATCTAATTTTACATGGTCATGTGTAAAATAAATGTTCATGGTTTGTGGGGAATAATGGATAATAGTTTTCAAGGGACCCAAAATAGTTAACATTAAAACTAATATGATATAATATTATATTTAAGATAAGGTAATGAATTATATAATCTCGTTTAATCTAGTGGTAATCATATTTAAAAAAAATGTGCACTATAGCTTTTGAGGAAGATAAGAATAAATGTAAAATATGAAATACCTTTTTCATGTTCTAGGAATTCTACCAAGTATTTATAGATTTCAAATTTTAATAATTATATTATTAGTATGAGCCAATATGTTGGGTTTTCATGCTGAAAAAAAATGATATATACTTGGGATTCATTACATAGGAAGTGTTTAGCAAGGAGGTTAAGTTGTATATAGTAGAAAATACATAATATTGAATCATTGAAGGCCCATTAATAAAGACATAACTCATAAAAATCATGATATTATCATGTAAGAGATAGAAAATATAATTATCATGATGGATCATATACACGTTGATGTTCTTTAAAAGTGGGTTCCCTAGAACCAACATTGATAGTTCTTCTAGATTACCAAATGGAATATACAGTTAGTTATACATTATGTATACTTTCAATTTTATCATTTATATTTATTAATATACTATTTAAATGGAAATGATCATAGATTTTTTTTCATATAAAAGGATTAAATCAGTTCCCATTCTATAATGAGAACCTCAAGAAACTATGACCTTAATCATCAATATATGTCCCATGGTCTATATATGTCATACATAATGGACATATTAGATATCTATCTTTCATGTTCTATGGAATCATAAACATTAAGACTTATTCTCATGATGTTAACAATTCGTGATATCTAGTGGGTGATATCATGAAGACATACCCTCTAATATGGTGACCACATATTTCCTGTGTTATTGGTTGTACCTATCTCTAGTAATGTGTACTAGTATTCTGACATGAGATCATTGTAAATTTTTTCTATTTGATAATTTACTTCGATTCATGTAAAAATATTACATTTATGTTATGGAAAGGTAGTGGGTGTTGCGTGCATAATTCGTGGTTTGGAATTCTTTGATTGGTAAAGATAAAACTTTTTTAGTTCTGAGTTGTGGAAGGTATATATCAGGACAAGTTGATTTAGATTGTAGTTCCTTCACAAATCATTATCCAAGGTAGTACTGGTATGTCTATATAGTAAGATCAATAAATAATAAAGAAGGAATGGATGATGACACAAATGTGCATCCTATATTATGGGATATCATGAGATGATCTGATTATATTATATAGTACGTGTTCATAGGATTGTTGTTGTTGCTATGAATATTTCTTATATCATTAGGGGACTTGTTTGGCTGCATGACTCTATTATAGGTCTATGAATTATATTCACTATCATCGAGATAAGGCCATAGAGGGTCACACAATATATTTCATTAAAGGGTATTCCCTATTTTGGATAATAGGAATATTGGACTAGTTGGGCACCACCAAGGGGTCTATGAGTTTTCTATATAATTAATTACCAAATAATATGTAAATTTATTATTAGTTGAGTATAGATTAATTGGATGGAGTGTATTTTTTTAAATACATCATGATTTATTTAAAAAATATTAGAAAAATATTAAATTAATGAATATTATTTTAATATTAAATATTCATTTAACATTAGCAGAGATTTGTAGTAGAGTTAATGAATTAGGTTTTATCAAGTAACATATTACATGTAGGTGATAAGATGAAAATTTTCATTAATTAATAAGTTAGTTTTTTTAAAACATTTCATTTACTGAATTTGTACTTAGTGTTTTATTATTGAGGGGTGAGGGAACCCTTACCTAGTATTTGAGTCTCCTACTATATAAGGAAGAAATGGTCATCAAGATTACTATTCATTCCAATGAATTTTGTTCTTATCTCTTCTCCCTAATTTTATAGATATAAATTCTATATTCGAACAACTAATCCATGAATTCTTTTGATAGATTGAAGGGGTGGGATCGAGGTGATCATCATAACGTTAAATGATTTATAATAGATTCATGTTAGCTCCCAAAGTTTGATGATTGGAATGGAAATATATTGTTGGAGTATGTGTGGATGATGTACAGGGTTTATACATTAGATAATTTTAGAAAAAATAAATTGTGGCACGATTAAGTCAAACACACTTCCAAATCAAGAGAGGTACATGTTTTTTTTTCTATTAAATTCATGTGAGATCCTCAAAACTGTACCAGTCTTAGATTTTCTATGACAATGTAGCTTCATCACTCCAATGATAATTTTTTTAAAATATCCTAGTTTACCGACTTCTTTTGTGTGCCCTGTTACAATCATTTTATACATCATCCTTGATGATAATGTCAATAATAAACATGGTTTTGTTAATTTCTACTGAATAGAGGGAGTTAACTAAAATGGTAAATTATATATTTATATAATATTACCAAAACCAAAAACAAAATTATTATTCACACATTAATTTCATATTACACTATTATATATGGTATCTTATCCAACTATGATGTAAATTTATAGTATTGTTCATGTAGGTGGATTAATCCACCCACACATGAACCTACCATGAATAGTTGATTATTATGAGAGGTTTTAGTTTAAATATCATTATTACACAAGAATAATGTTATTATTTAGTTTTAATTAGTGTTATATATCATAATTATAAATAGTTTCTTGAATAATTAATTTATATTAAAAATTACCCAATTTGAATTAATTATTATCCTATTAGTAACTTATTTTAAATGATTATAATATTGTAGTTTTTTCGTTAGTCATATAATTAATTTCATTTAAACTTTATCACACCAAAATCTTAATTATTTCAAAAAAATAATATTTATAATATAATAATATCCTTATAAACAACCATGAATGGTGGTTATGTAAAATTAAATGCATTATGTCATAGAGGTGGTAGTCCACACAACACAAGAAAAACAACATTGTTTCTCTTAATTGATGAGGAATATAAATAAATACTGATAATACCAAATATATGTTCACATTAAGTTATATAAATGTCAATTCTATCATTATATTAGTGTTTGTTGAATAAATTTTTATGAATAAATTAAGATGAAACCTAGTATTCTTATAATACTCACATAAAGGTCTTGATTATTCCTTGGATGTCTACTAAAATTTGATGGGAGGAGGATAAATATGAATTATTGGAGGATTATGTTATAAGGGGTGGGTTTTTGAGTTATATAATGGATGTTTATAAAGGTGAAATAAAAATGTTAGGTGTTACATTATATGGTAATGATATTCCCCTTTTATAAGTGAATAGAAGGGTAGTTTTGTGAACATCATTCCATTTTCAATAAATACATGGACCTATTCTTGGATAAATGGATAAAAATTAAAAAACTGAATTTGTAACGTTTATTGGTCTATAATAAGTCAACCATTCCATTATATGAACATTTTAAAATCTACAAGACTTTTACACTTTATGAAACTCAGTTTACCAATTTTACTTTTACCTTAAAAATTAATTTTTAATCTGAGAACTTAATTAAATTGATAATTATTATGGTTAAACATTGTACCTAATTTGATATCTATAATTTCATATTTTTATGTCATTTTATCAAATAAAATTTATAAATGTTTAAAAGGTTAATTTTAAAATCAATATTCTTAATAACTTAAAAACTATTTCTAAGAAATATATTTATGAGCCTTTAATTTATATATAATTTAAAATTACTTGTGTTACTAATTTTAGTGACCAAAAATTATTTATTATAAAAAAAATAAATTTTAGGAGTCTTTAATGGAATGTAAATATTGTATCTCACAGGAAAATACTTTATTCATGGAAAATATTGAAACCCACTGGTTTACTAAAGTAACATTATAATTAGTTCTAAAATTATTTTCATATTTTTTATACGGAACGAAAATATTTTCAAATGACTAATTTTAATCTTTAAATTCATAATTTATTATTTATTGGTCATTATTATGATAATAATGTAATAAAAACTTCATGTTTCTTGGAAAATTTTATTTTTGACTAAAAATATTCATTTCAGAAAAACATCATAAATTCGTACTATGATAATTTTGATATCATCATTTAAAAAAATATAATTAGATTGGTCAATTTCAAATAATATATATATATATATTTGAAAAATTCTTTAATAATGGATCTATAAAGTGGGTACTTTTTAAATAATTACTGATTTTTTACATGATAAAATTCTGTATCAAGAGTTATATTTAATCTATAAGTGTATATCTTCTTATACAAATCAATCTTTTAATGGATATATCAATTATAGACTGAATGAATTTATCATATATTTTTTTATTAATATATATATATATATATAATTCAATAAATAATATCACTTGTAGAATTTCAATGATATATAATAAAAGTACGACACTTAACTCTATCATTGACATCCTCTCTCCCCTGATTCTATACATTAGAATTGGATCACCTAAAAAAAGTATCCCCAATTCAGTATGTGTAATATACCTCCCAATATTGAGTGTGGATTTAATCTTGTTAATGGGTCCTAAAAGAATCATTAAATACATTTTGATATGCCATAAATATATCTATCCTCTGAATGAAATATAAAAACTAATAGAAATCATCATGAATTAAATCCTCTAATTCCTATTAAGTCGAGGGTCTCATATTCTCATCAATATGGGAGAATAAACCCTAAAAATATTTAATAATATAGCTTAATATAAATTATATTAATTTTAAATAAATTGAATAGTTTATTTATATGTACCATATAGTTCTCTATCATATGATGATGCAAATCAGTAGGAACATGATCCCATTAAACCCGGGTAGAAAAATATAATTCATCAAAATAACACTCACATGACCAACAACTATATTTTATACACTATAAAGAAAACAATATTTACAGTGATTATTTATAAATTTAATAAATATTAGTGAAATATAAATTAAATATATAAATCAAAATTAATTCATCTAATGAGGATTGAATTCAATAGATGGATGTAAAAATATATTATAACCTGCAATCATCACTCTCATATGGCCAGGACCATGCATAATTTTGATGTCGCTTTAACAAACTTGGCTAAAAAATCAAGAGTATCATCACCATGTTGTAGAGTTTTATCAAGATACATATAAATAAATGATAATTCACTTTTTCCACTTAATTTTTTTCATGAATTTTATAACAAAATCAATGCTTTATAAAAAAAATCATCAAATGTATAAATTATAGAACCTTTTTTTGAAAGTAGATGCATGGAAATAATGTTACGAATAGGTAATTTTCAATACATACATCAAATATATGAAACTAATAAAAATTTATTTAAGAAAAATAATACATCATTATTCATCTAAATATTTATCTTCATCATAATTTTTATCATCATTAGTGTCAATGTCTTCATCTTCCTCCATAGCTATATTGAATTCAAACGGTGATTAAATTTTATCATACCATTTAATTCCAAAATAATTGGTCAAATTATCAAAATTATCAGCACTATCTACCTTTAACTATTGGGTATCATAAGTGATATTTTTACCTCTTCATGTAAGGGATTTATTTGATAATGTTTTGTGAAAAATTTCAATATCATGCACTTCAGCTGAACCACTTACATTTTTCCATAAAATTATTATGATGAGATTTTATTTTTATTACACTCCACTAGTCTTTTAAATATCTAAAATCATCATATTAATTTAAATAATAAACTTTATGTGCATGTTATTTTAAATTTTTTTAATTTACTATAATATTACTTTAATATTTAATATCAATGATATAATATAAATGACTAACACACAACCCTTGAACATTATCAAAAAAATAAATTTGAAACCCTATTTTTAATCTTACCCCATATTACATAACTCAATAATTACATATTATATTCCATAAAATTAAACTTCTCTTTCTCTATGATGATATCCTTCAAAAATCATCATTATTCATTGAATTTTTTTATTCTCCATATGTGTGTGTATGAAGTCGAAATCCAACAACCATATACACATTATAATATTTGATCAATTTTGTAGTTGATTTACTCAATTCACATAATAAAAAATAAATATTATTTATATGTTTTGATACCTATATAAATAATGAAATAATTATTAACATATAAAATAATAAAAAATTTAATATATTCATCCATAAATATTTTATGTTACCAATAATTGATTTAATAAGTACAAACTAAACTATTTATATAATTCATGAATATTTGAGTTAATTTGTGTGAATATTATTTTAATAGTATATTAATATAATAAAAAAATAAGTAAAATAAATTTACATTTCAAATTATTTTTTTTCTAAAATTATAAGTAATTCATACTCCACAAATCTTTTCATTTATTAGTAATTGAGTAGAATTTAATTATGAGAACAATGTAGTTCATCATCTAGAAGTCATAATTGATTATGATAACCAAAACCAATTCAATGAAAAATAAATACTAAAATTTTTGTGTGTATGAAATCATAAACATTTCCATCACAAAGATTCATTTGATTATTTTTCGATAGACAATTAGATTAAAAATAAATAGAGAATAAATTTGAAACTTCCTTATACATGTATAATTCAGCAATTGAGCGTTCAAATGATTCTTTTTTATGTACCTTAATCTTTATTGTTTGCATACATCTCTTGAATAGGTATATCTATCATAATTTTACTTCCCCTCAATATTTTTTTGTTCAAAAAATAATGTTTGTGTAATTTTTTAATCAATTTATATATAATTAGAATAATATATTATTTATATAATAATATGTACAAAATTTATATTTTTTCTATAAAAAACTTTTAGATAATATATGATATTTTAGAAAACCCATCCCACATAAAACAATTGAAAAACCCTCTGAGTCCAATAGGTGGAATTATTTCCTTTATGTTTGGAATATCATGAATTTTTTAAACAGTCACAAGGCCATTTTTTATGTAATAAGACACATTATAATCTTAACCATATAGTAAACTCAAATCTATACCCCCCTTACATAAAAATAACTTACCGTATTTAGAATTCACATAAGTGTCTTTTGGATTCATTATATTTTGTGAAATTTAAATTTCAAATAACTCATGTTTTGGATTCCTATAAATATTTGCAAGATCTAGCTATTCCTTTATAGTATCTGTTTTCATGATAGCTGTTTTAAATATTTTATAAAATATGATATCAAAATTTTTATTTTCAATATTAATTACATAATACATATATTTAATCATTAAGTCACACTAATATGGAATCTAAAATAATCATTATCCAGTTGTGATCTCTCCAAAAACCAAATATTTTTTATTATTTAACAGTTTGGACTTACTTTAATAGCATGTAATTAAGGACAAATAGATTTTACTTGAATGAATGAGAGACCATCAAGATGATTATCTCTTCGAATTATTTATTTTCACAAATCATTCGTATTCCATTGAAATAAGTTATTAGTGTGGAAAAGTCTCCATTAAAAGTCAAAAAATAGGTCTTTCTTCCATTAACAAGAACAAACTCTTTGATTTTACCCATACAGTATAGATATGATTTTAGACCACCGTACTCAGTCTAAATAACATACCATACACTTGAAAATCAATATTTTTTCACATTAATTCATATTTGATTATAAATTTAAAATCATAAACTACTTTATATATATGTACTCCATCATTCAATAATAATATTCACTCATTAATCACTGATTTACTATAAACAATAACATTTTTAAATCAATGTCCTGGAATTAATAATAACAAACATTTATATTGTTTGTTCATCAACATTATTGGAATTATGTTTTACGACTTTATAAAAATAGGACAATTAGAATACTAACTTACAAAATCACTAAATGGATAGAGACCATCAGTAGAAAGACCCACCCATATTTTATGAGGTTAAAAAGAAAAATATGGATACGCCTGATCATACTATTTACATGAATCACTATTACTATTATGATTTTTTACCCAAAAAATATACATATGACATCTCGTCAACAATGTTATGGTGGGATATATAAATAGATGTTGTTGTATATATATAATGAAAAAATTCAAAAACTATTTAATACAAATATATATATCTACATTCCTTATTATACCTCTTTGTACCTTGATTTTAAACATTTTGGAAAATTAAATAATGACTCATCTTTTCCATAATATATGATTCAATAATTTGAACATGGGTGGACCTTTTGATTACTAAGATGCAAATTTTGACGAAACAAAATTCTCTTTTATTGAAATTAGAAATGAATGTATTCCCTTCTAGGATTAATGATTCCACTAATGAAATATGGGATCAAAACAACTATTTAACATTCGAAAATAATATATAGTATCCTTAAAATTTTAAACACTTCAAATTTTTTTATCCTAAATCTAGCATATAACACATCCTCATTATATTTCCACAAATCAGATAATCTATTTTGTTCAAAATTGCGATTAAAAATGTGATTCTGAGTTTATGTTTCCTTGAATTATTGGCCAGAAATATCATGTACTAAATATTAAAAATGTGATGGTTCTAAAACTAAAGAAATTATATTTCATTCTACATCTTCATTCATCACTTTTATACAAAAATATGCAATAAATCAAGAAATCAAAAGTTAATAAATTAATCTAAACATTATCAAATTATTCAAATTTTTTGAAATTATACATCTTATACAATAACGTTACTATTACCACTGAAAAAAACTACAAATTTGATAATTAAAATGAAAAAAATAGTTATATATTGATATTTTAGTTTTAATTTTCCTTGAAAATAATAATATGATTGATAGCATACACTACACACAACACTCAGTATAAATAAATAATAAAATAAAATTTAAATATAAATTTTATAATCTAGTCGTTCGGTTGGAATGTATGAATACGAATAACCACATTATATAATATATATATATAATAGAATTATTAATTTATAAAAATATTTAATTCAATCAATGATTTGGATATTCATCTAATTTTTGTTACTTGGTAAATAATAATATTATATTCATTTTTTGCATTAAATGATATTTTTTTCTAAAAATTGTTTTGATGAATTTTATAAAAATAAAATTAGAGTTACGTTTTAATAATATAATAAATTTTAGCTAACAATTAAATTCATTTTTGAAATTATTAAATAAAAATTATCTTCTAGGTATGTTTTTATATATTTTTGAAATGATTGTTTTTTTGGGTAAATAGTGAGAAATACTGATTTTAGTGAAAACTTTCATTTAATTTTATTAAATCATGTAATTTTATACTTCCCTAATAATTTTAATTTTGTATTAAAATAGTATATGATCAATTTTATTAAACATACAAAATTATTTTGAATGTATTACTCGTTGTATTTTATTTTAGAATAAGATTTTGTTTATGATTAAATATACATTTTCTAGAAACTTTTTTCGATTCTTTTTGTACAAATATATTAGATAAATTTATTTAAATAATTTTAATTGTATATTGAAATATGAATTTAATATTTATAATAATTATGCAATAGTATTTTTTATAGGCCAATTTTATTTTTAGTCATTAATTATTGTGACCATGTTAAAAGTATCTCACCATGATAATGAGTAAAACTTGTTAGTTAAAGTAAAAATTGTGATATTACTGCTCAAAATCCATCCATAACATGAACTTATCCAATTTTGTGAGAGTAATTTGATAATAAACATCCTAGCATTAAAAATATGTCATTATTTTCCACATTCCATAGATTATGAACATTATAGTATTTTACATAAAGAAATATTACAAGATGATACTCTTTTTATTTTAATACATATAATTTCTTTCTTTTTGGTAAAAAGAAGATATGAATTGTTATAAATGACTATTTTGAATATTGATAATTTATTTTCATGATATTTATTTATTTAAAATATTATTAATAATATAATTACCAAGAATTATTACAAAACACCAATGCAAAAAAAATCAGGCACTATAAAAATCAGATAAATGATTTTATGAATATTAAAAGTCATATATTTTGGATTAATTAGGGTCAACCAAAAATTTAATGGAAAAATTTTTATAATTAATATTTATGGAGTTTATTTTTTAATTATTTTTCTATTTAGACTCCATTAATGTCAATATACGTTTTTAGTCTTGAAAATGATCTTTAATGGTATTTAGTGCCTAAAACAAATTTTCAAATTATTATAAGAATATAAAAGTAAAATATAAACACATGTGAGTGGTTAATTTTTAATAATTTCATTCATTTTTCATTTTAATTACACATTACATTTTTAATATTACATTAAGGACTCTTAAATAGTGAATATTTATTAAAATTGTTTAGGTAAAACATGGTTAACATGGGGGGAACTAAAATGAAAAGGTTTAAAATGACACTATATTATCTATAAAATTATTTTCATGATTACATTTAGAATTTTCCGTATTTATTGAAAAATATGGGTAAATTTTGAGCCACTCTACATGAGTCAGATAAATATTATATATTAATATTTTAAGTATTTATTTATTTTTCAACCCACCACCCTTATAAATGGGAACCTCTTTACCACGCTTATTAAAAATAATTGATCAACTTGTATCAACCAAAATATAAACAAATATATTATATCTCACTTTCCCACATCCTATAAATTCATCTATTTCCTTATGATCATCTTGTGAAGGCATATGGTGTAATCTAAGGGAGGATTCCAAAGATGAGTTATAACTCTTAATAGAGTTGCTTAATTTTATTTATTCTCATACATCATTCAATTATATCATTAAAATTATTATATAATTACCTAAGTATCTATAAATAAATAAATAATAATATGTTGATGGTAAATCTATGTTTCATCTCTATTTTTTCAAATTCAAAAAGAAAACATCTCTTGTGCATGTGTACGACCTATTGTTGCTAGGTAGTGGTGTAATTTATTTTTCATCATCAACATCAATGGAATGTTATAAATATAGAATTAATGAATATATGTGATATGTATGAAATTATCATGATTATATAAATATAATATATCAAATACCATCTTACACTTCCTTCCATAAAAAAAGACAACATCGATTTCTCGTATGAGTGGACCACCACCCCGATGAAGCGATGTGGTATATTTTTCTACAACCATCATGAATGGATAATTCTAATGTCATAAAAAATGAATAAAAATAATATTCAATAATTTATTAATAATTTTAAAAATTTTAAACCAATTCATCATTTCATTATCCATAGTTAATATACCAATTTTATTTTTGACATGTTCACCAAAAAAACCTTATATTCCTACCGTAAGAAATAACTACTTGATGAATGTAATTCGAATGGTTATTAAAATACTATAACATTATACAAATAGTTGAGATTTTTTATAATCCTGTATTTAATAAATTTCAATTCATTATACATAATGATGAAACATGTATGACTAATTGAACACCCAACATAATGGATTTATTTTATAAAATTATTTTACTTTAGGATTATTTATGTTCATATTTTATGTGGGAAAATTAGATGATCCGAATTTCTTAAAAACAATCGATTCTATTATAATTTAGATATGTTTTGGATTTATATGTTTTTTTATTTCATATTTTGATGTATCAAGGATCTGTAAGTAAGATAAATATAGGGGATACCAACCATATTTATTATTTTCTATTAGGAATAATTATCTTCCATGTCAATGTTAATCATATTATTTTGTGGTAGTTTTATCATATATAAGGAATCTTATTATATGGTCATTTTCACTACCTTTTATTTTTTGAATATAAAATTAAACGAAATATTATCAATATTTTCTGATTAACTATTTTATAATCATATTACGAAATTGTCAACTATGTCCTCTTTTTACATATATAACAAGAATGGATTATCCTAATATTATTAAAATTCATTTATTTAATGATTCCATTACATGTTTTAATTGATATTTTCAAATAAAATCATCTTGAGGAAATTTTAGGATTTTTCATTTAAAATGTTATCTAAATAAATGGGTATTAATTTCATAATAAATGTAAATAATTTATAAAACTAATTAAAACTTTTTTTACATCAAATTTATAAATTATTTATGGAATTTTTCTAAAAGAAATTCTCTTAAACTTTCCTCTCTAATTATCTAAATAATGTTCGTTATAAAAATGAACATAATTTCTAATGAATTTATGGTCTTCATTCATCCTCTAATAATTTATAGTTTTTTGTCATTATACGTTCAATGATTACAATACATATAACACTCTATCACTTCATTTGACATTATTTTCTCATCTACTAGAATTTTTTAAAGTATCAAGGAATTATATAACATCATTTTCCACAAATTAATATTATATTAACCTTATAATATTTATATATAGTGTATTAGTTGAATGATTTTTATTTTGAAACATGTTTTATTGACAAGGGAAATATTCCATATTAGTTATTCAATACAGATAAATGTTTATTTATAAAAAAAATTGAGTATAATATTATTGATCATTCAATATAAGACAAATTCATAAGATTCTAGTGATGAGTCGGGGCCTATTATTAATAACTCTTTAATTAATCAACAAGTCTCATGATATAAAACGTATGGCCACATTGATTAGTTAACATGTGGTTACCAACATTTATATTGAATTTTTATTAGTTGAGGCCTTGATAATTTTATTCATGGTATATTGGTTGTGTTCCCGAGGGGAATTTCAGGAATTTCCAAAATTCTATTTTTTTTAATTTAGTTTCGATTATCCATATGAATGATATTCGAATATTAGCCATGAATGTACTTTGAACTAAATTTATTGATTTATTATAATGTCTTTTTATTTTCCACTTGGTCATATTAATTACTCCTTAATTACTCAAAATAGATTCCACTGTATGAAACCCTTACTTAGCTTATCACCACATCCATTATATTTTTCACATCCCCATTATATAAAGAAAGAATCATTTTATGGTCTTTAGTGTTACAATAATGTTTTCTATATAATTTTTTCGATTAAAATATGGAAACCATGTTTGTATCTAGTGTCCAAGGAATTCTACAATGGTTGATCCTTCATACTGCGATCTATTGTATCTTGATCTAATATAATAATATAGATACTAGCTCTAGGTTACCAGATTTATGGGTGATATAGATATTTTTTGATACCCTCGATATAGAAAAGATTTAAATTTGAACCATTTACAGTTCTCTAATAGATTAACCAATCATGATCTCATAATAAGAGAAACTATTTACTTATAGGTCCTTGTTTTTCTAATGAATTTTATTGTAATTATTTTGTTATATGAATTATTAAAAATGTATAATGAACTTATTTCAAAAATTATAATAAAATATATTAATTTATAAAAATTTATATAAATTTATAAAAATTTAAATCATTTTAAAACAATTTATATCAGTTCAGAATATTTTTCATCTATTTATAAAAATTTATATCAATTTATTCTAATTTATATGATTTTAGTATAAATTATATCTATTGATAATAATGTATAATTGTATAAAATAATTTTCATTAACATATTGTAATTTAAAATAATTTTTATAAATTTTTATAAATTTATATTTATTTATTTATATTATATAAATTTATAAATTTTTTATTAAATTATAATGGGTTATAAAAAATGGGAACATATTAATAATAATTTATATTAATTTATAATTTTTTAATATTTTATAAATGTATAATAATTTATACTAATTGACAATAATTTAAAATAGTTTTATTAATTTACACTATTTACCAATGAATAAATACTAATTTATAACAAATTGTGTAAAATTAAAATAATTTATATTATTTTTTAATAATTTTTAAAAATTTATACTAAATTAATATAATTTTTAATTATTAATTTTATCATATAAAAATTCATAATAGCTTATATTAAATAATTATAATTTATTTCAATTGATTATAAAATATAGAAAATGTCTTGTAATTTTTAAATATCTTTTTCAATTTAGTGATAATTATATCATTTTCTTATAAAATATATCAATTTATTAATATTTTAATAATTTATAATAGTTTTTACAAATGCTAAAGATTTATAATAATCTATAGAAGGGATATCTTTCTTATAAATAGATTATCTCTCTATCCATCTATGGTAGTCATTTTGTTCATTCAGTATAAGGGATCAAATGGACCTCTCTCTGAAGGTGATGGTGTACGAGTACTGGGGATCTTGGTTTCCCAACAGGTTCACATGACAGAATTGATCGGTAATCATTGCTGATTGTAGGAATACTTTCATATAGAATGGTGATGATTCTGGGAATATTTGGTGATTCTTAGTATATAGTTTGCTTCCAGACTAGCAATAGCCTCCCATTGACCTCGTTGATTTTCTGTAAGTAAGGATTCATTGATTTCTCAATTTATGACGGCTGGCTTTTATTGTCTTTTTTCTTTTGGTCATGTGGTTTGATCTTTTAGACTGATGGTTCATTATCAAGAAATATTATCCAGAAGTTGATGGCTTCAACTGATGATTCCATAGGGGGTTTCAGACTCTATATTTTTACCGATTGGAAGTTCATTTATGATGGGTTTTGGATCCTTTTATTGTTTTTTTTTCAGATTTCAGTTGAGCCTTTTTTCATGGAACATACTTGTTACGTGCCTGATGCTGTCTTTCACTACATTTCTATTTTCATAATTAAATTTTTATTACCAACAATGCTCAATTTCTGAGATTTTATAGTATAATAATTTATATTAATTAATACTAATGTAAAACATTTTTTTAAATCCATAATAATCTATATTAATATTTACTTATTTATAGTAATTCCTTGTAATTTAAAATATTTATGAATTTATTTATACCATATTATGTTAATAATTATTATCTTATAAGAATATATATTAATTTTTACTATTTATTAGAAAATTATTTAAAATTATTTTAATTTAATTTAGTTTTATTATCTTATAAAAATTTATTATAATTTAGGTACTTTTGTATTATTTCTTAGTATTTAATACTATCATATACTAATTTATAGTATGTTATAAAATTTAATTTTAATTAATTAAAATTTATATGTATTTATTGTAAATTATAATCATTAATACATTTTTATTAATATATAATTGAATATACAAATTATTGACAAATTAATAATAATTTATATTAATTTATCATGTCTTTATTTTTTTAAATAATTGATAATAATTTATAGTATTATTAATTATTTTATTACAATTATTTATTAATTTATAATTTTTTCTAAATTTTTTATTAGTAAATAAATATGTATATGGATTTATACTAGTTCCTGAAAAATTTATACTAATTTAAATTAAGTTAAAATAATTTTTCTAGAAATTATACTAATTTATTTTAATTTTCCTTTAATTCTAATAATTTTTAGTAATTTATTTTATATTTTTCTATTTTATGATTAATTACATAAATTTATTATTTATTGAATTAATCTATTATACATATTACGAAATTTTATAAATATATAACAATTTTTATTTTATTATACAAATTTTTTATAATTAATATTATAATTAATAAATTTATTCAACTTATATCAAATATATTTTAATTTATTCAAACCTCACACAAATATACATTACATTATTGAGATTTATTAAAATCCCAATTAACTAGTATATATTTTTATAAAATATAACTATATATTATAGTTTTTTAAAATATATAAGAATTTATAGAAATATTCATTGATATATATGGATTAAATATTAATTTATTATAATAATAATTAATTTATAAAAATATAATATTAATTTAAGATAACATCAAATAAACTTGATTAAATATTATGCAATTTTAGTATATTAACTAACTAAAAGTTTTATAAATAAATAAATAACTTTTTACAAAAAAATTAATAATTAATAAAAATAAAAAATGTATTATAATTGGTAATTTTGAAAATGATTTATAGATTTGATCCTGAATTTTCAGAGCTGAGTAATACATCTACAATTAGAGAGAGTTTTAAAGAGAAACTAAACATCTAAAAAATGAATTGGAATGAGAGGGGTAACTATTAATTTATATTTTTTCAATAACTATTTTTTAAAGAACATTCCTGACAAAAATCCGGATTTGCAATGGATTTGTTTGAATCATATTAATTATTTATAATGTATTACATATAGATCACAAAACATTAGTACAAATAATCTTTCTCATTTTTTTACAAAGATAGAATTCCATCAAAAATATTAATTTCAAGAAAAATATTTACGACAGACAATATAGTATGTCCCACATATCTATTACCCTCTATTGCACGTGCATGAATCCCAAATAATTTCACGATGGAAGAAGAATTCCATAACAAATGACAGTGGTGAAATCTATTATTATTAACTAAAATAATGTATCACCATAAATAAGTATTTTAAAAAACTATTTATGATAGAATTTTAATCCATCTTAAATAATGTGTCATAAATATTAAAATTTTATACATCGTAATGAATTATGCTCCCATCCATCGTACCCTGGAAGGACACCCCTTCATACCACATCAAAAATACGAGTAGGTAGAGGGAGGGATGATAAGTATCAATACACTAATCAATCATGTGATCCATCTATCAAGAAATTCCTCTATATTGTTATATAATGTTTTCATCTTAGTATTTTAATTCATACTGCCCAACCCTATTATACCGCATTGCATCCTAACATTGGTGTCCCAAAGGGAATATAGACCAGAGGCCTAAATAATTGGACTAAAATCCCAATTTTTTTAATAATAATATTCCTACTGTAACCAAGTAAATCAGTCAATAGATTTGATACTAGGGTATTCCTAATTAATTATGGTGTTCTTACCACTAACCCAAACCCAAACATAATATTAATAACTATACATAAACAATTTAATGTAAATTTATTGATGATTAATCTAATGATGAATGATAGTTGCATGACTAGAGCTATATATAAAAATAATTTTTATTTGGTTATGTAATTTATATTATTATATTTAATTTCTATTTTGATGAACTATGTACATCCCTCTATCTAATAAAGTATGGAATGGTCGATATATGGTAAATTTTTATTTATTCTGAACCCCTAGAACCCCTCACTTGAATGTGGTTAATATTCTAATAAAATATTGATCTATTTGTTTTGAGAGTATAAAATGTGTGTGTATGTTGGTTGATATATTAAAATGTCATTTAATATTGAGTTTCTATAATACATGAGTTGGGATCATTCAAAATAAAATAAAAATAAATTTATTTTAAATTATAAGAAAATAATACATGACCTGTGAATTGTTTCTTTGATGTATATTTTTACCGTCCAAAATAATCTTTCATATTTCATTTATTGTGCTATAATTATCCAAGGATAGAATCCATCAAAATGTGATCCACACATGCTCCTTCGATTTGTGAGCAATGAGAAGTGATCTTTGGGTTCTAGTACAACTTATCGATTGTATTGACTTATTCATTTTCTTCCCTCACCATTTAATCATGAAGGGACATCTCTTATGTTTCTCATTTTTAAGAAGAAGAGAGAATGGATGAGTTGAGATAGAGTTTTTCTGTGTTAGAGGGATCTAATGATTCAAGTTTGGATGAAATATACAATTGAAATAATTGTCTATTTATCGAGATAGGGTTTTGGTTAAAATAATATTTTATAGATTTTTTTGCTTAAATAATATTTGAAGAGTAATTATATTATTATTATTTTGTGAGGAACACTATCTTGTGCAATCAAAAATATTATTTAACTGACTTGTTATTTAATATTTTTCATTGAACTTCAACATGGTCTATTCAAACACGTTTTGAATTTATTAAAATCATTAAAAAATAACATTAAATTTAAATATTTCAACATCAACATTCATTTTTGAATCATAAAACAAGAATAATATAATCCCTCAGTCATGGGAATCATATTTATTCAATTAATTTAATTTAATTTTTTTAATTGAGGTCATTAGAAATATGTAGTGTGTAACCTTATAGGATTATTTCCCATTGGAATTAGGTGGTTTTTCCTAGAGTTGAACTTTAATATTAATAAATAGGTAATGGAACCTAGGATAATGAAATAAATGAAATTATGACAACAATTACATACCAATTCTCATTGTGCAATGTAATCCCTTTGTTGCAATATCTCCTCAAAAATGTTTCACATCCGTGACACCAACCCATATGCTCTATATTTCATTATTTCATTATATAAAATAAACATTTATTTTCACTATGGACATGGAATTTTATTTGATGGTTCTATTCCAATAAAAAAACCATAATATCATCTTCCAGAAATATTGATAAAAAAAATCCTTCCTATAATTAACTATTAATGACATGTCAATTGTGAAACATCTAATCGTCCTTACCTTTCCGTGAACATACAACATCACATTTTTTGATAGAAAATCTATGTGCGTGTGTGATGACATAAAATATTGATAATATTAGTCTTTGTGGAACATTTCACACACAGGTATATTGGAATATCTGATTGCATGAAAACATTTGGAATTTCTACTAGTGGTAATGTTATCAAAATCTCATATCATGGATATTAGTGATCATGAAAATCATGTGAATATTCATAAAATTAATCATATATGACAATATATTTTATATATTTCTCATCATTGTATGTTATCCAACTACTAAACATGTCTTAGGAATACCATCATAACACTTCATGGATCTCATCATAGAAGGGAATTGTTATGACCTTAGCAATGTGATGTATACTCTAGGGAATCATTACATCATATTCATGATAATAAATTAACAATAATAAATAATTGTCTTTTTTAACATTCCAATCATCAAATATACTAGTAATAAAATAAGAAATAGTTTGCCCTTGAACACCAACTCCCACAGACTCCTGCTTGATCATGATCCAACAACCTACAACTATGAGTATGCTAGACCTCATATGATTATCATGATTATTATATGTCAAGTATTTCATGAAGGGGACTTCCATATTGTATTACATGGAAATACTCCTCATTGTATCCTCAACCCTCTAAGAAAAATCACCTTGGGATGATACTTATGAAGTTTGTTCTTTGTTCTAAAATATGTTTATTACTCTTTTTTAAGACCCACTGTTGTAGTGTTATCACAATTTAGTGAGATAATATCCTTACTTATATGTAAAAAAATAAAGATATTGGATGAATTTTGACATGAATTGTACTTCATTAGGCTCCTCTAAAGTCGAAAAAAATTATTTTTTTAATGAAAAATATTCAACACCACCATTCATTGAGAACATCTGGATCATAACAGCTCTATTAAAAGTGAAGATACATGATGTTTTTGAATTAATATAATCTTTATATACATGGAATCTATCTAATATATGACTTATAATGACTTGTTTTTTTATCTCCTATTTAAACATGTAATGTATCATTATTACGCCTCAGATACTTAATGATAGTCTTCATTGGAATCCAATGGAAATCACCCGGTTTGACTTAATATCTTCTTCTAGATCTTATTGTGTGGATAAAATATGGCCTATAAAATATTATAGAATACATGAATGAACCAATCATTGAACCATATAGAATTCCTCCCAGACTATTTCTTTACTCATGATACTGAGTTTACATTGTTTTAGAGAGGTGAATGTAACTTGACATTACAAACAATCCACCCATAGACTGTTCCAAGATTAATATCTTTAATATCATGTCAATATATGTACATAAACATATGTGGAGCAATATATTAGTTCAATCATGATGTATCATGAAACCAAAAATATATGCTACCTAACATATGTCCTTCATGGAGAGTAATTTATTCCGCTAGCATTTTATAGTCTGTGAGAATATTTTCTCTTTTCCAATGTGTAATATATCATCAACATATAATATTATGAAATTATTCTACTCACATTGAACCACATATATAAAAATCTCTCACATTAAGTCATTAATAAACTAAAATTAATTATATCCTCATTAAAATTATTGTCATAAGATTTAGATTCATTATTAATATATATATATGTATTTTTAAAACTTTCTTTTATTATTTGAATCATTTTGAGTCAAAAACCCTTCAGGTTGTGTCATGTGGAAATATTTTTTAGGGTTTATATTATGTAAGTATATTTTTACTTCTATTTTCCTAATATGTTATTTAGGAAGACCATAATCGATAGTAGAATGCTAGTGGATTTTTTCATTACAATTGGTGACAGGGATTCATCATAGTCATTGTTCTAAAACTATTTTATCCCATTATAACAAATACTGCATTATTGGTACTTATATGTCCTTCTATGTCTAGTTTCAATAAGAATACCAAATTAAAAAATTTTATTTACAACACATAAAGGATCAACCAAAATCTTGAAATGGTTATTATATATAGAATCCATTTCAGAATTCCTAGCATCCAACAACCTGGAAACATGTGTGCAACTTACTACTTCATTATATGTCAGAGTTTCATTATTATAATGATATAATGACTCGTTATCAATTTTAATTATAAAACCATGTCATTATGGTTCTTTAACCACTATTTTACTCTTATGTAGTACATGTGTCTCTAGAACCATTTCTTATTCTATGAGGCATTGTGGAATTTGTTCTTATTTCAACCCTTATATATCTAGATCCTCAACTTAATTGATTTAAATCTCTCTCCAAAATTATCTTTTAAACCTGTTCTCACTATCAATAAATATGGTACATATTGAATCTGTCACATTTCTTCTAAGGGTTCATATGGGTAATTTCCCATTGTTTTAATAGGGTATCCTATAAGGGAACACATTGTTCCTTAGGGTGAATGTTTGTTCCATAAATAAGATATAACAAATGATTTGCAACCCCACACATGTGTGTATGAAAAAAATAAACATTTCATTCCATAAATGGCATGGTATACCATCTTTCAATTTATTTGGAATGTGTTTTTATATTTTAACTACTATTTCTAACATGTTTCCACAAAAGGATAATTGAAGAAACATATGATTTTTCATTGAACACACCATGTCTAAAAATGTGCGCTTTCTAATTTCACATACATCATATAACTCAGGTGTATAAGAATGATTGGGTTGATATAGGAACTCAAAATACTAAAAGTAATCAATGAGGTCTTCATTAACATATTCTCCACCATAGTCAGAGTCAAGTTTTTTAATATTTTTACCATGTTATTTCATATATTAATTCATATATTTCATATATTTATCAATTTAATATGACTCTTATCTCATTAAGTAGTAATATCCATATCAATTAGAATAATTATTAGAATCTATGAAGTATTAATACCCACCTGTTGCCTCAATAAGAAATGGACCACACGGGTCTGTAAGAACTAATTTAAGAATCCACTTATCCCTCTCCAATTATCCATTAAATGGGGTTTGGTCAGTTTAACTTTTCAAAAATCATGAAATATACCAAGTGTTATTATTTCAATATAATCTAAAAATCCATATTATTATATTCTAGTAAAACCAGTTTCACATACACAACATATCTTGTGATACTATAATTGGTTGGTAATGAATCTTGTGAAATAGTTTCTATATCTATTTCCATTACATGGTTCTAGTAATCTAGCACATAAAGAACATTATTTCAATTTGAATTACTATATAAAATGATATCTATGTAAATATAGAAAAAATTATTTTTGAACAAGAAAATAAAAACCAATTTATCAACTATAGAAAATGAAGTAATGTTTTAAAAAATTAAAGGTTCTTACTAGAATCCATTTAAAACCATTATAATTCTATTCAGAAATGTGATGCAGTAGTCCTTCATAGTTGTAACAGAAATTTTGGAACCACTAGATTCTCATAGATCTATAATCCATCTATCAATATTTTAGTATCTACTTGTTTCCTATACTTGAATACACATATAATCACATCATGTTCTATCTAATAACTAATTTATTAAAATAGGTAAATTTTACTCAAAAAACACATTATTAACATCCATTTTTATTTTTGTATGGATAATGTTTTTCTTAAATTGGTTATTCATTCCTTGTGAGAGACAAACAACGTCATGTTCACTTACTTTCCCCTTGATATTTTTCTGCATAAAAGGGTGTGAAGAATAATTGGGATTATTGATATTCACATGAATTTACTTGTATTAATGAAATATGATATAAGGATTTCATTACTTCATTTCCTTATATAATTGGTGAAGAAGAGAGAGAAAATCTAAAAGATACTTCTCAATGGTGTTCATATTAAAATATACAGAAAAATCATGTGAATATATGAAGGAGTTATCAAGGAATGAGATCAATTTCCATATGTTTAGGGAGTTTAAAATCTAAAACCTCTTGGTGTTCAATGTAGAAAACGATCATGATTAAATGATTCCCTGCATGGGAACTCTCTCTAGTATAGATATGAATGATTTCATTGGAAATCTCAAACCATTCTTGTTCATCTCATTCCTTATAATGAACATTAAGGTTCTCAAATCTATTATAAGTATCCATGTTTTGCGGAGAAATCTTTAATTTCAAAAATAATAGATGAAATACTAAAATAGTGAACATTGGCTACATTGCTCAAATGTTTTTCATAGATGTGGAAGTCTTCATCAATCACCTCTTCTGAAGGTGGATTAGTAAGTGAGGATTCTAGAATGTAAGATTTTTGTTCAAGGAACGAACTAACCCAAATGTTTCAGAACTACTCATAAATGTTACTTCCAGTGAGAATATTTTATTTCAGAGATATTGATCAATTGGATAGTGTGAATTATTAATAAATAATTTTATTCTATAATTATAAGTAATGTTTTTTTACCTTTTTTTAAAAAAAATTATAAGAAAATATAATTTTATTTTTTATTAAACAAACCACTATGAAATATAGTATTAATAACCCTCACCATTATTCTTTTAATGATTAGTTTCTAAGACATTGAAGTGGAATAGTTCCATATTCCCACTTCATAACCCCAAAGAGGTTTTGTCAATAATTTTATTGGTATTTAGGTTAGTGGGTTCTTTCATATAATGGGGTTAAAGCTCCTAGATCTATTGAGTGGATTCACCTATCCTGAAATCATTTAATTTATTTCCTTAACACATACCTCTCATCTATACATACTTTAGAAAGGGCCATATATCATGAAGAAAAATGGTTATATCAACCCATAACACTAAAATGAACATCAAGTTAAAACTATGTGTCCTAATGAGGGTTAGTCAAACAATTGGTTCTATGAATGTTATTCATAATCATGCGATAGAAGGAAAATAATTACTTGTTATATAATTGGGTGATTTTCTTTTAAATGCATAAATTTAGTATTTTTTATCCTTTAAATTCATTTTTAATTACAATTTGAAATTAATTAATTAATTAATTATGTTGGGTAAATAATTTACAAATAATTTATTTCTTTAAATTCAATATTTTAACATTCATTTATTCAAATTTTTGATCATTTACATGCAACTAAAAAAATAAATATTTCATAAAAAATAAACAGTTAAGAAACATTTTCATGAGTTTTATCTAATTTATAATTCATTGGGTAGACATTATATCAATATATGACCTAGGTGAAATAAATACTTCTTATATACATGTCAAAAGATGTTGTATTCCTAATCTCCACTTATATATCACCTAAAATGGAATAATACTATTTTAATCTTGAATCTCCTCTAGATTCAGTGGGATACTCTATTAATTAAATTTATTTATATCTCACATTCATGTATGGGGAACCAAAGGATTGGGTATAGGTAGTTACATAAATAATGATAGACTTGTAGGGAATACATAATAATGGAGGGTGGGATGAGTCATAAGAAATCATATTGAATTTAATATTAAATAATTACAAACCCTTATAATAAATTAAAAAAAAAATCCAAGAAGGCATAGTTCTTGTTCAATCCCATTAATGATTATACATGCGACCTATAAGAAAAATTATATGGATAATCAATCAATAATTAATCATCAATTTTCATTTAGATAAATGATAATGTATGAATTAATAAGTTATTTATTGATTAATTACTTTTCATTCAATTTAATGACCACCAAAATTCATTTTGTAGATACCAATCACTAATGGGACACATTGAAGATATATTTAAGGCCCAATTGTTCAATATTTATTAAAATAAATTAATAGAGAATTTTAAATTCCTTTAAAAACTTATTAAAATTCCAAACCTGTAATGTTTTAATCAATGAAATATGGTTCTGATGATATAATTATCTATTTATGTAATTTAAAAGATCATTTAATCTGGAGATGATACAGTAATTACTACAACCGTATTTGTTGTGTACCTCATTTGTAGTGTATCTGGGTTATATGTATGGGGATTTGGAATTTTCACTTATCAAGACTAAATGGTGTCTACATGCCAACTACACACAATATTATCCAATTTATCTGTGCTTGGTATAATCTCATGGGACTTCATCAAGTATCTCGGTGAGATCACATGCCATGTACAAGATAGGTACACATTTTGTATCTCGTATTTCATGTGTCCGCTATTATATCTGAATATCTCAGTATGTATTAAGTACATGAGAAATGTTGAACTACATGTCATGTACTCCACATATAAATAATTTATATCCTAAAATTCCTTGGTTGTTAGTATCACATGGAATAAACATGTATAATTACCATAAATATTGAATGATATACACCACTAACCCTTCGAAACTATATAGAGTGCACAGAAATGGAATGCCATATAATCTGAAATCACATGCACCAGGTACCCCATTATATAATGGGTGTTTAATAAATAATGTTCCTGAAATTATGTTATAGGTGGATCTAGGTTCAGTTCACTAGGGTACATCATGCGTACTCCAGATACACATCGTGTAACCTAGATTCACTATATATTTTCAGTACTCAGTGGAATATCAAGTGAATCTTCATCTATTAATATTACTTTAAGAAACTTTTCCACTGAATGACCATAATTAATATTTGGATGTCTTGTTATTTCAAACCAGGTCTACAAGATAATAATATTAAATGAAACATTCAACCATGATTTCAAATAGATAAATAATCTAGTGAATAAATATAAATTTAAAATTTTTCCAATATGATAATAAATATTTGTTTCATGTGAATATGTATAATGAAGTGGTGGGTGATGTATAAAAACAACTTAAAATATCGAGTATCCTGAAACACTGAGCGAGTATCTCACACATCAAATTTATAATTTATTAATTTATTATGAGATGAAACGAATATCTAATCTGAAAATTGTATCTTAAATTTAGATATCGATCATTTGAAAAGTAATTTTCGTGTTTCCTTTTTTCATTGTGAGGATACAAGGATTGAATTCCTATGGAAATGATCCACATGTTTTCCTTTGAACTCTTATAAAATTCAATTGATCTTTAGGTGCTAGAACAAAAATTCAAATTCATTAAGTTATTTTTGTTGATATCTCATCCTCTGACATTGAAAGGATATCAAATTAATTTCTTTTTCTCGAGTGTAATAGATAAATGAGGGGTCTATATAGAGTTTCACTATGTGCAACCATTCTCAAGATTCAATTTTGGATGCAATAAACAATAGAGGAAGTACTCTATTTAGAGAGAAAGGGTTCAAGGTAAAATGTTATTTTATTACATTCTATCCATAAAATAAAATTATAATCCTTAATAAACCCCATGAAACATAATTATAAATATATTATTATTATTTTTCACATGAAAACTTTTAAATAACCAATATTAGTTAATCGGGTTATTGATTATTATTTTTCACATGAATCTTTCCTAGTTCATTCAAAATCATCTAGAATTTATTGTTCCCTCGAATATATATTAAATTAAAATATTGAATCAATCAATAAACTTATTTGATAAATAAAATGTGAATAAACTTATCCTTTGTAATTGATAATAAATTTTTTTACAATTAATTAAATTCAGATATAATTTTAACAAGTTCATCAGAAATGCTTAGTATATCACCCTTTTAGATCCATTCTAATTATAATTTGATGGGACTACCAAAATGTAAATTTTAAACTATGAAATGGTTTATAGAACCCATGATAAATAATATAATATTTCAATTATAGAATCCATGAAAAAACAATCATTGTGTAATACAATTAATTTATTACAATATATAGTCAAATAGTTTTCACAAATTTTCCACCAAAAATTATGCTTAACATATATTTCATTGAATATATGAAATAAAAGTGTCATTTCTCCATGGTAATGGAATTTAAATAAAATAGTTTTATGCTAATTAATGGTATGAGATATCAACTTCTATAACGATGTAAGGCGAAAATCCTTCCTCAAATTATCCATTAATGACATGTCAACCATGATGCACTCAATGTGACCTACATAAACATAAAAATATAGATATATTATTTTAATTATAATATATTAGTGTTCGATTCATTACAAGAATTAATTTTAATCTTAAATTATAAGATCCATTTAACATGATGTTTGAGAGAAATGCCTGATGACATCAAAACATGCAGAATTCAAATAGAAATGACTGTTATTATAATTTCCAATCTTAGAGATCACTAAGTGGGACCTTCATGACAAGAAGCCCCGTCAACATAATTGTCCTCACACCTGAAATTATATGTCCATTATCTTCCATGATAGTTTTTTATCTAACAATAGATCACGTTGTAATAATTTCATCAAGGGATTTCATGTTTCACATCATTGTGGGGAAATATTAGGACCTTGTCAATGTGACATATACTCTAGGAAATTATGGTATCATATTCATGTATAATAATGAATAATATGTACTATGATGTTTTATTAATATTTCAATCATCGAATATATATGTAATTATAATATAATACATTGGTCCTAAGACACCAACTCCAACAGGTTCTCAAGGTGGAATTGATGATCGATGTGACCTTGAATGAAAATAGAATAGTGGTTACTAAAATTCATTATAACATAGGCTCATGGAGTTCCCCCAAAGTTTTTATTGATTAATAAAATAATGTTAAACCAATCTATTGAACATCCTTAAGATCATGTCACATATATTGAATAAGAACTTATTGAAAAATGTTAGTCACTTTATGATGTTATATAAATATATATATATCTAATATTTCACAAAATATTATTTCAAGGTAATTATGTGTGTAAATTAATATATATGATTACATTTAAATATATTTTTACTATTCATATATTGTATATATAATTATCTATTAAATCATGGTAACTAAACTGATTGATCACAGGTCTTGAGATGGTTGAACAATGGTTGATTCGAATTTTATGGTGTATTCTTTTTTATGTTTATTATATGATTTAATTTTATTACAATTTCATTGTTTGTTGATGACATATGTGTCAACATTCTCTCTATAGAATGTTAAAACAATAATTTTATTGAAAATATTTATGTATTCGAAACCCCTAGAACCCATCACTTTCATATGCATAGTATTTTTATAAAATGAGGTTCCATATGAGGTATTAATGTTCAATGATGTATTTTTAAACCTTGAATGAAATGAGAATGGTAGTTTATAAAATATAAGATAGTGGAGGCTCAAGAAGATTCCCCATTTGTTTTTTATGTTTTTTCAATTAATGATAATCCAATCAATTGAAAAAGTCTCAGGATCATGTCATGGGTATTTAATTATAGTTAAATAGTAAATGTTAAGAATAGTATATTTTTGTATAAAAATATATAACATATTTCTATATTTATCTTCAATGTAAATATTTTTTATTCTATTTGGTTTAATAGATATATAATAAAATCAGTGTCTTAGCTATAGATTATCACTAGAAATAGTTTATAATATTTATTATGATATGAGATGGGAATAAGTTCATATGAAGATACATAGTCAATTAAGATTTAGGCCTAATAAAGTAGTTACTTCAATCATATATCAGAATCATCAAAATGTTGATTTACTAGGAAACAATGGATATCTTTTTTATGATTAATGTAATTGGGTAGAAGAATCATCTATTTTAGGTAATAGTGAATAAATTATTTAATGGAATTTTTGTTGTAAATTTATGTTTTGATGAGGTGAAACCAACTGATGAATTTTTGGGATCATCATATGATCCTTAGAAGTGGAAGGAAACACACATATATAAATTTTTTTAATCATGATAATATCATCATGTTATATAACCGAATAACATAAATTTTATAAGTACCATGATATCAAATGTAGTAGCCTTCATATCAATCTTCTTAGCATGATGAATATCATTATATCATTATACATAGGCCTTCTTCCTATGAGGGGTGCACTAGCATGTGGATCCTTGTTTATAATGAGAGGATATGAATACTTTGAGGTGGTCCTAGCACCCTCACTATCATGAAAAATGGTATATTAATATTAATAGATTTGTAGAAATTACTTTATATAGATAGTCATGTCCAATTGGAGGGAACTAATCCCTTTATACATTCATACTTGAGACATTTAATTTCATGAAAACCTTTCTAACATAATCATTATATTGACATAAATATATTCCATTGGAATTATTTATTCAATTCATTTAATGAATGTAAATCGATTAATCTATTAATAATATATTTCATTTAATCTATTCATAATGAAGTATATATAATGAAGCTACATCGTAAGATACATACACATTGATTTATATTATTCGTAGAATTTTATTTATCATCTAGTAATCACCAACATTAACTTAAATATCTAAGGACACATAAATTGTTATAACTAATTTTAAATCCAGCCAGACTCATTAGGATGGGGATTTATTATACACTATTCATTTTGGAACAAATAATTTATAAAAAAAATTATCCTTGTCCTATCGAATAACTGTGTGACCCTATGAGCCTTAGTACCATTGACAAAAAATATGAAATTCTTATTTCATAGATTTTTGTAGAGAGGGGATTCTATAAAATAAGTAGTGGTTCTCAATCTAAATAGGTCCATAGTGTGATCTCTATATCAAACATACCCATATAACTATTTGAACATGTCCATGATATGATACACAATATATATCATATGTAGACTTATGTTATCCCTTTTCTTCATGATATTTAGTGACAACATGATATTGAACACACCAATAGTGTATATTCCCACCCATAGCTTCATGATTCTACATTAAATTATGACTAGGCCGATGAAAACATCACATCATCAAAAAGATGAGTATATGAAAAGACCATAGTTATGTAGAAAAACAGAAGAAAATGATATCAACATAGCATGAACATACATTTACTCAATCCAATTTCACCAAATCTAGAATATCATAACTCTTCATACAAGTGTAAGATTATCATCTTGTTTTAACTATACTTAATGAAATGAACAACAATATACCTAATAAATCTAGTATAAGCTATTTAATTTTAAAACCATTATAAGTAAGGTATAAAGTTATAATGGTTCTCAATATAGGTATCTAACCAAACTAAGGTAATGTGGACTAATAGTAATTATACATCCCAAAGTATATTGATGAATATATAGAATTACATGATATATACACTTTTAGTTGTTTCCAAGTAATATGTATCTACTTATTAACTCATTAATCTAGTCATCATATCTCATATATAACCCATTTTAATGGGTAAAATAATTTATTGAAATTGAAATTATGATATAATCGTAATATATAATACTCCATGTTGATCATTGATTAGGGATAACTCAAAGTCATACATTAAGAGGATATTATTATTTCTCCATTAATTAAATTGGAACTATTAGAGAAATTTGACATATTTTTCAAAACCCAATGTCTAATTTATTGAAAAGAAAAATTGTTACACAAAAGAGAAGAATAATTTTTTACAAAAGTCTCTTTTCAAGAAAATTATTATCATCTAGAACATAATTATGTATTGTCAGCTCAAAAGCTGAGATCCCTTTGTTGGAATTCCTATCCACTATATATTTTTCATCACATTTGGTATGAGTGATGATGTAATTCATGGATGATGGAGAATATAAATATTTTCCCCATTTAGTGGTGATCTTCCATGAGAGAATAATAATACCATTTTGGATTTCTTGAACAACGGTGGATAAATAAAACTCAAGGAATTAGTTGTTCTAATCATTTTTCTATCCCATATTGATAGAATTGATTATACTAAAAAATTCTACCTCAATACAATTAGAGATTATATAGGAACTATAAACGAATACCATTGCATCACCAAGATGATTCTTGAAAATAGAACCATATCTAGAGTGACCTAGATTATCTCTCGAAGCTCCATCAGTGTTTCAATTGATCCAACCCACTATAGGGAAAGTCCATAAAACTTTCAAGGTTCTCATTGGTTCATGGTAATTTCTCGTAATACCAAAACTATTTAACACTGCAAAATCATGTATAGATTTATAAAAAAATATTTTTTGAATGGAATTTTCATTCCCAATAGCCATTAAAATTTTAACCAAGGAATACTATAAAGAAAAAGGTAAAAAATCAGGGATTAGTTTTTTATGTTATGTCCAAA
Organism: Viscum album; assembly: GCA_963277665.1. Classification (NCBI taxonomy): domain Eukaryota; kingdom Viridiplantae; phylum Streptophyta; class Magnoliopsida; order Santalales; family Viscaceae; genus Viscum; species Viscum album. Next base: position 30,360,044 of record OY728162.1, on the reverse strand, counting down.
ACACATTGATAACTTCCATTTTTACATCCATAATTTGATTCTACAATTACTGGGAATGTGGAATATTGGTGGAGGAAATAAGTCGTTCTTGAATGTTTTCTTCCCATGGAATAGATACCTCAAAGATATATTGAGTATTATCACATAGAGTAGTAGGAGTCCAAAAATTTTATAATAAATTGTCGAGATCATCACAATGCTTATTATATAGAATAAAGTGTGAGCATATATCAATTATATAACTTTTTTGGAAAGTGTTAGCAGGTTGTCATGTGAGCAATATCCTCCAGGAATGTGAGGACTGTGAATGATATGTCTAGCTCCTATTTTTATCTTATCCCAGCAATTGGGTTTTCCCTGACCCATCAGGATTTAAATTAATTTGGAGGTCATCCTTAAATTAATGGATGACTCCGAAACAATAGTGTCATAATTTTTTTATGAAAGTATAATTTCTAACCAATTCAATAACATCATTGTAAATATTTTCTAGAGATACATTTTTTCTTTAACTGTCACATTAGTTTCATGAAAATGATCTGAGGAGTTCAAGAGGTTAATGTGGGGTATAGTTTTCAAATTATATAACCAAAAATTGTGATAATAATTAATGTTAACCAACCAGTTATAATTCATTTTAATCAGGGTAAAATAGGTTTTAAAATATAACAATACAGAATATACCAAATAGATTCGAGTTGCATATTTGAGCCTTCTAATGAATATGAGTCTAAGATAGGTAAGATCACATGAATTATCAGTGATGAGTCTCCAAAAAAATTACTTCAAAATCATTATTTAATTTTAAGAGGTTTACAATATTAATACCTCCATGATAAATTGGTAAACAACATTATTTCGATAAGACAATAATAATTTTCCTTTTATGAATGTTTCAAATATTCATAATGTTCCTTATGTAGGTACTAATACTTTTTATGAGTTCGAATGGCCATTTATAGACCATGATTTTACAAATGAATTTTGAAATAATCACTTCTCAATCAATGATTCTTTTTCCTACCATCGATAGGGTATTTACATTAAAAGAATCCAATTGATAATTTATTTGAATCACAATGTGATATAAGTGGATGTTATTATCCTTGCCACATAACAAGGAAAACAACAAGATAAGTGAATGTATGTGAACCCTATTTAATTCCTATCTCATTGAAAATTTCATCTTTTCTAGCTCTAGGAATTTTTTCCAAAATATAATGACTTTACTCCACTAATAACTTCTCCTACGACATATTCATAATGTATGAGAACATTCTTGAAATTCTTAATGTTTATTTTCCCCCTTTGGATGATTATAATAATATCAACAACATACATTAAATTTATAGTAGAAACAAATCCTCTTCCACCCCTAATGAATTTCACTTTACTATAATTAACCATGATGAGAATGTTTTTGATAAAATAGTCCATTCCAATAGGAAAAATAATGGAAAATAGTGGATAACCTTGTGTGAAACCTATAGAGAATGTTATATAATATTTGGGAGATCCATTGATAAGAAAAAAAATATGGGATGAACTTAGGATTATTTTAACACATTTAATAATGGTTTCATCACATCTAAAATTAAGTAGAACCTTTTATATTAAACCTGAATCAAAAGTGTCCCAATAATTTTTTCACTTCACGATTTATAGTAATATTGACTCCCCTAGTAGGATTTTTTAGGAACATTAATCATTATAATGTAGTAAGGATGAATTCTTTTATAGTTATTCCTTTAATGAATCAAAATTGATTTGAAGACACAATCCTATTTGGTATGTCTTCCAATTTGTGCTCAAGATTATTTACTTTGATTTTTTAAATTTTGTTGACAAGGGGTACTAGTCTGAATAGAATAATTTCATTAACATTCAACAATATAGGAATGAGGGAAGGAAATAGAAAATTGATTACATATGAAAGAAGACTACTTTTAAAAAACTAATTAATCTGTCTCAAAACATAAACCAAAATAATATTCCATAGTTTTGAATGAAATATTTTGTAATCCCATCTGAGCTAGGTGAAATTCCATTATTTAAAATGAAAACAACTTCCTTGACCTCAAATTACATATTTATAGTAGAGGTAATATAATTATACTCATTATTGAAATGTTTTAGGATGATACCTTCCACAAGATTCCTTCATAAACATAGACTATTAAACCAATTTTTGTAATTTGTGACAACAAGTAAAGACAAATTTTATTATGTTATCAATAACCCATCATTTTTATTTAAAACATCTAGTTTCCTTTCGAATTCCATGTATATTTGCAGATCATTGAAAACAATAGTATTTCTATCACCTTCATTAAGCTATTACTTTTTTATGGATTCCATTTTTCCTTCCTTCAAATTAAAAAGATAGTTGGGGTTATGAGTGATCCTTTTTTTCTTAATAAAGTCAAGAGGATAAATAATCATAAGTGTATAAGATTAACCATATTGTTTTGTTCATAAAAACTATTTTATACCCAACATACCCTCTATTCATGTATGATTTATAAGATGAAGAAATAAGTAATTTACCTAATATAATTTGAGAATTTATAAATTATGGTACATTAATGTAGTAACCATGTGTTTGATCACATGAATATATAAAAAATATATCAATTTTTAATTTCATTCTGAGATCCTTTTTATTTAAAAATATTTAATGTTTGAATTTGGTCTAATATACAATTAAAAAACAAAGAATATATTTATTTAACAGAAATATCTAATACAGACATTATGGGGATTTCTAGAAACCCCTTTATGTATTCTTATCAATTTAATCTCATAGATTCATTACTCCATCCATAAATAGTTTATTATTATGATTAAATCACATTGAATGGATACTTTTCGAACCATTTTTGGATGGTGCAAATATATTTTTATTCTTTTATTTTCTATTTTGACCCAATTGCACTGCTAATAAAAATGATAAGGTATAAATCATATACCCATTTTTTTCTCAACACATTTTGAATATTGAGTATTTTTTTCAAATAATTAATATTATTTCAAAATTTATAGTAGTTACAATAGGATGAATTCAATAATTATTACATGAATTAAGGAAACAAAAAAAAATACCATGTATTTATCATACTCAATCATATTAATTAACAATGACAAGAATTTATTAGGGCGTTTTTCATTAAATTATTTTCAAACCTAAAAATATATATTTAGGATTCAAAATCATCTAGGCACATTTGTTGACCAACATCAAAAATTGGTTACTTAGAAATGTCTTTATTTCACACATATAATTCCCCATAAGAACATTTTTTTTATTATTCTTAAGAGACACTTATATTTATATTTCCCATTTTAAGGACTAATCTACAGTATTTATCATTAATTCAATTGTTATTTATATACAACATTTTCATTTTAGATAAATTTAATATTTTAGGTATTTTAATCATAGAGTTTTAATGAAACTTCTCCCACTAAAAATGATGGACCTTTACATCAAAGCCATTTTGTGAACTGAGATTCATGTTTGATTAAAAAAACATTTATTAAAGAGTTTCTCTCACCACATTATTTTTTACGTTGAGAAAAGTCTCTATAAAAATCGTTGTGACTCATTAATATATGAGGGACTAACTCATTATGAAAATAAATCTTATTGAAATAATCAACTCTAGTCCTCTAGTAACTTATTCCTATTATGTCTTAAGAACTATTGTAACCAAATGAAAACACAATAAATATGATTAATATGAAATTGAAGGCATTGTAAAATATGGAAAAAGCTACCAAAAAAGATAATATAGAGTTACTTGTTATTTTATTTTCTTACACAATACAATCTAGGGACACCTGGAATTGGAATATCTTGCCAAATTGGATGACCACGATCTCGATAAGTGCTAGTTTTGAAGGAATCATGCACAAAGAAGTGGTGGGGTTTTATTTTAAAGATTTTATAATTTAATATAAATCTTTTTCATATTAAAATCATAACTATTTCTCCATATTAAATATTTATCTACTGATGTTTTATTTATTTTTATGTTTACTTGATGTTAATGTGTTATTTTTTAAATTCACATTCTAACACTGTAAAAACAACTTCATAGTGGTAGTTTGTTAGTAGTGGTTCTCATAACCACCATGAATAAAATCTATTTTAATGATATATATAATATTTTGGTTGTTTTATCTAACCAATTATATTTTTTTATTCTAAAAATTAGTCGTGATTTTAATTATATTACAACTAAAAATTTAAATAAACCATAGTTCCTCCACCTCCATGCTCACTATGCATGACCCCAACCCATTTCTTCCCACTCCCACCCCCAACATCATCTTCTGCCTTCTTGGACACTATGACCCCCATCCCTCCATCCATCGCATCAAATTCATCCCTTCTCTTCAGAGACCCTGACCACTGTGACACCCCCTCTGACCTTGACACATAGAACCCACCAAGACCACACTCTCCCAGCTTGTGGTTCCCCTCTTATTCATCGACACAGTCCACCCCACTGACCTCCCTCTCCCTATCTCAGATCCCCTCCTTAGAGGCAACTCAAAACCCCTTAAAGGTTTCATCATCCACACCATTAATATGTTATTGAGTACATTAAATGGAAAACAATGAGTGATAAAAATTTTATATAATATTTTTTAAATTCCTTCATTAGTAATTTATATATGTAATATAAATTTAAAATGTGTTATTTGGATTTCAAAGTTATTTTTTTGGAGTTATAATAATGATTAATTTTGGTCGTGTTGTATTAAAATAAAAAATAAATTCTTTTATGATATAATTAGACTATGGAATCTACATTGTTCATAATTTCCTATGTTTTGTTTTATATTAATGAATTCCACATTGTTTTATATAAATAAATGCCCCCAATTTTTTACATATAAAAAATGAGGTTATTTTCCAACTCAAGGCCAAATTTCCATAGGGTTTTTGTTCACACCTGGTTTCATGACCATCCCCCGAAAGTTATATAGGGATTAATACATTGAAAATTAGATACTAAACCCTTTTAAATTTATCATAATTCTTAATTCTAGATGAATATGTGAGGAATCGTTTAGATTAATAATAATTATTGAATAATGTTAGAATAATTAGGGTAATGTTTTACATGCATGATAATGAATTATTGGAAATAGTAATTGGAACAGCCCACATAGTTTCATTGAATTTATTTTAATTAACCTGATTTTCATGAGAACTAATTATAATCAGTTATTTTTTATTTAGTCAAATTATTAATTTTTTACTAGTTTATTTGAAAATCACAATATGCATTTTTCATATTTATGTGAACATCATGTTTTTTCCTTTATAATTATATAAAGAAACATATGATTTTATGTTAATTTGAAATAGTTGATTTATATAATTCATAGAACAACATGAAGTCACACTAAACTAGTTCAATATAAAATAGATATATGGATTTTATTATCTTTTGTATGCATTACATATTTGGATATCCAAATAAAAATCTATTTTCATTAATATTCTTGAAGGGATGATCTGGGTCTTAGTTAGATTCTAATAAATGGTTTGGAAATTACTGAATAGAGCTAATCTTTCAATTTAATTAACCCTCCATATATACAAAACTACGGTTAAATGGACCATTATATTTTTCTCCCATAAAAATAATATCATCTACACATAATATATCAAAAATTGATAGAAATTTATCATCTTTAATCTAGAGTCTGTTATCCAGACTTCAAACATTAAATATCAATTGTTTCAATCATATGTGTAACTTCAAATACCATTCTATTGTGTCTTATCCTAACTTTTATGGATTATTCTTTAACTTAAACAAATAATTTTATCATTATCGAGAAAGACACAAAATCTTCAAACGCTCAATTTAGGGAGATATATTTGATATGTTTTAGAATGTTCATGGATTTCATTTTTTATAAAATGTGGTTTCTATCTAATTTATTTCATTATTTGTATACTTCTTGAGACATAATAATTTATTAGATTCAATTTTTTATATTATGAGTTTTGAAATAAAAATTTCATTAATGGATTCATCGCATATTCCTTAATAGTTGTTATAAAATAATTAATGGTGACGTTGGGTGATATTTAATTTTTATTTTAAAAGTGTGATTAAAAATTTATATCTTTATATCTAAATTTATAAGGATAATATAATTCAATACATAAATTTAAAATTTTCATTAATTTACCTCAAAACACACATATATATGCCATGGGTTTAGAATAATTTTTAGATTGTTCAATTGAAAACCGATCAATAGATGGTAGAAAAAATTTGTTTCTAGAATGAAAATTAATAATATTGTGAAATATAAATTATGTATAAGAGTATTCTACATTGAAAATGATTCATTTTCTATATATATTTTATATTTGACAATGTGAAATAAATGTTATGTAAATTCAAAAAAATGAAAATATTATCCATGAAATACAATGTGATCTTACATATGAGAGTTATATTTAAAATTTGTTAAATTAATCATTGCCTTTATAGAATACAATTTTCAAATTTTAATTTTTCAATATAACCTTCAGTTGATCCTGAGAATGTTAATCTTGGTCATTACTTCAGTGACCAAAAAAATAATTTTTATGAATTAGTTGAAGATGGATAACAAGAATTGTATGAATGGCGTAACGTGTATATGAAGTAGCCTTATATACATAAGTTGTATCATATTAAGTGTCTCTTTGGAATAAATCATAAATCCATGTCCATGTTGTTACAATTTCATCATGATGCATTTACTGAATCTATGATTCTTTCATCATTCTATGAGATGAATAAAGTCATCAACAAACATGGATTTGAGTATACCTTGATTCATGCATGCAATAATGATTTCTTGATTTACTAGGGATATAATTATGATAACGAATTATACAAAAGATTTTATACCATAAGATGGATGTAAGTAAAAAACTAAAATAAAATCAATGAAATCCTAGGAAGAAAAAAATAACAAATCCACTAAAATTGTATTTCATTAGGTTCTACTAAAACCATTCTCCAAAAAATTATTGATTTCATCTATGACTAAATTTGATATGATGTGGCATGCTCTGGATAGTAAATATGTCATGACATGACATCCAAAATATATTACATCATATAAGATGTTTGGTTAACTATATCCATTTTTTTTCATACAATACGAATATAATTTTGGGATTGGATTATGATTTTGTAAACACTTTTGGTACATTATGTACTAATTATAGCATCGATACATTCAAAATTGATCCCCTATAATCTACCTTCACGGTTTTAGTATGGGGAAGAGATCTATCATTATTTTATTGATTACTCATGGAATTAAAATTTCTAAAAATGACTTTGATGTACACCTTAAACCCTTCATTAAATAATTACCAAAATTATGGAATTATGGTGTAGAAACATTTGATGATTCAACAATAAATAAATTCAAAATATACGATGATTTAATATGGAAAAGTAGTGGCTTTAATTGAATAGGAAATTTATCTGGTTGGAACAGTCATACTGATTTTGATTGTCTCTTTTATAATTTTCATTTTCATCCTCAATAATTTCCTCATAGTAGAAAATGTTGTTTTATGTTTCATTTTGATTTCGTGATGCTTCTCATTAATTCGGGTTTAACGATACATTATTCAATGGTGATTTTGAAATGGAAAAGACACTAAAGGTGTTATCTTGTTCAAAAATACTAGTATAGTTAATGAATGTCACTGAATAATTTGGAAAATGTCATCAATTTAATGATTTGAAAAAGGGTATGAGGTACAATATCCATAAAATATGGAATACAAACATGTGATAAAATTAGTATAATTTTAAAGAATCGTTATTGGAATTTAAATTGATACTTCATAATCGTGATGTAATTCATATTGAGAATGAAATCTCTGATAATGTATTATTATATTTTTTAACGAGGAAGGTAAATTAAATCTTCACCTTAATGATCATAAGGATTATGATTCAACGAATATATATATCATTGTTTGTTGGAAAATTATAATTACATGTATCCTTCGACAATTTTTCCTCTAAAAAGTCATGATAAATATGTATTCCATGAACATTAATGAATATAAAAGTTCTATATGTATATACAAGTAACATATCAATCATCATTTACCTAAAAAACAAAATATAAATGGATTGAAAAGTCATGATGCCCATATTTTTAGGGACAAGATGTTTCTATTGGCGATTCATAATATATTACCTAAAAGGTTATTGTGGTTTTAGTATTGTTTTTTAACATTTTCAGAGAGCTCTATGAAAAACTAAAAATCCATAAAGATTTATATACATCAATAATGAATTGTTTTGAAACAATGTCATTGGGATATATTGTTTCCTACTTCATTCTTAATAGTTCTGATTCATTTGACTATTCATTTGGTTGAAAAAGAAAAACATGGTTTACCCGTACACTATCGATGGATGTATCTAATTAGGTGTTATATTGATATTTGTTTTCTTTTTCATCAGTGAATTAGATTTTATCAAATAATTATGTAATATTTTTTAATATGTATATTTATTTTTCCCATTAAGTACGTAGGTCTTTCAAAATCATAATTTTGGAATAAATCTCAACTACAAAGATTTATTATTGAATTTTATATAGACATTGAGTGATTGACCTTCTGTTCTAGGTATTTGGATTTTATTGAAACTAGATTAAACCTTGTTGGATTTTGTGACAAGATCTCCAATGATTATCATCATCAAAATTAGTCATCGGTATTTTAGTCTTTTGGATGACCAATTGGAATGGGGTTAAATTTTACATTGACTGAATTAGAGTTACTATAAGAACATAGATATATAATCCATAATAATGTTATTGAAGATCCATTTTCAATGAATTATGACTACCATCATAGTGGATACTAAGGAGAAGATCTCAAAATAAGTTATAATTAACAAAAAACTGTTAATAAAGAGATATTATAATTGTTTCCCTTTATTTAAGTATATAATCTTATTCATATTATTGATGTGTAGTTATTTTTAATATTTTAAAAGTAACATCTTATATCTTTTTCCAATATAATTAATATTTAAAATCAAGATCAAATATTGAATGATTTTTAGTTTTTGTCTCGAGGTCCTCTAAATAGGTATATGGATTCTATGCTTAAACAATTAATTTCCATAGGATTAAGAAAATTTGTTGTGAAGAAGACTTGAAAAGTCATAATAGTAGTGTATTTACATTTTAAAAGGTGGGATAATATGGGATTATGAATGATACCATCATGTATAGTTTCCATTTGTCTTATTGAAATGTATGTGGGTCAACATTGAATCGGGTATAATGAATGGTTCATTGCATTTTACTTCCATCAACTTCCCTCATTTGATGGATACCGATGAGCATGTAGAAGATGATCTATTTATCTTCTCTTCATAAGAGAATATTTTATCATATTTTTTAATGAAATATAGTAATGTTAAAGTTTTGTTTTACAATTAATGAAAATAGAGTTATATGATATAGGTAAGTATGATCAATTGGTGCTTTTTAATAGTGAACCTCATCTACCCCAAAACATTGAATAGTATTTTATTTAAAATATTAAAATATTATAGCTTTTATGATAAGGTAAAGATGAAGGTTTCATAATAATGGAGGTTGATGAAAATTAATATAATGATGAAAAAGATAAATTAATTTATAAATTGGTGAGGAAAATATATTACAATTCCACATTGATAAGTGTTTTGTATATATATACGTTGTTCCACATTTTATCTTTTGTAAAAAAAGTAGTTTTTCATTTTTTACACATTTAACTTACCTTTAAGGTTTGAAATGCAGTAATGTTGAGAAAAAAATCAGGATCCAAGATGGTCAGCATCTCAGAGCATGCCATAACTACCTTCATCTTCTATATATCCCACTAAATCATTTGTACCCGAGACTGCTAGTGATCCAACAATTTCCCATGATTCTATTGGTATCCCACCACCATTAATAATTAAATATTATTATTCAATTTTATGGGTTACGGGTTCCTACTGGTGATGTTTCCAGAATCTATAGCTGGGTTCTTAGGATGTTTGTTTGTGAGGCAGTGGGATTTCTCAATAATTATAATGATTGGAGGAATATTCCTAGTGCATGAAAAAAATAAATCATTGATACTCATGTAATGGTAGTATTAATTTAATATTTCTTCGAAATTAATTTAGAAGGTATGAGTAAAATTTTATAATATTTTCATAAATTGATTTGTTTTTTATTTTTATATTTTTTTCATTTTACTGTCCATGACTCCATTCCATTCACATTGAATTTAACAAATATTGGGCAATAAATGGAGGAATATTAAATTGATATTATAGAATGAGTTTAATGACACTTCTATGAGCTCACAAAAAATGTATGAGAATTTTCTAGAAGCCATTTTTAATGAAAAATGAAAGCTCGTTGTCGAAATCAATAGAGATGAATCTAATGAGGTAATCACATATTTTTAGTTATCATAACAAAATAAATAAAATTAAATTAAATTTTTTATTAATTTTTCTATTTGTTTTAGGAATTATAAAAAAATATTTTTTGAATCATGAGATTAAATTCTTTTCCTATTTTACTAGTTTTCAGAATTTTCTAGAAAAATAGCTATTTTTCCTTCATTATATTCATTGTTATATATATAATTTTATTATAACTCGTGATTTTTTTCAAATTTTTTAAAAAACTTTAATCAAAGATGACTAATTAGTTAACTTTGTCGACTGAACAGATATGTAGTTTAATGTGAATTGGAAACCTAATAACATTTCTGTAAATGACAATACCAAAGATGTTTGATTAAGTACTTTTCATTACCATTACATGTTATTTCATTAACATAAAATGAAATAATGAAAAATATATTATAAATTCTGAAAATCCATAATAAAATTAAAAGTAACCATGTTCACGGATCAAATGATACTAATTTGGAATCATTTGATACACTTTTGTAGTCCAATTTTATTGTGTTGCAGTCTTATTTCTTGTGGTAATATAAATTTAAATATTATTTTTTTATAGTTTTGAAATAAAAATAAATACTAATGAATAATGTATTAAATAGATAACATTATTATGCTCAGATACATTAAAATTTCATTATAAATATTTATTATTAACATGTTAATAGTAAAGAATTATGTGATGTGATCACTTAACAATCATCATTTGTTTCCTAGAATTATTTTGTTGGAATATTTTTCGGGAAGGATCTTCCCAAAAGTATACATGGGAGTATTTTAGTCCTACTCCAGAGGTTATCTCTGGTATGGTGGTTTCACCTATTACATCTACAACTGGTTGGGGTTTGAGTAGTGTTTTTGATTGGGAATTCAAAAGAGAACACGCATGTTTGTGAGAAAATTACAAGAACAATATTGTTTTTGAAAAACATAGGATTAGTCTAATTTTAAAATGAAACATTATTTATTTTATTTATTTCAATGGATGACTGGAATGATTATGAAGAAAATTTCCTACCTTATTTCTTATCTTCCTGAGGTAAATTATAAATTTCATATATCATTCACACATTTTCAAAGAAAACAAATATAACAATCGTTCTCTTTATTACACAGATTAACATTATTTATTAAATAAACCTAAACATAAAACAATAATGAGGACAGATAGGTCTCATGTCTTTGGAAATTAAGAAAATTACATAACAACTTAAAACATGAAACATAACATCTTTATTGAAAACATCATTTACATGACCAAAACATTCCTTCGTAGATAGCATTGCATTGGACAAACTTAAGACATACATAAGAATTCGGTGCGATATAAATCCCAATATGGGATCAAAAAAATAATAACAAGAGAAATACAGTAGATATTAGGTTATAATAATAATAATATAAATGGATCACAAGTGAAAGATTATCATAAAATAATGAAGTAGCATGATTATCATAACATGGAAATGTCGAAACAACATTTAACATGATATTTTCATGAGCTAATGATCATTCCACATAGAGAATTATTATACCCTAATTGCACTTGAATTTCAATGATTAAACCATCATTTCACATGATGTATCATGATAATAATATTTACCCAATGCATTTAAGCTCTATCTAGGCGCAACCTTTATAAACATTTCATTTCATGCTTAATTGTGCCACATGGATATACAACATGAAACAATTCAACATCATAGTTTATTCCACAAAAAAATAATGTTGAATACATACATGAGACTATATAATCAATGAGTAAATGTGTATAAAGGTTAATACCCTTCATAGAGAAAGATTAATGGAATTCAATACACAATGAATTTGGTTTTGAAAATTGCGATGCAATTTCGGCAGCATAAAGCCTGACAAAAGCATTCATAAAAATGGTTGATGAGATAAAATGGGGTATCTCGTCAATGTTACATGAAATGGATAGTAAGGTGGTCAAATATAAAAATTTATCAACATATTTAATGGAATATAGATGCATAATATAGTTGAATTGCTTGAATGTAAGTGAGGAGAGAGAAATACCTTACTAAATTTTAATATGGTAACATGTGTTCGTTGGAGGAATTAATGAGAGATAAATAGGAATCTAATCATTCAAAAATAAGGAGAGAATTATGGGGGAGGTTCAAAGTCAAACCCTAAACATTTTTAATTGAAATTAAAATGGTATAAAACAAAATGAAAATTGGACCAAAATGAGAAAGGAAGAATCCCCTTACATGGAAGTGTGATCCCAAAAGATTGGGAGAGGCTTCAGAGAGGCTTCTTCAGATCTTGTGGTGACATGGTAAGATTCTATAGAGGAAAGGGTAGAGGTTTTTCATACTACAAATATTTTTAGTGAATATAAATGGTAGATTGTGTAGGTTTATATAGGAAAGGAGATGGGAATTTTTTTAATATTTCGATTTTGGACACTACACATTAAACTAATCATGACCACAAACCATTCAATGGTTTTTCCCATGGGTTTTTTTTCAAAGGTAAGAGTCAAAAAAATTCAATGAGGGCAATGACCAAACGTATTAAAATACTAGGCTTGCTTATGTGGAGGTGAGTCACACTCTCAAAGAAAAACATTTTAAAAAGTTAAAATATTTTATAAGACTTGGAGGGTCCACTAAGGCATCATATAATTAATCAAAAAAAATCTAAAATCAGATTATATTAAATGTAAAACCTATATTATCTGAAAATAATTTTTATAGTGTTTTATTACATCACTATTGGGTCATTATGATGTCATAAATCAAATTATATATTTAAATGGTATTTAATTTTTACCCAAAATTTTCCTTGTCTCTGAAAATTATGTAAAAATAACCATTATATAATTTTGAAATCCTAAATGCCAAAATTATATTACTTTTATCTAATTAATTATCTAAATATGTAATTTTTTTAGTTTTAAAAATAAAAACTGACAATTTCAAATTTCATGGGTTTTAACATAAACTATTTTCAAACCATAATAAAAAATTACAATTGTATTCATAAAAAGTGTACAATCATTTAAATTTAATAAAAAAGTGAATTAGTATTGATATATTATTAAAATATTATTTAATTAAAAAATCCATTAATTCCTCAAAATATATTTCTCAATTGAATATTAACTAAAAATACTATTTGATCTATAAAAATCATTTACAATGTTACAACAATAAAATCAATGTATATACATTATTATATAAAAAAATGATTCACATAATCATAGTTCTAGGGTCCTTTTACATAATCCCTTATAACACCCACATAAGACCTAACTGTAAGGTGTGCGATGTTGACAGACTCTTGGGGTGGCTCGTATAAAATTTCTTAGGTGGTAATCTCTATCAAATTCCACATCTCCCCTTGGTGGTTCTATTCAAGCATAACGTTTTGAATCTCGGCTTGGGCTTGGTCAAGAGAAAATCCTAGTAATGCTACCTCTTTTCTATGATCTGAAAAATGGGCTTCATAAGGAGTAATTATTATGCATGAGGCCATCACTTCCTTTGTCTGAGTAAATAGGATTTCATAAAGCCATATATTTATAATAATAATATGATCACTGTTCAACTTCTATATTAGAAATAGTAAAAATTCGTAACATTATATTAAAATCCAAAAACATAACACCAAGGAATTGAATATTCCTTAGATAAAAATTTTACAAAATAATATATTTAATCAGTTCAAGATTAATTTTCATTAATAAACATTTGTTCCCTAAAATCTCCCCCCCTTTATAAATTTAGCCCTCAAAAATTCCATTTCCCTCAGTAAAATATATCATGGTAACTATGCTTCATCACTTCCTCCTATTCCTATGTTGCTTCTTCAAACCTGTGGCTTCTCCATAACACCATAATGAGGGTAATTGTCTTATTTCATAAAAATTTTTCCCTATGATCTAAGATCTTCACTGACTTCAGTACATAAGAGAGCTAATTATCCAATGGCACCACGTCTTGATGGAGTAAATATAATGGGTCAGTTATGTTCATCCTCAAGAGGGATATAAGAAATACATTGTGTACTTGAGATAGGTTTGGTGGGAGTGCCAGTCGATATTCCAGTACTCCAATGTGGCCAGGGATCTAAAAAGGGTCGATGTACCATGGAATCAGCTTTCCCTTCTTCCTAAATCTCATAACTCTATGCCATGGTGAAATTTGTAGGAATACCATGTTCCCAACATCAAACTCTAGGTCTCATAGATGATTATCGGCATAACTATATTGTCGAATCTGAGCAGCTTTAATGTGATTCTAGATTGTCTTAACCTTCTCATACATCTCTTTTACCATTTCTAGACCTAGGATTTTTCACTCCCCAACTTCATCCCAACATGCTGGTGTTCTTCACCTCTTCCCAGAAATGGATTCATAAGGATCCATTTGGATTCTGGAATTGGAACTTTTATTATAAGAGAACTCAACTAGAGGAATATGTCGATCCCATCCTCCTTTGATTTCTATTCAGCATGCTCTCAACATAACCTCATGTGTTTGGATAGTCTTCTTAGATTGAAAAAGATTTTGAGAATGGTAATATGTCATTATTATCAGCTCATTATTCAGAGTGTATTGAATTCTCTTCCAGAACATAGAGGTGAATCTTGGATCTCAATCGGATACAATCGATAGTGGTACTCCAAGCAGCCTTACCACTTCTCTGGTGTATATCTATGAAAGTTTATCCAATGATAAATTCTCTCAAATTGCAATGAATTTTACAGTCGTTGTAAAAGGATCCTCAAAAACCCATATAACATTTTTTCATTTGGATATCTATGGATGTCCGGTGAAAAATTCCATGGTGATGTTTTACTATTCTGTTGTTGGTATGGGTAATTGTTGCATCATCCCCTCAGTCTCCTTCCTCTCTGCCTTCAATTGCTGACATACTAGGAACATTGATGTATAATCAGCTATCTTCTTCTTCATTGTATCCCACCAATAATTCTCAAGTATATCTCAATACATCATTGTGTTTCTTGGGTTCATGGATATGTCTGAACTATGTAGATCATCCAAATGTTCTTTCATTTACTATGGATTTTATTAAACACATAGTCTTGTCCCAAATCTCACAATTCTTTCTTCATAATCACTGAACTCAGAGGATTTCCCCTTTCTGATAGTTTTAACTTTCTTCTGAATTCCCACATCATCCTTTTGATCTTCTGTGAGCCTTTGAAAAAGAGATGGTTGAGAATTCATTTTTTTAAATGATTGATGATGTTCCATTATTTATTATTCCCATATCCATCTTCATAAAATCTATAATGATTAGATCCCTTTAAATTCACATCAATGAAAAAGATGATGGATCCTTTCAACTTACATCATCCTCTACCTTGTTCACTTTCCCAGGAAGGAAATTGATTGACCAGTCATAGTCTTTGATCAGCTCTAACCATCATTGTTGGTGCATATTCAACTCTTTCTGTGTAAATATATACCTGAGTCTTTCGTGTTCTGTATATATTTCACGCTTCTCCCCAAAGAGGCAATGTCTCTATTTTTTTTTATCAAAGATCACTGTATCCAACTATAGATCATTTTTTGGATAGTTTTTCTCATGAAAATTCAATTTCCATGAAGTATAATAAATGAATTTGTAATTTTTCATCAACACACAACCCAGGCCCTTCTTCGAAGCATCACTAAATACGACAAAAACTTCCCCACCTATGGGTAATGTGAGCATGGAAGCAGTGATAATCATATTCTTCAACTCCTTGTAACTCTCTTCACATTCATGATTCGATGAATACATGACTCCCTTCTAATTTATCTAGGTATGTGTGTTTAAAAATCATCATAAATTTCTCACAAATCAGTAATATAATCTAGCTAACCCTAGGAAGCTATGGAAATATGTCATCGATTTTGGCCACATCCATCCTTCAATTACAACAATCATGGAGGTAATAATAGATATATCATTGCTTTTAATGATATGACCCATTAATAATCCTTCCTTCAACCGGAACACACACATGATGTACTTTGCAAATATATTCTACATTTACATGTTCTCTAGTACAATGCAAATATGCTCCTCAAGATCCTCCTTGGATTTTAAGTATAATAGAATATCATATATAAAGACTACCAAAAATATGTTGAGGTAATCTATAAGGTCATTATTCATAAATTCCATGAATATTTCAGGATCATTAATGAGTCCGGAAGTCATTACTATGAATTTGTAGTGCTCGTACATTGTACAAAAAGTCGTTATGGTGATATCCTCTTTCATCACCCTTACTTGGAAATATCTCAACCGCAAATCCAACTTGGAAAAGTATTGTTCTCTACATAGCTGACAGAACATGTCATTAATTTGGGGCAGAGGATACTCGTTCTTTATCATGATTTTTTTGAGCTCGCGATAATTAATGCAAAGGCGCATTGAACCACCATTCTTCTTCACAAAGAGGACTTGTACACACCATGGTGAGGCACCTGGGCTTATAAACCCTTTATACAGATTCCCCTGTTGTTGTTTCTTCATCTCCTCATGCTCTATAAAATTCATTATATAATGAGTCTTAGATATTTTCAATGCCCCAGGAATAAGATCAATCGATAATTAAATATCTCTTCCAGGAGGAAGACCACAAAATTCCTCCAGAAACATTTTGGTGAATTCCCTCATAATAGGCATGTCATCATGTAACGACCCAAAGTTTCATTAATGGAAAATCCCTCTTGATCCAGTTAAATGTTTGTTTATGAAATACTTTTTTATAAGATGTCAACTTCGTTGGTTTTATGTTAATATTTGTGACTGTTACTTTTATAGCTGTTGAATAGTGATCACATGAGTAGTATAAATATATGGCTTTAACGAACCCAATTTTACTCAGACAAAGGAAGCGATTGCCTTATCCAGTAGAATTGCCCCATACGATGCCCATTTGTTGGAGCTAGGAAATGAGGTGGCATCTTTGGGCATCGCCCTTGACCAAGCCCAATCTGATCTTCATTCTGTCAAGCTCGAACGTGATCATCTACGGGAAAAGTGGAAGTTGATATAGATTACCACTCGAGCGATGTTATCCGAGCTACCCCAAGAGTCTGTCACCATCGCACACCTTACCCTTAGGTCTTATGCGGCTATTTTAAGGGGTTATGTAACAAATATGTAGTACTATGTTCATGTGCATTATTTTTGTATATAATAATGAATATAATTTCTAGTCATTTTTGATACATTGTAATAGTTTTTAAAGCACAAATAGTGTTTTTTGGTTTTTATTTAATTAAGAATTATATTTTATTAAATTAAGGGATTTTTGAATTAAATAATATTTTAATAAAATATTATTATTAATATTAAATTAATTTTTATTAAATATAAATGATCTTATAATTTTATGAATGCAATTAAAATTTTTATTAAGGTTTAAAAGCCATTTCTGTCAAAACCCGTGATTTTTTGATAAATATCTGTTTTTATTTTAAAAGTGAGAATTCACATATTTAGAAAATTATTTAGATAAAATAAATATTATTTTTGGAATCAGAACGTCGAAATTATCCAATGGTAAATTTTTCATAATTTTTTGAGACAGTCAAATTTTTGGGTAAAAATTAAATACTGTTTAAATATATAATGTGTTTTATGACATCATAATGACCCAATGGTGATGTAATAAAATACCATAATCCTTATGTTCGGAAAATATATGTTTTATCATTAAAATAATGAGTTTTTGGGTTTGTTTGACTTACTTTTAAAAGCATTAATGAACCCCTCAAGACTTATTCAACACTTTGCCTTTTTAAATTAATTTCCATGGGAGTGTGACTCACCTCCACATAAGCAACCCTAATTTTTTTAATAAGTTCGGACCTTGGCCTTGTAAAATATTGTTTTTCTCTTTCCTTTTCCAGAAACCATGGGCAAATACCATGGGATGGATTGTGGTTTGGATTATTTTAATATAAGGGGTCCCAAACCTAAATAATAATGAATTCTCTCACCTTTCATATATAAACCCACCCAAGATCCCACTTCCTCCTCACTAAAATCCCTTGGAGTTCGTCCAACCTCTGCCCTAATCTATCTAGAATCCTCCCAAGGTGCCCCAAGCGCCCAAGAAGCCTCTCACAATCCTCTCTCTAGCCTTTGGAAGCACACTTCCAAGTAAGGGTTTTTTTCTTCCTTTCTCATTTTTGTCAATTTTTTTTAAGTTGTATTGCCCTTTTAATTTCAATTATGAATGTCGGGGTATGGTTTGTCACCTCTCGCATACTTCCCTCTTATTGTTTTAATGATGGGAGACCCCTTTCTCTCTCATTAAATGCCTCCCATGTACACCTGTTACTATGCCGAAATTCGGAAAGGAACTTTTTCTCCTCTCTTATATTCAAGCAATACTTTTGTATCATGAATCTAAATTCCATTTCAATTGTTGGTACATGTATCTATATGACCTCCTTACTATCCATTACATGTAAATATGATGAGGAACCCCTTTCTCTCTCATCAGCCATTTTTTATGAATTCCTATTTCACGCCGTTACGCTGCCAAAATCACACCGATTTTCTAAGCCAATATCATTGTGTAGTGAATACCATGCCCATTTCTCCATCAAGGGTATTCACCTTTAAGAATATATAATTATTGATTATAAAGTTCATGTATTAATTCTACATTCCTTTATCATGGAATAAATGATTACTTTTTATGAATCCATGTTTTATGATCCATATGGCACACTTATGCATGAAATGAAATGTTTAAGAAGGGTGCCCCCTTTATAGAGCTCCAATGCATTGGGTAAAGTATAGTATCATGATACGTCATGTGCAATGAGTGTTGACTCATGATAATTATATTTAAATGAGGGTTTACCCGTGATTCATGTGCAATGCGGGTTTACTCATGCTCAATGTGCAATGAGCCTCGACTCATGCTAATTCAATGTTAAGTGTTGTTGCCACATTTCCATGTTATGATTATCATGCTTTATCATGCCTTTATGTTCGTGTTTCTCTTATGCTCTATTGATATGCCTATTGCCTAACATGTATTGTACTCCTCATGTTATTCCATGTGTACTCCCTTACTGGGCTTTATAGCTCACCCTTTTCTTATGCATGTCCTCAGGTTATCCCATGCAATGCTAAGTATGAAGGAATGTAGTGGTCATGTAAAGGAAGTTTTCAATAAAGATGTTGTATTTCAAGTTTAAAGTTTTTATGTAATGATCCTAAGCCCCAAATACACTAAACCTCTCGATCTTCATTGTTGTATCAAGTGATGTTTTATGTAATAAATCATGTTTAAGTTGTAATAAAAAGCAGGGTTATCATAGTTGGTATCAGAGGATAGGTTTAGTTATTTTTGGGATTATGAAACCCTAGTAAAGCCTTAGATACAAGACTAAGTAGAATAGACACATCCCTATGTTTTGGTAAATACTAAGTAAGTGGATTATCAAACAAATACATCCCTGTCTGGA
This sequence comes from Viscum album, assembly GCA_963277665.1. NCBI lineage: Eukaryota > Viridiplantae > Streptophyta > Magnoliopsida > Santalales > Viscaceae > Viscum > Viscum album. The sequence goes on along the minus strand of OY728162.1, from coordinate 30,340,041 downwards.
TACGAGCAGGTAGAGGCGGCTCTGGCACAGATGTATCCTAGGGGTAAAACCCGAAAACACCGCTTTGAGCTAGACTCGAACGGGAACTGGTGCACGATAACGGGCCTTGCTGCACTCTTGGTTACGACACTCTTGGGGGATATGTTTTGATAAATTCACAATCTTAGTATGAACCGTTATTAAGGGAAAAATGCCCCTATGAATATATGTTAGAAGGTAGATCATGAAAATCTTGGATTGAATCCTATAGACTCATGAGTTAAAGAGATTAAAGTTTATTTATAAGTCATCAACTTTTGTCTTCGGATTACCCTTTATGTGTTACCCCTAACATTCCTTTTATTCCAGCCAATGGCCGGTAATATGAGGAATCGGGCTAACAACCGTTGTGAAGATCAGTGTGATGATTGTACTAATGAGATTCCCAATCCAATGGGAGCGGGAATCGTGAACTTTGTCATGCTTCTATCTCAGCTAACTCAAGTTTTGAATAGAAACACGAGTCAAGAAAAAAGTTAAACCCCCCCTAAGAAAGAACAAGTCACTCTCGAGAGCTTCATGAGACAAAGGCCTCCTACTTTTATGGATCATCTGATCCCACGATCACTGAGCAATGGATCAACTCCATTGAAAAGATATTCTCTATCCTCCAATGTTCTGAACAAGAGAAGGTTCTCCTGACGGCTTATCGTATGGAGGGTGAAGCTGATCAATGGTGGACGTTGATAAAAAATACGAAGCCTGAGGAGGAGATCAAGGCTTTGGAATGGAAGGAATTCCAGAAGCTGTTTTTAGATAAATATTTTCCGCGCACCCTCCGTCTTAAGATGGAAAGGGACTTCTTTTCCCTCGAACAAAAAGATGAAGAATCTGTGGGAGCGTACAAGGAAAACTTCACAAGGCTTGCACGATACGCTTCCTACTTTGTCGTTACCCCTGAATGCAAGGTTGACCGCTTCTTTGGTGGGCTGAAGCCTAGTTTTCGGAAAGCATTAGCGATCCGTGACATCGATAGTTATGAGGAAATTGTCCAATGTGCCCTCAAGGTTGAAATGGAGATCAGAGAATCACAGGGGTATCATGGGGACAAGAAGCGTAAGGTGGACTTCAATGTTGGTGGTCCGATGGATAAATCCAACGGCGCTAAGAAGTTCCAGCACCCCACTTGCCAAAAGTGCGGAAAGAAGCACCCTGGAAATTGCCTTAGGGGGACGAGAAAATGCTTTAGGTGTGGAAGAGAAGGGCACCTAGCTATTAACTGTCGACAAGAAGGACCTGCGGCTGCGACAGAGGAGAGGAATGCTCCGTTCGAACCTCAATACGTTGTTCAATGCTACAAATGAAAAGAACCGGGTCATTTTGCAAATCAGTTCCCTAATCCAAGGGTTATCGGAGGCAACCAACAACCTCCAAAACAACAAGGAAGAGCTTTTTCCAACACTTCTACCGAAGTGAACCCCGACAACGAAGTGGTGACAGGTATGCTAGTTATTCATTCAAGAATAGAAAATGTACTTTTTGATTCAGGTTCTACACATTCTTTTATATCTCGAATGTTTAGTAGAACAATCCCAGCACCACCACAAATCCTAGAAGTAAAGATGTTGGTGAGTATGGCAAATGGGGAAATCATTGCATCCCTTGAATATAAGTCCTCCCCTATTATAATCTGTGGATTGAATTTCCCGGTGAATCTCATCATACTCCCTTTGGTGGAATTTGATGTAATTCATGGCATGGATTGGCTTTCCTTATATAGAGCCAACATAAATTGTCAGGAGAGGGAAATCACACTCCATATAGAGAATCAACCCCCGATTCTTTACAAGTGTTAGGAGGAAGATGAATCTCCTTTAGCTCCATCATCTCAATCATGGATATTACTGCCCTATGAGCATGCATATCTGGCTCAGATGATTGAGTCCAAGGAAGAAACCACCCTTGAAGAAATGCCTATTGTGAGGGAATTCGCTGAAGTGTTTCCCGAGGAACTTCCTAGTCTTCCTCCTAGAAGAGATGTTGAGTTCTCAATTGAACTTATACCTGTGGTGCTACCAATATCCAAGAATCCATATAGAATGTCTTTTTTTGAGCTTGAAGTGTTGAAGAAACAACTACAGGAGAATCTGGATAAAGGGTTTCTACGCCCAAGTGCATCACCATGGGTTGCACCAGTCCTCTTCGTCAAGAAGAAGGATGGGTCAATGCGGCTTTGCATCGATTATCATGAACTTAACAAAATCATGATAAAGAACAAGTATCATCTCCCAAGAATCAATGAATTATTTGATCAGCTGCGTGGAGCACAATACTACTCCACGGTGGACTTACGGTCGGGATATTATAAAGTATGGGTGAAGAAGGAAGATATCCCCAAGACTGCTTTTCGTACATGGTACGGGAACTATGAATGCATAGTAATGCCTTTCACACTCACCAATGCCCCAGCAATATTCATGGAGTTAATGAATAGAGTCTTTAGAGATTACCTTGAACAATTTTTGGTATTCCTTATAGATGATATTCTAATATACTCCAAAACCAAGGAGGACCATGAGGAGCCTTTAAAAACTGTACGAAAGACTTTGCGCAAGGAGAATCTCTATGCAAAGTACAGCAAGTGTGAGTTTTTGTTGAAGGAAGTCTCATTCTTGGTCCATATCATCACATGCAACGGGATATCTATGGACCTCTACAAAACAGATGCAATTGAGGGATGGATGAGGCCAACATCGGTAACGGATATCCGTAGCTTCTTGGGGTTAGCTGGATATTATCGACGATTTGTGAGAAATTTCTCACGATTTTCCAACCCTCTTACCAAGCTAACTCAGAAGGGAGTAAAGTTTTATTGGAGTGACAAATGTGAAGAAATCTTCAAGGAGTTGAAAAGGAGGCTTATCACTGCACCCGTTCTCACTTTACCCATAAGTGGGGAGCTTTTTGTGGTATTCAGTGATGATTCGAAGAAGGGATTAGGATGTGTGCTAATGCAGAATGATAAAGTGATATCCTATGCCTCAAGGCAGTTGAAAATCCATGAGAGAAACTATACAACGCATGATCTGGAGTTGGCAGCGGTGATCTTTGCCTTGAAAATCTGGTGGTATTATCTCTGTGGAGAGAAATGTGAGATATATACTGATCACAAGAGTCTTCAATATATATTCACACAGAAAAAGCTTAATATGCACCAGAGAAGATGGATAGAGCTCATCAAGGATTATGACTGTTCAATACATTACCACCCTGGGAAGGCGAACAAGGTGGCAGATGCCCTAAGTAGAAAGGATCCATCGATTCTATCAATGATGATAATTGAGAAGGATCCAATCTTCTTAGACTTGATAAAGATGGACATGGGATTCATAAAGAAGGGAAAATCATCAATCCTTTCACAAATGATTTCTCAACCATCTCTTTTGAAAAAGTTAAAGGATGATCAAATGAATGATGCGGGAATCCAAGAAAAAGTGGAATCTATCAAAAAGGGGAAATCCTCGGAGTTTAATGTTAATGAAGAAGGAACTGTGCAGTTTGGGAAAAGACTATGTGTTCCATCAAGTCTGGAGCTGAAGAAGGAACTCTTGGACGATGCACATAGTTCAAATTTCTCTATTCACCCAGGGAGCACAAAGATGTATCGAGATCTCCAAGAAAACTTTTTTTTGTGGGATAATATGAAGAAGGAGATCGTTGAATATACATCAAAGTGCCTGGTGTGTCAGCAAGTGAAGGCAGAGAGATAGAAGTCTAAGGGGATGATGCAACCATTGCCCATACTAGAATGGAAATGGGAGGACATCACCATGGACTTTGTCACCAGAATTCCAAGGACATCTAAAGGAAACAATGCAATCTGGGTTGTTGTGGATCGTCTTACAAAGACTACACACTTCATTGCTATTCAATAAGATTTCTCTTTGGATCATCTGGCACAGATATATATCAGGGAAGTGGTACGGTTTCCTGGAGTACCACAATCTATTTAGTCTGACCGAGATCCAAGATTTACCTCTATGTTTTGGAAGAGTCTTCAACATGCTCTGAATACTAAACCGAACTTCAGCATGGCCTATCATCCTCAAACTGATGGCCAATCTGAGCGGACTATCCAAACACTTGAGGATATGTTGAGAGAATTCTCAATAGACTTTAAAGGAGGATGGGATCAACATCTTCCTCTGGTTGAGTTCACTTATAATAATAGTTTCCACTCGAGCATCCAAATGTCACCATATGAAGCCCTGTATGGGAAAAAGTGTAGAACACCGGCATGTTGGGATGAGGTCAGTGAACGTAAGCTACTTGGACCAGAAATGGTCGAAGAAATGGTGGAGAAGGTGAAAACTATTCAGCAGCATATCAAGGCAGCCCAAAGTCGACAGAAGAGTTATGCAGATAATCATCGACGATACCTTGAGTTCAAAGTCGGAGACATGGTGTTTTTACGCATATCTCCATGGAATAAGGTCATGAGGTTTGGAAAGAAAGGGAAGTTAAGTCCAAGGTACATCGGCCCCTTCGAGATATTTGATCATGTGGGGGCTGTGGCCTATCGACTAGCACTTCCACCTACTATGGCCAAGGTGCATGATGTCTTCCATGTATCCCTCTTAAGGAAGTACATACCGGACCCTTCACATGTACTCTCTTCCGAGGTGGTACAATTGGAAGACGATCTTTCTTATGAGGATAAACCAGTGAAGGTCTTAGATCGTAGATAAAAAGTTCTCTGAAATAAGAAAATGCCCCTCATCATGGTTTTGTGGAGAAACCACAAGTTTGAAGAAGCAACTTGGGAGTCGGAGGATATGATGAACCTGAGTTACCCACATTTGTTTTAGTGTAGGAAAAGGAAAATTTCGAGGGCGAAATTTCTTAAGGGGGGAATATTGTAACGACCCAAAGTTTCATTAATGGAAAATCTCTCTTGATCCAGTTAAATGTTTCTTTATAAAAAACGTTTTTATAAGATGTCAACTTCTTTGGTTTTTTGTTAAGATTTGTGACCGTTACTTTTATAGCCATTGAACAGTGATCACATGAGTAGTATAAATACATGGCTTTAACGAACCCAATTTTTCTTAGACAAAGGAAGCGATGGCCTCATCCAATAGAATTGCCTCATACGAAGCCCATTTGTTGGAGATCGGAAAAAAGGTGGCATCTTTGTGCTTCACCCTTGACCAAGCCCAAGCTGAGCTTCATTATGTCAAGCTCGAACATGATCGTCTACGGGAAAAGTGGAAGTTGATAGAGATTACCACTCGAGCGATGTTATCCGAGCCGCCCCAAGAGTATGTCACCATCGCACACCTTACCCTTTGGTCTTATGCGGCTATTTTAAAGGGCTATGTAACAAATAAGTAGTACTATGTTCATGTTCATTATTTATGTATATAATAATGAATATAATTTCTAGTCATTTTTTGATACATTGTAATAGTTTTTAAAGTACAACGGTGTTTTTTTGTTATTATTTAATTAAGAATTATATTTTATTAAATTAAGGGATTTTTGAATTAAATAATATTTTAATAAAATATTATTATTAATATTAAATTAATTTTTATTAAATATAAATGATCTTATAAATTTATGAATTCAATTAAAATTTTTATTAAGGTTTGAAAGCCATTTCTGTCAAACCCCGTGAATTTTTAATAAATATCAGTTTTTATTTTAAAAGTGAAAATTCAAATATTTAGAAAATTATTTAGATAAAATAAATATTATTTTTGGAATCAGAACGTTGAAATTATCCAACGGTGAATTTTTCATAATTTTCCGAGACAGTCAATTTTTTGGGTAAAAATTAAATACCATTTAAATATATAATGTGTTTTATGACATCATAATGACCCAATGGTGATGTAATAAAAGACCATAATCCTTATTTTAGGCAAATATATGTTTTATCATTAGAAAAATGTGGTTTTGGGTTTGTTTGACTTACTTTTAAAGCATTAATGAACCCCTCAAGACTTATTCAACACTTTTCCTTTTTAAATTAATTTCCATGGGAGTGTGACTCACCTCCACATAAGCAACCCTAATTTTTTTAATAATTTCGGACCTTGGCCTTGTAAAATATATTTTTTCTCTTTCCTTTTCCAGAAACCATGGTCAAATACCATGGGATGGTTTTTGGTTTAGCATATTTTAATATAAGGGGTCCCAAACCTAAATAATAAAGAATTCTCTCACCTTTCCTATATAAACCCACCCAATCTCCCACTTACACCTCACTAAAATCCCTTGTAGTTCGTCCAACCTCTACCCTACTCTCTCTAGAATTCTCCCAAGGTGCACCAAGTTCCCAAGAAGCCTCTCACAAGCCTATCTCTAGCCATTGTAAGCACACTTCCAAGTAAGGGTTTTTTTCTTGCTTTCTCATTTTTGTCAATTTTCATTAAGTTGTATTGCCCTTTTAATTTCAATTATGAATGTCGGGGTATGGTTTCGCACCTCTCCCATACTTCCTTCTTACTGTTTGAATGATGGGAGACCCCTTTATCTCTCATTAAATGCCTCCCATGTACACCCATTACTATGCCGAAATTCTGAAAGGAACTTTTTCTCCTCTTTTATATTCAAGAAATACTTTTGTATCATGAATCTAAATTCCTTTTAAATTTCTGGGACATGTATCTATATGACCTCCTTATTGTCCATTGCATTTAAATATGATTAGAAACCCCTTTCTCTCTCATCAACCATTTTTTATGAATTCCTACGTCACGCCGTTACGCTGCCGAAATCACACCGATTTTCTAAGCCAATATCATTGTTTAGTGAATACCATGCCCATTTCTCCATCAAGGGTATTCACCTTTATGCACATTTTCTTATTGATTATAAATTTCATGTATGAATTCCACATTCCTTTATTGTGGAATAAATGATTATGTTTTATGATCCATGTGGCACACTTATTCATGAAATGAAATGTTTAAGAAGGGTGCACCCTTTATAACACTCCAATGCATTGGGTAAAGTATAATATCATGATACGTCATGTGCAATGAGTGTTTACTCATGCTAATTCAAGTGTAATGAGCGTTTACTCGTGCTTCATGTGCAATGAGGGTTTACTCATGCTCCATGTGCAATGAGCCTCGGCTCATGCTAATTCAATGTTAAGTGTTGTTTCCACATTTCCATGTTATGATTATCATGCTTTATTGTGACTTTATGTTCATGTTTCTCTTATGCTCTATTGATATGCCTATTGCCTAACATGTATTGTACTCCACATGTTATTCCATGAGTACTCCCTTACTGGGCTTTATAGCTCATCCTTTACTTATTCATGTCCTCAGGTTATCCCATGCAATGCTAAGTACGAAGGAATGTAGTATTCATGTAAAGGATGTTTTCAATAAAGATGTTGTATTTCAAGTTTAAAGTTTTTATGTAATGATCCTAAGCCCAAAAGACACTAAACCTATCGATATTCTTTGTTGTATCAAGTGAAGTTTTATGTAATAAAGCATGTTTAAGTTGTAATAAAAAGCAGGGTTGTCATACATCAAGGATATTTGCTTCCATAGACTCAATTTTCTATGAAAGATATATGTTCTCAAAGTGTAATCATATCCATGGTTGAGATGATGTTGATAAATAAGATTCATCCTCCTCTTTGAACGTGAATTGAATCGGGGGTCAATTCACCATATAGAGAGTGATTTCACTCTCACGGTAATTTATTTTGGCCTTATATAAGGAAAGTCAATCCATGCCATGAATTGTATAAAATTCAACCAGAGGGAGTATGACGAGGTTTTCCAGGAATTTAAATCCACAAATTGTGATAGGGGAGGTGTTATATTCATTAGTTGTAGTGATTTCCCTATTTTTCATTATCATTAACATCTCTACTTTTAGGATTTGTGGTGTTATTAGGATTTTTCTAGAAAACATTCAAGATATGAAAATTTACATAGAACCAAAATAAAAAATAATGGTCAACATTATTGAATGAATAACTATTGTACCTATCACCACTTCATTTTTTGGTTCTCTTAGGTGGTAGTTATGGAAAAATATCTCCCTTTCTACCTTGTAGGATGTTGGTTGCCTCCGAAAACCATTGTCTTAGGGAGCTAGTTTGCAAAGTGGCTTTACTTGTTTAGTTGAAGGAATGAAAAATTCCGTGAAGGTCGAATCATGTGTTCCTCTCCTCCATCGAAGCAGCATATTTTCCTTGTCATTAGTTAATTTCCATGTGCCCTTCTCTTCCACACCTAATAAATTCCCTCTTCCCCTTCTGGAAATTTCATGGGTTCTTCTTTCTACACATTTGGAATGTGGGGTTCTGTATTTTATTAACACCATTGGATTTATCCATAAAAAATCCAGAATTGAAGTCAACCTTACGCTTCTTATCCCTATGATATCCCTGAGTTTTTCCAATCTCTATTCTGACTTTGGGGTCACAACATACATTTTCCTCACATCTATCGAAGTCATGGATCATTATGGCTTTAGGTAGGCTATGTTTTGTGCCAAAAAATAAGCGGTCAACCTTTCATTCATGGGTAATGTCAAATCTAGAGGCATATCATGCAAGACTTGTTAAGTTTTACACGTACACTCTAATGGATTTTTCATCCTTTTTATTGAGGGCTTGGAAGTCCCTTTCTATCATATGTCGGAGGGTGCACAAAAAATATTTATGAAAAAACATTTTCCCAAAATCCATCCATTACAGCACCTCGACAATCTCCTCAGTATTATTATTATTTTTCAATATCCACCACTTATTAGATTCACCCTATTTATGATAAATGTACATAAGAACCCTCTCTTGATCGGAACTTTGATGGATGGAGAAGATCTTCTCAAGTGAGTTGAACCTTCGTTTGGAGATTGAGGGATTTGATGATCCAATACAAGTAGGAGGACTTTGTCACAAAAATCTCTTGATTGATGCTTATTATTTCTTAGGGGGGGCTTGAATGTTCCTCTTGACCAATATTTCTATTAAAAACATGAGTTAATAGAGATTATACCATGAAAAAGATTTTGATTCCCGTTAACATCGGATTGGTAATCTCATTAAAACGATCATTGGATTGATCTTCGCATACGTTGTTAGCTCGAGTCCTTCTACTACTTGCCATTTGATATAATAGAAAAAATATTATGGGTAACACATAATGGGGAATCCGATGACAAAAAGGGATAAATTATATTTTAAATTTATTTACTTAACATATGAACTTATTGGTTTCCATCTATGTTTTCAATGATCAACATCCCAACTTATATTCTCAGGGCCAATTTTCCATTAAAAATGCTTTTTACTAAGATTATGAATCTATGAAAGAATATCCCTCCAAAGTGTCATAAAAAAGAGTGTAGAAAGGCCCATTATCGTTCACCAGTTCCCGTTCAAGTCTATATCAAAGTGGATTTTTCGGGTTTTATCCCCATATACATATGTGTCAGATCCACCTATGCCTTCTCATATCCAAAATGGGATGCATTTTCTTGATAAACAACCTACTAAATACTCCCCAATATTTTGGGATGTTTTTATTATACTTAGTATTATCACTAAGGATTTCACTAGGTCCTTCTAATACTAATCACAAATAAAACTTATCATATCCTCTAATACCAACTATAAAAACCCTTCTCTTTATTACACAATTAAACATGATTTATTACATAAACATGCACTTATGAAAACTACTAGGATAAAGAGTTATAGTATCTTGGGAAATTATAAACATTACATAACAATATAGAACATTAAACAAACATATTTATTGGAAACTTCTTTTACATGACCACAATATTCCTTCATACTTAGCATTGTATGGGATAACCTGAGGACATTCATAAGAAAAGGGTGACCAATAAAGCACAGAATGGTAGTAGAAAAAGGCATAACATGAATAATATAGTATATTTTAGTCACTAAGAATATCAATTTAGCACAAGATAAACATGAACATAAAGGAATGATATACCTTGTTTATCGTAACATTAAAATGTGGAAACAACATTTAACATGATATTAGAATGAGCCATGGCTCATTTCACAGGGATCATGAGTAAACACTCATTGAGAATGAAATATTATGATACTAATCATTACCCAATTCATTGGAGCGCTATCAGGGCACACCATTTATAAATATTTCTTTTCATGCGAAATTGTGCCATATGGTTCAAACAACATCGAATCATTCAACATAATAATTTATTACATGATAAAGTAATGTGGAATAAATACATGAAACTATATAATAAATATGTAAATGTGAATAAAGTTTAATACCTTTGATAGATAAATTGGCATGGTATTCACTACACAATGACATTGGGTTGGAAAATCGTAGTGCAATTTCGGCAGTATAACGACGAAAAAAGCATTCATAAAAATGGTTGATGAGAGAGAAAGGGGTATATAATAATATGTACAATAAATTAAGAGTATTGGTTCATATATATACATTTCTTAACATATTTAATAGAATTTATATTCTTAATATAAAATAATTTCTTGAACATAAATGTGAAGAGAGAAATTCCTTACAGAATTTTGGCACGACAACGAGTGTTCAAGGGAATCATTAATGAGAGAGAAATTGGTCTATAATCCATAGAAAATAAGGTATGAAGTATGGGGGAGGTTAAAAATCAAACACAATTAGTTTTAATTTAAAGTAAAAGGGTATATCTTCATAAACAAATATTTGAAAAAAATGAAAAAGGAAGAAACCCCTTACATGGAAGTGTGATCTCAAAGTCTTGGGAGAGGCTTGAGAAAGTATTATTTGGAGTTTATGGATCCTTGAGATAATTATAGATATATTATGTTAGAGGTTTTTCGATATCCAAAGGTTTTGAGTGAATAGGAATGGGAGATTGAGTGGCTATATATAGGAAATGAGAGGGAAATGTTTTAATATTTAGGCTCTGGACACTACACATTAAACTAATCAAGACTGCAAACAACCATATGATTTTTACCATTGTTTTTGAAAAATTATAGATGAAAACATTACTTTATGAGTAAAATTACCGAAATTATTAAAATATTAGGCTTTTTTGTAGAGGTGAGTCACACTCTCAAGGAAAACATTTTAAAAGGTTAATATTTTTTATTAGTCGTGGAGGGTCCACTAAGGCATCCAAAATTTTATCAAACAAATCTAAATACACATTATTTTAAAGTCAAAACATATATTGGCCGAAAATAATTTCAGTTTATTTTATTACATCACTATTTGGTCATTATGATGTCATAAAACTCATTATATATTAAAATGGTTATTAAATTCTACCGAAAAATTTGAATTTCTCAGAAAATAATGAAAAATTCACAATTAGATAACATCAATGTAGTAAATCCAAAAATGATTTTTATTTTATCTATATAATTTTATAAATATGTGAATTATTAATTTAAAAAATAAAAACTAATATTTATTGAAATCTCAGTGGTTTTAACAAAAATAGCTTTCATACCTTAATAAAAATTTCTATTGTATTCATAAAAATTATGCAATCAATTATATTTATTAAAAAATTGATTTACTAATAAAATTTCATTAAAATATTATGTAATTAAAAATTCAATTAAATCATTAAAATAGATTTCTTAACAGAATATTAAATAAAAATACTATTTTTTCATTAAAAACCATTTACATGGTAATAATAATAAAATGAATGTATATACATTATTCTATAAAAACTAATGCACATAATCATTATTTAAGGTTACTGTTACATAACCCCTTGTAGCAGCCATATAAGACCTATGGGTATGGTGTGCGATGGTGTTAGACTCTTGGGTGGCTCAGATAACACCATTCGTGTAGTAATCTCTATCAAATTCCATTTCTCCAGTAGGCAGTTTTGTTCAAGATTAACGTGTTGATGTTTGGCTTGGCCATGGTCAAGAAATAATCCCATTGGAATGACCTCTTTTCCGAGCACTGACCAATGGGCTTTGTATGGACCAATTCTACTATTTGAGGTCATCGCTTCCTTTGTCTGAGTAAATTGGATTTGTTAAAGCCCTATATTTATACTAGTCATGTATTCACTATTCAATCGCTATATTAGAAATGGTAATAATTATTAATGATATTTTAAAATCCAAAAAAATAAAACTAAGTAAGTGAATATTTATGATATAACCATTTTACATAAAAATAAATTTAATTAGATTAAGAATAATTTTCATTAATAAAAGTTTTATTCGTTTCAACCTACATCATCCATAATCTCATTGGCTACCATTTCTGAAAAACATCACTAAAAAAATTTATTCTACCTATTTAGAAATGATTCCAGATAACTACATAAAAATAATTTATCAATGGTTATATTTACTTCCCCGTGTTATTTTTCTCTTTTTTAATAAAAAAATTATCACCAACTGAAAATATACCATCTTTTGATACAAAAAAAAAACATAAAAACTATATCTCAACTATAAAAAACACAAATGAATGCTTATTTACCATGAAATACATGGTGGTTTACTTAAAAACCACTAAAATATATATTGGAAGTTTAAACCACTACAAGGTGTAAAAAGCGGCTGTATAAGCTGAATTTTTATGTTGTAAAGCTATTTTAATAGATTTAAGCACCATGTTATTTTTAGTAGAGAACATAATGAAGTATGAGGAGAGCCATAAATGAGTTTCAGTGTGAATGGGTAGGGAAATAAGGGATGTGTGGATAGATTGGGGGTGAAATATTACACCATAAGGTAGGGCAAGAGGAATTCACTGGTGAAATGTGCACATTCCAATAGTGACTTTTTATTCTTAGTACCCCTAAAAATCATGCAATTATTCTGTAAAATTATCTTTATTAAATCAAATTCGAGACTAAAGGATAGAAAATATTCGATCTACATTTTAGTAATTAATTCAACAGATATTATATGTAGTTCTAAATAATTAGTTTTATTAATAATATTGTAATCATACATTTATAATTTCTAAAAAATATTTAATGATTATAAAATTTATCATATGACTAAAACCAAATATTGTTTTTTTTGAAATGTAGGAATCGATTCAACATGAATCTAAGTTACAGTTTTCCTATATTTCCCATAAATACATTTTTGATGTTTTAAAAACTAAAATACAAATTTTATGATAAAAAATAAAAACAATATTTTATTGATGTGAATTCATTAGAAAACCACATGTGATTTATTTTTGACTTTTAAAAGAAAATAAAACACCCATTAAAAGTGTGTTTTTCTCAGAATGACTCATGAATAAAATTAAAAAGATATCAACATTTTAGAAACATGCATCAGGGGGTCAAATCCAAGAAAAAAACATCGTATTGCCCTGAAATCATGAAAAAATGAGTGTATATTTAAATGTGAAATATAGGGACTAACGTCATGCCATTCAAAATTACAGGTTTCCCATTATTACTGTAAATATGTTTTTACTATTTTAGAACATTAAAATGTTCTTGGAACAGTAAAAACCATTGTAAAAAACGTTAGATTGATGTGAAATCATGGTATAATCACATACGAGTTATTTCTCTGATGTACGCATAGAAAACACGTCAATATGACATTTAGTGTGGTTGAAATTAGTCAGTATACACATATAAATGGTAGAAAAGTCTTTCAAAACAATTTTTGGGGGGTCAAAATAAAGAAAACTACCTCTTATTTCATTGAAATATTAAGTAAATGGCCATAAAATTAATTTTGAAATGTATGAACTGATGATACATAATTCCGAATAAAATTTTACATGTCAAGTCTATAAAGACATTTTTAGTGATTTAAAACCCAAAAATGTGCGTGGAATGGTCAAAACCACATCAAATGACATCATTTGATGTTAAATCTTTATAAAACCACTATTGAGCTTTTTTTGTGTGTATGTGAAAATAACAAGTCAATACGACTTCTGGTGTGGTTGTAAATACTCGGTATACACTTTAAAAATGTACCAAATCCCACAAAACATGTGACAGGGTGTTAAAAACATGAAAAAGGCATCATATTGCTCCAAAAACATCGTAAAATGACTATTTATATATCTTTGTAACGTAAGAACTAATGAAAATTCATTCGAAATAACAATTTTCTTGTTTTGGCTATAAACCTATTTTTAGTGTTTTAAAACACTAAAATGTGTGTGTAATTTCCAAAACCATAGAAAATGACCTCATATTGGAATGAAATAATGGAGAAACCACCTATATTATGTTTTTAACATTTTCACATAGAAAACATTTTCATATAATGTGTAGTGTGGCTGAAATTACTCTGTATACACTTCTGAAAGATATAGAAGCCTTTAAAAACAAGTTTTTCAGGTTAAAATCAAGAGAAACAAAGTCATATTTCCCTAAAAACATAGGACACCAACTTTATATTTAATTGTGAAATATAGGAACTGATGGCACATCATTATGACCCATGGTTTTTCTGTTATGGGTGTAAATGCATTTTTAGTGCTTTAAAACAATAAAATGTGCGTTGAATTTTCAAAACCATAGAGAATGACATATGATTGATATGTAATATTGTAAAACCCACCATTGAGTTTTTTTTTATATTCATTCATATAAATATCATCAATCAAATAGGTGGTGTGGTTAAAATTACTTGGTATATACTTATAAAGGCTTTAAAATCATTTAAAACCTAGTGTCGAGGGGTCAAAACTAGGTAAGAGACATCATATTTTCCTGAAATCATGGGAAGACATTCATATATTTAATTTTTAAATGTATGAACTATCAGTACATAATTCTGAATTAGGGTTTTCCTATTATGGTCGAAAATGAATTTTTACTGTTTTAAAATTTTAAAAGGTGCATGGAACATTCAAACCAATATAAAACATACTCATACTGATGTGAATTTATGATAAAACAACAGTTTAGTTGTTTTGGACATGTAAATGTAGGAAAAACATCAATCTAATGTGAAGTTTATTTGGAATTACATGGAATGCACATCAAAAAGTTACTCATGTCGTTAAAATCAAGTGTCAAGGGGTCAAACCTCAAAAAACGATGTCAGATATCACTGAAATAATGGGACAAAAACCATACATTTAATTATGAAATATATTTTTCAATGGAATTTCATTCTATATTATGGTTTTCCCATTATGGTTTTAAATTACTTTTTTGTGTTTTAAAAAACTAAAACATACCTAGAATGTTCAAAACCAAAGCAAATTACCTCAGATTGGTGTCCAATCAATGTAAAATCACTACTGAGTTGTATATGTTTTTTATAAATAAACATGTCAATATAACGTGTGATGTGGTATGAATTAATCGGTATAAACTTCTGAAAGGTACAAAATCCTTTAAAACATGTTTCATGGGGTTAAAATCTAGAAAAAATTGTCAGATTACTCTGATATCATGGTACAACAACCATATATTTAGTTTTGAAATGTAGGAACTTATATTAAGTCATTCCTAATTAAATTTTGACCATTACGGTCATAAACACATTTTCAGTGTTTCAAAAAACCAAAACAAGTGTGGATGGATCCATACCATATAAAATGACCTCATATTGATTTGAAATCATTTTACAACCATCGCTGAGATTTATTTTACATATAGGACATATTCTGATATCAAAATCTTTTTAGAAGAATTATTACATAAATTTCAGTCACATTGCATGTAACATTAAAATAAAATTAGAATATTTACTCATCCCTTTCCTATTTCAACAATTGAATATTTTCAACAATAGTTATGCTTATGTATTAAAAGTGTTTTTTAGTAAATATTATTTTTTATATTTCAATCTCATTTTTTTTGGATTAACGAAATTAAAACATATATATGCTAAATTCTAAATATATTATGTGTATTTTATTTTTTCAAATTTATTTTCTTTAGTGTTCTATTTTTCATTGAAGTTAAAATATTATGGTAGTAGGTAATATGATGATCATTCAGATCTATGAAATTATTTATAAGGTATTTATGATAGTTCTTAGTTTTTGTGGTATGTTTCAATTTTATCAATTAGTCTACTATTATTTTGATTTATTACGTGTAGTTTTAATTTTTTTTATTAATTTTTTTATAGTTGCTAATATAAATTGCCTTGATTTAGTGGGTGACATAATATGGAGGTATACAAATGTAATGGAGGACATGACATGGATTTATATTGTGCATGGTTTTTTATGGAAATATTATATATGTATATTGATAGATTTATGAGATTGGTTAGATTAGGGTTATGATGACTGGATGTTTGTATACAACTATGGATTAATGATATATGTATGATTGTTTTATAATATATTTGTCTTTTATTTTATTATATATAATAATTTTACAATTATAGATTTTAATTAATATTTTTTTAAAAATAAATATGATTAAGTGGTAGTTTTATGTTACTAGTACTAAATACATCTAATATAAAAATTTTAGTGGTTGTTACGCTTAATAACCACTAAAAGAAAAAATTTCTAATATGTTCCAAGGTGGTTTCTTTTATTTTATTTATATTTCACCCATATATTTTTTTATAAAAAAATATCACCAAATAAACCAGCTATAACCACTAAATTATCTAAAAACTAAACATGAAAAAACTGTCACTAAATTTAAAAAACCACTACTAAATGATAAGTAACTGTGAAATACACACCAGTTTAATAAAAACTATTACATTATTAGTGTGTGGTTTATAACACCAATAGTTCACAAAAAATATTTGCTACTAGTCAATTTTTTTTATGTGTAACAACTACATTTATGTATTCAAACTATATTAATATGTAACCCTTTACAGAACTGAGTTTTTTTACTCACCCAAAAATACCATAAATTATATTTTAATATATTTTAATGAATTGTTTTCATATGGTAAATGAAATTTTTATGAAAAGGGAAGTAATAATGTGATATTGAATATATATGTGAGTGTGTTTGTGTGTGTTTGAGATCATATTTATAGATAACTAACCCCTACACATTTCAAGATAGTGAATTTTCTATCAGACAAGTGTGTATTCTGACACCAATTCCATATCACCAAGGGTACATTAATCATTATAGAATCTAATTCATGATAAATCTAAAACCTAATATAAACAAACTATTCCATACAATAAAATTCAAGACAATAACATCTAAAACAAACTCATGATATGGTAGATGATAATTAATTTTATGTAGTCATACCAGTCATGTAATGCAACAACCCACACCTACAGATATCATTTTACCCACTCCACTGTTTCTATATTAAATAGGTTAATTTTCTCAATATCTATAATTTCTTGGACTTATCCCAGTATTTCAACTAATTTGTGTCAAAATTATGGCATATCTTCTCCACTATGTTTAGAAGATTGAGAATGTTATTTTTTTAATTGTATATGACATTTAATAGACAAGAAACTCTTATGAATTATTATATTTAAAAAAAAGTAGAACCTTATATAACAAATAAATAGTTATAAAATACAAAAAATATGTAAAACATCGATATGGAGGGAGTGTAAATTTATTCAATTCTTCCAAAATATTTTAGTGATTATGTGACTTTTCAATTTAATTATCCAAACTGATATGAAAAATGAATTCATATAATTTTTGAAGTGAATACTATAATAAAATAAACATAAATATAAACATAAATTTATTTTATGAAATTCATTGATTACGTACTAACATAAGAATTATATGTATACATAGAACATGTGAATATAATATTGTTATATATAATATTTTTCTTTCTATAATTTTTATAAAATGAGAAGAATTATTAATCAAAATTTGTTCATTTTATTTCATTAACCATCTATAATTTACCTTGAATTGATATAAAAAATAGTTATAAAGTTACAATTGGAATCATTGAATAATTGTTTAACTCATCTAGATTCACATAGAACAATGTGTAACAAAATCTTTATAATTACCTTGAACAATGGTTCTAATAAATTTAAGGAAAATTATTATACATGTAACATAAAAACTGAAGACATGCTACCCAAATATAAATTTAATTTGACAATTCCTAGCAAGAATTTTAATAACTTATATAGAATAAATTTAAAAAATAATTTACTGCGAAAGAATATATATGGTCAAGTTCTCTGGGAACATTGTATAACCCAATAGAAAGGGGTTTCAAAATAAAATATAAAAAATTTAATCAAACCAAAAAATTGTGAGGGAAATACCTCATATAATTGGAGATAGTGATGTTTGGATCTCCATTATGCTTCATGAAATACAGAGTTCTCATTATAACCAACATTATTTCATATTGATAATAAATATATCTTAAAATAGTGGGGGTGGATGGGGGAACATGGGGGATCAATAGCGATGGATCAGAGTTTGATAGTGTGGGGTGAAACGATAGGGCTTGGGATCAATATTCCCAATGAAAATGGATTTGGTGGGGGTTGATAATATGGTGGATGAAAGCAGGGATCGATGTAGGGGTGGATGGAAGGGAATAAAGGATTTATGTGGAGTTAGACAAGTGCATAGGGTGTACGATGCATGGGTACATGGGCATAAAAGCAATGGGGGTAGCGAGGGAGGTGGTTTAGTGGGAAAGGGTAGTGAGGCATAGGTTGTTGACAGACTGGGAGGGATCAATGGTACAAGAGGGGGGATTGATAACAGGGTGTTTATGCTAGATGAATTGATGGGTAATGAGAAGAGGAGAGTGGGTGGTTTTTTAAGGTGGTAAAGGGTGTCATGTTGTGGGGAAGGGTTGTGGAACATTATGGATGAAAATGGAGCTGGTCAGTGTGGAGGTATGGGATCTTGATCATGGGTAAGAATATATAAAATTGGGTGCCTGATAATGTAAATGGTATGGATGATCAATGGAACACAAAGGTGGTGAAGGTGGGGATGGGGGCTCTACATGGGAGGTGAAAATAGTGGTGATGCCAGAGAGGAAAATAGATGGTCCACATGAAGGGAAAAGTGGGGAAGGGTAAAAGTTTTAGCTACCACACGTTGGCAGTCACACATAATACCAATTTTTAAAACCAAATATATTTGAGGCGTAGAAAGGTGCCTAACACACCAAGTAATCTTACATTATACCCCTATTAAAATATAATAGGGAAAATTTATTAAGATATTATAGTTGAGTTATTATGGTATTATAGCATCAGAACTATTCACCCGATTTCAGATTTTTTTCCACTTATTTGTGCCTACAGGCAATAGAGACTTTGTGACAACCATGTCCATTAGGATAAACTACCCTCCAGATATTGATAGTCTATCAGGTCTTCATGAATGGGCAAAAGGTGGATTTACAAAGAATAAGAAACCATCTTGAGAATATGATGGCAATGTGGGAACACACTATCAGGTGGGTGGCCTTAACAAGAATAATATGCATGATGATGCCTATCATCTAACCTTTCATTCCTATGGAAGTGATGTGGGATGGAGGGTTTTCCAAGAGAATGATAATTTTCACTTGGGACCAGTCAAAGTATGCAAATCATTTGGTAGGTGATGCAATCTAGGGCCATGTAGGAATTATATAGTGGGAAGCTAGAAAGAGAGATATGTGTACTGAAAAATATCATACACCCCTCCTCACACATAGTGGAACGAGGGTTGTCCTAACAGATCATGGAAGAGTGAAATGAGACTTTCATATTCAGATAAAGGTATCATGATTACTGAAAATGGGAGAATGGTGTTACATGACTGGTGACATGGAAAGATGTACACTACTCGCTCAGGGCCCTATAAGGACTATTCCAAGATTTTTTTGTTGTTGGTCCTTCGGATCATGTTTGGGTCACATCTTAACCCTTTTGAAAATAGGAAATTCTATCTTTACTAAAAAGGGTACATTTTACCCAACATGTTAAAAAAATAATGACCTCCATATAGAAGTCACCTGAATCGATGCTCCATGAATACCCGTATTTATACTCGTGTATAAAAGCATATTTATACATACAAATATTTAATGGAATATTTAAAATTATTTAAGAATAATATAAAAAAATAATTTTAAACATTCATTATAAATTAAAATTAATATGTTCAATTATAGATTTACACTGATATTTAAATAAAATGCTAATATAACATATTTATATTATATATTTATACATTATGTAATTAATATATATAAATATTCTATAAAAAAATATGTTAGTATAAATTTGATAATTTATTATATCTAAAATTAATAAAATTATAGTAATACCATTTTTATATTATATGTTATACAAATGAAATTTATATTATTTATATACATCTATATATAAACTAAATTATACATTATTCCCTTTTACAACACTTTTAGCTAGAGCTAATGAAATTAACCCTATTATCATTTCATTTTGTTTATCATTTACAAACTGTAGTGAAAAATAGTGGACAACATATAGTTGTGTGTAATGTAAATAGGACACATGAAAAAAAGTATCACGTAAATATAACATAGAATTTTTTTTATAAAATTATACTGCTCAATCATATTTATTAAGATAAATCCATACACAATGAAAATGATGGGGTTAGATAAATAAACCACCATAATCAATTAGAAATTCATAGATCGTGCTTAAGAATTTTCTTCTTAGAATCGAGGAATTAATTATGTCGA
Organism: Viscum album; assembly: GCA_963277665.1. Taxonomy (NCBI): domain Eukaryota; kingdom Viridiplantae; phylum Streptophyta; class Magnoliopsida; order Santalales; family Viscaceae; genus Viscum; species Viscum album. Next base: position 30,319,418 of record OY728162.1, on the reverse strand, counting down.
GTGCCGCAATTAATTTGACCATGTCCATGACACCAAATTCTTGGATTTATGCATCTCCTTTAATTTTTTATCATGTTAATAAGTTCCGTCATGATATTTTGAACCCTTTCATTAACTGTCTAAAAGATCATCCCAAGAGGCATACACACTTCATCTAGCCTTACATAGAAGGAATTTAATTTCAAAGAGTTCTAACTGGTTCCCTTTTAATTTAAACAGGTATTATAGAACTTGGGGTGGGTTGGGGATTCTAGAATAACAGGATTTAGATATTTACAAATATTTTATATTTTCATGCTTGGATAACTATACACTTTGAATGAGAAGTGTCTTAGGATCATCTATCCAATAATCCATTATATATGTGATCTATTTAATTGAAGGAATATAGGAATCAAATGGAACATTAAAACTAGTTGAGGCCTCTTTCATCAAGAGATCATCCATTCCAATTGAAGGTTCCCCAGAAGTACCTCCATAATCTACCTCCCTCTAAAGAAAAATAAATCTTCTTCCTCTAGATTAGGCAGTAACAACATCAATGTATCGAGGGCCCTCCACTGATGTCATTGAGTTGTAAGTAAATTCCACTACCAAGGGTAGGCACCTTATCATATTATCACTAAGTACATATTTCATAGATCCTCATTCCCTATATAGATCACATGCCTCACTAGTGTGGAACTTGTGGTCATCTGCAATACTAGTTTTTCCCAGTTTCTTAAAAATAGTATTATTATAATAGACGTACCAACATCATGTACATAATGATGTTGGCAAATATAATTTTTGGTTAATGGTTTTGAATCCTCTTTAATAAAAAGCGCATGGCTGAAGCTTCCCACTATGGACAATAGAAACTGGGAGACATTCTACAACCTACTTCTTATCATGATCAATGTTTGAGGTCCGATCCCACCTAGAATTTGTGTTATTACTCGAAACATTATGTATTTCTATCTTTTTTTTGACCCTTACTAACTATCTCATGCTCTTTCTTTAAAATTTGGTCAACCATTGTTTCTAAATCACGTTCACCGATAGATCAAAAATATTCAAAACAATATGCTTACCATGATGTTATCAATGATCTAGAACATCCTTGAACAAGGAGAATTATTCTCCTATTATTCTAAATCATCCCATAACATTTTTTTTCAATGTGTTCTAAGCTAAATATATGTGTGTGGGGGGACACTCCCAGTATGAGGAAAAATTACCAGGAATCCTCTATTGTTGGGATTAGTTTTATTTGGTCAAAAATAACTACTAAATACCATTTTTCATCGTAGGTGGGAATCCAACAATGGACCATTGAAGTATTTTGTTCATAAATATTTATCAAGGGTTGATGATTGTTAATGAAGTAACCTTGATCATTTTTTTCCTTCTATATAGTCTAAAAATCATCTTCTTTTTTCATGTAATTATTTGTTATCCTTATATTTTCATTCAAAGTGGATGATAATTCCTCATTATCATGTGGATGTTGGAATACCACTAAACCACATAAATCTCTTATGTTCATAATTTTTCTTCCTTGTTTTGGTTTAATTTCATATCCATGAACCACCGCTTCCCCAAAAATGTAGCATAAGAACCATCAGGGTCAAAATATTGAAGGTGCAGAGAGATTTTTTGATGACTTGAAAATTGATTGTCGTCATTTATTTTTTATGCTAGATCCATGAAGAGATCAGTAAGATGATTTCAATGATGTTGGCAGCATCAACAACGATGTTGAAAAAAAGGCGGTAGACACAATCAATGTATTGGTCATTCCTCAGGTTCTACTATACCCCCTAGAAGTAAAATATGACACTATTCACACCATCAGTGAATTTCTAGCATGTTTTTCAGCCTCTATTCTAGAATGAAAAGTCAGGACGACATCATCTATCAATCCAGACCATTGAATTTTTTTTACATATATTATATCTAATTGAAATTCATTTTCAATTATCCTAGAATCAATTATAGTTATTTAAACAATTATAGACGCATCCATATGGTTATATTTTCTAAATTCTCACTCTATAAATAGATTAAATTACTAATAATATGATTTATCTCATTGATTTTAAGTATTCCATATGGAGACCCAAAATGAAATAACATTTATATTTTAATGATTTGTGGAAACCAATAAGGGATACCACTAATCCTATTGATTTTCAAACAGAGTAATCATCAACAATAAGTCAATCTAGGGATAAGTGGATAGTCAATACACCACTAGTTGAGGTAGAATGGTTCGTGCTCAAGTTTAAGTGTGACAGACAAATCCAACAATTGATTAACCAGAGTATCTTCTGAAATTTTTCCAATGAACATGATTCCCTTATTATATAGAAAAAATTAGAAATTAATTATTAGAGGAAAACCAAAAGGAATAAATAAAACCTAATAAGCCAAATTTTCAATTTTAAGTAAAAAAGGCAAGACCACGACCGATGTATTGATGAATATGAGAATCATAGAAGGTACTGTTGATCTTTTTAATTCTAATAAAATGATGGTCGATAATGATTTTTTTGGCACTATTGATATTTTTTCATTATAGAATATGTGGGTCACACCAGTGGTGTTGGACTTAAATTCAACATCAGGTGGAACTCTCACTATGTATATCATGAAAGAAAGGAAGATGAATTAAGAATCTCTAAGGAAAGATAATTGATATGTACCTTAATCAGATTCTATTTACATTAAGAGACAAGGTATGCATAAATGGGAGGGAAGAAGTAAAGGAATAGAGACGTACAACTATAATGGAGGAAGTAATCGAAATCATGATCAAGGTATGACAGGAATTACAACCATTGTGGAAAGATCATACAATTCATTCGATAATGTAGAAGGCTGGAGAAAGAGTAGAGAAATTAGGATGGTAAGACCCAAAATAATTGTATTTTATTTTTCAATGAATAGATCATTACTATTCAGGAAGATAATCCGGTCAGTCTTGCAAGAGAATACACAACATTGTTGTACAATTCCAGCACCTCCTACCGTGTTAATTCCAGAAGGGATTTTTTTATCTTATGGTTCATGGTTTTGCAGACATGTAAAGATGGGAAATTATGGTGCATCCAAAATTATTGGTATTGGTAATATTTATTCGGTGACTAAAATTGGATGTATGTTACTATTGAATGATGTGAGGAATGTTCCTTATATTTTACTTAATATAATATCCAATTTAATTCATAATGATGATGTATATGTTAGTTTTTTTTGTGATGGGAAATGGAATATTAACAAAGTTAACATGGTAATTTCTAAAGGAAATAATGAAACATCTCCTTATCTCTCAGATGTGAGACTTTGTGGGGGATAATTACATGTAGCCAGAAAAATATGTTCATGTAGATGTTATACGTAGGTAGATAGCTCACATGAGAGAGGAATCAAAATAACCTCCAAGAAAGATCTCTTAATATGAATAAAAGGTACACATTTGGATACATTTGGTGATTTCAACAATGGAAAAAACACATATTATCATTTAATGGTTATTTACAATCCATAAAAGAAAATATTATAAATTTGATTCACACTGATGTCTACAAGATGAGAAACAATTCCAAGGGAGGTTCTATTTATTTTTTAGCATCATAGATGACCATTCTAGAAAAGTTTGGCTATATTTTTTGAACACTAAAGATAAAATAGAAGATTAATTCAACTAGTTTCACATAAATTTGGAAAGAGAAATATGAATAAGGTTAATGTGTGAATGATAAGATAATAGAGGAGAGTATAATGGTCTATTTTGAGGATTGTTAATGGTGAGTCATCATTTGATAAGGAAAAATAGATCCAAAGATTCCTTAGTAGAATGGTGATTCTAGTAGGCTGAATAAAGTAATTTGTGAGAGAGTCATATTAATGACCTCAAATGAAATACTACCAAGAACCATTTTTGAAGGCAATATGGACTTCAGTAGATCTTATCGACCTTTTTCTATCATTTCCACTAAACATCAACATTACAAAAAGGGTTTTTATTGGAATATATGTTTCATACAAATAAAAGAGATTATTTAGTTGTAGGGTGTTTTTTCACATACCCATAGATAAAGGGGTGAAGATAGATTGAAAATAAAAGTAGTGTATCTTTTTGGATATGCTCTTGAGGAGTTGGGATAACAATTATGAGATCGTATCAGTAGCAGGATCATGAGAAGAAGATATGTGGTTTTTCCTAGGGATCCTGAAATTGATGATTTTTAGATTCTAGAAAATTTATTAATGTTGTAGTATAATGAACTTTTAGTCAATATGGAACAAGTTTCTCCACCATAATTATCATAAAGTGCAAGATATATAGACTAAAATTATGATACATCACTACAATGAAATATGTCTATATCTTCTAATATGTCTCTATTATATGATATTCAAGAACAGATCCCCCCCCCACCAAGTGTATTTGTGGAGATCTACTATATAATTTAAATAAAGTTGTAGATACCCACCATATGAGTATATGAGTATCACAGATGTGGGAGAGCTAGAAAGTTATGATGATGTGACCATGAGTTAGAAAAAGATCTAGTGGAAGAAGGTCTTGTAAGTGGGGATGAGATACTTGAAAAAAATCATATATTTGATTTACTAGACATACCACATAGAAATATGGAAGTCATGAATAAGGTGGTGTATAGAATTAAAAGAGAATATTGAAGCTCAGAACCATGATACAGAGCCACAATGGGTGTGAAGGGATTCGATGTGAATAAAAGTATTGAATTTGTTAAATATTTTCTACAATGGTTAAAAATTATTCTATAAAATCAATTCATAGATTAATTACTAGTAAAAATATAGAGTTTCAACAACTGAATGTAAATATATATTTATTATATGGTGAACATGATGAGGATAATTACATGGAGCAACCAAAGGTATTTAATGTTAATTGTAAATAAAACATGAATAGAAAATTGAGAAAATTTTACATGTTTTGAAACATGCACTGAAGAAATGATACAAAATATTCAACACATTCATGGAGAAAAATGAGTAAAGTTGGATAATTTTTGATCACTATGTTTTGATCAAAAAGTTTTTTGATGGTGGTTTCATTATCTTGTTGCTTTATATTGATAATATTTTGATTATTAGAAGAGATATCACAAATATTGACAAGTTGAAAAAGGAGTAAAAAAAGTATTTTTATATGAATAAATATGAAGACGCTACTAAGATTCTTAGTATAATGATAACTCATGATAGGTGAAATGAAAAGATTTTGATATCTCAGGAGTATTAAATAGAGAATACTCTTGAATGATCCAACATGAGAAAGGTGAAACCAGTTAGCACTGCACTTGTGAGTCATTTTAGAATCATAACAAGTTAATATCCATCAACTGAGGAGGATAAAACAGATTTTAGAAAAGTTCTTTATTATTCAGCAGTTGGCAGTCTTATATATGACATGGTATGAACTATACGACATATTTTCCATGTTATTGGAGTTCTAAAAATATTCTTATCCAATCTAAGAAATATCATTGGATGATGGTCAAATGGATATTTAGGTATCAATGTGATATATCTGGTCAATATTTTTGTTGTGCATGTGGTAAATCTATTTTGGAAGGATACATAGATGTATATTTTCCTGGAGACACAAACATGAGGAAATCAACTTCCGGGTACGTAACATAATTTTCAAGGGAGATGTATCACCGAAATCCCAACTTTATAAGTGTGTTTTTTTATTTTCCATAGAAGAAGAGTATATCATAGCCACTGAAGGCGGCTTGTAGATTTTTTGGATGAAGGAGTTTATTCAAGATTTGGGATAGATTCAGAAGAATTATATCCTGTATTGCGAAATTCGGAGTGTTATTCATCTGAACAAAAACCCAACATTTCATTTCAGGTCCAAAAACATTTATGTATGATACCACCAGATCTGAAATGTGTTATAAGAAAGATTTTTGAATGTTGAGAAAATACTCACAAATGATAATTGGGTAGACAATATGATTAAGGTTTTACTGAAACGGAAACTCGACACCTGTAAGAAGACTATAGGTCTATAATCTATCCCAAAATGGACATGAAGGGGGATTCGTGTGGGAGACACCTAATCATGAGAGAAATCATTGGAAATCCTCTATTAGAATTACTTTGTTTTTGATGGAAAAAACTACAACTGATCAGTTTTCTTCATAAGTGGGAAGCCTACCTTGGACCGCTATATCAGCCGATGGAGGAACATTTCACAAGGGTTGATGAAACTTTTTGAACTATCCATAAATTTATTCCCTCCTATAAAATATAATGGCTCATCTATTGTCATTTAAAATTTTTGGGTTATAATTCAATGTTCATTGTGAGGGAATTAAATTTTCCCACCCTTCTCCCATGGTCATAGGCATACCTCCGAACCATGTAAATATCTCATATACATAATGTTTCTTTCATTTATTATTTGAAGTCATTTCCATGATCCTTAAATTCCCCCATCACATTATGTGCCCTAAAGATCCATGAGGTGCTATAATAATAGAAAATGGATTGTCCTGAGGTGAAGTTCCATTATTCTAGTTTACACCCTCATCCATAATAATTTCTAGGGGGATCTAGTAGTAAAATACTTGGATGGGTCTTCAAATTCTTGTAGCCCGACGTCCAACTATAGATTTAACACCCCCAATAGTGAAGGGGTAGGGGGAGGGTGGTTTACATAGCTGATTTAAAAAGGTCCATTCAAGACCAGACATTTAGTACACAAACTTGGGAGTAGGCTATGATAGATTAATCTTAATGTGTACAAGTGTTGTATTGAGTTATGTTTTAAAAAATGAATATTAACTAATTATATAACTAATATCATGCAATTAAATTAATAAATAATAACAAATTTAATGAAATTAATAATTAATAATTAGAAAAGGCTATAATCATGAATTTGGAAGAAATTTAATTATTAATAACCCGATTAACATAATTATTAACGTATACTGAAATTATTAATAAAATATTAATTTAAATGATTAATAATTAATAATTATTTAATATTTTATAATATAGTTTTCAATTTAGTTAAATATTAAAAAATAATAATGTTAGTAGTGAAAAATATAATTTATATAATTTATAACCACTAATATAATTAATATATAAAATAATTAATAATATAGTTATTATAATTACTAGCTCATTAATTTATATAATTAATCAATTAGTAAAATTAGTAAATAAAAATATAATTTTTGTAATTAATAACTTGTAATTATATTAATAAATAATAATATAAATTATAACTAAAAAAAGAGTTTCGTAATAAATTTCATAAGAAATATTTTTGAAATTAGTACAGTTCTTAATTCTTTTTGATTGGACATCAAATAATTTGAAACAATAAAAACAATTCTAAAATGAAATCTGTTTTTCTCAAAATTAGTGATGTTGTTATCTATGGGGGAAATAGTGTAATTTTAACTACTTATTTTTAAAAATTGGAGACTTGTATTTTTTTCATAGGTTCCACTTGAATGAAGCTATTGACATCTCAAGACTGATGAAAAAGATCTGAATTAGTTGTTCCATATTGTATTAACTTGTTCACCCTGATATCTAGATCACGATGTTTTATATTGATCACCAATACAACACATAACATAAATTTTTCGATAAGATTAATAATTATATATTTAGTAAAATATAAAAAAACAATAGTAATCAAATATTAAAATTAAAATAAATTATGTTCGGTAGGGCATGGTGTGCATGCGATATACAAAAATTTAACTTTTCCAACTTTAATCAAATCCTATAGTCAATGATCCATGTTGTGAAATAAAATTACCCAAACCTATTATGTAATATTTAAATGTATTAGTGAAAATAAATCCTTAATCAAGTCTTATTTCAGGAAAACCATTTCTGGATGGGTATGGGAGCCAGTTGATTTAATATACCGGTCATCTTCCATTAAATATAGGCTTTAGATTTTATTATTATTCAAAAACTTTAAATTCCCAAAATCGTGTTTTGAATTTATGCACTATTCTATATTAATGGAATTAAATTTTTTTAAATTATTAATTTCAAAAGTGTTCAGATTGAATCATTTATTTGATCGTATATATTAGGGTTGTCATTAAATGATGTCTCACCCATTGTGAGATTTTATTCTCCTTGGTCATCAAAGGTTTTCATGGTTCTTTGATGATCTTACAAAGACAACCATGTTTATATGATCAGTGTCTATTATGGTCCCCTTAGTTCCTCCCTGGTGGTCCCTCTTCTACGACATGACATGTCTCCTCACCCTGATCCTCCACTCAGGAGCACTGTGCTCACCCTCGACAGACCGTTCGAGATATACAATATGATATTTCTGATCATGGATTTTCCACTATCCATATTATGTTCATGTTTGTTCAATAGCTGTTTTATCATATCTCCTCAATCACCTTATTCTACAAAGCATTCACATTCATGATCTACTGCATGTTTTTTAGATTGACATGATATGATCATCCTGGACTGTAGTTATAACGACTTAATGTTTTATTAATGGAAATTCATCTTGAACTAATTAAATGTATATTTATGTAAAATGGTTATATAAAATACATACACACCCTTAGTTTAATGTTTTCTGGATTTTATAATATCATTAAGAATTGTTACCATTTCTAATATAGCCATTTATCTATGATCACAAGATCAGTATAAATATAGGGCTTTAACAAATCCAATTTACCCAGATAAAGGAAGCAATGGCATCATCAAGTTAAGTAACTCTATACGAAGCCCATTTTTCAGAGATTGGAAAGAATGTTTCATCATTGGGCTTCACTCTTGACCAAGCCCAAGTCGAGCTTCAACACAGTAAGCCTGAACAGAACCACCTACGGGACACGTTGAAGTTGATAGAGATTACCACCCGAGCGATGTTATCTGAGCCACCCCAAGAGTCAATCACCATCGCACACCATCCCCTTAGGTTTTATGTGAGTGTTATAAGGGGTTATGTAACTAGACCCTATTACTATGATTATGTGCATTATTTTTGTATATAATAATGTTTATACATTCATTTTACTATTTTTACCTCGTATATTGTTTTTTATCACCAATAATTTATTTTGTTATTATTAAATTAAGAAATATGTTAATGGATTTTTTCCTTAAATAATATTTTTATGAAATATTATTATTAAAGAAATTTTTTATTAAATATAAATTATTTTATAATTTTTATGAATAGAATTTAATTATTTATTATTGTTTGAAAAATGTTTTTGTTAAAACCCATGAAATTTCAATTAACGACAGTTTTTATTTTTAAAATTTAATATTCACAAATTTTAAAAGTTGTTTAGTTTAAATTAATATCAGTTTTTTATTTAGGACATCATAATTTTCTAAAAGTTAATTTCACATAATTTTTTGAGGCAGTCGATGTTTTCGGTAAAAATTAAATACCGTTTAAAAATATAATGTGCTTATGACATCATAATGACCCAATAGTGATGTAATAAAATAATATAAAAGTAATTTTCGGCCAAAATATTTCATATCTTTAATATAATGTGATTTTAGATTTGTTTTATTTTTTTATAATGCCTTAGGTGAACCTCCAAGACATAATAAAACATTTTATCATTTTAAAAACATTTTTATGATTCTGTTAATCACCTCCACATAAGCAGGCCTAAAATTTTAAGATGTTCAGACATTGTCCATATAAAATAATTTTTTCACTCCCCATTTTCTAAAACAATGGTGAAAATCCGTGGGTTGGGTTTTGGTTTTAAATTTTTTATTATATAGATTCCAAACCCTATGTTTGTGAAATATTAAAGAATTCCCCTCTATTTTCCTACATAAACCCACCCAAGATCCAACTTCTATTCGTTAAAACCAATTTTATAACGTACCTAATAAACCGTACATGCTAAATAATACCCCAAGGCACCCCCAATATCCCATGATGCCTCTATTAAGCCTTTCTCAAGCCTTTGGGATCACACTTCCATGTAATAGATTTCTTCCTTTCTCATTTTCTCTAAATTTCATTATGTTGTTATACCCTTTTAATTAAATTTAAAAATGTTGGTATATGATTTTTAACCACCCCATACTGCCATACATATGTTTGAATGATGATATAGAAATTCTTCTCCCATTAATTACTCCCATTCACACTCATTACCTTGATGAAATTTCATAAGGAATTTCTATTATCTCATTTAAATTCAAGAAATTATTTTCAATTATGCATCAAAATTAATTTATATATGTTGGGAAATATATCTATATTACCTCCTTAATGTCCATTTAATTTACATATGATGATATTCCAATTTATATCTCATCAATCATTTTTATGACTTCTTATTTCACGCCATTATGCTGTCGAAGTTGCACCGGTAATCTCCAAGCCAAAGTCAATGCGTAGTAAATACCATGACCATTTCTATAACAAGGGTATTTAGATTTATGCACATTTACTTATTGATTAATGATTTTCATGTATGAGTTCTTCATTCATTTATAGCGTAATAAATGACGATGTTTAATGAATCCATGTTGTATGATATATGTTTCACACTTATGCATGAAAAGAGATGATTTAGAAGAGTGCGCCTTGATAGCACACCAATGAATTTGGTAAAGATTAGTATCAAGATATGTCAAGTGCAATGAAGGTTTAATCATGCTAATTCTACTGAAATTATGGTTTAATCATTTTAATTCAAGTTCAATGAGGGTTTACTAATGATACATGTGCAATGATTTTTTTCTCATAATAATATAATTTTTAATGTTGTTTCCACAAGTTCAGGTCATGGTAATTAAGATATATCATTCCTTTTTTCCATGTTTCTCTTGTGCTCCATTGATATGCATATTTCTTAACATGTACTATATTCTTCATGTTATTTATAATTTACTCCCTTACGGGGCTTTATATCTCACCTTTTTCTTATGTATTTCCTCAGGTTATCCCATGAAATATTAACTACAATTGAATATTATGGTTATGTATAAAATGTTTTCAATAAATATGTTGTGTTTTATGTTCTATGTTGTTATTTAATACTCCCATTTTCCCATGAATCTAGAACAATCGATCCTCAAGGTTTTCATAAGTGATTTATTTGAAATAAGTCATGTTTATGTATTTAATAATGGGATGGGTTGTTATATTTAGTATCAGATGATAGGTTTAGTTATTTTTGAGATTAGGATTAGAAAACCCGAGTGAAAGTCTTAGTAATAAGACTTTGTATAATAAAAATATCCTTAAACTTTGGTGAGTATTGAGTAAATGGTTGACCATGAATATTCATCCCTGTCTAGATACAAGCAGGTAGAGGAGGCTCAGGCATAGATGTATCTAGGGTTAAAACCAAAAAACACAGCTTTGAGTTACAATTGAATGGGAACTGGTGCACAAAAATGGGCACTGCTGCACTCTTGATTACAACACATCCAGGAGTTATTCATTGGTAAATTCATAATCTTAGTATGAAACATTATTATTGGAATAAAAAATACCCCAAAGAATATATGTTGGGAAGTAGATCATGGATATCATAGATTCTAACCTATATGTTCATATGTTAAGGAAATAATGGCAATTTATAATTTATCCAATTTTATCATTGGATTATTCTTTATGTGTTAACCATAACATTATTTTTATTATAGCCAATGGCTCCTAATAGGACGATTGGGATAATAACTGATACAATGATCAATTTGATGACTGTTCTAATGAGATGCCCAATCTGATGGGAGCGATAATCGCAAACATTGTCATGACAGTCTCTTAGTTAACTCATGTTTTGAATAGAATCATGGGTCATGAGGAAAATTTATCCCCACTAATAATGAACAAGCCACAATCGAGAGCTTCATGAGATAAAGGCCTCTTAGATTTAATGGATTATCTGATCCTTGAATCATCGATCAATGGATCAACTCCATTAAGAAGATCTTCTCCATCCATAAATGTTCTAATCAAGATAATAAACTTTTTGGATTCTTATCATATGGAGGGTGAAGTTGATCAATGGTAGAAATTGATCCAAAATACATAGTTTGGGTAGGAGATTGATGTGTGGGAACAGGAGGATTTTCAGAAAATGTTTTTTATAAATATTTTCCATGTATCCTCCGATGTAAGATAAAAATAGACTTCCTTGACCTAAAAAAAGACGACGAATCCATCAAAGCATACAAAGAAAATTTTAATAGTCTTGCATGATATTCCTCTTAAATTTTCATTACCCTCTAATACTAGGTTAAATGCCTATTTGGTAGGATAAAACATAGCCTATGGATATCCCTAGAGATCCGTGTCTTTGATAAATATGAGAAATTTTCCGATGTTCCCTCAAAGTCAAAATGGAGATCAGAAAATCTCAGTGGTTCATGAGGATAACATGATGAAATTTTACTCTAATTCTGGCAGTCTAATGGATATATCTGATGGTGATAATATATTTCAATATCCCACTTGACAGTGTATCAAAAATAAGCACCTCAAAAATTTCCTAAAAGGGATGAGGAGATTCTTTAAGTATGGAAGGGAAGGGAATCTAGACATTAACATCCAAAAAGAAAAACCTGCTATAGTGACTTAGGAGAAGAAAACTCTATTCTAACCTCAATTCATTGTTCATTGCTTTAACTATAAAAACTAGGGAACATTAGAAACTAGTTCCCTAAGACAAGGGTGTTAGGTGGAAACCAAACACCTCAATGGAAAAAGGGAGATCTTTTTCCATCACAATTACCGAAGTGAACCCCGACAACGAAGTGGATATAGGTACAATAATTATTAATTCAAGAATAGATAATTTTAGTATAAATTCTGATTCTACACATTCTTTTATGTCCCAAAAGATTAGTAGAACAATCCCAACATCAGCAGAAATATTTTATGTAGAGATTTCAGTAAGAATGGAAAATGGGGCAATCAATGCAACATATGAATATAACTCCTCCACTATTACACTTTATGTATTAAACTTCCTGGAGAACCTCATCACACTCCCTATGATAAATATTGATGCAATTCATGGAATGTATTGGCTTTACTTATATAGATCCAACATAAATTACCATTACATGGAAATCACTCTCCATGTGTTGAATCGACCCCTTATTTTATACTAGTGCAAGGAGGTTGATTAATCTTCTTTAGCACCATCATCTCATGTGTGGATATTAATACCCTATGAGCATTCCTATCTTTCTTATATCTTTAATTATATTGAAGAAACCATCTTTGAATCCATTCCTATTTTGAGGGGATTCAACAAAGTGTTTCCCGATGAATTTCCCTGTCTTCCTCATAGAAGAGATATTTAATTATCAGTTGATCTTTTACCATCGGTGTTGCCAATATCCAAGACTCCGTATAGAATGATTTTTGTGGATCATGAGGAGGTAAAGAATCAACTATATCAGAATCTGGATAAAGGGTTTATACACCCATGTGCTTCACCATGGTGTACACCAATCTCTGCAATAAGAAGAAGGATGGTTCAATGCACCTTTCCATTGATTATCGTGATCTCAAAAAATTCTCAATAATGAACAAGTACCCTCTGACCCAAAATGATGAATTATTTGATTAGCTACATGAAGAAAAATACATATCCTTGGTTTATCTACAGTGAAGATATTAACAAGTAAGGTTGAAGAAGGTGGATATCCCCAAGATTTATTTTCGTACAAGGTGTGGGCTCTCTGAGTTCATAGTAATGCCTTTAGGGCTCACTAATGCTCTGAAAATCTTCATTGACTTGAAGAATATTGTCTTTAGAGATTACCTTGACATATTTTTGGTATTATATATATAATTTATTATAATATACTCCAAAACCAAGGATGATCATGAGGAGCATCTAAAAATCATACTAGAGACCCTGTGAAAGGAGAATCACTATGCAAATTATAGAAAGTGTGAGATCTAGTTGAAGGAAGTATCATATTTAGGTCATATCATCACAAGAAATTGGATATATGTGGATCCATCCAAGTCACATGAAATTGAGGAATGTTTGAGGCCGACACTTGGGATGGATATCTATAGATTCTGAGGGTTAGCTGGATATTATAGTAGATTTGTGGTAAATTTCCTCCTGTTTTTGAACAATGTTAACAAGATAAAACATAATGTAGTCAAGTTTTCATGGAGTGATTAATGTGAAGATAGCTTCAAGGTTCTGAAAATGAGTATTATCATTGCGCCCATTCCCACAATACCAACTAATAGAGAACTATTTTTGTTATTTAGTGATTCTTCGATGTGGGGCATGGGCTGTGTGTTGATGAAAAATGAAAAATTCATTTCCCATGCTTCATGGAAATTTAATGTTCATGAGGAAAACTATCCAACAAAAGATCTAGAGTTGGTTATAGTGATCTCCACTTTAAATTTTTTGTGACATTACTTATTTGGGGAGAAGTGTTAAATGTATACGGATAAAAAAATACTCATGTACATATTCACACATAAAAAGTTTAATATTGGCCAACTAAGATGGTTAGAGATGAACAAATACTATCACTACTCAATCCATTACCACCCTGGGAAAGAAAACAAGGTGGAAGATGATATAAGTAGAAAGGCTCTAACAAATATTTCATTGATGAGAATTGGAAAGGATCAAATATTCTTAAATTTAATGAATATAGACATGGGAATCATAATGAAGGGAACATCATAAATCCTTTCACAAATTATTTCTCAACCATCTATTTTGGAATGTTTCAAGGATACTCCAAAGGATGGTGTGGGAATTCTGAATAAAGTAGAAACTATTAGAAAAGAGAAATCCTTCGTGTTCAAAGTTAATGGAGAAGGAATTGTGAGACATGGGACACGACTATCTATACCATAAAATCAAGTGTAAAAAAAATAACTTTTGGATGATGCACATAGATTGAATATCTCTATTAAACAAAGAAAACACAAAGACATATTGAGATCTCTGAGAGAATTATTGGTGGAATAACATGAATAAAGAGACCACTATGTATATATAAATGTTCATTGTATTTCAAAAAGTGAAGGCTGAGAGGTAGAAGTATAAGGGGATGATGCAACCATTACCCATACTAGAGTGGAAATGAAAGAACATCACCATTAACTTTGTCACTAGAATTCCGAATACATCCGCATGAAATAATTAAATCTTGGATGTTGTGGATCATCAAAAAATGGTGGCTCACTTCATTGAAATTCGGGGCGATTTCTCGTTGGATAAACTGGAACAGATATAAATTAGAGAAGTGGTATGGCTACATGAAGTATCACTATTGATTGAATCCAATCGAGATCCAGGATTCACCTCAGAGCTCTAGAAGAGTCTCCAACACGCTCTGAATATTGGGCAAAACATCAGTATGGATTATCTTTCTAAAACTGATGTTCAGTCCGTGTGGAATATCTAAACACATTAGAATATGTTGGGAGAATTCTCAATGGACTTCAAAGGAGGATGAGATCAACATCTTCCCATAGTTGAGTTCTGTTACAATAACTGTTACCACTCAAGAATCAAAATTGCTCGTTATGAATCCCTTTATGGGAAGAAGTTAAGATCACCGACATGTTGGGATGATGTTCGGGAATGAAAAATCCTAGGTCCATAAAAGGTCAAAGAAATGGTGGATAAGTTTAAGACCATACAGTAGCACATTAATGCTGCTCACAGTCGACAAAAAAGTTATGATGATAATCATTGGCGAGACCTAGAGATTGATGTTGGGGACATGGTATTCCACCACATTTTACAGTGTAATATAAAATGACATTTTGGAAGAAGGGAAAGTTTTGACTAAGGTATATCGACTCTTTTAGGATCCTTGATCGCATTGGAGCACTGGCCTATCGAATAGAACTCCCACCGAATGTGTCTCATGTACACGATGTATTCCATGTTTTATTCTTTAGGAAGTGCATACCTGACCCCTCTCATGTACTAAATCCAAAGGTGGTACCATTAGTGAATTGTATTTCTAATGAATATAATCTTGTGAAGATCTCAGATCATAGGAAAAAATTTCTATGAAATAAAACAATGCCCCTCAATAAGGTTTTTTTTGTGAAACCACAAGACCCAAAAAGAAATGTGGAAATTAGAGGAAATGATGATGAAAAAGTACCCTCTTCTTTTTTATTGTGGGAAAAATAAATTTTGAGGGAAAAGTTTCTTAATGGGGGAAGACTATAATGAATCAGACCTTTATTAATGGAAATTTTTCTTGATTTGATTTAATGTATTATTATGTAAAATGGTAATATAAAACATATGCACTTACTTGGTTTTATTTTTTTTTTGTATTTTAGAATACCATTAATAATTTTTATAGATTCAAATATATTCGTTGAATAGTGATAAAATTATTTTTCTAAATATAGGGCTTTAAAACATCCATTTTTCTCAGACAAAGGAAGGGATGGCCTCATACGATATAATTGCTCTATATGAAGCCCATTTTTCGAAGCTCCTAAAGGTGGAAGTGTCACCAAGCTTCAATCTTGAACAATACCAAGCCAATATTCAACATGTTATTCTTGAAATAAACCACCTATGGGAGAGGTGGAAGTTGATAGAGTTTACTACCTGATCGATGTTAGCTGAGACACCCCATGAGTCTATCACCATTGCCCACCTTACCCTTTGGTCTCATATGGGTGTTATAAGTTTTTATGTATCAAGACCCTATCACTATTATAATGTGCATTAGTTTTGTATATAATAAATTATATACATTCATTTTATTATTGTTACCTTGTAAATGGTTTTTAAATCAAAAATAGTATTTTTAGTTAATATTCAATTAAGTAATAAATTAATGGTTTTTATATTTGAATAATATTTAAATAAAATATTATTAATAAATCAATTTTTTATTATATCTAAATTTTCTACTAATTTTTATGAATACAATATAAATTTTTATTAGGGTTTTAAAACTATTTTTGTAAAAACCAATGAAATTTCAATAAATGTCAGTTTTTTTTGTTTAAAATTGATACTTCACATATTTAGAAAACTATTTAGAAAGAATTATTATCATTTTTTTATTGAGGATGTCAAAAGTATCTAAAGGTGAATTTTTCATAATTTTTTGAGACAGTCAAATTTTTCGATAAAAATTAAATACCATTTAAATATGTAATGTGTTTCTTGACATCATAATGACCAAATAATGATGTAATAAAATAATATAATAGGGGTTTTTGGAAAAAATATTTTTTATAATTAAAATAATTTTATTTTATATTTGTTTGGTTTATTTTACAAAGCCTTAATAGACCCTCCAAGACATATAAAATATTTAAGCATTTTAAAAAAACTTCCATGATGGTGTCACTAACCTCCATATAATAAAGCCTAATATTTTAGGAATTTAGTCCTTTGGACATATAAATTTTTTTCCACTCCCCTTTGGATAAAACCATGGGGTGGTTTGTTGTTTTAAATTGTTAATTATATAGATTCCAAAACCTATGTTTGTGAAATATTAAAGAATTCCCCTCTCTTTTCTTATATAAACCCACACAAGATCCCACTTTTGTTCAATAAAAATCCTTGAAGCACGTACATACTCAACCATCCTCTCTCTATAATCCTCACAAGGATCCCCAAGATCCCATGAATCCTCTCTCTAGCATGTCCAAATCCTTTTTCATCACACTTCTATGTTTTGAATTTCTTCCTTTCTCATTTTTGTTCAAATTTATTTATGTTTTTATACCCTTAAATTTCAATTAAAGATGTTGGTGTATGAATTATGACCACCCCCATATAGACCTAATTATGTTTTAATGTTGATAGTGCTCTTTCTCTCTCATTAATACCTCCCATGCACACCTTTTACCATGCCAAAATTCCTTAAGGAATTTCTCTCTTCTCATTTATATTCATGTAATTATTTTAAATTATGCATATAACTTCCTTTACATATGTTTGTATATATATATATGACCCCCTTAATTTAAATTTCATGTATATATTATTATATACCCCTTTCTCACTCATCAAACATTTTTATGAATTCTTATGTCACGTTGTTATGTTGCCGAAATTGCACCGTGATTCTCCAAGCCAAAGTCATTGTATAGTGAATAAAATGCCCATTTCTCTATAAAGTGTATTCAAAATTATGCACATTTAATTATTGAAAAAATGGTTTACTATATATATTCTGCATTCTTTTATCATGTAATAAATGATGATGTTGAATGAATCCATGTTGTATGATCTATGTGGTGATCTTATGCATGAAATGAGATGATTATGAAGGGTTTTCCTAGATAGCACAACAATGCATTGGGTAAAGCTTATTATCATGACACGTAAAGTGAAAATGTGGATAATTCGTTCTTATTTAATTAAAATGTGGGTATACTCATGCTAATTGAATTTTAATGATGTTTTACTCATGCTCCATATGCAATGATCCTGGACACATTCTAATATAATGTTAAATGTTGCCACAATTACATGTTTATGATAATCATGCTATTTCATGAACTTATGTTCATTTTTATCATGTTCCCTATTGATATGAATATTTATTAATAGGTACTATATTATTAATTTTATTCTTTTTTTACTCTCTTAATGGGATTTATAGATCACCTTTTTTTTATTCATGTCCTCCGGTTATCCTATGAAATGCTAAGTACGATGGAATGTTGTGGTCATGTAAAGGAAGTTTTCAATAAATATATTGTGTTTTATGTTCTAATATGTTATGTAATGCTCATTATTTCCCATCAAACTAGACCTATCAATCCTCCGAGTTTTCTTAAGTTCAATTTTATGTAATAAGTCATGATTATGTTTGTAATAAAGTAGAGGGTTATTATATTAACCTATCCTATATTTTGGCCTCTCATCAATCGATGTGTGATGATCACATTTAATTGTGAAATCTCTATGAATGTCGTCTAGAGATCAATGATTCAACTATATATCACCGATTCATCTCAAGAATAGTCTTTTTGATCAATGATTCAACCCATGATTCATCTTTTGATCAACGATTCATCCCAAGGTTCATTTGACTTGTATAGTAATATCCCCCACAGCGTGATTCATATTTGTAGTTCATTGATTTTTCATCCATGGATTGAAAATTTATTTTCTCGTGGAGGGTTATTCTCGCATATTTTTCTTCTCATTGATGTATCTTCTTATAGAGTTTTTTTCTCCAAGAGGTTTTGGTTCAAAGAGGTTCATGCTCACGAAGGTCCAAGATCCTGAATGGTGCTTGCTGAGGTCTTGTTCAAAGAGGGGTTTTCTCGAAGATATCAATGCCACAGAAGTGCTTCACCAGTGATCTATATCATGTTAGGCCATAGAAGATGAAATATAATTCCATTAGTTCTTATATTTCATGTGTGGACTGTTTCACTTCTTATGTCTTTATACAACATGATTTTAGGTGTCCTACAACTTCCATCTTCGTGATTCAATGTCACAGAATCAGATCGGGTGAACTATTAATAGAATATTTCATTGAAAGACATAGAGACAGATACGATTAACACGATGAATAATGAATATTTGTTTCTATTTCATAATATGTCTATTTTGATCTTTGGTAAATTTATAGTTAAAAGTTCCTGCAATTAGGGAGCCACAAAGAACACTCTAAAAGAAATATTAACATTGGAAGAAGTCTTTTCAATAAGAGAAGTGGGAGAGTTTTTTAATTGAATTATTAAATAAAAGGTAAAAAAGGTTCTCAAAGGTAGGTCATGGTCTTATGATTACCAAATCATACTCATTGAAGACCTAAATAGTGGGAAATATATTCAAAAAAATTTCTTATATAGTTCTCCATTATGGATACAAATAAAAGGAACATGGTTTTCATGGTAAAACTGAATGAGTTATGCATGAAATGGGAGGATTCATTGGTAAATATATAGAATCTGATCAGTCTGTCTAATTAATATGGGATCTATTCCGTATATCAGAGCCTCTGTTGATGTTCCACAACTACTGATGAGGGGCCTATTCCTATCGAGAGTGGATTCAAACACCTCAATATCCTCTGATTTTGAAAAAATTTCAATTTTATTATTCTTTTATAGGTCTATCAAATATTTTATAGAAGGATTATAGTTTGAAGAATGATTACAAACAATGAAAATTTATTATTCCAAAAACCCCTTGGATTTAAGAAAAAAACTATAAAAAATTTCATTACTGATTTAGAAAAAAAAGAACTTGAAAGACATGTGATGTAATTTCTATGTAGTCTAAAAAACATAAAAAATAAAATCAATATTGGGCCAACAAATATTTCTACCAGTGCTCAAAAGGATCAGTGGGTGGATGGAGTGACTCTGTGTACTGGAGTGGCCATAGTCAACTCTGGGGAAAAGAAACTAAATAAGCATAAGTATCCAGATTAAAACCTAACATGGATTAATTATTTTACAATGAAAATTTATATACAACCCATTAGGATAAATAAAATATTAAAAGAACTTCCAAACCCATGTTTTGGGATGGTGAATTTTTTTGATTAACCCCCATACGTAGTTGATCCTATAGATTTTGAGTCTCCAGTTTTCATATTTAAATATTGAGAAGAATTTTTTAGTTCAACATCTTCAGGTGCTAAAAGATATCAGATATGGTGAAGGATGGTTAGAGTGGTCTAGGTGTTGATCCAATCATTGCAAAGCCCAGTGAGAAAAAATGGATCTTGGAAAAGTTTTAGAAGACTGAGTGTATTAAAAATAGGTAGAAATCGGTGGGTGACTTTCATTTTCTTGAAAATATAGAGGTGATGGTGGGTGTTTCTTAACCCCTTGTAGATATATGAAAATATTATTTTGGAACTATCTGGGGCTTGGAAACCCCCAAACAGTTCCGGCACTCTATCACTAGATTTAAAAATAACACCCTAAAAAAATTTCATTGAATCTATGATAAAAAAGGATTTTGGCATCATGGATTTAAATATAAGATTTAATAAACTCTTTACCATTTGATGATAGGAGAAATCTAGTGGTCTATTCCTCATTTATAATTAGTAACTTCATCAGTAAATTACTAATTTTACATGTAATATCATTCCCCTTACTGTTGTTGCATCAGGTTCTCTATCATGGTCTTATGTTGGATTATATGTGTGGCTTGGTAGTCAGAATAAACAAAATTCATGTAACCTGTTGAATCCACTATGAAATTATATCAATGAGCTCTACTGGTTTACATTTATTTCAATAATGTACTTCTTCATCTTAAAAAATAAGGGGGATTATTGTAGAGTGGTGATGCTATAGAATAATTACAGAATTCATTTTTGTTTAATACTCTCTATGATATTGCATTTCTTGGATCTCTATTTTTATATAATAGGGTTATTATAATTTATAATCATATTTCTAAAAGGACGGTTATATTTTGTGACTCGAGAGTGGAAATATTTCTTTCACACCTTCTCTATTTTTCATTTTCCCTCAATTTAATCTGGCCACTACCCAATCGTTTTTTCAACGATCTCTTGAGGGAAAAAGTGGAGGAAGGTGTTTGACTTTTTCATTGTAATTATGTGGCTCCACATAAATAATTATAAGATGGTGGTTAGGTCACCTTGGGAGGGACCAAACTGGTGCCTGACATCCAAAATCTGTATTACTGTGTCTTGTATACAGTAGTGGAGTTCAGTTTGGTTTGGGGATTTTTATAGATACATTAATATTGTATAAAATAACTTGAATATTCTTTAATTTATTCATTATTGTGATTAAATAGTTATGTATATCTCATTTAAAGAAAATAATCATAGTGCGGCATTGATGTATATAGAGAGATTATGTTTTCTGAGGTAAAAAGAATCCCACATAAGGGATGGTGATCAGAATACTAGAATTTTTCATCAATGAGTATCTTCATGGAGGAGGAAACCCCAAATTTCATAACTTGAGGATCATAATGTGAAGGGTTTTAATGACAATAATGAAATTCATCCTTATTTTTAATTTTTCAGCAACCACCATAAAGGGTAAATTATTGACACTCATTCGTTTCTAAGTAGCTACCTTCTAAAAAAATTCACAGAGGATATAAAGCATTAGTTGGAGATAGATATCTATGATTATAAAGTTATTGAATCTCTTCATCTTATTCACTATAAAATGTCCCCAGTGACTGGCGGGTTTCATACACTATTTTTAAATTTATTTTTGAACATAATTAGACCTAATGTGGTTTCCCCGATGGAGTTGCGGGTAGGTTCATCCCCTCTCGATTCCATGAATTAAAATCATATTAATCTCATCCCAAAAAACAATTTCCCATAGAAAATCATTGAATTTTGACAAATCATTTTGGAAAATGTGTTCAGAAAATAATTTCAAATATCCTGGTGTCCTGACATAGGGATTCCCTCCCACATCTTATTATTGGAAATCAAATTTCTTTTATTCCAATGAGATCGATTACTGATAGTGCTAGAATTGCATATGAAATATTCGAATCTATAAAAACGTGTACATAATACAAAAAAGGAATCATGGAATCAGATGAAATCTTATTATCATATTAGATGTCCTTTTCATGAACAATTTCTTTCCAGGTTGGCCATTGGGATGAAATGGATCTTTAATATCATGAATTGTGTTACGTCTTCTTCTTTTAGATTTAATATTCACAAGGGACATTTGGAGAGTTTTATACCCACATGTGGTTTGTGTAAAGGGGATCCACTCTCACATTCTCTTTCCATTTTGGTGGATGATATACTTTCTCATCTCCTACTAAAATCATTGGAGCATGGATTTTTTCCATGCTACTGAGGTATGTCAAAATTCCAACCCTATCTCCCATCATCTCTTTTTATATGATAGTATACTTTTTAAATGTTATTACTTGCATGAATTTAGTTCAGTGTAGAAAAAGAATTAATTTTATGAAAGGGATTCTATGAAACATAATAACCCTCTAAAGTAAAAATTATTATTTTATAAAGGAGCATTACAATGGATGATGGAGTAATTTTTGTGGGTGTATGGTTTTCCGCTGCTTTGAAAGAAACTTAAATACCTTGGCCTCGTGACCATTTTTTAGTAGATTAAACAAAAAATTTATCACATTGATAATGGATAGGGTGAATAATTAAATTTTATCACGGTCTAGAAATATGATTTCCAAGGTGGGGAATGACTTCTTCATTAAGTTAGTGGTCCAAGAAATTACATAATTTGCTACATAATTATTCAAATTTATATTAATTGTTGTTGATCATATCCATTCTAATTTGGTTAATTTTTTTGTGGGGATCTTATGATGGAAAAGATAACACCCATTGGGTGTCATCAAAGAAAATTTTTGATTTATAGTTTTTCAAATTTCTAAGATTTTGGAATATTACATAGTTCAAAATGGTTCTTTTGGAGAAGAAAGGATGCTTCATTCCAATTAAATTCCCTCTTATCAAAGGGTTTTCATGAAAAGTGTTTTCCTCATTAAAAATATTTTAATTCCTAATAAGGGATGAGTCCTAGTTTTATGTGTAGATGCATATGGGGAAATAACTATATTATTGACCATGGTTATGTTTGGATAATTTTCAGATGGTAATAATGTTAGTGTTTGGAATGATCCATGGTTGGAAAATGGAATCAACCTAAAGGATTCATCAACTATTGTATTGGGGATTAAAAATTAATGGTTGTTGTAATTGGTCAATAACACTTTATTGGAATAGGATTGGGAAAAGATTTAATGTTTGTTTAATGAGTTTGATCTTAATATCTTTTTAAGTATTCCATTCATATCAGCAATGAGAAATCATCATATTTTCTATATTGGGGAATATTATAGGAGGTGCTCAGTTTGTTTGGGATACAAAATGTGGATTCATGATTTGGATCATTTCTATCTCGATGTGAATCTGAAGTGTCTCGATTTTCTCACTACACCACCCAAGGTTAAATTTTTTTGTGAATATTTTCTCTATTATACATCCAACCAATGACTTTTTGGTGAGGATACCTCTTATGCGGGGCAAAATATATCCTATCTTCCCCCAAAAGGTGGAATATTGTTTTCATGCCATTCACTTCTTTCATGGGGAAGAAGGGGTTTTTAAGGAATATGTGTTTGATATTAAAATGTTCATTTATCTATCCATTAGGTTGTTACAAAATATTAATAAATGGGTGTCTTTGTTATAACCAAGAGTGGTTGGATTGATATACAGAATTTTCTTGGTTGGTATAGACTTAGTTAAATGCGTGAATTTTGTAAAAGAATGTGACCCATGATTTTATTTTTGTTGAGAAGCCCATAGAATGGATCAATTAGTGGAAGGTGAATGATGTGTTTACCTCATTATGTACAATTAGAAAGGAATCTCGTTGTCGGACTCCACCCCTACAGTGTTTCATGAAAATTAATATTGATTTGGTCATCTCTACTAATTTGATTTTGGGTGTTGGATTTATTTACCATCAAAACAATGGCCAGGTTGTGGAAGCTCATTGCATAGATGTTTAAGACACTAGGAGTCATTTTGTGGTGAAACCATCTTCCATCCTCCATGGGATCCAACATTATTTTTTCATAATATTGGAAAAATGTTTTGGTAGAATATGATTCCCTTGAATGGATTAGCTCCTTATCTAAGGAGTTTGATACACAATATTTTGGCCTTATTTTGAGAAATATTGAGTCCATAACAGTGATATTCTATAAATAAAAATTTTCATTCATCATGAAAGGGATAATCTATAGGATGTTCTATTACCATTTTATGAGAAATCTAGGGGTGATCATTTTTTGGATAAATCATTTATACATTGGATTTGTTGGTATCCTTTGATTGATTAGTAATATATTATGATTTCAATAAAAATAAATATGGGGGTGTTCAATGATGATTCTTACGTCTAAATTCTCTCCCTATGCTACATCCCCACCATGTAACTTCATTATCATCCCAATTTAAATGAATGTTTGTGTTGAAACAAGGTCATGTTGTGGGTCTGTACTTAATAACTAGGATTCCCTACCTGGATTGAAATCTGTTGTCATTGTAACTGTCTCCCCCATTTACCCCTTCCCCGAGTGCATGGGGTGTTTCCACTAGGGTAGTGTGAACACACTATAATGGATTAAGGGGGTGACATTGAATAGTGATTTCTAAGAAGGGGAAAGAGGTTGGTAGCCTATGTTTCAACTCTTAGATTAATTGAAATTTATCAATGATGTGGAACACGCTAAAATTTTAGTTCACCCCATACCCTAAATTTAGTTCTTTATCACTATTTTGGATTATCAAGACATCGAATATGATATTTTATTATTCACATATTTTATAACTATATTTAAATTTGAATGAAAATATTTTCCTCAATAGAACAAAATTTTTACTTCTAATTATTTTCCACATCTTTAAACCAAGACATAATTTTAATGTAATGATGTAACATGGTGTGTCCTAAAACAAACAACTAGAGAGGTATGAAAGTACCATTTGGATGTATACAGATTGTAAAACCAAGTTAAACCATGTCTAAATATTCATTATTCATTCACAAGTGTT
Source organism: Viscum album (assembly GCA_963277665.1). Taxonomy (NCBI): domain Eukaryota; kingdom Viridiplantae; phylum Streptophyta; class Magnoliopsida; order Santalales; family Viscaceae; genus Viscum; species Viscum album. The sequence continues at coordinate 30,293,837 of OY728162.1, read as the reverse complement.
TGTCCCTTTATAGAAGAACTTATTACCATATACTAGTTTTACATGAACTACTAAATAGCATGAGTTTATAAGTATAAAAAATCCTTCTATCAACGTTGGAAATATTTTGATGTTTTATTCTCCTTTAATAGTTGATCTCATTATCAAATCAATTTTTTTTACTATGAAAAATGATGAATTTGTGGGTTCTAAATAAATATTCTTTCAATTCTCTCCCTGACCACAGAAATTATTAGGATTCGCACCCCCCCCCCCTCATCCCTAATACTTGTGATGACCAATAGGGATTTATCTACACACACCATTCTACCCAGCCTTTATCACAACTCTCTATGACCCTTGCACAACCACCCATGGGCACCTCACCATGATTCAAACATGAGACCTCCAACCATTCAAAAAAATTCCCCCATCCATGCTCCAGGAAGATTTCTACAATATTTTACAATATATATATATATATATATGATTAGATATATCATTTGTATTAGTAAATTTATTTATATATTTGAAAAAAATATATATTTTCCACTTTTATAAAAATTTAATTCTTGTCTATTGACACAAAAAAATGGTGATATTCAAAGCATCATTAATAATTGGATTCTTTTAGAAGCACATAGAAAGAGCTGATAAAACACCCTTGATCAATACTAAAATGGTCTAAAAAGGTATGGATCCTATACATAATAATATCATTGTTTAATACCCATAATAATGTGGGGTAGTGTGGGGAGGGGAGTTTTTTTCTTGTCGATTTCCAAGGGTGAATTTAGGACTAGGGGCCAAGTGAACCCATATAGGAATGGGCTATGCTAGGAAGAGCATGACTGATTCATGGGTCATATTAGGATTCCTATCAAAAAAATATTTTATAATAATGACTAAAAGTATAATTACTGAATTTTAATCTAATTAATAAATGATAACATAATTATTGTAATTCAAAATAAATCACTATAAAAGGATAGAGAAAAGAGTTTAGAGACTGATTAATAATGAAGGGTATAGTTTGCATAATTTGAAGTATATAATAAAAATACTAGTAATAATAAATTAATTAAAAAAAATTAAAACAAATAAAATAATTAATAATTAATAATATAATAAATATCTAATAATATAGTTAGATATACAATTAAATTTCCATAGCTAGTAATTTAAGTAATTAATAATAATAATATAGTTTATTTAATTAATATAATTAATAGTTAATAATATTTTTAATAATCAATAGATAATTATATAATTATTTATTTATTAATAGATATAATATACATAAAAACCAATTAATTATTTAATATAAATATATAACTGATATAATTATTTAATAATAATGTAATTATTATATTAGTATCATGTGATATAATTAATAACTAAAAAAACTAGTAACTAATAACATAATAAGTTAAACAAGTTAATAAAAAATGTATTTGAAATTTTTTTCATGTTTCCACAATATTAGTTTTGTTATCCAATATTTTAATATATAGAAAACAATTCTTATCAAAATATAAATTTCATGGAATTAATAATTAATATATATATATATATATATGAGATTTTGATTGTTTATTTTTCAAAATCAAAAACCCCAATGAAATAATGAATTTTTTAATAGGTCTCAGATTATGGCATCACATAGCGTCTTGGGCCCCATGAAATAGATCATAATTACCAATTACATATTTGAGTTAAATTTTTCACCTCGATGTCATGATCATAGTTCCATAGATTCTTCATTAATATTAAACTAAGGATAAAAGATTTTTATGGAATATTTTTCATAAAAAAACTATTTAAATATAAATATACTATGAAGAGTAGGTTTTGGTGTGCATGAAGGGATAAACATCATATCCTATTCAAGTTGAAAATATAGGACGAATTTATTACAAGGAATCATCAAAAATTAATGAAGTAATTATTAGTGAAATAATATTCAATGATAAATAATGAATTCTAAATTTTCCCCTATAAAGAATCATTGTTGGTCATTTAGTGACATTTTCAACAAGTAAATTATCAGGAAATAATTTACTATTTATAAATTTTTTTGAAATTATTAGTGTCCCATTTTACCCATCAATTAATATTAATGTTTCTCATTCAAAAGGAGTAATTATAAAAAATAAACAACATAAGTACAAAAAATCCTAAATAAATTAAAATTGATTTTGTTTCTTAGAACTCACCTTAGATTATATTGTTTTAGAGATTTATGCATGTCGTGTGATTAGAGCACACCATGATAACAACATCATTTATAAGAAGGCATCTATAAATATAAATAATATTTTGAAAAATCCAGATAGATTATTTTCTTGGTGAAAACAGATAAATTTATTTCTATCATGTGGCTAGAACCACCCCATAAAACATGATTGGTTCATGCTCAAAATATTTTGTAATTAAAATCCAATGCCAGTCAAAAATGGAACAATTGAATAATTTGTTGCTTTGGGGAATATCTGAATCACTAAGTTGGGTGTAAACTGTAATGGTTATGGTTCATTTGATGTATCATTTTCATATTCAACATTACATAAATTTGACAAGAAAATAAATTTTTACAATCGGGTATTGACAAATGAATTCCCAGAACACTAAGAGGATATTTTCACATTAAATTAATTATTAATCTATTTTAAATTTAAAGAAGTGTTCCTGGTCTTATGAACTTCATTATTTTACGTTATTGATTTTATGAAACCATTTATCATATTACAATGATTCCATATTGTTTACTCAAGTGTAGATTCCCTCTATCAGTAATCCACATAAGATTATTTGAACACTAAACAACATTGATGGAACACCAGGTGCATGTTTGACATATCTATGATCTTGTGTTGTGTGTATTTATCTCTGGTCCTTTTATATTTGGGATTTCATCTAATTCTTTATAACATGAGAGGAGGAGGAATCAATCTAGAATTATTTTGTATGCATGGATTATTTATTCTTGATTACCCTACACAATAAACATAACTGTCTATTCATAGATTTGGGATTTCAGTTAATATGTTATTCTATTAGAAAAACACCCTTATATAATATAATAAACCATAGTAAAATGCATAAAAATAATACAAATAATTAGAATAATATAATTATTAGTTTACCGCATGAGTTCAGTGGTGAAATGATAATTATTATTTTACAAGTTTGTAAATTAAAATTTATCACCATATAATATCTTGGTGTGGATAACTTCCTCAACATTTATTGAATGTATAAATAAATTTTTATCTATATTTTATTTTCAATAAAAAATATTCACTCATAATATATTGAATAAATATATAATAATTCTTTGGTAAATATTTAATGATTGATAAAACATGAATAATAATATTCCTCAACCTTAAGAATAATATTTTTCCATTAATTAAATTTATAAATAAATTTAATCTAGGTCTATTAAAAAACATAGTCTGTAGCCCCCTAGGATTATTTATCATTGGTATTTTTGGTCTTACATAAATTATATGATTGAAATCTATAAATGGGGCAAGTTTCCCAATAGAATGAACATAATGTCACAGTGTCAATAACCATATATAAACACTTATCTTATAATGTAATCCTATTATCACAATATCTCATGATTTGGGTTTCATATCAATGTACTCAACCTATATGCCTGAACATGTTTCTTTGAATTTATTAATTAAATAAATCATTACATTGTGGAATTATAATTTAATGCGAATATTACATTCTAATCAAATGTTCAACTTATAACCTTCTATAAAGGCGTAATGGAAAAATCATTGTTCAAATTTTTCATTAATAACATGTCTTGTTTGATTCACCCAACATACCTAACTTTTAAAGAACATATGGTGTCTCTATTTTTATTTTAAAATCAATTTTAGTGAGTCATGACATGCCTCCTTGATAATCATAAATACTTACGGACCCTTACACATGCTCTCAAGAATGGAATATCTGATGAGATTGAAACAAGTAGAATTCATATTAGTGGGGTTGGTGTCATATTCTTTCATATTAGAGATAACCAAGATCCTTCTTCATGATAAGAGGACTCATCCACCTAAGAGTACTCACAATTTTCAACCAATATACTATGTTCCCCATCATATAATTTAATCTGATAATAATAAATATATTTAATACTAGCATTAAGGAATTTGATGGTTTTCATTGTAGAGGTGAACTGCTATGACTTTATCAATGAAATATATAATCCAGGAAATTATTACATTAAATTCATGTTGAACAATAAATAAAATCTAACAATATATTTCATTAATATTCAAATCTTCATGTTTTCATGTAATCTAATAAACATACCATTCATTCTAGAACACTAACTCCAGCCAACTCCCACCTATACTAGAGCCAACTACCTATGGATTCTAGACTACTAGACCTCACATAATGATCATATTTCTACCATGATAAAGATTAAGTAAAGTGGTCCTCCATGTTTTCTTCAATGGATATTCTACTCACTATAAAATAATCTCATTGAGGAAAATATCCCAAGAGATGATACATTTGATGTATGTTCTTTATCTGATGATGTGTCCTTTGATCATTTGTGAGAGACACCATTAAATATTATAACAATATAGTGTTATAGTATCATTATTTCATGGTCCCATGTTATGATTTTCAATGAATTTTTGAATCTTACTGCTTCATTAGATGCCTAAAAATCATATAATATACTCAAAATCGATTATGAAATCCATGACTAGATCTTCCATTGATGTCTTCAATCTCCCTACACCTCTATTGAGAGTGATGATCTATTTTGTCTGTGATTTTAGACTATCATGATCTATTTTCGAACATCCATCTGTATATCCTATATAAAATTATTTTTTATCCACTCCATATACCATGAATATATCCTTAGTATGTCTCAAATACATAATTATATTATGTACATCCATCCAATGGATTTCACATGGGTCATCCTGATATCATCTTACCACACTTCATGCATAAGGATATCTATTCTAGTACCTAGAATAACATTCATGAATAATTAAAAAAAAATCATATTGAATGCTTGTAATCCTTATTCATTCCTAAAGTGTCTATGGACACATTTTCTTGTAAAATGCATTCCATGGGACACTGGAAACAATCCTCTCTTGTAATGTTCCTTACTTAATATCTTCAATATTTTTTTTGATATATGTACTCATACATAGTTAATGTAGCCTCTTAGATCTATCATAGTGGATCTTTTTGCAAAACATATATTCTCCTTTTCATAATTCCATCATGGGGAAGCATGTATGCTTCTATGATTTAATAGATTGTAAGACTCATATTTCATTTGAAATAAGTAATATTCTATAAAGATAGACTATTAAAAAATGAATACACATCCACAATACCTTTAATATACTCGGGGATCACATTTGTTCTTTAAGAAACCAAATTATATTATGCCTTAATATCCCAAAACGTTCCATGGTTGGATTATTGTAGTAGTCCATAAAAGGATCATTTCAACTTGACTACTTTATTGTAATTCATTCTTACAAATCCTTCAGATTGTGTCATATAATGTTTTCAACCAATGTTCCCATTAAAAAAGTCTATTTTTCATCTATTTGACATATATCATCATCATGGTAACATAAAAAAGCTAGAATAATCTTCATGAATCTTACCATAGAAAAAGATTCAATATTCAAAATTCCTTTACATGATTTGAACCATTTTTCAAGTAGTTGTCCCTTCATATTCTGTCATATAAAATTTTTACTCAATGTTCACATTAAAGAAGTCTATTTTTCATCTATTTTACAAATATCATCATCATGGTAACATACAACGGCTAGAAGATTACTGATGAATCTTACCATAGAAAAATATTAAAAATTTAAAATTCCTTTACATGATTTGAACCCTTTTCAAAATAGTTGTCCCTTATAAATACATGCATTCCATAAACATGATGATCTACCAAAATCCCGACATGGTTATGGTATCTAGAATCTATTCTAGAGTTTATATCTTCTTACCACCAGGAAACAACTGTTCTACGTTCTTATTCTTTGTAGCTCATTGGATCATTATTATCAACTTATTATAAGTGGCAATCCATAGTAACTATAAAATCATATCATTTATGTTCCCAAAATTTCTCTTGTTCTCATACACAACATTTGTGTCATTGGAACATTTTATTCCATGGGGCTTGGTTTAATTTGTTCTTATCTAAACATTTCTGTACCTTCATATATGAGAACATAAAATTCTACATTTCTCCAAATATATATTTTATAGATGTGCTCCCTCTGAAGGAATATGTCATGTATTTCTACTAATATTTTTTTGAGTGTTTTTTTGGAAATATCACCTTGTTTTTATGGGGTATCCTATAAAGGTACACTTTTACCCTCATATTGAATTATTTTTTATTACTGAGGGATTAAGGAATTATTTACAACTACACACATGTAATTAAGAGAACAAAAGTTTAAATCCCTTCAAAATTAGTACGGTATACTATCTTCTACATTAGTTCGATCTTGGTTTGTTATTTGAGTTTTTTATATAACATCCATCCCTATAGAGAAAATAGAAGACTCACATGAATCTTCATTGAACTCATGGTAAACAAAAAATTTCAACTCTTTCTCTCATATAAACCATTGAACTATAGTTTATAAGGAGGAGTGAGTTTGGATAGAGTCCCAAACTCCCATAAATAAATAATGAAGTCCTGTTTAAGATATCCACCACCATAGTTTTAGAATAATTTTTTAATATTATTAAAAATTTGGTTCTCAAAATTATTTTTGTATTCTTTCAATCTTTTTAAGGAATTTTTTTAACTCAAATATTCTAAAAAGTGTATTTTAATTATTCATTATTTAGTAGATATATCCATATGTTTTGAGAAAGTTAAAAAATGGTATGAGTTATAAGTACACACCCCTTTTACCAACATGAAATGGTCCACAGACAATGATATGATCTAATTCCACAATCTCTTTATCCCATTCTCCTATTCCACTATATGGGGCATGATCATTTTTCCATTTAAACGTGCAAGAAATGCACCAATTGGTTTAGTTAAAATGAAACTAAATAGCCATCTTAATGTAATTTAGTAAAATTAGTTTTTCTTACATGACCTTTGTAACACCCTGAGATTTTATGAAAAATATTATTTTAATTTTATTAATGTATTGTGTTGTATGATACACAAAGATTACCTTGTGCTATATGCAACACCGTATTAGCTTGCATTATACGCAACACTATTCTTGGATCGTGTTACACAGAATTTTGATAATAGTTATTCTACACAACATTGAGTATATATATATATATATTCAATGTATAAATGAAATATAGTTGGATTATTTTATACGAAACAACGATGGATTCTTGCACAACACGCAACCCTGACTTGGCTATCATTACACGCAATCGTGACCTTCCTCGATAGCATGTGTTGTACGCAATACCAGGTTTTACTAAACAACGATATATTATTATAATATAATTATGAACTAGCCGTTATGAATAGTATTAACTAAATTTTGAATTATATAAAATTATTATTCATCATACACATTTTCTAGAACATGGTATAAGAACAAAATAAATTTTTCGGGTAAAATAAGTATTTTTCAAAAAAATGCAGTTTTGCCGCCTTTTGATGGTGCACCACATTAAATCTAGTTTTGACATGTTTATAAGTTCAATTTTCCAAAATAAAATTTTTCTTTGGAATCAAGAAATAAAAATTTTCTTTGGATAAATTTTTCATAATATTCTGGTAACTTTCATATTTTGAAGAATAGTAAAAACACGCTATATTTTAATAAAAAAAAATTTCATCGCAATGATTTATATGGTTAAATTATAATATTTAATGTTTTTAAGTATAAATTGAATATATTTTTACCATTTAATATAATGTATGTCATTAGCATTGATTTTACATTAAATTCATAGGTTAAATCAATTCAATCTTTTGCAATGTTTTAAAGAAAAACCCGTTTTCTTTCTACAACACGATTAATTTTAATTTAATTTATGAAACTTTTGTGTATTGAATTTGGTAAAATGGATTCCATATTTGGAATCAGTGGGTCCAAATTATGTTAATAATCTACTTTTTATTTTTGGGAATTATGAATAGTAACTATGGTAAATTTTATTTACCTTAGTTAAAGGTAACTCGGGTAATTAAGGGTAAATATAATATTATAAAATTACCCTAACACATGACAAAATTCAATTGGATGGCTAAAAGTAGACCCATATAACATAAGGGTCATATTAGATTCATTTTATGAAGATTTGACCATGAAAATAATTTGATTATTATTAAAACCAAAGAAAGTGACAACATGTCACTCTCTTAAAGCTTATAAGTATAATAATTTAACTCTAGTGATAAACGTCATAAAACATAGAACATGAATAGTATCCAGAAATCTAATAAAATTATCTACATCATGATAATTTATTTAGAATTTTTAGGGAATAAAAAATTGTCATTAATGGTGATAAATTAATGATACAAAAATTATTTATTAAGTGGAAAATTAGTAATAAAGTTTTTATTGAACTAATAATACCCATTAAAAGGCCCAAAACCTGACCAAAACTTATTGGTAGGGTATATCTACACCGTAATCATCCAATTACCTAATATATAACCTTTTGGAGCCTTATAAAAGGGATTATGACACTTATATTATTTTATTTTAAATGATGCCAAAGTTGTCACCTTCATAATTTAATAAACATAACAATTTAAATATTTTGATTTTAAGATGATAAATTCGAGTAAAAGTATTATTGTGAAAGGTAATAGATTTATCTTCATCATAGGATTTTATTTGTAATTTTTATGCAGCATATAAGTATATTAAATAATTATACAAAAATGTTGTAGTCATTTTTTTATTAAGAGATAAACCATATAAATGGTTTTTAAAATAATAAAATAAATATTATATGAACTATTTAATGTGATCCACTAATTTAATAGATACATATGAACTTTTATAAATCTATTAATGCTCTTAGTTCGAACATATATTCTATATATATTTTATTTAAATTCAAATAAATGAATAGTGTCGAAATTGACACTATTGTTATTTTATAAAAATAACATATTATAAAATTGTTTAAAAATCACAAAAATATTTAAAAATTATAAATATAAAATTTATATGGTCTATAATGTTATAATGTAAACAATTATTGAAAATTCACAACAAATAAGTAATTATTTGTTATAATTTAATATTTAGAATTTTATTACCACAAATAAACATAAATAGATTAAATAAGGATAAATCAAAATGATAAGGTTTAAAATAAGATCCAAACATGTATAAATTTGATTGGTTGATGATATTAAAACCCTATCTCATATAATCTTCTAATATGAGTCATTTTTGGAGGTTTTTAATGGGGATTAGATTTATTATAAATTAATATTTTGAAGAATTCCAAAGGTACCCATCTCCTCCCTTATAAAAGGGAACCTCCTCCCTCTCTTCCACACACCACATTGAGCCTTCAATATCGACCGAACCCTGAACAATTATCTTATCCACTTCCCTAGAAACATCCTAGAGGTCTTGGTCTTCTTCAAAGACCAATTTTAGTGCTCTAAGAGGAGGTCTTAAAGAGGCGCTTCAAAGAAGAGGTAATTTCCGTAACCGATTCTTTCACCTTTATTTCTTCTTCCACATATTCTTCTTAGGTTGTTTCATTATGAAGTTATAACATCAGTTTCACTAATATACTTATATGTTATTATAATTATGAAAAAACCCTATTTCACCATCTATCCATCCTACGGAAAACGAAATCATCGCGCATGCGTACGTACGGAATACCGTCTCCACGCCGTGGTGTAATCTATTTTCCACCACCACCTTACTTGGATGGGTATAATGGTGTAAATAATAACTATATATGATTATTGTAAAGTGATATTAATTATTTAATAGTATACATACACTCTAATAAAATTCCACGATCATGGGAACGATATCATCGCCCGTGCGTATGTACGGAATACCGTCTCCACGACACGATGAGATTCATTCTCAATGATTAACCATTCATAAATGATTATAAAGTATATATAATAAGTAATCATGAAATATAGGAAATATTAATGATACTGTATTTATGTATATATATATGTATGTCATCCAATTAATTCCATTCAATTCAATGAGGAAACGAAAACAACGTTCATGCGTACGTACGACCTACCGTCTCCATGAACGGTGTATTTCCTTCCATTTTTCGATATATTATATATATTTATATTCTGAATATATATTATATATAATTCATGTTTTACATTATGGATTTAATTAATCATGATCTATGTAATCATATGAATAATTGCAGGTTAAAACACAAACGAAAAATGAAACGATTTTACCCAAAACGCTACTTTAACATGAATTTACAAAAGAACTAGTAATATGAAGTCAAAGTAAACCATATATGATATAATGACAATTAATATGATTCTGTAATAAGTCAATAACATTATTTAAATCATTATACATAAGGTTCGGAAACTTACGAAGTAAATCGGACCTAAGGAAAGAGATAATTTTGCAAATCTCATTTTTATCCGAGATTGCTTATTCGTAAGTATTTACTAGGGTTATTTTTATCCTCAATGTTCATGTTTTATAAAAGTGTTTTCATGTATGTTAAAAGTCCTTTTTACCCATTTTTTACTTTTAATACATGGTATGTGAGGAATCTTTCCTTTGTTTATGTTGAGGTACTTTTTGACTTTTCCGGAAAAAGTATGAAAAAGAATGTTTTTTTTATCTTATACGACACGAACGGATTTTTATGGTTTTATAAAGCCTTATTTTTATGAAGCTTCCTAGAAAAGATTTCATGACTATTTTCAAAAAAATTTCTTTCTTTTAAAATTGCATGACGTTTTGTGAAAAGAAATTGATTTTGAAGAAGAAAGGATATTTTTTCCCTCAAGAATTCATTTCAAGTGTTTTATCAAAACCATTTTCCATCTAAGATGAAATTATTTCATATGTTTATGTTTCAAGTGTAATGTCTCTATTACATACATGGTTTCACTTTTCTTATTATGAAATGATATCCATTTCTTTTATATGGATTATGTGATTATGGGATGATATTTATGAAACCCATTTTATTCGTTGGGTTATTATGAATGATGTATGTTTATTTTGTGGCACAAGTAAGAATGATTTCATTATGAGATGGGTGGGACCTATATCCACCTCCAATGCATTGGGTAAATATTTATATCTCATGAGATGGAAATGGCTGGAATGGCATGTTAAACCGGTTCAGTAATATAGGACCGGAATGAGGAGTGAACTCGATTCAGAAAGGGACTTTATCCACTAAGATGGTCTTGGAAGCAATTCCTTGGATACTATGGAAATCATATCATGTGCTTAATGGTTTCCAAAATTACATGATTTTCTCCAATGCTATTTTATCATTCTTATTGTTTCTTTATGATCTATGCCTTACATACTTCCATGTTTTATGTCAATGTTCAAGATTTTGATGTTTAAACATTATGTTCATTTTTTTAAGTTCTAATGTATATGGTATATTTTATTTTATCCATGCTTACCCTCATTGAGCATTTGAGATCACCCTTTTTATGTTTCCTTTTCCCTAGGATATAAAGACAGGTTTTAGGTAAGAAAAAAAGGGGAAGATTTTTATGGGAGATGTTGAAGATCTTTCACCACGATTAGAAGATTACGTTCCATGTTTCCAAAGGCACTAAACTATTACGTTTCTTGTGTGTATGTTTTTGTTTTGTATTAATTATTATGCTAAAGTAATGTAATGTCCATGTACGTCAAACTTCGGGTCTCTACAGTTGGTATCAGAGGGAAGTTTTAGTTAACCTTTGGAAACTAAGATGCGGAAATGTTAGTGAGATCCCTACAGATATTTCTAAGGTATGTCTAGGGATGTACCTAAAGATAAGTATATGTATAGGATATAGTCCTAGAACTGCTGTAATGATCTTCGAATTTAACCTAAGATGTTAGATATTGAGGGTACTTCCCCTTTAATATGTTGTTTTCCCTAGCATGATTTTCACCTCTCATAGAATTCTTTTTCTGTTTTAGTTAATGGAGGGAACCAGAAGGAATTCAGTTAACATTGAATCCAATGGAAAAATTGGTGACTATGAGCAACACAATTGTGTAATGCCTAGGGAGAAAGATATTGTAATTTTGCTGAATCAGTCATCGAGATATATGATTAACAAGGTGAAATTTAGTGGTATGCCTAATTCATCAAATAAGAGGAAGTCAGACTTTTATGCATGTTCGCATGTAGAGGAGCATAGAGAAATGAAGATTGAGATTTCTAAAGAAGGGAAGAATAATCTTTAGGAATACCTCAAATGGAAGGATAGATGTTATCTGTGTGGAGAAAAGGGTCATAGAGTGACAGACTATTATGGAGTTCAATTTCTGATTTGTGGAGAACATGGGCATTACCCAACTCAATGCCCTGACCTAAAAAGTTACTTCTAAATCAAGGATGGAATTATTCCAGGACAATCATTGAAGAGGATGGATTGAAGTGTTTATGTATGGGTATTTATGAATAATATTGTTGAGGTACTTTTATGGTTTATTATAATAAATTTGTATTAGTATATTGTGGTTTTCAATAATTTTATGGTACCGGTAACCATGAAAAGTGATTCAAATATTTTGGAAAGTAGATAATATGCGCATAATTAAGGGATAAGAAGATAATGAGATGTTTGATTGTATTCATGAGCTCATGATTGATATAAGGACTATGTGATATCATGGTTTGAGTATATAGAATTTTTGGATTTTGGTATGTGGAAAGTGTTAACTTTTAACTACATTCTTGTTTTCACTAAGGTTCAATGGGTATTCATTTTTCAAGAGAATACATGATTAAGGCCTTCGAATTTTTGGAATGTGACCAACAAGACATATCTTATGATATATGGGGATCAACGATGGTATTAAATCTCTGGTAATCGTTTTCACTATATTATGAGAGTGGACTGCAGTATTATGGATAAGCCTAAATATTGGAATGGATTATGTTGGACTTAAGTTAGTATTGTTTAAGGATATAAGTTTTTTCCATATTATTGATGTGATGTTATAGTAATATAGTTTTAGAAAAAGGAAAAACTGAAGGACGGGTGACAAACCATCGCGTCGGACAAGGCTGTGGGAATCGAACCCACAACCGAAGTGCGACTGGCCTTTATCGCCTACCACTGGCCTACAGGAAGTCCCTGGTTAGTAGAAATTAGTTTTATTTTATTAAGTGGTATGATATATGAAGTATAAGTTCATTTTTGGAACCATATATGATTATTCTAACCATAAGATGGACTTATAACTTTTTCTAACCTTTTGTTTGAAAGAGATGGAATGACCCATCATTCTATCACATGATCTGCTAACACATCACGAATATCAAATTCAACTTAATTACATTAAGGGATGAAGTGAAAATTGTTCAATTCACGAACAACAGTGAGATTGTACCAAAATCATGCAAGTATTTCTTTTATTTCATCATCTTTAGGGAAATGATCTTGAAAACCAAAAATGTTGTCCTAGTTCCCTTATATCTGATGAATCATATGGTACCTTAGATCATCACAAATCAATAGCTTTTGTGATTGTTGTCTTTTTCATAGCCATGTTCTCTACCACTCTCCATCAGAACTCGATGGTTAGATTTTTCTTCCATATCCATATTTTCACCTATGTTCTCTTACGTGGATACTCAGTGATGAGTTAATTTGGGTAACCGTTACATTTCATACTTTAGTTTTTAAAGCCATGTTTTGGTATTTCTTTTTACAATGTGGGTTTCTATTAAAGAAACTTCCAAGTAGTAAACCATTTATAACCCCGACGAATTTCAAGAGAGAAATTCATTTTAAGGGGGGTATAATGTAACACCCTGAGATTTTATGAAAAATATTCTTTTAATTTCATTAATGTCTTGTTTTGTATACTACACCAAGATTACCTTGCGCTATACGCAACACCGTTTTAGCTTGCAGTATACGCAAAACTATTCTTGGATTGTGTTACACACAATTTTGATAATAGTTATTCTACGCAACATTGAGTATATATATATATATATTCAATGTATAAATGAAACATGTTTGGATTCTTTTATATGAAACAATTAAGGATTCTTGCACAACACACAACCCTGACTTGGCTTGCATTACACGGAATCACGACCTTCCTCGATAGCATTTGTTGTACGCAATACCGGGTATTACTAAACAACAATATATTATTATAATATTATTATGAACTAGCCGTTAAGAATAGTATTAAATAAATTTTGAATTTTATAACATTATTATTCATATTACACATTTTCTAAAACATGGTATAAGAACAAAATAAATTTTTCGGGTAAAATAAGTATTTTTCAAAAAATGCAGTTTTGCCGCCTTTTGATGGCGCACCCACATGAAATCTAGTTTTTGACATGTTTATAAGTTCAATTTGACAAAATTAAATTCTTATTTGGAATCAATAAATAATATTTTTCTTTGGATAAAAATTTCATATTATTCTGGTAACTTTCATATTTTGATGAATAGTAAAAACACACTATATTTTAATTAAAAACAACTTTTTTCATCACAATAATTTATATTGTTAAATTATAATATTGAATGGTTTTAAAGAATAAATAGAATATATTTTTACCATTTAATATAATGTATGTCATTAGAATTGATTTTAAATTAAATTCGTAGGTCAAATCAATTCAATCTTTTGTAATGTTTAAAAGAAAAACTCGTTTTCTTTCGACAATGAGATTAATTTTAATTTGATTTATGCAACTTTTGTGTATTGAATTTATAAAAATGGATTCCATATTTGGAATCAGTGGGTCCTAATTATGTTAATAAGCTACTTTATATTTTTGGGAATTATGAATAGTAACTACGGTAAATTTTATTTACCATAGTTAAAGGTAAATCGGGTAATTAAGGGTAAATATAATATTATACAATTACCCTAACACATGCCAAAATTCTATTGTGGGGATAAATGTATACCCATATTACCTAAGGGTCGGATTAGATTCTTTTTATGGACTTTTTACCATGAAAATAATTTGATTATTATTAAAACCAAATAAAGTGACAACATGTCACTCTCTTAAATATTGTAAGTATAATAATTTTAATTTAGTGATAAACATAATAAAACTTCTAACATGAATAATCTACAAAAATATAATATAATTATCTACATCATGATAATTTATTTAGAATTTTTAGGGATTAAATAATTATCATTAATGGTGATACATTAATGATACATAAATTATTTATTAAGTGGAAAATAAGTAATATAGTTTTTATTGAAATAATAATACCCATTAAAAGTCCCACAAACCTGACCAAAACTTATTGGTAGTGTATATCTACCCCTTAAGCATCCAATTAACTGAAATATAACCGTTTGGAGCCTTATAAAAGTGATTATGACACTTATATTATTTTATTTTAAATGATGCCAAAGTTGTCACCATCATAATTTAATAAATATAACAATTTAAATATTGTGATTTTAAGAAGATAAATTAGAGTAAAAGTATTATTGTGAAAGGTAATAGATTTATCTTCATTATAGGATTTTTGTTTTAATTTTTATGCAACAAATAATTATATTAAATAATTAAATAAAAATGTTGTAGTAATTATTTTATTAAGAGATAAAACAAATAAAAGGTTTTAAAAATAATAAAATAAATATTATATGATCTATTTAATGTGATCCACTAATTTTATAGATACATATGACCTTATATGAATCTATGAAAGCTTTTATTTTGAAAATAGCTTCTGTATATATTTTATTTAAATTCAAATAAATGAATAGTGTCAAAATTGACACTTGTTATTTTATAAAAATAACATATTATAAAATTGTTTAAAAATCACAAAAATATTTAAAAATTATAAATTTAAATTTATATGGTCTATAATGTTATAAAGTAAACAATTATGTAAAATTCACAACAAATAAGTAATTATTTGTTATAATTTAATATTTAGAATTTTATTACCACCAATAAACTTAAATAGATTAAATAAGGATAAATCAAAATGATAAGGTTTAAAATAAGATCAAACATGTCTAAATTTGATTGTTTGATGCGATTAAAACCCTATAACATCTAATATTCTAATATGAGTCATTTTTGGAGGTTTTTAGGGGGGGTTAGATTTATTATAAATTAATATTTTTAAGAATTCCAAAGGTGCCCCTCTCCTCCCTTATAAAAGGGAACCTCCTCCCTCTTTTCCACAAACCAAATTGAGCCTTAAATCTAGGCCAAACCCAGCCAAATTATCTTATCCATTTCCCTAGGAACATCCTAGAGGTCCTGGTCTTCTTCAAAGGCCAATTTTAGTGCCATAAGAGGAGGTCTCAAAGAGGAGCTTCAAAGAAGAGGTAATTTCCGTTACCCATTCTTTCACCTTTATTTCTTCTTCCACTTCTTCTTCTTAGGTTGTTTCATTATGAAGTAATAAAATCAGTATCACTAATACACTGATATGTTATTATAAGTATGAAACAACCCTATTTCACCATCTATCCATCCTACGGAAAAAGAAATCACCGCGCATGCGTACGTACGGAATACCGTCTCCACGTCGTGGTGTAATCTATTTTCGACCACCACCTTACGTGGATGGGTATAATGGTGTGAATAATAACTATATACAATAATTGTAAAGTGATATTGATTCTGTAATAGTATACATACACTCGAATAAAATTCCACGAACATGGGAATGATATCATCGCTCATGCGTACGTACATAATACTGTCTCCACGATGCGATGAGATTCATTCTAAATGA
Source organism: Viscum album (assembly GCA_963277665.1). Taxonomy (NCBI): domain Eukaryota; kingdom Viridiplantae; phylum Streptophyta; class Magnoliopsida; order Santalales; family Viscaceae; genus Viscum; species Viscum album. The sequence continues at coordinate 30,276,895 of OY728162.1, read as the reverse complement.
TTAACCATTCATAAATGATTATAAACTATATATAATAAGTAATCATGAAATATATGACATAATAATGATACTTGATTTATGTGTATATATATATATATGTATGTCATCCAATTAATTCCATTCAATTCAATGAGGAAATGAAAACAACGTTCATGCGTACGTACGACCTACCGTCTCCATGAACAGTGTATTTCTTTCCATTTATCGATCTATTATATATATGTATATTCTGAATATATATTATATATAAATAATGTTTCAATTCTGGATGTATGTAATCATCATCTATTCAATCATATGAATAATTACAAGTTAAAACACAAACGACAAATGAAACGATTTTACCCAAAACGCTAATTTAACATGAATTTACAAAAGAACGGGTAATATAAAGTCATAAGTGTAACATATATGATATAATGACAATTAATATGATTCTTTAATAAGTCAATAACACTATTTAAATCATTATACAGGAGGTTCGGACACTTACGAAGAAAATCGGACCTAAGGTAAGGGATAATTTTTCAAATCTCATTTTTTTCCGAGATTGCTTATTCGTAAGTATTTACTGGGGTTATTTCTATCATCCATGTCCATGTTTTATAAAAGCGTTTTCATGAATTTTTAAAGTCCTTTTTACCCATTTTTTACTTTTACTACATGGTATGTAAGGAATCTTTCTTTTGTTTATGTTGAGGTACTTTTTTACTTTTCCGGCAAAAGTACGAAAAGAATGTTTTTTTTAAACTTATACGGCACGAATAGATTTTTACAGTTTTATAAAGCCTTATTTTCATGAAGCGTCCTCCAAAAGATTTCATAAATATTTTCAACAAAATCTATTTCTTTTAAAATTGAATGACATTTTGTGAAAAGAAATTGATTTTGAAGAAGAAAGGATATTTTCCTCAAGAATTAATTTCAAGTGTTTTATCAAAACCATTTTCCATCTAAGATGAAATTATTTCATATGTGTATGTTTCAAGTGTAATGTCTCTATTACTTACATGTTTTCACTTTTCTTATTATGAAATGATATCCATTTCTTTTATATGGATTATGTGATGATGGGATGATGTTTATGAAACCCATTTTATTCATTGGGTTATTATGAAAGATGTATGTTTATTTTGTGGAATAAGTAAGAATGATTTCATTATGAGATGGGTGGGACCTATATCTCCCTCCAATGCATTGGGTAAAGATTTATATCTCATGAGATAGACATGGCTGGAATGGAAAGTTAAACTTGTTCAGTAATACAGGACTGGAACGAGGAGTGAACTCGATTCAGAAAGGGACTTTGTCCACTAAGATGGTCTTGGAAGCAATGCCTTGGCTACTATGGAAATCATATTATGTGCTTAATGGTTTCCACAATTACATGTTTTATTCCCATGATATTTTATCATTCTTAATGTTTCTTTATGATCTATGCCTTACGTACTTCCATGTTTTATGTCATTTTTCAAGCTTTTGATGTTTTAAAATTATGCTCATGTTTTTGTGTTCAAATGTATATGGTATGTTTTATTTTATCCATGATTACCCTTACTGAGCATTTGAGATCACCCTTTTTTTTATTTTCCCCAGGATATAAAGAAAGGTTTGAGGTAAGAAAAAAAGGGGAAGATCTTTATGGGAGATGTTGAAGATCTTTCACCACGATTAGAAGATTACGTTCCAAGTTTCCAAAGACACTAAACTATTACGGTCTTTGTGTGTCTGTTTTTGTTATGTATTAAGTATTCCACTAAAGTAATGTAATGTCCATGTACGTCATCCTTTGGGTCTCTACAACCTTGCCTATTATTTAGATGTTGGGTGAGTTATAAGTCTTGTGAAATGTTTTCTTTATCAATTTCCGACAAATTTTTCTTGTAATCCAACACATAATGACTGTTTTTTAAATGTTCCTTACCGTAAATATTCATCATCTATAAAAAATGAATCGTTTGTTAAAAAAATATAAAATAAACACATATTTATAAATTCATGATATAAAAATATTTTTTTCTAATAGATGGAAGAAAATAATTCTCCTTCAAAACCATGTACATTCCAATTAAAAATATGAGGTTCTAGTCCCCAATAGCTAGAACAATTATTTTTTATTCATTATCTACTCATATGTCTACATCACCAATGTAAATATTGTTCAACCAACATGGTTCCTGTATTTGAATAAAAATTTGGGTAGCACCATCTATATCTAATAACCAATTTTTAGGAGTATATAAATTTCACATAGTATTAAAAACACCTAAATATTCAAATTATTTATCTACCAAGGTTTTTTTTTCACGAGGAACTTATTTCCATATTAAAAAAAGATATCATCTCACTCCCTTAATTCCTAGATAATCATACTCTAATTGGAAGGGTTTTGTGAAGAATATTTGGGTATATACCACTTTTCATGGCCATTCCATTGTTTCCCATAAGGAAAGATGTATGTTCATGTTGTTTCTTCTTATTGTATAGGGGAAGAGGAGTGTTTAAATACAGTAGAGGCTTCTTAATGTTTTTTATATTAGAATTCACAATGATGATGGAGAATATATAAATGACTTAAGGAAGAATGATATTGAAGTGAAATTCATTGGGGAGTGTGAAACCATAGAACCTATATATGTTCAATGTATCCAATAAATTTTGCTATGAGATTTGTAGTAGGAACACACTCTCCATGAATAATCTATAAGAGCACCATTTTATATCCTAAAATTTTCAGGTCTTTCTCCATCGTGATATAAACCATTGCGGTACTACAACATGCTACATGAATCCCAAACTTTATGAGACATCACGATTCTACTAGACATGGATGAAACAATTAATAACTAAACAATGGTTTCATCGTTTAAACTTTTATCATATATAAATAACTCTTCATAACAAGCCTCTTTAGCAGGTAGATCAAGGAAGGGGTGTTTAAGCATGTAATATTTTCATTCAAGGCACGACACAAACTATATTAATCTAAAAAATTCAATGAAAATACAACCAATTAGGAGATAATAATTCACTAATATAGATATATTGGATAATGTGGATGGATAAATTTCAACAATCATACAATTTAAAAAGTTAAGGTTATTATTACTTCAATTTATTACAAAATGTATGAGACACAATGAAATTGACATTATTAATTCTCCAAATATTTTTTAAAGTCCCATATTCAATCTCCATTGAACATAGAATTCCTAGTTGATAAGATATTCTAGTGGAAAAGAACCATATTCCCCTTAATATAAATCTAACACCTGTTAGTCAAGATAAATTATGGAATTTTCTGTATACAAATATTTTTCAATTACGATATTTCAGCTCCATGATCCAATGAGTGGAATCCGAAATCAAGGAATTCTATATTGGATTTCCTCAACACTTGCGTTCACCTAACATCGCTTATACAAACAGATACTTAAATTTATATATAATGGTAAATTCAAGTCATGCACTTCATTAAAACTCCACAATAAACATAACTTTCCCAATGAGTGTTGGAAGAACACTGAGTTAAATGGATTCCATTAATATTTAAGTAATGAATGTCTAAATTTGAATTAATATATAGATGGTGGATTTTATCGATTATCTTTAATCATTTTCTGGTTTTTTTCCTTTACATGACTAGATAATATTAAGTTGATTTAATTAAATCAATTATCAATTTGAAATAAAATAATTAATAATAATCAATTTTTTAATATTCTAAAAATATATATATTAATCCATTAATTTATTTTTTCATGGTCTTGTATCCATAAAATAAATAATTCGTAAGATCGAAATTAATGAATAATAAAATTTATTGATCATGAACTTATCAAAAAATTGATTTCTTGAGTGGATAATAAATATACATAGGAACTTGGGTAAAACACATTGTGTTAGTCTTGTAATGATTTTTATCATTCCATGTGTCCACCTATATAACACCTAGGTTTGAATTATCTCAGTTTCATCTTGAATACACTATATGAATGATTGGTTACTCATTTAATTATATGTATTTATTACTCTCATATAAGTGAGGGTAGCAAATGGATTGGTCAAAGGGTATTACATAAATTTCCTTGGATAAGAAGGTTATATATAATATAGGATAGAAAGATGACACACATGACATCATATGTAAGAATTAATAATTTTAAAATAATGAAATATATTAAATTAAATAAAAGCAATGTATTAACTGGTATTAGTCATGTTTATGAATTAATATAAACATGAAATGAATAAGAAAAACTAAAATTAATAACATTCATTTCAATTCATTATTTATTAATAATATAAACACACTTTAATTAACTAATTGATTGATTAATTTATTTATTTAATCATTTTTAACTTAATGTCCATCTGAATTCTCTTGTAGATACTCGTCATAATTGTATATATTAAATAAAAATATATAAAGTAATTAAATATTAATACAATGATTTAATTTATCATTTAATAATAATTTGAAACCATTATTAAATTTTAAAACAAGTCATGTTTCAGTTAATATAATAAAATTATAATTCTACAATTAATTATATTAATGTAATATAATTCAGTCCATTGTTTATATAAAATAAGAAATCTACTTACATGATTCACATTGTGTTCCTCATATGGCATGTACATGGTATAAATACCTAGGGTATCATCATGTATCCTAGATGTACTATAAAAAATTTACTAACAAGATACATATTGATTATCACACCTTCCATGTATACGTGAAATAGGAAGAATGAATCACTGTGTTTTTTTGATGTAGGAATTAATATGTTACACATTTCGTATGTTGATTACATGTTGTGTAATCCATTAATGTTCTAGGATTCCAGTCTAATATAATTTTGACCTTGGCTTTTTCTTCATGGATTAAAAATATTTCATTGTTATACATTGTAGAATACAAGACTTTTTTTCTAGTTACATGTTTAGTGATCTTAAAACTAGGTACTGGACTATCCTAGTCAATAAATGATGTATAATAAATGCAACACATGTTATTATGGTGTGGAAGAACATGTATCCCATGAAACATTCAAATTTAGTGCACTTGGGTACAAAATGTGTTTTAATGTTTAAGACCATGTATCCCATGCTATCTGGCTAAAATCATTCACACTTACCAATGGAATCATTTATAATTCTTCAACTATTCTTAGAACATTATGAAAATTTGAAGTCCTCACTAAGGATAATTATATATCCAAAAAATGTTAGTTAAAATCATACAGATGAGGGAATATATATGGAAATGAAATAAAACTAATATTGATCCTCTAGATCAAAAATAATGTAAATAATTAAACATTGAAATTTTCACAACTCTTATACCACGTCTCGGTTTTGGAAAAAGTATAAGTTCTTAGTTGGGCATAAATCCATAGTGGGTTTTGTTGAATTGGTGGATCATTATCATATTTTACATGATGTGAACGCCATGACCAACATTGTTTTTTTATTTACATACTAACATAAGAATTCTTGGACCCCAAGGAGTATCTTTTCATGTTATATTTATATTTAATTTAATTTTAATATATATAAGGATACCATATCTTTTGGAAATTATTTTTTAATGTGGTTCATCATCTAAAACCTTTTGTCATATTACATTCAATGTGTTGGGTGGATCTAACAGGACATTCACTCTATCGTTGATCCATAAGTTCTCATTTGATCTCTAAAAACAAATATGGAATTTTAGGGGCTTGAGTGGAAACCTAATCATCTTGGGTTTATTATATTGATCACATATCCTTCTTTACTGAACTATTTCTTCTTCTTCTTTAGAAAATGAGAGGAGGAAGTGCTAAGAAAGGAATCTGTTCTGTGTAATGATTTTTAACTATTTATTACGCAACAGAATGAATGTAACATCCCAAGTAAGTAATGAATAATAGATATTATTATCTATGTCTATTTATGAATTAGATAGTGTTTTAGAGGCTTAAAATGAGAATACATCCAATATTAAACATGGAATACACTAATATTTTTAAAAGATTGTTTTACTTCCTTTTGATGGCAAACCATCTTTAAATACAACTTTTGACAATTTTATTATCTCTATTTCTCAAAATAAACTTATTCCTTATGATTGGGACATTGAAATTTACTTTGGATAAATTTTTGGTATTTTTCTGACAATGTTCATTTTTTAATGAATGGTGAAAAATACTGCATTTTAGATCAAAACTGCATTTTCATCTAATTTAATTATATTGATAGATTATCTTTTTAATTTATTTTAAAGTGTAAATAGAATATATTTTTACCATGTAATCTAATGGTGGTCATTGGGATTAATTTCACTTTGTAATTGGGTATAAACATGTGCCAAACATTTCATCGATATTGTTTCTAAAAAACCCTCTATTTGTGTTTGACAACGAAAATTATTTTTAAATTAATTATTGAAATTTCTCTATTTGCAATTTGGTAAAATGGATTTCATATTTGGAATCCTAAGGTCCAAATTATGTAATCATGAATCTTTTGTTTTTGGACATTACTAATAGTAACGACGGTAATTTACTTTAATTATCTTGATTAATTAGTAATCTGGTAGTTAAGGATAATAAAATAATATCATAATAATAACCAATAACCCCAAAATGTGTCCTAATTCTACTGGTTGTGTCATGTCCAACCATGGGATTCCTTGTGCCAAAATTGGGGACCCCATGGAATCACTTTAGTGTGATATTGACTTTTTATCTTTTTATTTTTAAAGAATGTTAAATATAACAAAGAATATATCACCTAAGTAAAACATTTTTAATTTTGTCTACATAAATGATATATTGGACTATAAATAGTAATTGGAAATATAAAATGATTTCCTACATCAAATTAATTTTTTAATAATTTTTAGACATTAAATAAATTAAATTATTTATGATATCATGATAATGCAGCGATTACCTCATTAATAAACGATTTAAATAAAATAAAAAGATAATGTAAAATCTAAGACTTACACTTTTCAAAGTTATATTGGATGAGTATATTTCTAACCCTTATCACCTTATCCTAGAAATATTTCAATGTAAGACCTTTTAAATCTGAAACACATTTCAATATAAAGTAACATTTTATAACATTCGAAGAGTGTCCCTCCTCCCATCTTATAAAAGGCCACCACCTCTACCTCCTTAACCACACACCTCAAGCCTTTGGCTCAGCAAAATTATACTGACTTTATCTCACCAAATCCCTCTCTTCATCCTAGAAGCCTTACCTTAGGTATAAAGCTCTTCAAGAAACCCTTTTGGTATAAACCAAGAGGAGTTACCCGATTTAATGGTAAAGTCTTCTCTAATGTTCATTTGTTTTATTTTTCTTCTACAACCCCCTAAACACTTTTTATTAATTTCTTTTATAACAACTACAATATTTTAAATATACTAAGATGTTGTTATAAGAATTATTCGAGCTACACTTACACACACCTACATCTAATGGTTAAAGAACATACTGTTTCCGTGGATGGCGAATTTATGCCTCACGAAACAATGATTGTTCAATATTCTTATAAAACCTTCAAAGGTGGCCATTAAAATGCCACTATATTTATATATGATATATAATATTTTTATGTTTTCCTTAAGCTTCTGTATTTTTCATTTATGGAATACCTTTATGGCTTCTATTATGGGAAAACACGATATCTTCTTTTCAGGAAGTGCAGACTACCGCCCCCTCAAAGCGATTTGATTCGTTAATGCCATATGTGGGACATATAAAGGATGGAGTTAATGATATTATATATGATATTATACTGGATTTTATAATATACCTTTATATCATTATTATTCAATTCCATTAAATAGGAAATAGAAATGAAAGTAGTGTTCATGCGTTCGTACAGCTTACTGTCTCCATGAACGGTGCATTTCATTTCTTACCTGTAAATGTTATGTAATATTATAAATGCATGTATATACTAGATATATATTATATATATGATATCTATATCATGAATACAATTCTCGATATAATGTATATTTTAGCACATGATCAACTTGTAACTATAAAGAGTTTATTTTTGACTCAAGTACCAATGATCGACAAAATGACCATTATTAAATTAAATAATTACATATTGTACATAAAACGGTAATAATTAATATAAAAGGAATAATGAACTTGAAAAAGGTTCTTATGCAATTAGAATGTAACTCAAGTTTATTATTCAGGAAGTTAAAGAACGATCGTGTCAATTCAGACCCGAGGTATGGGACTTCGTCTCAATCTCCATTCATTGAGGTATATTTTGTTTTATACACAAATTTCTTTTATATGGTGTATAAACACCTCTGAAATTTACTTTTATTCAAAAGGAATATTTTTTATACGAAGCATTTACTAAACGACAAAAGGGAATGTTTTTTTGTCATACATATACGGCGAAAACGACTTCTCTACCACCGTGACCATTATTTGAGCTTCGACTTCCCCTAAAATCCATAACTTTTTTTAAATGAAAAATAAATACCATGTTTTACTTTTCTTTTATTTTGGTATTGAAAATAGTTTTGATAATTTTTTTATATCAATTCTTTGTATTGATATATTGTGATTTAAATGTGGAAATGCCATGTTTCCTTTATGCTTGTTTTATATGATACGATTATGTTATTGTTCTTGGGCATTGTTTATGAAGACGGGTGGTTTAGTGATAAAAAAAAGGCGGATGAACCCAATATAGCTCTCCAATGCATTGGGAAATGCGAAGGGGTTAAATGTTAAGGTTTCTCCGAAGAGATTTAGGGAATATACTGTGATGGGTATTCCAAATGTAACCATGAGGATTACTCCCTACGTAAGAATTTTATGAATGCCTCACGTTACCTTTATGTCTTAAGATTTCTATGATTTATTCATGATTTTATGAGGTATGTTAATATGGTTATGTTTTATGAATAAAGTTTGATTTCATACATGGACTAATGTTTTAATTTCATACATTTATATCTCTTACTGATCTTTTTATGCTCATCCCATGTTTTTGAAATGTTTCTCACAGGTCATGGGAAACGTAAAGGATGTGATGATAGTGTCAAGGAAGTGTTAAGAAAGAATCCATGTATTTTTTTAAATATGTTTCTATTGATTGAAAAAATGAGTACTATCTTTTATGAAACCACTTTGTTTAAATATGGAATGTAATGCATGATTTATGATCTAATTTTAAAAAAATCTAAACCTGAAAAGATCCTCAATGTGTATTCTTGAAGTAACTCAAGATTAAGTAATGTTTAAGGCTGGGGCCTTGTAGTTGGTATCAAAGGGGCGTTTAGATAACTTTAAAAGTTATAATTCTATTAAATGATTATCCAAAAATATTTTTTGTTATGGTTAAATTTAAATGATATAGAATTTGAATATTACCATGTCACTTCATCTAAGACATGTTTGTTCAGAATGGGTTTTCGTAGAGGAAACAGGGAAGCAGTGCTAAGAAGGAATACAGAAGTAAATGACCTTCTGAATCAACATCCTGAGATGATCGTAATTGGAACAGAATAGTTTGTTGCAGTAATGGTTCAACTGACTCAAGCGATAAATGGTGGTGGAATCTATGCCACAGAAAAGCCAGATCAACTGTAGAGGAACATGCCAGTGGTGGAACATTTCATGAGGCAACATCCCTCATCATTCAAAGGATCATCTGACGATGTGCTAGCTGAAAGGTGGATTAAATAACTGGAGAAGATTTTCAATGTCATGGTGTGTTTAAGCAATCAAATGGTTAGTCTTGAATTTTCCGTTTGGAGGGTAATGCAGATTAGTGGTGGTTGATGGTTAAAAATGTCAGGGATGATAATGATATTGATGCTCTCAATTGGGAAGAATTCAAAGGTATGCTTCTTGAGAAGTATTTTCCTAAGGCTGTTCGACTTAGGATGGAAAAACAATTCATGTAATTGAGGCAAGAGGATGTCTCAGTGGCTGCTAATGAAGAGAGGTTTACTCGATTGGCAAGGTATGCTCCAAATTTTATCCGAGACCTTGATAGTAAAATAAATCATTTTTAATCAGGATTAAAGACAAAATATCAAAGGGAACTAGCTTCTCATGAGTTTAAAAGTTATGAAAAGCTTGTTTTATGTGCTGAGAAGGTGGAAATGGAGTTTTCCGATGATCAAGTGTTCTATAACAACCAGTAGAAGAAGAGACTGAGGTGGTTGGAGAAAGGGAAGAATTCTTCAAAAAGGTCTGATGGTAAGAAAAATAATTTCCTAGTTTGTGATAAATGTGGTAAAAGGCATGCTGGGGAATTTCTTCTGAATTCTGGAGAGTGCTACCGATGTGGTAAGATGGTACATAAGGCTCGTGATTACACTAAAAAATATGAGGGTGAGGGTAAGACCAAATTTGATTTACAGTTAGTGAAATGTTTTAAGTGCAATGAGATGGGTCACTATGCAAACTAGTGTCCGACAAAGAGCTCGAGTGATGGGAAGTAGTTAGACTACATGCAGAAAGGGGTGGTGAAATCCTTTGCAACTACTTCAGTAGATGTTGGGCCATTAAATGAAGTGGTATCAGGTACTTTGTTTGTTTTTTCATATTATGCCAGTGTGTTGTTTGATATTGGCTCTACACATTCTTTAATCTCTTAAAACCTTTCTAGAAAAATGGGAATACCATCTCAAGAAATGACTCATGAAATTGTGATAAAAAACCTGGGAGAAATGTTGAGGCAAAAAGTATTTATTAGAATCATCCTATCCTTATCCGTGGAAAGAACCTACTTGCAAACCTTATTGTTTTAACTCTATTAAAGTTTTATGTTATCATGGGTATAGATTGGCTCTCTATTTACCATGATAATATTTACTGTAGAGATAAAGAAGGTTATTTTCAGAAACACTTTCATTTTGTGTACAAGAATGAACCCTTACTGCTGATAACATATCAAGAGGCTGAGAAACTTCTAAAAGATGGAAATTAATGTTACTTTGCACATATTGTTAAAAAACAAGGGAACTTTTCAGATTAATGATTTTCCAGTGGTAAATGAGTGTCCTGATGTTTTTCCTGATGACTTTCCTAGAATAATACCAGATCGGGAAGTTAAGTTTACTGTTGACTTATTTCCTAATGCTAAGAAAATTTCAAAACCCCTTATCGAATGGATCAAATTGAACTTTTTTAGTTGAAGGAGAAATTGCAAGATTTATTAGATAAAGGTTTCATTCGACCTAGAACATCACCATGGGGTGCTCCTATTTTATTTGTTAAAAATAAAGATGGTTTAATGAGACTTTTAATTGATTATAGAGCCTTTAATAACACCACTTTTAAGAACAAAAATCATTTTCCTCATATAGATGATTTGTATGATTATCTCTAGAGAGCTCAGTTTTTTTCAAAGATTGACCTGTGATCGGGGTACCATATGTTGAAGGTAAAGGAATCAGATATTCCAAAGACCGCCTTTCGTACAAGATATGGCCGTTATGAATTTGTATTTATGCCTTTTGGGATAACCAATGCACCTGCTGTATTCATAGATCTTATGAATATAATTTTCCATGAGTTCTTGGATAAGTTTTTGGTTGTTTTCATTGATTATATTTTGGTGTTTTCTAAAAGTAAAGAGGAGCATGAAAGACATTTAAGGGTTATTTTTAAAACCATGTATGAAAAGAAATTTTATGGGAAATTCAGCAAGTGTGAGTTTTGGTTGCAACAAATTTATTTCCTTAGATACATTGTTTCTAACTATGAGATAACTGTTGATCCTACAAAAACAATGGTTTTGGAAGAATGGACAAGAACCTTAAATATAACTGAGATTAGTAGTTTTTGTGGTTTGGAAGGATATTACTGACGGTTTGTTAGAAATTTTTCATTGTTATCTAGTCCAATGACAAAGCTAACTCGGAAGGGTGTTAAGTTTATCTGGACAAAATAATGTGATGATTGTTTTTAAGAATTGAAAAGAATATTGGTGAATGATCCAATTTTGGAACTACCTTCCAGGAATGGGGAGTTTTTTATCTATAGTGTTGCTTCATTGAATGGACTTGGTTGCATCCTAATGAAGAATGATCTGGTAATTGATTATTCTTCACGTCAGTTGAAAACTCATGAGGTAAATTACCCTACACTTGATTTGGAATTAGCTGATGTTGTTTTTGCTTCGAAAATTTGGAGGCATCATTTGTATGGAGTAAAGTGTGAAATATATACCGATCACAAAAGTTTAAAGTATATATTCACTTAGAATGAATTGAACATGAGACAGAGTAGATGGCTAGAATTAATAAAGGATTATTATTGTACAATTCATTACCATCCAGGAAAAGCAAATAAAGTGGTTGATGCTTTGAGTCAAAAACGTAATGCTTCGTTAACAATGATGCATTTGGAACGTGATCCTTTGGTTAAGGATTTGATGAACTTTTTCATAGAAGTTGTTGGTGTAGGATTTCCTTCAGTTTTGTTTCAGGTATCAATGAAATCTTCTCTATCAGATAGAATTAAGAAAGCATAGAAGCAAGACAGTGAGTTACAGAAAAAGGTAGAGCTGGTTCAGAAGGGTATGTTTCCGGAATTCAAAAATGATAGTGATTGTGTTTTGAGATTTGGGAAGAGACTGTGTGTGCCTTGTGATTCACAGTTTAAGAGAGAGTTGTTATGTGAAACTCATAGTTCTCTATTTTTAGTTTATCCAGGGAGTACTAAGATGTATAGAGATATTCATGAGTTTTACTGGTGGGATGGAATGAAAAGGGATATTTCTGATTTTACTTTGAAGTATTTGACTTTTTAACAGGTAAAAGAAGAGCGGAAGTTACCTAAAGGGATGCTTCAACCTTTACCAGTGATAGAGTGGAAATGGGAGGATATATCCATGGACTTTATTTTGGGATTGCTGAAGACACCTCAAGGTAATAATGCGATCTGTGTTATAGTTGATCGGTTGACTAAATCTGCACATTTCTTTCCTATACGAGATACTTTTTCCCTAGATCAACATTCTTGTTTGTATCTTAAAGATATAGTCAGGTTACATGGAGTTCCTCTCTCTATTGTATTTGACCGTGATCCCAGGTTCACTTCTAACTTTAGGAAAAGCCGTCAGAAGTCATAGGGTACTGAATTAAATTTTAGTACAGCTTTTCATCCTCATTCAGATGGGTAGTCAGAATGAACAATTCAGAAATTGGAGGATATGATATGTGCTTGTTTGATGGATTATCAGCGATGTTGGGACCAAAATATTTCTTTGGTTGAGTTTTCTTATAATAATAGTTTTCATTCCAGTATACAGATGGCACCATTTGAGGCATTATATGGGAAGCGGTGTCGAACTCCAGCTATCTGGGATGAAGCGGGTGAAAGGATGTTGATGGGACCAGAATTGGTAGAAGAGTTGGCAGAAAAAGTTCAGCTGATACAGAAACACATGAGAACAACTCAGAGTAGGCAGAAGAGTTATGCGGACAATAGGAGGAAGGATCTCTCTTTTGAGGTAGGTGATCAGGTTTTCCCAAAGTTTCACCATGGAAAAGTGTGATGTGATTTGGTAAGAATGGAAAGCTGAGTCTAGGGTTCATCAGACGATATGAATTTATAGAGAGAGTTGGATCAGTTGCATACTGATTGGCTTTACCTCTGAGTTCATCTCAGGTACAAAATGTTTTTCATGTTACAATATTAAGGAAGTACATGCCAGATCCATCTCATGTTTTGAGTCCAGAGGTAGCTCAGCTGAAAGAGAATCTATCTTATATGGAACAACCGGTCTAGATTCTCTACCACAGTGATCAAGTGTTGAGGAATAATGTGATTTATCAAGTAAAGGTTTTGTGGAAAAACCACATGAGTTAAGAGGCAACATGGGAATCTGAAAAATGTAATGAGGGATAAATACCCCCACTTATTCGATAAGTAAATAAATTTTGGGGATGCTATTTTCTAAAGGGGAAGGATGTAATATCCCATGTAATTAATGAATAATATATATTCTTATCTATGCCTATTTATGAATTAGATAATTTTTAGAGGCTTAAAACGAGAATAAATCCAATCTTAAGCATGAAATACACTAATATTTTTGAAAGATTGTTTTACTACCTTCTGATGGAAAACCATTATTAAATCAAACTTATGACAATTTTATAAGATCTATTTGTCAAAATAAAATTATTCTTTATGATTGGGACATTGAAATTTAATTTGGAAAATTTTTTGGTATTTTTCTGACAATGTTCATTTTTAATGAATGGTGGAAAATACTGTATTTTATATCAAGACTACATTTTTATCTAATTTAATTATATGGTTAGATTATCTTTTTAATTGGTTTTAAATTGTAAATAGAATATATTTTTACCATGTATTCTAATGGTGGTAATTAATTTTAATTTTACCTTGGAAATGGGCATAAACAAGTGCCAAACTTTTCATAGATATTGTTTCTAAAAAACCCGCTATTTGTTTTGACAACGTGAATTTTTTTTAAATTAATTATTGAAATTTCTGTGTATGGAATTTGGTAAAATGGATTACTTATTTGGAATCAAAAGGTCCAAATTATGTAATCAAGACTCTTTTTTTGGACATTATGAATAGTAACCACTGTAATTATCTTTAATTATCTTGATTAATTAGTAATCGGGTAGTTAAAGATAATAAAAAAATATCATAATAATAAAAAATGACCCCAAAATGTGCCCTATTGCTACTTTTTGTGTCATGTACGACCATGGTATGCCTTGTGCCAAACTTGGGGACCCCATGGAATCACTCTTGTGTGATAATGACTTTTTATCTTTTTATTTTTAAAGAAAGTAAAATATAACAAAGAATGTATCACCTGAGTAAAAAAAAAATTAATTCTTTCTAAATAAATGATCTATTAGACTATAAATCGTCATTGGAAATATTGAAATATTTTCTACATCATTGTATTTTTTTTATAATTTTTAGACATTAAATAAATTAAATTATTTATGACATCATGATGATGCAGCGATTACCTCATTAATGAACGATTTAAATAAAAAGAAAAGATAATATATAATATAAGACATAAACTTGTCAAAGACCTATTTTATATGTATATTTCGAACCCTTATCACATTATCCTAGAAATATGTCAATGTGGGACCTTTTAAATTCAAAAAACATTTCAATATAAAGAAACATTTTATAACATTCCAAGAGTGCCCCTCCTCTCCGCTTATAAAAGGCCCCCACCTCTACCTCCTTACCCACACTTCTCAAGCCATTGGATCTGCTAATCTCTGCTCATTTTATCTCTCCACATCCCTCTATTCATCCTAGAAGCCTTACCTTAGGCATAAAGCTCTTCAGGAAACCCTTTTGTTACAAACCAAGAGTAGTTACCCGATTTAAAGGTAAAGTCTTCTCTAATGTTCTTTTGTTTTATTTTGCTTCTCCAACGCCATAAACTCTTTTTATTCATTTATTTTGTAACAACACCAGTATTTTCCATATACTAGGATGTTGTTATAAGAATTATTCAAGCTACACTTACACACACATCCATCTAATGGTTAAGGAACATATTGTTTCCATGGATGGCGAATTTCTGCCTCACGAAACGATGAATTTTCAATATTCTTATAACACCTTCAAAGGTGGCCATTAAGATGTCACTATTTTTATATATGATATATAATATGTTTATTTTTTCCTTAAGCTTCTGTATTTTTCATTTATGTCATTCCTTTATGGCTTCCATTATGGGTAAATGCGAAATCCTCGTTTTAGGATGTGCGGACTACTGCCCCCTCAAAGTTATTTGATTCGTTAATGCCATATGTGGGACATATAAAGGATGGAGTTAATGATATTATATATGATATTATAATGGAATTATAATATAACTTTATATCATTATGATTAAATTCCATTAAATATGAAATAGAAATGAAAGTAGAATTCATCCGTACGTACGACTTTCCGTCTCCATGAACGGTGCATTTTATTTCTTACCTCTAAATGCTATGTAATATTATAAATGCATGTATATAATGGATATATATTATATATATGATATCTACATCATGGATATAATTCTGGATATAATGGATATTTTACCACATGAACAACTTGTAATTATAAAGAGTTTATTTTTGACTCTAGTAACAATGATCGACAAAACTACCATTATTAACTTAAATAATTACATAGTGTTCCTACCATGGTAATAAGTGATATAAAAGGAATAATGAACTTGAAAAACGTTCTTAAGAAAGTATAAATTAACTCAAGTTTATTATTCAAGACGTTAAAGAACGATCGAGTCAAGTCGGACTCGAGGTATGGGACTTCGTCTCAATCTCCTTTCATTGAGGCATATCATGTTTTATACACAAATTTATTTTATAAGTTGTATAAACCCCCTTTTAGTTTTATGTTTATTCAAAAGGAATATTTTTAATATGAAGAGTTTACTAAATGAAAAAAGGGAATGTTTTTTTTGTCGTACGTATGCGGCGACAACGACTTCTCTTCCGCTATGACCATTATTTGAGCTTCAGCTTCCTCTACAAGCCATAACTTTTTTTAAATGAAAAATAAATACCATGTTTTAATTTTATTTTATTTTGGTATTGAAAATGGTTTTGATAATTTTTTTATATCAATGTTTTGTATTGATATCTTGTGATTGAAATGTCGAAATGCTATGTTTCTTATATGATTGTTTTATGTGATATGATTATGTTATGGTTCTTGGGAATTGTTTATGAAGACCAGTGGTTCCATGATAAACTAAGGGCGGGTGATCCTGATATAGCTCTCCAATGCATTGGGTAACGCGATGGGGTTAAATGTTAAGGTTTCTCCGAATAGATTTAGGGAATATACTGTGATGGGTATTCCAAACGTAACCATGAGGGTTACTCCCTATGTAAGAATGTTATGAATTCCTCAAGTTAACTTTATGTCTTATGATTTCTATTATTTATTCATTATTTGATGAGGTATGTTAAAATTCTTATTTTTTATGAGTAAAGTATGATTTCATACATGGACTAATGTTTTCATTTCGTACTTTTATATCCCTTACAGTGCTTTTTATGCTCATCCAAAGTTTTTGAAATTTTTTCACAGGTCAAGGGAAAGGTACATGATGTTATGATAGTGTCAAGGAAGTATCAAGAAAAAATTCATGTTTTATTTTAAATATGTTTCTGTGGATGGGAAAAATGAGTACTATCTTTTATGTAACCACTTTGTTTAAATGTGGAATGTAATGCATGATTTATGAACTAATTGTCTAAAACTCTAAACCTGAAAAGATCCTCAACGTGTATTCTTGATGTAACTCAAGATTACGTAATGTTTAAGGCTGGGGCCTTATAATAAACATAACTATATATTTATATATTTAGGTTTTACGGTAATATAGTATTTAATATTATAATGACCCTTAAATAATTTTATTGTAGTTGGGGACTTACCAAAGACGTAAAACCTCCTTGTAATCATGCATCAGACCCGAGTTCATATCCAAATGGGATCAAATTTCCACAGATAGAATGTGACACATGCATGACGCAGATAGGTGGTGACATAGATATTACATACACATGTGGTGACTTAGGCATGATGCATGCCCGGTGTCGCAAGAAATATGATGCAGGAATGACACTGCAATGGGCCTTCGAGCTAGTTTGTGGGCTTTTCTGTCATGTAATGGGATTCATGCCCAATCGTACATTGGGACATGTACTGAATAAATAAAAACTTTTGGGTGGTCAATCCCTTAAGGGGCCATGACTTGCTTCCTGGATGTGTTTTTGGTGTGTGTCTTTAATTTAATTGTACCCCCTAAAATAATATATTAAAAACTTTTTCAACCCCATGAGAAATAATAATAATATTACAATTATATGCCTTGTGCTAACTATATAGAAACAATTATTATTTTATCATCTTGTAAAGTAATATTCATCACCAGATATGATCTTTCCCTACCAAAATCTCTCTACATTTGACTAATGTTTGAATAAATTTTTAAGTTAATATTTTACACATAAATAAATATTTTTATCATAATACAATGAATAAATATTTACTAAATTTTCTAGAAATGTTTTTTTCTGCTAAAACATGTGTAATATTATTCCTCATTCTTGATAATAATATTTATTCCATTAATTAAATTAAATGATAATAAAAACATTATTAATAGAAATGAATAGTGTATGCCCCTCCAAGTTGTTTTATTATTAAAATTAGGTGGTATTTCTTAATGTATAATATTAATTTGTTGTAATAGTTCAAGACACTCAAGAGAATTAACATAAAATATCAACATCTAAAACCACATAAAAATTAATTTTTTTTATGTAATACATTTATCATAATATATCATCAAAAATGATACATATCAATGTCCTATAATTATATTCTCAATATGTATTTCATTAAATATCTAAAATAAACCTATCATTAAACTATAGAAATGGAATTTAATGCAACTATTCCATTCCAATTAAAGGGGATATATATCAACTTCCACAAAGATAGAAGTGGGAAATACTTTTTTCAACTTATCCATTAATAATATTTCATTCATGAAAAAACCAACACACCATACATCATGAGAACATAATTCCTCAAGAATTTAGTAAGGAACTCTATGTGAGTTAGTTATGAAATGTTTAATGATAATTTTAAAGTATATGTTCCATTACCCATACTTGAATATTTGAATATCTTATTATTCCAAAACAAGTGGAATTCCTACTGGAATTTATGTTCTCATAATCTCGTGTCTTTGTGATACCAAGATAGAATTTCATGTGATGACATATCATTTTCGTAGAATTACTCACACCACAACATATACTTATTATGAACCCCAATTTGAAATATTAGCAGACCTCATAACTATATTTAATAATATCATGGTACAATCTCATGTTTCTCAACATGGTGGGGACTTAATATGACCTGATGAATGAGATAAAAACTCTAGGACATTATAACATTAAATTCCAATTGAACAATGAAAATATTTTAAAATAGTTTTTTATTATTTTTTTTATTTGAATATTGATGTAGTCTATAGTACAAATAGTTGGTTCTAGAATGACTACATCAATATATTGTTCTTGAAAACATTCAATATAAGGTTATGGAGATAAATATTCAAGTTGATTTCATGATGTTGTATATATTGAGAGTCATTGTAATTAGCATCATTGTAACTATAATATTTGTTGTTATTTTAATTAAAGTAATGTAATTATTAGATTTTGTTTCTTAAAAAAAATTCATGGACAAACTTTTTATATAAAATTTATACTATTATAGGAAAAATATGCATACATTTTTTATTTCAAATATGATAGAGATTTTCCAACAAGATTGACAAGTAGAAGGATACCGATTGTGAAAATCTCCTATAATAGTTTTGAATTAAATCCTGGATATCTCAACTAGTTGATTATTATTGGATTCTCTGTCATAGGAACAACTATTTAGACGTGAATTACTTTCAAATTTAATGTATTGAATGTTATTAAAACTTTTTATTATATGTTTTTTATTGTACTACATGCCTCTAATGTAATAATATCCTATCATATTTGTTCCATAGATATGGTCATAGTAATTTCATTCTATGATGAATACCATCATGTTTTCTGAGGATATTCTCAAATAATTTTCTGTGGTTGGATAACATACTATGTTGAAAACATTACACATTTACTGATAGGTGCGAGTACTCCAGAGTAGATGAGGATATTTCTCATGAAGTTCATACTTAGTAATCTCTAAGATGAACGATTATGAGAACAGACCCACCTGTATGAATTTTGTATAGTTTGGTTTCTTCTGATACTCCTATTAATGACCATGTGTGGTGATCCATAGAAATTTAGATTATTATTAATTCATGTTACAACTCGTG
Source organism: Viscum album (assembly GCA_963277665.1). NCBI lineage: Eukaryota > Viridiplantae > Streptophyta > Magnoliopsida > Santalales > Viscaceae > Viscum > Viscum album. Next base: position 30,256,962 of record OY728162.1, on the reverse strand, counting down.
TAAATTGAAGTATTTCTTAAACCATGATGATAAATATTCATGGAGAATTCAGATATATTGGGTGCATCAAGAGTGACATATCATTAAATAATAAGTAAAGGAAGAAATTCTCCCTTCCATTTTAGGAAAGCAGGCATCTATTCCATTTTTTGGAATAGAACTGTCACATTGAATTCGATGTCCATGGTATAGTGAAGTTTTTATTTCAGAGAGTCAAAGAAATACATATCGACCATATAGGTTGGTGACATGATTATGAAATATTCTTGATGCTATATTGTGATAATGGTATTATATCATACAGTTAGTGTTTGTATATGGGTGTTCATTTTCAGACATTATATTCCTTCTCTTGGGTTCCTTGACTAGTTTCCAGACATTAGTCATTGAATTTATGAAATCATTTCTAATGAAGTAAACATAGATTCTTAGATAATCATGAACTAAGTGTTTCATTTGATCTAGATTAAATTATATATGATTTTAATTAATGTAATGAATAATAATTTCAAGTTGATGGAATAATTTTATTCATGTTATATTGATTTCATAAACTAAATATATATTTATTAACCTACATGTGAATAAAATATTTATTTTATTTATTTTATATTTAAGTAAATATTTTTTTATGAAATAAATATTTATCCAGTTGTCCAATAAATGATATAGGAGTTTAATGGACCAAGAGAAAGTCTGGTGAAAATTTTAATTAACAAGACCGTTACATAAAATTTTTTATTTTAGAAGTTGGCTCGCACCACAAAATTATAATAAACTAAATATTATTATGTGGAATCAGGTTTATTAAAGATCATCCAAAATTGAGAATAGATATTTTTTGTGCACAAAAAATAACATCTCACCTCCTCATTCTCTCTCCCTCACCAGAATGAAAAGTGTTGGATATATTTCTTCAAGGATAAAGAATGATCAGTCAAGAATGAAAAAACCAAGACATTCCAATTGTTATTCTTGTACTCGGAGATCAGGTGTTGTTTCTCAATGATCATATTAGTATGTGTTAATCACCACTAAATGGATTCTATCCTTGTATCCTCACTTCACAACAATGGTAAATCAAAAGGGAATTTTTGGATAATCAACATTTACTAATTAAGAATGTTCCTAAGCCATTATATTTATTTCATCAGATATTAAATAAATTAATTATAAATTAGATGTTCATGTTCATCACTCTTGGTTTTTTAAATAATAATTAGATAAAATCTTAGTATAACTATCACATTCACAGGCCTTCACAATGCCCAGAACCATCATGTGGTATCGGAGTTTTCACTTTTATATTTATAAATTTTTATTTTATTATTGATCAATGCGAAATTGTAATTATATTTTCATTTCATTTGTTTTTTTCCTTATTATGCTTTGAATTAACATGTTATCCAAATATTAATAAATTTGTTCAGGGTTTCATTTTATTAATGTATTATGAAAAAAGGTATAATTATTTTTGATTCCATGAGTAATTTCCAAATCATTGGCAGGTAAAACAGAGTTAAACGGTAAACAACTAGAGCACACCTTGTACACCCATGATCATTTTATCTAATGCATTAAAAAATAATTACACACGGAACATTTTTTTCACACTGTTTGTGGACTGGGATAACACGGTACATGGGAAGCATATATATAGTATGTAGCTTGAATGTACACACCATATAGCTTGGGCATGTTAACATGACAAAGCCCCAGGCAGGTGACTAAGATATAAGACCACTGAGGTATATGGAATGTATCTATATGTACACACTGTGTAGTATCCCATTAATGGAAAAAAAATTAAATTACACTTAATTTGAATATTATAGAATTAAGACCTTATTTTTTTGGAATACCTTTGTTTTTGAAATTTTTATAACGGTTTTGAAGATTTTGAAATGAACAATTAATTTATTATAATTAATATGTCAATTGTGGTTCTCTCATTTAATTTCTATGAATTCCATTAATGATGGGTACCTCCAAATAAGAACGGGTGATCACTAAGAAGAAATGAAGTAATTTAATTAATTGAAACAAGAACATGTATATTAAATAATAATAGAATTAATAAAAAAATTAATTCTAACTGTTTACTTTTGTGTATTCATTTCTTGTATGACAATTCATGAGCTTGACCAAGACCCCTGTATGAATTGGATGTTTTAAGTTAATTCATTCCCTATTTTTTAAATTATTTTATATTAAATTAAATGATAGTATTTGATTCACCCCCTCCATTATTATTTAGGACCTATGTGTCCAATGATATTTATGTAACCCCTTTATCCAATCCTTTAGATCCCCCTACCCATTCATGGGTAATAAATATTCCTAATTAATGGATCATCCCAACGAACATGGAAGTGGTTCAGGATAGAACAATAATGATTATAACCTAGCTGATATATTAGTGGATAGGAGGAATTTTTAACTCATTCCAAAACTATAATTGGAGTTATTTCCCCAAGATCAATGGTTTATTTAATGTCCTCTCATTAAATCAAATGTTAAATAAATTTCATGAACATTTCATTTAATTGTTTATTTATTTATTTCTATACTATTATTTATTTTTTGGAAGTGTGTTTGTGATCACATAAGTAAATAAATTAATGTGAAAATATGTAAATTATATAATTTATGTGTAAATTTTTTATCCAAATGGTTAATTAATTATGTAACATCAACTTACAATTTAGAATTTGTGTAAAAGATAAAACAAGATAGAATTTATCAAAAAAATAAAATATGTCAATAAAATATTAATTCAAACTAACCCTTCAATTAATTGATTGGGAATAATACTATATAATTAAGTGTAGTACAAGGACAAAGTCTAGACAATTACATTTAACTAGGAGTTCTCATGAGTGTTTTGAGTTGACTTAACCCAAATGGTATTGTGTTTAACATCCAGATAATATTCTAAAAAAATTTGGTAGATTGTGTTGAAGAAATAAAATATAGGATTTCAGGATAGATGGATCCACTCAATGGATTTGGGAGATACAATGCCACAGTTTGCAAGAACACCTACCCAATTACATTGTTGTGATTTTCAAGGAAAATGACTGGATCATTAAGAAAAGTAATGAGTATCCTTTCCATATTAATTTTAAAAGAACTCAATATTATTGTTTTAATGGTTAGGGATATTTATACATGATAAAATTGTAAGAGATTTAATAAATAAATAACTTAAAATTTATTTTACTATATGTCACATATATTTTTAATCAAGAAAAGTGTGCATATTCTACTCTTTCTAACTGATGATTAAAATGAAAAGTGCATTTTCAACACTATACCTATGATCAATATTAGAGAAGGTTAACCTCCTAAATAGAATTAACTTCCAGTAATAGTTTAGAAGTTATTGGGCTGTGATACACCGTGAATGGAAATATTAAATGCTAAAATCTTTAATTCCCGATTCTCCGACAAATTTGGCGAGTGATGAAGACATACTTGTATATAAAAAATCTTTTAGTGATTCACTCAATGTTAAATGTTTTATTCTTTCAATGATTTCAATTAATCTACTGTTTTATCAAGATAATATGGATGTGTATAACATGCTTCAGCGCCTCCATGGTCATTACTAGGAGAGTGTTAGATAAGATTAGTTCTAGATTTCTAGGGTTCTCATTCAGAGAATGCTTGTATAGTGTTCCCAATATATTACTCTCATTGTAAATATTATAGGATACACAGATAATTTAGAAGATCTAGGGTTAAATATCCATGAGAACTAGGCATCAACCTTATTCTAGAATCACCCCCTTATAACTTCTCCTATTTTGTTGCGAATTTTAATATGAATATTGAGAAGTATCTTCTAGATCTCCTTACACATATTCTCCAATTACATAATTATTGAAAGGGTGAAAACACAACCATCATTATAGTGAATAAACAAAAGGAAAATAAAATAGATTCGATACCAAAGCTTCCCTATTCCCTTACAAGAAGAGTAAAAACATGGGGAAATTAAGGGAACGTGATTTTATATTTTTCAAATGTGGCAAGAAGGTCCACTGGAGGAAAAACTACACCCAACCAATGAAGCAAGGGTAATATTCAGTTTAATTTTTCATTGATTGTGATTTATCTATTTCTAACGATAGGATATTTAATACAAGTTGGGTTGCTCACATTTGTATTAAAATATAGCAACCAAGTATATTCATAATAATTATACAAGGAGTGGTTCCTCTTCAAGAATCCAACAAAGATAAACATACTGCTATAAGGATCAGGGACAACCACTTCATGTTGTTAGCCCAAAGGATCATGTTTTTAAAGGCTTGTTATTTTTTTCCTTCAGCCAACAAAAACATTATTTCAGAATCTAGATATTATATAAATGGATTTATTTTAAAAAATGGTATTAAATTTTTATTATTTTATAAATAGAACAATTTTTTTTTATATATAAATAATTGTATTTATGTGTTGGGTTACATGAACAAAATAATTTAAATCCACAACAAATTTATTTCACATGACACATACCACACCCAATATCGGAATCACCAACTAGTTCAAGTAAACTAAAATTTCTTCGTTAAATTACATAAATATGGATATTTTTTTAACTAAAACCACTATGTGTATGTCATGCATGATTACAAGGAAAATTTACTTAATAAAAATTTAGTGGGAATGATGAAAGTGCTAATGTGATTCTAGAATTAGATTTTACCGATTTTTGTGTTCCATTTTATATTGACACAAGGGGTAGGTACTTTTAATTCATAACATTTAGTGATGATTTTTATAGCTATTTATTCTTATACTTAATGAGGTATGAGTCAAATTCTTTTAAAAATTTTGGGGAATACAATAATGAAGTTGAGAACCCACGTCACAAGAAGATTATGGATCTTCACTAAGACCATGAAGGATAATATCTTAATCAAGACATCATTAATTGTCTAAGGTATGATGGGATTTTATCTTAACAGACCTGTCCTTCTATGTCTTAGTGGAATAGTGTAAGTGAAATGAGGAACCACACCTTGTTGGACACGATGATATAAAAGATTAGTCATGTGATTCTCCCATTATACATTTGGGGATACATGTTACAAATAGAAGCATATGTATTAAACCAAGTTCCAACCAAAATAATATATAGTATCACAATCCAATTGTGTAATGGAAATAAACTTGTGTTTTCTTACATAATTGTGTGGGGTTGAAAAGCACTTGTTATGGTCTCTCCAGTAACAATATTTATCCCCTATCACAAACTGTATCTTTATAATTTATCTCAATGAATCTAATGGATACTACTTATATGATCCTTCAAATAAAAAGGTTTTTTATGAAATTCATCCCTCATTTCTTAAATAGGATATTATATCTTAAAGGGATAGTAAATTGGAGATAGAAATCACTGAATTTTAGTATCAAGATATATAAGAGTTTGTATATGAAAAAATTCCACAAATCCCCAGGGAAAAAAGAAATTGTTTCAATGACACAATTACTATATTGGAGTACTGGAGTGGTAGGAGAACTAAAATGGGATGGTTTTCTAGTTACATAGTATGGTGACTCATTTTTAGTTGATAATAATGATCCTTTAACCTACAAAGAAGATGTAAGTGGAATAGATGATTCTAAGTGGTAAGAATCCATGAATTATGAAATGTATTCCATGTACCAAAACCAGGTCTAGGTATTTGCACACCTTATAGTAGATGCAATGCCTATTTGATAAAAATTGGTATTCAAAAAGAAACTGGACATGGATGGACAATTCCCTACCTAAACTATGTAAATGGATAAAATAGTGTTTAAAAATCATTAAGGGGTTGACTAGGATGAAACCTTTTCGATTGTTTCATTACTGAAATTATTCATAATTCTACATGAGATTGCATCTTTCCATGATTATGATATTTGAAAAAATGATATCAAAATAGCATTCCTTAATGGGATCCTCCTGGAAGATGATATAAGATATAACCTAAATGTGTTGTGACTCAAAATTATTCCAACAAGGTATGTAATTTGAAAAGATTCATTTATGGATTAAATAAAGCACACATGTCCTGGAGAATTTGTTTTGATGAAGCCATAATGGAATTTGGTTTCATAAATAATTAATATGAGTCATGTGTCTATAAATAGTTTAGTGAATGTACATTTGTTTTCATAGAAGTATATTATGATGATACATTACTCATTGGAAAAGAAATACCATACATACAATTTGTTAATGAGTGGTTGAATAAATTATTCTCTCTTAATGACATGGGAAAGGAATAATATATTCATAATATCATGATCCATTGTGATTGATCCAATATGTTTCTCAGCCTAAGTCAATGATAATTTATTGAAAATATACTAAAGAGATTTAGTATGTAACAATCCAATGGGGGATTTTTTCCATTATCAAATGTGATTCATCATTCCAGGAAAATGGTTCCTCAGAAATGTGAGGAGAGAAACAGAATGATAAGGATACTATATGCATATATGATTGTGTTAGTTAAGTATGTTGTGATATGTGCAAACCTATATGTTTCATATACATTAATTATTGTAGGAAGATGTCAAGATGATCCAAGTGACCTCCATTGGATGTAATTCAAGACCATCCTTATGTATATGATGTATACTAAGGATATATTCCAGTTTTATGGTGGAGATGTTGAACTATTAATTAGAGGATATGTAGATGATTGTTTCCAAACTAACCAAGAAGGAATGATTTAAAAAAGGAGATACATCTTCACATTCAATGTATGTTCTATGAGTTAGAGTCATTCTGAGAAGGTTGTGGTTAAATATTCTACAACATAGTCTGAGTATATCGCAACTTCAATGGTAGCTAAAGAAGAAGTATGGATGTGAAACATCATTATTGAGCTTTAGGAGGTACCTATAAGTAAAGATAGTATCACACTATATTGTGATAAAATTGAAATGGTGGATCATGAAAAACATCAAAGGTTGCATCAAAGAACGATGAAAATAAATTACAAGTGTCCTCTCTTGAAGGATTTTTCTCAATGAGGTGATGTTACAGTGACAAATATTTCCATAGAAGAGAGGGTGAAAGACCCCATGAAGAAAATATTTACTTAGTAGAAACATGACTATCATGTGATGTATAATGAACTGAAGATCGTAGGATGTCGGCTCTAGTCCAATTGAGAGATTAATGGAGTGGGTGTCCTCGGACCAACTCTTTTCACTTTGATTACTTAATTATTTTATGTATTGAATATTTATGAAACTTTTTATTAATTTTTTTATTCTGTATGGATCTAATGTAACAATTCCACCGAGTATTCCTAAAATTTATATTTTCAAAGTAGTTCCCCAATATTATGATTACCATTATATTCTATGATGAAATTCTTATATAATGTTGTGTGGTCAGATAAGATACTATTATATGACCCATAGTACATAGACTATTATGTGATAATACAGGTTTGAAGGTGAGGCTTCTTCTCATGAATTTAAAACCTGGAAATCTCCAAGATAAGAGATTCTGACAACAGACCCACTAGTAGAAATTCTGTATGATTTAGTGTCATCGTATATTTAAATATATAGGAATTTATGATGTTCGTTAGACATTAATATTATTATTAATGTTTGTTATAAAAAACTTACATAGATGTATTTTGTAAACATGATGATAAAAGTTCATGGAGAATTTTACTACGTTGGGTGCATCATTAGTGACATGTCACTAATGAATATGTGAAAGACAGATGTTTTCCTTCTATCTTTATTGAAGTTCATATCTCAACGCTTTGATTAGGATTGAACAATCACATTAATTTCTATTTCCATGGTGTAAGGACTTGTTTATTTATGATAATCAATGAAATAAAAATTGATCATATTTGTTGGCGATACAGTTATGAAACATTCTTGATGATATATTGTTATAAAGAGATCATATTACAAAGTGACTGTTTAAATGTTTTTGTCGACATTGAAACATAAAGTTCATTATTTTGGGTTCCTTGGTCCATTATTAGATAGTAAACTTTGAAATTAAGAAATCATACTTAATTTCGTTGTAAAATAATCCTAGATTGTCACACATTAATGGTTTCCATTAATCTCGATTAAATTGAATTATAGTTTAATTAATGTAATAAATATTATTCTCATGTCTGAGGAAGAATTTTATTCAAGTTATATTTATCATATAAATTAAATAAATATTCAATATTTGGTATGTGACTAGAAAAATTATATTATTTATTGAATAATTTAATAAATATTAATTTTCTATATTGTGAATAAAATATTTATTCATCAATAAAATATTTAATCTATTTTCTAATAAATGATTGAGGTGTCTAAAGGCCCCAAGACAGAGTCTGGTGAAAATTTTTAATTAACAAGACCATTAAATAATATTTTTAACTTCACATGTTTCTGCGCACCACATAATTATAATAATGTAATTTCCATTATATGTTATTGGGATTATTAATTATCGACAAAAAATGAGAAAATAAAATTGTTGTACATAAAAAATTCTCTCCCAACTTTTCATTCTCTCTCCCTATGATGATTTAGAAGTGAATGAGAGATTTAATTAAGGCCCAACAATGAGAAATCAAAAATGAACTAAAAATACATTGGACTTAATGTGCTACCACCCAGAGATCGATTCGTGTTGTACAGATATCATATGTGCACATGTGGATCACTGCAAGAGATATTATATCATTGGATCCTTGCAGCGCAATGATGTTAATCTGAAATGTTATTTTATGATGATTAATATTCACCAATGAAGAACGTTCCTAATCCAATATATTTATTTCTTTATAGAATAAATAAATTATTAATAAATTTTATGTGCAAGATCATTGCTCTTGGTTTTGAGCAATGATTACTAATATAAATTTTAACATATCACCCACCTATGTATGCTTATGCTACTCCCATAATCATATATTCTACTGTAAATTCTTCCCATTATATAAAATATCCAAAGGTAATTAGTACTAAAATCCCTAATAGGATATTCAATGGGTGGGAACTAAAAAACTCGGCCAGTGGATTCTATAATAGATATTTAGCTCTGTATAATGACTTATAGTGGATGGAACATATTTATGATGTCTAAAATGTAGAATTCTAAAATTCCTAATGTGTTATATAAATTACATGGTTAATATTATTTTCCCAAGAATCCAATTAAATTTAATGATGCTTCAAATCACCTGTATAATATTTACTGCATCAGAATAAGAGCATTCCACTATGGGGTTATAATGTTACCACTTTAAGTTGATGAACCACTTAACAAACATAATTATAAAGGCTTGATATTATATATTAATTTATTTATCATCCATGTCCTTATAATTAAACCATAGGTAATCATGTTACAAATCCATTATAGGATATTTTCATCATTGATACTAGAAACCTCTAGTACGGTATTCTAGTGCAGTTGTTACCCTTTTAAGAACTTATTACAGAAAATATGGAATGTCATGGTATAATTACCATGTTTATTAGTTATGGTTGATATTAATATAATAATACCAATTTTAATCATGTGTAGAATCTCCTATAAGAGATTTAATGTATTAGAACCAGAACTCTTCCCTAGGAAATCTAATATAACCACTTCCCATTGAAGAACCACCTACCATACATGTTGGGAAAATACAGATAAAATTTATAGAGTTGTTATTAATGGTCAATCTTATTATAATCCTATAAATTTTAATCCTTTTCAAATCACATTCAAGATATTTTCATCATTGGTACTATAAATATATATTGGGGGTTTTTTATATAGCTCATTCTTTTTATATAGCCACTTATACTGTAGGATACTTATATATGAAGTTGTATCTTTATTATATTAAAATATAATACTAAGATTTAAAAAGATATTTTTTTATGTATTATCTCATTATTTTAGAAAATATTTTTAATCTTGTTTCAAATCCCATTTGGAATATTTGGTGTATCAGTACTAGAATACCCTAATGGGGGATTCTAGTGAAGCCTATTGTTTTTACAGAACCACAAAAAAATATCTAAATAAATTCCTAATTCAATGTACACATTTGTTTTGATGGTTGTTTTCCATATAAAAAAACAAAAATTAATCATTCATAAATTACATTATAGGATCATTGTATCATTGGAACTGGAAATCCCTAATGAGGTACAAAAATTTATCCACTTCTCATTGTAGAAAAACCTAAAGTATACGATAAATGTCTATGAATGATTAACATTGGTATGTAAAAAATTGGAAATGTTATGTATAAAAAAGCTTTCTACGGTTGATGTAAAAATAATCCTACATATATCAATGGTGCAAGAAACCCCATACTAGAGATTTACTAGATCTGAAATAGAATTATCCACTATGGGGTTTTAATATATCATCTTCCCTTTGAATAACCACTTATATTGAATGATACATGTCTATGAGGATTGATTTATATTATATTAAATGTCTAATATGATGAAAAATGTGGTTTATATTGTTTTTTCCTAATAATCCAATGAACTGTAATGATTCTATAAATCAACAACATGAATATTTCTATGTCTAAACTAGAAATATATGCAATGGTATTCTACAATAGTTACTTCCCTATTAAGAAACACAAACAGAAGGTATACGGAAGTGAAAGATACAATATACATATTTACTTTCACGACTGCTTTCTGTATAATAATAACAATGTTAATAAGGCTTAAAATCCCTTGTTGGATATTTTTAGCATTAGAAATGGATATCTCTGTTGGGTATTCTAGTGTAGATGACTCCCATTTAAGAACTACTTAATAAAAATATAGGTAAATTCATAATGTGATGCAAATATTTTTTATTAGGTTTTATTTCATTATAACCATATAAATAGTAATCATGATGTCAATACCTTATAAGATATTTGTAGTATCAGGAATGGAATTATCATTAAGGATATTCTAGTGTAGCTACTTCAATTTTAGAAACAACTAATAAAGTATTATATTTATGAATTAATATAAAAAATCATATAGGTAATGGATGGATATGTAGTAAAAACATGTTTCGTAAGGATTATATACTTATTATCCATCATGAAGAAATGTTGAAGTGATTTTTCAACAGAATATTTAATAAAATGGATCTAAAAATATCAACAATGGGATTATAGTTTCTCTAATTCCTTATGTAAAACTACTTATAGTGCATCATACTTATCATTTAATTTGTTATTTTTTTATTTAAAAAATTCTTCTATGATTTTAAATTTTATATTATATATATATATGTGTGTGTGTGTGTGTGTGTTAAACACATCAAGTATAAGTAAATGATATCATCATTAATTCATGATATAACTTCAATAATTACTAACACAAATTCACCCCTTCTAAAAAACCATAATCCATTAATAAAGGAAACACATTTTTGGAATTGTAATATTCTAATATTCATTCAAATGGTCTCCCATTCAGAATAAAAGATGTATTATAGTTTTGATATATATATTTTCCCTTGTATAATTTCCAAAAAAAAATGATCAATATTTAAGTAAATGAGGTAGAATTTCTTGAAGAAGATGTTCATTGAATATATGTAATCAGTGATATAATAGTTACAATATGTTAATCCAATATTTACAAACAAATACTCAAAGATAATATAGATAATATTTAATAAACATGGAATCATGATAACACAGAATGAAATTAAGCAATCGACAAAAAAAAGTGTAGAATTTAATTGATATTGTATACTATGATGAATAAAAATCATTATTATTTCTTTACACTTGTGAAACCTTGATTTTCCTTTAAATTGGTCACTATTTTGGATGGTTTTTTATATATGTCATAGATAATCAACATGGAATCAAATAATTAACATAGAAATGAACTATTTTAAATATCTTACGATGTCTATATAGTTATTAAAAAATCATGGGACAGTATATGGCTCAACTGGGTCTTTGTAGGTAATTTTCAGGGATATTATACATGTAATAACATTTTCAAACCATTTATTCATTTACATGTTATGACCCCATATAATATGTTTTATTTGTGTTTCGAGATAACTGAAATCACATAACCAATTTATAGTACCTATAAAGATTTCATTTTAGAGTGGAAAATCAGTACTTTGAACAATGAAAAATTCACATAGAATAGATTTATAAATGAAACGTCTATCAAGAGAGTGGAATTACAAAAAAAAGAATATATGAAAGAAATACTATTGAATAAGAGAATATATTTAAATATAAATATTTCTTAATAGAAATTTAGACAAAGGTAGAATAGAAACATTAGAGAAAAATATAAAATAAAATTAAGAATATGGGCATGTCGAAGATTTTGATGAATAAAAATGAAATATAGTGATAAAGAAAGATCATGAATAAAATAATAGTAAGTAAATATGAAGTAAAATATGGGGTTAGTTTCCCCATCAGAGTACAATAATTATCAAATTCGAAACATATAAAAATATATATTACTTCCCCATATAAATAAAAGATACTAACCATTGAATATTCTAATAGAAGAAAAATAGTTCAATGATTAAGACTATGATGTATAAGCCATGAAATAAAAAAAACGTAGACCTAGAATATATCTTCCTCTTTATACCATGTAATAGACAACTTATAGCCTAAACACATCTAAAAACTAATGGTCCTATATATTAATCTACTAGTATTACCATTCCTTAATCGTTAAGGGAAAACCCAAACATTTCAATAGAGGACAATTGTATTTTTTTTCAAATTTAGGGAAAATGTACCTGGATCATAAGTAATGATTACATTAATTTAAATAATACCTTGAATAAAATATATTTTTCAACTATGATTTAATGTATTTTTCTATGAATATGTTATATTTGTGGTAGCCAACTGAGAGAAAACAATGGGTATCAATGAAGGACATCGCAGGTTTGATGAATAAGGGGATGAAATCCATCTTTATAAGACTATTACACAACAAATTTTATATAATTATTGAATATTATTTTCTTCTAATTATTGTCACAAAAGGATATTAATTCATAATAGAATATTACAAATTAAAAGTGTAAGTAAACCAATACTATAAATAACATTCCATAGGACGAAGTCTTGATTGCAAGAGTTTATGTCATAAGTATGATATATTTTTATATTAAATATTGGCGAATAGTATATTTTTTTTAGATGTGTATAATATAGTTTTTAAATTATAATAAATGGTAAAAATTAATCATTAAGGATAACTCTTGATACCAAACGAATTATAAAAGTTGTGCAATCGACTGTGTTCTTATTCATTCTTACCAATCCAAGAATCCTGCATTGGAAATTAATCATATTGTATATTGATGAAAATTTGTTTGCATATATCAATTCAACTAATCCATATATAGAACTAAGAGGTAGATATATATATATATATATAAGAGTTCATCGATGTGGTATGAATTTATCTTTTCTATAATTCTCTTGGTATATAACTACACAATCTTTATTTTATTCTAATTGATACCCTTAAAAATATTTTGGAGAAAACATATGCGGATATTTTTATTAGGAATTAATATCTTAATTTCATGAATTATAAACTATTAATTGATCTACAAGATGGGAAAACTCCACACAATGTCTCCCCAAGTTTATAGTTCATAATTATTTTTTGTTATTTGTTTGAGATAATAACATCTCATTTGAACATATAATCATCTTTAACACACCCGGATGTAGATTATATAATTCCTTAAATGTTTAGAAAAATTATAACACATCCAAGATAGAGTGTGTTAGATACTAAATTCACTACATGAAAAAGTTTGGAGATGATAACTACCACATATAAGGGAATGCAATACCATTGTTTTTTAATCTTATTATGAACCTGTGTTCAAGAAATAACATTTTTTTAAATAATTTAATTTTCCCATATTTTGTTAATTTTTTTATAAATGCACCAAATGAACCAATTAATATAAATCATAGATATTAAAAAAATTCAAAAATTGAATTTTACTTATCAATGTATAACTCATAAATATATATTTTAATCAACAAAACATCATTTTTAAAACATAGTTGTATGAGAAAAGGCACTATATTCATTTTTAGTAGATACACACCTCTAACATAAATGTACCAAATTTATAGGATGTTGTTTGTGTATTAGGTAACAAAATTCATTAGAAATTGTACCCTATTACATAAATGAAAATGAAAAATTAAAATATACATTTTCATGAATATATTCCATAATAAATTCATCATAACTTGTCATATTCTCAAAAAAACCAAAAACAAATTACATAAACAATATAGAAAACGTAATGTACAAAATAGTTTATATATACTAACGATAATATAAAAATATTATACCATCATCACTAATGATCCAATATCAACATATTTGTTTTTTAAGGGGATTATGATTCATTCTCTCAACCATATTTTCACATGATCTCCACCTACTCAATTTTTCTTTATTTTATTATTAACATCTTTCAAAATTATACAAACAAAAATGCTTATTTCATAATATATATTTGTCTGAAAAAATCCATTATACATGTTTTTAGTGGCAGAAAACCATCGAAATCATAGTCCAAAAGTTATCATAATCCATTCTTATAAGATATAAAACAAATTCATGATTATTTTACCCTATATTGAAAAATAAAATAACAAAAATTGAAATATACATTATGATCAATATTATCGCTAAGAAAATAGATCATCATAAGTTATCTGATCTACACTTTCTAATAAAGGAATGACATAAACAATATAGACAATGGAAAGTAAAAAATATTTTCATTATAAAAAATATAAATATATATATATATCATAAAATCAACACCAATAATCCATCAACATCATATCTATTTTTGACAGTCCTTATTTTTCATTCTCTCCAAATATATTTTCACATGATCTCCTCCTCTTTAAGTTGGATTCCATTTATGCTGAATATTTTTCCCAATTGTATAGAAACTACTACTCACATTTTAACATGGATTAGGTCTATTGATGTTATCCATGTTACTAAAAAAGTTTTTTTTGTTTGAAATACCAACCTTATACCACCATCAGTATCATATGACATTATTATAGTTTTTATATACATTTAAGAAAGTTATTTGTAAAATTTATATATTGATAAATTTTGACCAGACTCCTTTTCAAAAGGATCACCTTGAATAATGATAATTTTTCATGAAATTTGTCTCCAGCTCTTCAAAAAAAAATTCACAAATAAATATAACATCAATCCTCTCAAACAATTTTAAAACATAAACACACAATATTCCAACTTATTCAAATTCTCTATGAAATAACATAAAAATTTGATCATGGATATCATATAAATTCTAAATATATATTTTATACAATATCATGATAAATCTATATGAGTAGGTGAATTAAATTTCTTGACAAGATTTAACATGACATGCCCTATCCACTTGATACTCATTCTAAAATAAATCAAAAAAAATTTGAGGGTTCTCATCTAAATATTATCTAAATAATTGATTGAAGGGGAAAATAATTTTAGGATTTTTTAACTAATTTAGAATTAAGTGATCATATATTGATAAATATAATCCAAAAACACGTTCTTATATTTCATAAACAAAGTCACATAAACTCAATCTATGATGAGAGGATTATATTTAGAAACTATAATAATATTCACTTAATTTTGTGGTATATATCCCCAATTTCAATGTTTTCTTTTAAAGAAACGAGACAATTTCTCTCTCATAGTATACAGTGTAACCTTCCTAGATGATTTACCTTCATCAAATACATTTTGAGAGTCCTCCACTCGGCCTCAAAATCATCGAGATTTTTTTACTCAAATATGAAATCCCTCAAATAACTAAAGAAACATGAACCATATTTTACCTTGTTACAAAGGTGTTTTACCCAATTTTTAATGAAATTATATTTATAATGTTGATTATAAGTATCTATAAGTACCTAGATGTTACTTTTTCAATTATTATATAAAGATCAGTAAATAGAGTCAACATCCTCTTCATATTGTCCACCTCAACAAATATTTGAAATAATAATGAAAAATAAAAAGTAGTTTTATTGTAAAACAGTGATATGAGAAATTTATAGTTATTATGAATGTTTTAAATCTAAAAAAACTACTTGAGGAAAGTATTCCATATTTATAGTAAGTAATATCGAACACAATAATACCTCTAAACAATTCCATAGAATGTGTCATTTTAAGGCCCACTGAGAAAATATTTTTAATTTTCTCATTCATGTCAAATTGAATGGCATATAAAAATAAATTATTTTCTTTAAATTATCTATCCAAATAATCTAACATGAAATTACCACCCCATACAATCAAATCCTTTCTACTTTCTGATCAAAGAGAAATAATTCGATAATATCAGGTATAACCTAAAATATTTTTACATAGAAAAGTAGTACCCAACAATGAGAAAGATTAAATTTTCCTAATTCATACCAAAGAATTAACATCTATATTTGTAGCTTAAATTAAAGTCACCATTCCTTGGGACTATAAAATGTTTCAATAATCAGGTGAATTAAATGGATTACTAGGAGCATGAATAAATAAATTTCATTAATATTTCCTCAAGAAGAAGAAAATAATTTCTAGATGAGACCAAAAAATATCTCCTATCTATGAATGAACATTTTTCACAAATAAATAATTCATATATATATTTTACCTCACTTTATAAAATTATTCATAATATATATAATTATTTTTTTAACTTATTTTTTATATTTTCATATTTTTTTCACACTAAAGACAATCCCCCTATAATAAATGACCTAAAATGCATTGGAACTGAAATAATAAATGAAAATAATCAATTTTTCATGTACCCTATTACATAAAAACCAAAACATTTCTACCGAATCATTACAACATTGACATAATATAGTTAACTAAAAATAAACATTAAATTGTTAGTCATAGTTTGGTCTCTGTACATCCAATAAGAATATATTAAATATAAAAAAATTCAGTAATGAAACTAAAATAAAATATCAACCCTTTAGTATTTTACTTATCGAGATCATTTTTTTAAAATATAATTATAGAATCCTAAAAATAGATCTCTGTTTTTCAACTTGGTCACCTATGAACCAACTTCCTTTAACCATCCACTACATCGAGTGACCTTCACCCCCAACTACATCTTTCAACTCCCTTGACTTCTTTCCTTACAACTACCATTATAGTTGTCCTTGTTATTTCTGAAATGGAAGAAATTTCAAAAAATTTAGATTGGGAAATATTTATTGAGCATTATATATTAGTTTCTAAATATAATTATTCTTCCTGGAAAATTAAATCTATATTAAAAAAAGAAATTCCATTAAAACACCTGATCTACTTCCACAATACAGGGACACACGTTTCTGACTGGTTATAAATAAATTCCTTAAAAAATTAACATGGGAACCTAAGAAGATGAAAATTAATGCATCCAACACAACCATTCCCAGTTAATTAATTCACTCAATAAAATTGAAAATCAATCATTAATCAAGAAAATTGTGCTTTGATGAGTAATAGAAGCAACAGATTGACTATTCCTGTCATCATACATTTATTATTGGCTTTATATTTAATTATTATATTGCACATATAAAATAACTAAATAATTATATTGAATATATGAGTGGGTCTTGATTAAAAGAATTAATTTTTTTTAAATTTTTCGTTTTCTAGGAATGCAGATTGCTGCATTTCTATACGAGTATATTGTAGTGGATTCACCACCATCCATGATCACCCACCACCATATCTTGTAGGTACTTGGTCCTAAAATTCCTATCCATGTATGGATTTGAATGGATTTAGATGGGATATCTAGCAGAATTTAATAGGAATAGATCATGGATTACTTCTTAATTAATATAGTGGTTTAATATTATTAATTACATGGGATGGAATGGTGTGGTGACACTCCCTGTGCAGATATATGATCATGATTGAAAGAAAAATGAGTGAATTATTGATGAAGAAATATTATATGGGTGTCATTCAATATCTCATAGTTGTATCCAACACCTCTTATCGAAATCTTAGGAAGGTAAATATGGATAAAATGTTGAGGATAATTTTCCAGTAGGATGTTGTGGTGGGTGAACCATCCCCGAGGTGCGGCTACAATAGAAGAATTAAAACTATGTCAATAATATTTTTTCCACACATGATGTTTCCCCTATTTATAAAAGGAGTAAGGTTGAGGTAGGTGTATGATTTAGGTACAACCTGACCACCCACCCAGTAGTAGAGGAGTTGAACAATGTGGAATTTTAATAAAAATTTCTTTTCACCATGGTTTCATCATCACCTTCATCAATAATATCAAATACCATTTGATAGTGTAGTATTATGTGGTATATATTTCTCAATATATTCATTGGTAGATATTTTTTCGGTTTTCTTTTGAGTAATATTAAGACACTTTTTATACCCACATTTACTCATGGTAAGATCCTTCTTTTTTCCTGTTGGTTTTTACCGCATTCATTTTGGTGGTTATCAACATTACATATGGTCTTAATTTTTCTGCGTTTGTTCAATTTTTTTATCTCATAATTTTCAATTATCTAGGGGGACAAACCATTTTTTTCCTATTGTGTCGTATCAATATCGGTTTATCTCTTTGTGGTCTTCACATTTAATGGTATTAATAATTATTTTAAAGAAGAGTATGCCAATGAATTATCATTCATATCATAAAAAATTTATTGACATTATTAGATACATAATTTTGAAACATTTTAGTTTTATGACTAATGGCCTTTGATGTTGGTTGTGAAATTTGTAATCTAGAAAATCAATAAGAAAAAATTTCTATTGTGGAAAATTAATATAATTGAATTCATGTGGAAGGAGACTTTCATACTAGCATATTAAGAAATACTGGTTGGAGTGATGGAGGATAAATGGAACAACATTGGTGGGAATTCTATTACCAATATTCATTCATCATTGGAAAACATGGTCTTATCATTAATTGTGGTCAAAAATGGCTAAGGAAATTTGGGATACCATAATGAAGGTACACGAGAGAAATGCAGTATAGAATTTTTTTTCTTAAAGCGATAATCATACACTCTTTTAATATATGAAACATCATTGGTGTTGTAACAAATCAACAACATCAATATCCGGTTCTCTAAACTAATAGTGTTGGGCTATAAATGTTTATATACATAACGTATAGATATTCTTCTCCTTAGTTTTCCAGATTCATATGATCAACTCATCATCAATGCCTCCATCAATATCTTAATGAACATGTGCCTCTTAAATGAAATATAACCCATAGTTATTAAAGAATAATGTCATAAAAATAATAACAAGTATAGATAGAAATCATCACACCAATTACATTCTTTTTCAATAGAGAAAGGAATGATGATGGTATGTGGGTCTAATGGGACCAAAAATCATGGCAGTTCTGCATCAAGGAATAAGAAGGAGAATGTCACATGTTACAATCGAATCATCAAGGGTCATGTCAATAATTTTGGAATAATAAGAGTAGATAAAATATCTCTTAAGGAAATGTGGAGAGTACTTCTACTAACAGATATATACTTTTCAGTGAAGTGATGAAGATAGTTTGATGTAGAAAACATCTAAATGAATTCATAATCATCTTGGTAGCATGATGGAGCATGTCTTCTTGATGGTAATGGATTGATCAAAATTAATCTACCATAGAAGGACTTGTTTATGTGGGGAATGTACAAACCATGAATATCATTGGACTCGGTACCATCATGCTACAGTATCATTATGGTATTGTGTGAACCATCAAAAAATTATTCCATCTGAAGAGCCTTAATAAGAACATATTTTCCTTGGGACAATTTGATGAAATAAAATTCAAGACTCGCCCCAATAATGATGTGTTGATAATTTTGAAGGGATTTATTATTGTGATGATGGTAAAAAGATCATAGAGAACTTATAAATTATTGTGGGTGAATCATATAAGGAGGTGGAGATAGTTTTCCCACAAACTACCAAAAAAAGTTGTGGATGACATCATATAATTAGAATCTTGGTCATATGTTTTGACAAGTCTTAATGATTCGTTACAGTTTGAAGTTGCTTACTAGTATTTCAAAGGAATCATTAACATTTTGTGGGAATTTATTTTTGATAAAGAAACAGTAGTCAAATTAGGGATGTCAATAACTATATGTAAATATATCATTGAGATGATCCATTCCTATGTCTAGTAAGCTCCAGTTATATCCATGGGAGGATAAAAGTATATTTTATTATTTATTTATTATTTTAGCTGGATATTTTCGGTATACCTAATCAAGAGGAAGGTTAATGTTTTTGAAGTATTCTAACATTCAAATCCCAGAAAGAGGATAAATATTGATATAAGATAACGTTTCTGTGGACTAACAATGGTGAAGATTATACATTTTAGGTTTTTGATAAATGTTTTCAAAGGGAAGTCATCAATATACAATTAAGGGTAGCGTACAGTCTTCTAAAGAATTCATTTACATTGTGGATGTGGATAACCCTATTGGATTCAATATCAGAGATGTTGAATAATGCATAAATTATCAAAAAAATTTGGGAAGATGCATTGAATACCTCTTTTATGTGATCAACCAAACACATTCAATGAAAATTGATCTAATTACACTAATGGATACATGGAATAGTAAACAAGAAAAATATTCTCAATTACAAACATTTTAATGTCCTTAAAATACATTTTTTATCATTCTTAAATATAAATATCTAACATGAGATCAATGAAATTTTATCTTCTTGGGTTAAGCTGATGGTGTAGTGGGGAATTTTTATTGGACCCTACTACACAAAAACATATCATCATCAGATATAATTTTTGATTATAAAAAAAACATGAGAATTAAAATTGATAAATACGTATAAAAGTATAATTTTGAAACTAAAACCCTTGATGTAATGGAGGAATATATGGAAGAACCTTTTTCCTCAAAAGCATTACCAAGGCACAATGATCATGTACTATTTGAGTATGGACCATGAATTTTAGTTACCTTAAAAAGAGAACTATTATGGGTCTATATTAAAGTCTCTTAGATAAATTTTAAACATTTTTTATTGAAATAGGATGGAGATCAATCTTTTTTTATAGAGGTCACATAGAGTCTTTATATATCCTCACGAAGGACGGGGATATAGGAGGAAATGGGATCCCTATAAAGGGAAAAGTACCTAGGGTATTTTTCTATTACCTCGTTGATGGAATTATATCGATAACAAATGTATTTTTATAATAAATAAGGATGGAAAGGAATAGGTGGGAATATATAATTCAATAATGGTGTTCAAAGAATATTTTTAGGATTATGTTATTGACTATAAGGAAAAAATTTATCCTATTTTAGATTGTTGACTATTTGGATAGTTCTTGTGATGTGTGCTACACACAATTTACATTTAGTGATGTTGGATGTGCAGAATTTAATTTTTTTGTGATATTCATGATGAAATATTTATTCTCCAACTATATATATGTGTAAAATAAATAAAATAGAACTTTATTTTTAGTTTGAAAAAATCTCAGTATTGTCTCAAGAAAGCACCAAGGTGTTGGTACAAGGTTGTCGATTCCTATATCATGCACCATGGATATAGTATACTTTATTAAGATCATTGTTCATATTTCAGGGCTTCAAATGGTTGTTATCTCATCATTATTCCTTTTTATATGGATGGATTTTTGTTTTAATCTACATCAATGATTGTATTTAGGAGATGAAGAAATATTTGCCTATGGTGTTTGATATGAATGACTTGGGGCTAGTAAAAAGTATTCATGGGATGAAGATTTTCTAGGATTGAAATGATGGGAATATTTGGATATCAAAGATGAATTACTTTTAAATATTACCTAAACCCTTAAAAAATAATGAATGGAAACTAATCTCCACCCCTCTTCCAGTCAATTTCATGTTATCCACTATGATAAGTCCTTGAAGTGAAACATAGAGTACTATATTTATCTATAGTGGGGAGTGTGATGTTCTATATGTTATGCATAAGAGTAGACATTGTACATGGAGTGGGAGTAGTTAGTCTACACATAATGAATCCATGAAAATATCATTGGAACATAATGAGGCTGAGATACATCATAGATACCTCAAATGATGCATAATGTCATGAGGTATTAGATATTACTATTAGAGGCTTTGTTTAATCTTATTTTTTCGGTGATTCTAAAAAACTGAAATCCACTTCTAGTAATATGTTTACTCTTACAATAGGTGTTGTCAGTAGGATTTCAAAGTTTCCTTTGGTTTTTTCAATATCTGTGATGGAGGTAGAGTACATGGAAGATACATAGGCCTAAAAAGAGGCAACTTTGATGAAAATGTTTTTCGAAGCTGGGCACATATAGAAGCACATTCCATTTAATTGGAGTTTCATATTTCCTTTCACATTGAAAAAACCTACTTTTTATTAAAGGATTGTGAACATTGGCTTAAAATATCACATTGTTTGCTACGTGGTACATGAAGGATGTGTGGACATTCATAAAATTCATACAAAATAAAATATGACATACTTCTAGATGAACAAGGTTGATAGTGATAATTTTATATGGTACATAATCTATCATGTCCTTGAAGAGACATGAAAAACGTGTTTTGGTATATATAATATACTTGTTGTGATATTATTGGTTCTCAATCAGTCTCAAAGTATGATATTTTTTTGTATTAGTTTTTAGGATGAATGGTACATCCCCCTCATTATCAATGTTTGATGAGGAAAGGTATGTGTGTGTTTGGTTGGTATCCTCACCAACCTCTAAGTTGTATTTGATTTTTTTTAATGTTTTATTTCATATAAATGATTGTTTCCTCAATTGTTTCAACATAAAATTCAAAAATAATCACAAATACCATTTTGGTGTGTGGTATTTTATGATGTTTAGTTATACACTTATTCATGTTATATGTTTTCAGGGTTTAATTTTTTTTAATAATAAGGTTGGGTCATTACACAAATTTTTTCATAGTGATATCGTTTTGTTTTAATATTTTTTTTACAAATGTAATTTTAGTGTGGTGGGGGTTCAACATTATGTATGATTCCATTTATTTCTGAATTTCTATAATATATTTAACTCATAATTAATGTTTCACTTGTGTTCCAATCATTTTCTATCCCAAAACACTATAATTGAGAAAGGGGAACTGGGGATGCACAATGTATTACTTGAAGTATGGAGTCCAAAGAGGGGAAGGTGATGATTGAGTACTTCTTGGATGGTAACATGAGTTTCAACTATGATAGAAATTAAATATTTTTTTAGTTATAAACCATCAATTTATTTTCTTAAAATACCCATCTCACTTTATCTATATGGTCCAATAAGATTCATGTTATCCAAGATTGAATATTAAATATTTTTATATATCATAAAAATTATTCAACATTATCTCTTAATCTCCACAATATGTCAATTTATATTTCACTTATATATATATATTCTTAATATGATATGGTAACATATCACAAAAGTTCAATGACACTCATCCAAATTATTTGAGAATTAGCATAAAATACAAAAACTAAAGTGGGGTTCACTAGCATAGAAATAGTTGTTACCAACACTACCCTTTATTTGCGCTAGCAAAAAGTGCTGATAAAGGGACCCCTTTATCAAAGATTTTTCTTTATGGATAAAGGGAACCATTTTTCAATGCTTTTATATAGCAATGATGAAAGGTCGACTTTATCAGTTCTTAAAAAATTATGAGAGAAGTTATATTTAATATAAAAAAATCATATCATTAAAAATCATATATTACTATATAAATATATTCATATTGACAAAAATAGAATTTTTTTGTTAAATATTATATATATATATGTCTATATATATTTACCCTTTCTATATAAGAAATTTATAGAGAAATTTCATATGAAAAAATTTGAAAAAATTACATATTATCAAAAATCATATTTAAATACTAGTTTATATTGATAAATATTTATATATATAATTTAATTAAATATGATTAATATATTTTAAAACATTTTCACTACATATTGTGAAAAATAGTTTATAAGTAAATAAAAATTTTATATTTATTTAAATTATTTACTATTTTATAGTAATAGACATTTAATAACATATTATATCAATGTAATTTGTCTTTTTCAATTTCACACTTATATAAAATAATAAATATTTAATTATTAATAAAAAATATTGAGAAATTTTTATTTACACTTGATATGTCACCTAATAATCTTACCATTTATATATGTAATTTGTTCACTTTCACTAAGAAAAGAATATATATATATAATTTTTTTTATAATAATATAGCTTCATATTTTTGTTTATGGATATTTAATATTAAATATATATTATTTTTACTTATGAAATATTATTCATTTTTCATATTTTTAGTTTTTATATATATACATATTGTTTATTATATTTTAATATATATATATATATTAAGTATTTATTTCATTACTAAATTATCTAAAAATCTGGTAATTAATTCAATTTTATTTTATATATAATTTGTATTTTAATATTTTATTAAATTTTTTTTTATTTAATTAAACATATTATTTATTAACTTAAAATTCATTTAATACAATTATAATTTTTGTAATCTTTATATCTGTTAATTTTCATTTTAATTATGCATTTTTAAATTTTTAATGTTTTTATAAGTAATGACTCTTTGTATTTATTTTAATATTTTATAAATATATTCATTTTTAATAAATTCTTACAAATTCTTACCTTTCATTCAGTCATTAATTATTAATTTTATGTTCATTTTACCTTTAATATAATTTATTAATATTGATAAATATTTGTTAATATTTTTATTATTTATTCAATTTTATATTTTTGTACATAATTATTCATCAACATATTTACTTTTCTTAATAAACAAATTTGTTCAAATTGATATATATATATATATATATAAACGTATAATGTTTCCTTAAATATGATTTATATACAAAATAAGTATTTACATTTAATCATCCATATCTGTACAAAAAATGGTTCATAATTTAAAATTTACAATAATTATAAATATTGACTAATTAGTATTGAGGAATATAAATTATATACTATACAATTTCATTATTTTATTATTCAATTAAACATATATCTAACTTGTTTTATATATATACACATTAGTTTCACACACACATATATGTAAATAATATAATTTTATATATAAACATGCACACACAAAATATTTATGTAATTTATACAAAAATTAATATCCCTTTTATAATTTAATTTGTTAACACAAATAAAATATCTAATACAGTATGTTTTTAATCATTAAATTTTATTCACTTTCTATATTTTTATTTAATATATACTATATCTTACAATTTAATATATTTTTTTTCTAATTTTTTGGTATTTTATATTATTTATTAATTATAAGTGATAATTATTTTTTAAAATTTTTTGTACTTTATTCCCTTTTAACTATTATATGTTTAATATTTTTTACTTTAATACATTTTAATACTTATGTATACGTTTTTATTCAAAACCATTTATTGTTTTTAGTATGATTCATGTAATTTATTTAATAAATATGTAGTCATTTTCAATCTCATATCGATTTGTTTGTATTTTTTTAATAATCTATATCATCAACAACATAATTAGTTTTTAATATGTTATCAATCTAATTATTTTTTAATTATTAAATTTTTCACTTTTTTACATTCATTTGTTTCATATTAATTATTTAATTATAGTGTCAACAATTTTTTTTTAATTTTTTTTAATTTATTAATTTTTAAAATTTATTTATACAAATTTATTATTTAACATTTAATGATTTTAATATTTATTATTCTTCATTTGAAAATATATTCATTTTTTAATAATTTTATAACTAATAAAACATAACAATTTTTCAATATTTGTGAATTCTATTCATTTTGTAATATTTAATTTCACCCATTTTAAATATTTTTGAATTAAAGATTATATATTCAATAAAAATTTATTATTATTTACATTTTAAAAAAATTTATTCATTTTATATAATATTAATTTCATTTTTTAAAACATTTTTTGGCTTAATAAAGTGCTGAAAAACACTTCCCAATCATATAAATTAAACTATAATAAAACACACTTCATCATGTTGTTCTGGCTCTCAATGAAGTCACCCTCTTCCATGAGTCCCCATCAAACTTATTGAATGAATCGACCTTCTCCAAACCTATGTTATGTGATTATTTATACACCTCCTTAGTCAATATGGAATTATTTCACCATTTATAGTTATTCTATGATATATTGACCCTCTCAAGTAATTAGGAATGTATTTATTCCTTTTTTCATTAATTATTCTTTTATAAGAACACATCACCGATTAAACATCATAAATAATGTCTCTCTATGGAAATGAATGTGTCCAAAATTTGTCTAGATTTAGTAAGAATGAAAATTATATTATTATAATCACCAAAATTATTTTCCCTAATTGGGTGGGGTCTATTTTTTATTCAACAATGTTAGATAAATCTCCCAAAACACATAGATAATTTGCATTTCCCATCCTAAAAGGAAATCTATTTTGGGTTACCCACTGAGATATGGGATAGATTTTATTTCTCCCACTATGATCTAGAGATCAAGTAGCATAAATACATTCATGTTGACATAATTCCCCACCTTTTTCATTTAGAGTTCCCCAATTCTATAAATTTTCACTCATAGTAGTTACACCCACCTACTGACCACATTGAAGATTGCATTCACATTCATTCTATCCTTGGTCATATATTGTATATTTTTAATTCATTTTAGTGTGTTATTCCTCTAGGACTCACTTTCTCTCATTCCAACCATAATTAGATTTTATTAAGCCATCATTTTTACCATTTATTAATGTTGAATTTATTAGTTCATTAATTTGGGACAAATCTAAAAACATACTTAAAAACTGATCCCAATTACGGGAACACTAAGAAATATATTTAATTCTTCACTCAAACTACCTTTCACACCATTAAATAGTATCATGAGAATAATGAAAATATCTATATTTGATTATTATTTTTAAACATTGATCCCATTTTCAACTCTGATATACTTCCATTGTTGATTATCTCCATTAGTTTCACAATGGTTGTGTTTCATTAATGTTATCATAGGAGGTTGGGATTCTACAATAGTTATTTGTTTGAGATGAGTCATTTTGGTGATCCCATTATGATATTTGTTCAACTTTTAATGAAGTTGATTATAACTTTTTTTCCAATAGGAATATTCTTTATTGTTCTTTGAGCCTTCTTCCCAGCCATATGAATTGTTTACATTTTATGCATTCATTAAACCAATATTATATTATTGTTTGGTTTTTATTTTATATTGGGAACCCCATTTTGAGAATTAAGATTAATTGGATTTAAATTGATGAGTTTCATAAAATTTTGGGTTCTCATGACTCGGTGATCAGGCCCTATCACAATTTCCATCATCTAAAAAATGATCATAGTCTTTGGTTCCTATTAACCATGTCATTGAAACACCACTTAGACATCCACATACCAATTTATGAAATGAATAAACATCAAATCCTTCGCCTTTCATTAAAACCTAGATTGAAAATATTAGAAACTAACATTGAATTTAGACTTTTAGTCCCACAAAATATAAAATATTTAACTGTTATGAATATCCACATATTTATCATAAAAAAAATTCATTGATTTTTTAATATCCCCAAATAATTTTCATTTCCATGGATTACATATAATAAAATTATTCTTATAAAAATGAATACATTCTATAGTAATGTTGATAAAAAATTAAATAACATCCACAATTTAATCCTAACAAATAAAAATTAATAATATGGTAAGTGAAATTTGTTGATATATATTCTTTTAAATAAATGAGAGTTTTATTAGATTATTCATAACTTTATAGACATCACACGTTCTCTTCTTTGATTGATTTCATAATATTATTAAATGTTATCCTTTAATTATGAATATGTTATGTATAGTTATTCATTTTTGTATAAAATGATTAATTTTTAAAAAATGAATAATTTTTAACCTAATAGGTAGTATATGAATTGAAAATTTATGGATTATTATCACATTAAAAAAGAGAATGTGGATGGAGTTAAAGAGTACATCATGCTTGAAATAGTCCACACATACGATCCCTCTCAAATCTTTTTTCAGTGTATACAATATCAATATTGAAGAAGAATTCATCTATAAAGATGTAATAACATTTTATTGGTCATGTAATAGATCAATGATATAAATTTACAATGAAACATGGATAAAAATAGAGTTGAAAAACATATTGGGATGATACTGTAATTTATAGAACATTTTATACTAATACTTGTTTAAATAACCATGGATATCGAATGGAAGAAGTGTCAATGGAAATTGATATAGGCCATCACATTTTTATATTGTTTTTTTGATAATAATAAAAGTTATGAAAAGATACCATTTTATATTAGTTTTAATAAATATACATCATAATTATTTGTATTTATGTTATTTAATTTGAATGTCAATTGAAGATGGAGATACTACATCTCTATAAGACTACTTAGTCTCTTGAATGAAATCCTGCAATAATAAAATGAGCTTCCCTATCCAGCATTTTACACAAGTCTTATAGTATGTTTAATGGGTATTATCAGTGAAAAAATACATTCATATTTACATTATATTATATTGTTTCACATGGATCATGAATTACTCACAAAATGACCTATGTGTTGTGCAGATTGACGCGAGAAATGTGAATCAAGCCCTTTGAATGTTGTCAGGTAAACTACTACCATTCAATGGTTTAAAAACTATATATATGTAATGAGAATAAATTAAATTGACATGGATCATTGATACAATAATTTATTATTTTTATTTATTTGTCATATCATACTATCCATAGTGAAAGAAAATAAATTATGTGAATCCAAAATTTGAAAATGAGCAGAGAAACCAAATTCTTGAATTATTTATTGATAGAATAAATCCTTTTGGTATAAAAAGTAGTACTCAAAATACATAGAAAATTATGTTTTCATATTATAAAATTACATTAATTTTATACATTAAATTCATATAAATTATGTTTTGATTGGTTATATATGGAACAAAACAACCCACAAATGATATAGATGTCCTTATGGCTATATTAATCAATGATCTGAAGTTGATGTGGGATAAATGTGTTTTATTTTATGATTCTCTTTAATGTGAAGATTTAGTATTGTGATCCAAGTGGTACATGATGAAAAATAAAATTATAATTTATAGAAATTTTTAGAGAAAATCATTAATTTAATGTTTTGGTTCCCACTTGTAAAGAATGCAGACACTCCGATAGGTTGAAAAAATCATCAAAGACAGTATTTTTAGAAAATCGTTATTTCTTCCCCATAAATCATAAATATATATCATGGAAAAAAATTTCAATTGAAACAACTAAGAATGTAAAACACCTTCACCACTAATGGGTGACCAATAATTCATTAAAGTAACATGATATTGAAATTGTTTTTTTTATATTTTTTGATAAATAATCAAAATATTTGGTGGGAAATAGATATCAATGTTGTTTTATTATTGTTATGGAACTATCTTTAAATCATACATTTTAATTATTTAATTGATGTAGGAAAAAATATATTAATCATAGATATATGGATATTTTGAAATTGTAAATCAAGAATAGAATTTTGGCAGAATTTTTATTGTAGAGTGATATATTATTGAAGAATATATTGAATTATATACTGATTAACGATCATATGTTGATAGAATTGGTCTACCAAAATCTTGTTACCCAAAAACACTTATTAGAAAAGGTATTTATGGAAGATATTTTGTTACCATAACCATTATATAGGTGGAATAGGCTAACCATTACATTATACATAACAGTACAGAGGTTTCTCAATAAATTGATTCCCATAATGAAATTATAAGACATTTGAATCCATCAAGGGATGAAATATGGAAATAAAATACATATAACCAAGAGTTTATGTTCCAGTTTTGATATTATATCATCATCAATAATCTCTATATAAGATTTCAATTACCAATTGAATTTGATGGATCGACAGGGGACTAAATTAAAATTTTATCTCTGACACTAGTTTTGTAATTATTGGTCATATGTTTTATATGAATGAACAAGATGATAAAATTGAAATTAAAAATAATAGTGTTATTATTATGGTTGAGGTGATGCGCATATCAAGTCTAAATGATATGAATATATCATACTTCATTATCATTAAAAAATATAAAATTTTGACAATACAACATTTCATGTTCCTTTTTTTATTATAAATATTTTAAAAAATAAAGATAATGTCAATGAATTTGTCTTTATGATGGTGAATTTCAGTTTGGATGTGTATAAGGAAAATTCATTCATAATGGAATCACAAGTATTGAATGTACTTTATGTACTAGATCTAGCATCCAATAATTGGTTAATTGTTCTTGTGTTAACCAAAATAACTATGGTATAACATAAAAATTCAATTGAGAGTATCCCTTTCACTGGGAGATGACAATCATTTAACGATGGTACCAATTTAGAGAATTTCTTATAGGTTAGAGGGTCTATGAGGAGTGTAAATGGATACACGATAGAGGATACAAATCCCATCAACTGTTATATAAACAAAAAATTCAAATGAAATGTAATAGTGTTTTTCAATATACTATGATTTTCCCCATAATATTATGTTCCCCCTACATAATTTAAGTGTAATATAAATTAAATTTTTAACTACTCAAGAAGACACTAACATATTCATACACTAATGTTGTCAATCTCAAGGAAGAATAGACTTTCATTGATGAAACAGTATAATTGTAAGTGGATCAACAACATTTATGAAAAACACAATTGGTGTATAGCATTTTCATGTAAGATAATATTATCAATGGAAGGAGAAATGGTATAATATTTGAGTTTGGATGGAATCAACGCAACTGACCTGGTTACCATAGCATGTCAATATTTATTTATTTCTATTTGTGTCATTAATCAATTGTATGTTCCAATTGATATAAATTGGTTTCAAAATGTCATTTCTATATTAAAGACAACAATTTTGGAAAATATTAGGATGATTTCATAATATAAATTCTTAATTTCACTGAAAAATTTTATAATTAAACACTGATTTAATTTTCATTATCAATTTTAGAGATCATTTATTTTATATAAAAATAATATGAATTTTTCTTAATGGACACCATAGAAGCTCACATAGGATTCTAGAAATTTTTATGTCATGTAATCACAATTGTGTTGAAGGTAAATTAATCCCCCTCTACTTAACAACATATGTACACGTGATAATCTAGGAAACATGGAATGATTTCCTTAGTCATTGTGATTTTGAATCATTTCAAGTTAATTGTAATCGATAATATATTATTTGAAAATATTTATTTTACCCACATTGATTAAAAATTATAATTTTATGAAAAAGAAAAAGAGTGATAAAAATATGAAACATTCATCAAAACCATTGTTCAATTATTGTAAATAAAGGATAGAATATTCTTTCTTAGAGAATAGAATAGTATGTATTTTAAATCAAGTGTTACATTTTTAATGGGATATGAAACAACATAAGATCATATATATATATATATATATTGATTAATTATAAACTAAATCCACCTTAATACCAACATATATTTTATGGATATAATATCATGTAAACAATGAGGGAATACTAGAAGATGTAAACACACATATAGTGTGGGAATCAGGTGTTGTCATACATAATAGTAAGTTTTTGTTTTTTATAAAACTATTATATAAAAATATATGTTCGTGTCTGTATGCCTTATTGTATGTTTTATAAATAAAAATTTTCATTAAATATACCTATGGAAAAACTATTTTCAGTATCTCTGAAGAGGGAATAAAAATATAGTCACCTTATAAGCGAATGTTTGTAACTATCACCTCAATCATCTTTCGAGAAGACAAAACTCAAATGAGATAATATAATATGATGAAAGTCATAATGGAACAAACAAAAATTTTAAGATATGTTATTTTCTGGTCTATATTCATAGACCATTATATGTGAAAGGATCAAAATGATCTAATAGTGGAAAAATAAACAGTACATGAATATCTACATCACCACACTAGTTTCCAGGATAATCATTCCCCTAAACAACCAAAATTACACAAGGTAATGGATATTTTTCATAACTCATAATCAAAAATGTGAATAAAACAACTTCCAATAACTTTATATTATAAAAATTATATATGAGAAATTTTATGTGATTTATATCTATCAACTCCCAAACATCGACTTCTTATGGGGGTTTTGATTTGGAATATCTCAAGAGACATCCTACATTTGGAAAATACTCTGAAAGACCACATGATATTGGGGATTGAATTAAATCATGAGTTAATCATTGAGTTTCATGTTCTTCTTAATGGTCTGGATGATACCACAATCGATAATGATATTTGAAATTCGAGAGCATAGTCATATAATTTTTTAAAGATTCATGATGTAGGTCCTTAATAATTTTTTTTTTCAAATGAAAACCCATTTAAAATTGTTGAAAAAAGATATTTAATGAGGTATGGTATTTTAGGTGGAGAAACTATGGAAAAATGGAAGGTCGGATCATGAAAAATATATTAGATTAACCATGAAATCAAAAGGTCCTTCTAAGAGCACTATATCCCCTCCCATTAAATTCCACATATATTAATAAATCAATTTCAAAAAGATACAACATAAAAAGTTAAAAATATTTCCAACATCAAATATAGTGAAGAAATATTTATAGTTTCAATTAAAGTTTCACTTAGTCTAGAGATTATAAAATAAATTATCTACTTTGAATGGATTGGACTATTTGTTCTGAATAAATACTAGATGTGTAGAAAATAATAGATGAAAAATTCCTCTTGATTTCTACTATGTATGGGTAAAACTGTACAATCAATTAATACAAAATATATTTTTACTTATTCATTTAGTAATTTTTTTCTATTTTTTAGGATCCACTATATGCTCATCAATATATATTTGGGCACCCAAATTTTTTTTCTATTTAAATCATGGGTTTCCAAAAGATCTCTCCGCACATGATGTCAATTGCAAATTTGAAATGCACTAAAAGAAAAAAATTTATAAAAACAAAAAATTTTATGTTTTAGATTGTGTTATAATGATAATAATTTTATTATAGAGTGATATATAATTATGATATAAATCATTTAATGAGGTTATTGACTAAACATAATAAGCCTTATCATTTATGTAAATATAGATAGATTAAGTTATATATAGAAAAATTTAAAGATCATAACATTTTCACATAAAATTTACATATTTTTTTCAAATTTTATATTGTGTTTTGAATAAAAATAATGAAAATGTATGTGGATATTATGATTTCATATTTTTGAAACATATAATATACAATAAATATACTATAATATTCAAAAATTCAATTTTTGATCATAATAAAAATTTCATTCAATTTTTTTAATCGTTTATTTTTCATTATATTCCCAATATTTCCATGATTTCCAAAAATCTACATAATCAAAAGAATAAGTTAATTTTTTGAGATTTATGGTCATAGAACATGGTGTCATAATTCTTTACGATATCATGTAAATTTCATTACATGTTATATTTTTCATCTTCTATAGGCTATAACATTTGAGTCAAATTTGGGATGTAAAAAATTATTATAATACTACATAAATATTATTTTTAATAAAAAAATTAATATATTTTTGGAAATATGTTAGTTATGTTTTTATTCTAATATATCATTTTCAATTTCCTTCTATTATTTTATATTTGATCCTCTCATCATTACAAACAAATTTAAACCCCACCATAGATATGATTCCCTTCTTAATTGAGACAATAGAGTTGATAACCCCACCCTATTAGTGGTTCATCCACTCGATGAAAACTATTATGGATGTTTTGATTAAGGGTGTTTCAAGAGGGAGTATCAGAAAAAGAATCTCAATAATAGGCCACAACATTATGGGATATCATTTTAAATAAATTCAAATAGACATGAATCTATGAAAGAATTAAAGTTTCAATTTAACCATTCAAATACAATTAATATAGCTTCATCTCATGTGATTATATAAATTGTACTATTGTTATTATAAATTTTAAATAATTCTAATTGTTATTTGTCTATTCCCCTACTTGTAACAACCTAGCTGCCTATGAAATATACTATTTTCATTTTATAATTAAATTGTAAATTTCATTAAAAAAGTATAATGAATATTTGGTATTCATATAAACCAAGGAATATGAAAAATAAAAATTTATACTTACCTATGAATGTATAAATAAATTTTTGGGAATCATATAAATTAAAATATGATATATTTTTATCTATATATTTGTAAATAAATTTATTAATAATATAAATTAAGTGTTGGTTTATTTGTAAGTCATATATATTTGTTTAATTTATTATTAATAATATAATTACATAAATGAAAATTTATTATCATAAAATATATTCATAAATTAATATATATTTTTACGATTATAAGATAATTTTATGAGAATATAATTAATTTTTCAACATGTTATAAAATGATTTATAATTTTAAAATTAGTATTTTTCAAATAAATGTGTATTTTAATTCAAAAATAAATTAATAATATTCATATAAATATTTTCCTGAAATTTATTTCATTTTTTAATACTACATGCTTAAACATTTTTGTGGTGATTTTCTTAGATATTTTTGAAATAGTTGATTTTTTTTGTGAATAGTGAAATGCGGTAAATTGCGATATAACAAATATACATGAATTTTGAGTCATAAGTGATGTATGGATAATTTAATACAATAATATCAAATTATAAATTATTATTTTAAAAAATTTTGGGTTAATTCTCAAACTACTCATATTCTTGATGTAAAACAGAAAACAAATGAAAAAATTATATAGAAAACACCACTCTTATCCACTATAAAAAACATTGCTCACAACCTCTTCACCTCACACCTAAAAGACTTGTATATTGTTTAATTTCTTCCCAAATACCTTACCAAGCCCTTTTCTAATGTATGAGACCAATTGGTCTCTATAAAAGGGAAAAATGTTATTTAAAGTGTTTATCGAGGAGAATAAATCAAAAGGTAAAACCATCTTCCATTTTGTTTTATTTTCATTTAATTTTTTTATTATTCTCTCATCACCTCAACTAATCCAAGATTCATGATAAATCTAGTATCTTAATTATACTAATGTTTTTGGAATATCCATCATCAAACCACTCCCCATCTAAAATTATTCTATAAAATGAAGACATCCTCTATGATGTGTCAATTTTCCACCCATAAGGATGATGTGTTTTGATTTTCCTTCTCCACGTTCATGGTTATTCATAAAACTATTATTATGGGTAAAATATATTTTATTATACATATTATAATATATTTAATGTTCTGGAACTATTATATAAACATGATATTAAATTAAATGATATTAGATCCTGATGGTCTTAAAAACCACCAAAATTAACAAAAAGTTTTAATTAATGTTTTATCCAATGATTCATCATTATATAAGAATTAAATGATATATGTTATCATTTAAAATAATTAAAACACATTAATACCATTTATTTCTACTTCTATCGTTTTTCTCCAAATAGAAAAGAAAATCTATAATGAACCAACCCTGGAAACCATTAAAGAAATGCACCAGAAGTAATGAAAATAACAAACTATTATTAATAAATTAGGGAAAATTTTTTATAATAAGATCATATAAAGGATTATAAATATGAATATGGGTTTTCAATTTTTTAATAACATTATTTAAAATGTTATAGATGGGGTTTTAACACATTTTATACAATAAGAACCCTAGGTAAAATACTTTTCATCAATAATCCTTTCATAATATTTTTTTACAAAATTAATTTGGAATGATTTTATGATGCAATTATTATTGTTTTTTATTATTTTTTGGTTCTTCGTAATAATTAATGATGCTTTTTAAGACCTTTATCTCCCCCCATTTAATTGGGTATGGTTTTGTTGGAAATGACTGTAATGGTTATGGAAATTTTAACTTCGATGATTACATTGTATAGCAGTTGTATGGGTTACAACACATACGGTAGATATGAGGGTTACAATATTAAATAAGTGATTCCTCATGATACCTTTGTGGTTTATTTATATTCTCTATGATTTATAGAAATCTGTTTTTTACAATGTTAGTATATGATACATTATGGCTGAGAAGTATACATTTTTGAAAATGATATCATATGTTTATATGTATTCATGGAGTAATGGTTTCTCTCATTTTTTTAAGTCCCTTACATATTTTTTATTCTCATACCATGTTTAAAAAAAATTAATAAGGAATATAGATGGGTAAGATAAATGAATAATCTAAGCGGAATATTTTAAAGAGTTTTCATCAAATAAATTCATGTTTTATTAAGACCTTTTGTATTATAGAAGAAAGGGATAATTTTCAATGTTTTACCCACATTTTATTCTTACGAGATGATATGTATGATTTATTTCATGATTATATAAAGCTATAAAATGAAAATATCTGTTGGAATATAATAATTGGAATTATAATTGAAATAACTAGATAATGTAATGATTAAGGCATATTCTTTATATTTAGTATCTGAGCATGGTTTATATAACCATAAGGGTTAAGATTATGTTAATAGAATACCATATGTTATTTTAAAATTATGCATATATTAAAATTATATATAATATAAATATTACAATGTTTCTTTATTTTAGATATGTCTAATCAAAATGGTTTTCTTAAAAAGAACTAGAGAATATGATGTTGGAAGACATTTACAAAATGATATCCTTCTAAATCTATATCTTGTAATTGTGGGATTTAGAACTGAGAAATTTGTGATAGTGATGGATTATTTCTTTTAGGAAATAAATTTTGTTACAATCCATGTAAGAGAATAACCATAACAACCGCAAAGAAACTGGACTATAGTGTAATATTTTAGGTAGTAACACCATCAGGTTTAAGTGGAAATTCTCACCTAATTATGGCTGAAGGGTGGATTAATGCCCTTGGAAACATATTTTATGTAATGCGGTGTTTAGATATTTAATAGCTTAGCCTTGTTATTTTATTTTTTGAATATTATGCCCACTAGTGGTGGCCAAAGGTCCGGAATATCATATATAGTGAGGAGATTGATTCCTTGTATTGGGAAAAGTTTTATAATCATTTCCTTGTAAATTATTTTCCAATTGTGGTTCACATTAGTATGGAAAAAATATACCATGAATTTATATTAAAGGAGGAATGTTCAATGAATGTTTTGGAGGAAATATTTACCATAATGTTATGGTATGGTTCATTTTTTATGGAGTATCTTGATAGTAAAATAAATCATTTTTACTCATGATTGAAGCTAAAATTTTGAAGGGATTTGGCCTCTTATAAATTAGATAGATTTGAGAAACCTATTCTACGTGTTGAGATGGTAGAAATTGAGTTTCTGAATTATCATTTGTACAATGAAGACAACAAAAGGAGGATGTCCAAATGGAAAGTAATGAGTAACAGTCAATAAATGAAATCTGAAGGTAATAAAATTCCTTTTCCAGTTTGTGGAATGTCTGAAAAAATGTATGTAGGGGAATTACTGAACAATTAAGTGATGTTTTATTATTTGGTAAATATGAACATATGGATATGCATTTCAGTGAAAAATATATTAGTGATGGAAGGTCTAATTCTGATAAGAAAATTGTAAAGTGTTGTAAATTTGATGAGATGGTGAATTATGAAAATACTTTCCCAAGGAAATATTTCAATGATGGGATGTAGCCATATTATAAGTAGAAAGGGTGCAATGAAATCATTAGTGACTAATTCAGTAAATTTTGGGCCTTCCAATAAAGTTGTATCATATGATTTGTCTATTTACATAGATTTTTCTAAAGTCATTTTTGACATTGGGTGCATTCATTCCATTGTTTCATAGAAATTTTATAGTAAATTCTAAATTTGACCACATAAAATGAAACAAATGTTTATGTTTGTAAAACATTTGGAAATATTAGGGGAAAATAACATTGTAATAATATTTATGATGTTTTCTATGGAATGATATTACCTAAGAACCTTATTTATTTTACCTTATGTGAGTTTGAAGATATTTTGGGTATATAATGAATTAATTTTTATCATTCCAATATTGATTATAGATATAAAGATATTGTTTGGAATAGATAGTTTCAGTATTTATACATTAATGAACTCATTCTATTGATAACATATCAAGAAGACAAGAAAACATTAAACGATGGAAATGAATGTTATCTTACACATATTTTTGAAAATAGGTAACTGTTCCGGTTAATGTTGTTTTATTGGTAAATAAATTAATGGATTCTTTTACCAATGAGTTTTTTTTGTTATATGTGATCATAATGTTTAATTTACTATTGAATTTGTTTTGAATGCTAATTCACTTTCAAAATTTACTTGTTTAATGCCTCAATTGGAAAATTTATAATTGAAAAATAAGTTGTAGGAGATTCTTGATAAAGGGTTCATTTGACCGAGAACTTCACCATGGGGTGCTTCTATTTTTTCATTAAAATTAAATATGGGACATTGATCTTCTATATTGATTATAGTTATTTGAATAACATTACTGTTAATAATAAATATCTAATGCATCATATTGATGACTTGTTTGTTCAACTGAATGGAGATCTATAGTGCCCCCGGTTTGAGGTATGTAGCCTTTATTTATGCATTTTTATGTGTTAAAAGTTCATGGGATGAGCTGGGAAGAGTTTGGGAGAGTTTGGAATGGGTTTGAATGAGTTTGGAGGCTTTTCTTAGGGAGCATGGTTTGAGCACCGTTAGTGGAAACTGTGTGGATTCCCCAAGAAACTGTGTAGGGGGAGACAATAGGATTCACAGGGTTTTCCAAACCATATGAGGCAACCATGCGGACCCTTTCTCTCGAGGAAGTATCATGCGCATGTTTAGCACACGGTTTTCCAAACCCTTCTGGCTAACCGTGCACCCACTTAAAAACAATGTTTTAAAACCCAATCTCAATCGGTCTTGCCTCATTCCTCTCCAAACATCCTCCCACCAGATCCTCACTTAGGATTTTCGGTTCTCAATGGATGGAGGGGCTCTCCCACTCATTTTTCAAGTGTTTTGAAGGGGTTTTTTGGCGGATTAAAGGTGGTTTCTCCCGCGTAAGTCTCTCTTGTTGTTTCCCTTGTGTTTTCCTCTAGATATACATCCCTCTCTTTAGTAGTTTTATATATCTACACTTTTTGTGTGTAGATATAGGGTTTTAGTTGCCTTGGATATTGATTTAAAGGCATGTGAATGTTAGGGAAAGGGATCTAGAGAGGTTTCAGTGGTGCTTTCTCCAGATTTGAGGTGTGGTTCTTGTGGGTCGATTTCTTAGGAACCCTTAAGGTAGGTGTATTCTCTCTTGACTCCACTTGGTTATAACTAGTGGTTCTTTGTTTAAAATTAATTTTTTGTGCAGAAAAATTAATTAGGATTTGTTGTGCGGAATTGGTTGAAAATCCCTTGGGTGATTTTTTTGGGATTTTTAGGAAATGGGGGGTTTTATGGTGAAATGATTTGGTTGAGGATTTTAAAATGGAGATTTTAAAAATGGATTCTATGGTTGTTTTGTGAAAATGATTGATGGAAATGGATTTCAATAAAGAGGT
The DNA here is from genome assembly GCA_963277665.1 of Viscum album. NCBI lineage: Eukaryota > Viridiplantae > Streptophyta > Magnoliopsida > Santalales > Viscaceae > Viscum > Viscum album. Next base: position 30,217,100 of record OY728162.1, on the reverse strand, counting down.
TGTTTTATTGAATTGTTGTTTGGTATGTAAAATGATTTTCAATAAATGGGTGATTTACTGAAATGGATTGATATGCAATGGATTTGGTTGATTTCATGATGTTGTAACCTTTATGGGTTATATGATTGGTTGTGATTGGTTGAAATGTTGTGTAGAAGTGGGCTGGATGTCTCACTATAAAGGGTAATGCATAGTGGTTGGACGAACCACAATGTGGGTAGTGCTTGGGAAGTAGCGCTAGTTGTGAATGGGTGAACAGGTTGGGCGGAAGTCCCAACGTTTGGTTGTTTTTTGTGTATTGCTTTGAAAGTTGGAAATTTTTTTTCCATTTTGTAAATGATGAAATGGCTTATGACATGTTTGGTATGATTTCCCTTGGTGGTTTGGTTTGGGTGAAATGTCTTGGTAAGGGTGTGGTTGGCTTTTGGTAATGGTAGCACTTGTGATTATTTTATATAAACTATTTTATATAAATGCGGTAACAGTTTTATAATAGTGGTGTGTGTAGGGAAGTCATTTGGGGAAAACCAAATGAGTTCTAGTACTCACCCCCTGCTTTGGCATGTTGGTGTCTTAGAAGATGTTGTGTATCGGGACGTGGGAAAAGTTAAGGAATCTCCCTCCTTTAGTGGTTCATTTTGATATCTTGGTGGAGCTTGGAGCTTGGAGCTTGGTATGGAGTTGTGGTGGTTTGATGGCTCGTAGTATTGGTGGTTTGGTTTCCACTTATAGTCTGATGTGGAGTAGACATGACTGGTTGTATTGGTTTTGGGTTTTATTGTGGTAAAACTTTGTTGCCTTTTGGGAATTCATGTTGGAATGTTTCATTGACATGTATCATTTAGTGGTTGTTAATGGATGGTTTGGTCGATTTTGTCTTATGGGAAAATTGTTCCACAATTTGATCATAAAGCCATCGACATTTATTGGCATCCATTTGTATCATGGGAATGTCTCTTAAGGCCAAGTACCCCTCACCGCCTCATCAAGCCATTGAGGTAGGGGTGGAGTGTTACAAGTGGTATCAGTTTTTTGGGTCCTCAACTTTCAAGTGAGAGCATCTGTTTGATCCTTGGTGTTGATTATTGGTCTTGGTGTTAACATTCGTTCTTGGCCTGTTCCTTGAGTAGGGATTGTAGAAAGGTGTAGGAATGTCGGAACATGGAATGTATAGCATAAAAGGACATAGCTAACCCTTTTATGATGAACTTCATGTTACCAGGGAGTTGGGTACATAAGTGTTTTGGAGACACTTATAGGAATTGGAAATCTCATTGTCATGGGTGTATCCAATGATATGTTCATGGAATATAAGGAAGAAATGACTTCCCTCTTGGATGTGTATTTCATTAGGGTATAATTATTTATGGTGTGATATGAATGTGTGAAATTGTAATGTTAATAAATTGGTATTTTGAAGATGGTTTGGTTTTCAAAATGGTGAAACATGGAAAATGTGAACATGTGGAAATCCTTGTGCGATAGTGTGGCGTAATCTTAATAGAAAGGGAATTCATGATGTCTACGGGAGTGAGACTCATGGTTGTTTGGTTTATGTTTATAGAAATGGCACTGGGTTGGTGTCGTAGAGACCAACTGGAAGTGGCTGATGGGAACATGGTAGCCCCTGAGCCTCAGGTGAACCCACAGTTAGTGCAGAGTATAGTTCAAGCTTTCCAAGCTATGGAAAGTGGAAACAAAGCGGATGAACCAAGGAATGTGGATCATGCGGTTCAGTTTCAAAAGAAAAATCCTCCCATCTTCAGGAGAGATTCAGAGCCAGAGAGGGAAGAAGCATGGTTGAATAGAATGAACAAGATCTTCATGTTCTTGGGAACACTGGTAGAGTCCGAAGTGAAGTTTTCCACATATATATTAGAAGATCGTTCCCTTCAGTGGTGGGAGTTGGCAGTTCAAGCAAGAACGGATCATTGTGTGATGTGGGAAGGCTTTGAAGAATTTTTTAGTAAAAACTTCTACCCATATACATTTAGAATTCAGCGCACAATAGATTTCTTATGTCTAAATCAAGAGCATATGTTTGTGATGGAGTATGGAGCTAAGTTTATGAACTTAGTGCGGTTTGCACCTGAGGTGGTGGGTAGCACATCCTTGAAAGAAGGTATCATTAAAGACGGGTTAAGGCAAGAAATCCGTTCAAAGATAGCAGTACATTTTATAGAAGATTACACAGGGATGGTGAATAGAGCCTCGGTAGCTGAGCAGGATCTATCGGGCGCTCCGATCGGAGGAAGCATGGTGGTACCCATGGGGAATAGTGGGAACTCTAATGCTGGGTTCACGCAAAGCAGGGACACTTATTCCCAGGGCGGGAATATGGCATATAATCTGATTGCAGGATCAGTGAATCATCCTCTATATCCTCAGAGCATGATGGGATGTTTTCAGTGTGGTTCGATGAGCCACTTCAATCGAGATTGTACTGCACAACCTCGATAATGTCATAATTATAAGCATATGTGGCATCTATAGAGTTATTTTCAGAATGCTCCCAGGTCGGATGTGCATGATAATTCTCAGGTATCACAGACGTCGTATGCTTCGATGGGACTGGGACAGCAACATACCCCTCATCAAAAGAGTAATGTGGGACATGGTGATTCTCGGAATACCATGACGCCTCAGCAAATCAATAAATAGTAGAGTTTGGCAAAAAAAATCATTGTTTGGAATTGATCAGGTTGTGGTGGATGATCAGTCAAATCCAGCCACATTGAGAGATATTATTCTTTTATATTCTACCTTGATGCGAGTGATATTTGATACGGGTGCTTTACAATCTTTTATTGCCCCATGTGTGGTTGATTCGCTGGGTTTAAAGGTAGAAATGAATCCCTTGGGTTTAAAACTTCAAACTCCTCTGGGTCAACGTGATTGTCGAGCCTTCTTGTGTAGATCATCTTGTATCATTGTGGGTGAGGTTCAGCAAATGTGGAATTTCTCAATGCTTGAGATGGATGGGTATGATGTAATATTGGGAATGGATTGGCTGGTTATTTTTAAATCCTACATCAAAAATGATGCGCGACCATTGGATTTTCTGACACATGATGGCATTAGAAATCTCTTTAGAGGAGGGGGGCATGAAAGGCAGGGTGCAACGAGTTTGTTGGAACCAATAGTGGGCACGTTATTGTATCAGTTGGAGGTGTTGTCATAGGAATTGGTAAAGGGTATTGAGCAGAGTGTTCTTCTGGCAGTGGTGGATCAGTTGTGGATGAGGAAGCACGATATTCTTAAAATAGCTTTCAGAAGTAGGTATGGCCATTATGAATATGTGGTTAAGCCCTTTGGTCTAACGAATACACCAACGATGTTCATGGAATTGATGAATCGGATATTTCGAAGATATATGGATTCAATTGTGGTGGTGTTTGTAGATAATATTCTGGTGTATTCAATGACAAGGGTGGAGCATGAGAAAAACTTGGAGATAGTGCTGGTGATCTTGAGGGATCAGTGGTTTAATTCCAAATTGTCAAAGTGTGACTTTTGGATACATGAAGTTCATTTTGTTGGACATGAGATTTCTGAAAGAGGTGTTTCAGTGGATCTGGAAAATATAGAGGCTATTATATTGTGGCAACTTCCAAATAATGTGTTTGAGATACAAAGTTTTATCTATCTAGCTAGGTATTATCGATGTTTTTTTCGTGATTTTTTACGTTTGGCTCCGCTGATGCCAGCTTTGGACAAAAAGAATTTTTCATTCCTGTGGAATAAACAGTGTCAGCAATGTTTCGAACTGTTAAAGGGTCGTCTTACATCAGCATCAAACTTGGTTTTACCAGAACTATAAAAAGGGTATGTGGTGTATTGCAATTCATCGAGATCAGGGTTGGGGTGAGTTCCCATGCAAGGGAATCATGTCTTTGTATATGGCTCACAGCAGTTGAGGGTGCATTAGAAGAACTACACTACTCATGATTTAGAATTATAAGCAGTGGACCAGGATTTGAATGTGTGGCGTTATTATCTATTCGATGAGAAATTTACAGTATATACAGAATATATGAGCTCGAATCACGTTCTCTCATAAAGGGATGTGAACTTGAGTAAAAGGAGATTGATGAAATATCTACAGATGTTTGATTTTGACTTGATGTACACACTGTTTAAAGGGAATTCGGTGGCAGATGCATTAAGTAGAAAATCATATGCTTAGGTGGTTAAACAGGCATCAAACCAGTGGCAGTTGATGTCAATTATAACTAATATACGATTGGAATGTGAAGACTAGTATGATATAGGGGTCTTCTTTCCAGTTTTTTTGATTCCTGACTTGGTTGGCCTGGTTAAAGAGGCACAAATATCCGATTTTTAGTGTGTGACAGTGTGGTCGAGAATCAATGTTGTGGAGATCATTAAGGGTTGGCAACATAATGGAGATTCAGTTTTGTGTTTTCGTAATCGGATGGTTGTACCAGTTGCTTGTCAGGAGGATATTCTCTGGGTGTATCATCATTCCAGGTGGGTTGTTCATCTTGGAATTCAGAAACTGTATAAAGAATTGAAAGCAAAGTTTTAGTGGGCTAGAATGAAAATGAGAGTGGTTGAGTCTGTTTTGATATGCTTGACTTGTCAGCAAGTCAAGGAAGAGCATCAGAGGCCAGCAGGAATGCTACAGTCTTTACCAATCCATGTTTGGATGTGGGAGAAAATAGCAATGGATTTTGTCACAGGTCTCCCAAGAACAGTTACAAATCACAATTCAATTTGGGTGATAGTGGATCAGTTATCGAAATCGTCCCATTTCACCTGGCTTCCTGAATCTCATACTATGGAAGATCTGTCCAAAATCTATATCTGGGAGGTGGTAAAGAGGCATGTTGTTCCAGTTTCAATTGTATCAGATAGAGATCCGAGGTTTACATCTTATTTCTGGAAATCTATGCAGCAAGCCCCTTGGGACACAATTGACTATGAGCATAGTGTATCACCCTCAGACGTATGGTCAATCAGAGAGGACGATACATACTTCGGAGGATATTTTGTGGGCTTGTGTCATGGATATTGTGGCTCGTGGGAGGAGCACTTGTCATTGGTTGAGTTTTCGTACAATAACAGTTATCAGGCATCCATAAAAATGGATCTGTTTGAAGTGTTTAATGGTATGCTGTATCATTCTCCACTATGTTGGGTGGAAACAGGTGAGTCCTAGATGGTTGGACTGAAACATGTCCATGAGACTACGGAGAAGATCAAGCTGATCAGAAAGAGAATAGAGACGGCTCAGTGTCCTAACAAATTGTATGTGAATCATCATTGATGGCCTTTTTCATTCGAGGTGAGTGATCATTTTTTCTTGAGGATATCTCCTAGTTTGGGAGATCATCAGTTTGGGAAGTAGGGAAATTTATCTCTGAGGTATATTGGGTCTTTTGAGAATGTTGAGTGGGTTGGTGAGGTGACTTATCATTTATCATTGCCACCAAGGATCAGTGCGGTGCTAATGTGTTTCATGTGTCACAGTTGAAAAAGAATCTTCTAGATCATGACCATTTGATTTGATGAGATCATGTTGAACAAGATCTAGATGCTTCATTGGTGCATGTGCCAGTGCGGGTTGTGTATAAGAAAGAGAAATTCTTTCATGGTAAGATCATCATTTTAGTTTGTGTTTTATGGGAACATGATAATATTCAAGAGGGGAATTGGGAGCAGGAGAAAGAGATAGACCAGTAGTGGCCTGAGCTCTTTCGATAATTGGTGGGTTCACTACATTCCATGGATAGAAAGTCCAATGATGGAGAGAATTTAGTACCCCCGGTTTGAATTATGTAGGATTTATTTATGACTTCTTATGTGTTTAATCTTCATGGGATGAGTTGGGAAGAGGTTTGGAGAGTTTGGAATGGTTTTGAATGAGATTGGTGGCTCTTCATAGGGAGCACTGTTTGAGCACGGTTAGTGGAAACTGTGCGGATTCCCCATGAAACCATGTAGGGAGAGACGATAGGCCTTTCATGGCCAAGGCACGTTTTTCCAAACCTCTTGAGGCAACCGTGAATACCCTTGCTCTCGAGATAGTAGTGTGCACACTGTTAGCGCACGGTTTTCCAAACCGTGCAGGCTAACCACGCAGCCACTTAAAATAAGTTTTTAAAATCCGGGCTCAATTGGTCTTGCCTCATTCCTCTCAAAACATCCTCCCACCCAATCCTCACTTAGTATTTTCAGTTCTCAAGGGTTGGATGGCCCCTCCCACTTAGTTTGGAAGCATTTTGAAGGTATTTCTTGGTGGATTGAAGGTGTTTTCTCCTAGGTAAGTCTCTCCTCTTGTTTCCCTTCTGTTTTCCTCTAGATCTACATCCCTACCTTTTGTGATTTTCTAGATCTAAACTTTTTGTCTGTAGATATAGGGTTTTGGTTTCCTTGGATGATGATTTTAAGGATTTTTAATGTTAGGGAAAGGGATCTAGAGAGGTTTCAGTGGTGCGTTCCTCATATTTAAGGTGTGGTTTCTTGTGGGTCGATTTCTCAGGAACCCTAAAGGTATGTGGCTAGTCTCTTGACCCCACTTGGTTATAACTAGTGGTTCTTTGTTTACAATTAATTTTTTTTGCTGAAAAATTAATTTTGATTTGTTGTGTGAAATTGGTTGAAAATCCCTTAGTTGATGTTTTGGGGATTTTTTTGTAAAAAAGGGGTTTTATGGTGAAATTATTTTGTAGTAGATTTTAAAATGGAGATTTTAAAATGGGATGATATAGTTGATTTGTGAAAATGATTGATGGAAATGGTTTTCAATGAAGATGTTGTTTTATTGAATTGTTGATTGGTATGGAAAATGATTTTCAATAAATGGGTAATTTATTGAAATGGATTGATATGCAATGGATTTGGTTGATTGCATGATGTTGTGACTTTTATGGGTTATATGCATGGTTGTGATTGGTTGAAATGTTATGGGGAAGTGGGCAGGAAGTCTCACAATAATGGGTGATGGATAGTGGTCGGAAGAGCCACCATGTGGGTAGTGGTCGAGAAGTTTTACTGGTTGTGAATGGGTGAACGGGATGGGTGGAAGTCCCACTGTTTTGGTTGTTTTGGTGAGAATGGGTGAATAGGTTGGGAAGAAGTCCCACCATTTTGGTTGATTGTTGTACATTTCTTTCCAAGTTGGAAATTGTTATGCTAGTGTGTAAATGATGAAATAGCTAGTGACAGGTATGGTTGTCTTTCCCTTGGTGGATTGGTTTGGGTGAAATAGCTTTGTAAGGTTTTGGTTGGCTTATGGTAATGGTAGCACTTGTGATTATTTTATATAAACTATTTAATATATATGTTCTAATGGTTTTATCCTAGTGGCGTGTATAGGGAAGTCATTTGGGTAATATCAACTGGGTTTTAGTACTCACCCCCTGCTTTGTAATGTTGGTGTCTTTGTAGATGTTGTGTATCATGACGTGGGAAAAGGTAAGGAATCTCCCTCCTTTAGTGCGGCAATGTGATGTCTAGGTGGAGCTTGGATCTTAGAGCTTGGTGTGGAGATGTGGTGGTGTTATGGATCGTAGTGTTTGTGGTTTGGTTTCCTCTTGTACTCTAATGTGGTGTAAACATGTCTGGTTGTATTGGTTTTGGGTTGTATTGTGGTACAACATGGTTGTCTTTTGCGAATTCATATTGGAATGTTTTATTGACATGTATCATTTATTAGTGGGTAGTGGATGGTTTTGTTGCTTTTGTCTTAAGGGAAAATCTTTCCCAAATTTGATCTTGAAACCCTCAGAATTTATTTCCAGCCTTTGGCATCTTCGGAACGTCCCTTAAGGACAAGTATCCCTCACCGCCACCTCAATCCAACGAGGTAGGGGCGGGGTGTTAGAATATCAATATTTTACCATGATTTACATGAGATCCAGGAACAATCAGCTGATGGTGAATGATGACTTTCCAAAAAATCATTCTATACTAAATAAGGATATATTGAGTTTGTTTTTAATCGCCTTGGTTTTAAAATATAAGTTACTATATTTATTGATCTTATTAATAGAATATTTTGTGAATATTTGGATATTTATTTTATTGATGATATTTTTGTGTTTTTAAAAATGGTATGAAGATCATGAAAAACATTTAAGGGTTGTTCTGAATACTCTATGTAAAAAGAAGTTATACAGGAAATTTTGAAAATATAATTTTTGGTTGCAACGGATTTCTTTTTGTGCAAAAATTGTAAATAAGGATAGAATAATAGTTGATCCCTCAAAAAATAATGTTCAATGTAAGGAAAATACCTACAAATGTGACTGAGATTCATTGTTTTTATGGATTATCCTATTATTACCAATGGGTTTTTAAAAACATGGCACAATTATATAGACAACTGACTACTTTAACAAGGAAAGGGGTTAAATTTATTTTGATAGAAAACATTGATGTTTGTTTTTTAAAAATTAAATAAAGATTGGTGAATGCTCTAGTTTTGGCATTACCTTCCTAAAATGTTTATTTTTTCACCAATAATGATTCTTCATTTCAGGGAATTGTCATGACCTATCCAAGAGGGGCTATTTTGTGACTACCCCAAGCATGCCTCCAATAGTCCAGAGGCTAGAGGCTTGCACTGAGTAGGAATATCCCATTAATGGGTGGTATTTTGTTAAGTACCTACACACATGAAAAAAATCTCCAGGCCTAAAATGATGAAATGTAAAACACTAAGTTGTAAATCATGCATACCACTAAGATACCAAAAACATAGTGTGACAGTAGGAAATTGAATGTAAATAGGAACAGAATACAATCCTATCAAAAGGGGCATGTCAAAGTGAAAGAACATGTTCCTAAAACACATTCATAGAAAACCCTACTTGAATGGTATGTGTAAGAAAGATTCTGGAAGTTGTAGGAGTACACCACATCAATACGAGTAGTCTAAGAACCACCTGGTCCTAGTATAACTACAACTCTATCAAAGCATCGATCCTCTATAAATGACACAACACATGAGGGGAGATCCCATGAAGGGGTGCGTAAAATATACTCTCTAGGACACCTTGATACAACTAAGGAATCTCGCCAACAAATACCAAAATAAAAACACAATAACTATAAAAAAAAGAAACACATGAAATAAAATTGGATCACATAGGAATATGTCTAAATAAAAAATACATGATTTTCAATGGAATTCTACAAAACATCCAAAGTCGATAACACACAGAGTGTCGATAACACATGGAGTGTCGATAACACATAGAGTGTCGATAAAACATCGAGTGTTAATAACACATTTATTGTCAACAACAAACTATGTGATGAGCAGTCAGGTATCCCCAAAGTCATGTAGTCACTAATTAATATAGGTACAACCACAACCAGTAACAAAATTCTACACTTTGCACACTAATTCTAGGAGAATAAACACGTCAAGACACTATTTCATATTCCAACTTCAACAGAAACTCACATAGAGTATCCCAAACGAGTTTTCCCATATAAAGGGACTAAATTCTATCAAATACATGTCAAATTTACACAATGTTTGAATGATATGACAGTTTTTGTAAAATGTTCCCTTCTTGTTAGGTCTGGGTCTAACCTGACCCAGTCTGGCCCACATGCAATGGGCCGGTTTTCTCTGCAGGAGGAAGCCTATCCTGGTCACGACCCATGTTTCACATGGTCCACCCTGACTGTGTCCCCCCCCCCATTTCACATGGTAAATGCAATTCCATACCACATTTCACATGACCGATGCACCTCCTCTACCTGCCTTTTGGATTTCCAATGTAGGTAACTCCTACGCGGCTTTGAGCTGCATCCCAGCTCACCACTTCACCCTCTTATCACAGCCCCTAGTCAAAGAAGGAAGCCATGTTACACAGCTAGTGCCTCCCACTATAATGCATCTCTTTTGAGACCTATTCCAACTATTCTAGCCATTTTCGGAAGCCCATCGAATCTGATGCACCTGCACGCGGCCACTGCGGTGTTCCCCCGCAATCATCTACTAGTGCCCACTTGCGAGTGTACCTTTACACAGGCCACTCGTTCACCTCCATTATTCATTTTTATTTAACCTAAGTCATACCTATGATTCTTGGGTCTTTTACATCATCAATATTCCCTTCTCTTCTCCTTTCCATGAATACTAGGGTCCAATCACATTTAGAACCTCCCAACAACTCTAACTGCGATGTTGAGGGTCCCGTATGGATGAATGCTAAGAATGATGAAGGGAGAATGCAAAATAACACCCTGAGGAACAACCCTCATCCATTGTTTGTGTGAGCCTAGATTTGTTCCCATTATAATGAAGAACATATACAGTGATACTCACAAAGATACATCTCATCATAATACATACAATGATTAACCATCCCCCATGAATAATCGAACCATGAATCAACCATTTCATTGGTTAGTTTAGGTTCTTCATTCAATATACAAAATGGGAAGAAACTCCTTAAGATATTAAAGGCCCTACCTCATGATTGGGTCTATTTTTTGAAGAATAATGGATGTTAATTTCTTCATTGATACTTAATCTGCCAGCATTCATCATCATTTAAAGAAGGTGTTTCATCTCATTACCTTAGAGGAATTCCAAGTTAATGGAAATAAACTTGAATTTATTTGAAAAGGATTATTAAAAAGGGAAAATGTTGTTGTGTCATCACTTAATGTTAAATAAAATAAACATTATATATTTTATTTCTATTAAAGTATGAAACATACATTTCATAGTCAACTTGATCCGATCGATGTGAGGCCCTACCTAGGGTAATGTTGCTACTCTGAACACAATGGTGCTATTATATTTCATATCAGTGCACCCATTTAAGAGTTATTCCACATTTCAATAAACCCAATCATTCACTCTATTAAAAACATAACATTATCAACATGTTATTCATGGGTTATTAGCCCTCTGATTCACACACCGTCTCATTACCTGGTCTTGCAATTTTCACAATTAATTTATAAAAACAAAACCATAGAAAATACGAGTAATTAAAATCTACCTACAATAGGTATGTACATCCCCGAAAGCCAAAACAAGGTCTAATCAACAAAAAGGTGAGGGTACTAAGCATAAATCTAAGCATCCTGATCCCATGTGTTCTTCTGAATATACACATGATTCCACTAAATGCACAAAAAATGAGTAAACCACCCATGAATGATCCCCTCTTGTTGATCCTCTATCTCCACTGTGTACTCTGAAAAAGTCATTGCATCATCAATGTCCATCTCACCCCAATCGATGATGTGTGATGGATCATGCACGTATCTTCTAAGGTACAACATGTGGAAGACATTAGGAACCTAGTGTAACAGTGGGTGTATATATATGAAGTTTTCCACCTCACCAACTCTACTCAAAATATAAAAATGGTCGATAAATTTTTGGAGATTAATTGTAACCCTGGCCAAATCTCTTAGATCCACATCAAGGTGGGACCCAAATAACACTTTTTCTCACTCTTAAAAATCTAGAGGCCACCATATCTTGTTAGAATATGAATTTTTATAACTCTGTGTAGTTTTCATCCCCTACTAGATTATTTTATACTTCTCAGTGGTATCACGTACAATTCATGACCCATGATTTTAGATTTTCATGGCATAGTCTCGCAAAGTTGAAACCTGTAGGGTCACTCATACAAGGCCTTGAATGGTGCCATACCGACAGTAGTGTGGTATCTATTTTTGTTTGAAAAGTACACCATGGGTCGGTTATCCTCCCAAACGCAATCATAATATAAGATCAAAGCATGTAGCATGTCCTCCAGTACATGTATGGTCTACTCCTTCTGGTCATTTGTATGTGGGTGAAATTATGTTCTCAAGTGAAACTGAGTCCCAATCACCTTCTGTAATTCCTCCCATAACTGAGATATAAAAAAATCTTCACAATTTAAGACTATAGTTAATGAGAATCCATGAAGATGAACTATCTCCAACTTGTAGAGGCGTCCCAAGCTCTCTACAGAACTCTTCTCCAAGATCACTAGGAAGTGGAACTAATTGGTGAATCAGTCAATGATCACCCTGCTGGTGTAGTTATCTTAGGACATACATGGTAAATATTTCCTAAATTACACTGATATCTCATCCCACTTCTACTCTGGCACCTCTATGGGTTGAGTCAATCCTATTAGAACTTGGTGCTCAACCTTCACTTGCTGGAAAGTGAGGAATCGAGAAATGAACTATTCCACTGTCATATTCATCTCTGGCCATAAGAACTAACATTGGGGGTCCTAGTACACCTTCTCCACACTAATATTTACCACCAAATTGGATTTTTGGAACTCCCTCAGAACCTCCTCCAACCACACCACTCGTAAAACTATTCATCATCTAAGGAGAAAAATGTACTCCCCATATTTCAAATATTCAATGGGGGAATTATCATGAACCCCTTCCCACAAAGTGTACTCCTCCTAGGCCAAAAATTTGATAAGGGAGATAATGACCCCCTGAGACCACCTCCAGTACACCCCGAGTTGGAGACTATCACTGAGGGTATAGAAAACACACAAATGGGAGGCATTACCCTCTAAGAGAACACATGCGGAAGATAGAGATAAGATAGACACCAACCAAACCCAAATCAGATAGAAAATATAAACTAGAACACAAGTAAACATATGAAATGTCATGAAAAACAACCACATCTAAAGGTGAGAAAACTTCATATTCCCAAAACAAAGTAAAACAGCAGCAACCACAAGCCCGAATAGCTCCTCCAACCCTAAGATAGTAAAGACCAGCCTGATCTCCAACCTACTCCAACTGACCTAAAAACAGTTTATATATACATAGGGTGAGTATAACAGTATACTCAGTATGATCCACTTCGAAGCCTCCCATGAAAAAGTAATGAAAGCATGTTAAAGCCTAGTGAACAACAAGTGAAACTAACTCATCACCTATAAAGGTATACTAAGTCCCCAGCATCACCATGACTACCCTCACCAAGTAACACATACAAGAATATATCATATAATAAATAATACCATCCCACTACTATTTCCCCACTGGTTTTCTACATTTCCCCAACGTTGCACGTCCTAAGCATCTCCATCCAAAAATTATTTCCGGTAGACACCTTGGTGAAGAACCACAACATTCACCTGAAGCAACAAAACCACCACATCCACATAGAAAAAGTAACTACATAGTTTCTGGGAGCCACCAAAGCTTGAATAATGTGTATCATACATCGGGTATTATACCTCAAGAAATTACATCCCATACACCGAGTAAGGATCCTCAAGCCATCACAACCTATACACGTTACACATATAGTATTCTATAGAAAACTATATCCAGAATATGACTGTGTGAATAACCACAATCCATTACAGCCATCTACACACATATATGGGAAAAACTATCCTCTATGCCTTCCTTCACAAGTAACTACCATGAGTTGAGAGCGGGGCTAAAGGGGTTAGTCGTCCATCCATCCCCCCACCAGCATGTTGGGGAAAACACCCCCACCCCCATGACTCAGAATCCCCAGGATGTCAGTTTCCCTCATTTGTAAGGTAGATTAGCATATAGAAACACAAAAATTATAGGATATAAAATATATAACAACCAAAATATGGGCATAACCTAGTCTTTTGACATAACTGCAGCTAACATCTCTCAGAATCTGGGCTGGTACATCTAAGACTAGGTATCCTATAAACAGACCACCACCTAAATAGCTTTAATAAATAATTTCATTACCTTTTTATTAGTTTCAATTTATTTTAATTAATTATTAATACATTAATTAAAAAATGACAATTCCACATTAAATTTCCTTAGCATCAAACCCAAAGTGAACTGTCCCTTTAAAATTGCAACCTCATCATTATGCTCCAGCAAACTCAAACCCATGGGTTAACACCATTTATTCAATTATTCATTACAAAATTACTTTCCCTTATTCCCAGGCATTCTTGAAAAACATTCTATGCTACTAAACACAAGGGCAATAAATACGGTGAGTAGATGTACTACCCGTCGAGTCTTTGCCTCCTATAGAATGATCGTAGACTCATCCTCCCTTGAGATGCTAAACCCGGAAAGCATGTGGATTACCCCATGCATATTCGCCTCTTTCAGAAGAAGGGTAATCAAGACCAGCTGCCTTGAGCAAGGGGGAAAATTAATGCAGATAATCAACCAATATGAAACAGAATGAATCCAACAATCACATCCAACCCATTCCATTATCCCTAGTGTCCTCCCCGACACCCACTTTCATAAACTGATGAAGCTCTCCCCTCTAGGAATCTATTACTGCCAAAACTATAAGGCCTCTAAGCCCCCACATATCACAATAGCCATCCAAGCTCACATCACATCACAGGCAGTAAGAAAACAAACATCTTAACAATTTGTCTCTTGTCCATTTATCAATCAAGAGGGTAACTGAGATCCCTACATGGAATTATCTTTTATCAAACCACCAGTTCTTTATTCCATATTGGGTTAACTAATTATTATTCATAGTGTCCAAATTCGAGAAACCTAATTAGTATGTTGTCACAAATAATTAAACATGATTACTGTGCCAATTTGATAAAAATAAAATCAAAACAAGAAGAACCAAATTCATTTCATGCCTCATTATCATTTTCCAAACAATTGTCAATTAATTCCCATCTTTTCATTCTTTACCAATTTCCATAATTAATGAACAACTTAACAAAGCAAGCAGTGATATCACACTATCTATAAAAATAAAGAGGAAAAAACATACGATGGATATCAATTAATTTATCTGGTTCAAATATTTATTATTTCAATTCCATTATGATTTAGTGGGATCAAACATGATAACAGTACAGTTGCACCTAAATGATAATAGAATCAACTAATCCCCTACCTCAAACAATTCATGACGTTCTTTATACGAGAACAATCCACACAATGGGTCACAATCCTCCTGTCATGACAACTGTATCCACTCGAGGATGCCACGGTACAATCGCACCAACCGAACCCAAAGAAAACTCCATTAAAACCATGGATATTACGTGTTATAATATGAAAAGGAGAAACAAGAGAAGATTAACCTCAAAAGAACGATGATAAAACATACCTTATATCGAAGATTGATGGATACATCTAGGTTGCCCCAAAAGAGCGTGTGAACTTGCAGCAAGAAAGGCGACAAGGAAACCAATCCACGGGGAAAATTTTATATCACTATTCCTATGGGAATGAAGGAAAGGTTCGACAATATCACACTAGAGAACAATGATGAAGAATAAGGGAGGATGATATCTTGTCCCTTTTTGAAGATTTAATGGAGCGACGATTTAATATATGCTTAATTTCGCATTAAATGAGGATTGCATTAAACCACATGGTATGACCATGTAAAAACTTCCCGATCCTCAGGAATAAATAATTTAGGAGTTATGAACGTTCAATCAGACTTATAGTCCTTAAAATAAGGCTTTGAATTTATTTTATATCAAAGGAAACATCAAAGGGGGAAAACTCTAGGAAGCTGGAAACACTGTTCATAGACACAAAATTTGGAAAAGGAAAAACATTGTTCATGAACCTTACCGTTGGACCACAACGATAGAACCTCTCCATTCGGGAAACATTGTTCATGAACTCAAATTTTGGAAATGGAAATATAGGTTACCGATAGATTTTACCGATCGATGTTACCGATAGAGGTTACCGATATAGGTTATCGATAGAGGATACCAATAGACCTCACCGTTCTGGAAACACTATACACCTACCATTATGGAAACACAATACACCTACCATTTTGGAAACATTGTACAACTACTGTTAGAGGTTACTGATAGACCTCACCATTCTAGAAACACTATACACCTACTATTCTGGAAACAAAATACACCTAACATTAGAGGTTACCAGCAGAGGTTATTGATAAACCTCACCATTCTAGAAACACTATACACCTACCACTCTGGAAACATTTTACACCTACCGTTAGAGGTTACCGATAGAGGTTACCGATAGAGATTTCCAATGGAGCTCACCATTCTGGAAACACTGTACAACTACCATTCTGGAAATGTTGTACACCTACCATTAAAGGTTACCGATATAACTGTTCACTGATAGAACTGTTCACAGAATAGAAAATTTGGAATAGGAAAGAGAGGTTACCATTAGTGGTTACCGAAAGAACTGTTCACCAATGGAACTGTTCATAAAACTGGAAATTTGGAAAAGGAATGAGAGGTTACCAATAGAACTGTTCACAGAACTCAAAATTAGGCATAGGAAAAAAGAGGTTACTGATAGAACTGATCACTAATTGAACTGTTCATAGAACTGGAAATTTGGAAAAGGCAAGAGAGGTTACCATTACACCTCACTATTGGCACTATTCACAACTATCTACCATTGGAACTGTTCACTGAGGGTCCCCGATGCCACTGTTCACATAAAGGGAAAATTGGAAATGTGTTTGGGGTAAGTCACCATGACCTACCAGAACACCTCAAACACCATTTTTTTTACAAAGAAATAGATTGGAGAGGTCCGGGCCATTACATCAGATACCACTCAAAACATTCTTGTCCTTGAGAATTGAAAACCCACCATAAGTGAAACTGAAACGGGGTATGAACAACCACCCATCGAGATACCTCTCAAAAGAGAGCTAGCCACAAAAGCAACAAAAGGGATCCCTATCATAAATATGAAAGGTTTATGACTACAAAGGCTACATCGATACATTAAAAGAGTTAAACATCAAAACAATATGGGTACTGAGCACATATCTGTGACTCACATTCCTAGGTACTCTCCTCTATTCCACCATGTCACCAGAAGTCACAAACCAAGGGGATAGAACACCCACACAACACCATCTCCTTGCGGTCTTGAATCTCAATAGGTTGCTCCATGAAGGTCCCATCATTATCAACATTTATCTATCCCCAATAGATGACATGAGAGTCATCGTGATCATAATGATGGAGCTGTGATACATGGAAAACATCATGTATCCTACTCATCTGTGGGGAATTTCTACTCAATAAGACACAGATACAACACAATATAACACCTCAAAACACCCAACAAACCGAGGAGAAACCTTACTCCCATGACATAACCTTCGCCGCCCATGATGGGGAGTCACCTTCAAAAACATGTGGTCTCCAACATCAAACTCTAAGGGAATCCTCCTTCGATAGGCATATGATTTCTAATGATCTTGTGCTGTCTTTATCCTCTCAAAAATCACCTGAACCATCTCTGTCATATTTTTCACTAGTTACGGTATGAGAAATGCTCACTCTCGGACCCCAGTCCAATACAAAGGAGAACGGGAGGGTCGTCCATACAAGGGCTCAAAAGGCACCATACCAAATGTGGAGTAAAAACTATTATTGTAAGAGAACTCCACCAAGGGTAAGTGATTCATCCACAATCCTCCAAAATCATGAAAAAAAGAGAATAACATGTCTTCACGATTATGGATGGTTCCTTCTGTCTAAACATCTTATTGAGGATGAAAATTAGTATAAAGGAATAGATAAGAACCAAATGAATATTGAAGACCTCTCCACACCCTAGAAGTAGAGATAGGATATCGATTAGAAATTATCATCCTTGGGACTCCATGAAGTCTCACCACCACTTCTAGATACTTCTTTGACAAAACTTCCACTGAGCTCGACTCTATGAATGATATAAAGTTGGTCGATATTGTTAAGAGATACACTACCACCCGAATAGCATCATGTCCTCCCATAGCTCGAGGTAAACCAGTAACAAAGTCCATTGCGATGTCCTCCCACTTCCACTGAGGAATATCTATTGGCTGGAGAAGACCACAAGGAACATGATGCTCGGACTTCACCTTCTAGCAGAACAAACATCGAGACACAAACTCTGCAACCACACGATTCAGCCCCAGCCACCAAAATTGGCTCTTCAAGGCTCGATACATCTTTTTCATTCTATTATGCACCGCTAAAGGAAAACTATGAAACTCTCTAAGAACCATCTCACACATCATCAATGGAACAAAAAGCCTTTCGTGATACAATAATCAGTGTTGTTCATCCTTCGACTAAACATCATGGGCCTCACAACAAACAACTCGGTCTCTCCACACCTCCACATCAAGATCACCCTACTGGGAATCATTCCCTTGCTTAATGAGAGATGATTGCACCATCATATAAAAAAACAACCACTTCCCCCCAAAATATTCAATATCAACATGTAATGCTGATAGATCCTCCATTACTCTATAGGAGTCACCAGAATCACGTACTTCATCAAAATGTGAATTCTGACTCAGTCCCTCAGCTACAACATTCTCTATTCCATGTGTATATGATATTTTTAAGTCATACTCCTATAAGAACTCCATCCACTGAAGTTGTCATAAGTTCTAGTCACGTTAGGATAAAACATACCTCAAAATATTATGATAGGTGAAAACCACAAAGTCATCACCAATGAGGTAATGTATCCATAAATTCAGAGAAAACCCCACAGATTCAATTCAAGATCATGAGTGGAATATTTAAGTTCACAGGGATGTAAATGTCGAGACCTATATGAAACAAATTATATTTTTTTCTTCATAACACAGCCCAACCCCAGATGAGAAGCATCGTAGAAAAAATCAAACTGAACTCCCTCAGCTGGAAGACAAAGAAATAGAGAACTTACTAACATCTCCATTAGATAATCAAAAGCTTTTTGACACTCAAAATTCCATATGAATGCCTGATAATTCCTTGACAAAGCTTTCAGGGGAGTTGCGACTCATGAGAAATTGGCTATGAACCTCCTGTAGTAGCCTATGCATCCAAGGAAACTTCGTACCTCTGACACTATCTGGGGGCTCCCCAAGACACAACTGATTTTATCTTTGATGGATTCATAGCTACTCTCTGCTAGGATACAACATGCCCCAAGAAACAGACATCTCAAACATAAAACTCACACTTCAAAATCTTCCTAAATAGTTGATGTTGACGAAGAACTCCCAGAACAGCATGTAGATGCTTCGCATGCTCCTCCTCAGACATGGATTACAAAAGGATGACATTGATTAAAACTACAATGAACATGTCCAGGAACTCACAAAACACAACATTCATAAATCCCATGAACACAACTGGATCATTTTTCTTGTCGAACGACATTACAATGAACTCATAATTCCCATGAGGACAATGGAAAGAAAACTTCAGGATATCCTCATCCTTCACACTTACTTGATGATATCCTGACCGTATGTTGATCTTTGAGAAGCAACTAGAACCCTTCAGTTGATCAAATAAATCGTCAATCCATGGAATAGGATAACAATTCTTTATTGTGACTTTTTTTAAGTGACGATAATCTACACACAACCCCAAACTGTCGTCAGCTTTCTTCACGAACAAAACTAGTGCACCCCATGGTGACACACTTGGCCAAAAAAAACCTCATTGTAACAAAACATCAAGATGTATATATTGCTCTCATAACTCAGAAGGGGACATCCTATATGGATACATAGAGATAAGAGATTCACCTCGTTATAGATCGATCCCAATATCGATCTCTTGTCATGGTGGTAAGGCTACAACCTCTTCTGGAAAGACATCAGGGTACCCTTCTAAGACCCTAGGAAACGCCACCTAATGAACCTATGAATGACTCAACATCATCTCAGCCATCATGGATGAGAATGATAGAATGTTCCTATGACCCATCCAAGGGTATCGCTCTCCAAAAAACACTACCGACTCTCTATCCACACCAACAAAAACAACCATCACCCCGAATAAATCCATGATAGCCTGCACCAAATACAACTAATCTATGCTTATGAATAAATCATATGGTTGTATTCATAAACATAGGAAATCTCCACAAGTGCGATGCTTCCCCAACAGTAGCTCATAGTTTCTACATACATAAAACAAGTCATCTCGTCCTCCAACTAGCATAGTCAACACCAAGGGAACTAGAAGCCTCTCTACCTCATGTCCCAAAGCATGGACAAGGGTAGATGATATGAAGGAGCATGTCACTCTTGAATCAAACAAGGTTTACACCAAGGTAGAGAACAAGAATATGGTACCTAAAATGACATTTGGCTCACCTAAAGATAGAAATGCTAGAGCATGAAGCTAACCACGACCTCCTACATGGCCTCTCTGACTCTGATGCCGACCACATCCATAGTCATGCTTTGCTCTATGAGGACGAGGAGAATCACAGGGTTGTACTATGCCTGGCCCATCTACCCTATGTTGATCTAAAGCTTGTGCAACCTACTCCTACTGCATTGGCTGGAACTACCTCAATGGAGGAACCTAGAGCGGAACCCCTGGTTCACGATGACTGCTCTGAAGGGTCAGGAACTCCCGCTACTGATGACCTCGACCAACACAAGAAAAACAAGTTCATGATCACTTGGAATAGGCCTAAGAGTTTATTCCTCAAGTGGAATGAGATGTGAAGGTCTGGGATCTTCCTTCTACTGATCGAAAACACTTGTGCCGTGAAAAACTGGATCCTCGGACTATAGCTATGATTCACGAGGAATCACGATGACTTGTAAGGACCCCAATTCCCGGGTGCCCATGGGGAATTTGCTACAAAAATTATTACAAATATTTACAATAATAAATCATGTCCCATTACTACAGAAGATCACGAGGCTCAGGATTCTGGGAAACCAGCAGCTTCTGGAAAAAAAATTATTTAGTAAAAACCTATACCTGAAAAATTTTAAAATAATAACATAGGGTTAGAAAAATATGCCCAGTAAGGGGTTTTAAAACATTTAATGTAATTTGTTTCTCAAGGAATACATTTTAAAATGATAAAAAACATCAATAAAAATAACGAATTATACTTTCCATAAAACCTGAAAATCTTACATTCTTGAAAACCACTTACACAGAAAAGAAGTAATTTGTTAATATAAACAAAAAAGAAAACATTAATCAGAGAGTGCAAGAATGCGAAGAACAGAGGATGCATAATTCACGGAAAAATTACTTCAGCTCTAAAATACTGTGCGTAAACAGGGAAAAACATTCGTATCATAATTAATTGGCACATATTGTTTTTATAACAGTATACCACATGTATTGAAGTTCATATATCATATTCTCCTTCTCATAGTCAAAGGAAAATTCCAACTAGGGGATATCCTGTTAGTTGAACCATCCCATGGTTGACTATTTATCGTCACATGTAGAGGGAATGTATAATTACTGAATTTGTCGAGACCTTATGTCATGACCATAAAACATAACTTAATACGGTTCAAGGCTCATCGCCTACCCTATTTTCATAGCAGCACAATCCAAGGATAACCTCCAAGACCGTCGAACATAACGTCTCATGAGACTCATCCTTTACCCAATGCATTGGAGTGTTGTATAATTCAGGGCACACCCGTCCATAATCATTTAAGTCCAATTCATCCCTCTCATATTTGACGTGGTCTTACATTCATAGGGTCTCATTCTTACATTCATTACTCATAATCCATTTTTACATTCATTTTCAATGTCAAGGAAGAACAGTACAATCATTAATTAAAACTAAGACCTAAATGATGAACACCGTACACATTATATATTAACTTAACAATTGAAACCAAGGGCATAATGGAAACCATAAAATGAACATAAACACTTTTACACTTCCAACATCACAATCCAGAGTTAGTAACAAGGTCATTCATATTTAAAACACATGCTGATAAATGGGTGTGGTGAATGTTTTATTAAAATTATGTGAATACCCGTATATTTATACATTTAAGATTACATGGTGTGATAATAGGTTTATCATGGGTAGTCAAGTATATATTTATATATATACAAACTATATATATATATATAGTTATGTAAAAAGTGATTTTTACACTAAATGAAGATCATCTTAAGACATTTCTTTAAAGAATTTTGAATTCGAAGAAAATATAGTGCTGCAAGGTTGAATAAACCTATATATATATATATATATTTAAGTGTATATACATATATGCAAAGGTTTAACAAATTAAACAATACTTAATAATATTTCTCCAGTTATACTTACTTTAAACATGATTGAAGCTTGGTAAGACCGAGTGGAGTTCTTACACATGTAATATACATGTCAATATGGTTTCCACAATACCCAAATAAAAACACCTTTTCTTACAAAAAAATCATTTCATATGTATGAGTATATATGTTTATACACATATAAATGTTAATGGGACTCACACTACATGTTTTCACAAAGACAAAAGAATTGACAAACATGCTGATAAATGAGAATTGTCTATTGCGGTAACTATTTTTTTATTGAAAACACATTTTAAACCACACCTATTGTATATGCTTTCATAATTTTTATATCATACTTGAAATAATAATTTTTTAAGGGTAAATCATAACTTAAATCATCATGTTATATGGTGATGAATTTCAAAACATACAATCATACTCGTCCCTTATGTTCGCACATAGATGTACATATACATTCATGTAATAACATGTATATATATATATACATGCTTCATATACTTTTATAATATTACATGTTCATAAAAATCACCCGAAACATCAATTTTTCTCCAGGAAGAGATATACAAGGGTTGTATACACATATAAAAGAAGAGTGTATACATGCATACATCCACAAGAAAAATAAAATCAACTCAGCAAGGCAGGGTCCCCTTACCCAAGTTTGATTCTCCATGCAGGAAGAGGAAAGCATATACGAATGGTTCATAAGGCCTTATATATATATATGAATTGTATATAACCTTGTATATTCAACGAAACTGATGAAAACAAGACAAGAAAATTTCCCTTACCTTCACTTGGAGATGTGAAGAAGAAGATATAGGTGGCGACGTCGAAGTTGTGGTCGAAGGTCCAAGAATCACGAAGCAACCCCTCCTTTCTTCTGTACAAACTGGGGCTTACAAGTAAGGAACTCCTCCTTGCGCGGTGATGTTGACGGGGAATCTGAGGGCCGAGGTGTTTCCAAACCCATTGAAGAAGAGGTGATGTCGGGTCCACCGCCAGCCTAGATGAAGAAAAACACAGCCTAGCTTCTAGTTCGACGTGCGAGGAAGAAGAAAACGAATGAGGGGAAAACAGAGATCCAAAAAACGAGGGATGTCCATTATTAAACCGGGATTGATAGGACGGTCTGACGCAATGTGGCATTAAAAAAACACGGACAGTCATGATGTGGTTCACTGGATCAGACGGTCCGTAGTAATGTGATGCCTTTAAAAAACACGGGCCTCCTACTTCATTGTTTTTTTATCTTAATAATTTTATCATTTTTTAATTATTTATTACACTTATTATAAAAATGTTATTATTATTAACATATAATTATTAATCAATTTTTTTTATTTAAAGATAACTAAATAGTCATCAATACACATATGTGTTAATCTATTAACCCATATCTATATTATATTATCATTTTACTTTATTGAGTTATATATACTAATGATCTTAATCTCTATTTACATTTGAAGTTCTATATACCTTAATGTTGCTATTACAATTTGATTGTTTAACATAATTCCTATTTACTTTCAAATTTCACAATTAAGAGAGTATTTATGAAAACATTAACATTGTGAAACAAGATTTGTAATATAAATAAAACCATAATTTGATATAATTTCAAAAATGTTAATTATAATAAGATCAAATTGTAAAACATTTGTATTATTATTATTATGCTATAATTACTTATATATAATTTAAAGGTAAGAATAAAATATTTAACTTAATGTTTTACGTAACATATATATATATATATATATGATCTGGGATTTTACACATATATTTTCGTAAACAAAAAAGTAAAACCCAACCCAAATAGTCATGTGTTAGATGAAATAAATATTTATTTTCTCAAGTTAAAGCATGTATATTTAATAGTGGAAGATAATATTCGTTATAACCGTTATGCATTATAATTCTACAAAAGCATTTTCATATAATTCAAATATGAAACTCGCAAATAATTCAAATTTTGGAATACAAACACTAAATTAGTTATATCATCATTATCATTGTTGTCATCTTTTTAACATTGAATAAAATAAAATAATTAACCTTTTCAAACCTTTTGGGGGGTATTGAACTCTTAGCATCAACGGTTCTATTTGAAAATTAAAACATTATAAGATATTGGCTAATGGGGGAGCCAACAGCTATAATTATAGCCGCTGGTATCTAACGGTCGGATAGGTGTTCTATAAAACCTGTCCTGGGGTGTCCTAAACTCAAGGTAATTGAAGAAGAAAGAGGAGAAGATTGTTCAAGTCATCCATTCGGTGCTCAGTACGGCTGCGGTGGCTTCGACCATTCTTATGTTTGTCTTGATGGATGCCAAAGACCCCTATTGCCTTTTCAGGGTTCACGTTGTTTTGAGCGGTCTTCCTGTAATATTAATATTGTTTTTAATTGGTATATTTGGTTATTTAATCATCCTGTTTGATCACAGTTCTTTGTAGTTAATATGTTGTTACTTATTTGAATAAAGAGCCTTTCGTTAATTCTAGTGTGTTTACTCTATTTCATTGTTATTTTTTTATAAGATGATAGTTTGTTCGATTAAAGGATGACACTGTAATATAAGACACACTGTTACATGAAACACAGACTCTTGGGATGTTACATTATTTCCACCTTCAAAGAATTGCGTCCTCGCAATTCTATTCATAAAAAAGAGAAAACCCCCAGTCATACAACATTACCCAAATGGAGGATTTGGCTCAGTTAATGGAATACCCATGTTGGTACATAGTTCCTCTATTTCTCTAGCCCAGATACACCTTAAGCAGTATGTTTTTAATCCTTGCTCATGTGTACTACACACAGGCTTCCATAGGGAGGCTCGTGCGGTAAAAACCTCGGAAAAGTATGAATGGACAAATTCCCCGATGACCCTCTGAACTACGTCATGCTTGAGGTATTAGAGGGGGATAATGTGATGGAGGAGACTATGATTTGAGACCTGGAACATAAATACTGCCATGAGGGTCCATCTTGAGCAGCTATAAGGAAGCATGGTCTGGCAGAAAAGTATTACGCCAGAGTAAAACACTTGAAGAGGCCTTCATAGTATCTCCCCCTTCACCTATGGTAGGGGAGTTGGGAAGTGGATATGAGATAAAAACATGGTTATTCCCCTGACACGAACGAAGAATATCAGGACTGTTCGACAAGTCAAGCAGGTGTTGGTAAGACTCTCACAGGTGGAGAAAATATGGATAATCCACCGTGCATGTTCTGATCAAAATAACCTCTACTAACTCATCAGGTAGAGATGAGATGTTCATTTGACCATCCATCTAAAAAAACATTCAAAAGAACTCACCTAATAGTACTGATAAGGTAGATCTAGGAAAGGAAACATGAAATTTTCAATTGCACAAAAGTTTACATTGCAAAGCCTGAGTTTACTAAATAAACTCCACAGAGAGAAGCAAATCCCCCTAATTCTGCAAATCCCACACAGGCTGAACAGACAGGGTTAAACTCATGGGAACACCTATGGTGCCTCCTGAGTTTAGCATGAGGGGTATGGAGTTGAGAAACATCATTATACACCTGTTGCCTATAAGACAAATGGGTGGACTCATCTTCTAACATCCCAATGTACATCAACTGGCCCCAAAATCTGTAGTGAAAATTCTGAAAAAGGTAGGCCGCTCAGAGGTCTCCGGCAGCAGCCGCTTCTTGAAAGGGGTTATCGAGAATCGTGCCAAGTTCTTCATTAGTTGTGAAAACTCGGAAGAGTCCCTCGTGGTACCTTCCCCGACGTGAAAAAGAGGGTAATTGTGTCATCATCATTAGGAGATAATCCATTCCCAATCCCCGGTGAAGAGTAATCACCCAAGGCAAGTTTGACACATCATAAAGGTGCTTGCATGACATGCGCATATGGGCATAAATAAGAAATCTCCCCCGGCTAGCTAGAGACACAATGGTCTCTAGGGCCTCAGTGGGAAGTGATAGTAGATTGGTAGATATGTTTCTATCAGCCATCTAAAAGTTAAAACATAATTACTGAGTAAATCAAAGTTATATATTCATACTACCTGGTTTTCCAGAGTTTCCCGAACCCATCCTCTGATACCAACTATAAGGACCCCGATTTCCAGGTGGCCATGGGGCATGATGTACAAAAAATTATTACAAATATTTACAATAATACATCATGTAACATTACTATAGAAGATCACAAGGCTCAAGATTCTGGGAAACCAGTAGCTTCTGGAAAAAAACTTCTTTAGTATAAACCCATACCTGATTTTTTTTAAAATAAGAAGGTAGGGTTAGAAAAATATGCCCAGTAAGGGGTTTTAAGACCTTTAAAGTAATTTCTTTCTCAAGGCAGTCATTATGAAAATGATAAAACACTTCATTAAAAACAAGGCATCATATTTTTCTTAAAACATGAAAATATTACATTATTGAAAACCACAAACAATGAAAAGAAGTACATTATTAAAATAAACAATAAAAAACATAAATTAGAGAGCGCAAGCATGCGAAGAATAGATGATGCATAATTCACGGCAAAATTACTTTGGCTCTAAAAGACTGTGCGTAAATAGGGAAAAACATTCATATCATAATTCATTGGCACATAAAGTTTTTATAATAGCATACCACAAGAATTGAAGTTCATATCTCATATTCTTCTTCTCATAGTCAAAGCAAAATTCCAACTAGGGGATATCATGTTAGTTGAACCATCCCTTGGTTGACCATTTATCATCACATACTGAGGGAATGTATAATGCCAGACATTGTCAAGACCTTATTTCATGACCAAAAAACATAAATTAATACGGGTCATGGCTAACCGCATACCCCATTACCATAGCAGCACAAGCCAAGGATAACCTCCAAGACCGTCACACATAACATCTCATGAGACACATCCTTTACCCAATGCATTGGAGAACTGTATAATTCCGAGTGCACCCATACATAATCATTTAAGTCCAATACATCCATCACATATTTGACACGATCTTACATTCATAGGGTCTCATTCTTACATTGATTAATCATAATCCCTTTTTACATGCATTTTCATAGTCTAGGAAGAACAGTAGAATCATTAATTAAAACTATGACATAAATGCTGAAAAACATACACCTTAGATATTAACATAACTATTGAAATCATGGGCTTAATGGAAACCTTAAAATGAAAATAAACACTATATCACTTCAAACATCACAATCCAGAGTTAGTAATGAGTTCATTCATATTTGAAACACATGCTGATAAATGGTTGTGGTGAAAGTTTATTTAAAACTGTGTGAATACCCATATATTTATACAGTTAAGATTACATGGCGTGCGAATAGGTGTAGCTTGGGTATTCAAGTATATATATATGTGTATAAAAACTGTATATATATATATTTATAAATAAATTTAGGTAAAAAGTCATTTTCACACTAAATAAAGATCATCTCAAGACATTTCTTTAATGAATATTGCATTTGAAGAAAATATAGTGGTTCAAGGATGTATACACCTATATATATATATGTGTGTGTATATACATATATGCATTGGTTTACCAAATTAAAATATACTTAATAATATTTCTCCAGTTATACTTACATTAATCATGATTGAATCTTGGTAAGACAGAGTGGAGTTCATACACATGTAATATAAATGTCAACATGGTCTCCACAATACCCAAATAAAATCACCTCTGCTAAAAAAATCATTTCATATGTATGAGTATATATGTTTATACACATATAAATGTTTAAGGGACTCTTGCTACAAGTTTTCACAAAAACAAAAGAATTGACAAAAATGCGGTTAGTGAGAATTGTCAATTGGGGTAATTATTTTGTTATTGCAAACACATTTTAAACCTCACCTATTTTATATACATTCATAATTTTTATATCATAAATGAAATAATAATTTTTTAAGGGTAAATTATAACTTAAATCATCATGTTATATAGTGATGAATTTCCAAACATATAATAATAATTGACACTTTTGTTCGCACATAGATGTACATATTAATTCATGTAATCAAATGTACATATATATATATATATGCTTCATATACTTGTATAATCATACATGTTCATAAAAATTACCCGAAACATCAATTTTTATCCAGGCAGAGATATACAGGGGTTGTATACACATATAAAAGAAGAGTGCATACATGCATACATCCACTGGAAAAAGAAAATCAACTCAGAAAAGCAGGGTCCCCTAATCCTGGTTTGATTCTCTATGCAAGAAGAGGAAAGAATATATGAACGGTTCATAAGGCCTTATATATATATATCTATGTATAAAGTGTATATAACCGTGTATATTCACTGAAACTGATGAAAACAAGACAAGAAAATTTCTCTTACCTTCGCTTGGATAGGAGAAGAAGAAGATGTAGGTGGGGACGTCGAGGTGGTGGTCGAAGGTCCAAGAAACACAAAGCAAACCCTCCTCTCGTCGGTGCAAACTGTGGCTTACAAGTAGGGAACTCCTCCTTGCATGGTGATGTTGATAGGGTATCTGAGGGCCGAGGCGGTGCCAAACCCATGGAAAATATAGGCGAAGTCAGGTCCACCGCTGGCCTAGATGAATAAAAATAGAGCCTAGCTACTGGTTCGGCACGTGATGAAGAAGAAAACAAACGCGGGGAAAGAAGAGATCTGAAAAACAAGGGACGGCTAAGATTAAACAGAGTTTGATCGGACGGTCTGATGCGATAGTACATTAAAAAAACACGGATGAACGTGATGGGGTGCTCTGGATTGGACGATGCGTAGTAATGCGATGCCCTAAAAAACGCAGGCCTCCTACATCATCATTTTTTATCTTAATACCTTTATCATTTTTTAATTCTTTATTACTCTTATTATAAAAACGTTATTATTATTAACATACAATTATTAATCAACTTTTCTTATTTAATGATAAGTCAATAATCATCAATACATATATGCGTTAATATATTAACCCCTATCTATATTATAGTATCATTTTCCTTTATTAACTTATATATACTAATTATATTAATCATTATTTACATGTAAGGTTCTATATACATTAATGTTGCTATTACAATTTTATTGTTTAAAATAATTACAAATTATTTTCAAATTTTACAATTAAGAGAGTATTTATGTAAACATTAACATTATGAAACAAGATTTGTAATATAAATAAAACAATAATTTGACATAATTTCAAAACTGTTAATTATAATAATATCAAATTATAAAACATTTGTATTATTATTATTGTGCTATAATTACTTATATTTAATTTAAAGGTAATAATAATATATTTAACTGAATGTTTGACGTAACATATATGTATATATATATGATCAATGTGTTTACACATATATTTTTTGTAAACTAAAAAGTAAAACCCAACCTAATCAGACATGTGTTAGATGAAAAAAATATTTATTTTCTGAAGTTAAAGCATGAAGATTTAATAGTGGATGATAATATTAATTCTCACTGTTATGCATTATAATTTTACAAAAGCATATTCATATAATTCAAAACCGACACTGCCAAATAATTCACATTTTGGAAGACAAATAATAAATTAGTTATATCATCATTATCATTGTTGTCATCTTTTAATCATTAAATAAAATAACATAATTAACCATTTTGAAGATTTTCGGGGGTATTAGACTCTTAACATCAACTGTTCTAATTGAAAATTAAAACATTATAAGATATTGGATCATGGGGGAGACAACAACTATAATTATAGTTGTTGGTGTCTAACGGTCGGATATGTGTTCTATAAAACCATGTCTCGGGGTGTCCTAAACTCAAGGTAATTGAAGAAGAAAGAAAATAAGATGGTTCAAGTCATCCCTTTGGTGCTCAGTATGGTTGTGGTGGCTTCAGATATTCTTATTTTTGTCTTGACTGATGCCAAAGACCCTTATCGCCTTCTCGAGGTTCTTGTTGTTTTGAGCGGTCTTCCTGTAATTTTAATTGGGTTTTTAACTTGTATCTTTGGCTATCTAAGCTTCCCATTTAATCATAGTGCTTTGTAGTTACTATGGTGTTCCTTATTTGAATAAAGATCCTTTTATTCATTTTGGTGCATTTACTCTATTTCATTGTTATTTTTTTATAAGATGATAGTTTGTTTGATTAAAGGATGACATAGTAATATAAAACATACCGTTACATGAAACACAGAATTTTGGGATGTTACATGACTCACCTCTCGTAATGATATGGTTCTGGCCAAAGTCCTCTCGAAAACCTCATCCCTTTCCAGCACCTCAAGATATGTCTTCAACATAAATGGGGTGACCTGGCGGTGGATCTCTGGATGCAAAGACTCCTCAAAATGCCTCTCCCTGGCCTGCTCATCTAGAAACAGGTCTGTATCATATTGTAAAAGGTTCCTGAAATGGATTCCATACTCTCACACACTGGAGTTCCCAAATCAAAGGGTAAGAAGCGCCTGGTGACTGGACATATTCACGATCAAGGAATGAAACTTGACTCGAGAGTTGTCTCGAAACTCCTACCATGAGATCGATGACTCCTTGACATCACTGAGGAACAAGAACCACCACTACCTCGCTGCTCCATGCAACATCTTCACAACCATAGACACCCAGTGCTTTTACCGAGTACGGATCAAACTGAGCCTATATCAACCTCCTCTAACCAGTTTTCCCAAACTGCATCTAAAGCAAAGACCTCGTACTTCTATAGACTCTGGTGCTGAAACTCTCAGAGTTTCTTCCTCCAAGTGTCATCGTCGTCAACCTCTACTCTGTGGTAATCTGCTAGAATATTCTACTGGACATCTTCAATGCGATCTTGACGAGGACGTTGTCCTAGAGCCATACTTATAAAATAAAAAACAGTTAGGGCTTGTAAACCTAAAATATGGAAGACTCAACATAAGTTAATTATTTAATTGATTTCTTTTATTAATTTTAAGTTATCTTATCACAAGGTCTACCCATTCAAACTCATGAACAAAGAAGTATGATGCATGATCATTTCCTAAGTCTATACCCTGAAACTAGTGTCACCATGTTTAGTAGCCATTGTAATCATAAAGGTATGTGAATCAGGACATAGGAGGCCCTAAACATCTATATATTAGTCGGTCTCTAGTGTTTATATCAATTGATAATCATGAATGGAAATGTTTCCCTACAAACCCATGCAACCTCACCTGTGGCTAACTCCAAACTCCCTCCTATCTCGCAACCATACCATTAATACCACTCTATCATGACCCCCTCCCCACAAAGTGTACCCCTCCTTGGCCGAATATGTGAGAAGTTAGATAATTAACCCAGAGTCCCGCTTCCAATATGCTCTGGGTTGGTGACTAGCACCAAGGGTATATCAAACACACATATGGGATACATTACCCTCTAAGAGAACACATGCAGAAGAGAGAGATAAGATAGACACCATCCAACCCCAACTCAGATAGAAAACATAAACAAAAACCCAAGTACACATTTAAAATTTCATGAAAAACTACTACAAATAAAATGGGAAAAACTGCAAGTACCCAAAAGAAAGTAAAACAGCAGCAACCACAAGCCCGAACAACTCCTACATCCCCAAGATAGTAAACACCATATTGTTCTCCAACCTGATCCAAGTTACCTGAAAAGCAGTTTATATATACATAGGTTCAGTATAACAATATAATTAGTAGAATCCTCCCTGAAGCCTCTCGTTTAAAAGTAATGAAATCATGCTAAAGCACAGTGAACAACAAGTCAAACAAACTCATCACCTAAACATGTATACTATTTTCCCAGCCTCACCATGGCTACTCTCACCAAGTAACACATACAAGAATGTATCATATAATAAATAATATCAATGGTTCCTTAATACTACTTCCCCACAAATTTGCTGCTTTGACCCTGCATCACACGTCCTTAGCATCTCTCTCAAAAAAGGATTGCCCGCAGACACCTAGTCGAAGCACCCAATCATGAACCTCGTGAAAAAATAACCACCACATCCATGTAAACAATGTAACTAGGTAGTTTCTGGGAGCCACCATAGCTCACCTAACATGTATCATACATCTGGTGTTATACATTAATACATTACAGCCCATACACCGAGTAAGGATCCTCAAGCCATCACAGCCTATACACATTACACCTATAGTATTCAATAGAAATCTTTATCCAGAATATGTGTGTGTGAATACACACATGAAATTATATCCCTCTACATACATATATGATAAAAACTATCCAATGTTCCTGCCAGCACAAGGAACTACCAAGAGAAGAGAGTGGGGCCAAATGTTGTAGTCAGCCATCCATCCTCCCACCAGAATGTTGGGGAAAACACCCATAGTGCGCAGAATCCCCAGGGTGTCCGATTCCCTCACTAATAGGGTGGATTAGCATATAGAAAAATAAAAAGTACATGATATACTACATCTCACAACCACACTATGGGCATAACCTAGTCTTTAGACACAACTGTAGCTAATGTCTCTTAGACACCGAGCTGGTACTTCTAAGACTTGGTATCCTATAAGCACACAACCACTTAAAGTGCATTAATACATTATTTTATTACCTATTTATTAGTTTCACTTTATGTTAATTAATTCATTAATCATTAATTAACCAATGACAATTCCATATTAAATTTCATTAGCATCACACCCAAATTCCACTATCCCTTTAAAATTATAACCTCATCATTATGTTCCAGCAAACTCCAGCCCCATGGGTTAACACCATTTATTTAATTATTCATTATATAATTACTTTCCCATATTCCCAGGAATTATAGAAAAAAATTATGTGCTACATAACACAAGGGGGATCAACACGGTGAGTAGATGTACTACCCGTCGAGTATTTGCTACATATAGATGGAGCGTAGACCCATCCACTCTTAAGAAGCGAAACATAGAAACCACTTGCCATACCATATGTATTTTTTCCTCTTTCAAATGAAGGGAAAGCAAGACCAACTTCCTTGAGCAGTGGGGAAAAGTAATGCAGATAATAAACCAATATGAAATAGAAAGAATCCAACAATCACATCTATCACATTCCATCATCCCTGCTGTCCTCCCCCACACCCACATGTATAAACTGATGCATCTCTCCACACTAGGCATCAAAATGATGCCTCAACTAAAAGGCCTCCATGCTGCCATATAACACAATAGACATCTAGGCTCACATCACAACACAAGAAGTAGGAAAACAAACATCCAATCAATTTGGATCTTGGCCATTCAACAATAAAAGTGGTAACTCAAAACCCTACAAGGAAATATTTTTATAAAACTACCAGTTCTTTAATCCATATTAGGTTAACTGATTATTATTTTCAGGTTCCAAATTTAAGAAACCTAATAAGTATGTTATCACAAATAGGTAATGATGCTTACTGCGCCAATTTGATTGACATTAAATTACAACAAGAAGAACCAGATTCATTTCATGCCTCTTTATCTTAAGCCAAACAAATATCAATTTATTCCCGACCTTGCGTTATTTGCCAATTTCAATCAAGAATGAACAGATTAACGAAGCAATCATAGATATCACACTATCTATAAAAATGAAGAGGCAAAAACATACGACCGATATCAATTTATTTATCTGGTTCAAATATTTATTATGTCAATTCCATTGTGATCCCGTGGGATAAAACATGCTAACAATATAGTGGCACCTAAAATAAAAGGGAAGTAATGAATCCCATACCTCAAAAAGTTCATGATGTTCTTTATACGAGAACAATCCACACAACAGTTCACGATCCTCCTATCACAACAACTACATCCACCCGAGGATTCCATTGTACGACCACACCAACCAAACCTAAAGAAAACTCAATTAGAAGCATGGAGATTACATGTTATATTATGGAAAGGAGAAACATGAGAAGATGAACCTCAAAATAATGACGATAAAACATACTTTATACAGAAGATTGATGGATACTTCTGGGTTTCACCGAAACAAAGGGTGCACTTGCAGCAATAATGGCGTTGAGGAAACAAATCCAGTGAGAAAAGTTGGATCTCACAATTTCTATGGTAAGTAAGGAATGTTTTGAGAATCTTTCACCATAGAACAACTATTAAGAACAAGGGAGAAACATATCTTGTCCCTTTTTGAAGATTTAACGGAGTGATGATTTAAGATACAATTAATTTCCCATTAAAAGTAGATCACATTAAACCACACAGTTTGTCCATGTAAGAACATCTCGAGACTTAGGAATAATTAATTTAGGATTCATTCCCTTTATATATGTCATAACGTCCTTAAAATAAGGCTTTAAATGCATTTTACATCAAAAGAAACGTTAATGGGGTGAAACTATATGATGTTTGAAACACTATTCACTTACTCAAAATTTGGCAATGGAAAAACATTGTTCATGAACATTACTATTGGACCTCACCGATAAAACCACACCATTCTAGGAACATGGTTCATCAACTCAAAATTTTGAAATGGAAATAAAGGATACCGATAGAGGTTACTAATATTGGTTATCGATAGAGGTTACCAATAGAGGTTACCGATAGACCTCACTATTCTGGAAACACTGTAGCCCTACCGTTCTGGAAACACTATACACATGCCATTCTGGAAACACTGTACACCTTTCATTAGAGGTTATCGATAGAGGTTACCAATAGACCTCTCCATTCTAGAAACACTGTACACCTACCATTCTGGAAAAACTGTTCACCTAATGTTAGAGGTTATCGATAGTCCTCACCATTCTAGAAACACTGTACACCTACCATTCTGGAAACAGTGTGCACCTACTATTTGAGGTTACCGATAGAGGTTACTGATAGAGGTTACCGATATACCTCACCATTCCGAAATACAATGTACACATACTGTTTTGGAGACATTGTACACCTATCGTTAGAGGTTACCAATAGAGGTTTCTGATAGAACTATTCACTGATGGAACTATTCATAGAATTGGAAATTTTGCAAATGAAAGAGAGGTTACCGTTATAGGTTACTGATATAAATATTCACTGATGGAACTATTCATAGAATTGGAAATTTGTGAAAGGAAAGAGATGTTTCTGAGAGAGGATACCGATAGAACCGTTCACTGATAGAATTGTTCACTGATAGATCTATTCACAGAACTGAAAATTTGGCAAAATAAAAAAGGATTTTTTATTAGACGTTTCTGATAGAACTGTTCAACAATTGAAATTTTCATAGAACTGGAAATTTGGAAAAGGAAAGGGAGGTTACTGATAGACCTCGCCATTAGCACTGTTCACATCTGTCTACAGTTGGAAGTGTTCATCAAGGGTTGCCACTGCCATTGTTCACGTAAAGTGAAAATTGGAAATTTTTTGGGGATAAGTCACCTTAACTTCTTAGAACACCTCAAACACCATTTTTTTCACAAAGGAAAGTACCGGATAGGTTCATGCCATTATAGGCATGCCTTATGGACTTCTATGCACGTAAATTCTCATAATCGGTGCCTCTGAGTTGTGCCACCTAGAATCATTGATTGATTTGAGGGGTAACTACCATATTCTGGAGGTAAGGTACTCCATATCCATCAATAAAAGATATCTACAATGAAGCCGACTACTCTGATACCTCATTCAGTATCTACGAACTCGATCTCCTATGGAGATCATCTTCCGCTACATTCCCCTTGCCAGAAATATATAAAATCTCAAAAACATAGTTCTAGAGGTAGTTTAGCCATAGACTCTATGTAAATTTCAAATAAATTTGAGACAATATACAATTGAGACTATTGTGGTATTAGTAGATAATAATCCTCTAACTCATATGGTATTTTCGCCACACCTTCCAGGCAATGACTACCACTACCAACTCAAGGTCATGGGTCCTGTAGTTCTACTCATGTGGTCTCAATTATTATGAACCATAGGTAATAAATGATTTCCCCTACATCATAACACAACCAGGGATGGTCCCTAATGAATACAAAACACCATGTACTCAACACCCTCATCCAGAAATCTCAATATGTGAGCTCTCATCAATCGCCACCTAGGATACTGAAAACTCTCCTGGCGCTTCTTCTTCAGCATAAAAGGTTACCCATTTCATGTAAAATATATCAAGGATGGTTATAATATATGATATTTGGTCACAAACCTCAATAGTACCCATACAACCCAAAAAAACTCTATACCTTTGTAACACTCTTAGGTGGCTCCCACGAAAGCAATCCCTCATTCTTCGTCAGATCTAATGAAACTGCAGCATCTGAAATTACATGTACTAGAAAGTGAACATCATGAATCTATAAGAATTTTTTTTAGATAATTCCATAATTATTTCTCCTTCAATGTGTGTCTAGTAACATCCTCAAGTGTATCGTGTGGTCCTCCTTAGACACCGGGTACATAAGGATGTCATCGATGAAGACCACAATGAACTGATCTATGTAAGGCTAGACGATCCTATTCATGAGTCCCATGATCACTTTCTGCGAGTTCGTCATGACAAATTTCATCAAAAAGTACTCATATTTTCTATATC
Source organism: Viscum album (assembly GCA_963277665.1). NCBI lineage: Eukaryota > Viridiplantae > Streptophyta > Magnoliopsida > Santalales > Viscaceae > Viscum > Viscum album. The sequence continues at coordinate 30,180,539 of OY728162.1, read as the reverse complement.
AACATCTAAAATACATCTTTAAGATTTTCTCATCCCATACTCGAAATGGGTGATAGCCTAATCTGGGGTATATCAATAGGAACCACCTCACTCCCTTTAGGTGGTTAATGAGGCCATAAATCCCCAGTAGTGGATAATTTTTCTTCACGGTCACCTTTTTTAGGGTCCGAATGTTAACCTATAATCTTAATCTCCAGCCTTCCATATTGGAAATCAAAACTTGGCCACCCAGGGTGAAACACTGGGCCTCAAGAATCCCTTCCTCTACAAGTCCACTAGTTGTACCCTCATCCTGCGAATATCTACGGGACACATCTGATATTATTGTGTAGATATTATCACCATAGAAGGGTAGAGGTCAAATTAAAAGTCAACCTCCCTATTCTGAGGTAATCCATGGACATCCTGCATAAATATTTCCTCATACTCTGCCACCACATCAGGAAACTGAGGACTCCTATAATCCACAACAACGACGGTGAGACTACCCAATTGATGAGTAATCAGCTTCACCCTCTTATATGTGAGTCTGTATTACACTACATGGGTTAAAATTTCATTGAAAAAAGAAAACGTTGCCCCATAACTATGAACACACCACACTCAGTGGTTAAAGTAGATAATCTAGTAATAAAATGTGGATGACGAGTCCACACTAACAATGACGTCATAAGGCCTCGACTCCACCACTATGATATCCCAAATTAAACACTCACCCATCTAGTAAGGATACACTATTGGAACCATTTTGTGATCATATAATATTCCCCCATAGGATTATCTATGTTTAGGGATCGAGTCAATGATTAAAATGGAATCTATGAGACTCGAACGAGGGATGTGGAAAGAAAATAATGGATGAAACTTGTGACTATAAAAACTATAGCTAAGGTTGAAAAGACAGAAATAATACCCCTTATCATACTAGGAGCCTCATGTTCATATGCATCAATTGACTAAATCTATCATCGTCCATATCCACAAGCTCCCTGAGCAATAGTGGACCACATGGGGTGGTGGTAGTGTTAACTCGAACCTCCACCCATCTCATACATGCTTACATGCGCCTCTACCATTCTTGCCACCATACAGACCAAACTACTCATGTCTTCTCCTCTACCCCCATTATTCCCTCGACCATCTCTTGATCATCTGTGATGATGAGTCTGGAAATCTCTGGCCAGATGTCCCTGACAGCTCTACAAGTAAAACAACATGTCCCTCAGTTGACATGCTCTATCTAGGTATTTAGTCGGATACCTACCTATGAAGACTCAGTTGCCTTGTACCAACTTGTATCTCCTATTTTTGGAATCTAATCTACTGAAAATCTCTCCACAAGTAGATCTCACTCCAATACCCGAACAATATTTGAAATGATAAGGGTTATCCTCACCAATGTAATTTCGTGGTTTATCCAATGCTTGCAGGTTTGTGCCCTGAATAACAGGTCTCGCATCACATCGGTGGAGAAGTGAGAAATTACATAAATCATACCATGTATTTCACTACTATCTAACTTCCATGATGTATATAAAGGAGATATGGTGTGCACACTGAGTTTAACATCACATGAAAGAACTCCTCCTTTAGATGTTCTCAACGTCTTCCCATGAAAGGGTCGCCTCATTATGTGACTGGATCACTAAACTCCACCATCACCGCACTAATCCCAAAATAAGTCTCTTGGATACAATTGCCATATATTCGGAAGGTGTATTCATAATGAGGAAGACATATGTAACTATCTCCATACATTCTTTAGCTACTTGTGGGTTGGTATCACCCAAGAACCCTGGATTTCACTACCTCTGGAACCTATGAAATGAAATAAACTTGTTTCGATCCTCTACTAGTATCCCTAGTAGTAACTTATACTTAATGGGTGGTGATATATCTGGTACACTACCTAGAGGTTCTATCTCTGGTACGTGTACCTATATCAACACATTTATAAGTGGATCATCCTTGTGATCATCAATCAGAATCCTGGATTCCTATCTACATGGATGCATCCCAAAAAAGATGAAGTTGAACTATGGACAATAAAGTATACGGAGGGAGATGACACTAGGAAGGATAGGACAACACGACCAAATCATATTTGATGCATGTACTATTACTTTCCCACCAACTAGTGTTTTCATGTACTGAGTTCAAAAGAAATTGTACATAGTCCAGGTATATGGATATGGCGGCCTCTACACTAACAGTAGATTCCCTAACATGGAAGCCGAACCTGAAACACATAGCACTATTTCCCTAAACCAACCTTATAGACTATTTATTCCCTAGGTAGAATTGACCTCCTCTAATACGACTTTGTAATGACCTTTCCTAGAGGGGGATGTGTTGTTACTACCCCATGCTTGCCTCCAAGAGCCTAGAGGATGATGACTCGAATCAGGAAGGTATATCCCACATGTTGGAGACATTTTCCTATGTACCTACACACACACACACATCTCCAAGCACAAAATGATGAAATTTAATACACTAAGTGAAAAATAAATGTTACCATTAATATACCAATAATACTATAAAACCGTAGGAAATTGAAAGTAAACTAAGTTAGAATACAAGCCCACCAAAAGAAGGAGTCTATCAATGTGAACGCACATGTTTCATAATCTCATCCGTAGAAAGACCTGCATAAAGCGTAGATGACGTACAGTTGTATAAAACCCTAAGATAACACAACATCTATCCGAGTACTCTAAGAACTACCTGGTCCTGGTCCACCTAGAGCTCCATTAAATCATTGATCATCTATATAAGACATGACATGTGCGAGAAGAGCCCGTGCAGGGGTGAGTAAAACAATACTAAGTAGGACACCTCAATACAACCAAGGAATAAAACCAAAAAATAAAAAAATAAATGATACGAAGAATACACAAAGGAAACACAAGAAATATAGTGATCTTTAAATGGTATGTGTCTAATGCACAAAATCTAGATTATCAGTCGTAGTCTATAGACCACCCAAAGTCAATAACACACGGAGTGTCAAAAATACATGGAGTTTGAATAACACACGGATTCTCAATACCACACAGTGTGTTGATAAATCACAAAGTGTTAATAACACATAGAGTATAGATGACACACATACTTTCAATAACACATATAGTGTCGATGATTCAGCTAGCCCACTAGTCATGTAGTCACTATATCATATAGTCATAGCCACACTCAGCCATAGGATTATCTACATAGAATGATAATTCCTAGATAATATACTCCTAAAACCATTGGATTGTATTATAGCATCCTGAAAAACTGATTTATATTCTCTTAAAAGGGAATTCTCATCATAAGGGTCCCAACGCCACCAATGGCTCGTCAAACGGTCACACGCTTTGAAAATATGATCATTTTTGTAAAAAAGTATAACTGATGTCCGGTCCAGGTCCGACCCAACACGGTCTGGTCTGGTCTAGCCCAAACTGGACCAGCCCTCTAGAATGCTATGTCCATCCTGATGGGCCACCAGAGCGGTTTGGACACCCTAGTCCATCCTAAATGCAGTAGGAAAGTTTGCTCTGCCAGAAGCAGTCTGCCCCGGTTGTGTCCCCTATTCCACATAGTTCGCCCTGACCGCGTGGCTCCACACTTGTCACCCAGTCAATGTGGAATCATTCCTGTTTCACATTGCCAGACCGCCTCTTCTAAATTCTCTATAGCTTTCCACCATGGGTTCAACTGAAGTGGCTTCGAGCCGCATCCCATCTCGCCACTATGACCTCCTATCGTGGCCCCTAGTCAATGCGAGAAGTCATGTTACATGGCTGCCACCTCCTACTCCAACACGACACCACAAAGTTATATTCTTGCCCCACTAGACATTGCTTATGGACTATCATTGTTAGCCACACCCACACACGGTCACTGCCTATATGCCCCACAAATCGCCATCGGGGCCGATGGGAAGTATTGTGGGCTACTGGTTTGCCTCTAATACTCTGTTTCTCAAACCAAAGTCACCCCTATGTTCCTTGGGTCATTTACATCATCGATCTGCCCTTCACTAAATCTTTCCACCCATCTGGTGGTTTGATCACATTCAGAACCTCCCAAAAACTCTAAATGTGACCATGATGGTCTAGTGGTGAAGAACAGTAAAAATGGTTAAGGGATAAGGAATAAGAACTATAGGAAGAATGAACCTCGTCCTTTTTTCATGTCAACCTAGATCCATTCCTCTTAAAATAGAGAATGAATAAAATGATAATCATAAAGATACATCATACTATAATATCCAAAATGATTAACAATCCTACAAGACCGATTTAGCAATGGATCAACCTACTTGGTGGTTGGTCCACATTCATTATTGAATATATAAACGGGGAAGAAAATCACGAAGAGATTAAACACCCTACCTCCTGGTTGGGTCAGTTTTTGATGATGAATATAGGTCTGTGAAATCGTCGATCCTCGATCCATTGGCATTCGATGTCGTTTTTCATAGGGGTTCATATCTACTTACCTTAGAGGAATTAAATGGTTATAATGATATCACTGAATTTCTATAAGAAGTCTTATTAAAAAGGGAAATTTCCATTTCACCATCACATAACTTGAAATAAAAAAAGCATTATTTACTTTATTACTTTTCACGTCCAAAAACTACATTTCATAGTTGACTAGAGGTATTTGATGTTAGTCCCCACCTAAGGTACAGTCGGTACTATGAATGCAACTTTGTCCTCATATTTCATATCTAGGAACCTATTTAAGAGTTATTATACTTTTTCAAGAAACTCTATCACATTCACTATTAAAAAAATAACATTTTCAATGATCTTATTTGGGCATAACGGGACTAAGAATCACATGCCACCTCATTGCCTGGTCTGATAATTTTTCAAATTAATTTTAAAAAATAAAATTAGAGAAAATAAAAGTCATTATAAAACATGGTTTTGTTTTGACCATGATTTGAGGTTCAATTCCATATTTTGGATAGGCCAACATTATTCCTTTGGAACTGAATGAAAATCCAACACTAATTTTTATCCTCAATATGGTGTACAGACAAAGAGAAAAATTCAAGCCAATGGAATATCTGCTTCGAACATGTTCAATGGATTAGTAGGGATGTTAGGGTCAACATCTTTCTTTCAATGTGTTTTCATCAAATACCATATTTCATTCTAGTATATACAGATGGAACCATTTGATGAATTATTTTGAAAATGGCTTCTAATAATAAAATATTGGGATTTATTTGTGGACTTAAATTTAAGGGAGTAGAATTATTAGAGGGGTGGATTAAAAATTTTATATGATCCAACAACACATGACGATAGCACTTTACATATAGAAATGTTATGTAGATAATAGGAGTAAATACCTTTTGCTCAATTTAGGTGATTATGTCTTCCTTTAAATTTCACATTAGAAAAGTGTAATGCATTTTGGTAAGAAAGTAAAGCTAATTTAATAGTTCATTGAAACTTTTGAAATTCTTGAGAAACATGGATCTGTGTTCAGCCAATTTTCTTTTCCTACAAGTTTATCTTAGTTCCACAATGTTTTTCATGTTTTGGTATTCAGAATATATGTTCTGGATTCATATCATGTTTTGAGACCATAAGTAGTTCAGTTGAGAAGATCCTTTCATATGGGGAAAATCCTATTCAAATTCTTGATTAAAGAAGGAATGTAATACAAAATAAGATAATTCATCTGGTTGAGGTTTTTTGGAGAAACTAAATGGATGAAGAAGTAACATTTGAATTTCAAAAGTTTATGAGGGAAAGGTATCCTCATTTGTTTAATATGTGAATAAATTATGAGGATGTAATTTTTAGAAGGTGGGAAGAATGTTACATCCCATGTACTTATAAAATAATTTATTTTTATTCTGGATTTAAATTTATAAATTCATTATAAATGTATAATGAATAAGTGGTTTTTATAGAAATTAAGGAACCAATACCATTGGAATACTAAACACACCTATGGAAGTATAAATAAAATTTAAGAATATTATAAATGAAAACAGATTTATTTTTATCTAAATATAAGTAAATAAATGTGGTAAAAAATAATAATTATGTAATGGTATTTTTGTAAGTCATAAATATTTATTTAAAATTTTATAATTAACATAATAACTTAACCGAAAATTTATTTCCATAAAATAGATTCATAAATTGATATTTTTTGACTCACTATTATCAGATAACTTTTTAAGCCTTTGATTTATTGTTCAATGTGTTATAAAAGAAAATATAATTTAAAAAACTGGTATTTTTTAATAAATAATGATTTTAAATAATAATTAAAATTTTCATATTTATATTTTTTTTAATTATGGAGTTAATTTTTTTATTCTACATGTTGAAAAAAATTTGGGTTTTATTTTTTGTCTTTTTCTGAAATAGTTGAATTTTTTGAATGGTGAAATATGATAATTTACGGTATATAAAAAATACATGAATTCTTGAGTCATATGTGATATATGGATCATTTAATCCCATAATGTTGAAATATCCTTCATTATTTTAATTTATTTGTTGAAAATTCTCAAATTATTCTATGACATCAACCAAAATAATAAACTAAGGAATAAAAAACATATAAAACACCCCGCTCCCCCACTATAAAAAACACCCCTTAGAACAACTTCTCCTAACATCTCAAAACCATGGGGATTGTTTAATTCCAAACCAAATCCATAAATAAACCTCCTCCCCACGTCCATGAAAATATAGTATAACTGTAAAGCCAAAACCAGGTGCCATAAATAGGTTTTCTTGGAGAATAATTCAAGAGGTAAAATCATCTTTCCTTTTCTTTTTTTGTATTCAAATTATTTTTATCTTATTATTTCCTCACTTACCCTCATTAATGTGACATTATAACTCTATTATCTTACATATACTAGAATTTTATATTGTTAATGGGATACCCATTGTCAAAACTCTCTTCTTCTCCTCTTATTCTCAAATAAGAATACATTATTCAAGATGTGTAGATCTACCATCAACATGGATGATGTGTTTTCATTTTCCTTCACCACGTTCAAGTCTGTTCATAAAAACAGTATTATGGTTAAATAATATTTTATTATGTTTTAAAATTTTTGGTTGCCATAATATATGCATGATATGATTAGAATGATATAACTTCCTGATAGTTGTAAAAAACCCCAAAATAAACTAAATAATATCCATTAATGTCTTCTATAGTGATTCAGCCTCATAAAAAATTATATATGGTATCATATAAAATTATGGAAACATATTAATTCAATTTCATTCCACTTCTATATTTTTTTCTTCCATTCTACAAGAAAATCCGTAATGAATTAATCATGGAAATCATGAAATAAATGCACATAAACAATACAAATAACACAATATTATCAATAAATGAGTGGAAAGATGTTATAAACATTTCATATATGGAATTATAAATATGAATATGGTTCTTTAATATGTTAATTTTACTATTTAAAACATTATAAAAGAGTTTTTAACATGTTTTAAGTAATAATAATCCTAGGTACGAATCTTTTCTTTAAAATTATTCAATAAAATTTCTATTTTTACAAAATTCAAAAGGAATTATTTCATGATTAAAGTGATATTTTTTATGACTATGTTCTGGTTTATGGTAATTCTATATGATGATGGTTGTGAACATTATCTCCATCCAATTCCTTTTTTATATTTATTTTGGATGCTGGCCGCAATGGGTATTCCATGTGTAACTACAATGGATATATTGTATGGTAGTCTTGGGGGTTACAAATCATATGGTAGAAATGAGGGTACAAAAACTAGGTAATTAGTTCCCCAAGATACATATATGTTTTATTTTTGGTTTTTTATGTTTTAAAGAAAAAAATTTGTTAGAAACAAAATATATGATTCTTTGTGGATGATAAGTATGTCTTCGTGAAAATGATTTCTATGTTTATAAGTGTTACTGGATTAATGGTTTATTTCCTGTTTTTATGTCCCATAATATGATTATTTGTGCTAATCCAATGTTTTAAAATGTTTTTCCAAAGGATTAAGGAGGGGTCTGAAAAAATAAAAAGCAAGGCTAAATATTGTGAATATTTTCAAAAAATGAATTCATGCTTTATTAAAAACATTTGAATTATGGAAGAAATTGATGCAATTTTTTAGTAATACCCACTTTTTATGCTTTTGTATTGATATGAATGACTGATTTCCTAATTCGTTAAAACTATAAAAATAAAATATCATTTTGAATGTTAGAATGTTTATAATTGAACTAACTATATTATTAAATGAATAATGTCTGGTCCTTATATTACTGACCAACCATTTTCTCTAAACATTTTAATAATTTCCTTTTTATAGGGGTTAAGGATGAGTTTCTAGAAACAAAAAAAATATGATGAAAATTCAATTACCAAAATAGTTTTATTATTTTTTGAATAATATTTATAAAGGTGGGTTAGAGTTTATTGATTCTAAAATAGATAATAACATGTTAAAAAATTCTCATGAACATGAGACATTGGAATTTTATGGTGCAAATAAGATAATGGTGCAAAAAAAAATGGGTCTATGAACATTCAAACAACAAATCTTAACACCTATTATCAATATCTAGAAAATGTACATCCATGCCCCTAGAATTATTATTTAATTTTTTTCATTCATATATTTTGATGAGTTTGTAAAAATGGGATGGACCTTATTTGAATCATTTACACATCCATAATGAATAAGAAATATTTATTCATTTTCATTCACATTTAATTCATCCAATGACATGAAATTGAAGGATTCTATAAATACTAATAAACATGAATCACCCATAACCCGGTCGAATTCTCAAATTTGAAACACAGAATTAACAATAATTGAAGATGAACTAGGGTTGTAAATTTAAAATGCTGAGATATTATTTTATCTCTATAAGCTAATTATATTAAAACACATTTCAAACATTCAAAACCAAACAAAAAAATCATCTAATTTTTTCAATATTTTTGGAAAATGATCATGAATTCATTTTTCATGTTTTGAATTTTACCTCACATCAATCTAAAACATGACATGGTCAGTATGAATCAATTTTTGTGTTTCTAATATACGATTAATTTTAGTTTAAAACAAAAATCACATTAAAACAAATAAAACAATCTTATATGTTTTTCAAACAGTAACAAAATTGTCTATAATTCATTTCTGACTTGTATGAATATTTTGAACATTAATCTAACCTAGGATATGGCCAATAAGAATCTAGTTTTGTGTTTTCATTATAAAAGTATCATTTTAATTTCAAATGGGTATCACATATTCAAAACCTATAAAATCTACTATGATTATTTTAAAACATTAGTACAATGATCCGTAATCAATTTTTAATGAATTAAAACTGAACCCCAAAAAATATAATATGTGGTGTGGATGATATGACTACAAGTGCATGTTTTAAATATAATAGTTTCATTTTAGTTTAAAATGGTTTTCACATTACAAAAAATAATAATACAAGATCATATTTTTTAAAATTATGTAAACCGACCCATAATTCATTTTTTATATATAGGTTTGGACTACATGTCTATCTAAAAAATGATCTAGATAATATGACTTGATGTGCAGTTTTTCATAATAATTGTGTCATTATAGTTTAAAAGAACATCAAATAGATAAAATCCAAAAAAATCATATTATTTTCAAACATTACTAAAATGATCCATAAATCAATTATGATGTCTATAAATCAATCATGTTTCAATCTGACACATGATGTGATATATATTACTCTAAGTGTGTGTTTTTAATATAAAATTTCTATTTTTGTTTAAAATCTATGTCATGTATCCATACCATAGAAAACAAGCTTGTATTTTAAATAAAATTGATAAAATATTCCATAATTAATTTAATAAATTTATGGATCAACTTCACAGTAATATGATAAATGATGTGGATGGCATGACTCAAAGTGTGTGTTTTCAATATAAGTTTCATTTTAGTTTTAAACGTTCTTCACATATCCAAAAATTAGAAAATAATCCTCATTCTCATTTCAAACTATATAAAAAGGATCCATAATAAATTTATGTCATGTAAGAATTGACTATATATCAATCAAACATACAATGTTTCTAGAAATACTCTAACTACGTGTTTTTAATATAAAAAGGTAATTTTAGGTCAAAACACACATCACATAGCCAAAAATGATAATAATATAATATTACTTCTAATCATTCAAAAAATGATCTAGAATTCATTTTAATGTGCATTAAATTCCTACATGTAAATCCAAAACATGTTGTGGTTGATTTGACTCCGAGTGTGAGTATTCAAAATAAAATCTCTATTTTAGTTCAAAACATTAATCACATATCCAAAACCAACAAAATGATCTAATATTGTTTTAAAAATTTAGAGAAAATTCATGAGATTATTTTCTGATGCTTAATAATTTATCATATGAAAATATGACACATGATTTTGGAAGTATGACTCGACGTTCAATTTTTCAATATAACAGTTTCGGTTCTGTTTAAACCGCATGGCACATAGAGATAACCAAGAAAATAAGATCATATGGTTTCAAAAAATTATAAAAAATATTCATAATTCATCTACGACATGTAGAAATCTACCACACAAAAATATGAGACATTATGTGGCCAGTATCACTAGAAGTACATGTTTTCAATAGATTAGTATCCATTTCTATTAAAAAGTCTATTTTGTAGCCAAAAAATGATAAAAAAATATTTTATTATTTTAAAAAAATAAGAACATGCTCCAAAATTAATTTTTTATGTGGGGAAATTCGTCTTAGATCAATCTGAAACATGATCTAGATGGTAAGGCTTGATTTGAATTATTGCAATATAAAAGGGTCACTTTAGTATAAAATATTCATCAAATAACAAAAACAAAAAAACAACCACATATAGGTGTCAAAAATTATTTAAAACAATCCATAACAAGTTTTTAACATATGAGAATTTACCACATCTCATTTTGAGAGATGATGTAGTCATTATGACTCAAAGTGCATCATTTCAATATAAGTTTTATTTACTTTAAAAAAGGCATCATATAGAAAAAAATGACAAAATGAGATGGAATTGTTTTCATGATATATAAAAATGACCCATAAATCATTTTTATATGTAGGAATCAACCGAATTTTAATTTGATACATGATGTGGTCAATATGACTCTAGGTGCATGTATTTAATATAAATATGTAAATTTTGTTTAAAATGTTCATAACATTGAAAAGACTGTGAAAAGTATGAAAAATTATTTTCAAACATTAGGAAAATGACCCATAATACATTTTTTATTTGTACAAATAAACCACACATCAATCTCATGTGCATTGTGTTCAGAATGACTTCAATTATGAATTATTAATATAAATGTGTCATTTTATTTTACAATTCATCTTATATAGACAAAACCCATAAAATGATCCCTAATTTTTTCAAAATATTATTAAATTTTCCATAATTCATTTATGATGTATAGTAATTGATTAAACATCGGTTTCACAAAAAAAATTATGTATGTCTCAAAGTTCGTGTTTTTAATTTATAATTGTCATTTTATATTAAATATAACAACATATAGACAAAACTATTCAAAAATTCTTGGTTGGTTTTTAAATATTAAGAAAATGATCTATAATTCATTTTGGTCATATAGTAGTTGGCCGCATGTCAACCAAACACATGATGTGGCTGGTATGAGTCGAAGTGCAGGTTTACAATATAAAGGTATCATTTTATGTTAAAACACACATCACATAGACAAAACCAAGAAAATAACCTCATATTATTTTAAAACATCTGTAAAATGATACATGATTCATTTTATAGATATTGGAATAGACCACACATCAATATGATTTATGATGTGGTCAGTATAACTCACATTATGTGTTTTCAATATAAGTGTCGTAATGGTTTAAAACACACGTCATAAAGATAAAAATAAGAAAATAAGTTCTGATTTTTTTTTAAAATTACAAAAATGAGGTATAATTAATTTTCTATGTATATAAATTAAACATATGTCAGTAAAAAACATGATTTTTGCTGTATGAATTTAATTTCATGTCTTCAATATAAAAGTGTCATTTTAGTTTAAAATGTGTGTAACATTTCCAAAACCAAGAATGAAAGACCATATTGTTTTAAAAAATTATTAAAATTATCCATACGCCATATGTAATTGTAAGAATCAATGTCATGTTAATTGCAAGATGTGATCGATATGACTCCATGTATGTGACTTCAATGTGAAGGTGTCATTTTAGTTGAAAACATACTTCACATAGATAAAATGTTAAAAACATCCCCAAATTATTTTCAAACATTATAAAAATATCTATATTTAATTTATGACATATAAAAATCAGCCCCACATTAATCATAAACTTGAAGTGGTCAGTCAACTCTAAGTGATAATTTTCAACATAAAAGATTCATTTTACCTTAAAATTAATGTAACATAGAAAAATAAAACAAAAAAAAACTCAAGTTGTTTTCAAACATAAGGTAAATTATCCAAAAATAATTTGTGATTTATAGGAATTGAATGAACGGAAATATGAGATATGACTTGGTAAGTATGACTTGAAGTGTGTGTTTTCAACATCAATGATTCATTTTAGTTTAATGGTATAAATATTAACTAGTATTTACATGATTAAAAAAATTAATAATAGATAATATAAATAAATTTTTAACTAATTAACAATATCATTTATATATATTATTAACTAACTCCCTATTTAAAAATTGACAATATTATTATTAATTAATATTATAATTACTAATTAATATAATATTAAAAATTCAATCATTAATAATATAACTAATAATATATCTCAAAATAAAATTACAATATTCAATAATTAAAAATACAACTTATCATATGTTGATTATATAATGTTAAAATTATTAATTACCTATTTTTTATATATTATTATGAAAATAGACATTCGTTTTATTTAAAGGTCAATATTTTTTACAGAGGTTGATCTTTGAAAAAATAATTATATAAGAGTATTTATTTTTTATATTGAATTTTATTTTTTCTGATTAATTGGAAATATGACATTGAGGTAAATATTTTTTATGTAAATTTTAATTTTAAATGATGTTGAAATGAAATATTTGTGCTCCAATCCAGTTTTTTGTATATGTTAATATGAATATGTATATCCTTCCTAATTTGGATTGTTGATATAGGGTTTTTATAGGGGCGATATGTTTTCATCATCTTCCATGACCATAATTTGTGCTAAAAAATTACTGATCAAGACCACAAACATTCCATGCATCATAGCCTGCTAGTGCTTTTTAGAACTAAAAATCCATTTTTTAGTACTAATAAATGTTATTTATGAAGTGATGGTTATAATTTACCATTTTACAACTACCATGATGTGGTATCATTTTTACACATACTATTGTCTCTCGAAAAAATGATTTCAATAATTACCATGGAAAGAGTTAGTGGAAATATTTACGATACACCCCCTATAACAGCCAAGGATCACCAAATATTAAATTGTATTTCAATTAATATATTTGATATATGGAGTTGAAATGAATTAAGACAATAATGAAAAAATGATAAAAACATTTTCTAATCATGTTGAGTACAAATTAAAACAAAATTTAAATAAAAATTAAGAAAACATAATATAATAAAGAGGCATATGATTTAACTTAATTCACATAATTTGTGATCCTTCATAAATTACATGAACACCAAACTAAAAAAAATTAGATAAAAAAATAGAAAAAAATAATACCAGAATTAAAATAATTTTATATTCTTTTTAACAAAATGTATTATACCAAGAACTAATGATAAAGAATTGAATATGTCCTACAAAGAGTGGAAAATATTTCCACTATTTAGGAAATCATTGTCTATGGATGTTTAAACATGGATCTCTATATTCTAGATCTTAAATCGGGCACCATTGGTTCACTTGGTCTGATTCTACACAAGGGACCATGTTGTGGGGTTTGATTACACCTATTCTCTTTGAACGATCATCAAATAATGATATTAATTACAAATATTTTATATTCTATAATGAAGATCACATAACGAATAAGGGTGTTCTGTATACCAGATGAGATAAAAGTATCATGGAGTTGAAGTTATTTAATGAGATAAAGAGACAGATGGTAGGGGGCATCAATTCCCAAAACAGGAACCATAAGTTAAATAGATCATATGAACCACGAATTTTGATGTGGCATTCCGAGAATGAAGGTAAGGATAATTTACCATAGGTGGAAGGCTATTATGAAAATGCAGATTCCTTAATAAAAATAATGGAAACACACCCACATCAAATCACTACAGAGGAATAATAAAGAACGAGTTAGAAAAGTTATGTAGTGTTGATAATAAATTAAAATGATCAAATGAAAAAATAAAATCCAACAATATATTCTGAATAAAATAAATTCAAATAAGTTTTCATTCTTTTGTTAAATTCATAACAAAAAAATAAATGAATACAATTTCATTTGGAAATAAAAAAATCAACAATATGTTTTATATGATATTTGTGATTTTATTAACCCTTTTATCATTTAATTGGAACAGACTTCAGAAATTGTAAAAAATAGTTGATTTTAGATAACGTCATGATCTTAGTAATACTGTCAACTATATTTCCATCAGTGTGCATATTTTTTACACAAATATATCTCAACTAAATGATGCCTCTAATTAAATTTAACCTACTATAAATATTCATTGAAATGCCAAGGAAAAATAAATTTTTAGATAGGTTTAAAGAAAAATTTACTATTACAGTTTACTATAATTATAGAATTTATAATACTATATATGTCCACAAAGAAAAAAAATTAAAAAAATGGAACCTTTAATATCATTGATTAGTGAAATAAAGTTGGGTTTTGTGGTTGAGAGATAAATAAATAATTTTATATTACATTTCTAGGTTATGTGCCCTCCATAGGAAGTAAATATATGTCCTGTGAGGGTATTGGAGATTTCTATATTTCAAACATAATCACAGTCTGTATTACCAAAAATAGGGTCAGTAATATATTTGTTTTTCCTATAGAATAATGATAATGATGGAGCATGGTAAAAATATCTATGTAACTATTTTAAAGATTTAAAATATTTTTAACCAAGTTAACTCATAAATCATCTAATAGTTCAAAAAGAATATGAAACACCTGGTCATGTGAAAGTCATTGAATACATAATGATGCCTACAACACAAGAATACATTATTATAGACATAAATTCTATATCATTTTATATATCATGATATAGTGATAGTTAGAGCTTAAAATGTTGGTCTATTAATACATTAATATGTTTTAGTTTATCAAACATATATCACATAAAAATTCTTAAAATATACTTTTTTTCAGATAGGTAAAGAAAATTCTTTCATATATTCTTTATAATTTACATACACAAAATTTTCTAATAATTTTATATGTATTTCATCTCAAACAGAATCATTAAATGATATTTTACAAGAATTAAAATTTTAAACTCCATCCAATTGATTATAGTGACACCAACATATAACATAAATTAATTCGAAACACTTTTGACAGTCTTGAAATATACACATGTGTCATGTTTACTTATAATATAAAAAAATAAAAATAATTGTATCAATCTTCTTATAACACCAATAGGATGAATTATTTATACCATAAAAGAATTTATTAAGAAGTATAAACTAACTGGACAATAAATTATTGAATAAACATTAGGTGGTTTCATATATATGGACTCATTTTTCTCACCATGAAAGATGTATATTACAAAATTAATCTACTCAATGTGAAAATAATAATGATATGAAAAATAAAGTGATAAATATTATGATTAATGATTATCCACAAGTGGAAATATTTTAGAATTGTAAATTACCTCTCTTTATAAGATACCATTTTCTATAATACTAGCATTTAATTTTATTTTACTCTCAAAGAAATTTTCTTTTTTTATTTGGAAAATCTACATGTAAACAATTTGTCTAGAATTAGGAGTTTTATTAACAAATTTAATGTGTTATTTTATTTTAAATATTATATTTCATTATCCTTGGATGAGACCAAATGACTAGAATCTATATAATTTATTACTTTCCTATAAGTTTTTGTGTCCTCCAACTTAGGGTCCTAAAAAATATGGACATAAAATCAATGTGATACTTTTTTAATAGATTCAGACTTCTGGTAACAATCAAATATTATTATCTGGTAAGCCAGTAATCATATTCATCCTCTATTGTATTTGCATGTAATTAAATTAGAGAATTAGGTTTATTATAGTCTTGGGGAAACGGATCTGGTTGAAATGGATCGATTGGATCCTCAAACTATTTTTGATTATTAGTCCGAGCGACATCATTTTAAGGAATTTCATCACTATTAATAATCACATACTTATATTTTGTAACAATAGAATCATGGAATACTACATCCCAGATTATAATGTATATTTTGTAACACAATTTTTAACCCACATCATACTCCCCCTAACCACATTATGATATCCATCAAATGTACATTTTGAGGAAATTGATTTTAGTTTATCAAATGTATAATTTCTATAGGTTGTAAATCAAAAAACTCTTAAATTAATATACAAAGGGGGTATATAACACCATAACTCCTAGTTAGTTTTAAATACATTTTCATAAGAAGGGATTAAATTGATATGGTAAACTGTAGTAAATAAATCTTCTACTCACAAGTATTCACAAATCCATAAGAATTCTTATATACTATACAGTAATTCTAGTATAGTTCAGTTAATATTTTCTAGAAAATCATTTTATTTTTGTGTTTCCCTAATTGTTTGAAGTCCAACTACACCTTCTTACTCACAAAATTGACAAATTCAAAAAAGTGATGCTATGAAAAAATTTCTATTATTAAATCCTAAATAATTAAACCAATCTTGTTATCAATAATGGATTTCTTGAATTTAAAGGTATCAATGACATCAGACTTGTTTTGAAGGAAATATATCCTAAATCTTCTAGATAAATAATTTCTGATGTTTAAAAAATAAAAACCTCTACCATGAGAGGTTTTCCTACCTGGTCCCTATATGACAGAATATACATATTCTAATGGAAGTCCAAAATTAAAGTACAACCTATTATAGCTAAATATCCTAGACTTTACTAGAAAACAATATGTATAGAATGGAATGTGGATTGATGTAATACCAATCAACATCCATTTCTTACTCAAATCCTATAGATCTCTAGAGTATACATTCCATAAAATTTCTGGACAAAAAATAGTATTGTCTGAGTTGGTGACATATTTTCTACCTAAAATTCAATGATTTCTCCTTCAATCTAAAAGATACAACCAATTTACAACACATTATTTGATTGTAGTTTAACATCCCATAAATATCCATAGACAAAAAATTTCAGAATTGAAAGTATACCCTTTATAGTCCAATACACCTATATAAATTAATTGTTTATATTGGTAAGGGCCCCACCTTACCTCGAGTATTATAAATAATGATTGATCATGAAGCTCAAACATAATTACTCATCATCTATGGAATCTAAACCTCATGTTTTTTCCCAGATCATTGTCCCCCTTAACTCTCTCATACAAATCAAGGAGATCATCTTTAATAGGGACTATTTGAAAAAGAATATTAAATCTAGAACCCATTAATTAAGTTTATTATTATTAGTTACATTTATCACTTTAGTACTTCCATAGAAAAAATTATTTATCAATGATTGATATATTAAAAAACATTATTTTTAAGCATGTAGTACTCTAGAGAAATGTGTCATGTCCTAAAAAAATTATCGAAAATAAACATCCTTCCCATATGAATTGATCTATTTTTTGGTTTCTTTGTGTTTATTACATTTACCTTATTATTTTATATATTATTATTCTTATTCTCATCTCTACTGTTAGTAAAAATGAATTCTTCTAAATACATCTTGTTAGATTTGGCGTGAAATTCATTATAATGTTTAGATGATTTAACATCATCTAACTCTAAAGTTTCTCATCCATTCAACATTGTCTCTACTGGAGTATTATAGGAACTACAATGTGAAATTAAAAAGACAATATATTTACATTCAGTCTCAATTTCAACTTTTTTTATTAGATAGATCAAACATAATCTTCGTAAAATTGTCAAGGTTCTCCCAAATTGGAGGGACAAAGGATATTCTAAAGTTCAACAAAATTTACTTCATACATAGGTTCCCAACATGTGAATAAGTCATATATACCTTTTCATGTTTCAACCATTTAGTAGAATATGTTGTTTTAGGAGATACTTCTCTAAGAACATTATCATCCAATTATAGGGTAATCGAGCTATGGTATTTTTTAAATGTGTAGTCGTAATATTACCTTTTTATTTTAAGTGGAAAAATGTCAAGTAAAAAGACACTTAAAAAGATACTTACTAACCCATCATTCAAGGAGGCCAAAATTAGTGCAGTTGTAATGCATCCCTCATCCCAAAAGACCTGCACTCAAGAGATATTTTTTAAATGTGTCAAAAAGTACATCATGATAATTATTTATAGTCTATCAATTATAAAAAATGTAAACTATAAGGTTTTATATGTCCATAGAGGGAATTTATGAGTCCCTATTGTATTAGAAGGACTCAAGTATTGATTCACAAAAGGTTGAATTCACTGTCACAATCAAAAATTCCTATCTATTATTTATAAGATTCTATCATTTCTATTCAGTGTATCAAATATAATGTTGTTACAGATAATCATAAGTATACAACCCTAATAATAACTATGTATCACCAAATATTAGTCTGGTTTTTTCTTAATATGTTTGAAATAATTAGCATCAAATTATGAAGACAAAAAAACAATCCCTGAGTTACTCTAGGAAGTTAATATGAGAAAAAAGGAAAATAGGTGTTGAAGAGTTTTAATGAAAATTGAGTACAAAAAAGACACGTAGGATTTAATGTGTCTAAAATTCATTGGGTTTCAATGTGATTATCAATAACCCCACACTACACTTTATTTTTTATTAATAACAATAAATCAAAAATAGCCAACACAAGAATCAAACTAAAAAGAAAAACAGTAAAGTAAGAGAAGCTACTAAACCATGAACCGAATATAAAGAACAATATTGGTTTTACATATCCCAAAAAAGTCATACCACTACCTGGGAAATATTCTTATATGTTAGGATGAAATTAGTGCCCCATCTTATGAATCTGATATTATAATCTAGTAGATTACCAAGTCTGAGTCACAATATTTTATATTCTGAGATGTTTCGACCCCACCACAACTAATTGAAGGACCATTTAGAAAAATATGACAATCATAATAATTGAAATTGTACAACAAAGATTGTATAAGGAACATGGATTTTGTACCTTATAGATAGGATATAACCACTAAGGATATTATTTAGGTGAATGATACAATAACATACATGACATGGGGAATCAAATTCATTGTAGGTGTAGTCAGAGAAGTAGCCAAATAATACTAGGAATGAATAGATGGCATGCCCAAACTTAATTATTAATTAAATCTACATAGGTGGAAGAAATAGATTAAAAGGGAAGTTCTATAAATAAAAAATTAGGAAATACCCCCACAATATATAACTAAGGTGTCATTAGAAAAATGCAGCGGGCTAAGGAAAATAGGGACTAACCCAAAGGAAATGTACCAAAACACCAGGACCATGCATAAAAAAGAATCCTGAAAATATATTGATCATAAAATAGATTCATTTAATTTTTTATTCATGTGATAAATTAAAAAGGAATAAATAAATCAATACAATTTTATATGGTAATCAAACAATAATAATAAACCACATGTTACATAGTTTCTTTATTCACATTTTTTTCCTTCTTAAATAATTTCATAACAACTTCTTCCATGACAAAATTTCAACTTTCATCATTTCCACTTACAAAAAGTACTATGATATTGTTTTCATATTCCCCTTATATCATTATTACTCAAAAGTAATTCCCGAAAATGGATAATGACATAGTTTTTGGTCACTACATGAAATTTCCTATTACAAGTTGTTTTTTAGATTAATTATTTTCTTTCTAGTCGAATCACATTTCATCCTCCTTTTGAAATAGTTGATTTGTTGAGTTTTTTTATGTTTTCAAATATAAATTATGAAAATAAATATTAGAATAAAATAATTTGAACGTTACTCCAAAATGTAAAGTGATGCCTCAAAGACTTTTCCTCAGATCGATGACATCAAAAATGAGATGATTCCATCAATACATTTTGTAACACCCCAAGCTTTCACGATACACTTCTCTTTCAATAATGCAATAGCTTGCATTGTACGCAAGTTCGGGACTCTATCACCCCACAACCAATCAAAGTAGTAGTTATGAATAGTAATACCCACTTTTTAAAATTAAATAAATTTTAAATTTCAAAATGGACTTCATTTTTGTATTCGGAATATCGAAATTAGCCTATGTTGAATTTTTGGTATTTTTCTGAGAACTTCCAATTTTTTTTATGAATAGTGAAAAATACATAAAAAAAACTCTCTTAATCAAAATAATTAATAGTGATAAATTATAATATTGAGTTGTTTTAATGAATAATTAGAATATATTTTTACCATTTTATCCAATGGAGGTCATTAGAATTAATTTCACTTTGAAATTGGACATAATAAAATGTCAATCTTTTGATATATATTGTTTCTTAAGAACACACTATTTGTTGTGCCAGTGGGAATTAATTATGAAATTAATTAATTAAACTTATATGTTTGGAATTTTGTAAAATAGACATCAATTTTGAAATCTGAATATCAATTATAGGTTGGGGTGATTTTTTGCCATTGTCTTGAAAAACTTCAATTTTTGATGAATAGTGAAACCACTAAGTGGTAGTTAAAAAACTGATTTTTCATTTAAATGAAACATTACCACTTCTGTGATTGGATTTTAAAAAATCGTACATACATGGTTGTCATTAGGAAGTAAAATGTGGTTCAATGGGATTAAAATAATTTTTTGGTGAATAGTATCTTTTAAGTTTAATTAATCGCGATTAAAGGTAATTAGTGAAATTTAAGGTAAATATAATGTTATAATAATAGGAAATGACATTGACACATGTACTACCCCTATTGGATGAATCATTTACGACCAAGAAAAACCATGGGTCAACTTGGGGACCCCATGGAGCCACTTTGGTAGGGAAATGATATTAAAAACTTTTTATTTATTGTTAAAATAAAAATGTCACAAACAAGAGTTTTTTTACTAAAACAATTTTTATATGGGGTTATACGAGTCATATATTTGACTATAAATATTCATTAGAAATATAAAACGATTTTATACATCATGATATTTTTTTTATAATTTTTAGACATTAAATAAATTAAATTATTTATGACACCATGATGATACAGTGATTTCCTCATTAATTAACGATTTAAATAAAATGAAACGATAATGTAAAATATAAGACTTAAACCTATTGTATGATTAGATTTCGAACCCTTATCACATTATCCTAGAAATATATAAGTTTGGGACCTTTATAATCATAAAAAGCATTTCATAATAATGTAACATTTCAATCTTTTCAAGAGTGCCCCTTCTCTCCTCTTATAAAAGGCCCCCACCACTACCACCTTACTCACACCTTCAAAGCCTTTTGGCTCGGCCAAAATCTGCCCAAATACTCACTCAACTTCCCTCCCTTACTCTTAGAAGCCTCAATTTGGGCAGAAGTCATCCCAAAGAATCCTTTGGCTCAAATCAAAAAGTGTTACCCGATTTTAAGGTAATGTCTTCTCTAAAGTTGGTTTGTATTATTTTGATTTTCCAACCCATTAAAATCTTTATATTCCTTTCTTTCGTAAAAAAAACTAGTATCTCAAATATACTAGGATATTGTTATGATAATTATTTGGTTTAAACTTACACACACCTTCATCTAATGGTTAAAGAACATACTGTTTCTGTGGGTGGCGAAATATGCCTCACGAAACGATGATTATCCAATATTCTTTTAACACCTCTAATGGTGGCCATTTTGATGGAACTATTTTCATATATGATTTATATATTATGTTTATGTTTTCCTTATGCTCCTGTTTTTCTCATTTATGGCATACTTTATGATTTCCATTATGGGTAAATGCGATAATTTCATTTTAGGAAGTGCGGACTACCGCCCCCTCAAAGTGATTTGAATCGTTAATGCCATATGTGGGATGTATAAAGTATGGAGCTAATGGTTTTATAAATTATATTATAATGGAATTATATTATACCTTTATATAATTATAACTTCATTCCATTAAATATTAAATTTAAATGAAAGTAGCGTTCATGCTTACATACGACTTACCGTCTCCATGAACGGTGCATTTCATTTCTTACCACTAAATGTTATATAATATTATAAATGAATGTATATACTGGATTTATATTATGTATATGATATATACATCATGAATATAATTATGGATATAATGAATATTTTACCACATGAACCAAGTGTAATTATAAGAAGTTTATTTTTGACTCAAGTACCTAAGATCGAAAAAACGACCGTTATAAACTTAAATAATTACATAAAGTTCATGACATGGTAATAAGTGATATAAAAGGAATAATGAACTTGAAAAATGTTATTAAGAAGGTAGAGATTAACTCTAGTTTATTATTAATGAGATCAATGAACGGTCGAGTGAATTCGGACACGAGGTAAAGGAATTTCTTAACCCAATTTCCATTCTTTGGGTTAATCTCCTACTTTCAAATTATGTCATGATATTATTATGTCCTATATTGTATTTGTACTTTATTTATGTATACATATAGTGAATACACATAATAGATCATCTTTATTTAAAAATAATGATTTTTTAAGGTTCTTCGTCTCAATCTCCTTTCATTGAGGCATATTTTGTTTTATACACAACATTCTTTTAAATAGTGTATAAACCCCTTTGACTTTGACGTTTATTCAAAAGGAATCATTTTTATACGAAGAATTTTACTAAACGACAAAATGGGAATGTTTTTCTTGCCGTACATATGCGGCGACAATGACTTCTCCGCCGCCGTGACCATTATTTGATTTTCGGCTTCCTCTACAAGCCACAATTTTTTTTAATGAAGAATAAATACAAAGTTTTAATGAAGAATAAATACAATGGGTCTTGCTGCACTCTTGCTTACGACACTCCTGGGCGATATCCTTACGATAATTCTCATTTTCTTTACAAACCAATATGAAGGGTTATGAGTATATACTTCCTCAAAGAAAACATTTTTATGGATTATATCCATACATAGTTCAATTTATGTTAATTATTTTACAAGTATAGAATTATGTATTTTGATTCATAACTAATTTAGTTTATGCCATTGTTTAGAAATGGAGACTAGTGGAAGGAATGGAAACTGTATTATTGCACACACTCCATGTAGGGATTGCCCTCCTACTCAAGATAATTCTTTTGGATCTGGAGATACAGCTGGTGCTGATAAACTTATTACCATACTGGGACAACTCACTCAGGTTATGAATAATAACCTTACTCGTTTGGAGCACCCTGATCCTCAACGTGGAGGATCAATGTTAGACCACTTCATGAGGCAACAACCACCAACATTTAATGGGTGTACAAATCCATTAGTAGCTGAGCAATGGATAACATCCTTAGAAAAAATATTCCACGCCTTGGGGAGTAGTGAAAGGGAGAAGGTTGTCATGGCAGTCTACCGCCTCACTGGAGATGCCAATCAATGGTGGTCGTTGATTCAAAACACAAAGGAAGATGATGAAGTATCAAATATGGAATGGAGGTAGTTCAAAGATCTTTTCCTAGAAAAATACTATCCTCACGACCATCGACCAAATATGGAAAGACAATTTTTGAGTCTGAGACAAAAGGAGGATGAGAATGTCAGAAAGTATGAGGCCAAATTTACAAGGTTATCGAGGCATACTGCAGATTATATACGTAACCCAAGAAGTAAGATCGATAATTTCTTTTATGGGTTAAAACCATTTCTCTGTCGACCATTAGTATAACAATCTTTCTCAACGTAAGAAGATATAGTCTCGTGTTCTATCAAGACAGAAAAGGAATTCTCTATGTCTTATGACAACAAAGTAAAGCAAGAGAAGAAGAGAACGGTTGAGCAAGAGATAGATAAAGGGAAAAAGGGAAATAAGGATTTTCCATTATGCGATAATTTTGGGAAGAATCACCCTGGTACTTGCCTAAGGGGAATGGGAGTTTTTTACAAATGTGGAGAAAAAGGTCACCAGGCTCGTGATTGTAAGGGAAAGAAAGAGGCTATGAATGTTGAATGCTATAATTGTAGGGAAATGGGGCATTATGCAAATGATTGTCCTAAGCACCAAGGAAACTTACCTCAGAAAACGCCAAGTGATCAAGGCCAAGCTTATATTATTGCTATAGATGAAGTTGAATAATTAATATATTTGTGTTTTTGGAATCAAGGATTATATTCTGGTTATATGAATAATGTGATATATAAGGATTGTTCTGCAGTACTTGTTGTTTTCATTATGGTTTTAATATGATGAAGGTCATCATATTTTAGTATGTGACAATAAGAGGAACTTTACTTTGTTTGGGGAATCTGATGATACAATTGATTTTAGAATTTAGAGACCTTTTAGAGAAATTCTGGACAAACATATTTTGGATAACTAGAACGGTTGGAATGAATTAAGTTGATCTTTGGATATTATTTTTTAAGGATAAAACATTTCTGAAGATTATTTTTGGAATATTATAATACTGTAGTTTTAGGAAAAGGACAGCCTGCAGGGTGGGGCGTAACCCATCACGTCAGACAAAGCTGCCGGAATCGAACCCACAACCAAAGTGTGACAGACCTTTATTACCTACCACTAGCCTACAGGAAGTCCCAGGTTATTACAAAATAGTTTTCCAAATCTAAATGGTATGTGGTAATATTTAGAACCTTATACAGTTAGGATAAATAGATTATTTTTGAGTTCTGTTACCATTTGGAGTGAAAGATGGGTTTGTGGGAAAACTTTATTAAGGAATGTAAGTATACATGACAAGTAAGAATATTTCCTTACATTCTTAGAAAATCTCTTAAATAAATTCCTCAACTTTATAAAAGGTAACATTAAACAAAAACGATGTCGGTTAACTTTTCAAACTGGGGATTCAATGACCGTTTAACCAATCACAAGTTTGTGATTTTATTATTGTTACCTTTCTCCTAATCCTATTTTCTACAACTCTCCATAAGACCTTGCTGGTTTTTTTTCTTCCATATCCATATTTTCATAGAATCCTAGTATGGGCTATCTCAGGTGACCTTCGTACTTATCTTTCTTTCTTTTAATGTTATATTCTTATTAACCCTATTTCCAATGTGGGTTTTCCACAAAGGTATTTTCTATTTTCAACCTTTTATTTTCGAAGAACATTTTCAAATCGCAAGGATGAAATTTATTGAAGGAGGAGAGAATGTAACACCCCAAGCTTTCACGATACACTTCTCTTTCTATAATGCAATATCTTGCATTGTACGCAAGTTCAAGACTCTAACACGCCGCGACCAATCAAAGTAGTAGTTATGAATAGCAATACCCACTTTTTGAAATTATATAAATTTTATATTTCAAAATGTACTTCATTTTTGTATTCGGAATATCGAATTTATCCTATGTTGAATTTTTGGTATTTTTCTAAGAACTTCAAATTTTTAATGAATAGTGAAAAATACTTAAAAACAACTTTTTTAATCAAAATAATTAATAGTGATAAATTATACTATTGAGTGGTCTTAAAGTATAATTAGAATATATTTTTACCATTTTATCCAATGGTTGTCATTAGAATTAATTTCACTTTGAAATTGGACATAAACAAACGTCAATCTTTTGATATATATTGTTTCTTAAAACACGCTATTTGTTGTGACAGCGGGAATTAATTATGAAATTAATTAATGAAACTTATATGTTTGGAATTTTTTAAAATATACATCATTTTTGAATTCAGAATATCAATTATAGCTTAGGGTGAAATTTTGGCATTGTCCTGAAAAACTTCAATTTTGATGAATAGTGAAACCACTAAGTGGTAGTTAAAAAACTGATTTTTCGTTTAAATGAAACATTACCACTTCTGTGATTTGATTTTCAAAAATCTGGCATACATGGTTGTCATTAGGAAGTAAAATGTGGTTCAATGGGATTAAAATAATTTTTTCGTGAATAGTAACTTTTAAGTTTAATTAATCGCGATTAAAGGTAATTAGTGAAATTAAAGGTAAATATAATGTTATAATAATAGGAAATGACCTTGACACATGTCCTACCCGTATTGGATGAATCATTGACGACCAAGAAAAACCATGGGTCAACTTGGGGACCCCATGGAGCCACTTTGGTAGGGAAATGACATTAAAAACATTTTATTTAATGTTAAAATAAAAATGTCACAAACAAGAGTTGTTTTACAAAAACAAATTCTAAATGGATTTATACAAGTCATATTTTTTATTATAAATATTAATTAGAAATATATAACGATTTCCAACATCATGATATATTTTTTATAATTTTTAGACATTAAATAAATTAAATTATTTATCACACCATGATGATGCAGCGATTACCTCATTAATTAACGATTTAAATAAAATGAAAATATAATGTAAAATATAAGACTTACACCTGTTGGATGAGTATATTGCGAACCCTTATCACATTATCCTCGAAATATATATGTGTGGGACCTTTATAATCCGAAAAATCATTTCATAATAATGTAACATTCCAATCATTCCAAGAGTGCCCCTTCTCTCCTCTTATAAAAGGCCCCCACCACTACCACCATACTCACACCTTCAAAGCCTTTTGGCTAGGCCAAACTATGCCCAAATACTCTCTCAAATTCCCTAACTTACTCTTAAAAGCCTCACTTAGGGCAGAAATCTTCCCAAGGAAGCCTTTGGCTCAAATCAAAAAGAGTTACCCGATTTTAAGGTAATGTCTTCTCTAATGTTGTTTTGTTTTATTTTGCTTCTCCAACCCCTAAAACTTTTTTTATTCCTTTATTTTGTAACAACAACACTATCTAAAATATACTGGGATGTTTTTATGATAAGTATTTGGTTTACAGTTACACACACCTTCGTCTAATGGTTAAAGAACATATTGTTTCTGTGGGTGGCGAAATACTACCTCACGAAATGATGATTGTTCAATATTCTTTTAACACCAATACTGGTGGCCATTTTGATGACAATATTTTCATATATGATATATATATTATGTTTATGTTTTCCTTATGCTTCTGTATTTCTCATTTATGGCATACTTTATGATTTCCATTATGGGTAAACACGATAATTTCATTTTAGGAAGTGCGGACTACCGCCCCTCAAAGTGATTTGAATCGTTAATGCCATATGTGGGATGTATAAAGGATGGAGTAAATGGTATTATACATTATCTTATACTGGAATTATATTATACCTTTATATAATTATAACTTCATTCCATTAAATATGAAATGGAAATGAAAGTAGCGTTCATGCGTACGTACGGCTTACCGTCTCCATGAACGGTGCATTTCATTTCATACCTCTAAATGTTATGTAATATTATAAATGAATGTATATAATAGATATATATGATCTATATGATATATAAATCATGAATATAATTATGGATATAATGGATATTTTACCACATGAACAATGTGTAATTATAAGAAGTTTATTTTTGACTCAAGTACCCAATATCGACAAAACGACCTTTATAAACATAAATAATTACATAATGTTAATGACATGGTTTTAATTGATATAAAAGGAATAATGAACTTGAAAAAGGTTCTTAAGAAGGTAGAGATTAACTCTAGTTTATTATTCAGGAGATCAAAGAACGGTCGAGTGAATTCGGACATGAGGTAAGGGAATTTCTTAACACAATTTCCATTCTTTGGGTTAATCTCCTACTTTCAAATTTTGTCATGATATTATTATGTCCTATATTGTATTTGTACTTTATTTATGTGTAAATATAGTGAATACACATAATATATCTACTTTATTTCAATAATTAACTTTATAAGGGTCTTTATCTCAATCTCCTTTCATTGAGGCATAATTTTTTTTATACATAACTTTCTTTTATACGGTGTATAAACCCCTTTGACTTTGATGTATATTCACAAGGAATCTTTTTTATACGAATATTTTTACTAAAAGACAAAAGGGAATGTTTTTCTTACCATACATATGCGGCGACAACGACTTCTCCACCGCCGTGACCATTATTTGAGTTTCGGCTTCCTCTACAAGCCATAGCTTTTTTTAATGAAAAATAAATACAATGTTTTATCTTTCTTTTATTTTGGTATTGAAAATTGTTTTGAAAGTGTTTTTATTATATCAATGTGTTTTATTGATATCTTTTGATTGAAATGTGGAAATGTTATGTTTCCTTTATACATGCTTTATGTGATACAATTATTTTATGGTTTATGATATGTTTAAACCTATTCATATGTGGAATGCATTGGACTTAATAAGTGACAGGTCGAGCCCGCTACAGCTCCTCGATGCATCGGTAGGTCTCATGAGACAAACTAGTGTCTTGGTATGAGGCCTTGAGAAAATCTTATTTGTGGTCTTGGCACGAGGCCTTGGCTATGTGGTTATGATAGTCTGACATTATGCATTCCTTCATTATGAAAGAGGTTATTGATATTGCATGTGATTATTCGACTAGTAGAATATCCATGTGAGTAAGTAAATGACATTATTTAATTTTATTTTTTCCATATTATGCTGAAGTTAATGTTTAAAAAGGATTTTGTTTTAGTTATACGTTTCCTTAAATGTTAATGTTTATTGTCAAAAGCATCCGCAATATTGTTATCCTTACTGAGCATCTGAGCTCACCCCTTTCAATGTTTTAATATTTTTCAGGATGTGGATAGTATTTTATGAATGACCTGCAGGGATAGTCAGAAAGGTATATGAGTGTGGACTATGAAGACCGTGTTATTGTATTTTTTTTTACTTTATGATGTAATTAAAGACTTATGAATGTATCTAGAGTTTCCAAGGCTACTAAACTAATCGGTCTTTCGACACTTGATCATTTATGATCATGCCAATGTTACGAAGTAATGCACCGACTCGGGGCAACTGGGGTCGGGGAGTTACACATTTATTCCTTTTATTAGGTGAAAATTGTTTTCACCCTATGTGATTTTTACCTAATAAAACTATTTTTTTGAGGGAATCAATTTCATCCACATATACCATTATAAAATTTTACTTCCCTTCACACAAAAAATCTTCATCTCCCTTAACCCCCTTCCATTTTGGATCCGTCTCACTAAAATTCTCCCAATTTTTTTATCCCTTCCCTATGACTATTTTGGAAGCCTAAAAAGAGTAAAACAAATTCTGATGCATCATTAAAATGTATTATTTAAAATTTATTGTATATTTTTAATTTATTTGGTTTTTTAGTTTATTTGATTATTGAAATTATTTTATTTACATATTTATATAGTTAATTAGATGCATTTTTCAAGAACAATTAATATTAGTTAGTAATTAATTATTATATCTTGTCACCTATGTAATAATTAATTGATTAATAACTTGACTCCTTATTATTATAATTAATATTAATTGATTATTATTTAATATCATTTATCAGTTTAAAATAAGTTGCAAACTCTTATTTACTAATAAGAAACTATTAATCAGCTAAAAAAATTGATAATTAACTAATAAATAAATAATAAATAGAAATTAATTAATTATTGATTTTTTAATGATTGATGAATAATTAAATAATGATTAACAGATGACTTAATAATGATTAACTAATAATTAACTAGTGATTAATTATTGATTAAATACTGATAACTAATGATTAAATAATGATAGAATATTAATCAAACAATGATTAAATATTGTTTAAATAATGTTTAAATATTAATTAAATATTGATTAAAAAGTGATTAATTAATAATTAAATAATGATTAATTAGGATATACATAGGATTAAATAATTCTTAACTGATAATAAACTAATAATTAATTCTTAATTGAATAATTGTTAAATAATAATTAAGAAAAAAATAACACCTCATTAATTATTAATTAAATAGTAATTAACTGATAATTAACAATTAATTAAATTTCCATGACTAGAACCAAACTGGGGTTCAATCCACAACTACCCCAAACCCATCTCCATATGAAAGGTGGTAGAGACAAGTATCGAAAATAATATCCTAAATGAAATACATTTTCTTATGTACTTGAATGCACTAACCCAACCATATGAATGTAATCCTTTATAGAAATAATAATAAAAAGATTCAATAGTGGGAAAGTAAACCAATCTTGAAAAACCTCTATTGTTTATGTGAGTACGATAGTGAAAGCTGAAAAGTAAAGGGGGAAATAAACCCCTAATGAAAAATAGGTCCCAACCTAAAAATAGAAACAAAACTAATGAGAGATCTAAAATCCCAATTTCCAAGATATGACCATCGTACATGGTCCACAACACCTAGTATCCCTAAGATCCTCAAAAGTCACTGCCAACCTATATGTCATCTTCATAAGACATGACTTGTACAAAAAAACATATCCATGGGTGAGTATATACATACACAGTAAGATTCCCCAAAATCAAGAAGGGGAGAAACAATAGATACAATTAGAATAGAAAGATATTATATCAGTATACATGATTCAACTCAACCCAAAGAAAGAAAAAGAGTAACATCATCCATGTACAGGGGTATCAAAATAGTTAATAGATGAACTACACATTGATTTTTTACCACCTATAGTAGGAGAGTAAACTTATCTAACCATGTGAAGTTAAGCATAGAATGTTTTTGGGATACACCACCCATCTTTAAAACCCATGGTTCAAGGGTGACCAAATCCATGGTATAGAATCAAATATATATTTGCTCTATAAAATGAAACCCAAATGATATTGAAATTATATCTTCATCTCG
Source organism: Viscum album (assembly GCA_963277665.1). Lineage (NCBI taxonomy): Eukaryota > Viridiplantae > Streptophyta > Magnoliopsida > Santalales > Viscaceae > Viscum > Viscum album. The sequence goes on along the minus strand of OY728162.1, from coordinate 30,149,431 downwards.
AAGCTCATCCCAATAAAAGAGTCACTAATAGTTTCAAAAGTTTTAAAATAATTCTTAGTATCCAATGTATCTACATTGAATTAACTATCCGAAGGCCCACACCTCCCCATTATGCTCCCTAGAAAAGGGTACATAAACTCCAGGTAGGGGAATCACACCCTACTGTGTCTTTGTGGTAAAAATTTATGAGAATCCACTTAGTACACACATAGATGCTAGGGTGGGGCCCATAATTGTGTCACGAGGACCCGTGCCCTTTCCAATAGGGGATCCAAAAGGGCAATCAGAGGAACTGTTCCCCTGCTTATTGGGGTTCCAATCAAGAGGTTGAGGAATATCACACTAGTGTGAAAGGGGGTTCCACTCTCTATGTTGAGGACACCCACCCTAGAGTGATAGTGGGTTACACTATGGTCATTAAGGAACCATGCCATAATCAATAGGGGATTCCACTCATGAGATATATGTAGTGGAACCATTCCCATGATGTTGATGTTGGAGTTGGTGGACAAGAACTAACTACTGTGTACTTTATTCATTAATAAGTACCTTATCACATCTTCATTGTTATTCTGTGTGAAAATCATGTGATAATGTCCTAAGCCTATCTATTTCACTAAAGGGTAATAGCGGATCCCTACTATGATGAGAATCTGGAAGTTCCATAACACTATTCTTGAATATATATTCTGTGGTCAAATGATGTTATTTTAGGGACACTAATAATATCAGCCATTAGGTGTGAGGACTCATAAAACATTGAGGAAACTTCTCATAGTGTGTTCCCTTGGTAATATCCGAGTGGATATTATCAGATTAAGACTCTCTAGTAGAAAATCCACATTTTCTAGTTTCATTGGATGTTCTATTTTCGGACGTGTGTATTGGTCCTTATACCTTAACATTATTATTAATTGGTATTAAAACTCTCACACTTAGATGTATTAATTAAAAATATGATGACACACTATTTTCATTGAGGTACAACACGTTGGGTGCATCAAAACTAGTAATGCAATAAAATATAATGTGAGAAAGGATTTTTCCCTTCTATTGCATAATGGAAGTTGATATCTCGGGCCATTTTATGTAATTCATATAGCCAAAATAAATCCATGTCCATGGTGAAGAATGGGAATGTTCAGTTTCGAGAATTCAATGAAATAATAATCGAGGATGTGGTATAATGGAACTAGCCTACAACCCGCTTAAATCGACATATCAAGGAAAAGGGATTACATTACACGGTAAGCATTCGTAGGAGGTGACACATCATTGTGACATTAACTTCTTTCTCTATGGATTCATTGGAATGTTGCTAGATGATAACCTGGGAATTTAATTTGGATCCACCAAATTCTAATTAGAAAGAGGCCTATAGGGTCACACACTAACTGTGTCCAAGTATCTTAGTTAAATATTCATTTAATAAGTTAAATAAAGATTAGTCCCGATTGTGGTTTAATAATAATTTGAGGATGTATGATCACATTTATTTCGACACTAGTTATTCAATAGAATATATTTTGGGAGAAATAATATATTTATTAGTGATTAATGAAATTATATTTATTAAATAAATAAATAGTAAATATTATAAGTCTAATAAATTTATTGGAGGAAATAAATATAATTGAAAAAAAGTACACTATATGAATATTAATGTCCATTCCAGGTAGTTTTTCTGGGGATTTTTTTGAAATTATATTTTTTATTTAATCAAATAATATTAGGTGTACTTTTTTGGGTGCATGTCAAGTAAAAATAATAGTAATATTTTATTATTAGAAATGTGTTCTTACTAAGAATTAAATAGAAATAATAAATCATTTCAAGTACTTAATTAATTTAGTTATTCTATGTAATTAAAAATTCCAGTTATATTATTCTTATTAAACTAGAAATTCATTTTGTTTATGCACAATAGATTAAGAAATCTCTCAAGCCAAGAGAGAAGTTTTTTCCCTCTGAGAACACTCTCCAGTTATGAGAGAGATCTTCTTCTCCCAGATCATGTATAACGCTTTGGATGTGGCTCTCAATGTAATCGAAGGTAGAACTCACAAGAAAAGGTTCTTCTGCTATAACACCTAGAGATCCCTTTGGCAATCTCTAGAGTTACGTGGAGAACATGTGGATCACTGTTAGGGGAAGAAAACATTTGGCATCAACAACACAAGGACAAATCACATTGCATCGTGACCGGAAACATCAATGAAGAGAGAATTCCATCAAGGTAATTCTTATCTTTTATTTAAATTAATTATAAAAAAAATATTATGATCTTGTCTATGGATTCTATAATCCCTTATTTTATTTCATTCTTCATTATATTCCAAATATCATGCATTTTATCATCATGGAGGATCTCATATTGATCATTGTTAATGATAAAATTAAAGCTGGGTACAACCACCCACACACTTATGCTGAGCCCATAACCTACAAATGGAATAAAAGGGTCGTATAATTGATTATAATTAATTTGTTTTTTGTTGATGATTTACACATTTAATACTTTAGTTTTTCCTTTCATGTTAATCCTTATGAAATTCTGAATCTCATGATCTATTCCTCCTCTTTAATTTCACCTTCACCATACAAGAAACATCTTTTATTTTAATTTTTATTAAAATGAAATAGAGGATCTCATCTAGAGGATCCAAATATTCCTTGCCATACAACACGATAACACAAACTATGTATTTAGCATTACATGTAATGTAGTCTAGGTTCCATGCACCAGGACTGGTCCTCCAAACCATTCCATGTGATTAAGTCTATCTTAGTATTAAATGAATCTGTGTGTTGACCAGAACATGTGGCACATGGTTTCTGGATTACAAACCATGTTTCCCATTATATAAAGAATGTATTCCATTCAGGAGAGGGTTGGACTATGTACCCCATACATGGCTCACCCTACTGTAGACCGTGAAACACAAAACTAGACAATGTGTGGCCCACTGGACACGTCATTTACTCTGAAGATTTCGGAAGTACACCTACACGCCATATCCCAAGGTGTGTACTTCAGATGGATGGTGAACGATAGTACACTCCATGTTTTCCAAACTAAACTCCATTTACTCATTCAAATTATGTGGATTTATTAAAATTTAATATTATATTTTACAAACCCTTGATCCATGTACCATGGTGCGGGTGTAAAGCTAAGGAACAATAAGTGATAAGTGTTTTATATATATGTCTGTTTAATTTAACATCTACATAATTTTCAATTATACTCATTGGGTTGTTATAATTAGAAAACATTGAGTTTCCTCCAAGGTACAAGTTATGTACAAAAAATAATTTTAAATGAATTTATTTGTTTAAAATTATGATGGAAGATAATCTCAGAGAAATTCAGGAAAATGGTTTAAGATAAAAGGATTGTTTAATTAAAGATAATTAATTTATTTGAGTGTGATTTATGTTATTGAAAAAAAATTAAATAATTTAATTCTAGTTTTATTTATGCGTAAATATTTTTGCGTGTATGGATGATCATGATATAGACCATGACCTCTGAAAGTGGATATTTTTTTTGTTTATTTATTTAAACAGAAAAATTTGGTCGGCGAGCCTTCTTCTCATTAATATTTTGGGCCTACATGCCCATAGTTACATTCATGTAAAACCCTATTTTACCCCTCTCCTATAATTGGAAAAAAGCATATGTAATGGATGGAGATCCCAAGATAGTAGAGGTGGATAAAGTAAGGTGCCAAGATGAAACCAATCTAAGGTGATACAAATGAGGAATGGTGGAAACCTGTAAAAAAACCAAAAATAATCAAGGTGTTTCTCCCCAGTTATTGGGATATTTTATCAACTTCTATATAAAATAACCAATAGAACAAGACCATGATCATTAAATATATTTTATTTCATTCAGTTTCATGTTTTATTTATTTTGGGTGTGTTGTCAGGATCAAACAATTAATAAATTAAACAAGCATACAAGATGAAACTAAAATAAAACCATCTTATGCATAAATATTATTTTAGACTTGTTTAATCACTTAAATATATCCCACATAATATTAACAAGCATGTAATTAAGATAATAAAATTAAAACTTTCGTATAAGGATAAAATTCCTCAAAGAAATATTATGTCGGAATAGCCTTCCATAATCATGGTTAGAATCAAACCATAGTTCAAAAGGCATGACTAAACCTATTTGGGGTGATTTCAATTATTGGGGAATTCTAATTTATATTTTTGGGTTAAAATTATGTGGTTCACAAAATGGTTTGAATTCCACAGCCGGGCTTGGTGTGACCATGATGCAATGGTTAAGGAAATCCAAAATAAAAGGATTTCAGGATTATGGAGTCCACTTAGCAGATTAAGGTGCTGCGAGTTAAGGTAGTTGGAATTTGGAATGCCTACATAAATCCTTTCATGTTTCTTTTCCAACCTTATTTGGGGTGGTGTAAAGTGGAATATGGATCCTTTCCGCTAGAATATTCAAGAAACAAAATATTCCAATGACAATAATGAGAGATATTGGATTTTGATAAAATAGTGGGAGACTAATAAATATTAATTAATTTATTTGTCTAACTTTTATGACAATGTACTAAATATTAAATCATTTTAATTTGTAGAAACCATTAAAATTTACTTCCAAAATATCATTGTTGACCATACTCATGAAGGAAAACTTTTTTATGAGTAGCAATTTCAAGGAGTGGAAGAGGCGTTTACGCCTCATCATTCACCACAAGAGGAAATTGTATGTTCTAGAGGAGCCTATTATTGTCATTCCTAGAAAGGTGGATAGTTATGAGTAATTATATCTTTATATGAAACATATGGATGATTCCATATATGTCCAATGATTCATGATATCATCCATGTCTAATGAGATCTTGAAGAAAAATGGAAACATGGACGCATATATCAAGATATATCTTCATAAGGATATCTATCTAGAGAAGGAGAGATAGTAGAAATATGAGATTTCCAATTCATTGTTCACAACTATTCTTGGAGAGTTTCTGCCAGATGGGCCTCATGTAGTCAAGCATACCGGCTTCATTGAATGCCTGTACATCTTAGGGATTAAGTTCTAAGATGAGTTGCATACCAATATCATCCTATAATCACTTTCCAATACATTATATTGATTTATGTTCCACTAAAACATGAGAAATAATGATAAGTGTCTATTAGAACTTCTGACCTTGATTCTCCAAGTAGATAAGGACATGCGGCATGAAAAAACCTGCAGTCCTTATGGTGAACAAGAAAATGAAGGACAAGGAAAAGGGGCCAAGGACATATAAATAATCTAAATCCCCTGAGCACCATCCCTCCTAGAAGGGGTAGATCCATAGGTAGGGAAAATAATGGTAGGTGGTATGTTTTTTATGTGGAAAGGCAGGACACTAGAAGAGGAACTTCACCTAGAAGCATGGGGACTCTAAAGGTTTGTTCGGTATCGAGTGTAATATTTCCATTTCTACACATTGTGTATTAAATAAAGCTTGTGTGGCTCACATTTGATTTCAAATGTAGGAACCAAGTAGATTTATAAATATTTATAGAGGATAGGTGTATCTTCAGGCTTCCAATGGCGCGTAGATGGTTTTGTTGGCCATTTGTGATTACCATATTTCATTGCCAACTAGGATTCTTTTGTTTTTACATAAATGTTATTACATGCCTAGTGTTACTAAGAACATAATATATGTATCATTTTTTTTATAGATTGATTTATTTTCATGTTTGGACATCAGGGTTGATTCTTTTATAAGAAAAACTTATTTTATTGTATGCATCATATAAATAATGGTTTTTATGTATTAAATTACGAAACCCAAGTGTTGGAAATAAATAACAAAACAGACTCATCTGACTCATACAACACCCAACTGAGGAATCACCATTATGGTCATTTAATTATAAGCACATGAAATAGCTCTATCAAGATGGTTATTTAGACTCCACTGATCTAAAATCACATTATATATGTCACACTATTTTACAAGGTAAAATCACCAAGATGAAATTCGACGAACAGGGTGAAAGGGCCACAGAGCTTCGAGGATTGGTGCACATAGATATCTGCTGACCATTTCTAGAATGAAGATAGAGGTGAATATTCTTACTTCATTGCATTTATTAATGATTTGAGTGATACACATATATATATTTAATTATTTATAAGTCATAGTCCTTGGAAAAATTTATGGAATTAGAGAATGAGGTAGAGAATCAAATTGGTATGAAAATAATGGTGAATTAATCAGATTGAGGTAGAGAATATCTGAACCATGATTTTATCTACCTTTTATAGGAGTATAGGATTCTATCTAAACTCAGCCGTCCTTACACACCAAGGTGGAATGGTGTTATTGAATGGAGAAACCACACCTTGTTTGACATGGTGAGGTCAATGATGAGTCATGAATATCTTCCATTAATCTTTTTGGAATATGAATTACAAACTGCATCATACACATTAAACTAAGTACTAAAAAAGTTAGAAAATGGAATAACATTCATGATATTGAATGGAAAGAAGCCCATTTTGTCTCACACATGTGTATGGGGATCCGAGGGGTTGTTAAGGCCTTCTATGGCAACAAAAAAGCACCTCAGGGCATGAAGTGTATCTTCATAGGATGTCCTATGGAAAAAGGGATATTAACTATAATTCCCTTCAGACAAGAAATTCATTTTCCCCATAGAATTCATCTTTAATCAGGGGGGTAAAATAATAAAAAATGATAGTTGGAGAAAGATTTACTTCGATGAAGTTGATGGTCAAGATACACAAGAGTTGGTTTAGAAAAAAGTTCCACGTATCCCCCATGGAAGAGGTTCTAGAAACACAAGTACAACATAGGTGATCAAGGGTTTGTAAGGTAACTAGAGGACATGGCTTCCTAGTCACTGAGGATGGTGAATCATTATTATTGGACAATGATGAAACTCTATCCAACAAAGAAGTAGTTGAGAGCATAGAAGCTACAAAATGTCTAAAAGCTGTAATTATGAGATGTATTCCATTTATCAGAAACAAGGTTGGGTTCTGGTCTATGAGCTAATTGATGTAAAACATGTTGGATGCAAATGGATATTAAATAGAAATAATGAAATGGAAAGTCAGGATAGCACATATCATGAAAGGTTAGTGGTTAATGTATTGAAACAACGTCAAGGAATTGACTTTGATGAAACCCTTTCACCAGTTTCCATGTTTTAGTCCATAAGAATCTTACATTCTATAGAAGCATACCACGGATATGATATTTGACCAATGGATGTCGAAATAGAATTTCTTAATGGGAGTATTCAGGTTGATGTCTATATGACCCAACCATAAGGGTTTGGGACTCCAAGTGAATCGAAACATGATTGTAAGTTATAGAAATAATCTTACGGTCTAATGAAAGTATCCAGGTAATTGAAAATTCTATTTTATGAATCCAAAAAAGAATTTGATTTCATTAAGAATGAATGTCATCCTTGTGTTTATAAGAGGTTAAATGGGAATTCAGTAATTATCCTAGTAGTATATGTTGATGAAATACTACTTATTGAAAATGATATACCAGTCTTACAATCAGTTAAGGACTAGCTAACCAGGTTATTCTCCATGAAGGACTTAGGAAAATCAGCATGTATTCTAGGGATCACGATCATTTGTGATAGATCCAAGACGCTTCTTGGAATAAGTCAGGGTACATAAATTTACTATATACTAAAGAGATTTAGTATGGAACAATCCAAGAGGGGTTTTTTTCCAGTGTAACATGGACTACATCTTTTTGAAATATTGTGTCCGCATACACAATAGAAGGAATATATGATGAGTAAGATCCCATACACTTCGTCTATTGGATCAATCTAGTATTCCATGTTATGTAACAAGATTCATTTTGCCTATGCACAGAGAATGGTAGGAAGATATCAAGTAGGTCCTGAAACATACCATTGAACTGCTGTTATAACTATCCATAAGTATCCGAGAAAAACTAAGGATATGTTTCTGGTTTATGGAGTACAATAGGATCTTCCCATCAGAGGGTTTGCTGATGCTGGTTTTCAGACATATTCAAATGATTTGAATTTGCAGTAAGGATATTTCTTTTTTGTCAAAGGAGGAGTTGTGAGATGGAAGAGTTCAAAGTATCTAGTTTTTTCTGAGTATACAGTAGAGTCCAAATATATAGCGTCTTCTGATGTAGCCAAAAAAAGCCTTATTGATATGTATCATTATTCAGGAGCTTGATGTGGTGCCTAGCATTAGAGACCCTATCATGATATATTTTGATAATACTATAGTGTTTTCTATTGAAAAAGAAACAAGGTCACATAAATGGACAAATCACATTCTCTATAAGTATCACCTCTTGTGGTATTTGTATCAAATGGGTCAATTTGGAATGAGCATAGTGTCCACGGAATAGAATGTGGTGGACCCATGAATAAATTCGTATCTCAGTATAAGCATGAATATCATGTGAGAGCTACCAGGTTAAGGTTATTCGTAGCTGGATCTAGTAAAATTTGGGGTCTTTTGGAGTTAGTGGCCAAGAAAAAAATACTTCGTAATTTATTCATTAATAAATACCTTCTAGCCTATTTATTTTTTGTCTACATGACAATGCATGTAATAGTTCCCTAAGGATAGCTGTTGAAGCATAGGTTCACAGCAGATCCCTGCTATGATAAGAACCTAGAAGTTCCATAACACTATTATTGAATATATGTTCTATGGTGGGATGCTGTTATTTGAGGGACACAAATAATACATTCCAGTAGTGGTGAGGACTCATGAAACATTTAGCCATCTTGTCATGGTGTGCGAAATTGGTAATATCATGGAGGATATTATGAGAATGAAACTCTCCATTAAGAAATCCACATTTCATAGTTTCATTGGATGTTCCTACCTGCGTACGTATACATTGGTCCTTAGGCATTAAGATTATTATTAATTGTTATTACAATTCACGCTCTTATATGTATTGATGAAAACTGTGAATACACACTACTCGCAATAAGATAGGATATATTGGGTGTGTCACGTGTAATACTACATTAATAGATATTGCAAAAAAGTATTTGTCTTTTCTGCTCTATAATGGATGTTTATATCTAATATCCTTTTATGGAATTGATATTGTTGGAAAAATCCATCAACGTATCATTGAAGCATTTTTGAGGTAATTTTGTTTGTTCACAAAGTGGGCCTTCATGTTTTTTTTGACAAATCCGACCATGATGGTCAGTTTTTTGAAAAAGGGGGGTTTACATGGTCAATATATTTTTTTGAAAATTATTTATTGGAAGAAGAACCTAGAAAAAGGAATGATCGATATAGAGATGGTAAAAAAGAGAAGATATATGGTGGCACTGCTTTCTAGTGTTTGTCAAATTTTTTGGCCTCAAAATTGATAAATAGAGAAAAAAAAAGTTGGAAAAGGGAATTGTGAACCATTTTATTGGAGTCTTGGAGTGTTTCCCACCATGTGTTTTTAAAATCCGAACATAAATATATAGAATAGGAAAGAGGGTCCCCCAAGTTTTTGATTGGTCACGCAAGGTGACTAGGGGGTAAATGATTAAAAAACTAGACTTGCATGCTGGGAGGATACTTGCACGTGGTTCTCGGAGAGTCTGAAATGGCTATAAAGAGAGGGCTACCCCTATACATTTTTCATGGAGTTCCACACTTAATGAAAATTCAATCACCTCTTATTAAAGTTGGTTTGGTCGCGCAAGTGGTGTTTTAGGTGAGAATGTATAAAGATATTTAGAAGTTTCCTGTCAATTGATAGTTGCACACCAATTTTGGTTTTGGCATAAAATAGTGTGAGTTGCAAATGTTTTGAGTTTGTGAAGGGAGTCTCACACAATTGGTTAGGTGACTCTTGCGTGCCAGTATTTTAGAAGCATTCCAGTTGATTGTTGTGTGCCAATATTGATTTGGGAATAAAGGGGTGTGAGTTGCCCGTGTTTTCTGTTGAAAAAGGAAGTGTCTCCTAAGATGTTTGGTGAAACCTTCTATCTAGTCTTGGAGAAGTGTGCCAGTCATTATAGGGTTTCACAAAGGATTTAATATATCCTGGTACATCTAGTTTAATGTGGTATTCATCAATGGATGAAAATTGGGCTTCAATATAGCATCTACATACAGTGGAGGATGCATTAATTTGTAATAATGAAGGGACCTACAAGTCTTTAAACTCTGAGTGGATCCTTTCTAGATCAGTGAGAAAAGGAAGAGGAAGAAGGTGATCCTCTCCACCAGTAGTAAGCGATAGAGAGAGAGATATATATACTAGGAGTGAACTTGGGGAAAGTATTGACAAGACCCTAAACATTGTATAGGCAGTGAGCATGGGCATATAAGTGATCTAGCGCGAACATTGTAAATTGGAAGTGAGATTTAGTGGATTTGGTACATCGGCACATCACCCTTTAAATGCTCCTTGGATGTAGCCCAGTGTGGGTGAACCAAATATTTGTGTCTCACTGCTGTCTTCTCTACATAGCATTCAAATCATCATCATCAGATAAAGAAGGAAAGAATAAGATCAACAAAAGAAACATAAATGGAAAAAAAAGTTACCCTTATAATAAATAGATCAAGATCTTGTGGGGAAGGAATAATTATAAAAATAATATCTATACCCTAATTCACCCCCCATCTTAGGGAATCTAAGCCCATTTTGGTTCTAACAGATATAGCTAAAATAAATCCATGGTCATTGTGGTTAATGGACAAGTTCAATTTTTAGAAGTCGAAGAAAGAATAATTGAGAACATGGGTTGATAGCACTATCATGAAACCTTCATGATTCAAGATATCGATGAAAATGGAATACATTACATAGTAATAATTCGTAGAAGGTGACACGTCATTGTGGTGTTAGCTTCATTATCTATGGACGCCTTTGCAAGTTTCTAGACTCTAACCTTGGACATTAGGTACGATCCACATAATTGCACTGAGAAAGAGGCCTAGAGTGTCACACACTAATTGGGTCCAAGAATCTAAGTTAATTATTCATTTAAAAAGTTGAGAAAATATTATTCCCGATTGTCGTTTAATAATTATTCAGGTATGTTATATCAAATTTATTTCAACACTAGCTACTCAAGAAAATATATTGTGAGTTAAGGAATATCTTTATTAATGTGTAATGCAGTGATATTTATTTAAAAAATAACTAGTCATTATTCAAGGTCTACTAAATTTTTTGGAGACAATGATGAAAATTGGAAAATAAAATTACATGTTGTGTAGTTTTTCTGGGGATTTGTGAGGAATATAATTATTTATTTCATTAAATAATATTTGTTGTAATTCACTGGGTGCATGTCAAGTAATAATAATAGTTAACTATTATTATTAGACATGGGGTCTTATTTATAATTAAATGATTATAATAAATTCTTTCAGGTAATTAATTCCATTTATTATTCTATGTAATTAAAAATCCCAATTATATTATTCTAATGAACCTATCCATTATTGGTGGTTGTGCACAACAGTTTAAGAAAGCTCTCAATCCCATAGAGATCTTTTTTCCTTCAAGAATGCTCTCAAGTTATAAGATAGATCCTCCTCCACTAGATCAAGGATAGTACTTTGGAAGTGTCTCTCAAGGCAATTGAAGGTCGACATCGCAAGTAAAGGATCTTCCTCACTATAACCTAGATATCCCTACAGCGATGTTAAGAGATATAAAGTAATGACCGATCACATTGAACCATGATCGGAAACATCAGAGATAAGAGAATTCCATGAATATAATTCTTGTATTTTAATTAAATTAATTATAACCAGCATATAATGATCCTCTCTATAGTTTGAGGACTCCCCTCATTTCTTTCGTTATTAATTCTATTCTGTAGATCAGGTGTTTTATAATTATAACGAATCTAGTATTAAACATTCTTAACGATAAGATTAATAGTTTGTACACCCACCCACAAACTTCTACTACAATCAGAACATACTGTTGAAATATTCCTGTATATAGGTAGACATTGGTGATCCTGAATGATCTATATCATCGTCAATAATCACCTCAATTAAGGGATGTGCCTGGAAAATTTCACAACATAAAATGAAATCCACAACCAAGGGAACTATCATATTATACATAGAAATACATTCAGTATGGGATACTCGTGGGCCAAAATCGGAGTTCAAACAAAGGATATATGGAAGATCAGAGATTCTGAGAAAAAGAGAAAAGTGATACAAAACATGTGAGAAGAATGACATGGAGTTTTTTCTCACACCTTCACCAGTCCATGTCCATGAAGGAAGATAAATCTCCAAGATTATAGGAATACATATAATGTAGATGATATACACGTCATGTCCATTCCACTTAGGTTCCCACCCATTTTATTGGATGTGTACATGTATCTACCCCATGTATGTGTATTTTAACCTATATCTTTGAACTTAGGTACACAATCGTGTGCTTGGATGTGTACTCCCACCCAGGGTCCTTCTCATGTCCTTTACCACATGACTCGTCCACCCAGGGATTAGTTGTATGGTATTTATGAGGGTTTCATGTTGTGTAGTCATTATATATTTCCAAAACCCTAGTTGTTTCATCGAGGGATGGACGTGCCATTTGTTCTTCAAACTACATGATGTGTTTTTTGGATTTTTCAAAAATCACATATCTGCTCTCCATAGGCTAAAACTAGAATTTTGCTTTAATTTCCTTTTAATTTCTACAAATGATTAGTGTATCTAGTAAAAATTGATTATTTACAGCCATCTGCTAGTTGGAAATTAGGTTCCAAAAACATTTTTTGTTCTCTACACATAGCATATGAGAGAAGTTCCTCCCCTATTGAAGATTCAACCTTCAATCATTGAAAAAACCTCAAATTATGTGCAAAACACCTAGATATAATACAAATTCATTGATCATCCCCTGTTATGTGAATCTGTTGCATTTATTGGTGTATTCTTAGTCTTAGTACTACCTATCAATGTTGAACCAGAACTGTGGGTTCCTAACGGTGAAAAATATGATAATGTAAGGGGGAAGGGAACCAAAACAAAATTTTATCCATCGTGGGTCTATCGTTCTTGGTGAACTATCATGAAATGGGATATGCATTTTAGAAATAAATAATAACTAATAAATAAATGCAGAGGGTTATGAAAATGATCCATATTGGAAATTAATAGAGGGGATTGAACTACATAAACAATAAAGGATGTCTAAACACTCTTAGAGGAGAAGGGTGAAGTAGGTTTTCTACCATTTATTTTAAAGTGATAGATCTTGTTCCATCATTTGTAGGAACCCATTTAATATGTGTGTTGGTAATGTGGAGTAATTTATAGATTCATATGTAGAAGGACCACAAATGAATTTTACATAGTCCACCACTAAGGTATACTATAAGGAGAATGATCTGATATGTTTTCGGTCATATCGAATTCCAATAATCATCAGTAGTTGTGGATTGAAAAATGTTATCACAGTCACTCTATTCTAGGGGAAATTCATTTAAATGATTTTAGAGACAGAACATTACATCCCTTGAATAACATTAATTGACTCCCCCTTTATCACTCTTTTTTTTGTAGAATCTAAACTCAGTTAATCAACTTGATGGTCACTTCAATGGGTTGGAATTAAATCATACATCCTAAACTATAGATAGATGATTATTTGATGTACTCTTTTCTCCTATAGATGTAATTCACTTTTACAAAAAAATTTCATCAAAACCATGTCCTTCATGTACTACCCTTCTTCATACATGTATTTCACTGCATTGAATACATTGAGTTCTTCGTGAACCACCTCTTTTCACTTCTTCTAGAAACGAAAACCATGTACGACCTTTGCAATCCACGTCCTCTTACTTATTCTTATTTGGGGACCGACTCATTCCCTACAAACTATCTTCCTTAAAACTTATTCTACAAACTATTATGGACTTCACCAAATTCCTTATGAATTTCTAGTCAAATTCCATTTGAGGGGTTGTCTTCCAGCAAACAACTCTAGACATTACTGAATTATTCATAGATTTTTAATCTCAATTGTACCCACTATTAATGAGATTAGTTATCCTTATATAGGAAAATAGATCTATATAATCTAGTAAACTAATATTTACTAAATATTCCCCACCTACCATGATCTCGCGGTCTATTCTTCCATATGTGATCCACATACAACATTTTCCTTCACAATTTCAAAAAACACCATCTTGTTTTCATGGATGACTTGTGATCACAAAAATCATCTCTTCCACGAATTGATCTCCACATTATTTTTTCCAATGACAATCCATTCCACAAAATGTTTTCTATTGGAATACTCTGAACCTACACACAAAACATATCCCTCCCACAAACTGTATTTCGATCATGATCTGTGTACCACCATACACAACCAAATTAAGTCACTACATGAAAGTCCTTCCATTTTTATTTTTCCTCATCAAACTGCACACCTCCTATGTAGTCTAAAAACAATCATTCATAGTAGGTGAACTATTCTATGTATACACCTTATCATAAAACCTTCATTTTAAAAAATAAAAAACACTCAATTTTAAGAACCAAAAATTATGTAAAAAATTGGGAATTTTCACCTCATTAATCACCTACATTGGGTTATACAATAAGATCACTTGATATAAAAAATCCTTGATCAAACCAATGTGGATTGAAAAAAAAAACAAAAACCATTAATCATTTATATCAAATAATATACTTGGTTCCAACAATCACCGTCTTAGGGTTTGATGGAAATCTCTAAATAAATTCAATGAGGCAGAAGCAAAAACCTGATAAATGAGAAATAGTGGGGCCTACTCTCTTTTTCTACAGTTGTACTGGTAAATGTAGAAAATAATAGTGGAAGAAGGAATTGGATAATATTGATACAAAAAACTAATTTTTTTTCTCCATTCTCATTGTATTCCTAACCCCCCTCCCCCTCTAAAACTCATCATTCTCCCCTATTGTAACATTTTTTAATTCCTTTATTCTCCATCATCCTTCTATTATAAAAACATTTCATATTTTATCCTCCTCATTTGAATAATATAACATTGAATTTCTCTATTCTACCCAATTTGAAAAAATCTCAATGACCATTATTTGATGATGGTTGAGCTCAAAACACACTCCCCAAGGATCGTTTCTCCACCATAAACCAACAATACATCATAAAAAGATTAAAATAGTTAGCATAACTTGGGATAGGGGACGTTCAAAACCTCTTCATTCATTGGGAGGTGTCTGAACATAAAATTTCAATCGATGCTTCTATGCCACATTTTATGAAAATTTATTGATCAGTATATCAACCACTTGATCATCACTTCCAACATGATATATTTTAATAAATCCATGTTACACATTTTCCTTGATAAAGTGATTTCATTTTTTAATGTGCTTCATATTAAAATGATCAACTATAATATTGTTATACTAGTGAGTCACCATTGGATGTTTCAAAACAGAACAAATATCATCCATTGGTTTCTTCATCCAAAGTAGTTGAGTAAAAGATTTTGTAGAAGATATATACTAATCTAAAACAATACTGAGAGATGTTTTTCATGTTTTCTTCTCAACCATCCCACACATTTCTTTCAAATGAATAATTCTCCACCACTTGTGGAATTTCTATTCCACACATCCCTAGCCAAATAAAAATAAAAATAATGAATGTTCCTTATCTTTTCCTCCATCAATGTACAATCCATACATGTGAGTACCTTGAATGTTTCTCATGGGTTTTATAACTAATTACATTTATTACTCCATGAGTTTTATTCGAAATTAGTGTAATAATAATGTTGAAAAGACAGTATCTGGCCATGTTGATGTTAAATACAATATGATTCTAATTATTTTCCTATACATGGTACGATATATCTATGTTCTATACTCATGGTTTCCAAGTTCGGTTCTAGCCACAATTGGATTCAATACTGTTTTGGATTCATGTATATTGAATTTCTTTAGAAAATCTCATGCATAATTTTCCTAATAAATGAAATTATAGTCTTTTATTTGATTAACATTCATCCATAAGAAGTATATGAGTTCACCAATCATAGAAATTTCAAATTTTGATTTCATGTTATTGGAAAATTTATCCACTGATCAATACGAACTTCCATCAAATATAATATCACCTATGTACACCAGAACCATGAACTAATATTTCTATGAATTATTCACATCGAGAATGTTATGCACTTCTTGTCTTTTAATTTCACTCTTCTTCAAATAATAATACATCAAAGTGTACCATGAACGTGGTGCCTATTTTAGACCATATAGAGCCTTCTTTTATAAAAAAACCATAATTTTAACATTTCCATAAGAAATCCCACTATTTATTCAATATAGACTTCTTCAACAAGAACACCATTTATGTTAGCTATCTTGAAATCTATTTGATACACAATGTATTCTCTATGATTTTCCATGGAATGAAATATTTTTATGAATTCTAGTAAATCCACAAGAAAAAAAATTCTTTAACATCAACACCTTTGATCTATGAATAACCTTTACACACAAGTAATACCTTATTTATGATCACATTTCCTTTCATGTAAAATTGATTTTTGAGAATCTATGTTGTACCCACAAAATTGTGGTTTTATGGACTTTTAACTAGATCCCATGTTTGGTTCTTATCGATATGATCCAAATCATAATTCATCATTTAATCCCATGATTCATCCTTTATACCTTCTCCAAATGACGATGGTTTCACAACTGATAGGAATGTAGACTGAGCATTATTCCACATTCTTCTTGTATGTATGGGAGCATTAGAATCCTTAATAATTTTAGATTGATCAATTTTTTCTCTTCTATTTATCATGTTAGGTTCATGAGAATATTCATCAGTCATGGTTTTCTATTCTGATTCTTCTTATGAGTCATCTTTATGATATGACTCCATAATGTTTTTCATGCCTTCCTCTAATTATGTTTTTGGATCTATACAATGTCCAAATTCATCCTCATCTTATATCACATCAGCAATTGAATTTATTGATGCATGTTTGGTTTTATCTTTTGTGATCTCCACATCACTACATTCAAAAAAATTTCCATAACCTTCATTAAAACATTTGTAATCATTTCTATTCATTGAATATTCGAGGAATATTCCTTAATCTGAAGTAACACCATACATGCCTATATTTCATTATTTGTTCTATAAAAATTATTTACTTCAAAAAACATGAAAATAAATTAAATTAGGATTCCATCCATTACAATACTCATAGGGTGTCTTGGTTTCCCCCAGATAAACAGATGTTTAGGATTGGATATAAATTGTAGCTTGACCAACCTCTTTCCTGTAATCGTGAGAGATACGACTCTCAATCAACATAGATCTCGATATATAATTCACATGTCAATTATGGTCCTCAGAAAATCTATTTTTCTATATTTTTCTAATAGAAAAAACCTCATGTTATATTACATGTTTCACCAAAATAAAATTTAAACTCAATGGATGTTTATTCCACTCTATTTTTTGACTGAAAAACTTTTATTGTCCGTCCATTATCAATATTATCAATTCATAGATAAATATTCTTTCAATCAATCACTTTTCATTTCATGTGTATAACCATCATACAATCTATTATACTATGATAATCAATGAAAAGGATAATGTACCTTTATCCATGAGTTCTGAAAAAATTAATGGGAAAATATATTTCTGTAAGAATTAGATTATGAAGATTACATAACCTTTTATTCTATTATTACATGAAGTGAAGACAAACTTCCCATGAATTAATACATCTAATTTATTTTAACGTTCATGCTTCATATTGGGTACATCTAAGAATATATTCAGCATAGATATCATTTCCATGTATTTTTGAATGATATAACCCAACCTTTAGTGCCAAAAGTTATTTTCTTCCTCAACAATCATGTATAAAATGTTCTATTTATTATCAACTTGATATAGGATTCCATCTATTCTTAAACTGTTATTGATATAATTCCTTTTTATTACATTTATAGTGAACCAAATTTGAATGAATTTATGTATAAGTATTGAGTCAGGTATTTGAACCACACTAATGATATTATGGTGCAACCTTCCCACATAAAGAATGCTGGTCTTCTTCAGTTTTCTATTGGACAGTTTATTATTTCCATTACCTTTGATCTTCAATGAACCATCATTATTGAATCTCATTGTTCCATTGAGAATTCTCATAAATTAGTTAACAGGTCTTCATTTCCTATCATATGGGATCATAATCCACTATCAAGAATCATAGCGATGTTGTTCTTGGTATGTTTGAGAGCTCCTTCTTCAAGGTTGGATTCCTCAATTTTCTTCTTTTATTCCATGAGATATTAGTTTGAGGGAAGGATAAATAAGTATTTTTAAATATATTTTCCATGATTATTTGATAATCATACCCACAATATTATTCCATAAGAAAGAACCTATTTGTATGAACAAAATCGTCTGGTGGGCGATTATTGACTTGTCTCTGGGTTTTGTTCGAATTGTTCCTTCCATTCCTATACCTACAATCAACAAATTTAAGGCCAATGATAGATCAATGAAAAGAATATCCAATGAAAATTATTCTTCTATAATAATCAAGATATGAATTTTTTATCCTTTGTTGAAATTCTAGCTCTTCCCCATTCAAATATCTCCTTGCCTCTTCACATTATGACATTGTATGGCCCAGATAGCCACAAAGTTGTCATTTAATAAGTGTAAATGTATTATTACTTATATTCCTCTTCATTTCAAATTCTATTAGAGGATATTTTGGTTGTATATAATCTAGGGAAACATGTGGAAAATTTTTAGCCCTCCTTTTAGTCTGATTTGAAGCTTTATTTGTTTTGATTTCATGTGTCTTTGTGATAAGCCCAACTTTCATCTTTCTTTTATTTTGTCCCATTTTACTTCCAGAATTCAATTTTTTAGAAAGACAACCAATTCCTATATTTTCCATTCATAAGGATTTTTGATAATTCATAACATTTTTAACTCCATCAAATCCACGCTTATCTTTCTCTAAATACTCACCATCTTAGAATTTTTCCCAAATGAATTCTATTTTTTGTTTCTTTTGTACATGATTCACATTCAAGTTTACTCCTAAGAGTATCAAATTCTTCTTCAAGTCCCTTAATAGTTTTGTACTTCTACTGTATTCTCTATGTATGTTCATTAAAGATCTTTTTATATTCTTCAATTCTGATATTTATTTCACTTATTTAATCTGAGCTTTCAAAAGTTGATGAATGTTTCTTTACAGATTCCTTAAGTTTATCAGTTTTAGATTTTATTATATTATCATATATTAATGACTCTTCCTCAATTACTCTCCACTTTTTTCTTCTATTACATTAATGCTAAAAATTACTGAAGAGTATTTAAGTTGTAACTTGATATGGATATCAGTGTTCAATTGATTATCTTTAGATTTAACTAATAATGGTTTTGAATTTTTCCTGGTTTCCATCATTGACATATGTCTTACATATTTAAATTTAGGTTCTTCTTCCTAAAATAATTCACTATCATCATCATCTTCTTCACAGAAAAAACTGCTTCATGATTGTTTCTTACTATAATTTAGTTTTACCTTTTTGAAAAACCATTTCTATGTATTTTTCATGTCTCCAACTTCACTTACATCATCATCAATCATTATTTTTCACCATGTTTCAATGTGTCCAACTCTTACAAAATGAAAACAAGATAGAGGAAAACTTCCTTCACATTTTCCTTTTCCATTTTTTAATTTCATGTACATGATCAAAAGAAGTTATTTTTACTCATTATATTCATAAATATTAACTCCTGAAATTTCATTTTTTTTACGTGGAGTTTAATGCCATATCCATTCTTACTCTAGTCATTGCATCTTCTGGTTTGTCATTCATCTCATCTGCCACCTGGAAGATCAGTATGTCATCCAATGAATTTTTGGAATGATCCCATTACTCAAGGGATAAAACCTTTTCATTGTAAAGGGGTGTATGTATTCTCACGATTTTTATTACTATATTAATGTCTTTGATTTAATCACCAAGTCCTCATATTTCTCCATAAACATTAACAATTTGATTGAAAAAGCTATCTTCATCATCATCAGGATGCATCTATAGATCATGAATACTATTGTAAAAAACATGTAGTTTTTCCTCCTTCACATTGTTGTCACCATCATAAATACACAGTATTTTTTCCCATATAAACTTTCCTAAAATAAAAGTCATCATTTTTAAATGTATATAATCAAAAAGGGCCGTAGTGAAGGAATTGTGACCTTTTTCATCTACATAAATCATTTTCATGTCAGTATCATTCATAAATGACCTAGTTGGATTAGCGACATGTATTCTTTATGTAGATTCAAACAAAAGTTCCATTGAAAGAGATATTTTGTGAGATCTCATACTATTCTTCATCATCTAGATGTTTCATCCCTTAAATTGGGGGACTCCCCTAGAATAAACTATATTCTCCATGGCAAAAATGAAGTGAATATTCAACACAACCATTATTTACCATATGATACCACTTAAAGGACCCTGAAATACCCTGATATTGGAGGGGTGAATCAAGGTGTCAATTTTTTATTTTAATGTGATGGATCTTGTTCCCATGATATTATGAACCTATAAAATATGTATGTTTGTAATGGGTGGTAATTTAAACATTCACATGCAGAAAGACCACGCAATATTTTTAATTGGATCACCACTATGGGCTAGTCGATGTAGTATATGATGACTGGTTGTTGGTCATACCAAATTATACAAATCTTTGATAGTTGTGGATTAAAAAAATCTTAGAACAGTCACTCTATGCTAGGTGCACTGACTTTAAAAGGTTTTTAGGATATGATACTACATCTCATGGATCACTTCCATTGGATCCATCTTTCTTAAAATGTTGGGAAGAATCCAATATCATTTTATTGACTTGAATTTCACTTCAATGTGTTTGAATTAAATCATGAATCCTCAACAGTAGATAGATGATCTATTGATGTTTTGACTTCACCTATAAAAGTAACTCACTTTTCCAAATACATTTCTTTCACAAACCTATCCTCTCTGTACTGGCATTCTAACTACATGTACAACACTACAATACATATAGTGAGTGATTCATGAACAACCTCCGTGTAATACCTCCAAAAAAAATGACCACATATGACCTTCACAAACCATGTTTAGAAAATTCTTCTTCTCTATGAACTAACTCCTCGTCGATGAACTTTTTTTCAAAAACCATATTTTGTGAACCTTCATCAATGATCCATTCTAAAATTCAAAAAATTCCATCAAAAATTCAAATCAAAGTCTTCTTTGTGGGGTTTTCTTCCTGTAAACCACTCTAGACTTTAATGAATTATTCCTGGATTTTTAATCTCATTTTCACCCACTAATTAAGGGACTAGTTCCCTTTATATAAGAAAATAGATCCGTGCAATATTTTAATCCAAGATTTACCAAATATTCACCACCTACTATGATCTCATGAACTATTTTCCCTATGTAGTCCAAGTACCAAAATTTCTTTAACAGTCGCCATAATCACCATCTCATTTTTGTAAATGACCCATCATCAAGGGAACCGTCTCTTTTGTGAACTGATATTTTCCTCATGTATGTTAATGAAAATCCATCCTAAAAACTGATATAATTATGCATATTGAGAACCATCTTGTGAACTATATACATCCGGATAACCAATTTTCAACCATGATACATGTACTACCCTTTGAGGCCGCATTGCACCACTACATAGAAATACTTTCTTTTCCTTTTTTTCCTTACTGAACTGCATACCTCCTTTGAGGTCTGTAAACTATCCATCATGGCCAGAGAACCATGATATGTGTACACCTTTTCATAAAATATTACTTTTACAAAAAAATAACCTCCTTATTTGGAGGTCCAAATTTTTTGAAAACACTAGAAAATTGCACCAACATAAACACCTTCTTCTGCCTACACTTTATGATCACTTGACATGAAAATTCCTTGATCAAACTAGTCTAGATTAAAAAAAAACTATACTGTATTTCTAGAAATTAATAACCTTAGTTCAAAAACAAACATATTTTCAGAATGGGTGTAAACCACAAATGGTAGAGTCCTACCAAGAGATTGGATTGTTCTTCATTGAAGAACATAGTCACTAGTGATTTAAAGAATTTAATGTGTTACAGGTTTCCCAATCTAATTTGATCAATATTTTTGTCATCGTATGATGTAATTATCCCACCATAATAGGGGAAGAAGCAATGGAACCCTCATAGGGTTTTGTGTCCAAAACTAGTGGATTATCCAAAGTGACATTTGTATAGGAATTTTGTTCAGGTTAACTAATCAATCAATTAAATGAATTTTATTATTAAAACAACTGAACGTGCCACCAATGAGTGAGATATCCTAATTCTCTCTTCCAACCTATTTTAAGTAACACCTATGGTAAACATCATGTTTCGGACACAACAATGGTCCTAGATTTCTTATCTGAGATTCCATTTAATATTTATCAAAATTTTGATGTGAAACTGCCCACGAGTAATATAAAATATATTTAATATTTTTATAAAATTAATTTCATTCACACCAGCCTCAGAATCATATGTAATCTCATTTCATGGCTCTAGAAATATATATATAAATACATAAATGTTTTATTAGAAAAAAAATTGGCTCCCTATATCATACCCTGTTGCATTATTTTCATCTCCGAGAAGAAAAACTAAAGAAAAAACATGGTATGTCAAGCCCACATCTAGCTCTCCCACTCCTAGGTGGTCTCATATACATTCTCATGCTACCATAACATACAAACCATGGTGTCGTCAATCCATACAGTGTCATCTTTTGTCTATCCTCAGTCGCCACAAAGTGCTCCACAAAGGTGGCTCCATCCTCGACATCTATCTCACCCTATTTGATGACATTAGTGGGGTCATGAACACGTCTACTCAGCTGAGATACATTGAATAAATCATACACCCACTCAAGCTATCGGGGTGGGGGTAGTAAGAAACCTCACCAACCCCCTCCATGCTCTCAAGTAACATGATGATCCTCGAGGATTCCATTTCTTCCTAGATGATCCTCCATGATCCACATGAGGGAGAGACTCTCAAGAAGACATGGTCACCCTATTAAAACTTCAATGGCCTATTATGATGATTTGTATAATATTTTTTCTTTCTCTAGATCATCCTTATCTACTCACAGATGAAATAGTACTTCTCTATCATCACCTGGCCCATATATAGACCCCCAAGAGATGTGTCACTTATCTCTATACAGTACACATGTGACTTAGATGGTCTCATATATATGGAATCAAAAGGTTCCCATCTAATAGTAGAGTGGTATAAATTGTATTACGGAAACTCTAAAAATGAAATTGATCTTCCCAACTTCAGCCAAAGTCAATCATGTAAGCCCAAATCATATCATCTAACACCTGGATAGTGAATTTGGTATGCCCATCAGTTTGGGGGAGAAAGTGTATACTCATACTCATTTGGGTCTTGAATTCCCCCTATGGGAATCTCCATAATCATGTTGTAAACCTCACATAATAATAGAATAATATTTTTGAGTTCACCAAATGAAGACGAACAATCTCCCGAATATACAACTTCCCCAAACTCTTCACTGAACTCTTCTCCCATATAGTAAAGAAGTGTGTGTACCTCATGAGTCGGTCATCTATCACTAATATGGAATCATGTACCTTAACTATATATGGATTCCCTATAAAAATTTCTATGGATATGAAGTGTCACATAAACTCTGTGATCATAAGGGGATACAAAAAACCTAGTTCAACATGGTGGTCAACCATCACTTACTAATAGGTGAGGCAACGAAAGATGAAATCAGCATTGATCTATCTCATGTAAGACCATCAAAACTGCCACTAAAGGTTTGTGTATATATTCTATACAATAGGATGTGCATCTTGGGGAGAATTTTGTAACTCTCGTGTCACATACTCTCATGTCATGACTGGAACCACCATGCGTACCTAGAAAAAGATGACGTGATTCTGTCCTTCATAATATCCATCTAGTCAATAACAAATTGATTACTAGTCATGTAATACCTAATAGCCCTTGTATCCTATTTGGGACTCTCTAAAATTCATATCAAGTTCAACATTAAATACCATTGGAAGAATAAAAGTTGCACACTCATGCTCTACTATGGTCAACTGCAAGGAAGCCAACTGCTCAGAAGCCTCCTACCTGATGAGAGCCTAGGACTTCCTAGAAAGGGAATCTGATACTAAATTTACCTTCCATAAAGAATATACTATATTGATGTCATAGTCCAACAATTAATCTGAAATGTGTCATTGTCTCAGGTTCATGTCTGTCTAAATGAGTACATAATTGAGACTGTGATGGTCTGAGTAAACTACAAAGTGCTCCCCCAAAAGGTTGTGCATCCATATAATTATGGGAAAGCCTACAAATTTTAGCTATAGGTCATGATTCACATAGTTCTCATCATGGGGTATCAACTGCCTTGACCCATATGTGATAACTTCAAATCTCTACATCAACACGCAGTCAAGATTGGCTCTCAAGGCATCAAATTATAGTATGTACTCCATGCCCTCTTCTAGTAGTCTCAACACTAAAACACTCTTCGTCCTCATCCAAAAATCATAGAAGTCCCTCTGTCACTACTCATCCTAGGTAAAGTTTATTGTTATCCTTGTCTGTGTGTTCAAAGGGGTTTCAATTTTGGATAAGTATACCACAAACCTCCAATTGTTTCCCTTTAAGCCAACAAAATTCATCGCCTCTAACACACTCATTGGTGGCTCCCGTGAAAGCACTGCATTGATATTAACTAATTCCATTGATAAACCTTGATCATAAATGAAAATCCCCATATATTGAAACTCATGAATCAATAACTATAACATTTCTATATTTCCATAATGATAGTGCTCTTGAAGTAAATCTAGAATCACACATATGTGATATGCATGCTAATACATTGATGTTGAGTTTTTGAGTATGTTCTCAATAAAGATGAAAAAAAACCGGTCCATTTATTTATGTAATATAAAATTCACAAAATCCATAATCATCGTGGTGCAATTCATCACACTAGATGGATCACTAGGAACTTACGGTGTCTATAGTGACATCACAATGCTAGCATTGGAATATCAACTTCATGAACCCTCAACTAATTGTAGCTGGACCTGAGATCAATATTTGAGAACCATATAGAATGTTTTGACTAGTAAAAAAGGTCATAAATCCATGTTAGGGGTACATAGAATTTATTTTTTCCTTGCTAGGGGAAGGATAATTCACAAAAAGCCACAAACACCATATTCCTATTTCACGAACAACACTGGAGTATCCCAGGGGTGCACACTAGGACCGATTAAACCCTGTTCTTGAACGTACTAAAACTATAACCACATCTCATGAATCTTTCTAGGGGATATAATATATGCTATAGAATATATTGGAGTAGTCTCAGGATGCAAATTGATTCCAGACTCCATCTCCCTCCATAGAGGTAGTCCCAGAACATTATTGGGGAAAATGTCCATATAATCTTCCATGACTGAAGGAATCAAAATGATTGGAGAGACTATTTTATAAAGGTGTATACTCACTAACATATGGGTTATGGGTTTGGAATCCTACCCATAGAACCCACTCGTCCTTCCATGTGATCTCTATCACCCATAATGGCGAATCTCATCCGAATAGTGTGTAGGCATTTGACTCATCTACGGTGATAGAAAATATGGTATCAAACCATGGAAAATCAATATATACTGAAGATGCAATTATAGTCATTTATCGTGATGACCAAATTTTCCCACATGAACCTACCTCCACCAAGTGATAGCTCACACTACTGTTAGTTAAATGATACCGAAGAAGGGTTCGCTATATGAAACTCAAGACGAAGCTTCTAGGATAGTGCCTCAAATGGCATCCTGGTCTCTCACATACTATGTATGGTGATAAAAAATGGTTGGAACCTATGTATAATAATACATAATAAATATTATAACAAATTAATAACATACTTTGGATCATCCCGTGGGGTGTGGAGTCATAAGCCTCCAAAACATACATATGTCTGTAGGCTCAGCCGCTTACTCCCTAAGCCAGACATGGGCTACATAGAGGTGTTGGTAAATGGATATCATAGAAACATTAACCACATGTATATACTAATAATACTCTTCCATATCCACATCACTAGAGACCCCCTACCCTCTCTTAAGAGATCCCTGGTTATATTGTTTCTTCTTCGGTGGAGGTCTGTCAGCTATCTGCCTACACCACTTGGCATTTTCAGCCAGGCAATCTTGCACTATGTGACCACTCCCATAACATGTAAAGCACTAACCCTCTATGGTACTGCATATTCCTATATTATTCTGCTTACCACGATCCTAATTCAGATCGTGGGTAGGTCTCTTGTGTTGAGATCCCATCGTTTGGTACATGCAACCTGTTGTAGAAGTCTCAGCCCTGTGACAGCCAATTCCAGCTAGAGTTTCCAAGAATCCCATTGATAAAATTCTATATATCAGTACATCGTCCTCCAAAACCCCATAATATATGGGGATTCCCAAATGGGAACACTCTGGCACAAATCTATCAATGGTTTCCCTTCTCAAACTTCTATGCTCGGAATAGCTAACTCAGATAATGTCAATAGAGTACCCGATATGGTATGTAAACATCATTGTGTACACATCCACCATCATCCCTCACTAATAAAGATCCATAAGATCATGAATATAGACAAAACATAAAATTTTAGTATATTTCTACTCATGAATCAACTGTTGGATTTCAGGCCACAATATTTTTTACTTAACTTGCATCTCGGTAACAAGACTCCACCAGCACCCAACTACTCCATGGAAAATGATAGCTTTTAATAAAACGACCATAACCCTGTGTTATTAAATATGTCTGAAAAAATAGACTATAGAATATAGTCAATCCTCTCCTTCTTTATGATCTATCTCAGCATAGAACCATAGTGACCTCTACTTCTAGATCCCACATAGTGCGTGGATCTTGCACGCATCTTCCGCATGCTCGACTGGTACTATATAATGCTCGACAGGTGGTGATTCTTCCACCTTACCTCATAAATGAATAATATCACGAAATAAACCCTAAAATGAGGCCTTGTCTCTCATAGAATCTTCACCATGATTCAGAACACATATCATAGATGGCTAGCATCACAGGGGCATCCTGACAGTTATCAATAACTACCATGGTCAGATGAGAATGTAAATATGTAACAATAATAGAGAACTAGACCAAAAAGGATTGTAAATTAATCAATAATATATCATGCATGTAACATTGATCCCTATAACCAATTCCTCAGTATATCGAGTGGGAAAGATGGTAGTCAGTGTCTTGGTGAAAGGATACATTAGTAGCATGTAACATCACTGGCTTCCTTGGCCTGATAGCTGCATTCGAGACACATAGACATAATCACAATAATCCAATAAGAAACCATGTAAGGGTACTACTTAAAATAATGTCCATAGGAATGAACTACTCTAATAAAAATCTGTTAATAACCATCCCTAACAAGGGATCAATCCACAACTACCCCATGCCTACCTCGATAGTCTAGGGGTGGCAACAAAAACCAAAACGCATAACCTAAATGGGAGTTATTTTCCAATGTAATTGTACTCACAAACTCGAGAATCTAAATGTAAATGTGAAAAGGAATAATAATAAAAAGATGAAATACCTAGAAATTAATCCATGTATTAAATACCTCTAGGGTGAACAATAGTTCGACAGTGCAAACTGCAAAGTAATGGGGAAAAGTACACACCCAATCAAAAATATGTCCCAAACTGAAAGTGTTGGAAATTAAACTTCTGAGAGAACACATCTCTGGATCACCATGTTATAACCAATATTTTTGGTCTATAACACACAATATATCTATGTTTCTCTAAATTCATCGTTGACATATCCATAGTCTATATAGGACATGACATCTATGGTAAAATACTATGTATGGTGAGTATATACATACTTAGTAGGGAACCCAAAAGCTTAAAAGGGGAGTAGTAATAGATACTACATGTTTAGAAAGATACTATAATAGTACATGTGATATATCTTAACCCAAAAAAATAGTAATAGTAACCTTTCCTAGGTATAGTGGGCTCAACATGGTGAGTAGATGAAATACACGGAGAGTCATTACTACCCATAGCTGGAGAGTAAACTTATCTATCCCCGAGAAGATGAAAACAGAAAGAACGTGGAATAACCCACGAGTCATTTCATCCTATGGAATGAGAGTGAACAAATTAACATTATGGATATATATATATATATTCTTAGTCAAAATAATCTCAAATGAGAGAGAAAGGGAATCTTTATCTCACAACTCTTCCAAGGAAAAGGGTCTTTAATAGTTCGAAAAGACTATCAGTGATTCCCATCATATCACATGTCTTTCTATAAGTAAGGGTATGAAGTCCCATTCCTCGCCATCATTCCACATATTTTAGAGGTCACAAACTTCATGTAGAGGACCCACACCCAAGTGTACATTGGGGGTTCAACTCTACATGCATCGATAGAGGACCACACCGATTTTGATGGGGGGTTCCACTATAGTTTCAGGAGGACCTATTCCCATTATAAAATGGGGTGTTAACTAAGAATTTAGATGTCCCATACACAAATATTGTGGTTGTTCCACTCAATGAGTCGAGGACCTACGCACTGGTGTGATTGGGGGTTCCACATTGGCCATTAAGGACCCAGCCACTATCTGATTGGGTGTTCCACCTAGAAGGTAGATGAAATGTTCACATAAATATTTGGGGTTCTACTCTATAGGTTGAGGACTAATTCCCTAGTGTGATAGGTGTTCCAATATATATATATATATATATATATATATATATATATATATATCGATAGGTGATCCCTCCTGATTATTGTCATCTTCAGGTATCGACTCAAATAACCGTTATTCTAGGAAATGTTCACAGTATATCTCGAGTGAAAATATTAAGGGAACCACCACATTATACATGGAAAACACTAAAGATAAGATAATCATGTTCTAAATTTTGTGTTCAAACAATGTTGATGTGAAAGATCAATGTATCCTTAAAAGGTGCCAAGGGGTACACCATGTGTGTGGGGATCCACATGGCCTGCGGTCCCACTCCTTCACTTAGATGGGTCCCTAAAGGTACAAAGAACAAAAAACATGTAGGTATAAATGTTATTTATGGGATATAAATGGTGTTCCAATACCATTGGGGTCCTGACATTATGCTTTCTGTGCTCATGTATCTTCCCCATGGTTGTGTACTTTACCTTGTGTTTGTGTAATTTGATACACAACTGTGTGGTTGGACGTTTACTCCCACACTGGGTCATACCCTTACTCTTCACCACATGGAAAATACTACCAGGGATGTGGTACATCAATTATAGGAGTGAAACCCAACATGCCATCCTTATGGATTTCCAAAACCCTAGCCACTACCTCTAGGGACCGAGAGGCCATGTGTTATTTGTGAAACAGGTTGTGTAGTCAAGATTTGTCTATAATCGAGGATCTGCTATTCACATCCCATATCTAGAATTTTACTTAAAGTTATACTTCTTTACATCCTCTTATTATTTTATCTAGTAATTATTAATCATTTCTGGTAATTCGATAGTCAAAAATCTTTTTCTAAAAGCATTAGAGGTTCGTCACATGTCTCACATGTGATGAGTTCCTATACCTTTGAATAATTGTCCTCCAATAATTTAAATAATCTCCCCTTTCCCAAAAACAACCTCTATCTAGTCCCATTTCTTCTATTTATCCCTTTAAGATCAATCAAATGTGAATCTTCTGGTTTTGATCGATCTTGATATCACTAAGCAACATCAAATCAGGATCACAGGGTCCTATTGGTGAAGAACATGATGAAGTTGATGTGTAATGGAAAAAATATTAGTTTAACCATATTTGGATATGTTTTCATGGAAATTGATCATGATTGATGATATATGTTTTAAAAATTAGAATAACCAATTAGTTGGTACATAGGAGCATGCCAATGATCTAAAATGGGTGTAGATGAAAAAAGGAGATAGATCGGCTCAAACAATTTCATCTAAAAGTGAATAAACAAAAAATTAAAGATTCCTACCAAGATATAATATTTTTATCATCGAAGAACATGGTAAATAATGATTGTAGGAAGTCATTTCATTCATTAAATCCCAATCTTCTCTCATCCGTTATTTTGTCGTCGTCTATGTTGATTTTCTAATAGAAGGAGGGAATGAATATTTGCAATACTCCTCGGGTTTATGAAGCTAACCCTTGAGGATTAACCATAGTGAAATTATTAGAATAATTTCATTTAGGTTAAATTATCAATTAATTGATTTAATTTTATTAATTAATCACTTGAACGTAACACCAATGGGTGAGATATCTGATCATTTCATGCTAACCAATTTAAATCACACCTATGGAAAATAAAGAATCCCAGACTCATCTATGGTCTCATATTTCTGATCCAGGATTCCATTTATGTATTATCCATATTTCATTAAGAAACTGTGATCGTTCAATATAAAAAATATTTAATATCTTAATAAAATTAATTCTTAGCACATGGGGCCTCAGAATTGTACATTGTCTCAGCACCTGGATCATAAAATATATATAGAAATATTTCATAGTCTTATAAGGGAATATTAATGTCTATATATAACTACTTATTAACTGAAAATAACTATTCATTAATGAATTATTAAGGAATTATTTATTAATTATTAACTATAATATAATAAATATAAACTGATGAATAACAGATAATTAATAATGATTAACTTAGGACTATCTAATGTGTAACTAATAGTAAACAAAATATAATATATTAACTAACTATTAATTAACTAATCATTAAATATTTATTAATTAGTGATTAACTAATGAATAAATAATCACTTACAAATGATTCACTAGTCAATAAATAATTGTTAACTAATCATTAACTATTGATTAAATAATTTTTAACAAACAATTAACTAATGAGTAACTAATGAATACATAATTATTAACAAATTATTAACTAATCCTTAACTAAATATAAACTATTAATTCATAAACAACTATCTTTTCATTAATAAATTATTAATAAATGAGTAAGTAATCATGGAAAAGAATTTAACTAATCGTTAACCATTAAATAAGTATGAATTAATTGATTAATTAATAACATAATTAATAACAATTAGTTTACAATTAATAAACTATTCACTAATAATTAAGATATTTTATTTAAAAACATCATTACCATTAAATAACTTCACACTTCTTTTATGTTCAACCCTATATGATTATTTATCATAAGGAATATTAACTATTTATCACTTAATAATGTAAATACCATGAGGATATCTATGTCATGACATGATTATCCATATATAGAAGGTGGATGATGGATCTAGAAAAATCACCTATGGGTAATAAAATTGAAAGGTGTGTATTGGTTATTAATTAAATCATCACTCTGTGCATGAAAAAGGGGTCTAACTACACACTTATTTTGACATGCATTGGGGATATACATTGGATGATTCACATTATCTATTTTACACTAAATTCAAACTAATTATTATTTTTGGATACATTTAGGAATATTAAAGATAATTCTAAAAACAATAAAACATTCTATTAGTTCGATAAATTAAATATTGTATGGTTATAGGAGAAATGAAATCCATGTCAAGATAATAGACATAGGTATATGCTCAGTAACAGGTGGACCTAGTTATAATTAACCTAAAATAGGAGTATTTGTTATAAACATAATCATCACTTGGTGCATGATAATGAGGTAT
The DNA here is from genome assembly GCA_963277665.1 of Viscum album. Lineage (NCBI taxonomy): Eukaryota > Viridiplantae > Streptophyta > Magnoliopsida > Santalales > Viscaceae > Viscum > Viscum album. The sequence continues at coordinate 30,117,457 of OY728162.1, read as the reverse complement.
AACTACACACCATGTTTGACAATCATTAGGGTTTTGAATTGGATTATTCACATTCTCTTTACTCCACCAAACTCAAACTAATTATATATTTAGATACCTTTATGAACATTTGGGATAATTTAAAATATAAGAAACCATTAAAAAAATAATTTTAAATTAATTATTGTGTGGTTTAACATGAAATGAAATCCCAATATAGATAATACATATTGATTCAGGTGGTGGAAAGGATGTAACTATGTGTAATAACACTAAATTGGACATATTGGGTTTTAACTCAATCTTTATTTCGTGCATCAAAAAGATGTCAAACTTCACAGCTATTTTGAAACTCCCATTTAATCTTATTTTGGATGATTCACATACTTGTTATAAAATATTGAAATTCAAATTATATCCTTTTATAATGAAAAGAATTTACATAATTATTCAATAGTAAACCATATATGTTTAATCCTCATATTGATTATTGTTTACACTATTAGAGTCATTATGAAAAATTCTTTTTCTTTCCCACAATCATGTCTACCAATGTCTACTACTATAAGGAATACATTCAATCTATTCAAGGTGATTTATAAATTATTCAACCAACATGAATTGTTATCATACAAAATTGAGTAACCCCAAGAAAAAATCAGGTAATAATTCATGTTTGGTTAAATATGATATATGATCAAGAGATATAGTCTACTAGATATATAAATTTTTAATTCTAGTATATGTTTTCGAATTTATCTTATCCATTCACGGATGATGAGGTATGGTTTGAATAAACAATAATATTTAACCAACAGTTTGATAATTTCTTGATGGCCTTATACATAGAAGATAGAACTATGTAGTAGTAGCTGACTATTTTACTATGTCAAAGGAATACGCATGTCTTCGATGGAGGTCCAACTCAATAATATTAAACTATTCCTTATCATGATGAATTAGAAAAGTTTATTCAAAACCCATATATGGTTAAATAGATTTTTTTATGATGATCACATTTCTAATAATGGAGAAAATGAGAAAATAGTGACTCTTTGGAGGAAGATTGAGAAGTTGGGGATTATGTCTCTAGAGATGAAATAGTTGTACATTAGCCTCAGCACATCATAAATCATCAAGAACTTTTAATATATTCTTGATATATATGGAATGTTTTCCTAAATTCTTCTATAATATTACCTCACCAACAACTAATTCTTCTGTCATTGTAGAAGACTAATTTGGTTCAATGGATAAAACATTATACATTGTAAGATGTGTTTCATGAAAAGAATGCCTAAAAATAATTTAGAAATGATATCATATTGAGATACAATAATGATATTTAGTACTAGAGTGAAACTAAACAAATACATCATACTATGTAAAAATATAACTATGACTTTGGATTTCAATTGAGGGTGATTCATAACATTTCTTTGGGGTGATGGAGGATTACTAATATTGAGGCCTATGTGTTGAAAATATACTAGTACTAAGGCCTATCATACATTAATACATCCTGACATGACTTCATATCATATATAATATGATTATAAATCATGGTAATCTATTGTTTTCAAGATGATTAGGACCTTGTAATATGTTCTTATATCACTTCATCAAGAGAGGGTGACAAAAAATCAGTATTACACGATTTCCTTTAAAAATTAATGTATAGGGAAACAAAAGACAATTTTAAAGGTGTGTGATGATTCAGATGAATCTTATTAGGTGATTCTATAATTTTATTCAATAATGAGGAAAAAAACAACTTGTCTTCCACTCAGAAATTAATAAAAATTGGTATCCAGATAAATGACATAATAATTTTCATGATAAATTTTATACTTAGTTCAATGAATTTATTCCTTTTATTTCTTTATTTAGTTTCCACAAACAGTTTATATAGATTGATGGAACATTTATATAAAAAAATGAACATTCCTATTCAATATTGTGGAAACCCGAGATATTAAAGGCACACCTCTTCCACGTCTATTTTCTATAGTTATAATGGAAAATTATGAATCATGGAGTTTATTTTGACATATCTTATGAACTATTTACCTTGTATTGATGGTGTGTGTTTGTTATTAGATTATTATATTGTGATCAATGAGATAATAAATATAGATCTTGTTATGTGAAGATCCCAAAATTCACAAAATCAACAGTGCATCTGACACATTTACAGGAATTTGTGAAATACATTTCATGATTAATATATGAAGAAGTCTAGCATGAAGCATGGTATACAGTATATTTCTTATTTTTTATTTTTCAATGTAATTAATTTATTATTTAATATATAATATGATCACTTTTATGTGGTTATGAGCTGAATTAGTTATGTTTCGAGCAGTGATTAGAAGGAATTATTAGTGATATTCAGGTTGTGTATGACTAAGTGATGCTTATTATAAGAGTGAAATGAAAATTTTCATAAGATTTTTGAATTGTTAGAATCACATTACCAATAACATTGTGGGGGTCTATCAATGAAATCATCAAGGAGCTTCATTGGATACCTAAATACACCTATTTCACAATATATATTATAATTTTGGAAAGTACTTCATAGAAATGGAAGAAAATCTAATGATATGATTTAACAAATGATAAAATATGGATGAAACATTGAGTGAGATATTAATAAGAACATTTATGATGCTTATAATTTTTTATTGTTGATGTTAAACCATGAAGAAAGTAGATTCTTGGTGATAGAGTGTACAAAGCCCTATATTGGTAGCAATGGTCTAGTGTTGGTGGCATTACTAGATGTGAGGCATTATTCCAATAGAATCATCTTGGTAGTTTTATTTCCATGTGAAAGCATCATTACATCATGTTCCTCTATGAACATGTTATGAAAAATATATGTTGATTGAGTGTATCACCTCAACACCATTGATAAAAAATTTACCATACCATAGATTACTATTAGGGATTCTTTATATTTCCCAATTCCATAATATCATCAGACATTGATACATGCCAACAATAGATTGTGATGATGAGGTAAACTGAAGTGAAAAAAGATTTAAAATGTGATTGATTTCCCTATATAAGAATGCCAACATCTTGGATACAATATATGTCACAGTGATGGTCATAAAAGTTTGTAAATCCAAAACATTTCTAGAATGAATTATCATTCTCATCCATGATTATTTACTACCCCCAAATAATGTAATTTCCAGAGTCTTTAGAAAAGAATTAGGGTTGGACCATGGGTCGCCATTTTGCGAGGGTTTGTAAAATATTCATTGATTTAAAGTAATCCTCTTGAAAATATATTACATGTGAATTTTAAAATTACCCATATTAATGTATGTAATCATCTACAATGATTACTGAAGACTATTGAAAATTTATATTTCAACTCTTTTTTTATTTCATGTAATATTGTAATTCTAATCAAAGTGATGAACTAAGTTAACATATGAAGTGTTTAAAATTAATCATGAAGAATATTAATGGAAAATAATAAAACTGGGTTCTCAAGAGTAATGAAGATATAATTATATACAACAGACATTGTGATTTCCATAGATCAATCCATGTTTTCATCATAAGAATGAAAGATGGTGTTCATGTGACTTTCTTATCAAACATTCTAACAATCATAAAATTCCACAAAAAATTAAATTATATTAAAATTTTACACATAAATATTAGTTATTTCATATTAATTAATATAGATAAATGATATTACTCTAATCATAGAGAAGTATAGACATGTTTCACATGATTTGTTTCTAGTACCTGAGGTTTGATGTGTTAGGGAGCAAACGTCACACAATTATCATCATATTATTATTCCAACTCATATTATTCCAGACCAATGATGTGATGACATCTATAGTGTAACTATATTAGATTATACTTTTTATGATTAGAACCTCATTGATTCCATCATTGAGTGATGGATACATGAGATTTGCACATTTCAATTTCTTTAGGAAGATATGACCTTCACCGTAGAGGATATATCCATTATTCTTGGTATTATTATATAGGATTCATTATTTTTGGACACAACCATTGAGAGTGGCCTGAGAGTGTACAATGATTTCTATGCTTACAATTTATGAGGTATGATATTATTATAGATGTCAGTTCTCTCTCCATAATCTGGATATACATGCACTTTACACATTTACCCACTAATTTTGATGAGTAAAATTTCATGTGTCGCACTGGTTCAAATATCTTATGGATAATTGTAAGTAAAATTCATGATGATCTCTCTAGTATGCATGTAAAAAAATGTATTTCATGCTAATTTATGAATTTTATCAAGCTGAGAGATGTAGTAGGAAATATTTATAATTTAATACACATATAGGGCCATATTCACTACATTATTATTATATAACAATGACCATGGGTGGTGTTTCATCCTTATTTATATTTGGTCATGTGGGTACATCTTTACCCTATCCCATATTGTTTCTAGTCTGAAGAATGATATGGATGTGGTACATGGTGCTTTATGTGGATTCTTGTATGATCTCTCATCTTTAAAATTTTTTATGTTCTGAGTTATTGTACTGAATTCATTGTAATTTACCACTATCAATATAAGTCCCCACTCTTAAACATTACTTAATCTTGAGTTATTTCAATAATGCAAATTGAGGATCTTTTCAGGTTTAGAGTTTTAGAGAATTATATCATAAATAATGCATTACATTCAATATTTAAACAAGGCAGTTACATAAAAGACAAAATTCTTTTTTCCCATCAAAGGAGACAAATTTAAAATAAAACAAGGATTCTTTCGTGAAACTTCTTCGATACTATCAACACATCATGTACTTTTCCCTTGACCTGTGAAAAACATTTCAAGAATTTGGGATGAGCATAAAAATCTCAGTAAGGTATATAAAAATACGAAATGAAAACAGTTGTCCATATATACATAAGAAACAATGAAATCATACTTTACTCCTAAAACATAATAACTTTAACATACCTCATTAAATCATGAATAAATCATAGAAATCATAAGACATAAAGGTAACTTGAGGTATTCATAACATTCTTACGTATGGAGTAACCCTCATGGTTACGTTTGGAATACCCATCAGAGTATATTCCCTAAATCTCTTCAGAGAAACCTCAGTGTTTAACCCCTTTGCGTTACCCAATGCATTGGATATCTATATCAGGCTCACCCTCCCTTAGTTTATCAGGGAACCACCAGTCTTCATAAACAGTGCCCAAGAACCATAACATAATCGTACCATATAAAACATGCATAAAGGAAACATAGTATTTACACATTTCAATCAAAAGATATCAATAAAAAACATTGATAATAAAATATTTTCAAAAACATTTCCAATACAAAAATAAAATAAAAGTAAAACATGGTATTTAATTTTCATTTAAAAAATCTATGTCTTGTAGAGGAAGCCGAAACTCAAATAATGGTCATGGCGGCAGAGAAGTCATTGTTGCCGCATAGGTAAGACAAAAAAAACTCATTTTGTAGTTTAGTAAAATGCTTCGTATAAAAATATACCTTTTGAATAAAATTAAATGTCAAAAGGTGTTTATACCCCATATAAAAGAATGTTGCGTATAATACAAAATATGCCTCAATGAATGGAGATTGGGACAAAGTCCATTACCTCGTGTCTGACTTGACTCGATCGTTCTTTAATCTCCTGAAAAATAAACTTGAGTTAATTTCTACTTTCTTAAGAACCTTTTTCAAGTTCATTATTCCTTTTAAATCACTTGTTACCATGTTATTAACAATTTGTAATTATTTAGGTTAATAACGGTCGTTTTGTTGATCATCTGTACTTGAGTCAAAAATAAACACCTTAAAATTACAAGTTGTTCATGTGGTAAAATATCCATTATATCAAGAATTATATTCATTATATAGATATCTAATATATCATATATATCCAGTATATACATGCATTTATACTATTACATAACATTTAGAGGTAAGAAATGAAATGCACCTTTCATGGGGATGGTAAGCCGTATGTACGCACGAACGCTACATTCATTTCTATTTAGTATATAATGGAATGAAATGATGATGATATAAATGTAAATTATAATTCCAGGATAATATCATATATAATATTATTAACATCATCCTTTACACATCCCACATATGGCATTAACGAATCAAATCACTTTAAGGGGGCGGTGGTCTGAATTTCTTAAAATGAAAATATCCCGTTTACCCATAATGGAAACCATAAAGGTATACCATAAATATAAAATACAGAATATTAAGGAAAACATAAACATATTATATATCATATATAAATATAGTGACATTTTAATGTCCACCTTTAAAGGTGTTAAATGAATATTGAACAATCATTGTTTTGTGAGGCAGAAATTCACCATCCACGGAAATAGTATGTTCTTTAGCAATTAGACACAGGTGTGTGTAAGTGCAGCTACAATACTTCTTATAAAAACATTAGAGTATATTTAAGATACTTGTTTTTATATAAAGTAATGGAATAAAAATAGTTTAGGGGGTTGGAGAAGCAAAATAAAACAAAAGAACATTAGAGAATACTTTACCTTTAAATCGGGCAACTCTTCTTGGATTGAACCAAAAGGGTTTCTTGAAGAGCTTTATGCCTATGGTACGGCATCTAGGATGAAGAGATAGATATTGGGAGATTATTTGAGTAGAGTCTGGATGAGCCAAAGGGCATGAGAAGTGTGAGAGATGGGTAGGAAGTGAGGTCTTTTTATAAGGGAGAGGAGGGGCTCTTTTGGAAATCTCGAAACTATTATTTTATTATAGAAATAACGTTCGGTTTCTAAAGCTCCAAAAATAATTAAAGTTGAAGATAATGTGGTACAGGTTCGAAATAAAATCATCCAATGAGAATTGGAAAAGTTATGGATATTATTTTAAACATTATCTTCTTATTTATTTAAATCATTCATTAATGACGAAACCACTGCACCATCCTTGTGTCATTAATAATTTTATTTTTTTTGATGTCTAAAAAATATAAAAAATTTACCATGATGTAGGAAATATTTTTAGCTTTCTAATGAATATTTATATTAAATAATATTATGCGTATATAACCCCATGTAATAATTGTTTTGGTAAAATAATACAAGTTTGTGACATTTTTATTTTTACTTTAAATAAAATGTATTAATGTCATTATCTCACTCAAGTGGCTCCACGTGGTCCCAAAAATTGACCCATGGATTGTCTTGGTAGGCCATGAACTATAAAATAAGGTTAGGACATGTGACAAAATATTTTTATATTTTTATAATATCATTTTTATCTTAAATTACACTAATTACCTGTAATCGCGGTTAACAAAACTCAAAAGTTACTATACACCAAAAAAATTATTTTAATACCATTGAACCACATTTTACTAACTAATGAAAAAAATGTTTGTTGTATTTTTGAAATTAAATACACAGAAGCGGTAAACTTTCATTTAAATGAAAAATCAGTTTGTTTAACTACCACTTAGTGGTTTCACTATTCATCAAAAATTGAAGTTCTCCAGAAAAAACCAAAAATTCACCCTAATCTATATTTGATATTCCGAAATAAAAAATGATGACTATTTTTCAAAATTAAAAACATATAAGTTGCATTAATTAATTTAATAATTAATTCCTTTTGTCAAAACAAATAGCGTGTTTTTAAGAAACAATATCTATCAAAAGACTGACACTTGTTTATGTCCAATTTCAAACTGAAATTAATTCAAATTACCACCATTTTATTAAATGGTAAAATTATATTCTAATTTCACTTTAAAACCAATTAAAAAGATAATCTATACCCATAAATAAATTAGATTAAAAAAGGTTTTGAATTAACATACAACATTTTTTCACTATTCATTAAAAAAGAACATTATCATAAAAATACCAAAAGTTTACACAAATTAAATTTTGATGTCCTGATTATAAAGAAGAATTTTATTTTTTCTAATAGAATGTATATGAGTGACCAAAAATATATTTAAAGAGGGTTCACCATCGAACATAGAAACCCCATTAAAGTAAAATTAATACTTAATTCAAAAACTATTAATAAATATGAGAATGTCTTATTATTTATTTACTTGGGATGTTACATCCTTCCCCCCTTTTGGTAATTGCATCCTTGCAATTTATTCACTTAAATAAATGGGTGTATTTATCCCTCATATCATTTTCTGATTTCCATGTTGCCTCTTCAATCATGTTGTTTTTCCACAAAACCTTTACTTGATGAATCACTTTATTCTGCAATACCTGCTCCATGTGGTCAAGAATCTGGACCGGTTGTTCCTCATAAGATAGATTCTATTCCAGCTGAACTACCTCTAGACTCAAAACATGGTATGGATCTGGCATGTACTTCCTTAACATTGAAAAATGAAAGACATTGTGTACCTGAGATAAACTCATAGGTAAAGCCACTTGGTATGTAACTCATCCAAATATCTCCAGAATTTCATATGGTCCAATGAACCCTGGACATAGCTTTCCTTTATTACCAAATCTCATCACACTTTTCGATGGTGAATCATTGGGAAATACATGATCACCTACTAGAAAAGAGAGATCTTTCCTCATGTTGTCCGCATAACTCTTCTGCCTGCTCTAAGTTGTTCTCATGTGTCTCTGTATCAGCTAAACTTTTCCTACCAACTCTTATACCAATTATGGTCCCATCAACTTCCTTTCACCTACTTCATCCCAAAAATCTGGAGTTCGACACTACTTCCCATATAATGCCTCTAATGGTGCCATCTGTATACAGGAATGAAAACTGTTATTATACGAAAAATCAACCAATGAAAGATGTTAGTCCCAACATCCCAGATAATCCATCGAACAAGCATGTAGAATATCCTCCAATGTCTAAATCATTCGTTCTGACTTTCCATCTAATCGAGGTTGAAAAACTATACTGAAATTTAATTCAGTACCCAACGACTTCTGAAGGCCTTTCCAAAAGTTAGAAGTAAACCTGGGATCATGATCAGATACAATGGAGAGAGGAATTCCATGTAACATGAAAATCCCATTAAGATACAAATGGGAAAGTTGATATGGGGAAAAATATCTCGTAATACAAGGAAGTGATAAGATTTAGTCAAGTGATTAACAATAACCCAGATTGCATTATTATCTCGAGGTGTCTTCGTCAATCCCACGACGATGTCCATGGATATATTCTCCCATTTCCACTCTGGTACTGGTAAAGATTGAAGCATCCCTTTTAGTAACTGCCACTCTGCATTAACCTATTGACAAGTCAAACACTTCACTGTAAAATCAGCAATATCACTTTTCATTCCATCCCACCAATAATACTCCGGATGATCTCTATACATCTTAGTACTGCCTGGATGAACTGAAAACGGAGAACTATAAACATCACATAACAACTCTGTCTTCAACTGTGAATCACAAGGCACACACAATCACTTCTCAAATCTCAAAACACAATCATTATCAATGTTGAATTTAGGAAACTTACCCTTCTGAACAAGATATACATTTTTCTGCAACTCACCGTCTTACTTCTGTGCTTTCTTAATTCTGTCTGATAGAGAAGATTACACTGATACCTGAAACAAAATAGAAGGACATCCTACACCAACAACTTCTATGCCAAATTTAATCAAATCCTTAACATAAGGATCATGTTACAAACACAACATTTTTTTGAAGCATTACTTTTTGGACTCAAAGAATCATCCACTTTATTTTCTTTTCTTGGATGGTAATGAATTTTATAATCATAATCCTTGATTATTTCTAGCCATCTCCTTTGTCTCATGTTCAATTATTTCTGAGTAAATATATACTTTAATCTTTTGTGATCAGTATATATTTCACACTTTACTCCATAAAAATGATGCCTCCAAATCTTTAAAGTGAAGACAACAGCAGCTAATTCCAAATCATGTGTAGGGTAATTTACCTCATGAGTTTTCAACTGACGTGAAGCATAAGCAATTACATGATCATTCTACATTAGAACGCAACCAAGTCCTTTCAATGAAGCATCACTATAGATAACAAACTAACCATTCCTGGAAGGTAGTGCCAAAACTGGAGCATTCACCATTCTACTTTTCAATTCCTGAAAACTATCTTCACATTCTTTTGTCCAGATAAACTTAACACCATTTTGAGTTAACTTAGTCATTGGACTAGAAAACCATGAAAATTTTTTAACAAACCTTCGGTAATATCCTGCCAAACCACGAAGACTACGAATCACGGTTACATTTGTGGGTCTTGGCCATTCTTCAACAACCTTTGTTTTTGTAGGATCAACAGTTATTCCATCTTCAGAAACAATGTGACCAAGGAAAGAAATTTGTTGCAACCCAAACTCACACTTGCTGAATTTCCCATACAATTTCTTTTCTAATATGGTTTAATAAATAACCCTTAAATGACTTTCATACTCTGCTTTAATTTTTGAAAACACCAATATATCATCAATGAAAACAACCATAAACTTATCCAAGAACTCATGGAAAATTCTATTCATAAGGTCCATGAATACAGTAGGTGAATTGTTTAGCCCAAAAGGCAAAACTACAAATTCATAATGGACATATCCTGTATGAAACACAGTCTTTGGAACATCTGCTTCCTTTACCTTAAAATGATGGTACCCTGATCTCAAGTAAATCTTTAAAAATACTAATCCCCCTGGAGCTAATCAAACAAATCATCAATATGAGGAAAAGGATATTTGTTATTAACAGTGATCTTATTCAAGGCTCTACAATCATTGCAAAGTCTCATTGAACCATCATTATTTTTAACAAATAAGACAGGAGCACCCCATGGTGATGTGATATGTTGAATGAATCCTTTCTCTAATAAATCTTGCAATTGCACCTTCTACTATAAAACCTCAATTTGAGCCATTTGATAAGGGGGTTTTGAAATTGGCTTAGCATCAGGAACTAAGTCAACAATAAATTCAACTTCTCAATCTGGTATTATTCTAGGAAACTCATCAAAAAAAACTTCAGGAAACTCATTTACCACTGGCACATCAATAATCTGAATGGTTTCTTTGTTTTCAAAAATATGTGCACGGTAAAATTCATTTCCATCTTTTACAAATTTCTTAGCCTCTTGATATGTTATCAAAAGTAAGGGTTAATTATTTTATACAAACTGAATGTCTTTATGAAAAGAAACTTCTTTAGCTCTATAATCAATCTTATCATGGTAAATAGATAGCCAATCCATTCCCAGGATAAAACAAAACTCTACTAGAGGTAAAACAATATGGTTTTCAAGTAGGTTCTTTCAACAGATAAGGATAGTATGATTCTTATAAATTCTTTCTGCCTCAACATTTCCCCTAGGTGTTTTTACCAAAAGTTCAGGAGTCATTTCTTGAGATGGAATTCCTAATTTACTAGAAAAATTTTCAGAGATGAAAGAATGTGTAGACCCTGAATCAAACAATACAATGGAATAATCTAAAAAAACAAACAAAGTACCTGATACCACTTCATTTGATGGCCCAACATCTGCTGGTGTAGTTGCAAAGGATCTCACCACACCTTTATTCTTTAGTCTGACTGCTTCCCATCACTCGAGCGCTTTATCAGACACTCGTTTGCATAATGACCCATCTCATTGCACTTGTAACATTTAACTATGTGTAAATCAAATTTGGTCTTACCATCACCCTGATCTTTTCCAGTACAATCACGAGCGTTATGTCCTATCTTACCATATCAGTAGCACTTTACAGAATTCAAAAGGAATTCCCCCACATGATTTTTACCACATGTATCACAAAATGAAAACATAGTTTTCTTACCATCATACCTTTTTGAAGGATTCTTACCTTTCTCCTTCCACCTCGGTCTCTTCTTATGTTGGTTGTTATAGAACACTTATCATCAGAAAACTCCATTTCCACCTTCTCAGCACATCAAACAAGCTTTTAATAACTTTTTAACTCACAAGAAGCTAATGCCCTTCGATATTTTGTCTTTAATCCTGAGTAAAAATGATTGATTTTACTATCATGGTCTCAGATAAAATTTGGAGCATACCTTGCCAATCAAGTGAACTTTTCTTCATAACCAGCCACTGAGTCGTCCTCTTGCCTCAATTCCAAGAATTTGTTTTCCATCTTAAGTCGAACCACCTTAGGAAAATACTTTTCAAGAAACATACCTTTGAATTCATCCCAGTAGAGATCATCAATCTCATCAACGTCTTTGATATTTTTAACCATCAACCACCACTGATCTACTTCACCCTCCAAATGGTAATTTGCAAGACTAACCCTTTGATAGTCTGAACACCCAATGACATCGAAAATCTTCTCCAGTGCTTCAATCCACCCTTCAACTAGCACAGGGTCAGATGACCCGTAGAATGATGAGGGATGTTTCCTCATGAAATGTTCCACCACTAACATGTTCCTCTGTGGTAGATCTGGCTAATCTCTTGCATGGATACCACCACCATTTATCGCTTCAGTCAACTGCGCCATTACTGCAACAAACTGTTCAGTTCCAATTCCGACCATCTCTGGATGCTGATTCGGAAGGTCATTTCCTTCTGTATGCTTTCCTAGAACTGCTTCCTTGTTTCCTCTGCCGAAAACCATTCTGAATAGACATGTCTTAGATGAAGCAACATGGTAATCTTCAAATTCTACATCATTTCAATTTGACCATAAAAAAATATTTTTGGATAATCATTTAATAGAATCCTAACTCTTAAAGTTATCTTAACCAACCGTTGATACCAACTATAAGGCCCCATCTTTAAACATTACTTAATTTTGAGTTATTTTAAGAAGGAAAATTGTGGATCTTTTCAGGTTTAGATTTTTAGAGAATTAGATCCTAAATCATGCGTTACATTCCATATTTAAACAAGGCGATTACATAAAAGAAAATATTCTATTTTCCCATCAAAGGAGACATATTTAAAATAAAACATGGATTCTTTCGTGACACTTCCTCGATACTATCAACACATCATGTACTTTTCTCTTGACCCGTGAAAAACATTTCAAAAACATTGGATGAGCATAAAAAGCTTAGTAAGGTATATAAAAATACAGAATGAAAACATTAGTCCATGTATACATAAGAATCTATGAAATAATACTTTACTCAGAAAACATAAGCACTTTAATATACCTCATCAAATCATGAATAAATCATAGAAATCATAAGACATAAAGGTAACTTGAGGCATTCATAACATTCTTACGTAAGGAATAACCCTCATTGTTAGTTTGAAAAACCCATCACAGTATATTCCCTAAATCACTTCAGAGAAACCTTAGCGTTTAACCCCTTCGCCTTACCCAATGCATTGGAGAGCTATATCGGGAACACCCACCCTTAGTTTATCATGGAACCACCCGTCTTCATAAACAATTCCCAAGAACCATAAAATAGTCGTACAATATAAAACATGCATAAAGGAAACATAGCTTTTCCACATTTCAATCACAAGATATCAATAAAAAACATTGATATAAAAACATTTTAAAAATCATTTTCAATAACAAAATAAAATTTAAGTAAAACATGGTATTTATTTTTCATTTTAAAAAAAGTTATGGCATGTAGAGGAAGCTAAAACTCAAATAATGGTCACAGTGGTGGAGAGGTCGTTGTTTCCGCATACGTAAGACAAAAACATTCATTTTGTCTTTTAGTAGAATGCTACATATATAAATATTCCTTTTGAATAAAATTAAAATTCAAAGGGTGTATATACACTTTATAAAATAAAATTGCATATAAAACAAAATATGCCACAATGAATAGATATTGAGATGATGTCCCTTAGCTCGTGTCCAACTTGACTCGATCATTCTTTAATTTCATGAATAATAAACTTGAGTTAATTTATACTAGCTTAATAACCTTTTTTAAGTTCATTATTCCTTTTATATCACTTATTACCATTTTATGAACACTTTTTAATTATTTCGGTTAATAACGGTCGTTTTGTCGATTATTTGTACTTGAGTCAAAAATAAACTCCTTAAAATTACAAGTTGTTCATGTGGTAAAATATATATTATATAATGAATTATATTTATGATGTAGATATAATATATATCATATATATCCATTACATACATTCATTTATAATATTACATAACATTTAGAGGTAAGAAATGAAATGCACCGTTCATGGAGAGGGTAAGCCGTACGTACGCATGAACGCTACTTTCATTTATATTTCATATTTAATGGAATGAAATCATGATTATATAAAGGTAAATTATAATTCCAGGGTAATATCATATATAATATTGTTAACTCAATACTTTACATGTCCCACATATGGTATTAACGAATCAAATCATTTTGAGGGGGCAGTAGTCCACACTTCTTAAATGAAGATATCGTGTTTACCCATAATGGAAACCATAAAGGTATGACATAAATAAAAAATACAGATGCTTAAGGAAAACATAAACATATTATATATCATATATAAATACAGTGACATCTTAATGACCACCTTTAATGGTGTTAAAACAATATTGAACAATCATCGTTTCGTGAGGAAAAAATTCGCCATCCACGGAAACAGAATGTTCTTTAGCCATTAGACGCAGGTGTGTGTACGTGTAGCTCAAATAATTCTTATAGAAACATCCTAGTATATTTAAGATACTGTTGTTTCTACAAAATAATGTAATAAAAAGAGTTTAGGGGGTTGGAGAAGCAAAATAAAACAAAATAACATTAGAGAAAACTCAACCTTTAAATCGAGTAACTCCTCTTGGTTTGATCCAAAAGGGTTTTTTTGAAGATCTTTATACCTAAGTTAAGGCTTCTAGGTCGAAGAGAGGGATATTGGGAGCTTATTTTTGTAGGGGTTGGATGAGCCAAACGGATTGAGAATTGTGAGAGATGGGTATCAAGTGGGGTCTTTTTATAAAGGAGAGGATGGGCTCTTTTGGAAATCTTGAAACTATTATTTTATTATAAAAATGAAATTTGGTTTCTAAAGCTCCAAATATGATTAATGTCGAATATATGGTGGTACATGTTATAAATAAAATCATCCAATAAGAATTGGACAAGTTTTGGATATTATTTTAATCATTATCTTCTTATTTATTTAAATCATTCATTAATGACGTAAACACTGCATCATCATTGTGTCATAAATAATTTTATTATTTTTGAGGTCTAAAAATTATGAAAAATTTACCATGATGTAGGAAATATTTTTAGATTTATAATGAATATATTTAGTAAAAAATATAGCTTATATAACCCTATGTAATAAATTTTTTAGTAAAATAATACATGTTTGTGATATTCTTATTTTTACTTTAAATAAAAGGTATTAATGTCATTATCTCACTCAAGTGGCTCCATGGGGTCCCAAAAATTGACCCATAGATTTTCTTGGTCGTCCATGACCTATCCAATAAAGTTATGACATGTGTAAAGATATTTTTATATTTTTTTAATATCATTTTTATCTTAAATTACAGTAATTACCTCTAATCACGGTTAAAAAACTCAAATGTTACTATTCACCAAAAAAATATTTTAATCCCATTGAACCATATTTTACTAACTAATGACAACCATTTATGTCAGATTTTTGAAATTCAATACATAGAATTGGTAGACATTCATTTAAATGAAAAATCAATTTGTTTAACTACAACTTGGTGGTTTCACAATTCATCAAAAATTGAATTTCTTCAGAAAAATACCAAAAATTCACCCTAATCTATATATGATATTCTGAAATCAAAAATGATGTCTATTTTGAGAAATTAGAAAAATATAATTTGCATTAATTAATTTTATAATTAATTCTCATTGTCAAATCAAATAGCATGTTTTTAAGAAACAATATCTATCAAAAAACTCACACTTGTTTATGTCTAATTTCAAAGTGAAATTAATTCCAATGACCACCATTGTATTAAATGGTAAAAATAAATTCTAAATTCATATTAAAACCAATTAAAGAGATAATATATCCTCATAAATATATTAGATTAAAAAAGGTTTTGAATTAAAATACAACATTTTTCACTCATCATTAAAAAAAGAACATTATCAGAAAAATACCAAAAAATTACACAATGTAAATTTTGATGTCCTGATTATAAAGAAAATTTTATTTGGTCTAATAGAATGTATATGAGTGACAAAAAATATATTTAAATAGGGTTCACCATTGAACATAGCAACCCCATTAAAGTAAAATTAATACTCAATTCAAAAAAAATATTAATAAATATGAAAATGTCTTATTCTTTATTTACCTGGGATGTTATATCCTTTCCCCCTTTTGGGAATTGCGTACTCACAATTTATTCACTTAAATAAATGGGTGTATTTATCCCTCATAGCATTTTCAGATTACCATGTTTCCTATTCAATCATGTGGTTTTTCCACAAAACCTTTACTTGATGAATCATCATATTCCGCAATACCTTCTCCCTGTAGTCATGAACCTGGACCGATTATTCTTCATAAGATAGATTCCCTTCCAACTGAACTACCTATGGAATCAAAACATAAGATGGATCTGGCATGTACTTCCTTAACATTGAAACATGAAAGAAATTGTATACCTGAGATAAACTCAGAGGTAAAGCCACTCGGTATGTGACTGATCCAACTCTCTCCAGAATTTCATATTGTCCAATGAACCTTGGACTCAGCTTTCTATTCTTACCAAATCTCATCAGACTTTTCCATGGTGAAAATTCGGGAAAAACATGATCACCTACCTCAAAAGAGAGATCCTTCCTCTTGTTGTCAGCATAACTCTTCTGCCTTCTCTAAGCTGTTCTCATGTGTCTCTGTATTAGCTGAACTATTCCTGCCAACTCTTCTACCAATTCTGGTCCCATCAACTTCGTTTCACCTACATCATCCCAAAAAGATGGAGTTCGACACTACTTCCAATATAATGCCTCAAATGGTGCCATATGTATACTGGAATTAAAACTGTTATTATAAGAAAACTCAACCGAAGAAAGATGTCCGTCCCAACTTCCCTGATAATCCATCGAACAAGCAAGTAGCATATCCTCCAATGTCTGAATCATTCATTCTGACTGCCCATTAGATTGAGGATGAAAATTTGTAACGAATTCTGAAGGCCTTTCCAAAAGTTAGATGTAAACATGGGATCACGATCAGATACATTCGAGAGAGGAACTCCATGTAACCTGACTATCTCTTTAAGATAAGAACAGGAAAGCTGATCTAAGGAAAATTTATCTCGTATAGTAAGGAAGTGAGCAGATTTAGTCAAGCGATCAACAAAAACTGAGATTTCATTATTATCTCGAGGTGTCTTCAGCAATCCCACAGTGAAGTCCATGGATATATTCTCCCATTTCCACTCTGGTACTGGTAAAGGTTGAAGCTTCCCTTTCGGTAACTTCCTCTCTTCATTAACCTGTTGACAAGTCAAACACTTCACAGTAAAATCAGAAATATCTCTTTTCATTCCGTCCCACCAATAATACTCCTGAAGATCTCAGTACATCTTAGTACTTCCTGGATGAACTAAAAACAAAGAACTATGAGCATCACATAACAACTCTCTCTGCAACTGTAAATCACAAGGCACTCACAATTTCTTCCAAATCTCAAAATGCAATCATTATCAATGTTGACTTTAGGCAACATACCCTTCTGAACCAACTCTACCATTTTCTGCAACTCACTATCTTGCTTCTGTTCTTTCATAATTCTGTCTAATAGAGAAGATTTCACTATTACCAGAAACAAAACAGAAGGACATACTGCACCAACAACTTCTATGCCAAGGTTCATCAAATCCTTAACCAATGAATCACCTTCCAAGCACAACATTGCTATTAAAACATTACTTTTTCGACTCAAAGCATCAGTCAATTTATTTTATTTCCCCGGATGGTAATGAATTGTAAAATCATAATCCTTGATTAATTGTTTCCATCTCCTCTGTCTCATTTTCAATTCTTTCTGAGTGAATATATACATTAAAAATTTGTGATCAGTATATATTCCACACTTTACTCCATACAAATGATGCCTCCAAAATTTTAAAGCGAAAACAACAGCAGCTAATTCAAAATTAGGTGTTGGGTAATTTACCTCATGAGTTTTCAACTAACGTGAAGCATATGTAATTACCTGATCATTCTGCATTAGGAAGCAACCAAGTCCTTTCAATTAAGCATCACTGTAGATAACAAAATAACCATTTCTAGAAGATAGTGCCAAACCTGTAGAATTCACCAATCTTCTTTTCAATTCTTTAAAACAATCATCACATTCTTTTGTCTAGATAAACTTAACACCCTTCCGAGTTAACTTAGACATTAGACTAGATATCTGTGAAAAATACCTAACAAACCTTCGGTAATAGCCTACCAAACTAAGAAAACTAAGAATCTCGGTTACATTTGTGGGTCTTGGCCATTATTCAACAACCTTTGCTTTTGAAAGATGAACCGTTATTGCATCTTTAGATACAGTGTGACCAAGGAAAGAAATTTGTTTCAACCAAAACTCACACTTGCTGAATTTCCCATACAATTTCTTTTCTTTTAAGGTTTGAAAAATAACCCTTAAATGACTTTCATGATCCTATTTACATTTTGAAAACACCAAAATATCATCAATGAAAACAACCAAAAACTTATCCAAGATCTCATGGAAAATTCTACACATAAGGTCCATGAATACAGTAGGTGCATTGTTTATCCGAAAAGAAATAAATAAAAATTCATAATGGACATATCTTGTACGAAACGCAGTCTTCAGAACATCTGCTTCATTTACATTCAACTGATGGTACCCCGATCTCAAGTAAATCATTAAAAAATACTGAGCCACATGGAGCTGATCAAACAAATCATCAATATGAGGAAAAGTAATTTTTTTAACAGTTATGTTATTCAAGGCTCTATAATCAATGAAAAGTCTCATTTAACCATCTTTCTTTTTAACAAATAAGACAGAAGCACCCCATGGTGATGTGATAGGTCAAATGAAACCTTTATCTAATAACTATTGCAATTGATCCTTCAACTCTAAAAGTTCAATTTGAGCCATTTGATAAGGGGGTTTTGAAATTGGCTTAGCATCAGGAACTAAGTTAATAGGAAATCCAACTTCCCGATTGGGTATTATTCCAAGAAACTCACCGGGAAAAACATTAGGATACTCATTTACCACTGGCACGTCATTAATCTGAATGGTTATTTTTTTCAACAATATGTGCAAGGTAACATTCATTTCCATCTTTTATAGGTTTCTCAGCCACTTGATATGTTATCAACAATAAGGGTTCATTATTTTATACAAACTGAAAGTATTTCTAAAAAGATTCTTTTTAGCTCTACAATAAATCATATCATGGTAAATAGAGAGCCTATCCATACTCAGGATAACATCAAATTCTACTAGAGGTAAAACAATAAGGTTTTCAAGTAGGTTCTTTCCAAGAATAAGGATAGAAAGATTCTTATAAATTCTTTCTGCCTCAACATTTCTCCCAGGTGTTTTTACCAAAAGTTTAAGAGTCATTTCTTGAGATTGAATTACCAAGTTACTAGAAAATTTTTCAGAGATGAAAGAATGTGTAGACCCTGAATCAAACAACACACTGGAATAATCGGAAAAAACAAACAAAGTACCTGATACCACATCATTTTGTGGCCCAAAATCTGCTGATGTAGTTGCAAAGGATCTCACCACACATTTCTTCTTGTAGTCTGACTACTTCCCATCACTTGAGATCTTTTTCGGACACTCATTTTCATAATGACCCATCTCATTGCACTTGAAACATTTCACTAACTGTAAATCAAGTTTGTTCTTACCGTCACCCTGATCTTTTCCAGTGCAATCATGAGCCTTATGTCCCATCTTATCACATCGGTAGCACTTTACATAATTCAAAAGACATTCCCCAACATTCTTTTTACCACATGTATAACAAACTGAAAACATAGTTTTCTTAGCATCAGACTTTTTTGAATGATTATTCACTTTCTCATGCCACCTCGGTCTCTTATTCTGTTGGTTGTTATAGAACACATGATCATCGGAAAATTCCATTTCACCTTCTCAGCACAACGAACAAGCTTTTAATAACTTTTGAACTCATGAGAAGCTAATACCCTTCGATATTTTGGAGTTAATCCTGATTAAAAATGATTTATTTTACTATCAAGGTCTCAGATAATATTTGGAGCATACCTTTCCAATCGAGTGAACTTTTCTTCATAAGCAGCCACTAAGTCATCCTCTTGCCATAATTCAAAGAACTTTTTTTCCATCTTAAGTCGAACAACCTTAGGAAAATACTTCTCAAGAAGCATATCTTTGAATTCATCCTAGTCGGGAGCATCAATCTCATCAGCGTCCCTGATATTTTTATCCATTGACCACCACTGATCTACTTCACCCTCCAAATGGTAAATTTCAAGACTAACCTTTTGATTTTCTGAACACCCCATGACATCGAAAATATTATCCAGTGCTTTAATCCACCCATCAGCTAGCCCAAGGTCAGCTGATCCTAGGAATGATAGGGGATGTTCCCTCATGAAATATTCCACCACTGACATGTTCCTCTGTGGTTGATCTGGCAGATCTCATTCATGGATACCACCACCATTTATCTCTTGAGTCAACTACGTCATTGCTGCAAAAATCTTTTCAGTTCCAATTGAGACCATCTATGGATGCTGATTCGGAAGGTCATTTCCTTCTCTATGCCTTCCTAGCACTGCTTCTCTATTTCCTATATGGAAAACCATTCAGAACAAACATGTCTTAGATGAAGCAACATGATAATCATCAAATGCTATATAATTTCAATTTGACCACAAAAAAATATTTTTTGATAATCATTTAATAGAATCCTAACTCCTAATGTTATCTAAACCAACCATTGATACCAACTATAAGGACCCATCCTTAAACATTACATAATCTTGAGTTATTTCAATAATGCACTTTGAGGATCTTTTCAGGTTTAGAGTTTTACAGAATTAGATCATAAATCATGCATTATATTCCATATTTTAACAATGAGGTTACATAAAAGACAATATTCTTTTTTCCCATCAAAGGAGACATATTTAAAATAAAACATGGATTCCTTCATGACACTTCCTCGATACTATCAACACATCATGTACTTTTCCCTTGACCATTGAAATACATTTCAAAAACTTTGGATGTGCATAAAAAGCATAGTAAGGTATATAAAAATACAGAATTAAAACATTAGTCCATGTACACATAAGAATAAATGAAATCATACTTTACTCATAAAACATAGTCACTTTAACATACCTTTTAAAATCATGAATAAATCATAGAAATCATAAGACATAAAGGTAACTTGAGGCATTCTTAAATTCTAACGTAGGGAGTAACCCTCATGGTTACGTTTGGAATAACCATCACAGTATATTCCCAAAATCTCTTCAGAGAAACCTTAGAGTTTAACCCCTTCGTGTTACCCAATGCATTGGAGATCTATATCAGGCTCACCCTCCCTTAGTTTATCATGGAACAACCCATCTTTATAAACAATTCCCAAGAACCGTAACATAATCATACCATATAAAACATGAATAAAGAAAACATAGCATTTCCACATTTAAATCACAAGATATCAATACAAAACATTGATATAAAAACATTATAAAAACCATTTTCAATTCCAAAATAAAAGAAAAATAAAACATGGTATTTATTTTTCATTTAATAAAAAGTTATGGCTTGTAGAGGAAGTCGAATCTCAAATAATGGTCACGATGACGGAGAAGTCGTTGTTTCTGCATACATAAGACAAAAACATTAATTTTGTCGTTTAGTAAAACTCGTTGTATAAAAAGATTCCTTTTGAATAAAATTATAAGTCAAAATGGGTTTATACACCATATAAAAGAATGTTACTTATAAAAAAAATATGCCTCAATGAATAGAGATTGAGACGAAGTCCCTTACCACGTGACCGACTTGACTCGATCGTTCTTTAAACTCATGAATAATAATCTTGAGTTAATTTATACTTTCTTAAGAACCTTTTTCAAGTTCATTATTCTTTTTATTTCACTTATTTCCATGTTATTAACACTTTCTAATTATTTAGGTTAATAACGGTCATTTTGTCGATCATTGGTACATGAGTCAAAAATAAACTGCTTAAAATTACAAGTTGTTTATGTGGTAAAATATCCATTATATCCAGAATTATATTCACGATGTAGATATCATATATATCAGATATATCAATTATATACATGTATTTATAATATTACATAACATTTAGAGGTAAGAAATGAAATGCACTGTTCATGGAGATGGTAAGCCGTATATACGCATGAACGCTACTTTTATTTCTATTTCGTATTTAGTGGAATTAAATCATGATGATATAAAGGTAAATTATAATTCTAGGATAATATCATATATAATATTATTATCTCTATCCTTTACACATACCAAATATGGCATTAACGAATCAAATCACTTTGAGGGGGTGGTAGTCCGCACTTCCTTAAATGAAGATATCATGTTTACCCATAATTGAAATCATAAAGGTGTTCCATAAATAAAAAATACAGAAGCTTAAGGAAAACATAAAAATATTATATATCATATATAAATATAGTGGAATATTAATGGCCACCTTTAATTTTGTTAAATGAATATTGAACAATCATCGTTTCGTGAGGCAGAAATTCACCATCCAAGGAAAAAGTATGTTCTTTAGCCATTAGACGCAGGTGTGTGTAAGTGTAGCTCAGATATGTATTATTACAACATCCTAGTATATTGAAGATACTTATGTTTCTACAAAATAATGGAATAAAAAGAGTTTAGGGGATGGAGAAGAAAAATAAAACAAAAGAACATTAGAGAAGACTTTACATTTAAATCGGGTAACTCCTCTTTGTTTGAACCAAAAGGGTTTCTTGAAAAGATTTCTGCCTAAGTTAAGGCATATAGGATGAAAAGAGGGATTTTGGAAACTTATTTGAGTAGAGTTTAGACGAGTCAAATGTCTTGAGAAGTGTGAGAGACGGGTAGGAAGTGGGGTCTTTTTATAAGGGAGAGGAGGGGGTCTTTTGGAAATCTTGAAACTATTATTTTATTATAAATAAGAAATTCGGTTTCTAAATCTCCAAAAATCATTAAAGTCGAAGATAAGGTGGTACATGTTCTAAATAAAGTCATTTAATAATAATTGGACAAGTTTTGGATATTATTTTAAACATTATCTTCTTATTTATTTAAATCATTCACTAATGACGTAAACACTGCATCATCATTACGTCATAAATAATTTTATTATTTTTGATGTCTAAAAATTATAAATTTTTTCCATGATGTATGAAATATTTTTAGGTTTATAATGAATATTTATAGTAAAAAATATATCTTATATAACCCCATGTAATAATTTTGTTAGTGAAACAATACATGTTTGTGATATTTTTATTTTTTACTTTAAATAAAAGGTATTAATGTCATTATCTCACTGAAGTGGCTCCACGGGGTCCCAAAAATTGTCCCATGGATTGTCTTGGTAGTCCATGACCTATCCAATAAGTTTAGGAAATGTGTCAAGATATTTTTATATTTTTATAATATCATTTTTATCTTAAATTACACTAATTACCTCAAATCAAGGTTAACAAAACTCAAAAGTTACTATTCACCAAAAAAATATTTTAATCCCATTGAACCACATTTTACTAACTAATGATAACCATGTATGTTAGATTTTGGAAGTTAAATACACAGAAGCAGTAAACTTTCATTTAAACGAAAAATCAGTTTGTTTAACTACCACTTAGTGGTTTCACTATTCCTCAAAAATTGATGTTCTTCAGAAAAATACCAAAAATTCACCCTAAGCTATATTTGATATTCCGAAAAAATGATGTCTATTTTTCAAAATTCAAAACATATAAGTTTAATTAATTAATTTTATAATTAATTCCTGTTGTCAAAATAAGTAGCGTGTTTTTAAGAAACAATATCTATCAAAATACTGACACTTGTTTATGTCCAATTTCAAAGTGAAATTAATTTCAATGACCACCATTGGATTAAATGGTAAAAAAATATTCTAATTGAACTTTAAAACCAATTAAAACGAAAATATATCATCATAAATAAATTAGATTAAAAAAGGTTTTGAATTAAAATACAACATTTTTCACTATTCATTAAAAAAGAACATTATCAGAAAAATACCAAAAATATACACAAAGTAAATTTTGATGTCCCAATTATAAAGAAGAATTTTATTTGGTCTAATAGAATTTATATGAGTGACCAAAAATATTTTTAAAGAGGGTTCACCATCTAACATTGTAACCCCATTAAAGTAAAATTAATACTTAATTCGATTTTTTTAATAAATATGAAAATGTCTTATTCTTTATTTACCTGCGATGTTACAATCTATATTATACCATAGTTGTTGAGTAAGACACACTCCTTCTTCAGGACACAGAGACACAATTTGGGTGAATACGGTCTGATTTTAGACAATATACTACCTACTGATGTACGTATATATAGTCATATATTAACTAATAAATTTCATAATACTATAATTTTTGTAAAATAGACACAATATATCTTACCAAATAATTAAATATTTCATGGAACTTATATTTGGGTATATTAGACCATATTTTTTCTTACAACATTTTTGGGAATGAGTATGTCGAGGTTGTAATGACTCAAATACATTTTCATATTATTGATTGGACCATCACAATAGAGTCATTTTTTAGTTTGAATTTTTTCATTTTATCCCATTGGTATCCAAATATTCAATATTACTTCATTCCCAAAAGCTTATTAGGTGGAAAAATATCAATAGGGGTGATGACATTTATAATTTACTTGAGTCTTATAAAAAAAGTGTATTTTCTCAAAAAAAAATGGAATGCTTATGTTGGTATTCCTTCTATCACAACAGCTTGAGTGTATTCCATGATATTAAATAATGTCTATATTTTATCTTACACAACATTATAGTGAGATATAGGATCTAGTAAGTTATTAACATTACATTAACTAGTTTTTTATACATTTTTTTTCTTTAGTTTGAAACACATTACAACATACTCCACAAGAGAATGTTTGCCACGTGTTTGATCCTATGGATGGTGAGGTATTTTGTTAGGAAGCATACCATGATGAAACAAGTGACATGATCATATTGTATCATGTTATATATGATAATATGTTCATCCATCCACCTAATTTATAGATTCTCTTTCTCATTGAGACGAGTCTCATGCCCAAGAACCTCCTCCAGTAGCTACTAAAGATGATTAGTCATGAAAATGATGATGTAGACCAACACAGGCTGCATGTGAGGCCACACTGTTTCAATAGGAAGAGGCACTACATTCACCAGACAAGTATCATCTGATTGTGGATGCATATAAGAAAACAATGGTCTATTTCTATTGTCATCATATCCACAATTATCCCCGGGTATAGATAATATGAACACATATCATGAGTCATTTCACATTCCTTAATCTTTCATTATCGAGCCTTCACATTCCATATTACTCTCACATCATATGGATGGACATTCTACTTAGGTAGTAGGAGAAGTTTGAGTTTCACCTCTCGAAATCTTGATGAAACCTCTTCTAGAGGATTCCAAAATAGATCACCATACTGTTAAGGTTCCTACACCTGGGGATGATCCACCTCATGCTCATTAAAATCCACCAAATAATATTGGTCGTCAATCATGACATAGGCATCCCATTCAAACTCCAAATAGTTGGACGATACTCCATCATAGATATTGATGAAAAATTATTTTACCCATTGATTTTTATATTTTCTAATAACTTAAATAATTTGAGATTACATCATGTACTTTATCATTATGATAATGATAAAATTGTTATGAAAACATTAATATTATTAATTTAATTTTATATACATTATTTTTTTGTAATTTTCTAACGAAACCATTTATTTATATATTTTAAAATTTGTATGGATATTTTTTATTAAATAAATATTGTAATTATTTTGAAAATTAAGAATCCGGGAAAAATTCATTAGTAATAGTTATTAATTAATAAAAATTAAGAAAAGTTATTAATCAATTAAATACAATTAATTTTAATAATTCCATCATTAATAATAAGTAAACACAAAAACTAATCCATAATATAATTAAAAATTATGTTTATTATATATATAATAATTATGTATTTGAACTATTTAGTAATAAAAAATAAAAAATTTAAATATCTGATAATATTTATTACAAATATATACCATTTATGTTATAATTAATATTTATTTTTTTATATTTCATGAAAATAAGTTGCTATTATTTATTTCATTTTAAATTTATCACTATCATATATTAAATTTTAAAATTAAATATTTTTACTTTGAAATTATAAAAAATTATTAATAGTTGTAATTTTTAAATTTATTAATATTGATTATAATATAATTATTTTTCATGGAGTATATATATATATTTAAAATTTAAATTTAAATAATTATTCAATATTATTGTATAATTTATAATAAATAATTATTAATTAATAATAACTATTTTTAAATAATTTATTTATGTAAAGTGATTTTTTATATTGATTTAATGGGAAGGTGAGATGGGCTCTTGATTCATCTTCAAAACATTCTATAAGAAGAAATTGAGGTCCCTCACGCCCCTGGCCACCTTTAGTAGAGGCCAAAGGCATGGGTGCCCTAGAAAACATTCTAATAATATTAAGATATGTTAAAATATTTTAAATTAGAACGAAAATCCTTCTACTAATGAAACAATATTTTTACATATCATTATTTTCCACCACTTAAAATAAAGAACAAATTATCATGTAACTATGTAGCATGGATTGTTCATTAAAAAATAACATCAGAAGTAAAAAATTCCATCATCGATTTGGTCCCATTATAAAATAATCTAAAACCTCATCTATATTTTCATTTCTCATTCTCATGTGTTTTTTGTGGTTCAAAACAATGATTTTTCATAGTATTGTTTAAAACTCACTATTAGAGATTATGCCTTTTCAACTCCTAAAAATTCATTTATCAGTGCTAAAATAGTTGTGAGGTTCTATGTGCATTTCATAGTAGATTCATTTCACAATTACAAATTTTTTTGATAAAGTAACCTTTTATTAATGTTAAAAAATAATTGATAAGGGGTTATTTTTTCAATAATCTATTTTTTGTTGATAAATGTTGCCTTTATCAGCTCTTTTTTAGAACCGATAACCATATCCATTATCCATGCTAAAAAATAACTCATTAAACAGGGGTAATCATCATGAAAGAAATATTTTCTTAACATTCCATCCTACCACAATCTTCATCAGCATTCACACACCCCACTCCATTTCTCACTTGTGGCACCCAAACCAAATTTATCAGTACTTTCATTCCAACCCTCCCACTAGATCTTCTATTATCATCATTCACCCCACCTTATGCCTATCAACCTATGTGAACCCATGCCCTTACCACTACACCATTTTGGTTTCTTCTATTTCTTATGATATATCTCTTCATTTAGATATATTTAGATACATAATTCTTATCCATATATTTATTCATAATAATGTATATAATTAAATAATTATTTTTAAATAAGTTTATAAAATATATTTGTGTGTACACACACGGATGCACGCTCACACAAACATGTTCACACACACGCACATATTTATGTTTATATCCACATGGGTATGTGTGTATATATATATTCTCCCAAGCACAAGTGATATATATTCGAATTTATTTATATATTGTTAGAATAAAAATATAAATAAATATATGTGTTAATTAAGATATATATTCACATATGAACATTATATATTCATTTTTATATGTACATATTTACACATTTTTATTTTAAATAAAAATGAAAATAATTCTTTCCATATGGATTGTGTAATTATATATATAATTTACTTGTAAATATGTTTAAATATTTATTTATACAATTAAATTTTTATATGTAAATATATATAAATATGTATATATTGGAATATATTTTTATTGTATGCTCATGATTATTCTTAAGGGCCCATACCATTTATTAATAAAAGAATGTAGTTCATGGAATGAAGAATGAAAAATATATTCATCCAAGACAATAACAACTCTCATCAAGGAAAAATGATAAAAAAATGTCAATGCTCTATAACTCAAGAACAAATAATACAAATATATGAATGGTGTCATCCAAAAACTTTATGGTCACCTATAAAACAAGGATATCTACGAGGCCTTGACATCTTCTCTCTCTTATAAGTCTCTTGATCTTTTACAAGGGGTGGTGTAGTCGACCCACCTTTATAAATTTAGTCATTATCCATGATCAATGGTTTTCCTTTCCATGAAAGGCCACAAATATCAAACTCATATGAGATAAAACATTTTCATCAATATTGATGGATAAATATATAAGGGATTCAAAATAATCTTTTAGATTGATTGAACTGTGTTTCTATTTGGTGAAAATAATCTCTACATTCAAGTCAAACTAGTAATTAATAGTCTCATAATGACCATTAAGAATCCAATATTTCTCTAGAACCTAGATATGAGGTTTTATTATATTATATTATTTCATCTACTTCCTCATATTCATCAAGTGTGTCCTTACTAAAATTTTCACAAGTATATTAAATTCAATTACAAAAATATCGGGGGGGGGGGGGGGGGTTGATTACATCCCTCTCTACTCTGAATTCATTCAATCTATTTGGAATTTTGAAATCCTAGGATATTTTTCCCCCTAATTTTCATAGTGATCTTCTCTAACATTAGAAACGAGATCAAAGGAATTGGAAATATCCACCCCCAACTCAAACATTATAGTCGAGGTGGAAAAAACATTATTTCACAGCTATTGACTAATAGAACAAAATATTTTGTCACCATACTGGTAGATGGAGTTTTTTATTATGTTTTATGTTTTGGGGTAAATGTCATCATAAAAACATTTCTATGGAGTATAATTGTGAAATAATGATACATAATGATATATCAGACAAAATTTTTTATAATAAAATATGTTGAAGAATTTTTTATACTATGTTCCTCAATTAATGAGTTTTTAAAATTTCATGTTACCATCTTGAGAAAATAAATGATAATTGGTGT
Organism: Viscum album; assembly: GCA_963277665.1. Lineage (NCBI taxonomy): Eukaryota > Viridiplantae > Streptophyta > Magnoliopsida > Santalales > Viscaceae > Viscum > Viscum album. The sequence goes on along the minus strand of OY728162.1, from coordinate 30,088,267 downwards.
TGATTTAAAAAGAGTAAAAGTTCCCTAAGTTTAAGGGGTGGGGGAATGTTTTTAAAAACAAACCAATATTTGACAATGTTTTGGTTTCTGTAGATGTTAAAAGGGGTTTTCTATAATTTAAAATTAATTATAAGCGTACATTAATTGAAAGGGGAGAAATTCATTTATATATAAAAAATTTATACTATGATTTTATATGGACGAAAACAGATGAATTGTGTACGATTTTAATAAATATTAATATTGAATAAAAGTTACTGAGGGATGACCCAAAATGAATTCCAAATAGAAAAAGTCCATTAGATTATCATTTGTTCATTTCATGGGAACATCATACAAGAAAATTATATTAGAAGATAATTAGTAGATGTTTTATGGTAGAAGGCATCATATAATGAAATTATTTTGGTTAATACACCCAAAATTTACTAATATTAGTTTACTCTATCATCTTATGGATTCTCACTAGACAATGAAATACTATAGAGATACCAAACTATCATTTTCAAACAAAATTATTAAGAAGATGTACCAGTTTAGTGTTCTTTATGAAAATTTCTTAAATATGTTAACACTTATAATATTGAGCTCGTGTTTTAATTTTCCAAAAATAATAGGTGAAAATGTTGATACTCATTGTGTTTTTAGATAGTTAATGATGGTGATTTCAATAAATATTCTCAAAAACACTATAGAATATTATAGAACTTTAAAGAAGTTGTTGAATATTTATTTGAGATTAAAATGATATTTTTTTGTTTTTCTAGTTGAAAAATAAATTTTTTCCCATTGTGCTCCATTAAATTTTTTATTTATAAATGGTTCTTGTTTGTGTACAATAGTAATGTACTATAACCACATTAAAAAATATGATTTCTAGTTGAATTTATTTCATATAAAGATACCATAAAAATTTCTAAATGTCGTGGTTTCCAAAGGGAATTTTCAATATAAGGAATCTCTTGGTTGATGAAGAATAAGAAGAATATTTTTTTCGAATATAAGAACGGAAATAATATTCAATGGTTGTAAAAGGTTTGACTAAAAAAATTTATATCATTGGTAATCATAGACAGATTGAATTATATGGTGAGTATAAGAATTTATTAGGTTAAAAGGTTTCAACATACACTAAGGAATCAAAACTAGATTTTCAAGAAAAACAACAATACAATTTTTTTTGGAAAACCCATAAAATTATGGATTGATATTGAATTCTATGAATAATTTATTGCCATCTATTTAGTATGAATTATAAGAAGAATTATTTTTAGGATGTTAAAAATTAAAGATTTACCGGAATAACAATGATAACATCAAGGTCCTTTTGGAGAAGGTTTCAAATAGTTGATATAAAAGTTTACATTACATATTTTGTTCTTGGAATCATATTCACTATTTTATTTCTCATAGTGTATTGCATGTATATTGAAATTAAATACATGATGTAACCACCAAAAAAACTTTATTTCTAGTGTATTGAGTGGTATTGAATTATTTTCACACAATACAGAGGGATTTCTACTCTTATTGTGTTGATAACCACATAAATTCTTATGTCACCTATGTTTGTTATTGTATTCATGTTTTCCTCAATGTAATATCACATTAATAGGCAGCAGATTTTTTCAAAATAAATGAGAAATTTTAAAAATAAAAAGAACATTGATTCACGTCATACTTTTCTTAGTGACAATATTGGTCTATTAGATTTTTATCAAAGGGAAAATATAAGGCCCCACCCTTAAACATTACATAATATTGAGTTTTTACAAGAATAAACATTGAGGATATTTTCAGGTTTAGAGTTTTAGAGAATTTTATCATAAATCATGCATTACATTCCACATTTCAACAAGGTGGTTACATAAAATGTAGTATTCATTTTTCCCATAGAAGGAGACATATTTAAAATAAAACATGGATTATTTCTTAACACTTCCTCAACACTATCATCACATCATTTCATTTTCCCTTTACCTGTGAAAAACATTTCAAAAACATAGGATGAGCATAAAAAGCTCAGTAAGGGTTAGAAAAATACGGAATGAAAACATTATTCCATGTATATATAAGAATTAATGAAATCATACTTTAATCATAAAACATAAAAACTTTATCATTCCTCATAAAATCATTAGATTTATAAATAACTCATATAAATCATAAGTCATACGGGTAACATGAGGAATTCATAACATTCTTATGTGGTGAGTAACCCTCATGTTTACGTTTGGAATACCCATCACAGTATATTCCCTAAATATATTCGGAGAAACCTTAGAGTTTAACTCCTTTGCGTTACCCAATGCATTGGAGAGCTGTATCAGGATCAACTTCCCATTTGTTTATCACGGAACAACCTGTCTTCATAAACAATGCCCAAAAACCATAACATAATCATATCACATAAAACATGCATAAAATAAACATAACATTTCCACATTTCAATCACAAGATATCAATAGAACACATTGATATAACAAAAACATTATCAAAACAATTTTCAATACCAAAATAAATGAAAATTAAAACATGGTATTTATTTTTTCATTTTAAAAATTTTATTGCTTTTAGAGGAAGCTGAAACTCAAATAATGGTCACAACGGTGGAGAAGTCATTATCGATGCATATGTAAGATAAGAAATTCATTTTGTCATTTAGTAAAATTATTCATACAAATTTTTTTCATTTTAATAGAATAAAAATTCAATGGGTTTTATACACCGTGTAAAAGAAAGTTGGGTATAAAACAAAATATTCCTCAATGAAAGGAGATTGAGACGAAGTCCCTTAAATCATGTCCGACTTGACTCGATTGTTCTTCAACCTCCTGAATAATAAATTCGAGTTAATTTCTACTTTATTAAGAAACTTTTTTAGGTTCATTATTCCTTTTATATCACTTATTACCATTTTATTAACATTATGTAATTATTTATGTTAAAACGATCATTTTGTCAATCTTTGGCACTTGAGCCAAAAATAAACTTCTTGTAATTACAAGTTGTTTATGTGGTAAAATATCCATTATATCAAGATTTATATTCATGATGTATATAATATATATATCATATATATCCATTATATACATGCATTTATAATATTAAATAACATTTAGAGGTAAGAAATGAAATGCGCCGTTCAAGGAGACGGAAAGCTGTACGTACGCATGAACGCTAATTTCATTTCTATTTAATATTTAATGGAATTAAATCATAATTATATAAATGTATATTAGAATTACAATTTTATATCATATGTAATACAATTAACTCGAACCTTTATGCATTCCACATATGGCATTAATGAATCAAATCACTTTGAGAGGGCGGTATTCCGCACTTCCTAAAATGAAGATATCATGTTTACCAATAATGGAAACCATAAGGTATGCCATAAATTTAAAATACATAATCATAAGGAAAACATATAAATAATATATATCATATATAAATAGTGTTTAATCTTAATGGAAACCATGAAAGGTGTTAAAATAAGATTGAACAATCATCATTTTGTGAGGCAGAAATTCATCAACCACAAAAACAGTATGTTATTTAACCATTAGACGGAGGTGTGTGTAAGTGTAAATAAATTACTTCTCAAAAAAAATTCTATTATATTTAATATACTACTGTTGTTAGAAAATAAAGGAATAAAAAGAGTTTAGGGGGTTGGAGAAGAAAAATAAAACAAAAGAACATTAGAGAAGACATTACCTTTAAATCGGGTAACTCCCCTTGGTTTGAAGAAAAAGGGTTTGTTGAAGAGCTTTATGCCTAAGTTAAGGATTATATGATGAAAAGAAGGACATGGAGAGATAAAAGGAGCAGATTTTGGCCAAGCCAATGGCTTGGGATTGTGGGAAAGGTGGTAGAAGTGGGGGTCTTTTATAAGAGGGAGGAGGGGAACTCTTGGAAATTATTGAAATGTTACTTTATTATAAAATGATTTTTGGATTTTAAAGGTCCCAAAATGATATATTTCGAGGATAACGTGATAAGAGTTCGATATACACCCATCCAATTGGTTTTTGACATGTGTATGTTATATATTTTACATTATCTTTTCATTTTATTTAAATCATTCATTAATGAGGTAATCACTACATCATCATGATGTCATAAATGAATTAATTTATTTAATGTATAAAAAGTATAAAAAAATATCATCATGTAGGAAATTTTTTTAGCTTTCAAATGACTATTTATAGTCTAAGAGATAATTTACTTAGACAAAACTAAAATTGTTTTACTTGGGTGATACATACTTTGGTTATGTTTTCCCTTAAAAAAATAATATAATAAAATGTCACTATCACCCAAAAGTGATTCCATGGGGTCCTAATGTTGGCACAAGGAATACCATGGTCGGAAATGACACAATCAGTAGCATTAGGAAACATTTTAGGGTCATTTTATATTATTATGATATTATTTTATTACACTTAACTACCCGATTACAAATTATTCACGATAATTAAAGATAATTATCGTCATTACTATTCATAATATCCAAAAACAAAAGTTTCTTAATTAAATAATTTTGACCTTCTGATTCCAAATATGGAATCATTTTACTAAATTCCAAACACCTAAAATGTAGTAATTAATTTAAAAATATTTCCCATTGTTAAAACAACTAGCGGGTTTTTTAGAAACAATTTCTATCAAAAGTTTGACAATTTTTTATGTCCAATTTCAAAGTGAAATTAACTAAAATGACACCATTGGATTAAATGGTAAAAATATATTCTATTTAAACTTTATAAACTATTTAAAATATAATCTATCCATATAATTAAAATAGATGAAAAAGCAGTTTTGAAGTAAAATGCAGTATTTTTCACTATTCATTAAAAAATGAGCATTGTCAGAAAAATACCAAAAATTTATCCAATGTAAATTTCAATGTCACAATCCTAAATAATAAGTTTATTTTGAAAAATAGAGATTATAAAATTTTCAAAATATATATTTAATAATGGTTCGCCATCAAAAAGAGGTAAAACACTCTTTTAAAAATATTAGAGAATTCTATGCTTAAGATTGGATTTTTTTCTCATTTTAAAACTTTAAAAAACTATATATTTCATAAATATACATAGATATGAAAATATATTTTTCATTACTTACTTGGGATGTTAAACCCTTCCCCCTTTATAAAATTGCATCCCCGCAATTTATTTACTTATCGAATAAGTGGGGGTATTTATCCCTCATTGCATTTTCAGATTCCCATGCGGCCTCTTCAATCATGTGGTTTTTCCACAAAACCATTACATGTTGAATCAGATTATTCCTGAATACTTGCTCCATGTGGTCAATAATATTGATCGTTTTTTCCACATAAGAAAGGTTCTCTTCCTGCTAAACTATCTCTGGACTCAAAACCTGAGATGGATCTAACATGTACATCCTTAACATTAAAACATGAAAAACATTGTTTACCTGAGATAAACTCAGAGGTAAATCCACTCAGTATGAAAATGATCCAACTCTCTCCAGAATTTCATATGGTCCTATGAACCTTGGACTCATCTTTCCTTTCTTACCAAATCACCTCACACTTTTCCCTGGTGAAACTTTAAGGAAGACATGATTACCTACCTCAAAAGAGAGATCCTTCCTCCTGTTGTCCGCAGAACTTTTCAGCCTACTCTAAGCTGTTCTCATGTGTTTCTATATCAGCTGAGCTTTTTCTGCCAACTCTTCTACCAATTATGGTCCCATCAACTTCCTTTCACCCTCTTCATCCAAATAATCTGGATTTCGACACCGCTTCCCATATAATGCCTTACATGGTTGCACCTGTATACTAAAATAAAAACTAATATTATAAAAAAAATCAACCAAAGAAAGATGTTGGTCCCAACTTCCCCGATAATCCATCGAACAACAACGTAGAATATATTCCAATGTTTGAATTATTCATTCTGACTGCCCATCTAATTGAAGATGAAAAGATGTAATAAAATCTAATTCAGTACCCAATGACTTTTGAAGGCCTTTCCAAAAGTTAGAACTAAGCCTGGGATCACGATCAGATACAATGGAGAGGGGAACTCCATGTAACATGACTATCTCATACAGATATAAACAATAAAGTTGATCTAGGGAGAAAGTATCTCGTATAGAAAGTAAATGATCAGATTTAGTCCAGCGATCAACAATAACCCAGATCGCATTATTACCTCAATGTGTCTTCGATAACCCAACAACGAAGTCAATGGATATATTCTCACATTTAAACTCTAGCACTGGTAAAAGCTGAAGCATCCCTTTCGGTAACTACCAATATGATTTAACCTATTGACAAGTCAAAAACATCATAGTAAAACCAGCAATATCTGTTTTCATTCCATCCCACCAGTAATACTCATGAAGATCTCTATACATCTCAGTACTGGCATGATGAACTGAAAATGGAGAACTATGAGCTTCACATAACAACTCTCTCTTCAACTTTGAATCACAAGGCACACATAATCTCTTCCCAAATCTCAAAAAACAATCATTATAAATGTTGATTTCAGGTAACATACCCTTCTAAACCAGCTCAACCTTTTTTTGCAACTCACTGTCTTGCTTCTGAGCTTGCTTAATTCTGTCTGATAGAGAAGATTTCACCGATACCTGAAACAAAATAGAACAACATCCTACACCAACAACTTCTATTCCAAAGTTCATCAAATTCTTAACCAAAGGATCATATTCCAAACATTACATGATTAATGAAGCATTACTTTTTCGACACAAAGCATCAACCACTTTATTTTATCTTCCTAGATGGTAGTGAATTGTACAATCATAATCCTTGATTAATTCTAGCCATCTCTTCTGTCTCATGTTCAATTATTTTTGATTAAATATATACTTTAAACTTTTGTGATCAGTATATATTTCACACTTTACACAATACAAATGATGCCTCCAAATTTTTAATCCGAAAACAACATCAGCTAATTCCAAATCATGTGTAGGGTAATTTACCTCATTAGTTTTCAACTGATGTGAAGCTTAAGAAACTACCTGATCATTCTTCATTAGGACTTAACCAAGTCCTTTCAATGATCCATCATTGTAGATAACAAACTCATCATTCCTGGAAGGTAGTGCCAAAACTGTAGCATTCACCGATCTTAATTCCTAAAAAAATCATCACATTCTTTTTTCCAGATAAACTTAACACCCTTCCGAGTTAGCTTAGTCATTGGACTAGATAACCGTGAAATTGTTTTAACAAACCTTCAGTAATATCCTCCCAAACTAAGAAAACTACGAATCTCAGTTACATTTGTGGGTCTTGGCCATTCTTCAACAACCATTGTTTTTGCAGGATCAACAATTATTCCATCTTTAGATACAATGTGACCGAGGAAAGAAATTTGTTGCTACCAAAACTCACACTTGTTGAATTTCCTATACAATTTATTTTCATTTAAGGTTTTGAAAAATAACCCTTAAATGAATTTCATGCTCCTCTTTACTTTTATAAAACACCAAAATATCATCAATGGAAACCACCACAAACTTATCCAAGATATCATGGAAAATTCTATTCATATGGACCATGAATACAGAATGAGCATTGGTAAACCCAAAAGGCATTACTACAAATTCATAATGGCCATATCTTGTACGAAATTTAGTCTTCAGAACATCTGCTTCCTTTACATTCAACTGATGGTACCCCAATCTCATGTAAATCTTGGAAGAATTCTGAAGTCCATGGAGCTGATCGAACAAATCATCGATATGAGGAAAAGGATATTTGTTCTTAACAGTGATGTTATTCAAGGCTCTATAATCAATGAAAAGTCTCATTCAACCATCTTTATTTTTAACAAATAAGACAGGAGTACCCCATGGTGATGTGCTAGGTCGAATGAAACCATTCTCTAATAAATCTTGAAATTTATCCTTCAACTCAAAAATTTCATTTTGAGCCATTCGATAAGGGGTTTTGAAATTGTATTAACATCAAGAACTAAGTAAAGAGTAAATTAAACATCCCAATATGGTATTATTCCAGGGAACTCATCAGGAAAAAAAGTCATGATACTCATTTACCACTGGCACATCCTTAATCTGAAAGGTTCCTTTGTATTCAATAATATGTGCAAGGTAACATTAATTTCCATCTTTTACAAGTTTCTCAGCCTCTTGATATGTTATCAACAAGAAAGGTTAATTCTTGTACACAAAATGATAGACTTTTTGAAAAAACATCTTTATCTCTACAATCAATCTTAGCATGGTAAACATAGATCCAATCTATACGGAGGATAACATCAAACTCTACTAGAGGTAAAACAATAAGGTTTGAAAGTAGATTCTTTCCACAGATAAGGGTAGGAAGATTCTTAAAAATTCTTTCTGCCTCAGCATTTACCCAAGGTGTTTTTACCACAAGTTCATGATTCATTTCTTGAGAAGGAATTCCCAATTTACTAGAAAATTTTTCAGAGAGAAAAGAATGTGTAGACCCCGAATCAAACAACACATTGACATAATCTAAAAAAACAAACAAACTACTTGATACCACTTCATTTGAGGGCCCACCATCTGCCGAAGTAGTTGCAAAGGATTTCACAACACCTTTCTGTTTTTAGTCTGACTACTTCCCATCATTCGAGCTCTTTGTTCCACACTCTTTTGCATAATGACCCATCTCATTGCACTTGAAACATTTCACTAACTCTAAATCAAATTTGGTTTTACTATCACCTTGATCTTTTTTAGTGCAATCACGAGCCTTATGTCCCATCTTAGCACATCGATAGCACATTCCAGAATTCAAAAGACATTACCCAGCATGCTTTTTACCACATTTATCACAAACTAAAAACTTAGTTTTCTTACCATCAGACCTTTTTGAAAGATTATTAACATTCTCATGCAACCTCGGTCTCTTATTATATTGGTTGTTATAGAACACTTGATCATAGGCAAACCCCATTTCCACATTCTCAGCACGTCAAACAAGCTTTTTATGACTCTTGAACTCAAGAGAAGCTAAATCCCTTCAATATTTTGGCTTTAATCCTGAGTAAAAAGGATTGATTTTACTATCAAGGTATCGGATAAATTTTGGAGCATACCTTTCCAATCGTGTGAATCTTTCTTCGTAAGTAGTCACTGAGTCATCCTATTGCCTCAATTCCAAGAATCGTTTTTCCATCCTAAGTCGAATAGACATAGGAAAATATTTCTCAAGAAACATACCATTGAATTCATCCTAGTCAAGAGAATAAATCTCATAAGTGCCCCTGATATTTTTAACCATCAACCACCATGGATCTGCTTTACCCTCCAAACGGTAAACAACAATACTAACCTTTTGATTTTCTGAACACCCCATGACATCGAAAATATTCTCTAGTGCTTTAATCCACCCTTCAGCAAGCACAGGGTTAGATGATCCTCTGAATTACGGGGGATGTTGCCTCATTAAATGTTCCACCACTGACATGTTCCTCTACGGTTGATCAGGCTAATCTCGTGCATGGATACCACCACCATTTATCACATGAGTCAACTATGCCATTACTGCGACAAACTGTTCAGTTCCAATATCGACCATCTCAGGATGCTGATTTGGAAGTCATTTCCTTCTGTATGCCATCCTAGCACTGCTTCCATATTTCTTATGTAGAAAACCATTCTGAACAAACATGTATTAGATTAAGCAACATGGTAATCCTCAAATTCTACATCATTTCAATTTGGCAATAAAAAAATATTTTTGGATAATAATTTAATAGAAGTCTAACTCCTAAAGTTATCTAAACAATCTGTTGATACCAAATATATGGCCCTAGCCTTAAACGTTACTTAATTGTGAGTTATTACAAGAATACACATTGAGGATATTTTCAGGTTTAGAGTTTTAGAGAATTAGATCTTAAACAATGCATTACATTCCACATTTCAACAAGGTGATTACATAAAAGATAGTATTCTTTTTTCCCATCAAAAGAGACATTTTTAAAATAAAACATGGATTAATTCTTGACACTTCCTCAACACTATCATCACATCATGTAATTTTCCCTTGACTTGTTAAAAACTTTTCAAAACTTGGGATGATCATAAAATGCTCAACAAGGGATATAAAAATATGAAATGAAAACATTAGTCCATGTATACATAAGAATTAATGAAATCATACTTTACTCATAAAACATAATCACTTTATCATACCTCATGAAATCGTAAGATTTATGAATAACTCCTAGAAATAATAAGACATAAAGGTAACTTGATGCATTCATAATATTCCTACATACGGAGTAACCCTCATGGTTACATTTGGAATACCCATCACATTATATTCCCTAAATTGCTTCAGAGAAACCTTAGCTTTTAACTCCTACACGTTACCCAATGCATTGAAGAGCTATATCAAGATCACCAGCCCTTAGTTTATCATGGAACCACCCATCTTCATAAACAACGCCCAAGAACCATAACTTAATCATATCACATAAAACATGCATAAAGGAAACATAACATTTCCACATTTCAATCAGAAGATATCAATACAACACATTTATATAATAAAAAAATTATAAAAACCATTTTAAATACCCAAATAAAATAAAAGTAAAACTTGGTATATATTTTTTCATTTAAAAAAGGTTGTGTCTTGTAGAGGATGTTGAAACTCAAATAATGGTCACAGTGGCGGAGAAGTCATTGTCGCATCATACATAAGATACGACATTCCTTTTATCGTTTAGTAAATTGCTTCATAAAAAAATATTACTTTTGAATAAAAGTAAAATTCAAATGGGTTTATACACCGTATAAAATAATGTTGTGTATAAAACAAAATATGCAACAATGAAAGGAGATTGAGACGAAGTCCCTTACCTCGTGTCTGACTTTACTCGATCATTCTTTAATCTCTTGAATAATAAACTAGATTTAATTTCAACTTTCTTATGACCATTTTAATGTTCATTAATCCTTTTATATCACTTACTACCATGTTATGGACATTATGTTATTATTTTAGTTAAAACGATCGTTTTGTCAATCTTTGGAACTTGATCCAAAAATAAACTTCTTATAATTACAAGTCGTTCATGTGGTAAAATATCCATTATATCCAAAAATATATTCATGATGTAGATATAATATATATCATATATATCCAGTATATACATTCATTTATAATATTACATAACATCTAGAGGTAAGAAAAGAAATGCACTATTCATGGAGATGGTAAGTTGTATGTACGCATGAACGCTAATTTCATTTCTATTTCGTATTTAATGGAATGAAAACATAATGATATAAAGATATATTATAATTACAGTATGATATCATATGTAATACCATTAAATCCATCCTTTATAAATCCTACATATGGCATTAACGAATCAAATCAATTTGAGGGGGTGGTAGTCGACACTTCCTAGAATGGAGATATCACGTTTACCCACAATGGAAACTATAAGGTATGACATGAATGAAAAATACAGAATCATAAGGAAAACATAGAAATAATATATATCATATATAATTCTAGTTACATATTAATGGCCACCATGAAAGGTGTTAAAAGAAGATTGAACAATCATCATTTCGTAAGGTAGAAATTCACTAACCACAGAAACAGTAAGTTCTTTAACCATTAGACGAAGGTGTGTGTAAGTGTAAATAAAATACTTCTCATAAAAAACCTTTTATATTGATGGTACTGATTTTTTTACAAAATAAAAGAATAAAAATAGTTTAGGGGGTTGGAGAAGCAAAATAAAACAAAAGAACATTAGAGAAGACATTACCATTAAATCAAGTAACTCTAATTGGTTTGAACCAAAAGGGTTTTTTGAAGGGCTTTCTGCCTAAGGTAAGGATTCTATGATGAAGAGAGGGATGTTGAGATATAAAATGGGAAGAGTTTGTCTGAGACAATGGCTTGAGAGGTGTGGGTAATGTGGTAGAGTTGGGGGCCTTTTATAAGAGGGAGGAGGGCCACTCATGGAAATTCTTGAAATATTACATTATTATAAAATAATTTTCAGATTTTAATTGTTCAAAAAATGATATATTTCAATGATAAGGTGATACGGGATCATTATCCACCCCTCCAATAGGTTTTTGACAAGTGTAAGTCTTATATTTTACATTTTCTTTTAATTTTATTTAAATTGTTCATTAATGATGTATTCACTTCATCATCATGGTGTCATAAATAAATTATTTATTTAATGTATAAATATTATAAAAAAATATCATGATATAGGAAATAATTTTAGCTTCTCAATGACTATTTATAGTCCAAGACATCATTTACACATACAAAACAAAAATTGTTTTACTTGGGTGATACATACTTTGGTTATACTTTCCTTTTAAAAAAAATAATATAATAATATGTCACTATCACCCAAAAGTGATTCCATGGGGTCCCAAAGATGGCACAAGGCATACCATGGTCGGCCATGACACAAAAAGTAGCATTAGAACACATGTTGGGGAAATTTTATATTATTATCATATTATTTTATTACCCTTAACTACCTGATTACAAATTAATCCCGATAATTAAAGATAATTATCATCGTTACTATTCATAATGTCCAAAAAAACAAGAGTCTTAATTACATAATTTAGACCTTATGATTCCAAATATGGAATCCATTTTACCAAATTACAAACACAAAAATTTTAGTAATTAATTTATAAATAATTCTCATTTTCAAAACAAATAGCGGGTTTTTTATAAGCAATATCTATCAAAAGTTGGACAATTATTTATGTCCAATTTAAAAGTGATATTAATTTCATTGACCATAATTGGAATAAATGGTAAAAATATTTTATATTTAGTTTTTCAAACCAATTAAAAAGATAATCTATCCATATAATTAAATTAGATGAAAAATCTTTTTTGATGTAAAATGCAGTATTCTTCACAATTCATTTAAAAATGAACATTGTCAGAAAAATACCAAAAATTTATCCAAAGTAAATTTAAATGTCCCAATCCTAAATAATAAGTTTATTTTGAAAAATAGAGCTTATAAAATTGTCAAAATATATATTAAAAATGGTTCAAAATCAAAAGGTGGTAAAACAATCATTTAAAAATATTAGAGAATTCTATGCTTAAGATTGGATTTTTTTGCATTTTAAGACTTTAAAACACTATCTAATTCATAAATACACATAGATATGAAAATATATTATTCTTCACTTACTTTGGATGTTACATAAAATTTATCTATTTATTATTTTATGATTTCTGCTACAAAAGATAAGTCCTAATATATATTCTAGATTTAGTAATTTATAAGGATATTCTTATAATTTATTGAATTGAATGTCATAATTTGAATGATAAAAGGTTTAAATATATTATGTCTCCAGGATAAGAAATTATTGAAGTTGGTAGGTATGGTTTCTTAATTCATATTGAAGATGTTCCCATTATAGTTTTGGATAACATAATTTTAGAGATTGACGGGTGATCCATAAATATATTAATTTCTTCACTCTCTAAAAGTGAGTTGTTTAGTGGTGAAATAGCTAAAAATAATGAATGATTTTTGGAGAATTTGACGAAAATATATTAAAGAAATAAATATTTTAAGAAATACAAGTTACAAATATGTGGTATCATTTAAAAAGATATAAAAATTGTTGACTTTTAATAAATTGTTTACTTTTTTATAGGGGTTAATGTTTTTTATTAAAACCACAAGATATCATAGTTATAAGTTTGAGTATTTATCCATTATTGAAAATATCTTCATAATTATTCCTGATATGTTTCATTAGAAAGTTTCATTATTGTAAGATAATGATCCTAAAATAATACCTATGTATGATCTACAATGTACTCTTATAATATACAAGTAGAGAAGAATGAAAATAATGAATATAAATGAACATTTCAATCGAGAAATTTCCTTTAATGTTTAAAATAAATCAATATCCATGAAAATTATATAAGATAAATAAGATACTGAATCTATCACAAAAGATTATCTTAGGGGACATTTTGATATATTTATGTCCTTATTTTTTAAAATATATAAATTTAGAATAGGAAGGTATAAAGGGAAGTTACCGCAAACATGTTCTGACTATGGGGAATCTGGTCATTTTTCTGAATATTTCCCTTGATGAAAGATATATGACGAAATTGATGGAAATGATAGAAGGTTAGGAATATACTATAAGAATATTGAATTCAGACCCAAATACTATTACATGTTAAAGTATAACAGTTTCTTTTCATCCTATAATTAATGATGAAATGTATATAGGGATGAAAAAGTAGTTGAATAGATGAAGATATGTATTTGGATTTTATTTTGAAAATAGAGTTCAAAGAATGTCTTAAAAAGATTTTATGAACTGAAATGGAGATCAATAATTTAAAGAAGGAAAATACCACAACAAACAATCAGGAATACTTTGTTGAATAAAAATCCATGTTTTTTTAAAGATATTGATAATATGATGAAGTATCCTGATAAGGAGAAGATTATAAATATTAATCTAGATGTGAAGATAAATATGAATAAGGAAGAATTAGCTTTGTTAAACAAAAACTCTCTTAAAATGATCAAGGAGATACAAATTTCCAAAACTCAGTTATAGAATATGGTGAATTATATTAAATGTATCATCTTAAAAATGATAAAAAAATCATCCTAAAAAGGTTTATAAGATATTTGAAAATAATAATAATGAAGGGAATATGGATAAAATAATATATGTATCATAAAAAAAAGAAAAATAAAAGATTATATGATTCTAAAATATCCAATTTTGAACAAAAAATAGATACAACAAGTTGTTCTAATAATTATGATAATGAATCTAATATAAATAACATAAAAATCAAAATAAAATGGAAACATTATGGTATAATAAATTACCAATGTGGAAAAAACAATTGTGGATGGAATGTAGGTATAAAACATTATATATTATGAGTGTTTATAAAGAACATATTCTTTTTATAGTCATTAGTATTATTGTGGTGTATTTTTCTTTATAATTTTTTTTATTCAACTATCTACATTAAACTAATTTTTAGAGGTATTTGATATAGAGTTTTTTAGGGTGTAAACCTCCTCAAAATGGGAAATGTTTAAAAGATGGGTTAAGGATTTAAAAGAGATTGAAAAATTATAAAGCTATTTTTGAAAGACAGGAACAATATAGACACCTTACAAGAGGTTTTCCTGCTTTATTACCAACATAACAATTTTTTTATGAAAAATGTAATACGATTGATGTGATGAATGAAAAAGGAATTAAAAATGATATTGCGATTGAAACTACTCTAAAATCTTAAAAACAATTCCATGGATATTTGATAATGGTTAATATTCTCATATAATGGGATTTTTTAATTTTTTTAAGAATTATAAATATTTTCGAGAATGTACACTGACTTTTGGAAATGAAGATTCACTTAGAATCAAAGGTGTTGGATCTACCATTTTTGATTAATAAAATATAAAATCTAAAATATCCTTGTTTTTTATAAGATAAAACATAAATTATTAATTTTTCCATAGAATTATGGTAATACACCATGTGTAATTTTTTCTTTGTGAATTTTGTATCCGATGAAATATCTATGTTCAGTGATCACGGGTGCACAAAATGTACTTTAGAAACACACTGTGTCGCAACATTCTATACGGAATGATTCATCAACATTTCTGAATGGAATAATAAATTTTTATTCATATGATCATGGAAATAAGAATTGTGAATCATTGATGATGTTACAAAAATCTCAAATCTTTCTCAATTTAAAAAATAAGATTAAATAATGAATGATTCGTAAAATGAATATTTTTACACTATTTTAAATGTAGATAAAAAATCAATTAATAACTATAAATTTGATAATGGACACTCTGATACCACATGATGGTTATGGGGAAATTGTAAGCTCTATTGTTTGCGTTATATTAAAATTTAATTTAATTTATAGTTATCTAAAACCTTAATATAGTTTCTTCACATTAAATACAAAAAAAGGAGATGATAAGTGTATGGACACAATTATAATAACATTTTGTTATATGAAATATATATATTTAACTATATCATCATGGTTATGATATAATTTAAGGATATAAACGAATAAATAATTTTAAAGAAATTGATTATGAATTATACACCTTCTTCATAATCCTCAGTGGGATTACACATTAATATTACATAGAATAGTCTTAGTGAAATACCAAAAGACCAAGGATGTGGGGGAAGGAATATATAAAGGAATTGGTTTAGTATTCATTTCTGCAAATATTAACAATGTTTTTAAATAAGATTGGAGAGTAGGTTCCCCTTTATATGTTATGTGGATAGAAAACGTGTATCTACAAGAAATATTAATCTATAATATGTGTCAAACTAATGTAAAATGACAATAAATTTCTTAATATTTCAAGATAATGATGATAGTTTCAAAATAAAATCATATAAATAATTTTACAGATTCTTATGATTAATTGTATACATGTTCTTGTGTTTAATATCTCTCTTGTTAAACATGTTTAAACCTAACCATTACAAAAAAATTCACACATTAAATTTAATGATAGTAATTTTAAGAATTTCAAGTGCCACAAACATGAAACATGGATGAAGTTATTGGGAATTTCCAAATCAATAGAATTTACATAGGACATTATAATTCTGTAATGTCTTAAAAATAATTTTTAAACATTAAATACCATTTAATTTCATTTATTGGACTAATTACGTCTATTGACATTAAAGCCATCAAGATAAATAAGGGATTAAAATATGAAATATTTATATAAAAATTGTACATTAAAAGTTTCCATTAGATTCATTGTTAATCATAAATCATCCAATATATATTAATTTTTTTTATAAAAAAATTGATTTTTAATCTTATTGCAAAAGAGATGTGTAAAAATTTTGTAGCAATTCAAGGAAATTATTGTACCGAGAAAAATTAAGAATAAATTAATATAAAAAATAGATTATTCCTGATAAAATTAACCATTTATAACAATTTATATATAATTTTTATCCCTAATAAAACACATTTTATGTATTAAAATATTGAGAGTGGAATTTTATAATTTTTCTTTACATAAAATAATATATAGGTAATAATCTAAGGAAAGTGTAAAAGGTTACATAATTTAGAATTTAGTATTGTTATAGTTGAACTAATCTCATCTAATTAAATAAATACATTTTTGGGTGGATTTTAAGATTTTATCTCATAGTTATAACCATAATTATCATTTTTACCCATTACCGTGGTGAAAATATTTTAACATGGCACTACTCATTATAAAAAATGTAACTGTAATATTTACCAAATTTTAACATCCTAATTGTAAATATAAAATAAATATTAAAATATTAAATTCTTATAATTGTAAGAAATGTATTTTAATATAGATTTGAAAAACTCAACAAAAGTAGATCCTTGAATGATTAATTTTTAATCATAAAAATGAACATTCAAAAAAATAAAATAGAATATAGTTTCTAATGGAAGTAATTAGAACATTTATAATTAAATTTATTTTATATTAAATTAAGACAAAAGTAAAAAAAATCATTTGTGTTTTATAAATGCGATTTAAGGAAAAGAAATGATAATATTTTCCAAAATCTATAGTTATCACTACATACAAAAAAATAAATATTTTCATAAAAATTAAATGAAATCCTCATATTAAAATTTTTATATAGTGATTTCCAAAAACAATATGTTCATTATTTTCAATAAAAGTTTTATAAAAAAGAAAAAATTAATTCTTATTATATATATAACACCTCAAGAACATTTTTTGAAGAAATGTATTTTTAAATAATAAAATGAAATTAATATAATTCTGTACCTATTTAGAGAAATTAATTGAATTTTATCATCAATAACTAGCATAATTATTTATATTAAGTAAATCTTCTCATAAATATATTTCATAATTATTTTTCCTATTCATAATTCCCATACCAATAGTAAGGTTATAATAGTCATATTTAAATGTAATTTCACAATTCATTTATTCTCAATGTTGTTTATGGTGTAAAATATAAAACAAACTGTTTTTAAAAGAAAATGTTACAAAACTATTATGGTATAAATTTTTTTATCAAAGAAATTTTTTTGTTTTAGATGGAAAAATTAAATTCCTAGGTAAGAAGTGTGACCACAAAAAATATAAAACAGTTGATAATTTTGAGGTTAATTTATAGTTTTTTAGAGTTATAAAGTATTTTTATTTAAACATAGTGAATAAAATATAAAATAAAATATTGCTTTTTTGTTGTAAAATCATTTTAAATTCAAAATTTATTACTTGATTTTATTGGTCAATCTTTCCACGAAACATAAACTCATACTAAAAATTTGACCCCCAATTTGTAATAATCTGGATTTTATGATCTTAAAAGTCTGTTGAGAATGTATTATTCCCATTGTGAAGGAGAAAAATATTTGGAGTTGTTAGAAAATTGATGGATTTTAAATCTAAGGTTTTAATTTAAAATAGTTGTTTATATATAATATTTTATTTTGTAAAATTATTATTTATTAAAGGAAATACATTTCCTGAAAATTTATATGATAGTTTAAGAAAGTGGGTTTATAATTTAGATATTATTTGTCATGATATTAATGTTTGTTGAAATTACGGTATCTTATATTATGGGGAATATGAGTCATTAGTTACTTTTCCAAAATGTGGAAAATTAATGTACAAATATGTTAAACATGTATAGTACATATTTAGTCATGTTAAATAATTGAATTATTTTTTGATTAGATCTATAGTGTAACATCTATTTGTGTCCCACAACATAAATTCATTTTTAATGAAGCAAAAACTTTTATTCTCTAAATAATGGACATCTTTCCTCACTCTATCATTAATAAAGTTTTATAGTAGTAGATCATATAATAACCTTTTTCTTATTAATTTTTAACATCTTGGGTCGTTATGATGTAGTAAAACATGTAATTATAAAGGAATTCAAAAAAATGTACTAGAAACCAACCACACCATATCATATATTTTAAAAATGATACATTCATGGAAAATAAATGCCAAATATATTAAAAAATATTACATTTGGTAGAAAAATGGAGGATATAAAAATTGAAATATAAAAATTGGGTCTGCTTCAATCCCCTAGTATCATAACTCTAACAAACATAACTATAATAGTCTATCAAAGAGTGAGTAATACAATAATAATTTTTGGAATTATTTTGAAGCATGATTCGAGTCGAAGTGGATGATAAAGATTAAGGATGATGGTGTATTTACTGCGAAATATGATCTCCATCCTTCATTTTTAAATAATAGAGTTGATTGAAACTATGACCATTATTCAATAAAATATTTGGTCATTATTAATATTGTTTATGTAGATTCATTTAAATATAAATCGATCTTATTAAATTATATATTCAAAATTATTTTATTTTAAATGAATATAAACATATTCTATTAGTTATTTATTTATGTGGAAGTTTAAAATAATATTTTTTCATGAAATTTACACATTACGAGAATTGTATTATCATGACATTATTATTTTTCCATAATGATTATATATTTTAGGGAAACTTTTAATCAATAATAATTTAATTTCTTAAGTATAATTCTTAATTTATAAATATAAATTTTAAATTAGAAACTTATACTTTTTTCACCAAACATTTGATTTTTGAAATATAATTAATTTTTCTAGATTCTTTACATTTATTTGGTTAGATATAAGATGTGATTTTGTTTTGGATGACAATGAACTTCCAAAACTACTGTAGTGATCACTAATTATCAATAAAATTTGTTGTAATTCAATTTTTTTACAAGTGGTTGGATTTAATGATAAAAAATACATATTTAATCTTTTAAAAGCCACTAACTCTCAAGTTTAAATTCTAACCGTTGGTCATAACTCAACACTAAATGTTCATAAGAAATATATTTTTTTCTTTTATCCTCCCAAATAGTTTCTCCAAGGTTCCATCATGGGGTTAATAGTCCACTATCATGTTTTAGGAAGAAAATATTCCAGGTGTGGGACATCTATCTCTTCTTTTCCATTCACGCACCATTATTTTATGCCTTTGAATTCCAATTCCTAATGTTGGGATATGTTTTTCCACATCACAAATAATTTTTTTATTTACAAATCATGAGGGTCCCATTTCTCTCACATAAACCTATTCTTTGAATATTTATGTACTATGGTTATGTTTCAAAAATTTCAATGTGAATTTTTAGACCATCCTTTTATTTAATAACCCTTTTTGTCATATTCGTTTTAATTAAAATTTGTTCATGTCAGACTATGGCCCTAAATATACCTACTACTAAACTAATTATTACCAAGTTATGACAAAAACCTTTCATTCTATTTATTCCCTCTATTGACTCTTTATGTTCACCCACTATGCTGCTGAAATTGTTCTATGATTTTCCATGCCATACTTTTGTTACGTTTCTACCCAAACCTATTTTTCACTCAAGGGTATTCACCTAGTTGTACCTATAATTAATTGATTAAAGGATTCCATGTATGAAACCTAAAATCCCTAGTCATGGGATCAAATTATATGAGATATTTTCTAATGTTATATGATCTATTTGGAATACTTATGCATGTATATGATATAATTATGATGGTTGTGCCTAGATAGATCTCTAATGAATTGGATAATGTTTTTATCTCATGATATGCCATGTATGGTTCATGGGAGGTTATACTAATAAAAATATATTTTGTATCTTTTTTTTAACCATGACATATTCTTATGATGTCAATTTTAATATTGGTCCAAAATTCCCATATTACGTTTCCACTATAATGTTATTCGATGCCTCATTATTTTTTCATTTTATTATCACCTCTTATGATATATTATTATGACTATTTCAGCACATGTGTTTATTTATCCAATTAAATTCTTTTTTATTCCCTTAATATGCTGCATAGATTACCCCTTTCTTTGGTATGTCCTCAGATTATCCAATGCAGTTTTAATTAGGCAGCTGAATTTTAGAATCTTGTTAAGGAATATTTTGATAATATGGTTTTATTTTTTTGACATGTGGTTTTTATTTGTACGTAATTACCAAATTAACAAGTCTTATTAATGATATGGGTTCTACTAAGTGTGAGTTTATTTAATAAATCACGAATTCATGTTTAATTACATTATGTCTTGTCATATATAATAAAAAAATAAAGACTAGTAATTTAGTGATTAGGATTAGAAAACACTGTAGTAATATTTAGAGATAATACAATATATAGGAATATATTTATAAATTTACATAAATTATAGAGTAATTTTTTTCCAAGAATGTATATTGTTATATTAATAATACAAGTGGATGTGGCTATGGAACATTTGTACATAAGGGTAATAACCCTGAAAATACTATATTGAGGTAGAATCATTAAGAAACATGTTTGTGAAAGTGATCATTTCTTCAACCATAATTTGATATCAACATGGTATATACATTGGAAAATTAAATTTTGATTATGAGATATTATTATGTGGTAAATTCCAATAAGATTATATATAATAAAATAGATCATTTATAATATTTATTAAAACATATTGACTTTTAATTTAAGGAATATATTAAATAATATGATATTTTATGGAAAAATGATATGATAAAATTTAAGATAATCAATTGTTATTCTGTTTGGTAAAATTATTGACAATTTTGGGATATGTATTTAAGGAATTTGGTTGATAATATGAGAAATCTGACGAAAATAAAGATATACTGATCCAAGAATGAAATAGGTCGAAATAAAAGGTTAATAGTCTACAATTTGGGCACCTTAGACATTTATAAGATTGATTAATTCAAATTTATATACATTATTATATTATTATAAGTTTGATCACGAATGATTAAATATTTGGTATGATTTGAATACGAGAAATAAAAGGTATCTGGTTTACTTATAATATTGTTGTCGGTATTTCATTTAATGTATTAATTATAATTTACACAAATAGATGAAACTAATTTTTCCAATATGGTAGGAGGTGGATCATGAACAAACCTTCTCTCTCTTCTAAAATATCTACTAAAATGGATTATCCTAATGTTGAATTTACATAACATTGAAACATTTAACAATATCCATGTTACATGAAAACAACATTATCAAGTATTTAATAACTCTACCATACCCCAATTATATTTTTGATAATGTATCGTCTATTTTATATTCCTTTGCATGCAACATTATCTTTATGTTAACAGTGGGATGTACAATCAATACTATTTTTTATTCTTCTCTTTATTTCAGAAACATTAAGCACTTAATGGTTTTCAATATCCTGTAGAATATTGAGACATATATTCAGCTTATATGAATCTAATTATATATATAGATCTTTTATAAAATATAAAAATTGATTTACCAAAACCTCATTTTGAAATATTTATATATTAATCAATAAGTATATTTTATAAAATACTAGTTCAATATGATTTTTCAAAATTATATATTATAAATACATTTTAATTGATGTTTCAATGCTTACATCAATGTAATCCATGATTCATGAGTTCTATTTGGATTAATGAATAGATTAACCAGAATCTATCATGAGGTTCCATTATGATACATGAACCATTGCTCATTGTTAGAAATTCATACTCGAATTACTAAATACTTAATTTATGGGATGAAGACACTAAATAATGAATCTTGGAAATTGATATTTAGGGTCTTTTATTATATAAAAAATTTTAATAATTTAATGGATTTAATTTCATTATGGTGGAATAATGTAATGACCTAAAAAATGTTCTTCTTCAAATAATGGACCTCTTACCTCTCTTTAAATTTTACAATGTTTTCAAATAGTATCACAAAGTAGGAATTTTTTTGATGAAAATTGACCAACATGTGTTGTTTTTAAATAGTAAAACTGGGAATCGTAAAGGGAAGGAAAAAATATGAGAGACAATAGACACTTTATATCATTTTCTAATAATCTTACATTTAGTCTAATAGAGGAATACAAAGTTATTAATTAAAAATTCATTTTTTTAATTATTTTGATCCTTAATTTGAATCGATTTGATTGATAAAGTGTAATATTTATGGTGTATTTATTTGTAAATATAATCATCATCCTTTATGTTTTTTTAACTAATATAGTTAATCAAAATTATGACCATTACTCAACAAAATAGTTGGCCATTAATTTTTTTGTTTCTGTAGATGCATTTAAATTTTCATCAAAATTATTCAATGATATATTCCAAATTTTATAATTTTTAGAGACTATAAACATATTTTATTAAAATCTAATTCTTTGAATAAATTACACATTAAAATTTTATACATCAAAATTAATTTTTAAAATGGTCAAAATTTTTATTTTTCTATTAAAATTTTAATTTTAAGTAAATTAATTTTCTATGTAAAAATTAATATTTTCATTTATGGATAATTAATTTTATCAAATAAATTTCCTTTTTGGACTCATCATGTCAATATTATCTAATGTTTTTCTTTGGGAAATTTTCAAATTATGTTGAATTTCTATTAAAAAGTAAGACTTGTCACGTTATGATTACTATGATTTTTTGACATAATTATTATGTCATAATGATTAATGATTTTATAAAAAAATATCACTCTAAATTGAATTTAATAGATATAATATGGAATTTATCAATTTCCATTTCGATTTCTAAATTTATATATTATTTTTTAATAAACAAAAATTTTATTTTTTTAGTTAAAATCCATTTTTTGGATTGTGCACATTTATTGGGTTGCATGGAAGGTTTTGTTTCATTTTTGAGGCCTTTAACATCATAAAACAATATCACACTCATTAATTTTATAAAAAATTCGTTTTCATTCAATTAACCCACAAGTGGATAAATATGTGATAAAATAATCAATATTAAATCATTTAAAACACACTGCTCCTCAAGTATAAGTACCACCCATTATCCATCCATCTCCACTCCGAATTTATAATAAAAGATCTTATTTCCATTTTAACTCCGATATGATCCCTCCATGGTTCCCTTAGGATGTTATGATTCAACCCTCATGTTTATGGAAGGAAAGTTTCATGGTAAGAAATGTTTCTCACACTGCTTTTCCATTAATGAATCTTTTATATATTATACATTTGATTCCCTAATCCTAATATTCTAATATGTTCATCCAAATCCATCATAATATAAGTTATAATGTCCATAGGATTATATACACCAATATATATCATTAAACTATTCTACGATTCTTTAATTACTATAGTTAGGCTACATAAATTTCACAATAATTTTTCATGCCAAGCTATTTTTCAAGATCCCTTTTTGTCTTATGAATTTTAATTCCCAATAGTTCAAGTTGTATTATATTATTTCATACACATATTTCATCACTTATTATGATGATGTTATGAGATCCCCTTTCACTCTCATTAATCCCTCCTATAATCCCTTATGTTCCCAAGTTATGTTTTCAAGATTTTCCTCGACATTCCATGACAAACATTTTTAATGTGTATACACATAATGATTTTCACTCAATGGAATTCACCTAATAGTTCCTATACTTCATAGAATTTGTAAATGAAAGTATGTAATCCAAAATACATAATAGTGGGATTAATGGTTTGGAGATATGCTCTTATTTTATATAACAAATGTGTAAAACTTATGCATAAACCTGATATGATTATGATGGGTTCACCCAGATAGTGATCTAATGTATTATGTAATGTTTTAATATCTTTATATGACATATGTGGTACATGGGTGTTTATCCAAAGAATATTATGTTATAATTTCATGGTGCTTAACATTTTCTTATGCTTTTGATTTAATGTTAAAATTTTTTCCACTTTCCCATGATACCTTTACACTAACATGTTGAATGATGCCTCCTTGTTCATGGTTATGATTCTCACCTATTGTGATACATTTTTTCCTATTACCACATGTGTATGTATTTACCCAATTCCATACATTTTTATTTCCCAATAGGGCTTTATATCTCACTCATTTCACCTATTTTCCCATGGATTTCTATTGTAGTTTTATATGTGCTATGGAATATTTAGATCATGTTAAGGATGTTTTCAATAATGTAGTTTTATCTATGTAATAAGTTGTTAGTATTTTTATTCAATTACCAAATACACTTGTATTATGGATCTTATTTTTTGTAATAAGTCTAATTTTATATAATAATTAATTAATTAATGTGTAATAATGTTATGGGTGATAATGTAATTGATGACATGTTATAAGTCTAATTTTTTGTTTTTAGAAACATAAGAATTTTTTGTGATGGTAATTATTTATAAGAAATTGACCAGGTGCATCACCATTTTTCTTTAGAACGTGATAACATATTTTTGGGTCATTCTCCAAATCATTTATATACATTACGTTATTATGGATATTTTATTATTTCTTTCCTATTTTCATAACTCCTTAAAACTAACCCCTTTATTTTTGGATGATAGAACCACACATATATATTGCATTATGAATTTAAATAAATTCATAGAGGGATATTTTTTTATTTTAATACACTTATTTATGAGTGTATTTTATTATTGAATAAATATGTACCGAAATATGATGTAGTCACAAATAAAATATATATAAATAAAGTTACATTAATGTGGACAAATAGTGACTTTATAGAGATTTATATGTTATTTTTATAGAGTTCCATGTTACAAAATCTTGTCCACACTACATGGATAAAAATAAATAAATTTTTATTGATAATGTAATATTTTCCTATTTTTATGATTTTGATTAGATATTTCTTATAACACAAAACCTATTTAGATGGAATTGAAATAATTTATCAAAATGTATAATTGAGAGAGATAATCCTCCAACAATGCTCTCATGTATTCAACTAAAATCCATTATTTCTTTGTTACCACATTTTACATCTGGATCAATTATAATGAAAAAATATGTTATTTTTTAATAGGTCAAAGTAGGATAAATAATACTACATTTTCAGAGCATCCATATTAGTGTGATTAGGTGATTTTTCATAAACTAGCTATAATTCATGTTTAAATTAACTATATTGAAAACTTATTTTATACATTTTTAAACACACATAGCATAACAAATGATATTATAAAATCACAACTTAATATTGTCTATAAGAGAAGGCATGCCCAACATGAGTAATTATAAAATGAAAGTACCAGAAATTTAATGAATCCAAAATATATATATCCACTTTTAAACGAAGGTAATTTATTATTCTACTAGTCTATTATATAGTTTATGTTACTAGATGGATATGATTCTAATGTTTCTCAAAACATCTAAAATTGACAAATTACCATGTTAAAAATTCATGAATGTTAAGTAATAATTTAAATATTGAAACTTATAGACCTCATAGGGTTTGTGAATTATTTAATAGGGTATGTGTTCACTGAAATATCACACATCTTCCAATACATTTCTCTAGTGACAATAGACTTTGATGCACTAACTATGATAAAAAATATTGTTCTAATTTTATATAAATTGGTCAAAATAATTCAACAATAATTAATTTTCTCAATGAGTATTTTAATAAAGCAATTTCTATACTCTGATAAATGTCAAGGGATAGAAACGTTTTGATAGATATACCCATTAAATAGATGTATATAAAAATTATAGAATATTGTATATAATCAATAATCATTTGAAGGGTTTATTATTGAAATCTACTTGTATAAGGAAATTTTAAATTTCATCTCTTATTATTTTCAATTTGTGCATCCATAAAAACATAATCAAATGAATCACAATAATATAAATGATGATGATATCAAACCACATAGATTTTCAGTATTTAATCTTCCAAGACTTGGTTATGGTGGTCATAATGAATAATAAATTTTAAATTATGAAGTAAAAAAAGACCAAGCATATCTTCTATAAAAATTTGAATAAATGAAACAATTTTTTAAGAAAGGAATACTTTTATATTTAAAAAAATTGTGAAACAATATTAATATTTTACCTAATTTATAGATTATTTTAAGATTATATAAAAAAATAAATTCATAAAAATTTCCATAACTATTCTTGAATATCATGAATATTATAATATCACATTCTTGTATTATATATTGATACCTTACATTTTTTATGATTGAAAATATGAAAACATTTTTTATTTTATATGTTATTATTATTCCTATTTATAAATGTATCACAACATGGAAATAAAATTTATATTAAATTATGTGCATTTAGTTATCCACAATAAAACATTATAAAATCATATAATGTGTTAGTGATTTAGGGATTTTCATTTCATAAATGCACAAATGAAGAATAAAAAATCAATGTAAAATGATTCTGGATTGAAATAATCTATTGAAAAATAATCTGAAGTTGAATTTTATATCATTCTTGATGAAATAATTAAGTTATGTTATATTGGGAAGAATTAAAAAACACTGGTAAAATGTCATTTATTTTATATAGATCAAGGGTTGTCTATACATCTACAACATGAGATTGTATATTTTAAATATAAAATTAATATATCAGTAAATAAAAAATTTGTTAGATTATCAAGCACCTCAATTTTATTATTCAAATTACTGTGAGACATTAAGTTATTTAAATGTCTGGTGGAGTGTAATAAAATAGAATCCTCATAGAAATCTGTTTATATATAATTTATGTGGTTATATTTAAGGGAACTACTAAAAAATATTAAATAAATATTATCAGTTATATCTCTTAATTGAAGAGAAACACATATCGATGATGATACCACATAATTATGGACTGATTTTGTTGATAATGTAAATGATGTATCCAAAAGCTATGAAATTAAAAGTGATGGTGAAATTGAAGATCTAATTGAAATTGGTGTTGTTGTAGAGGAATATAAATGTATTGAAATTGATGAAGATAAAAATAAAGTTTAATATGAAGGGTAAAATGAAGATGAAGATTTATGTATTATTATTTATAGTAAAAGTATATGATTCCATATTTTTTTTATATTTATTGACAATTATTTCAGGGAAAAATTATGTTCACCCTGAACATTCCAAAAGAATAATATAATTTTTAAATTATTTATAATTTTTATAAAATATATAATCTGTTATAAAATTAATTATATGATTCATAAGGATAAAGGTGTTTTTTTGTCTTGATATGTATCTTGATTAATGATTAGAAACATGGTAATGAGTCCATTAACTTTTCCGTTAAGGGTATTGATGCAGGACTAGAAACTAGGCATAGTTTAGGAATTTCATGATTGATGATTCTAAATCACATTCCATTGTGGTGTCACTATCTTGGATTTAATCCTCATTACATAATATAATTTTTAATTTGAAGTTAAATTAGTTTTCATTAAATTTTATTTTATTGATTAATTATCTTACTAATTATTCTTATTTTTATACATTTTTTACATCTAGTTATTGTTTAGGAAAGTGATGTTTTGTGATATTTTTCGTTCCATAAACATAATGTAATTGAGCTCTTAATTAGTTACATAATCAGATATTTGATAACTATATGTTATTTATAGATAATAGATTTTATTTATTATAAATTTGAATACATTCTAATTTGGTATAATATATAATATTTTTATTGATTATTATATAATTTTGATGAGAATATGTGACACTCTATTTTGGAGGAATGAGTGTATTGTATATATGAACATATCTATTAACTATCACATATCCATAAGAGGATAACTATGTGGATAAAATCTATTAATGAATTTGATGAGTACTATAAGCATACTCAAATAGATTACATCCTTGAACAATCATGGTATGTATTCTGTACATATTGTATTAGGTATATTTTTTTTGAGGATATCTATTTTTGGTTAATAGAATCAGACAGATTAGAAGTCGAACACAAATTAGAGAGTGCTACTTTCAATATACATTACCAAAATTCGGTATGTGATGTTATTTAAATCATTATATATATGTATTTATAATATTAAATATATGTGATAAATCATTGGATTTTGTATTTGATCTATCCAATATATATTTTGATGTGTACAAGTGGATGTACACATATGATACTGTTTTATCACTGAAGACTCTAAATTAGGAGGTAAATACCATATCATGAACTACTATACAAATGTTCCATTAAGGGAGAATCTATTCAATAAATTATTGATAATAGATCCTTTATAATTTCAAATTTAATAAATTAATATCATTTTCAAATTCATCATATTGAAATTATCATAGTATTACTTTTTAATCAATTTCTAAAAAGGATTGCTTTAGTTGAAAATTTTTGTCTTCACAAAACATGTTATTTTTATGACATTACCATTATATCAGAATAGCCTATAGGTTTATAGACCATTTAAAGTAAGAAACTATGAATTTAACAAGAATTATTATACAATTTACAATATTCATTGAAAAAATAAAACATATTTAGTTTTTTTTAACTAATTAGAATGTAACATCAATATAAAAAACAATTTTCATTATTTATGGTGAATCAAATATTTTTAGGGGATATTAGTTTTTTCTCATAACATTATGTCCTATTAAAGTATATTTATTTTTTAATTAGTCAATTTAGTTCATTAAAATTAGTATCCAAAATTAATTTAAATTACATATAATTTTAAATCATAAAAACATAATGCCTCTAAAATAGATTTTAGGCGATTAATATTATTTATCTAAAAAATAACATTCACACAACTTTAAATTTTATTTGAAAATAGGATTTCAAAATTTTTAATTATATTTATATATTTAGTAAAATGTTTAATTTTAATCTTTTTCTTTAAAATTTATTACTAATATTACAAATTAAATACTAGGATAAATTTTAATGGGAAAAATTATGTTTAACCTAGTGTAAATGTCCCAAGATATTTAAAAAACACCTTGAATTTAATGGTTCTGATTTTTATCTACCAATATAGTATTATGTCTTCTTTCAACCATATTGGATCTATTTAACCATTAATATCTCTATAAAATATTTGAGAAATGTAATGGTTTAACCAAAACTACCATTTACTTCACTTATAAAATGGGAACATCTTTACTACTTCAAGACACACATGATATCTGAATTTCTCCATGAAAATATTCATTTTTCTCTCCCATTAAACCCTATAATTAAAATTATACCTGAGAAACTCATATTTTTCCGAATACCTTCCAATACAAGGATACATTGCGGGAAAAATGAAGTCCCCATTGTGGATATTATCAACTACTTAGTTTTATTTTAGATTATATTTTTTATAATTTGTTCTAGACTAACTAATATAATTAAATTCTTATAAATTTCATAATATTATGTTACTATATTAAGGTTTCTAACATTTTTTTTCATATATCTCATCCACTTAGAGAAACAAAATATGTGTTCATGTGTTATGTGAATTACCACATCCATGACAAAATATGTTTTGTTTCTTTAACCGAATTATAAGGTTATATATAATTATTATATTAATGTATTAATATTATTTTGTTTGATGCCATTAATTTTTGTATTTTTAATGATAATAAATAATTAATTATATGAAAAATAATCAATAATCAGTAGTTTAATCGTATAAAATAAGCATACTGTGTAATTAATTTTTTATTCATGTTGTGTAATGTATTTATATTCATTAGTAATTATTTTAATTCTATATAATAATGATATATCACCCAAATAAATACTTTATAATATTATTATAGTAATTTTATAATGATATTAAAACTAAACCATCTCGTAATTTTCCACTAATCATGGTTGGTTCATGTTTGGGCTCGTTTAACCACCTACTTGAATAATACTATACATTAATTCATGGATAACTATGAGAAGTTTTTTAATATTATAATATGATATATATTTGTAAAATATTAATTTTTTTCAGATATATTATATCATAACTAATTCATAATTTAAGGAAACACCCTTCATTCATCAAAATCCGAAAAACAAGCTTATTATCGACTTTATGTTCATGGATTTAGTTTCAAACACCATTGAAAGTAAATATGAACAAAATAAATTATTATAAATCAACCCTAATAGTGAATTTAATGGCCTTGTAATAATTCACATTGTATGGGTAATTAATATGAACACAACTGTTATGGAACTCATTCAATCATTCAAAACTGTAAATATCGATGTGTAAATTCAGAAGAATTAATATAGAGAATGAAAATTTATAAAGAGTGTACATGAAAATTAAAATGATTAATGTTATTAATTTATTGACTAAGTTATATTTGTTTACGATATAGAAGGATAATTTTTATTCATGGAATTCCTAAAAAAGTAAATGGGGTTTCCATCTAAAATTCTTCTCCATTAGATAAGTTTTGTATTATGAACTTAATTTATTTTTTATGGTGTATATAATTCCAATTTGAGATGTTATATCACATAATTATTTCATCAATGGTAATTTTAGATTATATTAAATCATTTTTTAAATATTTTATGATGGTTTTTATACCCAAGACATAATAGGGGTTTCTATATTGATTTTCATTTTGTGGGTCTCATGATGTAATCACAACCTATTTTTTTGTGCAGTGAGAAAACTATCATGGAATCTTTTTTCCAGGTTAATAATGAAATTTATGGGTTTTATATGTCTATATTGTTTTAACTCCCATATATTATATTGATTCAATAGTTAACTTTCCTGTGGTGAAAATATCATCCTATATTTCATCAAAGTGGAACTATGTATAATTTCATAGAAAAAAACATCCATTTATGGATACCAAAACATGGATGTAGCTATAGTATAGATTCAGATAGGGGTAATTTCCTTGAAAAGAGTTTGTAGATAATTGACTATATCATAACCCTAAGGCATGATGAGCTTATCTATTATTACACACATGGAAAAATACTTCTAGGGGTTATACTTTGGAATATTCACATACTCTTAATAAACAATGATGGTGAAATTTTCCTAACAATTCCTTAGTCTCCAACCAATAAAATCAATTAAATCCAATTAGTATCATCCATGTATAACTGAGAACATTTTTTATACCCTCTCCACTATATTTCATTTTATAGTGGTACTTCTTTTTACTATGATAACTCCCTATTAATTCCTAGATTATTATGGAATATACTCCATGACATAAATATGAGTCAATTTATTGGGGAATTAATTTATATCCATGTTTCTCATTATACATATATACTTTTTTTTATTCAGATAGAAGATCCTTAGGGAATGGTATAAATTCCAAGGAGACTATTATAGTAAATTCATTTGAATTAATCGGGTGAAGGGTGGGTCCTATAATTATATATCCTATTTATCCATTGATAGGTCTCATGAGACAAAATGTTTGGATTTTGGGTTATATCTCTATGAATAATAGGATAATGAATTGATAACAGTCTTGATGAAATGTAAAGTGTCTTGGAATAAGGCCTTGAAAACATGTTTTTTTATGACCACCATTATGCACTATCATTATGGTATTAATGTCTATTATTATCCAAGTACTCGTTTAATTTCATGGATATATAATTCTCTTAGTTTTAATTGATTATGCATCCATGTTGTTTATTTATTATTTACAAGTTCCTAATTTATGTTTATGTTATGTAAGATTCTATTATATTCTACTCCATATAGATTATCTGAGATAAAACTAGTTTTTTCCTTTACATAAGGAAAAATTTAGGATGATTATTTTTATTATTCATGGATATGGTGGAAGGGATAATCATGATAAAAAAATATTTCATGTTATATATTAAGTTATTCAAGTGTAATGTATGAATGTATTGGGTCATAAGTGATTACAAAATTGTTTGATCCTCTAGAAACTCATATAATTTTTAATAATAATGTAACATATCTACCAGATCTATTTTAATGGATTATGAGATGTTACCGTTTTCATCGATGGAAGTATAGTAGAAACTGTGGGGAATGGATTTAGATAACCATTTAAGTTAGCACATGTTCTATGAAAGTCTCTAAATATTTGTTAGGGAAACTGAAGAATACATAGTATGAATTATATTTTACAATATCATGGGCCAATTAGGTTTATAACATTGTAGAAATATGTAAAATAATGTGAGGAATGGGAATTGTATCACCACTCATAGTCTTTGCATGGATATTTTACGTGAATAATTTAATGAAGTTGGCATTGAGGTTAATCAGTTCATAACCTTATTGGGGTTTCTAATACTCATTATAATAAAGATTATCACTCATATATAGCGTATAACTAATATATAACATTATTTAGCTATGATGGACTCCTTAATTAGAAGTATTTTACCGCCATACGGTGGAACTTTGATTCAATTAGTAGCTCAACAATTGATAAACTCCTTAGATAAGAAATTTCCATATTTAGGATGTAGTGAAAAGGAAAAAAGTACACATGGTAGACTATCACCGGAAAGGCTATTTAGACCAATGGTGGTCACTAAATCTAAATAGTAAAGTGGATAATGAGTTCATGTCTATGGAATGGGAAACAATTAAGGAGGTATTCTAGGAAAAATACTATCCTTATGATAAAATAGAATAAATGGAAATGAAGATCCTCAACCATAGAAAAAAGGGGGAGGAAACGGTTTCTATGTATAATTATAACATTACAATGTTACATAGGAACACTGTATACTATTTTTTATACCATAAATAAATATTGATTCGCTAATTACTGCATTAATGTGATACCCTAAAAGGTAATTTTTCTGTCATGACTTTTTTTCATTTAGGGATGTATTCTCAAGAACAATCAAGACTGATATGGAATTCTATTAGATATCCATATCTATGAAAAATTTGGAAAATTAGAGCTATGTTGAGTATCATGGGAAGAATAATGCAGCTAATAGGAATAAAGGAAGAATAGGATTTCCCATATGTGATATCATTGGGATGAAACACTATGTGCAATGAAAAAGATAATGAGATATTATTACATGTGTGGAGAAAAATTCCTTCAAAATCACCAATGCAGGGGTAATGTTGAAGATATTTAGGTTGAATGATTTATCTATATGGAGAATGGATATTATAAGAACCAATACCCTAAACAACAACAGAATTTTCCTCAGAATAGTTTATGGGATAATTAAAAATCTTTCTAGTTACAATTGGTAATCCCATAGTTCCAAATGATTTATGGTAGATACATTTATCATTACTAAAAGATATTTTTTTTCTAGATCATTGAAATCTTTTATATCTTTTATTTTTCAAAAAAAAATTACATATTTTTCTACAACTATAGTAACATATTTATCAACTAAGGCACCAAGTGGGTGGATTAGGAAAAAATATATGTCATGAGGTTCAAATTATGATTCATGGTCATTCCCTATTTAGAAATTTGGTTATTATACCTATGGTTTGTCCTTGGTATGAACTATATTTCAAATTATAAAACAATAATTTTTTTCTAAGGGATACAGATTATGATTTGTATTGAGTAAGTGGAATTTATTATCATTAAATGGGAAAATTAATCAATTAAATGATGTCTAAATCCATCCCCAATTGATCTCCTTATTTTAATTCTATATTAGGATGAATATAAAGTGATATCTATCTATGTGAAAGGTATTCCTTGAATAAATGATAGACCGAACTTAAAAAATGTCATTTATTTTTTCTAGATGATTTACCCGATCATCCACTAGAGTGTGTAGTTGAGTTGTCCCTAGAACTCCTTCTATATGAAAGAACCATATCTAGAAACATATATATTGTTAAACCCATGGAGGTAGTGTAGTTAAGTATTTAGATTGTGGAGTTGAATTATAAAAGTTATATATTTCATATTACTTCACGATGGAGAGCCTCTATTTTATTCATGAAAAATTAGGATAGGTCCATGAGATTTTACATCAAATTTATGGAGATGAATTCCATCACTATAATGAGTAAGTATCATTTTCAATGAATTTATGACTTGTTTGATCAACTTCATGGAGACAATTACTTATCAAATATTTATGTTCACACTTCTTATCATCATTTAATGATGACGAAGGATGATACATAGATGATGGAATTTAAAACATGGAATTGACATTATGAATTTTTTTTATGTCTTTTGGATTGACTAATTCACCTCCAGTCTTTATAGATCTAATGAATATAATCTTCAAGTAGTATATTGATAACATAATTATGGTATTAACTTATGATATCTTAATACACACTAAGATATATATAGAGAATAATATTTAGCTAAAAATAATTCATAAAACCCTAAATAAATATTTATGTATTCTATATAATAAGTTTAAATTTGGATTCAATAATGTTACATTTCATGGAAAAATTCTCTCTAAAAATGCGAAATCTATTATCCCATCAATGAAAATGGTATAAAATGAATGTAATAAACCAATGAACTTAAATTAGGTCTGATGTTTCCAAGGTTTAGCACATTACTATTTCTGTTCTTTCAAAACCTCACTAGATTGACCAACTCATTAACCAAGTTAACAAATAAATGCATTAAATTCACATTGTTAAGGGAATGAATGTATTTTCTTGATGAGATGAAGATGAGGTTAATAGATTAAATATAATTAAATATTTCCTCTGGAAAGGAATTTTTTTTAATTTATAGGGATGTGTCAAAGATAGGACATGGTTTTTTTCATCTACTGAATAATAGATTGATTTCCCATGCATTAATAAAATTTAACATCCATGAAAAATATTTTCCATATCATGACCTTGAGCTTGAAACAATAATATTTTCTTTGAAAATAAGGGATACAATAACACTATTTTGAATGAAGTAAGATATATAAATACTAGAAGAGTGGGATGAATATATTTTCTAAAAAGTAGCTCTATATTAGGAATATAATATTGTTGAAACTACTCAATGGATCTTATTTCTTCATATATTACCATCGTGGGAAGTCATACAAGGTAGAAGATGCATTAAGTACGAGGGAAAATTGAGTTCTTATGATGATATAGATTAAAAATGATACCATATACATAGATCTAGTGAATATGTATATAGTGATTTCTAGGATAGGGGAACCATCACTATATTTCAATGAGATTTTTAAACCATACATACTTAAAAGAATTAATAGGCACAAGTATGATGCTTAGAACATATAATGGAATATTAAAGAATATAGAAATAAAAAATTCATATTCTTCATATACAGAGATGCAGTGTTGATGTTTTGGAAGATGTTATATGGTCCATCCATATTGGAATTTAAGAGTGAATTACAAAATGAAGCACATAACCCATATTTCTCAATACACTATTGTAGAAAAAAAATGTACAGGGATTTAAGAGAACATTTATGTTAGGATGGTAAAAATTTAGAAATATTATATTATGCGTTTTAATGAATAGTATTCCAAAATTTAATTTCTAAAATACACTATCCTAAATGATTCATACAACCTCTTCCTATAATTATATGTAAGTGGGAAAATGTTACAATGGAAATTTTCAATGGGCTCACATAGAATCCATGAAAAAATGTTGTAATATTATTCATCATTGATCATATAAATAAGTACTATTATTTAAGAGTTATAAGAGATTATCTACACCTCGAGAACCTTTCCCATTAATATATCAGTGAAATCATATGGCTTCACGAGCAACCACTATTGATTGTATCTAATCATGACCTTCAGTTCATATAAAAACAAATGTTTATCTTCCAAAAAGATCTTAACACTAAGTTATTTATAATAACCACCTACCATCCAAAAAATATTTGTAAACATAAATTAACTATCCAAACTTTAGAATACATGTTGAGATATTGTTATTTTGGATTCCATGGTATATGGGTTTAGTATATAACTTGTGTAGTGATTTATTCATAAATTTATCTCATTAGAGAATCCATATGAAACTATATGTGTAATGTTTTGGGAAGTTATATCATACATAAACCTATTTTTAATAAGTTAGTTAAATTAATATACTCAGACTAGTACTTGTGAGGGATAAAAATATTAAATTATGACCAATTCTAGTTCACAATCATGAAACCAAAAGTAGATAAAGATTTATTAGTATAATCAATGTAAGGGAATGTAATTGTACATTGGGGATATTTTATTATTAAAGGCTTTGTCATGTAAGGGATTTATAACATTTGGTAAGAAGGGTAACTTCCTCCCTAGGGTATTGATCCTTTTAAAATATTAGAAATAACTAGGTTCATATCTTAGAAATTATATTTTCCTCCAAACCATTCGAATATAAATGATGCCTTCTATATTCTATTACTGATGAAATTCTTGATAAATTTAACTTCTGTTCTAACATATGAGGTAATATAATAGGATTCTAAATTTTACTACAAGGAGGACTCTATTGAGATTTATTACATGAGGTAGAAATTAGTGTGGAATTTGAAAACTCATTTAGTGAATGTTCGTTGGAGAAATCGCAAATTAGAAGGGAAAAATGTGTACCTGGTGAACTTATGAAGAATGGGTATCCATTTTTAGACAATATTTGATATATACACCACCTTAATATATGAAATCATTTAAATGTGGAGAATGTGACACCTAATACCTTATTATAGCTGGTAAATACCATATCATGAAATATTTCATGTATGCACCCTTCAAAGATCCTTTACTAAAGAAATTATCTAAAATATAAATTTCATAATATGAAAATTTCTAAACTAATTACATTTCTAAATTAATCATTTTGAAATAATTTTATTATGGATTTTTAATATTTTTTATAAAAAGTATCTTTTTCGTAGAAAATTTTATTTTCCATAAAACATGTAATTTGTTTGGAATTACTATTATATAAGAATGAACCAAACGTTTAGAAACAATTTTTATGAAAAAAATATGTATTTATCAAATTACCTTATACATTTGAACAAATTAATTGAACATTAAAAACATATTTATCCCTTTTTTAGAATTAATTAAAATGTTACTTTAGTATATAATTGTTTTTTTGGATTTTTCATTGAAAAATGTATTTCCAAGAAAGACTATATTTCAAATTTCCTTTAATGAATCAAAAAATTTATTTTATTTATAATAAAAAATTAGGTCATGAATATTAGTAACAAAAATAGTTTTATAGATTATATAGACTTAAATCAAGAAAATTCTACTTCTTTAAAAATAGTTTTTACATAACTAAGAAAATTTATTTGAAAAATAACCTTTTAAACATTTATGAATTTTACGTGAATAAAGGGATTCAAAATATGAAATTATAAGTATAAAATTAGCTAAAATTTTCAATAATAGTATTTTTCAATAAACCTTATTTCTCATATTATTAATTATTTATTAGTAAAAACGTAAAGGGGGTAAATTGAGTCACACCTAGTGTAAAATTATAAAAACAACTAAAAAATTGTCTATAACATAACGGTTGATATTTTTATATACCAATACATATTTCCTCTATAATTTGTTACATTTTTTATCCATTTACACTTGAGTGGTTTTATAGCGTTATTGAAAAATAAAAAGGTGTTCTCAAAAATACCCTCCACTACAATTTTAAAAGTTGAACATCATCACAACTTCAATAAAAATATACCATTAGAATTTATCATTTAAACACTACCATTTATTATCACTCTATAACACTTTAATTAATAAGATAACCCCTCGTATAGTCATAGTTATACTAATCCTTTCAAATCCAAGGATACTTGTATGGAAAAATCAAGTGTCCTACCTAAGTATCATCAACAACATTATTTTGTTTCTAATTATCTTCATTAAAATTTATTCTATAAAAAACTTATAATTATAATATTTTTATTAATATACATTAATTTTACTTTATTATGTTAATTATACTAATATATTCTTATAAAACATCTATTAAGAAAAATAAATCATTGTTTATGAATTGTGCCCACTTTAACCCCCACAACACCACGTGTTTTGTTATCCTTCAACACCTTAAAAGGATGGATATAATAATGGAATTAATGGATAAGTATGATTTATATGATTTCATTGAGTTATGTTTTTAAAAAATTAATATCCAATTACTAATATGACTAAAAAAATTAATTTTTATTTTAATCATTTAAAACATGCTTACTAATGGGATAATATTTTACTCAAATTGTATAGCATTTTCATGTAAGTTATTTCACCCAACAAATCCTTATATTTATGATATATCACAATAATAAACACTAAATAAGATTATTACAATCCTTTTATAATTATATTCTTAGAAAAATATCCAATAATAATCTAATAATCAAGGTAGTTTCATGTTTGGGTCAATTTATCCACCTACATGAATAATACATTACATTTACGACATGGATGAGAATGAGTACATATTAACTTTTATAATAAATTATAAATTAATAATTATTATTTTTTTGGTTTTGGATATATTCAATCAATATATATTTCTTCGATTAAGAAAAAACCCTCAGTTTGTCAAAAAATTCCAAAACATGCTTATTATAGACATTATCTTCAAGGATATGGTCTAAATCATTCTAGAAATTAAATTTAAAGAAAATAAATTATTATAAATCTTCCCTAAAATTATAAATAATTATATATTTACAACACTCTCAAGAATAAGAATGAATATGAACACCACTATTGTGAAAATTGTACAAATGATGAAAACTATAAATATCATGGAGGAAAATCAGAAGATTTCATTTGGAGAATGAATATTTATGAAATGTATTAAAGAAAATATATATTCTTTTGTTTATTAATTAATTATTTGAGATATTTATTCTTATAATATCAGAATTTAAATTAGGTTTTTGGAGTTTTTGACAAGAAGTAAGGGATTGTTTATCTCAAATTCCTCTCCCAAAGACACGTTTTGTAATATGAACCCAATTTCTTTTATGTGGTTTATATACTGCCTATTTAAAAATATATATCACAACATTATTTTATTACTTGTATTTGATGATAAATTTTAATACCTTTTTTATGAGTCTATGATTTAATTTCTACCAAATCCATATTTGGGTATTTCCGTCTTATAATTTATTCTTTAATACTCTTGTTTTAATCATCATATTTTCTATATTGTGTGGGGATACACTATCATGTAGTACATTCTCCATGTTACTAATAATATTAATTATATTTAATTTTCTATATTTTTATCCCTTTATAATATTATTTAAATTCTATATTTACATTTTCTATGGTGTAAAATATATAAAAAGTTTTGGTAAAGTATAAGTGTTTGTAATTTATTAGAAAATACATCATTATTTGGATACTGGAATGTGGTTGTGACAATGGAAGAAGTGCACATATAGGTAATCACCTCCAAGAGGGTTGGTTTAGATTTTATGTAATTATCACCCTAATTCATTATGAATAGGACTAATACTACACACCTAGTGAGACACTCTTTAGAGATATGCTTTGGAATATTTACATTCTCTAAATGAACTCTAATGAAGTAGTTTTCATACTATTGCCTTAGTTTCCTACTATTAAATTCTATTTAATCCAATTACTAACTTCGATGTATAACCTACCAAATTTTATGTATAGTAACCAATATATTTCATTGATAAGGGTACTCCATGTCACTTTAATGATACCTCATAGATTATATGTTTTTAAGGGATGTTCTCCTCGATATCGACATTATTCAATTGAATAAGGATGTATTTGATATCCATACTTATCAATATATGGATATCAATGTTTTTTTAGTTAGAGGTCCCTTAGTCAATGTTATGGATGGTCTTGATGAAATTTATGTTTAATTAATTATAATTATTATATAGACGAGTGTGACATGGAATATATATCCTCATAATGCATCAACAGTTCTCATGAGACATAACATGTTGAGTTTTTGTGCCACTACCCATAATAGGATCATTTCTTAAATTTGGTCTTGAAGGCAAGAAAAATGTATTATAATGGGAACTTAATATCATTTTTTTGATATATAATTAATTTTTTCTAGATGTATGAGATCAATGATTACTGTCATCTATTTAAACATTTATTTACATGTATATAGAATTACCATGGTTTAAATTGATAATTGATTCATGTTTTTCATTAATTTATT
The DNA here is from genome assembly GCA_963277665.1 of Viscum album. NCBI lineage: Eukaryota > Viridiplantae > Streptophyta > Magnoliopsida > Santalales > Viscaceae > Viscum > Viscum album. Next base: position 30,047,145 of record OY728162.1, on the reverse strand, counting down.
CCATTTAACATAATCCATGATTATGATATGTATTATTTAGTTGTATGATTGTTCTTATTTATCATCTTATCTGCCCCATTTCTATGTTCCTTTCACTATGAATCCTAGAGGCAGACTATTTTTATTTTTAGGTATATGATGGAAGGGTTTATTTTTTTCTCACAATATGTTCATTTTGTATCTTATACTTTAATATTTATTGTGCATATGTAATGGTCTTACAAAGATACCAAGAATATAGATACTTTAGGTACTATTTTACATTTTACTAATAATGTATCATAATTACTAAACCCGGGTTTTTGGATTCGGGGATGCTATAACTACACATATTATTTTTGAGAGGTGGTGATAGATGTTCGTTAGTATTTTTTATTTTTTATATTAAAATAATGTTTATTTTTACAAAATAATTTATGATTATATGGTTGTAAGATATATATGAGTTATAGGTTTGTCAAATGAATTTAAGTTATATTGATACATAGAATGGTGATGATTATGGATCATGTGAGTATTAGTATGAATTGGTGTCTTACATAAAGGTTATGATATGAATTATTCATTATGTCTAAGTGGTCCGTAGAGTTTTTTGATCGACCAATAATTGATATTATATCACTAAAGATATTTAATAATATTATTATAATAGAGAATCGGTAGGATCTCCATAATAATCATTTTTCTATACAGTATGTGGTGAGGCTTTGAGGTCAGGCTAAGCTAATACAGATATTGACCATATATAAGTAAGTTAATCAATAAATGTTGGAAGAGAAGCGATGACAGTAAGATTTGTGGCATGTGGATATGATTGAGTTTATGATTCAAATTATATGTGTTTAATGGATGGAGTTTCATTCTATATATATAGATGATCCTGCACCACTTAGTGACATTATTATTTCATTTCTACTTAAGTAATTTTTAATAAAAATTTACCAGTTTCAATTTTATAATGCATAAATGTTTTTTTAAATATCTATGTATTTTAACATAATTATAATTTTTACTGTCTATTATATGGATGATAAAACACTTCATAATTAATTAATTGATATAGATTTAATATTTTAATATAGAAATTTTTTTAGTGAAGTATTTGGGATTGAATTGGTAATCCATCACAAATAATTTGGTGTTAGACTCATTCTTATAGATCTATCATGAACTGTAATATTTTTTATATAGTTTTCCACAACAATGTATTTGTAAGGAATATACATCTTAAATTAATTGTTTTTATATAATTCATCACAAATAATTGGTCAAATAATCAAAAAATTCATTAGTTGTTCATGGATGTGGGAAATGTGATTTGTTGACATGTAACATCACTACCCATGTGACCTAGATACCTATTTATTATGATTGGTAAGTAACACAACCTAAATATAGAAATTATTTTCTATATTGGAATCTAAAAAGAGTGATTGGTGTCATTTCACCAATCATTAGACCCTCTACCCTCCTATATTTTTTTTATGTGGAGTGAAGGGGCGACGAACCATTGGTATGATGGTGTAACGCTACCTAACGCTGTTGATATGAGGGTTGTTATTCTATAATGACTATAGTATCAAAGTACGACGTGAATTCTCATATGTAACTAAAAATATCTTTATCAAGGGACATTATGCTACATTTACAATGCAATCAGACCATCAAAAACAATTAACATTCATGAAATTAATATGTAATAAAATAGGTCAAGTGATGTTTTCATTCCATATGGGGACGGATAAGACAAGACACATTTGGTTACCTAGGTGTATGTGTGTTTGGTGTTTTTATCCACGTACATATAATAACATATATTTATTATTTAGGTGTAGGATGATGCACAAGTAGTGGGTTTGGTCTACGAAATGCATGGTGAGGTTCCAGCGAATACCTTATTACCCATTGTTCATTACATTTTAGTGTTCACCTGAGTTGTAATGTAACCTCCTAACTATTCATATGATCATGGTGTAAAAAATTTCTTCCTTTTTTTGGGGGGGGGGGGGGTTTGCCACTTATGGTCCATAATGTAGGTGGTAATTCATGAGGTCATGAAAAACTAGGTGCATGTTTATGCAAGGTAGTGATGCACCGCAAGGCGTAGGTAGGGGGCCTTTGGGCCAGCAAGAAGGGTACTTTAGGCCCTCTAATGGTGGGGAATCTAACATAAATAAATCTAATGAGCTTGTTATGGGGTTGGATAACCTTTAGAGGGGGTGACATATCATTATTGGCCTAATTGGGTGTGTGTTCGACTTCACTTATTGATCCTCCAAGTCATTATATATATATAAATATATTTTTCTCTGTAATTATTGATTTATATATGAAATGATAAATATTTAGCAATTAATTAATGATAATAAAAATATTTATACACAATTATCTAGACATATATTAATACATTAATTAAAACTATATATAGTATATAATAAATATTAAATATCTATTTTCTTATATATAAAATATGATGTAAATATACAACACTAATTTTATTAATTAAATTAAATAAATTTATATTACATCTCTATATAAAAAATACTATATTATAAAATATATTAAATATAAATATAATATGTAGTATAATATATATATATATATATATATTCAATTATAGTTATTATTGTTTTTAAAGAAATATATATATATATATATATATCATATTATTTTATACACACAGCCCAACTAATGTATAATATATAAATTTTTTAATGTAATTATATTTTCAAATATGAAAATAAATTTATTTTATAAATAATTACACATATTTTTATCATTAATATTATTTTAAAAAATTATTATTCATATTAATTTTTATAAAAATTTCATGAAGATTAAAATATTAAATATAAATATCAAATAAAATAATATAAATTTAATTAAATTTAAAAAATTTATAAATTATATATATATATATATTAATATTAATATTAAATTTTTTTAATAATATTTTTGACAAAATATTGTTACAATTAAATGATGGTGGGATTATAGAAAAAATTGATTTTTTTAAAAATTATTTAGCTAGAATAATTTTATTAATATATATATACTATAAATTTCTTATATTTTAATTATATTATATAATATTATATATATATATATATATGTATATTCAATTTTAGTTTTTAATAATTTAATATATAATTATATATATATATATATATATATTCATTCCAAAAATTAATAATAATTTCCCAACATATATAATATTATTGTCTGAAAAAATAATTGTAATCCAACACATTTTAAATTTTCCAAACATTGTGTTAAGGTTTACTAAATCATTAAAAAAAATATAAATCTTATAAAGAAAATGTAACATAAATAAATCATTCATAATGACATATAATATTAAAAATAAATCAAATAACAAACAAGTTAAAGTAATTGGAAAACTAAAATTACATAAAATACCTTTCTGAAGACTATAAATAATAAGTTGAGAATAAGAAATCAATATATCATATAATTTTTGTAAAATATGAGATGAAGAATTAGAAAAATGGCGGGGGATTCTTATTTTATAGTATTTTTCTGGTCAGAGGCATTAATTATGTTTGTTTGTCTTGTGTGTAGATTTTAATGGATGTGTGAACACAAATCATTTTTTGTAGAACCAATTTTAATAAATATTTAAAACCTACACCGATTTTCAATTTTTTTTTCATAAAACACATTGATAATAATTATGCTAACGTTTTTTCTAAGATGGTTCCATGTATATTATAGTATTGATGTGGGAAGCGAACATCATAATAATGGAAGGAACGCATAATAGAGAAATAAAAAATTGAAAATTAAAAATAGATTAGGATCGCGGGAAATTTGAGAAATTTTTTCTCCCATTGTGAGTAAGAATAATCATAAGGGGAGGGTTAAGGCAAGTTCCAACCATCCCTTGAGTATGATTGTTATTCTAATTATCACATATTTATATAGATATTCCATAAAAAATAGATGAGGGTTTGAAACCATAAAAATTGGATATTTTATCAGTGTATGGGATGTTGTAAAGGAAAGATGATCTATATCTTTCCACAGTATTTTGGGTATTTTTTTGTATCCTTTAGATTTTGGGCCATTGTTTTCGTGGAATTTTATGGATTTATCATGTCTATATATCGACATTCCACCTCTTTTTGTAAACTTATTACATTATTTTAAAAATGGAAACATGGTTTTGCACTCCCAAAATCGTGGTTCAAAGTATTTTCTTCTTATTATTATTAATATTTTTATTATTATTGTTTTTGTTCTTGTTGTTTGTAGAAAAATGTTTTCCACTAACTCTTGTATTCCAAAGAGTTAATAAAACTATAAAATAATTAAGTTTTAGTAACCATGACATTAAAAGAGTATTAATTTCATAAATTATCCTCCTCTCACTCTATTATATAAAAATAATTATTTGTTTTAGTCATGATTCCTCACTAAAGAGCAAAACATCCATGAACTAACATGAGTTGCCCATAAATCAGGAACCTAAATCAGTTTGTGGAAATCCTCGAACTGGTTTCATAATAAATTTATTCTAGAAAAAAGTTTTAGGATATCAAAACATAACTATGTGGGAATTATTTCACCCCCAAAAAGAATTGATCACATACCTCTTTCCACCTTGAAATCTAGTATGACTCATCGATATGTTGGACATCGAAGCATAAAATAAAAAATATAATAATAAAAAGGATAAGCAAGGAGCTTTCACCATAGGATAAGCTAAAAATATTACAAGAATGAGAGGGTATGGAACCTGCCATCGTGACAATCCTGTGCATGCATGAGAATGACTAGCTGAATAGCCATGCAAAGGTGGAGAGCTTATTTGACGATGAAGATGCTGGGAAGGAGCAGTTCCATGTAGTTAGTCTGGGTTATATGTAATTTTTGAAGCCTATGCGCAATAAATTCCTATAAAGCCTAGGGCCATGTAATACTTATGCCTACGGGCCGTGTCAGGGTTCCACCTCACCCCTTGAAAAATGGATTATCAAAAATTAATAAAAAATAAAGGCCTTCAGGCCATTGGATGAGGCAAAAAACTGATAAGGACAATACATAAGCATCCCAAAATAAATGAGAAAACAAAACCCAAACAATAACAGGCCATGACCATATGACCCCTTGGTCCCTACATATTCTTTACCACCCACTACCATGACAACATGAACAATTAAAAAGCAAAGGATCAATACCCAGGGACATAAAAGAGAAATTTCAATGTTTTATTAACATAATTGTGTATGCATGATGTGAATAAAACAAAGAAATGTAGAAAATGCCTTTTATTTTGTGTTAATATTTTAAAAAATAATATCTATTATTCTTTTTTGAAATAAATTTAGAATTTTATATATATTGTATTAAATAAATATATTTCACATAGTTTCCCATTTAATAATTTCAACCACTTAAAAACAACACTTAAAAATATTTAATTCAATCTGAAACACTCAATTTTAGAACCACTTTGAAAATTACATGTTTAAACAGTTTCAGATAAAAAATAAAAAATGAAATGATGAAAAAATACCCCACAAAGGATCCTCATATGTAATAATATGGGATTAATGAAGTAGAAATAATGAGTCATGGAACCATATATTCAAATAGAATTCTGGAACATAATATATAGGTGTTCCCAATGTGAATCAATTAATATCATTTGAGAAACCATTTTTCTTAAGGTGAGTTATTATTAGAATTTTTTAAATAGAACATGAGATTTATAGTCTTCCAATTTCTTTTAAAATTAACATATTACAAGTAATTTCAGTCACACCAGCATCCTTGGGGCCATGGAGCTAGCCTATGTCTAAACACTAGGGGTATATATTGTGTTACCTGAACTAGTGTTTTATAAATCTATACTTATCTTTTAATTCCTAGGGTTCCCATGACTACATTTAACAGTATGTGAGAAATAATGAATAGTATAATCACTAAAAATTTCAAAAATAAAATATTAAATGTAAGTTTTAAACTCACCTCAAACACTGTTACAATAAATAACCCCTTTTCACATCATCAATATCACAAAATAATTCAACATCCCCCATAGGATAATAAATTCATATCATGAATAATGAATAGTAAGGTAAACATTAGATGGGTTTACATTTTCATTGGTAACAGATTTAAAAACGAAAAAATGGGCCTTTTAAAAATCCTACTTGGGTATCCAAGACATTTTACCTTATTTAAATTCATATTTAAATTATTTATTTAAAACCAACCACTAGAAACTAGTTTTTATATAATACAAACATAACCCATTTTTATAATAAACCACTCATGAAATCAATCCATTTATTTCCTTTTAAAACAATCCCATTAAAATCAAATTTTCATCTATTTCTTGTCCAAAATGTGGTCAAATACCTTTGATCATAAAATTTGATTTGGAATAGGAATTTTATGAATTTTCTCTAATAATTGGCATCTAAAACATTACTTTTTAAATTAGAAAACCATTTAACATCCATTTTTCCAAGGGACCAATCACATTAAAAAATATATTAAATCCAATAAAAATATCAAAAATTAATATAATTTACTAAACAAGGTATTAGAGGACAAAAATAATCTAATTAAATGATAAACAATGAATTTTTTAAGAAACACCTACCTCAAATATAGAATTAATCCCTAACAATGAGTTGCAACACATCACCTTTTGTAGAGAGCACTAAACCAAGAAATGAAGATCACTCTCTGATCTATAGACATCAAATTTTTTTATTAAACCCATCCCAAACCATAAATTCATACCCTTTGTACTGACAATTTTTTAGATAATTTAAAAATTAAATGGAAAGTAATAGGGTGGGATAAGGAAATAAAAACGAATAAAAAATAATTTACTCTGAGATATCAATTGAAATCTATGTTTTGAAGGATAAAAATCAATGTGGAATAGAGGGACATCTTTACATGTTGTGTGTCCCTCTTGGTCAAATGTAATAAGGGATGCATGATAAATTTGGATAAAATAAGTGGTTCTAGGAGAGTAATTTCATCATCAAAAAAAATTGGGAAAATTTAACTTTATTGTTTGACCACAGTTGTTGTGATTTATATCCCTTTGAAAAATAATTTCTAAGAGGTACACTCTATGGAATGCGGTCTTGTTCCCTTTGATTGGGTCAATACGAGATCCCATAGGAATGTAATTGCAGTATGTCCTCCTCTAGCATGAAAGAAGGCGATTTCCCAATATAGAACCAATGTTCATCCATTTGGTAACCTCCATGACAAAATCCAACAATTTTGGTGTGGTCCCCCCCCCCCCAATCCACCACAACATAGAAAAACTAGATGTAACATGGTCAATTACTCCTAGTGAAAAATTTAATATGAAAAGTAGATTTTCTGGCATGAAATCATATGTTCATGGAATATCCTTCATTTGTCGGACCCAAAACATACCTATAACCTCCCAAAACTCATATAAAATGAAAAAAAATCAAAACATTAAATTAACACCAAAACTAAACAATTATTCACAATAATAGCAATGGGGGTGATATAGATATCCCCACCATTCCAATTTTTTCACCCCAAAAGTAAATGGTAAAAGTATAGTTGGTGATATTGAAGGGCACTATGATACCACATGTCAAGAAGTGGGTGGATGGGAAAATAAAAATAGAATATATTAAAGAAATATATCCGCCGAACATGGACACTCTTTTAGTAGAAAATTCTGAAAAATTCGTGAATGTATCTAGGAGAAACACAACCATTATCAGCTAAAATAACACAAAAAAGATATGGAGAACTAGCATAGGTCTTACCAGTATTTATAATTCATCTAAATTACTGATATTGATGGTAATCAAATCACAAAGAAACATCACGATAATAGTCACATCACCACAAAATACAAAAATAATCAGTATATCACTACAAAACATGAATAATCATTCACGAAACCAAATTAAACATCCCATATGAAAATTCTCATATAGATACTAAAATGCCCACACACAAAAATTCATCTTCATATCCACTATAAATCTAAATCCAAAATTAAAAAAGGGACAAAAATGGCCATGAATTTAATAAACAACATTGGTTCCAACATTAGGTCCCAAAAATAGGTTAAACCAAGACCTAAAATCTGAAACACTATCCCCTGGTGAACCCATAAAACCACATGTAAAACACCAATGTGGTCATAATCTAAACCAGTGAATCACATGTCCTTCTCAACATGATGTGTACCCATGAACTTCCACATGTCCAGAAAAATAATTATTCATACGTAACATTGTTAATTATTATACAAAAATATTTAGGAAAAATATAATTATAAAATGTGGAATATGCTTAAATTATACCTACACTATCTATAATTAACTATAGATTAAATTTATAATATATTAAATCTATGTGCTTAATGATCAAAAATTTCTACATCCCTCAATAAAACACAAAATAAAAATCAACTAAAACCTAAATAGACCAATAACGTTTCCCAATTCAATTAAATAAACTTAAAAAATCTATAAAAATTGATACATAATCCACACTAAGGACAATATCATACATATTTATCTCAAAATGATAAATAATTTTTTGAAAAATAGGGTGTAAAATTTCAATCATTGAATCAAAAGCAGCCACAACACCACTGAAAGAACAATTCCAATACATTAGTCTAGGGAATTCCATAACAACATTAGATTCTAGTAATCAAAATTATAGGCCCCTATACATTATCCCAAGTTTTATATCCATTTTTTATGTTCCGAGAAATGAATAAAAACCCAACAGACAACCAAAGTTGAAACAAAAAACAAAAGAAGAATAATCAATAATGGCTAACATGGATTAAAAAATATCCGAAAACCATACAAGAATAGAAACACTTATTTTAACTCTATTATATCTTTCTTTTACAAGGAAAATCATACTGTTTAATTACATAACTAAAACTATTAAAAAATGTTTCACTTATTTTAATATCCATTTCTTCTTACAATAATCTCCTTCTGGTCACCAACCTCATGGATCCTTAACCTCTTCCTTTGGATCAATCATCCCATGAACTTGTTTGTTCCCATGTTAGATTACCTAAAGTGGATCCACCAAAGACTTTATCTGGCCCTGACATTTTTCTCCATTCATACATAGTACAATTTTTCAAATGGACTTCTTCTATAGGGCCCCAAATAATCTATCGATTATATTCTTCATCCAAAATATAGGGGAACCAAAAATATCATGAGATAAATTTGACTACCTATATCAATCAACAAATCAGGTGACAACACCCAGTGAACATTACACATGACCATCTAACCCACCCACCAATTATTTTTTGCAACACCTCCATCTACAAATCTATAAGGAGTTCTTATAATGTTTATGATTCTATGTATTATCATTACAGTTACTTCTTAAAAACACTTCAATGAAAACACTCTAGAAATGTCATTCAAAATTAGAATGTTTCATCTTATATCTAATTCAATGAATTTGTCTAGAACACGACCATGTACCTTCAATCTCATATATATGTTTCCTCATATAATACACTAATTTTGTTATACACCTTTCACTGGGCTACATTCACCAGCCGTCCTCTACTAAACCTAACATCCAAATCACTTTTAGGTGAACACTAGTTTACCAATGTTATATCCATTTAACATCACCCATTCATGTTATTGGGGTCAAGTTTCATCCATTAACCTCATTATGAACATTCTATGATGATGATGAAATATCTATATTCATGTTCCCAGGTGTGGATTCCAATATATTTTCTTCCAGAATAATTCCTCCTGAAATTCATAATACATTACCCAAAAACATTTATCACACTAAACCCAAAATAAAATAATTGATAATTATTTCAATGTTTTATTCTAATAATCTCACACTCAAATACCATTATCATACTCACACAAAATCCATATTATCTAAAAATATATTCATCCTTCACCTATTATAGTTGATTCATGGTTCTCCACTGCTTGTCATATTCTGATCATTTTAGCTCCTATTGAATGAAATCGTCCTTCAACCAACAGAACAGTAATCTTTAATTTGACAATATTCATGAAAATAATCTAAATTAATCAATTTAATTCATAAAAATTTGATAATAAATCATGTTTCCATCCTCCATATTTATTGATTTTTTTCAATATGTCGTGCCATACCTCCGGTCCATGGACACCATCCATCGGATTTCTACTTCAAAAAATTTGATTTTATGTGCTTTGGTAACCTTACTGTTTTCTTGTATAACAATAATTAGTGAAATAATCATAATATCATTCATATGGAATTCCAAAATCAATAAATTATGATGTCATGATCATATTTATGTCCTGGTGAAACTTATTTTAGTGGAACCAACTTGTAACTTCCCGACCCGTAATCCACTAAACTGGTGCTCCTAGCCGGTTCACCACAAGGCCTTAAGCACGCCTCACCGTACGCCAAAGGCTACTGAATAGAAGCGAGGGCCTAGGTTCTGATAGTGGGGAGACTATTCCCTCATACTAGAGTAAGAAAACAGCGGAAATAACTAAGTATCTTACACGGAGGGATGTAAACCAAGTGCAGAAGCTGTAAACAACTGAAATGGAACAAGTTGTAATAGTAAAATGTTGTAAATTCCCGAATATCTATGAAATACAATACAAAACTGGTCACCCACCAGGCCGACCATATAGATACAAGTAGAAAAGAAACCGAAAGTAAAAGTAAAGGGCTTAACTACTAACTCTGAGCCAATCCACATACCTGATCTCCAGACACTTTTGAACTGTAGAAGCCCAATCAGTAAAACCACTGGACTAGCTCTCGTAGATCATGAAACACTAGGCCTCTTCCCAATCCACCATTAAAATCATGGTCAACCTAAAAAGCAGACATAATGTCTACACGTACACCGAAGTTCCCATGCAGGGGTGAGAAATAATCTCAGTGGGGAGCCCCGACAAGAAACCTATAACTGTACCACTAAAAGTATATGCAACAATAATGTGCTCAGCCTAGCTGGAACACAAAAAATGTAAGTAAACCAAACATGAAGCCACTGTTGAACTCGAGGTCCATAATCCCTGCCATCTGGGTAAGTTCCACCATGGTTGTCTATTTCTATATACGTACACTTGTGTAGTCCCATATCGATACACATATACATAAATATCAATATTCATGATTAGGTTAATCAAATAACAAGAAAACACATCCACAGTCGATCCATGGGACCATAAGCCCGATCTCCTGGACATCCTGTGCATGGGCATTGAGTTGGAAATCATTCCACTCAAGCCGTGTATCATTAAGTAGATCTATGGGTCTGTGATCCCATTGACGTGTACCTTCTTCAACCAACTTCGGAAATATATCTCTGAAAAAGTTAAACAAAAACAAGTAACTGTTGTCCTCATAAATGTGAATCCTCACCCTCAGGTGAAGAGAAACGAGACCCTCAGGTGACTACCCTCAGGCATAACAAATAGTGCCCTCATTCATATAAGAATCTTGCCCTCATGCACAGAAGCTACTTCCCTCAAGCATAAGAATCCTACCCTTCAAAAAAATTGAACCTTTCCCTCGGGCTAATCAGAACCTAGCCCTGAGGCTTAACATAACATTGCCCTCAGGATAATCAAACCTTTCCCTCGGGTTAATCAGAACATTTCCCCCAGGCTAACATAACAAACGGGCCAACCCCAACACATAAGAAAGCAATTCATATACATTTCCTCTCATGAAAACTCAAATCATACTTTCATCATGGCATACCCACAGTTATCATGGACAAATGGCTAAACAAGGGAAAATCACCCTTGGGGTGGCCCTAGATTCATGCAATGATCTCAAATAGTAGTTTTATACTTAATTATTATATTACCTATGCAGTTCTAGGTATCTAAACAATTAATGTCCCATCCATATGAAACCCGAACATGGGCGCGTGGCAGAACAGTGCACAAAATTCCAATCGATAGTTGTATTAAAACACAAGACCACCTACTACTCAGCCACTCATGGAAAGGTAGGAATCCCAACAAACAAGAAGACGACTCACGTCAGGATTAACAACCACGAACCATGAAGCATCACTGGTAAACACTACAACATCATCAAACCAATCCAGATATAAATAAACAGTGAGGGTGGCCTGAACGCCCAACCCAACAATACATCCATTGCCCCAAAGGGATCACAAGTTTAGAACAGGTTCTAAGTGACACCCAAACACCATCTTTACCCAAAACTGACTTAAAAACTCAGGGTCAGTCAATCAATGGGGACCCACTATGTCCCTCAATTCAAACACTAAGAAGGCATCACACTCAGAATCCTCTAGGTAAACACGCTTGAAGGCATCCTACACGGGATCCATAGTGATGAGTAAAGGAGGAATCCTACACAGTATCCTCAATGTAAGGACCCAATAGGAATTCTTGAATATGGGTCCTATCATGGAAAACAAGATAGGGATCCTACAAGGAACTCCCAAGGTCATCACACAAGTAAATGCATCCCTTAGGGGATCATTAGAAGTATCCGATCTCACAGACTCATAGGCCAGAAGGGAACATCATACAAGGGGAACGTCCTATAAAGCATATTTTATGGGAGGTAGATCATATATCATCTCATATTAAAGGTCCCAACTAATTTTTATGAACACCCAACCTATCATCTATGTCAAGTCTCACTCTTAGGTGTCAACTGAACTTGATAACTGGAGGAAGAACCCCTCAATTTATATAAAAACAACAAAACCCCATTTATATGTCCCCTAAATGTCAAAAGAATTCCACCATTGTGATCTATGTAGAAAAATTCTCATAATTGACTACTCATATGCCCAATTCTAATTTCCAGAGCATAAGTTATCCCAAAACTACTAAACTGCAACAGTACATGGTGAGAACACCTGGCCAAAGCACATGGGGTCTGCCTATGTAATAGGACACGGTGTGTAATTTACTGTACATGGTTTTTAATGTTCACAAAAAGTTACACTGTGTCCATTTTCACCTGAACACATGCCCATGTACCACTACACGTTGTGTACTTTACTGTACACGACGTGTACTCAAAAAAACCACTATTCTGTGTTCTAATTCACACGGCCAGTCACACGACCACCAACTAAACGGAGTTTACTAAAAGTATATGGAGTGTACATAAGAAAACTTCATCATCCCCAAATAGGAAGAACACACGGCATGTTCCCCTAGAACACACACTGTGTATTCTGGGGTTTCCGACAGGAAATCCCTCAAAACGCCTGAAACACCCGTTTTCTCCACCAAAACAACAGATCTGGCCAAAAGAGGAAAAAAGAATGAAAAATAAGGCATTAAAGACTATACCGAACATGCTTAAATAGGATCTATGAAAAAAAACATAAACGGCCCTACCTTTGGCCAGAAACCGCCGAAGCTTCGGTTGATTTCACGGCTCATAGTTTCTGCACGCCGACTCAGCGCGTCGAGAGCTTCGAATTGGTACCACTTTTTGCATCCCACTATCCCAATTTCTCAATCTCCATATCCCCCATAGTTAGCAGCCAAGGATGAAACAAAGGAGATGTTCACAAAGAGGAGGAGTAAAGAAGAGAAGGAAGAAAAGAAAAGAAAAGGAAAGGAAGAAAAAGGGGCTTGGGCCGACCCCATAACCCGACATATGGTTAGGCCTTCCCTAGGCTAAACACCCTATTACGAACTCAATGGCGCAGATGAAATATCAATCCGATACTCTATTTAAATTTCATTGCAGAACTAACCTATGTGAATAATATAATACTTTATTTAATAATATTAAATATTAAATATTTCGCTAAAATTCGAACAGCTCAGATTTCCCCCAAACACTTATCCAAGGGTAAACACCCAATTTAGGGACCAAAGGAGTTTTCAAATAAATTATCCAAGATCATCTGGTTGGTAAAATTGACTATTTTACCCCTCACGAGAGTCCAACAGCAAAAAATCAAATTTCTGCTCAAAATTGCAGTCCGGAAATACACGGGTTCCTACAAACTCCCCACCATAAAACTTCTCGTCCCCGAGAAGCCCAATGAAGGACCAACATCCATGCTCCCAAAACGAAAATCTACACAACCATGCTATCTAGGCTGTCCAACAACCATCCTTAAAACGTTAACAACAACCTTTTTCATAGAAGGCACTCAACTATGCCCGATCTGTTACTCCCCACCATATGAATACCCTTATCATCGTCTTAAAAGAAAACCCTGAGCTTAGAAGCTCGCTGAAAAAACCAAAGATTCACTAGAACGAGGATAAAAACACTCAAATGGAAAATGGTTCTCTCCCCACCATATGGCATTCCTTAAAATGCTTCGAGAGCACAACCGGAATAGGTTCAATCCTTAACATGGATGAACATTAAGAAAGAAAAAGGATATGGGTGTTGGGCCGAAGATCTCTCAACATTCTCAAGATGAATCAAGTTAGTGCATGATCATCTCTAATAGGAGTACACAAAGATTTAACTAAAGGTGTGTCTATCTCCCTCTGAGCCATGCTAACATCATGCCAAAACAAGACCCGGATTCCAAAATGGTTCAACCATTTCATGGTAACCCGTCATTTCACAAATTCTCCTATAAAACTTAGCGGCATTCAAACACAACTTCTAGGATCCGAGTCCACAAAATGTCTTGAAACATCATTCTGCGGCTAGCACCTAGACACTCACTAATTTAGAGTCAAACGTTTCCACCCATAACAGCAACATAAAAAACATTGGATTAAAAGTCTATGCACTTGAACAGTCATGCCCGTCGAATCCAGTCACAAAAAACAAGCACCACCAAAAGGCATTGGAAAACACATGCCAACCTTTCTCACATAGGTTTCCCTAGAATAAAACTGACATCGTCCTACTGGGGTTCATGTCAAAACCAACATTATCAAGGTCTTCCACCTAGCCCTACAGAAATAGTCTTTCAACTGGGTCACAAGGTATAACCACCTATCCCAAAATATCCAAAACCACTTAGAAGATGGTAATGATCACAACGAACAAAGGAAATTCAAAATAAGAACACAACCTACAAGGGCCTAGATCCTATCTGAGCATCCTCATAATGAACTAATACCTAGAGTTCACAACCCAAACAGAATAGGAATTGAACTTACACCAATTAGGAATCCGTATATAAGAATACCCCAAGGAGGTCTAGTTCACAAGAAAATCCTTGGTATCTATCGACATCATTCTCAATGATCTTACTAGAAATCCACAGACCCAAAAAACAACACCCAATAAAGGGTTAAACATAAATTCATCACACGCCATATCGACCAACTAGGGTCACTGCACCAACAGTGAATGACGACTGAGTCATCAGCCTCAACAAAAACGCCTCAACGTAGATCCACGTAACCTGACACCAGATAAAAAATCATGTGTAATCAGACCAAAAGGTCTCAGTCGTCAGTAAACCACTCACACTAGTAGGCATGTATGATGTTAATCCTACATGCCTAGTATGATGCATGAGACGCCTCTTGCCTTTTCCTACCAAGAGTCAAAATCCATCCCTGACATCTTACCAATGGCTAAGAGCCAGATAAACATAGTAAATCAAGACACCAAACCACATGTGTGTCGCTCAAGGCAAAAATCATATACAACTGTAACATTTCAAAATCAGAATAGTTGTCCCAATTCCTGGTAACCAGGACTTCTTACCGGAACAAGTGTTCTGGACGCACCATCCCGATATCCATCACAGGTTCCAACACATTCCTAATACTTTTGTCTACCATTTTCCAAATAGTAAAGACAACTAAAGAAAACTACTTTGATACCACTTTGTAACATCCCGACCCAGAAGCCAATAAAACGGTGCTCCGAGCAGGTTTTCCACAAGGCCTCAAGCGTGCCTCCCAGTATGACATAGGCTGCTGACTACCAGCAAGGGCCTAGGGTGTGATAATGGAGATACTATGAACTCATAACTGAGTATGGAAATGGAGGAAATAACTAAGTATCATACATAAAGGAACGTAAATAGAGTGCGGAAGCACTAAACAACTAAAATAGTTGTAATAGTAAAATGTTGTAAATTCTCAAATAGCTATGCAATACAGAACAACACTGGTCACCCACCGGTCTAACCATAGAGATACAAGTTCAAATGTAACTGAATATAAAAGTAAAGGGATCAACTAATAACATCGAGCCAATCCACGTACCCGATCACTAGACATTGTCAAACTACAGCCGCTCGATCATTAGATCCACTCGAGTAGCTCCGCTCGATCATGCAATTCTGTTCCTCTTCCCAATCCACTATGTAACTCATGCTCAACCTGAAAAGCAGACATAAAGTCTACACATACACCAAAGTGCATGTGCAGGGGTTAAAAATAATCTGAGTAGGTCACCCCGACATAAAACCTATTACTGTACTGCTAAAAGTGTATGCAACAACATTATGCTCAGCCTAGCTGGAACACAAGAAAAGGAAGTAAACCAAACATGCGACCACATTCGAACTCATGGTTCGTAATCCCCATCAACTGGGAAGGTGCCACCGTTGATGTCCATATCTATATATGTACACATGTAGAGTCCCATACCTATACACATATACATAAATATGAATATTCATGATTAAGTGATTCAAATAACAAGAAACCACAGAAGTAGTCGATCCTTGGGACCATAAGACTGATCTCTTGGACATCCTGTGCAAGGGCATTAATCTGGACGTCATGCCACTCCAGCCATGTATTATTATGTCAGTATGTTGGTTTGTAATCCCATCAACATGTACCTTCTTCAGCAAATGCCAGAAATATATCTCTGAACAAATTAACCAAAAACAAGTAACCATTGTCCTCATACATGTGAATACTCACCCTCAAGAAAACAGAAACGATACCCTCAGGTGACTGCCCTCAGGCATAAAGAATAGTGACCTTAGGCGTATAAGAATCTTTCCCCCAGGCAGGTAAGCTACTACCCTCAGGCATATAAATATTTCCATCAGGAAAAACGGAACCCTGCCTCAGGCTAATCAGAACATTTCCCTCAGGATAAAAGAACAAACAGGCTGATCCCAACACATAAGCAATAAATTCATATACATTTGATCACAAGAAAACTCAAAGCATGCTATCATCTTGGCATACCCACAGGTATCCTTCCAAATGGCTAAACAATTGAAACACACCATTGGGGTGGCCCTACATTAACCCAACAATATCAAACAGTAGTTTTATACTTAATTATTAGATTAGCTATGTTGTTCTAGGTATCTCAACAATTAATGTCCCAGCCACACGACACCCGAACATGTGTTCGTGGCATAGCGTTACACAAAAATCAACTCAACAGCTAGATTTAAACACAAGACCACCAACTACTTAGGCACTCAAGGCAAGTAAGAACACCAACAAATAAGAAGAAACCTCATGTTAGGCTCACCAACCACCAACTAATAAGCACCTCTCGTAAACATTACATCATCAGAAAACCAAGTCAGATATAAACAAACAGTGAGGGTGGCCTAAATACCCAACCTTACAAAACATCCATAGCCCCAAATGGATCACCAGTTTGGAATGTTTTCTAGGTGACAATCGAACAAAATCTCTACCCAAAACTGAAGTAACAACTCAGGGTCGGTCAAACAATGGGCACCCACTGGGTCCTTCAAGTAAAACACTGAGAAGGCATCACACATAGAATCCTCTAGGTAAACACAAGAGAAGGCATCCTACACAGGATCCTTAATGAATAGTAAGGGACGAATCCTACATGGTATCCTTAAAGGAAGGAAAACATTGGTATTCTGAAATATGGGTCCTATCAAGGAAAAACAGGTGTGGGATCTTATAAAGAACTCCCAAGGCTAGTACAAAAGTAAAGGCATCCCTCAGGGGATCCTTAGAAGTATCTGGTCTCACAAAATCATGGTCCAGAAGGAAAATTTTCACAAGGGGAACGTCCTATAAATCATAGGTTATGGGAGATTTCTCATAAAACATTTCTTATTAATGGTCTTAATTAATTTGGTCTGAACACCCAACCTATCATCCACGCCAAGTCTCACTCTTAGGTGTCAACTGAACTTGATAACTGGATGAAGAACCCCTCCATTTATATAGAAACCCCCAAAACATCATTTTTATGACCTATAAAATTGAAAACGATTCCACTATTTCAATCTACCCAAAAAATGCTCATAATCGACTACTCACACGCCCAATTCTGACTTCTAGATCATAAGTTATCCTTGATTTACTAAACTGCATTAGTATATGGCCAGAACACATGGGGTCTGCCTGTGTAATAGTACACGGCGTGTAATTTACTGTAAAATGCATGTACTGTTCACAAAAATGTTACATTGTGTCCGTTTTCACTTGAACACATGCCCATGTACAACTACATGGAGTGTACTTTACTGTACACAACGTGTACTCCAAAAAAAAACCACTATTTCATGTTCTAATTCACATGGCCAGTCACACAGCCACCAACTACAATGTGTGTACTCAAATTAAATAGAGTGTAATTAAGAAAAATTCATCTTCCCTGAACAGGAAGAACACACATCGTGTTCCCTTACAACACACGCCGAGTATTTTGGGTTTTCCGACGGGAAATCTCTCAAAACGCCCGAAACGCCCGTTTTCACCCCCGAAACAACAGATCCCGCCACATGTGGCCACAATAAAGAAATATAAGTTTTGAATACATCACAAAAAAATCATAAATAAGATCTATGGAGAAAAAATAAATTTCCCTACCTTTGGGTGGAAGCCGCCGAAGCTTTGGTTGATTTCACGGGTCACAGTTGCTGCACGCCGACTTAGCGCAACGAGAGCTTCGAATCGGTACCCCTCTTGGATTCCACCTCTCCCTCTTTCTCAATATATATATCTCTTATAGGTCATGTCCAAGTAGAAGGCATAAAGGACATTCTCAAGCAGGAGGATGAAAGAATAGAAAAAGGAAAATAAAAGAAAATGAAAAGAAGAAAAAGGGGCTCGGGCCGACCCCAATGCCCGACATGAGTTTATGCATTCCCTAGGCTAAACTTTATATAATAGACTCAACGGTGCCAAAAAACTCTCAATATGACACTTAATTTAAAATTTATTATCAAACTAGCCTATGTGAATAATTTACTATTTAATTTAATAATATTAAATATTAAATATTCTGCTAAAATTTGAATAGCTCAGATTTCCACCAAACATCTATCCTAGGGTAAACACCCTATTATGGGAAAAAAAAGTTGTCAGAAAATTTATCTGAGAATAGATCATTCGGTAAAATGGCCATTTTACCCCTCACAAGCATCCAACAGCAAAAATTCAAATTTCTGCTCAAAACTGCAGTCCTGAAATACATGGGTTCTTACACAACTCCTCCCATGGTTATTTTCTCCCACTTCCCTGATTTATTCCTGATCATTTCTAGGATCCCAACCCTATACATGAGGTCCTTATTTTTCTCTCATGATCATCCAAATATCCTTTCCACAAATATTGAATCTCCTAATTTCTCCAACACCACTCTAAAATGAAACATGTCCCCATAACATGGGGCTCTCTTTCCTCGAGTTTTAACATGGTTGTGGTCAAATCCATCGTAATACATTACATATGAGAGAAATAATAACATTATTACTTCCAAACATCAATTAACATCACATTACCCTATTTTAGACCAATGTCATGTCTTCATACATCATTTTTCTTCTAATTGAATTTACATTTAATTACAATGTCTTTTTATGAGAGAACCCCTTAGAACATTGAACATCAGTTGGAACCACCAAAATGGAACTTGATTACACTATGATACAATAAAAAATCACATGGGTTAGAGTTTTCAACCATCCTTATCTCTCACAAAAGTACATTGTTGATAATAATGCCTCATGCTGCTTCTACCTATTATCTAATCCCTGGTATTCCAACCCATATTTTGAGCACCTCCTTCTAGAGATAGAACCCCTATCAACACATTTCTATAACTATGAATTACCCAGCATGAATACAATTCCTCTATAATTATACATCCACAATATTATTTCTTCTGAATCAACATCGTAACCATGTCACACGTCACCTTATTTCAAGATGGGATCAAGTTAATACATTGATATTTTTAGCCACCACTTTCGGTTACTGATTGGTGGAATTTACAGAATATTTTATTTAGGAATGGGTGTTATGATATCCCAAAGACATAGTAAAATATAATTTCTTCATCTTCCAAATTATTTATATTTATTGGAACCATCCAATCATTCCATTAACCAAAAAGTGATAACTTAAAATGGCACATACTTTTTGGAATATGCATCATCCTCTGATTAAATCTTTTAGAAGAATATACATGTTATTTTCACAAATTCAGGTTCACTCTCTTTCTTTTGATTAATGTATACATCAAAAAAATATGAAAATACTTTTGGAATACCATCCCAAACATTCTCCAGGACCAGAATCCTAAACCATCGTATCATTAGGTGCCACATTATAACATCAATAGTTTTCCACCAAATTTTTTAATGCCACTCAATTTGTAGAATAAGGAACATGACACCTATTGAAATAATAATTCCAATAATATAGAAACTCTATTATACTATCACCATATTTCAGATAAAATATTCCAAATACATAACAAACCACCTCATCCCAAGAAACTAGTAGTCTTTCATCCATGATTCAACAAATACCTCAAATGTAACAACCCTGAAAATAGTAACCAATATTCAGTGCATAATTTATTAAATTTTTTAATATAAAAGGGATCTCATCAAAAAAGTCCAATCATTTTTTTACACTTAAATAATAGGATACAACCATTATTCCCATTTTACGTTAAATGATTACAAAATAAAATGATATGCATCATTGAAAAAAATTCATAGACTTCTTTATATACTAGGGAAATGAAGAATAATACGGGTGAGTAAATATAATCAGTAAGGGTTATGTATATAAAATATATCATTACTATATAAGTCATAACCATTATGGAATGGTAAATAGTAGAAAACATAAACCTTTTTATCATTAACTTGAGACTAGAATAAATTTATGGATAATATCAATGCTACAATATCATGGATAAAAATAAGTGAATTGTCAATTAATTAAATGATTAATATTAGACGTCATGATGTCAAACATCATTATAACCTTACCTTCAATGCCTTATTCCATAATATATTATTCGACGGGTAGGTATTCACCAAAACCCATTTAATTTGGAAAACTAATTATTATCATTTTACACATCCATGCATTATGGATATTTCAATAATCATGTACCACCTATTACGAAATATCCAAAGTGTAGATTATCTTATTGAATTAACAATTTAATTCATAAATGATATGCCTCATCAAGAAATATATATACAAGGTAAAGAATAAAAAATATCAATATTTCCAAATTCAATAAATTAACATTCAACGTATGAAACTTTATATAGAAATAATATATGGTTTAGTAAAAAATTATTTGCATGATTCAAAGAAATTTTTTATTTAAGATAAATTTAATCCAAAATAAAAATTGACCACAATAATTTTATTATTTCAAGAGAAAATTTATTTCTGAGAAATTAATGCAACATTATATTCAATTAATCATAAATATAGGTTTCATAGTAAAATCATGTATTTTGGATAAAGGAAATGAAATATGAAAATACCATTTCATTAAAGTGTTTTATTTGGAGAGAGGATTATGGAGACATTGTGGGAGATAGAGGAAAACCATGTTACCAAAGATACTGATGGGTGCGGGAAGCTAAACGCAGCAGAAAATCCTCGGCCTTAAATGTTGGTGGATTATATTGGGCACAAATAATTGTTCCATCATGCCTCTAGTAAGTCAAAAGTGGAAATATTATATAATAATAATGTCTATCAATCAAAGAGAATTTCATCAGAAGTGGTGAAGAATATCAACACCCATTTTTTTACTAATTTTGATCTTTCTCATCCTAGTAGAATTATCAGAAAAGGTAGGATATCACAATATGCTACCAACTATGAGGATGTGGAAGAAAGGGTTCGTCTCATTAGAAATTCCATTATTGCATGGGTTGTTATCTATAAAGTAGAATGGGTGTGTAAATTTAATAACCTCACGAGAATATTTTTTATGCACTAGTATTTAGATATTGTAAAATGATAGGCATGGGGGACAGGTACTACCATATCATGTTACCCTTTTATGAATGAAAATGAAGGGCCTAATGGTTTTTGCCGCTCTCCTTGAAACCTGGATTCCATTTAATTCAAGAGTGGGATAGAAACATCAATCATGATATGTTACGAAACACACACTCCTAGGTTTGGATCTGTATAATAAAATTGAATTGGTTATACTAGATTCCATGCATCCTTTGGTGCATATCATATTTTGTGGGAAAATTGACTGGAATGGATTGGCAAACTGATAATCAACCCTTTGGAAACTATGAACACATCCTAGATTAGGACTACATGTCTACCATCCCTGTTGAAGTAGTATATATAACTATAAGGGATGCTATTATTAATATATATATCCACTATGAATGATATCAAACGTTCTATATAATTTTTTTGGAAACATATTATGTAAATTCAATAAGGATAATGAGTGTGACTTTTGATATATGAAGGGTCATTTTGTTTCCAATTGCAGAAAGAGAAAATGAATGGAAAAGACTCTATCATAGGGTAAAATAGAAATATAACCCTTGGGCCATCTAGGGTTGATAAGCCTAAATATGGAAATATGGATGTAAATCTTGTATGATGAACAAGTGAGTAGTCTGGTAAGATAACTCTTATACAACCTAAAAAATAAATAAATGTTTGGAAGATAACATCGAATATTAAAAAGATGGATGAGGTATCTTTTGATATCATTCATGGTCATTCCATGAACTCACTTTCCAAAACATATAACAAACTTTCTTATAGTTTTTGGATAGTTTTTAATCATCAAGATGTGATGAAGGAAGATAGATCGAAAAATCATAGTGAGATGGAGTTGGATGGATCTCAGCTCAAGCCTGATGAGTTAGTTGATGCGTCCAATGCTGGTAACACATGGGGGTGTGATCAACTGAAAGAGAAATCTACTAATGTAATATTAACTTATATTACCAATGTGGATACTTATGTAGATGGATCTCCAGCCTAAACTATATATATTGAATACACATGAACGAAAAGTAATATTTTATAGTAATCCTCCACATATATTGTTGGGAAACAAGAGTGTAACTTTTATAAACATATTGTTCCTATTGATACTCACTATGGTCAATCATGAGAGAAACAAACAAATAATCACAGATTTGGAAGCTGACAGACTTGAACAGTACATATATATTGGATTTTTAAACACCGCAGCCAGTCAAAGTGAAAAGAAGGAATACTCAGTCATGGATCGTATATGAATGTACATGATGGTGCTTAAATTTTTCATCATGATAATATTAATATGTAGTAATATTTCTCACATATTCCACAATATATGTATACCATGATATAGACTTCCACAAATGAAACATTTGAGTCAATACCTTCCAACAACACATTCACAAAATTGAGTGGCAGATTTTGGGATGATGAAGTAGAGGACTCGCATCCCCCTACACAAATTAAAATTGTTGAGCAACCATTTATAGGGGCATCTACAAGTGTGTACTGATCAAAGGAGAATGAATCTCAAATTTTGGGAATGAATAATGGAATAAAGAAAAATGGAAAGGCCATGAGAATATAGTAGAAGATGAAAAACCTTATATAAGGGTAACAATTCTCAAAAATTGAAGCTATTCCACTAGAATTTCAAAGGGATAAGAAATACCATATTGGCCAAATCCCTTAGGAATTCTTTTATGGACAAATAACCCTTTTTTATTGGAATATAAGAATAGAATATTTTTTTGATATTGGAGGACATTCAAGTGGGATTCATTGGAATAAAATTTCATTTCTCTAAATCATCACAACCATAACATGGATCATCTTTGGGTGCTCAGTCATGGAATTAATCATGTTTACACATGTATTAAAAAATATTAGTGTTTGGAAGTCACTTTTAATATTTATTTCTACACTTTTATGATTTACATTTTATATTATTCTACATCAAACATAACGAGAAGGGATTTATAGAGTGAACTTGAAAATACATAATGAAAAAATGGATCACAAATTGGTGATCATGGATTACATTAATATTGTCCTGAAACTAGGTAAAAAATTGGATATAACATTAATAGGATAGATACCAATTACATTTCATCTTTTATTGATCGATAAAACCTTGTGGAGGTTCTAATTGCTTGAGATGATTTCAAATGAATTAGGTAGACTTTGAATGGGTGATAATCTAGAAAACATGATAGTGTTTTTGTAAAAATTGTTGAATTATTTTTTTTCCAATGGATTTATGGGTTACATCCTTCCAAAACATCATTATTGTCACAACTATATAATTTATAGGTGTCTAACAGGAAAAGGTCAGCCCCTCTCCCTTTTTGTTTCAATAATGGTTTGACTATCATTATTGGATAAATGTAAATTATCTTGGTGGTCTGGAGGATCATGACAGTGGTAAGTCCACTTAAGAGCCTCACTGAGAAAATTAAGCACAATAATGTTTTATGAAGTAATTGAGTAAAAAAATTCAAAACATGGCCTAGAAATTAAGGAACCAGAATAAAATCATGAATATGTACAACTACGGAATTTGAATTAGAACCACCACTCTAGGGAGGAGTTTCAATCGCATTCAACGTTGTATAATATTTTATAAATAAAATAGAGGTTGTACGAGAATAGATTGAATGTGTAGTGTATGAAATAGGTAGATATGAACACAAGATGTTTTTATATTATACATATAGTAAATATATCCAAATGCAAGTATCAGGTTATCATAATTATGGGACAGTTATACATAGTAGAGGAAGATATCTCAAAGGTTGTGGTTGATTAATTTTTATTGACTCTATGGAGATGATGGGTTGGATAACACATCAAATAAGATTGGAAACATCACTAAATGAATTTAATAAAACAAAAACCAATGTCTTTTCTTTGCACTAGATAAAGATAATCTTACTAAATCTATCTTCAATATCAATATAGAGTGTCCTACAAGACTAGATAGTTTTTCAAACAAGTTTTTTATTTTATATTGGGACATTGTTCAAGATGACATAGTTAGTTAAGTAATGGAATTTTTTAAAAAATTCCTCCTTTACCTATAGAGTGAAGTAAAACTACATTACCCTGATTCCTAACAATGAAAATGTCATTGACATAACGGAATTTAGACTATTACCTCTTGAGAATATCCTTCCTAAAATAATCATAAAAATTATTATGGTGACAATGGGGAAATCATAAAGGATCACATAGCATCAAATCAATATGTCTTTGTACTTGTAAAATGAAATCTAAATTTTTTATTCATTACCTCAAATTTTATCAACATAATAAATATGAAGGAAAAGGTAGGAAATTTTTCCCTTAAGATTAAAATATTTAAATCCATTGATACTCAAAAATAAAGCTTCATTTTAAATGTTATTAGAAGCATTGGATTTTTATCAACATGTATTAGATTTATTAACACCATAATAACATCTAGAAGGCTATACATATTAATCAATAGTTATACTAGTGTATTTTTTCATTACACTAGGTGTGTTAGGAAAGGAGATCTTCTCTTAGGTGTTCAATTTTCCCTAGATGAATATTACCCAAGTAGATGCATCAATGAACATGATCATCATATATTATATAATTAAAAA
This sequence comes from Viscum album, assembly GCA_963277665.1. Taxonomy (NCBI): domain Eukaryota; kingdom Viridiplantae; phylum Streptophyta; class Magnoliopsida; order Santalales; family Viscaceae; genus Viscum; species Viscum album. The sequence continues at coordinate 30,021,314 of OY728162.1, read as the reverse complement.
ATTTAGAATAGGTGAAATAATTCCCTCACACCTATTATATTTTGATAATATCCATATACTTTTAATGGTTTCAAAGAAAACCACAGATTCAATTCAAGATCTCTTCTCTCACTATGTAAATATGGTGGGGCATACCATTAGTTTTATGGAATAATTCATTGTATTTGTTGATGGGCCATATATAGGCCAAAAAACATGATAAATATAAGTATTGGAGTGGTAAAATACCCTATAACATTCAATTAAATTAGAATGACACTTTTATAGGGTAATGTAAAGAGTGAACACCTTAGAGAAATATGCTCTGATATCACTAATAAACTGGAAGGATGGAAATGGATGTCCATATCTCAAGCTTAGTGAGTGTTCATCCTTAATTATGATATCACATATAAATTTGATTACTCATTCTCCGTTTACATATTTCTAATATGCATAATCAATGAGCTCTATGCCAAGAATTGGAACATTATATGGATTGGATTTCATTCATGAGAAAAAATTGATTACAGTATCATGGAAGGAGTGGGACCCGTTGAAATGGGGGGACTAGGAATCAAGGATATAAATTTTTTTAATGATTGTCTTATAGATAAATATACATGGAATCTCAAATATTATAATTATAATTAACGTAAATTTCTATCAAGATGATTTAAAGGGAAGATTTTAGAGGGACACTCTTCCAACCTACTGTCATCAGTCTGTCCCCTAGTCAATAAAATCGTTAATTATATAATGTGGTATACCAAATGGATGGTTTTTAAACAATGTGATCTAAATTTATGGGATACTTATTATCTTAAAATACATATTAAAAAAATATTATATATTCCTTAGTATAGAATGCATATGATTATTCCAAAACTCTTGATAAAATATAACAGTCTTGATTTTTTACCACTATAGTCACTGATGGATATTTAATGTCATATATGTATGAAGAGTAACATACTTTTCTCGAAGCTGGTAAAAAAAATTAAATTTAACTTATTAGGTGTACTAAAAAATAGAAATTGAAAGCTACCTAATGATACCACCATGGATATCCAAATTTAATGTACATTTCAACCATCCCTCAAAATAGATTCTGTTATGGAGAATCTGAAAAAACACAATTCCAACATATAATCAAATGAAGAATGCAGGACAATGCCATTTTCTGTCATTCCATATATGTTTAAAAGCTAAATAAAATGTTCAAAAACTCTTATTTATCTATGAATATGGCAATAATATCTTATAATATTCATGGAGGGGGTTCCACATTGAGCTAGATGTAAATATATTGAGTGTTGAATTTATAAACCTCATCACTAACACTAAGAAAAATGATCAGGTTCAGAATCTTCTCTTAGAATCTACAACCTTAATTTTTTCTTTGATCTGGAGGGCCCAGAATCAAAGACTATTTTATGTTAAAGAATTTGATTTTAATGATATAGTAGTTTCCATGCATAATGATGTTCATGACATGTAAATGGATTATATTAGTATATTTCACAATAGTATAAATCATTTGACTACTTTAAGGCTTATAGGTGTCTAGGTAGATCTCGGAATCCACTTGTGATCGTGTATATAAGATGGATCCCTCATATTGAATCAAGTATAAAGGTAAATTTTAATGGTTTGGCCACCTGTATGCCTAGACCTTCATTTTATAGAGGTATTTTTTTTAACCCACCACAGATTTTTTGAAGGATTATTTCATAACCACATTGTGATTGTAACTATTACTGAAGCTGAAATATGGGAGATAATATATTCCATAAAAATGAAATAAAACTCAATAGAACAAAACTATTAATGGAATATGACTCTGAAATTGTTTTTATGGACCTAATGGTAAGATCTAGGAATGTTATATGGAAGTTTCGACATCATTGGATTCAGTTCATTAAATTGGTCACTCATCTTCATTTGGTTGTCACATACGCATATAGAGAATCCAACCAGGTGGCATACACGTTGTTAAGAGGGTAATTTTGGAAACCATAATTTTATGGTCTTTTAGATCTCTTGAATATTGTGCATCATTGTTGGATGATAATATGTGAGGAGTGTTTTAATCCCACACCTGTAAACTCCATTTTATTTCCTAATATAGTATTTTTTCAGTTAATATGTTATTAGGACTTTCATTGCTGGGATAATATTCATTAATGGTAAAGTGTTTTTATTTATAAACATTGGAATACTTGTTGAGGTAACTAAATATAAAAACATTATGCCTTTGGGAAAAAACGTTAATGATGTAAATGATAAAAAATATTCTTTTTAACTTTTTTAAAAATAGTTGAATGTTAAATTTTTGGAAAAAAATATAAATATTATTTTAAAACCACATAAAAAAATCTATAAAATTAAATTTTGGTGATAATTTATTTGGGTAATTAAAACATAATTCTCATAAACTATTCTGAAAAATATCTATGTGGACGGAAATACACCCAATGAAAAGAAAAATCGGAACGAATTTTCTTTTACATATTATTATTGAATTAATAACATGAATTAATCAACATGAATAATTCTATAATCTTATTAAATATAGAAAATGGTCAGTATATACACCACATAAAACTAAATAAGTTCAAAATACCAAATATGTCTCATTGGAGTTGAAATTGGGATGAAATCCCTTACCTCAAAATTCTGCATAGTTGAATGTATTTTAACCTCTGGTATAATGGTTTCAAACATGTTTTTATTTAATTATAAAACCTTATTAATATATTTAATACAACATATGATCCTTTAATAATATCATATCACCAATTCTTTAACAATATTTCATTTTTACCAATTTATTTTGGTATTAACTAGTTTATTTTCCCTTCAATGTATTTTCATGGATGTTTAGATTAATTTTCATAGGATTTTATTTCAACATCTAAAGAATGATATTAATTTCATAAATATCATATTTAATGATTGGATTAATTTTTAAAATCATTTTTTAAGGAGGAAATTGAAAATGAATCACATGTCTTTTGGGTGATATCAAATCATACGTTAGCACAAATAATGATATCATTTTTAAATTGTGTAAAGGTTAATGAATTTTATGATATAATAAATTTCAAAAATTATTTTTATATCATATGTATCATATATATTTATTTTCTTACTTTGTTTTGATAATCCATGCGAGTAGTTGATGGAAAGTAAATTACATTGTTTCTAGAGGTGGTAGTCCTCCATAGACACATGCGATATATTTTTTTTCAATTTTATAGTGAATGTGATAGATAAATATTATTCCATTAACATAAAAAACATATTTTTATACAGGATATAATTATTTTAATATATTATTTATTATTACATAATTCAATGTCGTAAAATAATATGTAAAAAATAATGTTCTTCGTTAAGGGGATTACCTTCCATTAGAGAAATCTCTTTTAGATCACATTTCAAGGACCATTGGGTAAGTATTTTTAAGAATACCAACAGCAAAGAAATTATATAGCTATTTAGAATTTTTTATACTATGGATTGGTTGATATAATAATATTTATATGGTTTATATAAAATTTTAGAGGTGTTTTTTATAGTAAAAGAAAAGATACACAATGAATTAATAAAAATATTCAAATAAAATAAAATCATTTTCATGTGAAAATTGAAAAATGTGAACATATTGTCAAAATAATATATTATATTACTAAAATACCTTAAAATAATTAAATTTAAATCGGTTTAATTCATATTTTAAACCATATCTTTTTGTTTAACCACTTTTTTAAAGAATTTTAATTATAAAAGAAATAATTTCCTTTTCAATCTTAAAGACTCATAATTTTAATTACAGGGTAATTATTTTTTCATAAATGGAAAAGGTATCACATTTTAGACCATATATTGACGTACATGTCCTATTTTAGAAATATTTTGATTTTTAAAAAATTTAATAAACTATTATTTTTCATAAAATAATAATAATGTTATTTTTTATAGTATTCATTTTGGATGAATTTAATGAAATAAAGAGAAATATTTATTTATAATATATAATTTTTATACATATATTATCTTTTGTTTCTATATATTAAATCCAATGGTAACTTTAATTCAACAAAAAATAATTAATTATAAGAGTAGTAAAAAAAATTATTATAATTTTACATTAATTTAATAATTACTATGGTGGAATTTTATAAGAATTTATGGAAAATATTTCATTACTATATGTTAAAAATAAATTTCAACGATAAAAACAGTATCACAATTAAAAATTTTGAACTGAAATTTTGTATCCCTATAAAACATTATTATTGATATTTAAACTTATATAGTTCCACTTTGACAACATATTTAATTAAATTAATTTAAATATTTTAATCAAAGGAAACTGTCATGAAATTTCCATATTTTTTAATATTGGTTCATAAAGTTCAAAACAAAATTTTCTAAAAGGATAATGATATGTTTTAGTGGGATATTTTGTAACACCCAGATAGTTTATGAATAAATTTTTATTAAATAATGAAAATTTCTTTTATAACTAAATTTACATGAAAAAAATTTGTTCTCTTCGATATATTGTGATCCAAACAGGATCGAGTTTTACAAAACAAAAATACATTCATAATATCATTATTAAAATATAAAAATTATCCCTTATCTATTGGAATGGAGAGTATTAATATGATTAAAAAATATGAAAATGATTTCATTTGTTAAAAATAAATTATAATGGAAAATAAAAACCAATTTGAAAATAAATTAAATGTGTAATAAAAAAATTTATTTTTTCTAAAAATCAGTTTCCTCAAATTTGGTGAACTTATATTAAAATTAAGACTTTCACTTATAGAAAATTAATTTGAGAAGATAAATTTTATTTTGGAAATTAGCATGTCTTAGTCAACATGGGAAGAATTTTGAATAATGTTATGAAATAATTAATTTTTCAGTAAATTGGGAAAAATTCTTTTTTTTAATTTCCATTTATTTTATTTATTTTGAATAAATAAATATTATATTAAGACAGTTTAAAATGTAAAATTATAAAAATTATAAATTAATTAATCCAGTTTAATTCATTGGGATAAATTTAATATTAAATTTTGATATTAAATAATTTAATACTTATATAAATTTCATATAGGGAAACCCACCATTTAATTATGTTTTTGTGTTTAATATTAAATTAAATTTTTTTTTTTATTTTTTGAGTTTTGTTTATAAAAATGGATTTTATATTTTAAATCATGATAATTTATATCATCAAATATGTTCAAATTAATTTTCAATGATAATGATTAGTGAAAACACAAAAAATTATTTACCGTGGTTAAGGTGAAAATCAGTTTACTGAGGGTTAAAAAAAATGATAAGTGTTAAAAATGACAAAAAACAAGTTTAGTTTCAATTTTATGCTAATATATAAACATAATATCTTATACGTTTTTAAAATTAAAAACTTGGGATCATTTTCACAAAAATAAATGTGTGGGTGGAATTCATTCTTTTAAAAAATTACAAGTTTCCCACTCACCTCAGTTATAAAAGGTCACTCATATCCTTTTCACATTACACATTAAAAAACATTTGCCTCAAAATATAATGTCCCAAATAAAATACTTACATCTATAATACCATCATATAATACTTATAGTGTTCATAAATCATACCTATTAATGATTTGGGTGATACCTATGGAGGTTACCCGAAGAAGAGGTAACATTCTTCAACAAGTGTTTCGATTTTATTTCTTATTACATTTAACGAAAATATTATTAAATTTTTTGATATAATAACAAAATTATATTCAATATACATAACTTTTTTTTGTTTATTTCATGACCTAGGTTAATTTCTACTTCCATCAAATTGGAAACCATATTGTTTCTCATGTATACGGAGGACTACTGCCTAATGGAACCGGTGTCAATCATTTTAGAGCATCACCTTTAATGGTTGATTATTATGATTTATATAATGTATATATATGATATTGTTGAAATAATTATACTTCTAGAAACAAAAAATTCACATATAATATTTCTCTTTCTGTTCATTGGGGGATACAATAACAAGGAGAGTGTGTATAGTGGACTGCCACATGGCGAAGAGACATGATTAATTTTTCACATACTCTTTACATAGAAGGAAATAAGGATTAATATAATTAATTTATGTTTTATTTATGTCTTAATAATGATTATATAAATATTAATAAAATTTAAAATTCATTTCACTCTATCTATCAAAAAATGGAAACAATATTCATGGGTATGTACAACCTACTTTCAACATGAATGTTGTATTTGATTTTGTTATCTATAACTTTTTTTATGAATTAATTTTTTATATAGTTAATATATATGATATTTATTACATGATTAAAAATATTTTTTTTAATGAAGATAAATTTTGTTTTACTAGATCTATCTAACAAAAATAATCATAAAAAATAAAACAGTTAACACCCAGAAATAACGATTTTATTAAGGAATTATTAACAAAAGGGTATCGAAATGTTATATGGTGATATCATATGATATTATATGTGTTTTTATAATTATGGTATATATATAATAAAATTTTATTTTTTATATACTAGGTCCAAACTTGTGCAAAAAAGTCAATAAATAAGGTTATGGATTTCTATATAACTTTAAATTTACGTAAGAAAAATCACATATTCACCACATGTTTCATTTATGTGGTTTATATACAACACAAAATTTCATATTATTATCATTATCATCTTATAAATTATACAGATTTACATATCCATATGAGGATCTATCTTTCACGTGGTTTACAATTCAAAAGATACTAAAGTGTTAAGCGGTCTTTTCTCAAATCACATTATTGCGATTTGAGTTATGTTGTTGACCTATTTTTTATAAAGTGTATGTACTACCCCTCAAAAATTTATATCCTTAATTTATATTTCTTCCTTGATAAATAATTTTTTTTAATTTTATCATTTACTTTGGTATTCAGATTTAAATTTTACCAAAGTGGTAATTATTTTATGTTATAATCTAAAGGTTTATTAGGATGGATTATTATTAAGTATTTAGTATCAAAATATAATTATCAAATTATCCTAGATTTTAATTAATTTTCCTATACTCTTTTAATTTATTAAGAATATTTTTTTCATATAATTTTTCTCACATTATAGGAAAATCAAGAGTCTAGAATAACTTCTCACATTATATAATAAAGAGTCTAGAAAAATAATGGAAAATAAAATTCTCCTATATCAAATTCTCCTATATCAAATTCTCTTTTTTTCTCCTATATCAAATTCTCCTATATCAAATTCTCCTATTTTTTTCCTATATCAAATTATCATTTTTTTTCCTATGTCAAATTCTCTTTTTTTTCTCACATTATATAATCAAGAGTCTAGAATAAAATTTTAATGGAAAATCTTACATAATTTCTATTTTATGTAGAAAAATAATTTTTTTCCATATCCATGGTTTTCAAAAATTATTTCAAAAATATTTTTCAAATGGACCTAATAGTGTTCAAATTCATTTTAACCCATGATTTAATTTTAAAATTTTGATTTAAAAGTAACATTATTTTCATTTACTGAAAATGGGTCATTTGTTTTTTTAACAACATTGTAAAAGGAATTTTATTTTAATTCATATTATGTGTACAAAATTTTCTGGTATCATGAGAATTTCATTTTTTTAATATTATGTTAAAACTTCTAATAGAATTTTTTAATATAATTATTTACCCTTTTTATTTGGGAAAATATTTTGTTTAATATAATTTTTTTTATTTTCCTCAAAAAATTACCAAGTGATCTTTCAAAATAATTTTCCATCAATGATTACATCCCTCATTATTACATTGTTAAATTATAAATTTATTAAAATTATAACATCAGTATTCATTATCTGTATTGTTTATGTTTATGATGAAAATATAATAATGAAATCCATTTCTTGTTCATAGGTTATGGAATGATGAAATGATTATGAAACCTATCTCTTGGTATGGGTTTTGATATGATAATTTCTTTATGATCTTGTGGAGCCCATATATAAGATTTTATTTATGAGAATAGTGGGACTAACCTATATCTCCCTTTAATTCATGGGTTATATATTTATATTTCTTGAGATATAGAGGACTAAAATGTACGGTAACCCCAATTTATTAAGGGACTTTGTCTACTATGATGGTATTGGGAGTGAACCTTGACTACTATGATGGTTTAAGGATAAAACCAATCCACTGTGATAGCCTTAGTTGCGAGACTTGGCTACTATGGAAATGATTTTCAATGCTTATGTGTATTCCAAAAATACATGTCTTATGGTAATGTTATGGTCTCGTGGATTTTTTTTCTTTAATTCCATTATAATTCATGCCTTATGAAATTACAATATTTATTCAATGAATCAAATTTATTATCATTGATACATAGTTTATTATTTTTAAATTTCATTCCCATGACTGCATTCCATCATTCTTATATTTTTTAAAAATCATACTTATTTACACTTTTTGAGCATTTGATCTCTCCATCTGTTGTGTTTACCTTACCCATGTTATAAATAATGGTATAATGTATAATATTTCTAATTAAGGTTCTAGTTATTAAGAAATTCATGGGGGATAATGTAGTTCACTTATGAAAAAGTTGATTATGTATCCAATATTCTAAAGATATTAAACTATTATCATCCTTAGGGGTGTATTTGTTCAATTTAATGAGTACCCATCTATTAAGATGTTATATAGATGTATAAAAAGATAGGGTTTCTAAAGCTGGTATTGAAGGATAGGTTTAGTTAACCATTGTAAAATAGAATGAGAAAAAACTAGTGATAACCCTTAAGATAACCCATTGAATTGTACAATGGCCTAAGTTTTGGTTAAGAAATTTCTTTGGATTTTTGAAAAAAAATATCTATGTATGGATACTAAAGTAGATATGGATCTGGAACATATGTACCTATGGTTAATATCCCCAAAAAAGAAATTTTTGGCTTTCCTTGCATGTTAATCGGGAAAAGACAATGAGAATTACCACAAACAATGTTTGACACTCTTGGGGGATATTATTTGGTTAATCAACATTTTATTTAAAAACCATTATTAATGAATTTAAAATATTATAATCATTAATGGACAAGGATTAACCTATGGTGTCATAGATTTTCAAAAAGTTGTATCTATTTATACATCTTATAAGTTATTTTATGTGATTATTGATTTTTTCCACTATAATTTGTGTCATTTACATTTTTAATTTTTTTTCAATGGATATAAGTTGAATAAATCATGTAAATGTAGAATGCTATTAAAAATGAAGTAATTTTCCTACTGAGAAACTTAATGTTTTGGGAGTTGGGTTGAAAAATATTTTTTCCATGCTCACCCAAATTTTTCAAGATATAAATCATGTTGTACATTCAAATGAGAAAATGAGGGAATAAAAATCTATTAAGTCCTTCCAGAAATGTCAAACATATTTTATTAGGTCTTTTAATCCCCTATTGGATAAGAAGTTGATCAGTTCCACGAAATTAATATTTTTCATTTCTTCATTGTTCTAATCATGATAATGTCAATTTGGTTTTATGTCATTTAGAAGGTGAATAAAACCCATGGTAGAGTCTTAAAAAGTAATACAAGGAAATAAGATGAAATTGAATATATGCATTGGGAAAATATCAAGAGTGTGTTTTTAAATAAGTACATTACACATATTATTAATATAAAAATTGAAAAGGAGTTCATTGAGTTTAGATGAAATTATAATTAATTTATTGGTACATACACTTTTTTTAATGTTATTCAATGCACCCTACTAATATTTTCATCCAAACTGAATTTAGTGTTGATCATTTCATCAGTACATTAAAATAATGTCTATAAAGGGATTCATCCATAAGATATGTTAGATGTTATGAAGAATTATTATGATGTGATATCAATGTGTAAATGGTGGTTAGAGTAACAGGTCAATCTCATGGGTTAGATAAGATGATAAATAATGAATTCAATTAAAATCCTAAAAACCTTGTAGAAAAGAGGATGATCCCACCATTATTATAAAATAGTGTAAAAACATTCTTGGTATTATACTAAGGGGACTAGAAATTTTCTTATGTGTTGGTAGGATTGCCATTTTGTAATCGACAACTAATGTGATAGAAAAAATTACCAAATGACGAGAATAGAGAAAGTGCTCCACAAAATTCACCAGGTGCATCATGTGTAAGGAGAATTGGAATTATGCTAACAAGTTCTAAAATATAGGGGTTAATGATTCTATTAGATGTCAGGAACGTTTAATCTAATAGATTGAATGAAATTACATGTGATTACCATTCATTGATTTTGGAAATGATAATGACATGGTGACAGGTACACATAACATCCACATTAGAACTGCTAATGTATTTTTTGATTTTGGATCTACCCTTTCAATTATATCTATATCATTTTCTAATGGTTTAAATTTAGAGCAACAATGAATATATATTTAAAAATAAAACATTAAAATGGTATGATGATCAAATAACATGTTAATGACTATTATCAAGTTTATGTTTTTAGGAATTTTCTTAACACAATTCTTTTTATTATCCCTCTAGTCTAATTTTATGTTATGTTAGGCATGGATTAGATTTCACAAAATAAAGTCCACATCAATTGATCTAGAAGGAATGCCACATTTTACATTCCAAATAAACATATGTTCATCAATAAGTGAAATGATAAATATGAAATTTTGATGTAAATATCACCCATTGTATGAGTATTTATTCTTTTTAAAGAGTGGTGTATGTCCATGATTGTTAGGGAGAAATTGAACATTTATGAAATACCTATATTTTTGTCAATTTTTGATATCATTATAGAATATTTTTATAGTATTCCATTGAATATTTAATTTAATTTCTCAATAGAACACATACATGTTTCAGCACCTATTTCCAAGAATCCCAATAAAATGTCCCAGATTTAGTTACAAGACATAAAGAAGAAACTCTAGAAAATCCTTAAAAATGGAATAAATCATCTAAGTTTGTAACCAAGGGTCTAACCTATTTTATTTTTTAAGAAAAAAGTTAGATAAATAATAATATTCATTGAATACTGGTAATAAAATAAGGTGGATGAATAATTGAGCCGAAAGGATCAAAATAGATTATCTATGTTGAGGATCACTAAATATATAATATATCTATATTCATAAATTATGGATCACGAAATAATGAAGGAAGGGGAAGGATAATATATTTTATAATTTATTATTCAATCATCCATTCTTCTGAAGATAAAATAATCACAGAAGTAAGACGTAGAGCAACATAAAAGGTAAAAAATGATCCTTATTTTAACCGTGTTTGTAATGGAATGATAAATCTTAGGAATCATGTTGGTTTTAGGTCCATTATAAATTTGATGAAGCCGGTGTTAGGGGAGGCACACAGTTATTAATTCATTATTCACCCTTGAAGTAAAAAAGACTTATATAAATTGGAATGATTATTTTTAGGGGGTGGAATACAGAGAGATATTGTTGAGTTTGTGTATATGTGCTTGGTATGTCAGCAAATTAAATATGAGAGACAAATTACAAAGGAGTTTTTTCATCCATTACCCATTCCAGAATATATAAGGGAAAACATAACCATGGATTATATTATCAGACTCCCCATAAAATCTAAATAGAATAATTTTATATGGGTAGTAGTTGATCTAAATACAAAGTCATCACACCTCACTGCTACAAGAGAATATTTCTCTATGCTTCATCATTCTAGGATATACAATAAGTATGTTGTATGCATTTGTGGAGTACAACCCTCAATTTCATCTGATCGAGAACCTATTTTTACCTCTATTTCCTTGTAAAGTATTTAGTAGAATCTATATAAAGAATTAATTTTCTTCATTTCCTGTCATCCTTTGAAAAATAGACAGTCTGAGAGAATAATTCATATCCTAGATGATATTTTATTATATTTTTTTTATTTATTTCAGAGGTGGTTGGGATCAAATTATTCATATTTTTTATTTTTCTTATAACAAAATCTTTCCCTTGAGTATTTATATGGATTCATATAAATCCCTCTATGGAAATGCTTTGAAAAATTAGGTGTTTTTGGATGAAGTTGGAGATAGAATTCGATTGGTACCATAACATGATGATGTAATGGAAGATAAGGGTAGATCTATTCGGCAACAAAAAGTGGCATCATAAAATCTATATAATATTTATACTAATTATCATTAACATGAATTTGAATTTAATGTCATTGAGAATGTCAATTAATTAATTTATCCATGGAATAATGTTTTGAGATTCATAAATAATGAGATGCTAAGCCCATTGTAATTTTTTCATTTTGAAATTATTGGTATTATTTGGATGGTAGCATATCATTTGGAACTCCCATCAATTCTTTATCAATTCCACGATGTATTTGATATATATTTCTGTAGTAATTTTATAATTGATCAATCACATATACTGACCTCATAGGTTCTACCATAAGAGGAAGATATTTCTTACAAGTACTAGAAAATATATATTCTTTATAATAAAGATATGGATCTATGGAATAATTCTATGCATGTGCTCAAATATTTTTGGTGAAACCACCAATTTGAGGGGGCTATATACAAACCTATGGATATCATGAGGTATACATATCTATAGTTTTGTGTATCATAGTGATGGAATCTCAAGGTAGAAATTAATTATAAGTGGTTATAAGGTAAACCTATGAAATTTTATGAAATAATTTATTAATAATAAATATATTTAATTTCTTTTAAATCGTGTGTTGCATGAAACGATGATTTTTTTGGATACATTTCACTACATGAAAGACTCATTTTTATAGAATAAATATATATTACCAATATTATTTTTTTATAATGATACTTATCACCTAGCCATTAGAATATTTGTTATGAATGGATTAATTAAATTCTTAAAATTTATATTTTACACATTAATAAAATGAATTCATTGGTTATAAAATAATTATTATACAAAATAAAAAAAAATTAAAATAAATGAAATGTTTTCTAAAAAACATTATTTCTTCTAACAAGTTGTATCATCTAATTTTACATATTTATTTCAAAAAATATTTTCTAATTTCCTATAATTAGTTTTAGAAAATAATTTTTATTTTTGAAATATAAATGTTGAAATTTTATTCAATTGAATTTTTTATAATTTTTTAAAAAGATAAATATTTCAGTGAAGAGTCAAATATACTAATTTTTAATGTAGGCTTTATCTCAAACTATGAATGTAGGATCTATCTCAGCATTGGTAAAGGGAGTTCAACCCAATCCCCGAGGGAGTAATCCCTTGGTTTATAATGTCTTCAACCACTTAAGGGATGATTTGGGTGTTTTATCACCTGTTTTTCATGATTAAGTCGGACATGTTGAACTTGGCACAACAAAGGATGTAACTACTTTTAATAATAAGGAGTCGTGTTTTGAAGGCTATTAAAGGAAGGTGAATTCTATACAATTTCCTTTTATATGGAGGCTATAAGTACATGGTTTGATTCTACTACATTTGAGGTCCCCAAGTTGAGCCAACTACTGTGAAAATTTCAACTCTGAGAAGAGTGGTGGCCACTAGGATATTGATTAACTATTTTGGAATTTTGTAGAATGAAGGGCCTACATAAGAGGCAAACCTGGTTGAAAACCATCAATAAGGAGTATGGTATTCCATTATAGTAGTTTGGGGATGACTTACCTCTTAGTTTCAAGGGGTTAGTTTTGAATAATTTCAAGGTAGTGATGCCTACTATTTGAGGATGAGGAAGTGATGGTGAGGAGGAAATAAAGGTCATAAAGACTACTCATATCTGCCTTTTCCAATGAATACTAGATCATCCATGAAGATGAAAGAAAAAGTGATTGGTGGTACTCCCAACACTAATGATAATGCAGTAGGTGTAGAAGCTACAATTTCTGAGGATTATCCCTAAAGGATTTTCCTGCAACATCTAGGTAGCGCAGCTGTGTAACAAACGGAGCTGCATCAACATTATAGAGATGTTATGGAGGAGTAATCCCTTATTCTTAATTCTTCAAAATAAGAAGGTGAAAAGATGATTATAGGATCCATTTGGGTGGTTACCAATAGAGATCAGGGGGATTGGATTTCTAAAAAATAATCTAATCTTAGTTAGAGTCTTTAACGTGGGGAAAATCAACCAACATGATTTCATGCAAGAGTGGGATAGAATGGCACACCGCTTTGAAGACCTTATTCAGGATGATTCAGAAACACCAGTAACATCTCTCTACTAGAATCTCTTAAGAGAAAATCATGAAAATGGGCTTTATTTTTCCGTCAATAACTTTTTTTCTCCTGTGGTTTCTCACCTTTACCTTAAAAGTGTCTTTTGGTTAATAATAAAAATTTAAAGTTGGATGGATAATAGTTTTTATAAATAAATTATATTTAATGTTAATATTTTAAAAAAATGAAAGATATTATGATGGTTTAAAAAGTAAAATTATATCCATTATATATTTAATAATTAAATCTAGGTCATGTGGATAAATTTAAGGTTGAGTATTTTTATTAAAACATTTTATAGTTATGAAAATTTTCTCTTTGAAACCACGATTTTCCATCGTGTCTGTGGGATCATTTTAAATTAAGACATTCCCATTATTTAACATGAATATGGAGAAATGAATTCTATATTTCTAATATACACAATTTATATTATTTTATAAGTTAAACTTATATTTTCACCATAATTACTTGTGAAAACAGTATGTATTATTTTTCATGGTTAATGCAAAATTGATGTTTGAGAGGGGTTCAAATAAAATGGTAATGGTTAAAAATTACCAAAACAAGGATAATTCATAAATAATGGAAATATTTAGACCAAATATCTTCAAATTATTATAAATTATACAATTTTGATCCTAGAGTCATTTGAAAAATGTGTGTGGTGTTCAATATTTTAAAAAAAATACAAGTGTGCCACTCACCATACTAAAAAAGGCCGTCCCCACTACTCTACTATTCAAACATTAAAAACACATTTTCTAAAAATAAGTAAAAAATATACCCTCCTTACATACCTTATCACATTCTAAAATCATTATAATTTTCATAAATCCTAGCTATGAAGGCTTTTGGTTTATACATTAGGTGGTATCCTAAATAAGAGGTAACATTCTTCCAAAAGCGTTTTTATTTTATTTCTTCATGCCCCTCCTTTAATTATTATTAAAACATTCCTATATAATAACTTCATTATATATCATATACTGAGTTTATTTATGTTATGGTAATTACCAATATCAATTTCCACTTCCCTCGAATTGCGAATGATAATGTTGCTTGTTAGTGTGGTGGATTACGACATCAAGATTCTGAAGTGAATCCTTTTCCATCAATAAAAGTCATAGTTTTGTTTTATTATGGATAATATATATATATATATATAATTACCATATTTATACTTATTTAAATATAATATCACATATACCAGTTTTAATTTTAAATCTACGTGGGATACGATGACAATAATCATGTGTACAACAGACTACCACCTCACAAAATGATGTGATTCATTTTTCACTTATGATTTACATGGAAGGTAAGAAGGATAATTATAATGAATATATTTGATATATATTATATAATAATTATTATTTAATTTTTAATTTTTCTATACCAATCATTCAATCCTTCCTTTGAAAAATGGGGAAAACATTCATTGTTTTGTATGGTCTGTCGTCTCCATAAATGGTGTATTTCATTTTGTTAAATGTAGCTTTTTGGATGACTCTAATTATTTATATAATAAATTCATTTTATATTTATGACATGATTAAAATTATTTATATTATTTAACTGTGATCAAAGTTCAAGGATTAAATCTAACAAAACAAAAACAATCATGAAAAATGAAACAGATAACACCAAAAAATAAGGATTTTAAAAATAAATTATTAACAAAATGGTGTTGAAAAATTATAATGGGACCACATATGATATTATAATAATGTTTATATTATTTAATTGACGTATAATAACCCTATACTTATTATAAATGAGTTTCTAATGTGGGTGAATAATATAGATACATAAGGTAAATGATATCCGTCTCACTTTTAAATTCTGTGAGACAAAGTCCTTATTCACCACATGTTCTTTTTATATATAATATATACAAACCATGAATTTATATTGTGAATAATATCATTAAAATTATTTGGATTTACATATTTATTTTATTTTATCTCTTTTATGAGGTTTATGATTCAAAATATAATAAATTTATAAGGTGTTTATTTCTAAAATTGATTTCTTGGGGCATAGTAAATGTTATACAACTCTCTTCTTTTATAAGTTATATATACTACCCCTTGAAATTTTATATAATGAATTTATTTTTCATCATTGTATATAATTTTCTTTTAATGTAATTATTTCAAGGAAATTTTTATAAAAATGTTAACAATTTGGTAATGATTTCATGTTATAACATAACCGTTTATTGGGAATGTTTATAATTATGTATTCAATATTTAAATCTCATGGTCTTATTCATAATAACTGTCACTAAATTTCTTATCATATGGTTATGTATCACTATAAAATTTTTTCCTATTATTTTAGTATCTTTATTTACCGAATAGTACAAAATTATACTGTTTATTGAAAAACTAACATTATTTCACTCTTTGGTGGAAATTACATTTTGTCCAATATCAATGACTAGTAAAAAAATTCATTTTTTACTTTTATCCATCAATGTTAAATGTCATGTTAACTCATTATTTAATTTTAAAAAATTATTTCAAAGGATCCTTCATATTTTTTATCAAACAAGGATATTTTTACTTTTAGAAACAATGTAAAAGGATTCCTCATTTTAACACATATGTCATGTATAGAATTGTAGGTCATCAAAACCACTCTATTAATTGAAAAATTATTTATAAAATTTCATAATTACTTTCAAATAATATTTTTCCATAGTATTTTATACATTTGTATGTTTCAAAGTATAAATTTATTTCCATGTAAAAAATGTTATTTTCTTTAGGAAATGTTCCAAGTAATCATACAAAATCATTTTACATCTAAGATGACATTCATTGATATTATATAATATTTATTGAGGATATGGTATAACGATAACTTCCTTATTTTTTCTTATGATATATTATGTTTATGAGTAAATTATGTTTTTGAAACCAATCACTATTTCGAAGGATATGATATGATGAAATGATTAAAAAGCCAATATATTTTTATGAGTTTTAATGAGATTAATGTATAATGATATTTGTGTCAAAAATAAGTGTGATTTTCATTATGTGATTGGTGGGACCTATATCTTCCTCAAATTTAGTAGGTAAAGATTTAAATCTCATGAGATAAGTAGGACTCGAATTGGGAGTGACCCGGGTTCAATAAGGGACTTTTTTCACTATAATGGTATTGGAAGTGAACCATGACTGCTATGATGATTTGATGGGGAACCATTCCACTATGATATCCTTGGATGTGAGCCTTGGATTTAATGGAAATGATTTTTCTATATTTATGTGTATTCCAAAATTATATGGCTTATTCCAATGTTATTATCTCATGGTTTATGTTCTTTAATTCCATTATGAGCCATGTCATATGAACTAAAAATCGTTATATCATGACTCAGGATTATGATCATTCATAGGAAGGGTATGATATTAAAAAGTTGTGATCATTTTCTAATACCATGTAATGTTTAAACATATCAAATTTTTACCATTACTGATCATATAATCTCACACTTTAGTATGTTTCCTCTCTCATGGTTATGAATAAAGGTATTATATATAACATCCTAGAAATCTATTAATGATTTTCCATTCTTATGTTTATTTTATAAAGTATAAATCACTTATAATCACTTATATAACACAATAAAAATTTTATAAACTAATAATAAATTAAATAATAGGTATTTCAAGAAGGTAAAGAACCTATAATAATGAAATAGTAACTTCAAGTTAGGAATAGTAATATGACCCTTATGAATAATAAACCACAAAATAGAATAGTAACCTATCTAATGAATGTATAACTATAATTGAGCCATATTATAAATGAAATTTTCATATAATTATATCATAGTGTAAGTAAATGAATATTTCTAAATTAAATATTTATGTGTTGGTTTGTTTATAAGGCATATATGTTTTATTATAATATTATAATAAAAAAAAATTAAAATAGAATTCATCTTCATAAAAATTATTCATAAATATTAATTTTTTTATCTTATGATTTTAATATAATTTTATGATCCCTTAGTTATTTTTTGAAGGGGTTATAAAATCATGTATAAAATTAAAATTGTATTTTTTGAGTAAATAATTATTTTACATAAAAATTAATTTTATCAATTTTGGAAAACAATTTTAACATAATGGAGTTAATTATTGAATTATATATGTTTTAAAATGGGTAGAATAAATTTTTGGGATTTTTCTGAAATAGGTGAATTTTTAGTAAATATTTAAATACGGTAATTTAGAGTGTAAATAGGTTATAAGAAAAATACACTATTCAGTGAGTCATAGATGATGTAAGAAATATTGGTTGGAACTCAAAATCACTTATTACACAATTTAGTCGCATTAATCGACAATATTGTTTTTCTTGAGAAAAATAAATAAATAATGAATACAATAATGAGAAATCACCCTTAACATCCACTATAAATACCACCCCTCACCATGAATTCTACTCACACCTATAAGTATTAAATCTTGTCAATATTATTCCAAAATCCAATTCCCTAGTCAGTAACCACTTAATAGATCTCTTTTTTTTCTCCAAAATACAAAAACCCCTCCCCTTAGGGAGGTTCTCAAGGAGGATAATTCAAGAATTATAACCTCTTCCTCTTTCTTTTAATTTCATTTGAATATATTTTCCTTTCATCTCCTATCCTCACCTCCTCTATTCAAATGATAATGGTAACTACAATAAAATATAAATATAATAATGATATCATGTTAATGGAATATCCATTATCAATCTTTTTACTCTCTCGCTATTTTATATTAAAAACAAAATCATTATTCAAGGGGTGTTGATTCACAACATTTGTTGTTTAATTTATCCTTCATGTCTAGTCATGAAACCATTTTTATGGTTGAATAATATTATAAAATATATATTATGTTTTATGTGAGGATTTATAACCATTTAATATACATAATAATAAAAAATTGAACAAAACTAGTTCATTGGGATAAAAAAATCACTAAAATTAAGCTAAATGATGTTTATTAACATGTTATCTAATGATTCATCCTCATATATAGAAAAATAATAAATAATACCAATTAAAAATTTGTTTTTTAATTAATGTCATGTAATTGAAATTTTGGAAAAATTTACACATTTTTTATGAACATAATTACTGAAATACAAGTATATCAATCGTGAAATCATGGAAACGAAAATTCCCAAGAAATAAAATAGTGTATTATAAACTCATAAAAAAGTCCATAAAGGAATTTAATAAAATTATAATACTACCAAAAAACCTAGAGTAAGATAATAATTAATTAAATTATTTATTTAATTTGGTTATCATGGATGTTAACGTCATGTGTATAACACATTCCAACATAAGGTATGGGTTTTCTACCTGAACCACCAATTTCTTTTAGGTTACACATTTTCTCTCTTTTCCCCCATTGAAATTATAAATTACAATTTTGTAATCCTCAAAAATAATCTCTTAATGATATATATATATATATGTACCAATCATAATCCTTATTTTTTTTATTGGGATTTACATGTTTTAAAGGATCTTTCTCAAATTCATCTCAATTAACAAGCCTGATTTAAGGGAACTTCTAAATTCTTACTTATTTTCAAGTGCACTCTATAATATATTTTAATGCCTTATTATTTTTATAAATTAGATCATTTTATTGTGAAAGTTTTTTATTATTTCTCTTCTAGTTTAATTCTAATATTTTTCCAAAATAACACTTCTTTTCAAAGTAAAAGCCTATTTCAGTCAAGTATTAATCGATGATTTAATAAGAGTATTTCCATCTATTTCAACACACTAGTTTATTATTATGTTTAATTTTGATTAATATTTTAGGATATCATCTACCATATTTTAGTTAATGTTTTATTATTAGTTTGACTGTGGATGTGCTATAATGATACCATTCACCATATTATTATGAAAGGTTAGTGCTTAGGTTTACTGATTGGGGAAATATATTTACATTTCATATGTTATATTCAATATACATGTATATTTGGATCATTCTAGAAATACATTACTTTCTAAATATTATAAGTGGAAGTTGCTATGGAACAGATGTACCAACCTTGTCATCATACCCATGATTTATTTTGATATAATACATGGTATGGACTGGCTTTTAAATTATGATGTGAAAATTTATTTCAAGAAGAATGAAGTTACCATTTTTGAGAATGATGTATAATCCCTTTACTTTAGAGAAGGAAACTCACCATATTATTCTTATCTATATCTATCCCTAGTAGCTCTACTAAATACAATTATTAGGGATAACGAGAATACAATATCTATGGGTGAGGAATGAAATATTCAAATTGGGTATGTACCTATTGTGCAAGAATATATATATATATATATATGTATATGTATTTATCTAGGATTTACCTAGACATTATCTAGAGAGGAATATTGATTTATCTATTTATTTAATTCCTTGTCCAATACTTATATTAAAAACTCCTTATAGAATGGTTACTATAGAATTAGTAGAACTAAAGAAGAAACATGAATAATTGAGTAATAAAGGATTTATTTAACTAGGTGCTTCTCCATGGGGAGACCATGTTCAATTGTATAGAAGAATGATAGATCTATGATGTTTTGAATTGATTATAGATATCTCAATTCTATTACCATAAAGAATTCGTTTCTCCATCCTTGCATTGATGGTTTATTTGATCAATTTCACAGAGCTCAATAATTTTTGATGATTTACCTTCGATTTGGATAACGTAATTTAATGTTTTGAAGGTAGGTGTTACAAAGATAACATTTCAATCTAGGTATGGGAATTATAAGTTTTCTGGGATATATTTTCTCTACGGATGGTATCTTAGTTGATCATGTGAGTACAAAGGATGTTCATAAATGGCCTACCCCAACAAACAGAACCACGATACGTAGTTTCTTTGGTTTAGGATGTTATTTCCAGTGTTTCATCCAAAATATCAACTAATTAGCCAACTCGTTAAGAAATATTACACATAAAATAGTTATGTTCATATGGAAAACAAAATGTGATGAATTTTTTGAGGAATTAAATTGGTGATTAGTGAATTTTAAAATACAGAATCTACGATCTATAAAATGTGTATTTTTTTTATAGTGATTCAACAATGAAAGGACATAGTTGTGTCTTTACAAATACTAATAGAGTTATTTCTTATCCATAAATTCAGATGAAAATTAATGAATAGAACTATCTAACTCATGATCTTGAGTTCACATCTATAATCATTTCTCTAAAGATATGAATACAGTATATTTAAGATGAAAGAAGTGAGATATATACAGATAAAAAGTTCTTTAAATATATCCTCTCATAGAAGGAACTCAACACGAGGAAAAGGATATGGATGGAGCTACTCCAGGATTAGGATTATTGAATCCACTATCACCCAGTAAAGGAAAATATGGTAGTTTTATTCATTGAGTAAGAAGGATCATGGAGTTATAAACAAAATGATGATTTACAAGGACCCTCTGTACATAGATATAGCAATGATGGATATAATAATTATCAAAGAAGGAGAAATATCATTACTTTTTATGTTTATTTCCCAACCATGTTTATTTTAATGTATTAAAATTTCTTAGTATGATGATGGGAATCATAAATAGAAAATTAATCATCTGAATGATGGGAAGTTGACTGACTTCATGTGTGAGGATAGAATTATGAAATTTGGTAAGTGGCTTTGTGTTTTCTCTATACCCAAGATAGAAATGGAGTTATTGGATGATTCACATATTTATAATTTATCTATACACAATTTTTTAAAAAATTTATATTGATATTTGAAGGAACATTTCTTGTGGGATAATATAAAGTGGTAGGTTGTTAATTATGTATCCATAGGTTTTTTTGTGCATAAATTAAGGTTGAAAGATGACATACTATAGGAGTCTTGCATTGACATCCTATTAATACATGGAAATGGGATGACATAACTGTGTAATTTTTCAGTGGATTACAAAAAAATCCAATAAATAATGATGAAATAAGTGTAATTGTTGATCAACTTGAAAAAATCTTCACTTTTACACTAAATAAGTGATGATTTTACACTATAGTGATTTTCAAGACTCTATATCAATGAAATTTTAAAACATAATTATAAACCTATTTCAATAAATTTGGATCTTTATACATTACTTAAATAAAAATTATGAAAAAGTATTCGGAATTATTTGGATACTAAGATTCATTTAAGATCTTCTTATTACCCTCAAAGTGACATGAAATTACAAAGGATGATCAAAACATTATAAGACATGTTACTATCTTGTTCAGTTGACATTTATGGTATTTGGGATCAGTATGTACCTTTTATGGTGTTATCCTACAATGATAGTTTCCATTCATGTAATAAAATGGAACCTTATGAAGCACTGTATGGAAAGATATGTTGTACACCAACGTGTTGGGATGAAGTTGTTGAAAGGATGATTATGGGATAGAGCTTGTGTAGGAAACAATAGCAATGTGATACACTTTTTGAACCCATTTCAATGATGCTCGAAGTAGGAAAATGCGTTATTCTGATAATTGTAGCATGTATATGAACATTTAAGTGGGAGATCATGTTTTCATGAAAGTATCTCCATGGAAGGGTGATATAATATTTGGGAATAAAGGGAAACTAAGACCCAAGTACATTGGTCCCTTCAAAATTCTGGAGAGAATCGGGGATGTGTCTCATTGTGTGGTAATGTCTCCAAGCCTTTCTAAGGTACACAATGTGTTCCACATCTTCAATTTAAGGAAGTGCATTTAAGAACCAACAAATGTACTCACATATAGAGGAATATAATTGACACTTTACTTATCTAACTGTGAAGAGACTATCTAGATTTTGGATATTAAAGAACATGTGATAAATAATTGGATGACTTGGATGGTAAACATAATTTGGAAAAAACATAAAACTGAAGAGATGATGTGGGAGACTGAGAATATTATGATGAAGAACTACTCAAATCCTTTTATTGTGTGACAATCTATAAATTTTGGGGATGAACGTTTTATATGAGGGGGGAATGTAATGTTCCAAAACACTATCAATGATTTTCCCTTATTATGTTTATTTCATATAGTATAGACCACATATAATCGCATACAAAACATAATAAATACTTTACAAATGAATAATGGATGAAATACGAGGTATTTTTATAAGTTATGAAACCTATACTTATGAAATAATAACTTGACATTATTAATAGAAATATGACCCTTATGAATAGTAAAACATCCAATAGAATATTAATCTCACAAATTAAAGTAGAAATAAACATTTTCCATCGTATAAATGATGTTATGATTTCATAATATCATAGTTGAGGTAACGGAATATTTTAAAAATTAATATTCAAGTATTAGTATTATCTTAAGTCATAAATATTTACCTACAATATTATAATTAATAAAAATATTTTACATAAATTAAATTTTCTTTAAATTTATTCATAAATAAATATATTCTTGTCTAATGAGTTTAGTATAATTTTATGAGACATTAATTAATTTTA
Source organism: Viscum album (assembly GCA_963277665.1). Classification (NCBI taxonomy): domain Eukaryota; kingdom Viridiplantae; phylum Streptophyta; class Magnoliopsida; order Santalales; family Viscaceae; genus Viscum; species Viscum album. The sequence continues at coordinate 29,997,468 of OY728162.1, read as the reverse complement.
TAAAGGGTTATAAATTCCTTTTCAATTTTAAAACACCATTTTTCAACTAAATAATGATTTTAACTAAAAATTAAATTTATCATAATTAGAAAATTATTTTCATAGAATGGTGTTAATTTTTGAATTCCACATGTCAAAAAATTATTAACTTGGATTTTTGTAATTTTTCTGAAATACATGAATTATTGGTGAATTGTAAAAATATTATATTTTATAGTATAAATACATTATAAGCTTAATAGAAAATTCATTGAGTCAGGGATGCTGTAATAATACTTGGTTAATAATATAATTAACTTATTAATTTATTTATTCATATGAATCAATAATATATATTATATTTATCAAAATAATAATGTATTGAATAAAATAATGACAAATCACCCCTCTCCTCCACTATAAATTCTACCACTTATCCTCACACCTCTAAGCCTTAAAGTTTGTCAAAATTCAACACAAAAAATCTTCAATAGTCTCTAAAAACTTCCAAGATATCTTGGACTTTCCAAAATACCAAAACCCTTTCCCTTAAATATGTTCTCAAGGAGGATAATTCTAAATGTAAATCCTCTTCCTTTTTCATTTAATTTCATTACAATTTATTTACTTTTCTTATCCCTTCCTCTCCTCATATGTACCAATGATAATAATAAATATATTATAATATATATATATATATGTCTATGTGTGAATGATATCATGTTAATGGTATATCCATTTTCAATCTCCTTACTCTCTATTTTATTTTGATAACAAAATCATCGTCCGAGAGGTGCTGATTTACAACCATTGATGACTATGAACTTTCTTTCATTAATTTATCCTTAATGGATGGTCATGAAACCATTTTTATGGTTGAAAAGGATTATAATATATCTATTATTTATTATTCATCTTTCTTTAACCCATTTATATCCATAAGTTTAAATAATATAACAAAACTAGTTCATTGTGATCGAAAAACTGCTAAAATTAAACTCAATGATTGTCATTAACATGTTATCCAATTATTCATCCTAATATATGGAAAAAATAATACATAATAAAACATACACTTATTTATTTTTATTAATAAAATTTAATTTTAATTATGTAAAATTATACCCATTTTAAATGAACTTCATTACTTATATACATGTATATCAATTGTGAAAATCAAGGAAACGAACACTCCCAAGCAATTAAATAATATCATATAGGCTCATAAAAATGTCCATAAGTGAACATAATAAAATTATAATAAATAAAATTAAATGTTTATTATGTTATGAATTATTTTAATGATGTATTTAATTTGATTATCCAGGACTTGTCATCTGCAGAACACATTCGGACATAAGGTAAGGGTTTTCTACCCGAACCTCCAATTTCTTTGGGGTTACTCTTTTTCTTTATTTACACAAATGATATTATTAATTACTTTTATTTAAACCTCAAAAATTATATTTTAATTTTATACATTTCTTTGAAAATCATAATACTTCTTTTTTTATGGCTACTTACATGTTTTATAGTATATTTCTGATATTATTACCGATAAAGACACCCGATTCAAGGGAACGACTAAAAGTTTACCTATTTTAAAGTGAAATATATAATCTGTTTTAATCCACCTATATCTTTATAAAATAGTAAATCTTTTATGAAAAAAATTATTTTGTTTACTTCTGGTTTTATTCAACTATTTTTTCTATTAGAATGCTTCTTTTCAAATTAAAATAGTATTTATCTCAAGTATTACTCGATGATTTGATAAGAGTATTTCCATCTATTTCAACACTATTAATGACTATTATGTATAATTAGGATTAATATTTTATTATATCACCTACCAATTTTTATTTAATGTTTTAAGATAATGTTTTCTAGGGATGTTCTATCTTGATACCATGCACTATATTACTCTTGCTGGTTAGTGTTTATGTTGACTTATTGGGGAAAGTTTTTTACATTTTATATGATTGTTTCAATATGAATGTGTATGATGATTATGTTTTTCCACTTTCATATGAGGAATGAACTTTACATAGTAAGTGATGGGTGTGTCCCACTATTTTCCCTTGATATAAAATTAGGCATCATGAGAAAACTATCCTAGATTTTCACCCATTATGTTTAGTGTCTTCTCCAATGCTTTGATTGTATGATTATGATGTATGGAATTATGCACTTACTCATTATGAAGGTATTAATTGTTTTACATGTAATTATTAAAATATTATAATATCCTTGGATTTTTTTTATTATAGAATTATTAGTTTTTAATAACATTCATTTTATGCTCTAGTTTAATTTTAATGTCATGTGTACTTTTACTTATTCACTATGCTTTATATTTTTCCTTCTAATGTGTTACTTAAACTTACTGAGAATCTAAGATCACCCCTTTATTGTAAATTTTCCCCATGATTTTAATATTTATATTAATAATGACATACGAGGATAATATATATGTTTATTATTGTTTCCATTATATTTAATATGTCGTACTTCATTTAAAATTGTAATGAAACTATTATGTATGTATCTGGTTTTCCAATGCTACTAAACGATTGATTCCTTCCGGATACAAATTCTTTTTTTATGAAAATGTAAAAAAATAAAGCACCATATCTAGGAATCTAGGGTTGGGTTCATTAAATTATATATGACATATCCTATAAGGGCGCTAGTTAGGATGAATTTAGTGGGAGATTATAAACATCACTTATGAACCACTTGATTAGTTATCTATATTTAGGTAGATGCTAAACTATTATGATCCTTTGTCATGTATTTTTAAATTTTATTTAATATTAATATATTAATATGTTATATATATGTATAAAAATCCATGGATTCCATTGCTTTAGGCCTTATCGTGTTTTTTATCTCCAATTACCATATTTACCCTTAACTAGGTGACAAATATTTTTTATGGTTATTATTCATTGTTCTTATAAATAAAATTGGTCAATTTCCAAAATTCTAAAATCCTAATTCCAAATATGGTATTCATTTATCATGATTCAATTTAAAAATATGGAAAAAATAATTTTAATTTAAATATGTACAATGTGAGGAATTTTTTTTAGAAAAAGATCATTTTATGCATAAGAAATAACTGTCATCAAAATCATGAAATTATTAATTGACACTATATTATTATAAATATAATGGGTAATATGAAATAATAATACCAAACTAAAAAATATAATAAGGCTCTATAACTAATTGATTTAATTAAAATAAATGAAAATATTTTAATAATCAAAATTTAATTATGATTCACTGGAAGAGATAATTATTTCTGAAAAATAACAAAATTTAAAAAAAAGTTAATTTTGATATTATTATTGGAAAAAATTATTTTATTTTAGAAAATTAAATACATAATTTTTTATTATTTTAGGTTTTGGTTAGATTAATTAAAAAATATTTCTATTTTACTGTTGTTTATTTAAAAATAAAAGCTTACTATAGTTAGACATTGAATGCAATGATGGCCCCTCCATGAAACATTTAATACTCCAAATTTTCATGCAATTTAATTTTGATGAAAATGAGGTTGATTTTTCATTATATAGTCCTAAAGATCCCATATTTCTTCCTCTAGATTATTATTTCACTAAATTACATTCATCATTCGATTTTTTTGTTTCTCAATACATATTCTCAAGTATCAAGAATCTAGATAGGATATTTATAATATGATTGATGGATAACAAATTGAATTTCATAAAAGGTGATCACATGAATTGTGTTTTGATATAATTCCTCAAAAACTTGATATGGAACACATCATTTGAATTAAGAAGATTTAAACAAAATTCCAGGTTTTATTGCACAAGTCTAATTAATTTTTTAATTTAAAAGTGTTTGATAAACATAGGGCTCAGTTCCCATTTCTTATCAAGCCACACAACATCATTCTATAGAAAAAAATTTATAATAATTTGATCTCCCACATAAAATTCAAAATATTTTTAAGAAATCATTATAACTCTTTTTCCTTTTTTAATAGTCCATTATGTTATTTTTAATAGTCTTTAACTTTTCACCATTTGTTTAACATGTTTTGGTCCTATTAGATCCTTTCACCATCATTATCCCAAAAAGGTATTTTGTGATATATCTTTCCATTTGGTGATTCATAGTGTTCCATTTTAATTCTGGAACGGAAACTATTATTTTATGCAACCCCGACCAAAAGTAAAGAATGATCCCACAATCCAAGAAACTCAATTGATCATAAAATAAACATGTCCAATAATGATTGAAAAATGATTTTAGATTATCCATAAATTGAAGGATGATAAGTTATTCTCAAATAAAGCTCAGTATCAAGAGACTTCTGAAAAACATTCAATAATTTTGATGTAAATTAAGGATAATGATCATACACAATTTAAATAGTTGGAAAAGAAACTCTTAAAATGTAAATAATATTGAGTTTGGAATGTATACCAAGAGTTAAATCTTATATAATATCTAGTAAATGTGTATATTTGGATAGGTGGTAAACAAAAACCAGTATGACATCATTATTTATAGGATTGTATGGAAATACAATGAAAATTTATATAGAAATGTCATCCCATTTCCATATAGAAATAGATAGGTGATTGATGAAGGCTTTAGGATGATGTCTCTCATATTTTACCTATTGAAAATCTAAGCATCGTGATACATAAATAGCAATTTATTTCGTTATATTAACCTATAAAAAAATGTTGGGTAAAATTCATATACATCTTATTATTAGTAGGTTATGGTAATAAATTCAATCTATATGGATCATCTAAAAATTCCACTTTCATCTCAGGGATATATGGAACATAAATCCTCTTTTCAAATTACAGAACTCCATATTCACATATGAATTCTTCCAATTTCCAATTATTCACGGCTTCTATTTTATTTTTAAAATTATCCTTATTATGAAGAGAAATTTTAAACTTTTATAATAAATATTTATTGGAAATATATTAAAATATGAGTAATATTTCCCATTCCATAATAATTAACATATAAATCTTCACTATATCCATAAACATAGGGTCCTTATAAATTAACATTTTGTTTAAAAATCATTTAACATTCCTGCTAAATTAATTTCTTACGATACATATATTCTTTGGGTGGTATTGTGTTCGGAAATATAACCCATAAGTATCTCAAGAAATTTAGTTTTCTCCAAATTGTGTTTTTTTAGTGATGATATAGATTTTAGGCTCTTTGTATATGTTTGTAATAGATATCGTTTTCTATAAAGATAATGTCTCTTTAGATTCAAACAAATATTGTAGCTATGACCTCAAAATCATGGGTTGGATGGTTCTATTCATAAATATTTTACTAACATGATTCATAAGAAATAACATTATAATTTTCCATAAAGAAACAACTAAGTCCCTTTTTTGAAGCATAAATATATATCACAAATCTATATTTTTCTGATAATATAGTTTAAATCATAGCATTGACGAATAACTTTTTCAATTCGTCAAAAAATTCTCCTTATTCCTTTTTACACTTGTACTTAACCCCTTTCAATGTAATCATAGTTAAAGGATTATCCAATTGGTAAATATTTTGAAAAAATCATTGATAGTATCCTACCAAACCATGGGAACTATATTCATCGGTTATATTCATTGGTGTAGGCCATTCATTCACTATTATTTCCTTTTCGGTATCAACTGTTAGTCCGTCCATAGAAACAATATTTCCAATAAAATAAATTTTATCAAGAAAAAGTTCACACTTACTAAGATTCCCATATAACTCTTTTCTTCAAAGAGTCTCAAGAATTATTTTCATGTAAATCTCAAGGTCCCCGTAGGTTTATTGTACACCTATATTTCACTGACAAATACCAGAATGTAATTATAACGTTATTCCATAAATACACTATTAATTGGAATTGTAAAATCAAATGGTGCATTATTCAATACAAAATTAGATACTATAAAATCATAATTTATATTCATTGTATGAATTGTTTTCTTCAAAATATATTCATTATTTACTTGAAATTAAGGTTACCTAAAATAATGTTCATTTTTTGAAAAATATTCATCATAGTGGAGTTGTTTGAATGAGTAATTAATATTAGTTATGGGATACTTGTTCATTATCATAATATCATTTTTTAATATAATAAATTAATTGACACATAAATACATCATTCTACTTAAGGAAACGAATAGGTCATCCCCAAGGTTGAATAGTAGGATGTATAAACCACTTTTTACACAATTCCTATAGACTTGTCTTTAATTAAACTAATTCTAATGTGGTCATTCTATAGGGAGACTATGATCTAGGTCTTCCATCAAGGATTAAATCAATTTAAAACTAGAATTCATGTTATTTTTGATGTCCTTGTAATTACTTCATAAATACATCAATGTATTCATATATAATTGGTATATCAACAATTTTAATATTAGGTTATTAATCCCAAGATATTGTTTCCTCTTCTTCCTTAATAATTTAATTCAGAAGATCTAGTGGATGTGGATTTGTACATTAACAATATGATTAAGACTCCCATATATAGATAACAAATTCCTCTTCTTCATTGTGGATCACAATTTCCTTCTTCATATAATAAATTATTGAAATATATATTTAAATTTATTAGATTAAAATTATTATGTCAAATACAACAATAGTAATAATAATAAAGTCCTTAAATAGGGTAAATTTATGTGTCATAATTGTTACTGAATAACACATTCTTATTGAGGTGAGATTTTTACAATGAGTTGCGACATAAAACACCCTACTTTTGGTTCTATGGAAATATATAATTTTCATAGAAATCATTATACATAAAAAATAGTGTGAATATATAGAATCAATTAAATAAATAGATAAATTTGGGGCTATAATTAATGTATCGTCCAATACATCATTAGGAACGTCAACCTTTGTTTTAGTGATCACATAATCTTATCCTTATTCTCTTAGCCTCTTTTATAGTAAGTTCCATTAACTCTAGGGAAATTAGTTTAATTAATTCACCATTTATTTATTTTTTAATAACTATATAAAAGTGGTTTCTTTCTTCAACATTCACTCATTTCCCCAATGAAACCTATCTCCACACTTATAACAAACTCCCATTCTATTCAAAATTTTCCAAAATGTTTCATTCCATCATATTCACAAGATAAATTTCTTCATTATTTTATTCCTAATTATTATGTTTCATTTTTCTTGTGTTTACATGTCGTATAATTTTCATAATATCTCTTGAACATTTAATATCTAGAAAATTACTTCCCAATTTTGATGGAACATAATATTATTTCATCATGTGTTGAAAAAGGTTGATAAACAAATACCACTCTATGGATTTCCTTAAAAACTTCAAAAAAAGAGTAAATATTTTTTTCTAAATCATGTATTTAATCTATAGAATAATTTTCAAGTCGTGTAACATAATCCACATAATCTACAACACTATATTCCATGTGTTTATTAAATATATGTATTTTTTTATTCATATAAGTGAAATACTCATGGGTGAAATATGTATAGTAGTATGTTAATTTAAAATCTCACCATTTTATTTGTAATATTTTTTCTTTGACACTAATATTATAGATCAATAAAAACAATTTAATACAAACAATTTTAATAAAATATAATAAAATTTATAAAATTCTCCCTTTCATCGCATCCTATGATGGTAAAAATTTTTTCAAGGGACATAATCCATTTCTCCTCTACCACTAGATTAATATTCCCACTAAAATATACAAGCGTCATTCACATGAAATAGTCTAATTTAGTTTTATCATGTCATGTAGCATCATGTTTCTATATATGTGCATGTTTATTATTCATAATCATTGTCAGCTACCAAAATATAGCTAGTATCTTCTTGAATCCAATATTGTATATATTGGGTTTCTCAAAAAGGGATATCTCTATATTGTCCATGAGTATAGATATGATTCCATCTATAAGGAATCCGTTCTAAAAAATGGAATATACTTCATTAGCTTATAAAATTATTTATTTTAAATAATAAAATTTTATTCCAAATATGATATAAAATATAATAGAAATTTAAAATCTTTGCATTATTAATCTCATAATCATAAAGTTGGTTTTACTGGGAGCACCCTTAAATCTGAAAATAATATTATAAAATATTTATTAATGGTTTTTGAAAAAATATATAAATTAACCCATTAATATCACCAAATAGTGCCAAACTAGTTGCATAACAATGTCCCAGTCATTGTAAACCCAAGAAAAGGATGGGATATACTAAACCAACTCTTTTCTAGTTTTTTACCCCAATATGTATTTGTACCAAAACTACATCCACTAATTGTATCCAATCTATGATGTGTTTCTATAAATAATTTCATATAATATCTACCATATGAAAACAATTATGGTATTATCCAATAATTAGAAATATACACAATTTTTTCCATTGGGTTATGTTCCCAAATCACTATTTTAAAATTTCTAGTTCCAAATGTTTATAATAAACATTCTCTAATAGAAACTATAACAACCCAAACTATAGTAACACAAAGTTTATGTCTAATGTATTCCATTGTTGTACGATATAAGGGATCTAATACAGATGGGACGATCAGATTATTATCCTTGAAAACCCAAATAGATATATGATTCTCATTTTATATTGGAAATAAAACATTAAAATGAACAACATAAAATTACTTTAATCCTATAAAGTAATTCAAAGATTCTTCTTCATATCCTGGGAAATGGAAATAAAATTATAGTAATCTCAAATACTCATTAAGAGGTATGTATAACTAAGGATATCGTGAATAAATAAGGTATAATAAAAATATTATAGGTAAATAGGGGGAGAGACACTTCATTAATCAATAACATAAGAAATCTTATTTCATGTATAATATCAATATAGTAATCTAATTAATAAAAAAAATGAATTATAAATGAATGAAATGAATTATATTAGACGTCAAGATTTTAGAAATTATAATAACTTTACCATTTTGGTCATTTTCCAAGACAATTTAATATACCATAATGTGAAAACCAAGACCCATTTAATTTGGCCAATTTATTTTCCTCATGAGACCTATCAATACATAGAATATCTATCTATAACTAGGCCCCAACCAACAAAAAAATTCCAATGAATTACTCAAAAATTGAATGGTAAATTTAATTAATAAATTATATTACTTATAAATAAATATATATATTGAGTAATGAATTTGAAATATTAATATTTCCCTAGTCGATCAAAAAAATTAAAATAAAAACACTCTATATAGAAATGGTTCATTATTTAGAAAATAATTTTATCCAAGATATAAAGAATATGGTTATTTAAGTGAGATGTAATGTCCAATGAAAACTAAGCATAAGAAATTGGATGTTTTAGTATAACTTTTCCAACAATGAAATTAATGAAGGTTAACATTAATTAATTTCGAAATATAGGTTTAATAGTAATATCTAGTATTCTGGAAAATTATTTTGAAATGTTGAAATAATATTTAATTAAATATTTTTCTTTGAATGACTATATATTACTTTTTTATGACTCTAAATATCATTAAATATTTATAAATGTTGAAAAATCCTTTAATTCTTTATATATTAAAAAACATTATATTTGACTTTAGTTAAAATAGTGGAAAATGATATTTTTGAAAAACAATTGTAAAATAATCCTTTAAAAACATTTAAAAATTCATTCATAACATAAAATTTATTATATAAATTTCTTGATTAAATAAAATGGAATTTTTAAAAACTAATTTTTAAAAATATAGATATAGATGAAAAATATACCTAATTAAAATAGAAATAAGGTAGTCTTTGGATTTAGAAATTAATCATTAATGAAATTTAAAAATTATTTATCATGAATAAATACATATTATTTATAATCAACCTAATTATTTATTATATTAACCAAATAAAAGAAAATAGGTTATAAATACTAAATATGAGTCGATGTAGTGGAAATTGAGATGATATCCCTTGCCTCGCACTTTCCCTTAGTGTAATTTTGTTTAATCATTTAGATAATGGGTTTTTAAATGAAATTATTTTTTACCAAAACTATATTCATATTTTTAATATCATATATGAACCAATTTTATTATCTTATCACAAGTTTTTCAATAATCATTCATTATTACTATTGTTTTTTGTTAACTAATTCATTTTATCATTCATTTTTGTCACAAATGTTATTGTAATTTTCTATAAAATATATTTTCATCATTCATATATTTATATTAATGTTATAAATATCATATATATTCTTTATATTAATTATTTGAATCATTATTTAATGGTGTATATGTAAAATGAATACCATATCCTTATGGAGACAGTAAGCCATATGTACGGATGAGAGATGATATAATTTTCCAATTTGATGAAGGGTAAAAAGGTAGCTATATTAAATTTAAAAAATAAATATTATTTCACAAGTATAATATATATTCATTGGTTCCATCCATATGACTATCCATGTGAGTCGGTGTGGGAAATCAAATGACAACAGTTTGTGAGGTGGTAGTACACCATACACTCGAGAGATTTTTTTGTCTTCCATTTGATGGTGAAGGATAAGGATATATACTATAATGTAAACAGAATTAAAAATATGTAAAATGTAGATAATGGTGTAATTCTATTAGAATTTTTAGGATATTATTTAATGTGGTAAAATAACATATAAAAAATGAAAGAGCTCTCTTAAAATGCTTAACTTATCTTAGAGAAACATCCATTGGATCACTTCTAATGGACCATAGGGTTAGTATTTTTGGAATACCAACACCTAAATAACGTTGATAAGAATACCTAAAATAGGTTTTTAAGGTTTTTGGTTGAACTAGGAGGCTCTATGTGGTTTATATATGAAATTAAGGGTGGGACCATTTATAGTGAATGAAAATACATGCATGGAAGTAATTAAATGATTTTAATAAAATAAATTAATTTCCATTTTAAATTCACACAGTGTTCGAAGAATTTAGAAGATAATATTCGATATGTTTGAAATCCATTTCACAAATAAAATTTAAAAATATTTCTTTTTTATTGTGAACCATATATTTTTGTTTAACCCCTTCATTAAACAATTTTAACCTTAACCATAATAACTAATTTTTTCAATTTTAAATGGACTATAATTTTATATATAATGTTATAATTTTTCCATAAATGTAGAGGTAATGAATTTTTTTATTAATTTTTATCATAACATTTCTCTTTCATGTTATTAGGCTCATTAAATAATTTAATAAAATAATATTTTTCATAAAATATTAATATTTTAATTTTAACATTATTCATTTTTTTGACATTAAATACATCAATAAAAATATGTAATTAAAATATATTCATTTAACAAATATTTAAAATTTCATCATTTTTTTAAAATTCATTGGTCATGATAACTCCCCCAATGTAACTAAATTTATATTTTTAAAATAATATATTTTATTTTTCTATTAATTGAATATATATTATGTTGGTGTTCCATAAGTATTAATGGTAAGTAATGTATAACATAAAATTTAATATAATTTTCCTTGATAAAAAAAATCATTTACCACTCAAAAAAACTATAACCAAATATATTTTTTTATCTCAGTCAAAAAAATTATAGATATTAAAAGTAAGAGAGAGTGTTTTTGACATTATACTTAATCAAAATAATATAAATGTTATAATCAAAAAAATATTCCAATAAATTTCCAGAATTTTTAAAATTAAACATTAAAGGAAGGAATAAAATTATTCCATAATATAAATACAAGTGTTAGGTAGAGTTTCAAGCTTTATAACATTAAATTTAACCTTAATTAATCTATTTACCTTTACCAAGGTGAAAAATATTTAGTATGGTTACTATTCATATTGCCTAAAAAAGGGGCTTATTAAAAAAATTTAACCTCATAATTCCCATTATTAATTTTATATAATTGGCTTAAATTGAATTTAATAAAAATATATTAAATTCATAAAAAAACTATTTATTTAGAAATTTGAATTTTCAAGAATAAAAAATAACATGTATCAAAATATTGAAAATTATTTATTAAATAGAGATTATTCTAAATGATATGAATCATATTTACTTTTAATTACAAATAAAGAATATAGTAGGGCTTTTAGAAATCATTTTGTAATGAAAATAAATAATAGTATTTAAATAATTTGTTTTTTTACTATTCACCATAAAATTATTTATTCTAGAAAAATCCCAAAATATTACCTTGAATTGATCATGATAATCATTTTTTAAAAAAACCTTTATTTAAGAAAATTAAATTTAAAAATTTTATAATTTAGTTTTTAATCATATTCTTCAATATATTTTACATAAAAAGAATGGCCTCCTATAATTAGAGGTCATACATCACATAAATAAAGAAACACTCCTCAAAACATCATCTTGTAAATTATATTTAGTTATCAAGAAACACTATGGTACTAACTATACTTATGAGGGGATTCCCATTAGGACTTTGATGAAATTATTCCATTAAAACACTATTTATTTTCTTTTCAACCAAACTCTATAATTGTTTCCTATAATACAACTTTTTGGGATACTTGGGTGCATACATCTGATCATATCATTAAAATAATCCTAAACACCATAGGTAGAACACTTCAAAACATACCTTTGGAGTATTCTCTATTGGATCTTGCATTTTATACTTCTAATTCAAAAACCCTATCCACCATACCATGTCATGTCACCATTTGGTTCAATTAATCCTACTTTTCACCTTCTATACAACAAAAAAAATCAAGACAACCACATAAACATTCATGTTAAAGCACAATAACAATTCACAGTAGAGATTAAAAATGATTGAACATTTTTCCACAAATTTTGTTGGAAAATTGTGGTATATATTTTTAGTTAATATGATTTTTTGGTAGAGTGTAAAATCACACCATCTGATCCCCCTAATAAAAATTCCAGATGAAGTCTCGCTAATGTTTGCATTTATTTCTTATTTTGATACTCTCCCTAAAATCATCATCCCCTCTAATCCTTAACACCTTCTTTTTTATCTCAGAACATGTGTGCACCAAGTTCATGTTCCATGGATGCAGATCCACTTAAACCTTTATTATCCCCCTTTTTATTTTCTACTCATACTCAACACATGATGTTGAATGGACTTCATAAAGAGGTACGTCACTAGAATCTTATTAAACAACACCATCCAAAGCATATTTTTATCTAACCATTAACATGAGATAATTTTGATTTCTTGTATCAATCACCACCTTAACTTCCAACACCAATTGAATATTTAATGTCACCATTTAAAATACTCACTAGTTATTCTCCACAATAATTACTTCCACAAATGTGTACGGAGTAATTTTTATGCAACATATTTAGTGTCTTACTATCAGATTTAATTATGCACAAAACTTTACCTACATACTCAAGTAGATTAATTCTGTATTCATATGATACCCCTAATAACATATCACTACATTCCTCTAGGACCTAACTAATTTTTTTTAGCCTATCTAGAATATACCCCTTTTGGTACATAGATTCCATCGTACACCATGTACTAGACAATTTATGACCATCCTCATTCCACTAAAACATACATACAATGTTCTGTCGAGTTAAATCCCATTCAACCTAGCTAAATCTATTTCACTCCACTCATTTATCTTTTTACAATAGAGGTCTATTCACTCGTCTTATTTTAGACATAACATGATGCTAGTGTAATGTATTCATCTAGGTTCCCAAGTGTTTATATCGAATTTTATCCATCTGGAATTTTTCATTCTAAAAAATTGTCTTCTAAAATTCACAAAACATTACCAAAAAAACATTTCTCCCACCAATGAATACAATAATACCTAGGGGTTTTAAATTTGATTTACGTGATAGGTCTCTTATTCTTATTCTCTCAAGATCATCCCTAAAAATACTTCCCTTCCAACTTATGTTCATCCACCTAATATAACCAACTATTTGGGACATTATAAATTGAATCTATTGAAACTAAATATCCACTCACTAATGATCTCCCTGGTGATATTATACAATTGATAGGTCCCTCACATTGACATCCTCATAATATATGAGGCCAAACTCAGATACAAAAAACTCAACGGTTTGGATAAATGCCTCATTCAATGAAACGAGCCATTAAGGCATCATCTAGGACTAGCTTGGGAGAGAGAGATGTGGAATATGGGAAAACATTTGAATAATCCTTCACTAACTAAAAATTTTACTAAAGGATCATGAAGTCAAAGGGTTGTGCCTCTTAAATTTCTCCAAGTTAGGTCTCTTTGATTAATGTCATTTTGAGAAAATCACAAAAACTAGTCCTCATGAAGCTATAAAAGAACTATGTTATCCCATAATATTTGACTAGGACTTTAAAATATTTTGAAAATTTCCTTAATACATGAAACATCAGAAGTTTCTAATGAAATAAGGAATCCCACAATATCTTTTATCTACTCCATTTCATTAAAATGAAATCATTAACCATGGAAAGAAGGTGATAAATTATTTAGAATAACAAATATATGTTTTTAATTCTTGGAGGATTACACCTCCACCGCTTAATCTTAAGTCCATGTAAAGTTGATAGGTTATTAAACAACTCTTAATTGAAAAGAGGAAACACATAAACGTTCATTATACTAAAAATACATCCCACTTCTTGTCAAGGAATCTCAATAAGGAATACACTAAATAGTATGAAACAAGAACTCAGTCAGTACATGTTTCACAATGCAAACAATGAAATCTAACTATGAACTCCAAAAAACCCAGAAAATCATGAAACCATTAGAAAACACAATAGAATCAATTTAAAAAATATACATACTTTTAAAGAAAACAAATTCATTGAAACCAATTAATATCGTTTTAAATTTTCATGGACCCCAATATTTTATGTATATTTCAAATTTTAACATAAAACCATTCAAATTTTGATTTCATTCTAAAAAATTTTAATATTAAAATGATCCCACAAAATGTTTTTCCCAAAAACCCCCAAACTCCTCATTAAATTATCATTTAGATTATGGTTTTTCATGAAACTTTTCTACCATTCCATACAAAAACATCTTACAAATACACTTATTAAAAATATAACAAACCTGTCTTACGTATCACATCATGATATCATCAACGAGTTATAAACATATCATGTATTCATCTCAAAATAAGGATGGGAAGCTTCAACACCCATTTTTGATAAAAACGAGATAGAATAAGATGCAAATGGATTTAGATTTTTTCATGGTTTATCCATGGGGTTTGGAAGGCCTTGAATATATCTTGTTTTAAATTATATAAAAATATAGAATCCTTGGGAATAGGCTTCACATGATTTTCTATAATATTTGAGTTATCAAAGAATATTTTTTCTACATTAATTTTCAACATAAAGAAAATATTAATCTTAGCAGTACCATAATGGTTCAAGAACCATAAACCAAAGGAAAATAAAATCCAACTAAAAAACCCAGAATTTACAAAGAACCAGAAGTTTTCTTGGAAAAGGTCATTATCAAGAAGCTAAATATGATATACCTATTAAATATAAACAAAAATCATAATCCCAATATAACCCAGATTATCCCAATTATAATCAGGGGATCCGATACCATTTTATCAAAAAACAACCACAGTCACCACTAAATAAGGAAAAAAAATTATTCCATGGAAAGGCCAAGGGTACATTCTTGATAGCCTCATTCTAGTGAAAATCTTTAGGATATCCCAACATAACCATTTAAGAATGATTTCACACATATCAACAATTAACCACATAATGGTTTGGTCCAATGGGACACAAATTTGTCCCTTTTGGTCATAAGGCCTTTAGGCCACCATAAGCATTCAGGCCATAGAACCTTTATGCTACACTAGTACTTCGGGCTACTTGTTCTTCAGGACATGAAGCTGTCAAATTTAGACCACACTAGAGTAATCCCTATAAGAGGCAACACACTATGTATTAGGTGCTAGAGTAGAGCTAACCAGGTCTTAAAATACAAGAGGGTATAGAATCTTTAATCACTAACATGAACCATGAAAATCATCGTGAGTAAATTCTAGTTGACCATCCTTTCATGGTGGTGTTCATGGAACCATCAATGAATTATATGTTGTTGTGGTGGTGATCTAATTTAGTCAATTATATGGGCATTTATATCACATACAGATCCTTGTGCCTCTTGGCCTTCTATTAATATAAGTGTTCCCCCCTCATCATATTAACAAGAGGGTCATCTTAAATATTAATAAAAATGTTAAAGGTCATCAATCCAGTGTTACCACCAATAATAAGCTACATCTAAGGAATAAATAAAATAAATTGGAGTAATTTAGCTACTATGGATGATACATATGAATCCAATAATAAAAACCAATAACCAAACCCATGTAGAAATTAACCACACCCATATGACCCTTTAGTCACTCCACATCCCCTACCACCAACTTTTATACTGACATGAACACTAATCAAGGAAGGGATCACACCTAAGGGAAATAAAAGGAAAACATGAGCGATGTATATGTCGAATGGTGTATGTATTATGTGGGTAAAACATATCCATTTATGGAACCACTAAGGAGGTTACAGAAGCCCTATCAAATTACATATCATTTATGGTAGTTTTAAATACATTAAAAAAATATTTTTCATTTATCTATATGTAAAAACATATGACACTGTAACTATTTTATAATTCCAACAACTTAACAACGTCATTTTAAAATAATCCCATCGCTCTGTGGGATATACAATTAGTATTATTTTTTATTCTTCTCTTTATTTCAGAAACATTAATCACTTAATGATTTTCAATATCTCGTAGAATATTGAGACATATATTCATCTTATATGTATCTAATTATAGATATAGATCTTTTATAAAATATCTAAATTGATTTAGGAAACCCTCAGTTTGAAATATTTATATATTAATTAGTAAGTATATTTTATAAAATATGAGTTCATTATGATTTTTCAAAATTATATATTATAAATACTTTTTCATTTATGTTTGAATGCTTACATCGTTGTAATCTGTGATTCATGTGTTGCATTTGGATTAATGAATAGATTAACTAGAAACTATCATGAGGTTCCATTATGATAGCTAAACCATTTTTCATTGAATGAAATTCATACTTGAATTACTGAATACATAATTTAAGGGATGAAGACACTAAATAATGAATCTTGGAAATTTATATTTAGGGTCTTTTATTATATAAAAAATTATAATAATTTCAAGGATTTAATATCATTATGGTGTAATAATGTAATGACCTAAAAAATATTTTTCCTCAAATAATGGACCTCTTACCTCTCTTTAAATTTTACAATGTTTTCAAATTGTATCACAAAGAAGGAATTTTTTTGGATGAAAATTGAACAAAATGTGTTGTTTTTAAATAGTAAAACCTTGGAATCATTGAGGGAAGGAAAAAATACTAGAGACAATAGACACTTTATATCATTTTCAAATAATCTTACATTTAGTCTATTAGAGGAATAAAAAGTTAGTAATAAAAAATTCATTTTTAAATGATTTTGATCCTTGATTTGAATCGATGTGAATGATGAAGTGTAATATTGATGGTTTATTTATTAGAAAATATGATCATCATCCTTTATGTTTTTCAACTAATATAATTAATCGAAATTATGACCATTACTGAATTAAAAACTTGGTTGTTAATTTTGATGGTGTTGTAGATGCATTTAAATTTTCATCAAAATTATTCAATGATATAATCCAAATTTAATTATTTATAGAGACTATAAACATGTTTTATTAAAATTTTTATCTTTGAATAAATTACACATAAAAATTTTATACATCAAAATTAATTTTTAAAATGGTCAAAATTTTGATTTTTCTATTAAAATTTTAATTTTAAGTAAATTAATGTTCTATGTAAAAACTAATATTTTTGTTAATAGATAATTAATTTTATCGAATAAATTTCATTTTTGGACTCATCATGTCAATATTATCTAATGTTTTTCTTTGTGAAATTTTCTAACTATGTGGAATTTCTAGTAAAAAGTAAGACTTGTCACGTTATGATTACAGTGATTTTTTGACATCATTATTCTATCAACATGATTAATGATTTTAAAAAAAAAATGTCACTCTAAATTGAATTTAACAGTTATAATATGGTATTTATAAATATCTATTTCAATTTCAAAATTTATATATTATTTTTTAAAATTCAAAAAATTTATTTTTTTACTTAAAATTCATTTTTTGGATTGTGCACATTTATTGAGGTGGATGGAAGGTTTTGTTTCATTTTTTAGGCCTTTAACATCAAAAAATAGTATCACACTCATTAATTTTTTTTAAAATTGGTTTTCATACAATTAACCCACAAGTGGATGGATATGTGATAAAAAAATCAATATTAAATAATTTAAAACACACTGCTCTTCAAGTATAAGTACTACCGATTATCCATCCATCTCTACTCCAAATTCATAATACAAGATCTTATATCCATTTTAACTCCTATAGGATCCCTCCATGGTTCCCTTAGGATGTTATGTTTAAACCCTCATGTTTTATGAAGGAAATTTTTGTGGTAAGGGATATATCTCACACTCCTTTTCCATTAATGAATCTTTTATATTTTATACATTTGAATTCCTAATCCTAATATTATAATATGTTCTTAAAAATCCATCATACTATAAGTTATAATGTAGAATTAAATACCCTAATATATATAATTAAACTATTATATGATTCTTTAATTACTATAGTTATGCTACCAAAATTTCACAACAATTTTTCATGCCAATCTATTTTTCAAGAGCCCTTTTTGTCTTATAGATTTTAATTCCCAATAGTTCAATTTGTATTATATTATTTCATTCAAATATTTCTTCACTTGTTATGATGATGTTATGAGATCACCTTTCACTCTCATTAATCCCTCATATAATCCCTTATGTTCCCAAGTTATGTTTTCGAGATTGTCCTTGAATTTCCATGAATTTTTTTTGAAGTGTATACACAAACTAATATTCACTCAATGGTATTCACCTAGTAGTACCTATACTTCATTGAATTTGTAACTGAATGTATGTTAACCAAAATACATAATAATGGGATTAAATGTGATGAGATATGTTCTTATGTTATATAACAAATGTGTAAAACTTATGCATAAACCTGATATGATTATGATGGGTTCACCCAGATAGTGCTCTAATGTATTATGTAATGTTTTAATATATTTATTTGACATGTGTGGTACATGGTAGTTTATCCTAAGAATATTATGTTATGATTTCATGGTTCTTTACATTGTCTTATTCTTGTGATTTCATGTTTAATGTTTTTCAACTTTCCCATGATACCTTTACGCTACCATGTTAAATGATGCCTCCTTGTTCATGTTTATGATTCTCACCTTTTATGATACATTTTTTTTTGTTACCCCATGTGTATTTTTTTACCTAATTCCATTCTTTTTTATTCCACAACAGGGCTTTATATCTCACTCATTTAACATTTTTTCCCTTGGCTTTCTAGTGTAGTTTTATATGTGCTGTAGAATATTTAGATCACGTTAAAGATTTTTTCAATAATGTAGTTTGTCTATGTAATAAGTTGTTAGTATTTGTATTCAATTACCAAATACACTAGTATTATTGATATTATTTTTTGTAATTAGTTTAATTTTATATAATAATTAATTAATTAATGTGTAATAAAGTTATGGGTGATAATGGCATTGATGACATGTTATAAGTCTAATTTTTTGTTTTTAGAAAAATAATTTTTTTATGGTAATTATTTATAACAAATTCATCAGGTGCATCACCATTTTTCATTAGAACCTGATAATATATTTTTGGGTCATTCTCCAAATCATTTCTATACATTAAGTTATTATCAATATTTTATTCTTTCTTTCCTATTTTCATAACTTCTTAAAACAACCCCTTTATTTTTTGATTGTAGAACCATACATATTTTTTTCATTATGAATTAAAATAAATTCAAAGAGCGAATTTTTTTAATATAATCCACTACTTTATGAGATTATTTCATTATAGAATAAAGATGTACCGAAATATGATGTTGTCACAAATAAAATATATATAAATAAAGCTACATTAATGTGGAAAAATAGTGACTTTATAGAGATTTATATGTTATTTTTATAGAGTTCCATGGTACAAAATCATGTCCATAATGTATGGATAAAAATAAAGAAATTTTTATTGATAATGTAATATTTTTCTATTTTTATAATTTTGATTAGATATTTCTTATCACACATCACTTATTTCGATAGAATTGAAATAATTTATCAAAAGGTATAATTGAGAGAGATAATCCTCCAACAGTTCTCTCTTGTATTCAAGTAAAATCCATTTTTTCTTTATTACCACATTTTACATCTGAATCAATTATAAGGAAAAAATATGTTATTTTTTAATAGGTCAAAGTATGATAAATAATAATTCATTTTGAGAGCCTCCATATTAGTGTGATTAGGTGATTTTTTATACTCTAGCTATAATTCATGTTTAAATGAACTATATTGAAAACTTATTTTATACATTTTTAAACACACAGAGCATAAAAAATTATATTATAAAATCATAGCTTAATCATGTCTATATGACAATACATCCCCAACCTGAGTAATTATAAAATGTATGTACCTGAAATTTAATTAATTCAAAAGATATATATCCACTTTTAAAAGATGGTCATTTATTATTCTATGATTCTATTATGTATTTTATGTAACCAGGTGGATATGATTCTAATGTTTCTCGAAACATCTAAAATTGACAAATTACCATGTTAAAATGTCATGAATGTTATGTCATAATTTAAATATTGAAACCTACGGACCTCAGAGGGTTTCTAAATTATTTATTCGGGTATGTGTTCACTGAAATATCACACATCTTCCAATACATTTCTCCAGTAACAATAGACATTGATTCACTAACTATGCTAAAAAAATATTGTTCCAATTTTATATAAATTGGTCAAAATAATTCCACAATCATTATTTGGATCAATGAAAATTTTAATAATATAATTTCTATATACTGGTAAATGTTGAGGGATAGAAATTTTCTGATATATATACCCATTAAATAGATTTATATATAAAATATAGAATATTTTATATAATCAATAATCATTTGAAGGGTTGATTACTGAAACTACTTGTATAAGGAAATTTAAAATTTCAGATCTTATTATATTCAATTTGTGCATACATAAAAACATAATCAAATTAATCACAATAATAGAAATTATGATTATATCAAACCACATAGATTTTCAGTATTTAATCTTCTAAGACTTGGTTATGGTGGTCATAATGAATAATAAATTTTAGATTAAGAAGTAAAAAAATCCCAAGCATATCTTCTACTCACATTTAAATAAATGAAACAATTTTTGAAGTAAGGATTACTTTTATATTTAAAAAATTGTTAAAAATATTTTTATTTTACCTAATGTATACATTATTTGAAGATTATATCAAAATTGAATTCATAAAAATTACCATAACTGTTCTTGAAGATCGTGTATATTATAATATCACATTCTTGTATTATATATTAACACCTTACTTTCTTTATGATCGAACATATGAAAACATTTTTTAATTTATATGTTATTAAAATTCCTATTTATACATGTATGACAATAATGGAAATAAAATTTATAGCCAATTATGTGAATTTATTTATCCATAATAAAACATTATAAAATCATATAATTTATTAGTGATTTATGGATTTTCATTTCATAAATTCACAAATATAGAATAAAAAATCAATGTATAATGGTTTTGGATTGAAATAATCTCATGAAAAATAATCTGAGGTTGAATTTTATAACATTCTTGATGAAATAATTAAGTTATATTATATTGGGAAGAATTAAAAAACCCTGATTAAATGTAATTTATTTTATATGGATCAAGGGTTGTCTATGAATCTAAAACATGAGATTGTTTGTTTTAAATATAAAATTAATATATCAGTAAATAAAAACATTTGTTAGATTATCAAGCACCTCAATTTTATTATTCAAATTACTATGAGACATTAAGTTATTTAAATTTCTGGTGGAGTGTAATAAAAATAAACCTCATGGAAATATGTTTATATAAAATTTATGTGGTTATACTTAAGGGAATTACTAAAATAAATAAATAAATATTATCAATTATATCTCTTAATTGAAGTGATACATATATCGATGATGATACCCCACAATTATGGACTGATTTTATTGATAATGAAAATTATGTAACCAAAATATATGAAATTAAAAGTGATGGTGAAATTGAAGCATTAATTAAAATTGATGTTGTTGTAGATGAATATGAAGGAATTGACATTGATCAAGATAAAAATAAAGTTGAATATGAAGGTTAAAATGAAGATGAAGATTTATGTATTATTATTTATAGTAAATATTTATGATTTCATATTTTTATATATTTATTGATAGTTATTTCAAGAAAAAATTATGTTCACCCAGAACTTTTCAAAAGAATATTATAATATTTAAATTGTTTATATTTTTTATAAAATATATAATCTGTTTTAAAATTAATTATATGATTCAGATGGCTAAAGGTATATTTTTTCTTTATATGTATCTTGATTAATGATTAGAAATATGGTAATGAGTCTATTGACTTGTCAGTTAAAGGTGTTGATGTGGAATAGAAACTAGGCATGGTTTAGGCCTTGCATGATTGATGATTCTAAATCATATTCCATTATGGTGTCACTCTCTTGGATTTAATCCTCATTACATAATATAATTTTTAATATGAATTGAAATTAGTTTTCATTAAATTTTATTTTATTGATTAATTATCTTAATAATTATTTGTATTTTTACATATTTTTACATCTGGTTATTGTTTAGGGAAGTGATGTTTTGTGATATTTTCTATCCATAAACATAATGGAATTGTGCTTTTAATTAATTACATAAACATATATTTGATAACTATATGGTATATATAGATAATATATTTTATTTATTATAAATTTTATACATTCTAATTTGGTACTTTATATAATATTTTTAGTGATTGATATATCATTTTGATGAGAATATGTGACACTCTATTTTGGAGGAATGAGTGTATTGTATCTATGAACATATCTGTTAACTATTACATATCCATCTAAGGATAACTATGTGGATAAAATCTATGAATGAATTTGATGAGTACTATATGCGTACTCAATTAGATTACATCCCCGCATAATCATGGTATATATTCCACACATAGTGTATTAGGTATATTTGTTTTGAGGATATCTATGTTTAGTTAATAGAATCAGGCAGATTGGAAGTTGAACACAAATTAGAGAGTGCTACTTTCAGTATACATTACTAAAATTTGGTAAGTGATGTTATTTAAATCATTATATATATATATATGTATTAGTAATATTAAATGTATGAGATAAATTATTGGATTTTGTATTTGATCTATCCAATATATATTGATGTGTAAAATAGGATGTACACAGATGATACTGTTTTATCACCTAAGACTCTACGTTAAGAGGTAAATACCATATCATAAACTATTATACAAATGTTCCCTTTAGGGAGCCTCTCCTCAATAATTTATTGAAAATAGATCATTTATAATTTCAAATTTAATAAATTAATATCATTTTTGAATTCTTCATATTGAAATTATCTTAGTATTAATTTCTTATCAATTTCTAAAAAATAATGTTTTAGTTGAAAATTATTGTCTTTACAAAACATGTTATTTTTATGACATTTCCATTATATCAGAATGGCTAAGAGGTTTATAGACCATTTAAAGTATAAAAATATGAATTTAACAAAAATTATTATACAATTTACAATATTAATTGAACAAATAAAACTTATTTAGTTTTTTTAGAACTAATTAGAATTTAACTTCAATATAAAAATCAATTTTTATTATTTATGGAAAATCAAATATTTTTAGGGGATATCCCTTTTTTCTCATAACATTATGTCCTAATAACGTGTATTTATTTTTAATTTAGTCAATTTAGTTCATTAAAATTTGTATCCAAAATAAATTTAAATTATATATAATTTTAAAGCATAAAAACGTAGTGTCTCTAAAAATACTTTTTAGGCGATTAAGATTATTTATCTAAAAAATATCATTCCACACCACTATAAATTTTATTTAAAAATAGGATTTCAAAATTTTAAATTATATGTATAGATTCAGTAAAGTGTTTAATTTTAATATTTTTCTTTAAATTTTATTACAAAGATTACAAATTAAATACCAGGATAAATTTTAATGGAAAAAATTATGTTTAACCTAGTGTAAATATCCCAAGATATTTAAAAACACACCTTGAATTTAATGGTTCTTATTTTTATCTACCAATAGATGCCTCATGTCTTATTTTCTCCGTATTTGACCTATTTAACCATTAATATCTCTATGAAATTTTTTAAAAATGTAATGGTTTACCCAAAACTACCATTTCCTTCACTTATAAAATGGGAACATCTTTACTACTTCAAGACACACATGATATCTGAATTTATCCTTGAAAATATTCTTTTTTTTCTCTCCCATTAAACCATATAATTAAAATTATCCTTGGAAAACACGTAGTTTTCCGAATACCTTCTAATACAAGGATACATCCAGGGAAAAATGAAGTCCCTGATGTGGATATTATCAACTACTTAGTTTTATTTTAAATTATATTTTTTATATTTTATTCTAGACAAACTAATATAATTAAATTAGTATAAATTTTATAATATTATGTTATTATATTATGTTTTTTGAAACTTTTTCCATATATCTCATCCACTTAGAGAAACAAAATCAGTGTTCGTGTGTTATGTAAATTACCACCTCCATGACAAATTTTTTTTCCTTAACCGAATTATATGTTTAGATACAATTATTGAATTAAAGTATTAATATTATTCTTTTCATACCATTAATATGTGTTTTTTTAATGATAATAAATAATTAATTATATGAAAAACAAATAATCATCATTATTTTAACCGTCTAAAATAATCATACTATGTAAGTAATATTTTATTCGTGTTGGGTAATGTTTTAATATTCATTAGTACTTTTTATAATTCCATATAATAATGATATATCACCCTAATAAAAACATTATTATATTATTATACTACTTTTAGAATGATATTATAACTAAACCATCTCGTAATATTCCACTAATCATGGTTGGTTCATGTTTGGGCTAGTTTAACCACCTACATGAACAATACTATACATTTATTTCATGGATAACTATGAGAATATTTTTAATATTATAATATGAAATAGATTTGTAAATAAATAATTTTTTTCAGATATATTTTATGAATAACTAATTCATAAATTAAATAAACAACCTTCATTCATCAAAATCCCAAAAACAAGCTTATTATTGACTTTATGTTCATAGATTTTTTTTCAAACAATCATGAAAGTAATTATGTATAAAATAATGTATTATAAATCAACCATAACAGTGAATTTAATGTCCTTTTAATAATACACATTTTATGAGTAATTAATATTAACACAACAATTATGGGACTCATTCAATTATTCAAAACTGTAAACATTGATGTAGAAATTCGGAATAATTCGTATAGAGAATGAAAATTTATAAAGAGTGTACATGAAAATTAAAATGATTAAAGTTATTAATTTATTAATTAAGTTATATTTGTTTGTGATATATAAGAATAAAGTTTATTCCTGGAATTCCTAAAAAAGGAAATGTGGTTTCCATGTCAAATTCTTCTCCATCAAACAAGTTTTGTATTATGCACTTAATTTATTTTTTACGGTTTATGTAATTCCAATTTGAGATGTTATATCATATAATTATTTCATCAATGGTAATTTAAGATTATATTAAATTATTATTTAAATATTTTATGATAGTTTTTATACTCAAGCCATAACAGGGGTTTCCATATTGATTGTCATTTTGTGGGTCTCATGTTATAATCACAACTTTTTTTTATGTGGTGAAAAAACTATCATGGAATCTTTTTTCATGTTAATAATGAAATTTACAGGTTTTATAAGTCTATATTGTTTTAGCTCTAATATATTCTTTTAATTCAATAATTACCTTTCCGGTGGTGGAAAAATCATCCTATGTTTAATCAAAGTGGAACTGTGTATAATTTCATAGAAAATACATCCATTTATGGATACTGAAACATCGATGTAGCTATAGTATAGATTCAGATACGGGTAATCCCCTTGAAAAGGGTTTGTAGATAATTGAATAAATCATCACCCTAAGGCATGATGAGCTTTTCTATTACTGCACACATGGAAAAAGACTTCTATGGGTTATACTTTGTAATATTTAGAGACTCTTAATAAACAATTATGTTGAAATTTGCCTACAAATTCCTTATTTTCAAACCAATAAAATCAGTTAAATCCAATTAGTATCTTCAATGGATAACTGAGATCATTTTTTATACCCTGTCCACTATATTTCATTTAATATTGGTACGTCATTTTACTTTGATGACTCCCCATTAATTCCTATATTATTATGGCATGTACTCCAAGACATAAATATGAGTCAATTTATTGGGGAATTACTTTATATCCACGTTTCTAATTATACATATATACTTGTTTTATTCAGAATGAAGAACTACAAGGAATGTTATAAAATGTGTAAGATACTATTATATAAATTCATTTCAATTAATCAGGGGAAGAGTAGGTCCTAGAATTATATATCCTATTGATTCATAGATAGGTCTCACGAGACAAAAATTTTGTATTTTGGGGTATATCTCTACGAATTATAGGATAATGACTTGATATTTATCTTGATGATATGTAATGTGTCTTGGAATAATGCCTTGAAAACATGTTTTTTATGTCCACCATTATACACCATAATTATGATATTAATGACTATTATTATTTTCCATGTATTCATTTAATATCATTGATATATAATTCTCTCAGTTTTAATTGATTATGTATCCATGTTGTTTATTTATTCTTTACAAATTCCTAATTCATGTTTATGTAATGTAAGATTGTATTATATTCTACTCTATATAGATTATCTACGATCAAACTAGTTTTCTTCCTTTCCATAAGAAAAATATAGGATGATTATGTTTATTATTCATGGATATGGTGGAAGGGATAATCATAATATCAAAAAAATGTTTATGTTATATCTTATGTTATTAAAGTGTAATGTATGAATGTATTAGGTCTTTAATGATTAAAAAATTGTTTGATCCTCTAGAAACTCATATAATTTTTGAAAATAATGTAACATATCTACCAGATCTATTTTAATGGATTATGAGATGTTACAGTTTGCATCGATGAAAGTATAGTAGAAACTGTGGGGAATGGATTTAGATAACCATTTATGATAGCACATGTACTATGAAAATATCTCAATATTTGTTAGGAACACTCAAGAATACATAATATGAATTATATTTTACAATATCATGAGCCAATTAGGTTTATAACATTGTTGAAATAGTGAAAATAATATGAGGAATGGGAATTGTATCACAACTCATAGTCTCTGCATGGATATATTACATGAATATATTAATGAAGTTGGCATTGAGTATAATCAGATCATAACCTTATTGGGGTATCCAATACTCATTATAATAAATATTATCACTCATATAGATCGTATTACTAATATATAACATGATTTAGCTATGATGGAATCCTTAATTCGAAGTATTTTACCATCATATAGCAGAACTTCGATTCAATTAGTAGCTGAACAATTGATAAACTCCTTAGATAAGAAATTTCCATCTTTAGGATGTAGGGAAAAGGAAATAAGTATACTTGGTAGACTATCACCTGAAAGGATATTTAAACCAATGGTGGCCACTAATTCTAAATATTAATGTGGATAATGATCTCATGTCTATGGAATGTGAAACATTTATGGAGGTATTCTAGGAAAAGTACAATCCTTTTGATAAAATAGAATAAATGGAAATGAATATCCTCAACCATAGGAAAAAGGGTGAGGAAATGGTTTCTATGCATAATTATAACATTTCAATGTTATCTAGGAACACCATATACTATTTTTTATATGATAAATAAATATTAATTCGCTATTTAATGCATTAATGTGATACCTTAAAAGGTAATTTTTCTCTCATGCCATTTTTTCATTTAGGGATGTATTATCAAGAACCATCAAGAATGAAATGGAATTCTCTTAGATATTTATATTTAAGAAAAAGTAGGAAAATTAGAGCTATGTTGAGTATCATTGGAAGAATAATACAGCTAATAGGAAAAAAGGGAGAATATGATTTCCCATACGTGATATCATTGGGATGAAACACTCTGTGCAATGAAAAAAGAGAATGAGATATTATTACATGTGTGAAGAAAAATTCCATTAAAATCACCAATAAAGGGGTAATGTTGAAGATATTTATGTTCAATGATTTATTTATAGGGGGAATGGATATTATAAGAACAAATACCCTAAACAACAACAAAATTTACCTTAGAATATTCTTTGTGATAAATAAAAAAATTTCTAGTTACTATATGTAATCCCATAGTTCCTAATGATGTACGTTAGATACTTTTATCATTATTCAAAGATATATAATCTATTTATTTTGTTCTATATTATTTAACTCTTTTATATTTTCTATTTTGTTAAAAAAATTACAAATTTTTCTAGCACTATAGTAATATATTTATCGACTAAGGCACCAAGTAGGAGGCTTATGGAAACAATATATGTCATGAGGTTCAAATTATGATGCATGGGCGTACCCTATTTAGAAATTTGGTTATTATACCTGTGGTTGATCCTTGTTATGAACTATATTTCAAATTATAATACAATAATTTATTTCTAAGGGATATAGATTATGATTCATATTGGGTAGGTGGAATTTATTATGATTATATGAGAAAATTAATCAATTAAATAATGTCTAAATCGATCGGCAGTTGATACCCTTATTTTAATTCTATAATATGATTAATATAAAGTGAGATCTATCAATGTGAAAGGTATCCCATGGATAAAGGATGGACCCATCTTAAAAAATGTCATTTATTTTTTCTAGAATATTTACCCAATCATCCACTAGAGTGTGTAGTTGAGTTGTCCCTGGAACTCCTTCTATATGATAGAACCATATCTTGAAATCTATATAGAGTTAAACCCATGGAGGTAGTGTAGTTAAGTATTTATATAGTGGAGTTGAATTATAAATGTTATATATTTCATATTTCTTCACGACGGAGAGCCCCTATTTTATTCATGAAAAATTAGGATAGGACCATGAGATTTTGCATCAATTTTAGGGAGATAAATTCCATCACTATAAAGCATAAGTATCATTTTCCATGAATTGATAAATTGTTTGATCAACTTCATGGAGAATATTACTTATCAAATATTTATGTTCACACTTCATATCATCATTTAATGATGACGAAGGATGATACATAGATGATGGAATTGAAAACATGTTATTGACATTATGAGTTTATATTTATATATTTTGGATTGACTAATTCACCTCCAGTGATTATAGATCTAATGAATAGAATCATCAAGGAGTATATTGATAACATAATTATGTTATTCAATGATAATATCTTGATACACACTAATATATAAAAAGAGAATAATATTTAGCTAAAATTAATTATTAAAACCCTGAAAAAATATTTATGTATTATATATAAGAAGTTTAAATTTTGGTTCAATAAAGTTACTTTTCATGGAAAACTTCTCTCCAAAAATGAAAAATATATTATCCCTTCAATACAAATGGTATTAAATGAGTGTAATAAACCTGTGAACATAAATTAAGTTTGATGTTTCCAAGGGTTAGCACATTACTATTGATGTTTTTTTCAAAACCTCATCAGATTCACCAACTCATTAACTATGTTAACAAATACATGGTTTAAATTCACATTATTAAGGTAAGGTATGTATTGTCTTGATGAGATGAAGATGTGTTTGATAGATTAAATATAATTATCTATTTCCTATGGTAATGAAGGTTTTTTAATTTATAGTGATGTTTCAAATATAGGATATGGTTTTTTCTATCTATTGAATAATAGATTTATTTCTCATACATCAATGAAATTGAACAAACATGAAAAATATTTTCCAAATCATGACCTTGAGCTAGAAACTATAATATTTTTTTGAAAAAATGGATACAATAACACTATTTTGAATGAAGTAAGATATATAAATACCATAATAGTGGGATCAATATATTTTCTAAAAAGGAGCCCTATGTGAGGAATATAATATTGTTGAAACTACTCAAGGGATCTTATTTCTTAATACATTACCATTGTGGGAAGTCAAACAAGGTAGAAATGCATAAAGTATGAGGGAAAATTGAGTTCTTATGATGACACAGATTAAAAATGATACCATATACATAGATCAAGTGAATATATATATAGTGATTTATAGGATTGGGGAACCATCATTACATTTCAATGAGATTTTTAAACCATACATACTTAGAAGAATTAATAAGCACAAGTACGATGATTAGAACATATAAAGGAATATTAAAAATTTGAGTGATAAGAAATTCATAGTCTTCATATACCTAGATCGAGTGTTGATGTTTTGGAAGACGTTATCTGTTCCATCCATATTGGAATTTAAGAGTGAATTACAAAATGAAACACATAACTCATATTTCTCTATACACTATGTTAGAAAAAAAAATTTACAAGGATTTAAGATAACATTTACGTTAGGATAGTACAAATTGATAAATAGCATATTATGTGTTTTAATGAATAGAATTTGAAAATTTAATCGTTAAAATACAATATCCTAAATGATTCATGAAACCACTTCCAAAAATAATATGGAATTGTAAAAATGTTACAATGGAAATTTTCACTGGACTCACATAGACTCCATTGAAAAATGTTTTAAAATGATTCATCATTGATCATATAAATAAGTATTATTATTTAAGAGTTATAAGAGATGATCTACACCTTGAGAGACTTTCCCATTAATATATCGATGAAATCATACATCCCCATGAGAAACCACTATTGATTGTATATGATCATGACCTGCGGTTCATATAAAAAAAATTTGGTCTTCCAAATAGATCATAACACAAATATATTTATAATAACCACCTATCATCCAAATGATATTTGTAAATATAAATTAACTATTCAAACATTAGAATACATGTTGAGATCTTTTTCTTTTGGCTTCCATGGTATATGGGTTTAGTATATAACATTTTTGGTGATATATTCATAAATTTATCTCATTAGAGAATCCATATGAAACTATATTTGTAATTTTTTTGGATTCTCTATCATATATACACCTATTTTTAATAATTTAGGTAAATTAATATACTCATACTAGTACTTGTGAGAGATAAAAATATTAAAGTATGAAGAATTATCATTCACACTCAAGTAACCCATAGTGGATAAAGGATTTATTAGTATAATCAATGGAAGGGCATATAATTTTTAATTTGGGTATATATTATTCTTAAAGGCTTCACCATGGAAGGGATTTATAATATTTGGTAAGAAGGGTAACTTCCTCCCTAGAGTATTTATCCTTTTAAAATATTATAAATAACTGGGTTTGTAGCATAGAAATTATCTTTTCCTCCTAACCATTTGAATGTAAATGATGTCTTCCATATTCTGTTACTATTGAAATTCTTGATAAATCTAACTTATGTTCTCACATATGAGGTAATAGAATAAGATTCTAAATTTTACTACAAGGAGGAATCTATCTTGATTATTACATCAGGTAGAAATTATTGTGGAATTTGAAAACTCATTTGGTGAATGTTCATAGGAGAAATCACAAATTAGAAGGGAAACATTTGTACCTGGTGATGTTATAAATAATGGGAATCCATTTTTAGTCAATAGTTGATATATACACAACCATAATGGATAAAATCATTTATATGTGGAGAATGTGACACCCAATACAATATTATAGTAGGTAAATACCATATCATGAAATATTTCACTTATACACTCTTCAAAGATCCTTTACTGAAGACATTATCTAAAATATAAATTTCATAATATGAAAATTTCTAAACTAATTCCATTTTTAAATTCATTGTATGGAAAAAAATTTATTATGAATTCTTTATATTTTTTTAAAGTATATTTTTAGTAGAAAATTTTATGTTCCATAAAACATGTAATTTGTTTGGAATTACTATTATATAGGAATGATCCAAAAATTTAAAAAAACAATTAATAAAAAAAATTTGAATTTATCAAATTTCCTTTTACATTTTTCCAAATTCATTGAACAATAAAAACATATTGAACACATTTTTAGAATTATTTAAAATGATACTTTAGTATAAAATGGGTTTTTGGCTTTTTTATTGAATAAAGTATTTCCAAGAGAGATTATATTTCTAATTTCCTTTAACTAATCAAAACATTTATTTGTTTTATAATAAAAAATTAGGTCATGAATATTAGTAACAAAAATAATTGTATTGTTTATATAAATTTAAATCCAGAAAATTCTACTTCTCTAAAAATTATTTTTACATGACTAAGTTAATTTATATTATAAATAACCTTTTAAACATTTATGAATTTTATTTGAAAAAATGGATTCAAAATATGAAATTATAAGTATAAAATTATGTAAAATTTTCAACAATAATATTTTTCAATAAATATTATTACTCATACTATAAATAATTTATTAGTAAAAATGTAAATGGGGCAAATTGAGTCTCACCTAGTGTAAAATTATAAAAAAATTAAAAAATAGGCAATAACATAAAGGTTGATATTTTTATATACCAATACATATTTCATCAATAATTTGTCACATTTTTTATCCATTTACACTTGTGTGGTTTTATAGTATTATTGAAAAATGAAAAGGTGTTCCCAAAACTACGTTCACTTCAATTATAAAAGTTGAATATCATCACAACATCAATAAAAAAATACCATTAGAATTTATCCTTGAAAAATTACTATTTATTATAACCCTATAACACTTTAATTAATAAGATAACCCCTTGTATAGTCATATTTATCCTAATACTTTCAAATCCATGGATACTTGTATGGAAAAATCAAGTGTCCTACCTAAGTATCATCAACTGCATTATTTTGTAACTAATTATCTTCCTTAAATTTTATTCTATAAAAACTATTATAATTATAATATTTTTATTAATATACATTAATTTTCCTTTATTATGTCAATTATTATTATATATTCTTATACCCAATCCATTAAGAAAAATAAAACATTGTTTTTGAATTGTGCCAACTTTAACCCCCACAACACCACATGTTGTGTTATCCTTCAACACCTTAAAAGGCTGGATATAATAATGGTATTGAGGGAGAAGTATGATTTTTAAGATATCATTTAGTTATGTTATTAAAATATTAATAACCTATTACTAATATGACTAACAATAAATCATTGTTATTTTAATCATTTAAAACATGCTTATTAATGATATAATCTTTTATTCAAATTGTGTAGCATTTTCATGTAAATTATTTCAACTAATAAATCCTTATAATTATGATATATCACTATAATAAACACTATGTAAGATTATTACAATCATTTTATAATTATATTCTTGGAAAAATATCCAAAAATCATCTAATAATCAAGGTAGTTTCAAGTTTGGGTCAATTTATCCACCTACATGAATAACATTATACATTTACGGCATGGGTGAGAATTAGTACATATTAACATGTATAAAATATTATAATATATTAATAAGTATTTTTTTTGGTTTTGGATATGTTAAATCAATATATATTTCTTCAATTAAGAAAAAACCCTCAGTTTGTCAACAAATTCCAAAACATGCTTATTATAGACATTATCTTCAAGGATATGGTGTAAATAACTCTTGAAATGAATTTTAAAGAAAATAAATTATTATAAATCATCCCTAAAATTATAAATAATTAAATATTAAAAATACGCTGAAGAATAAGAATGAATATGAACACCGCTATTGTGAAACTTGTAAAAACTATGAAAACTATAAATATCATGGTAGAAAATCAGAAGATTTCATTTAGAGAATGAATATTTATGAAATGTATTGAAGAAAATGTATATTCATTTGTTTATTAATTAAATAATTGTGATATTTATTCTTATCATATAGGAATTTAAATTAGGTTTTTGGAATTTAGGACAAGATGTTAGGGATTTTTTATCTCAAATTCCACTCCCAAAGGCATGTTTTGTAATATGAACCAAATTTCTATTATGCGGTTTATATACTGCATATTTAAAATTATATATCATAAAATTATTTTATTACTTGTATTTGATGATAAATTTTAAAACCTTTTTTATGAGTCGATAATTTAATTTCTACTAAATCCATATTTGGGTATTTCCGTCTTATATTTTATTATTTAATACTCTTGTTTTAATCATCAAATTTTCTATTTTGTATGGAGATACACTATCATGTATTACATTATCCATGTTACTAATAATAATAATAATATTTAATTTTCTATATTTTTATCCATTTATAATATTCTTTAAATTATAGATTTACATTTTCTATGGTGGAAAATGTATAAAAAGTATTGGTAAATTATAAATATATGTAATTTATTAGAAAATACATCATTATTTGGATACTGGAATGTGGTTGTGATAATGGAACAAATGAACATATAGGTAATCACCTCGAAGAGGGTTGGTTTATATTTTATGTAATTATCACCCTAATTCAATATAAATAGGACTAATACTACCCACGTAGTGAGACACTCTTGGAAGATATGATTTGGAATATTGAAATTCTCTTAATGAACTATAATGAAGTAGTTTTCATACTATTGCCTTAGTTTCCTACTATTACAATCTATTTCATCCAATTACTATCTTCGATGTATATCCTACAAAATTTTATGTATATTCACTAATATATTCCATTGATATGGGTACTGCATATCACATTAATGATACCTAATGGATTATATGTTTTTATGGGATGTTATCCATGATATCCACATTATTCTATTGAATGCGGATGTATTTAATATCCATACTTATTAATATATGGATATTATTGTTTTTTTAGTTACAGGTCCCTTAGTGAATGTTATGGAAGGTCTTGATGAATTTTATGTTTAATTCATTATAATTATTATATAGACGAGTGTGACATGGAATATATATCCTCATAATGTATCAACAGTTCTCATGGGACATAACATGTTGGGTTTTTTATGCCACTTCCCATAATAGGATCATTTCTTGACTTTGGTCTTGAAGGCAAGTAAAATGTATTATAATGGGTCCTTAACATCATGTGTTTTATATATGGTTATTTTTTTCTAGATGTATGAGATCAATGATTATTATCATCCATTTAAACATTTATTTTCATGTATATAGAATTACCATGGTTTTAGTTGATAATTGATTCACGTTTTTCATTAATTTATTCCATTTAACTTAATCCATGTTTATGTAATGTATGATTTACTGGTATGATTTCTTTATTGAGGATATTATCTCACACGTTTTTATTTTCCTTTTACAATGAAACCTATAGGAATACTTTTTTTATTTTCAGGAATATGATGGAAGGGTTTATATTTTTCTCACAATATGTTCATTGTGTATCTTATGTTTTAATGTTTAATGTTTTTCTCACAATATATTCATTTTGTATCTTTTGTTTTAATGTTTAATGGACATATGTGATGGTCTTAAAATGATACCAATAATATAGATCCTTTAGGTATAATTTTACATTTTACAAATAATGTATCATAATTACTAAACCTGGTTTTTTAGATTTGGGGATTCTATAACTACACATATTATTTTTGAGAGGCGATGATAGATTGTCGTTAGTATTTTTTATATTAAAATAATGAATATTTTTACAACATAATTTATGTTTATATGGTTGTAATATGTATATAAGGTATAGGTTTCTAAAGTGAAATTAAGTTACTTTGATACATAGAATGTGGATGATTAGGGATCATGTGAGTATTAGTATGAATAAGCCTCTTACATAAAGGTGGTGAAATGATGTAATCATAATGTCCAAGTGGTTCATAGAGTTTTGTGATCTACCAATAATATGTATTATATCACTAAATAGATTTAATAATATTAGTCTAATGTAGAATGTGTAGGATCTCCATAATCATCATTATTCTGTACAATATGAGGCGAGGCTATGAGGTCAGGCTAAGCTAATACAGATATTGGCCATATATAAGTAATTTCATCAATAATAGTTAGAAGAGAAGCGATGACAGTAAGATTAGTGGCATGAGGATATGATTGATTTTATGATTCAACCTTTATGTTTTTAAGGGATAGAGTTTCATTCAATATATATAGTTGATCCTGCACCTCTTAGTGACATTATTATTTTATTTCTACTTAAGTAATTTTTAATAAAAATTGAGCTGTTTCAAT
The DNA here is from genome assembly GCA_963277665.1 of Viscum album. NCBI lineage: Eukaryota > Viridiplantae > Streptophyta > Magnoliopsida > Santalales > Viscaceae > Viscum > Viscum album. The sequence goes on along the minus strand of OY728162.1, from coordinate 29,960,860 downwards.
TTTATAATGCATAACTGTTTTTTAAATATCTATTTATTTTAACTTATTTATATGTTTTATATTCTATAAGATGGATGATAAAATTCTTCATAATTAATTAATTGATGTGGATTTAATATTTCAATATAGAAAACTTTTTAGTGAAGTATTTTTGATTGAATTGGTAATCCATCACAAATAATTTGGTGTTAGGATCATTCTTATATATCTATAACAAACTATAATATTTTTGATATTTTTTTCCACAATAATTTATTTTTTAGGAATATACATCTTAAATTAATTTTTTTTATAGAATTCACCACAAATAATTGGTCAAATAATCCAAAATTTCTTTAGTGGTTCATGGATGTGGGAAATGTGATTTGTTGACATGTATCACCACTACCCATGTGATCAGGATGATTATTTATTATGATTGGTAAGTATAAAAACATAAATACTGTAATTATTTTCTATATTGGAATCTCAAAAGAATTATTAGTGTAATTTAACCAATCATTAGACCTTATACCCTCATATATTTTTTGATGTGGAGTGAATGGGTGACGAACCATTGGTATGATGGTGCAACGCTACCTAACACTGCTGAAATTCGGGTTCTTATTCTATAATGACTATATTATCAAAGTACTACATGGATTCTCATATGTTCCTAAATATATATTTATAAGGGACATTACGCTACATCTATAATACCACCAGACCATCGAAAACAATTAACATTTATGACATTAATATGTAATAAAATAGGTCAAGTGATTTTTTTATTCCATATGGGGATGGATGAGACATGACAAATTTTGTTACCTAGGTGTGTGTGTGTTTGGTGTTTTTATACTCGTACATATAATAACATATATTTCTTATTTAGGAGTAGGATGATGCACAAGTAGTGGGTTTGGCCTAGGAAATCCACGGTGAGGTTTCTACAAATACCTCATTACCCATTGTTCATTACATTTTAGTTTTCACCTTAGTTGTAATGTAACCTCCTAATTATTCATATGATCATGGTGTAAAAAATTTCATCCTTTGGGGGGGGGGGTGGGTTTGGCGACTTATGGTCCATAATGTACGTGGTAATGCAAGAGGTCATGAAAACCTAGGTGCTTGTTTATTCAAGGTACTGTTGCACCGCAAGGCGTAGGTAGGGGGCCTTTGGGCCAGTAAGAAGGGTCCTTTAGGCCCTCCAATAGTGGGATATCTAACATAAATAATTCTAATGATCTTGTTATGGGGTTGGTTATCCATTAGAGGGGGTGATATATCATTATATGCCCAATTGTGTGTATGTTCGATTTCACTTCTTCATCCTCCAAGATATTATATATATATAAATATATTTGTCTATGTAATTATTGATTTATATAAGAAATTATAAATTTTTAACATTTAATTAATGATAATAAATTTATTTATATACAATTATCTAATAATATATTAATACATTAATTAAAACTATATATAATAAATATTAAATATCTATTTTTAATATAAAAAATGATGTAAATATACAACACTAATTTTATTAATTAAATTAAATAAATTTATATTACTTCTCTATATTAAAAATAGTATATTATAAATTATATTAAATATAAATATAATATGTAGTATAATATATATATATATATATATTCAATTATAGTTATTAATGTTTTTAAAGAAAATGATATATATATATATATATCATGTTATTTTATACATAATTACTGAAAATATTATATGTTTCTCTGCCACACCCCAAATAATATATAATATATAAATTTTTGTATGAAATTAAATTTTCAGAAATGAAAATGAATTTATTTTGAAAATAATTACACATATTTTTATCATTAATATAATTTTAAAAAAATATTATTAATAATAATTTTTAAAAAAAATTCATTTTGATTAAAATACTAAATATATATATAAAATAATATAATATAAATTTCATTAAATTTATAAAAATTTATAAATTATGTACATATATATATCAATATTAATATTAATTTTGTTTTTAATAATATTTCTGACAAAATATTGTTACAATTAAATGATGGTGGGATTATTGAAAAAATCGATTTCTTTAAAAATTATTTAGGTAGAATAATTTTATTAATATATACATATACTATAAAATTATTATAATTTAATTATATTATATAATATTATATATATATATATATTCAGTTTTAGTTATTAATTATGTAATATTTAATTATATATATATATATATATGCATTCCAAAAATTAATGATAATTTCCCAACAAATATTGTATTATTGGTTGAAAAAATAACTGTAACCCAACACATTTTAAATTTTCCATACATCGTGTTAAGGTTTACTAAATAATTCGAAATAATATAAATCTTATAACGGGAATGTAACATAAATAAATCATTCGTAATGACATATAATTTTAAAAAATAAATAACACACATGTTAAAGTAATTGGAAAACTAAAATTACATAAATTACCTTTCTAAAGACTATAAAAAATAAGTTGAGAATAAGAAATCAATCTATCGTCTATTTTCTGTAAAATATGAGTTTAAGAATTAGAAAAATGACGGGGGTTTCTTCTTTTATAGAATTTTGTCAGATGGAGACATTAATTGTGTTTGTTTGTCTTGTGTGTAGATTTTAACGGATGTGTGAACACAGATCATTCTTTGTAGAACCAATTTTAATAAATATTTAAAACCTACATCGAATTTCTATTTTTTTCATAAATAACATTGATAATAATTATGCAAATGTTTTTTCTAAGATGGTTCAATGTAGATGATAATATTGATGTGGGAAGCAAACATCATAATAATAGAAGGAAGAAAAAATGGAAAAAAATTTAAAATTCCATAATAGATTAGGATCTCGAGAAATTTGAGAAATTTTTGTTCCCATTGTGAGTAAGAATACTCATAAGGGGAGGGTTTAGGCCAGTTCCAACCATCCCTTGAGTATTATTGTTATTCTAATAATCACATATTTCTATATAAATCTCATAAAAATTAGATGAGGGTTTGAAACCAAAAAAATTAGACATTTTCTCAGTGTTTGGGATGTTGTAAAGGAAAGATGATCTATATCATTCCACGGTATTTTGGGGATTTTTTTTGTATTATTTAGATTATGGGCCCTTGTTTTCATTGAATTTTATGGATTTATCATGTCTATATATCGATATTTCACCTATTTTGGTAAAATTATTCCTTTATATTAAAAATGGAATCATGGTTTTGGACTCCCAAACTCGTGGTTAAAAGTCTTTTCTTCTTATTATTATTAATATTTTTATTATTATTATTATTGTTGTTGTTGTTTGTAGAAATATGTTTTCCACTAAATCATGTATTCTAAAGAGTTAATAAAACTATAAAATAATTAATTTTTAGTAACTATGACATTAAATGAGTATTAATATCATAAATTATCCTCCTATCACTCTATTATATAAAAATAGTTATTTGTTATAGTCATGATTCCTCACTAAAGACCAAAACAACCTTGAACTAAATTGAGTCACCCATAAATCAGGAACCTAAACTTGTTTGTGTAAATCCCCAAAGTGGGTTCGTAATCAATTTAATCTATAAATATGTTCTAGGATATCAAAACATAGCTATGTGGGAATTATTTCACCCTAAAAAAGAATTGATCACATACCTCTTTCCACCAAGAAATATAGTATGACTCAACGATATGTTGGACGTCAAAGAATAAAATAAATAATATAATAATAATAATAATAATAAGGATAAGTAAGGAGATTTTACCACAACAAAACATAAACAGATTTCAAGAATTAGAGGGTATGGAACCTTCCATCGGGAAAAGCCTGTGCATGCACAGGAATGCCTAGATGAATAGCCATGCGAAGGTGGAGAGCTGATTTCATGTTGAAGTTGCTGGGGAGGAGCAGTTTCATGTAGTTATTTTGGGTTTTATGTAATGTTTTAAGCCTATGGGAAAAAAATTCATCTAAGTCCTACGGTCCACGTAATACTAACGCCTACGGGCCTTGTAATGGTTCCACCTCACCCCTTGAAAGATGGATTGTCAAAAATCAATAAAAATGAAGGCCTTCGCGCCATTGGAGGAGGTAAAAATCTAATAAGGACAATAGATAAGCATCCCAAAATATATGAGAAAACAAAACCCAAATAATAACCGACCATGACCTTATGACCCCTTGGTGACTACACATTCTTTTCCACCCACTACCATGCCAACATGAACAATTTAAAAGGTGGATCAATACCTAGGGACATAAAAGAGAATTTTCAAAGTTGTATACACATAATTGTGTATGCAGGTTGTGAGTAAAACAAAGAAAAGTAGAAAAGGACTTTTATTTTGTGTTAATATTTTCAAAAGGAATATCAATTATTATTGATTGAAATAAATTTTTAAATTTTATTTTATATTGTATTAAATAAATAAATTTCACATAGTTTTCCATTTAATAATTTCAACTACTTAGAAACATTACATAAAAATATTCAATTCAATCTGAAACACTCAATTTTAGAAACACATTGAAAATTACATTTTTAAACACTTTTAGATAAAAAATAAAAAATGAAACTATGAAAAAATATCCCACCAAGGCTCCCCATAAGTAATAATGTGGAATTAATGAAGTAGCAATAATATGCCATAGAACCATATATTCCAATAGAATTCTGGAACATAATATATAGGTGTTCCCAATGTGAATAATTTAATATCATGTTAGAAACCATTTTTTATAAGGTGAGTTAGTCTTTGAATTTTTTAAATAGAACATGAGATTTATAGTCAGCCTATTTCTTCTAAAATTATTATATTCCAAGTGATTTCACTCAAACCAGCATCCTTGGGGTCATGGAGCTAGCCTATATCTAAACACTAGGGGGTATATAGTGTGTTGCCTGAACTAGTTTTTTATAAATCTAGACCCCTCTATTAATTCATAGGGTTACCATGACTATGTTTAATAGTATGTGAGAAATAATGAATAATATAATCAATAAAAATTTCAAAAATTAAATATGAAAAGTAAGTTTTAAACCCACATCAAACACAGTTACAATAAATAACACCTTTTTGCATCATCAATATCGTAACATAATTCAACATCCCCCAAAGGATTATGAATTCATATCAAGAATAATGAATAGTAAGGTGAACATTAGAGTGTTTTACATTTTCATTGGTAACATTTTTAAAAATGAAAAAATGGGCCTTTTCAAAATCATACATGGGTTTCCAAGATATTTTACATTATTTAAATTCATATTTAAATTATTTATTTAAAACCAACCACTAGAAAATAGTTTTTATATAATACAAACATAACCCATTTTTATAATAAACCACTCAAGAAATCAATCCATTTATTTCCTTTTAAAAAAATCCCATTAAATGTTAAACAATTAATTGTCGAAGAAACACCTACCTCAAATATATAATTAATCCCTTATAATGAGTTGCAGCACATCACCTTATGTAGAGATCACTAAACCAAGAAATAAATATCACTCTCTGATCCCTAGACATCAAAAAAAAAATTAATTAAACCCATCCCAAACCATAAATTCATACCCTTTGTACTGAAGGTTTTTTTAAGAATATAAAAATTAAATGGAAAAGAATATGGAGGGATAAGGAAATAGAAACGAATAATAAAATAATTTAGTTTGAGATATCAATTGAAATCTATGTTTTGATGGATAAAAATCAAAGTAGGATGGTGGGACATCTCTATATGTTATGTGTCCCTCTTGGTCAAATGTAATAAGGGATGCATGATAAATTTGGATAAAACAACTGGTTGTAGGAGAATAATTTCACCATCTAAAAAAATTGTGAAAATTAGCTCAATTGTTTGACCACATTTGTTGTGATTTATATCCTTTTGAAAAATAATTACCATGAGGTACTCTCCATGGAATGCGGTCTAGTTCCCTTTGACTGGGTCGATACTAGAACCCCTAGGAATGTAATTGTAGTAAGGCCTCCTCTAGCATGAAAGAAGGCGATTTCCCAATATTGAACCAATGTTCATCCATTTGGTATCCTCCATGATAAAATCCATCTATTTTGGTGTGGTCCCCCCCCCCAAAACCACCACCACATAGCAACACCAGTTGTAACAGGGTCAACTACTCCTAATGAAAAAATAAAAAGGATAAGGAGATTTTGTGGCATGAAATCATATGGTCATGGAATATCCTTTAGTAGTCAGACCTAAAACATACCTAGAACCTCCCAAAACTCATATAAAATGAAAATAAAATAATCCAAACATTAAATTAACACTAAAACTAAACAATTAATCACAATAATAGCAATGGGGGTGTTATAGTTATCCCCACCATTCCAATTTCTTATCCCAAAAGTCCATGGTAAATGTATAGTAGGTGATATTGAAGGAAACTATGATACCACAAGTTAAGAAGTGGGTGTATGGGAAACTAAAAATAGAATATATTAAAGGAAGATAACCACCGAACATGAACACTCATTTAGGAAAAAAACTGTAAAATTCATGTATGTATCCCGAAGAAACACAACCATGATCAGCTAAAATAACATAAAAAGATATGGAGAACTAGCATAGGTCTTTCCAGCATTTATAATTCATCTAAATTTGTTGTATTTAAGGGAATCAAATCTCAAAAAAAACATCACCAGAATAGTCATATCACCACAAAATACAAAAAATAATTAGTATATCACCACAAAAGATGAATAATCCTTCACAAAACCAAATTAAACATCCCATAGGAAAAATTATCATATAGAAACTAAAATGACCACACGCAAAAATTCATCTTCATATCCACCATAAATCTAATTCCAAAATTTAAAAAAGGAACAAAAAATGGCCATGAATTAAATAAACAACATTGGTTCCGACATTAGGTCCCAAAAATAGGTTAAACCTTTAACTAAAATCTGAAACACTATCCAATGGTGAACCCATAAAACCCCATGTAAAACACCATTGAGTCCATTATCAAAACTGGTGAATCACATTTCCTTTTCAACATGATGTGTACCCATCAATTTTCACATGTCCAGCAAAATAACAATTCATATGTAACATTGTTAATTATTATGAAAAAATATTTAGAAAAAATATAATTATGAAATTTGGAATATACCTAAATTATAAAAACACTATCTATAATTATCTATAGATAAAATTTACAATATATGAACTCCATGTCCTTAATGATCAAAATTTTCTTCACCCCTCAATAAAACACAAAATAAAAATCATCTAAATGCTAAATAGACCAATAACTTTTCCCGATTCCAATAGGTAAACTTAAAAAAACTTTGAACATGGCCACATAATCCACACTATAGACAATATCTTACATATTTATCTCAAAATGATAAATAATTTTTGGAAAAATACGGTGTAAAATTTTAATCAATGAATCAGAAGCAGCCACAACACCACTGAAAGAACAATTCCAATACATCAGTCTTGGGAATTCCTTAACAAAATTAGAATCTATAATTCCCAATTATTGGCCCCTATACATTATCCCAAGTATTATATCCATTTTATTATGTTCTGATAAATGAATAAAAACACAATGGACACCCAAAGATTAAAAAAAAATAAGAATAAACAATAATGGCTAACATGGTTAAAAATATTTATCCTAAAACCATAGGAGAATATAAACACTTATTTTAACTCTATTATATCTTTCTTTTACAAGGAAACACATACCGTTTAATCACATAACTAAACCTATTGAAAAATGTATCACTAACTTTAATATCTATTTCTTCTTACAGTAATATCCTTCTGGTCACCAACCTCATGGATCCTTAACCTCTTCCTTTGGATCAATCATCCTATGAAGTTGTTTGTTCCCACGTTAGATTCCCTAAATCAGATTCACGGTAGCCTTTATCTGGCCCTAACATTTTTTTCCATTCATAATTAGTACAATTGTTCTAATGGACTTCTCCTATAGGGCCCCAACTAATCTCTCGATTATATTCTTCATCCAAAATATATGGGGACCAAAAATATCATGAGATAAATTTCCCTACCTATATCAATCACCAAATCAGGTGACAACACCTCGTGAACATTACACATGACCATCTAATCCACCCACCAATTATTTTATGCAACACCTCCATCTAAAAATATATAGGGAGTTCTTCTAAGGTTTAAAATTCCATTTATTATCATCAGAGTGACTTTTTAAAAACACTTCAATAAAAAAACTCATGAAATGTCATTAAAAAAAAGAATGTTTCATATTATATATAATTCAATGATTTCATCTAGAACACGACCTTTTACCTTAAATATCTTATATAATTTACTCATCTAATACTCTGATTTTTTTATACATCTTCCCATGTGCTACATTCACCAGCCATCTTCTACTAAACCTAACATCCAAGTCACTTTGAGGTGAACACTAGTTTACCAATGTTACATCCATTTAAACTCATCCATTCAAATTATTGGGGTCAAGGATCATCCATTAACCTCATTATGAAATTCTATGATGATGGTGAAATATCTATATTCATGTTCCTAGGTGCGGATTCCAAAATATTTTCTTCTAGAAAATTTTATTCTAGAATAATTCCTCCTGAAATTCATAATACATTACCCAAATACATTTATCACACTAAACCCAAAATCTAATAATTGATAATTGTTTTCAAAATTATATTCTAGTAATCTCACACTCAAATACCATTACCATACTCACTCAAAATCCCTATTATCTAAACATATATTCATCCTTCACCTATTATAGTTGTTTCATGGTTCTCCACTGTATGTCATCTTCTGATCATTTTCTCTCCTATTGAATGAAATCATCCTTCAACCAATGGAACTGTGATCTTTAATTTGACTATATTCATGAAACTAATCTAAATTCATCAATTTAATTCATAAAAACTAGATAATAAACCATGTTTCCATCCTCCATATTTATTGAATTTTTTTCAATATGTTGTGCCATTCCTCGGGTCCATGGACACCATCCATCGGATTTCTACTACAAAAACATTGATTTTATGTGCTTCTATAACCTTAATGTTTTCTAGTATAACAAGAATTAGTGAAATAATCATAAAATCATTCATATGGAATTCCAACATCAATAAATTATGATTTCATCATTAAATTGATGTCCCAGTGAAACTTATTTTAGTTGAACCAAATTGTAACTTCCCGACCTGTAATCCACTAAACTGGTGCTCCTAGACGTTTCTCCAAAAGGCCTCTAGCACGCCTCCCTATATGCCAGAAGTTACTAAATAGTAGCGAGGGCCTAGGGCGTGATAGTGGTGAGACTATGCCCTCATAAAAGAGTGTGCAAATAGCGGAAATAACTAAGTATCTGACATAGCAGAAGGTAAACCAAGTATAGAAGTAGTAAACAACTGAAATGGAACAAGTTGTAATAGTAAAATGTTGTAAATGCCTAAAAATCTATGAAATACAACACAAAACTAGCCACCCACCAGGCCGACCATATTGATACATGTATAAAAGAAATTGAAAGTAAATGTAAAGGGCTCAACTACTAACTCTCAGCCAATCCACGTACCCGATCTCCAGACCCTGTCAAACTGCAGCAGCCTGATCAGTAGAACCACTCGAGCAACTCATCTCAATCATGAAACACTGGGCCTCTTCCCAATCCACCATGCAAATCATGCTCAACCTGAAAAGAAGACATAAATTCTACACATACATCGAGGTTCATGTGTAGGGGTGAGAAATAATATCAGTAGGGCACCCCGACAAGAAACCTATAACTGTACTGCAAAAAGTGTATGCAACAAAAACGTGCTTAGCCTAACTAGAACACAACAAAAGGAAGTAAACCAAACATGCAACCATGGTTAAACTCAGGGTCCTTAATCCCTCCCAATTGGGTAAGTCCCACCATGGTTGTCCATATATATATATGTACACAGGTGTAGTTCCATACCAATACACATATACATAAATATGAATATTCATGATTAGGTGATTCAAATAACAAGAAAACACATCAGAAATCAATCCATGGGACCATAAGCTTGGTCTCTTGGACATCCTATGCAAGGGAATTGAGATGGACATCATTCCACTCAAGTTGTGTATCATTAAGTCGATCTATGGGTCCGTAATCCCATTGACGTGTACCATCTTTGACCAACTCCTAAAATATATCTCTAAACAAGTTAACCAAAAACAAGTAACCGTTGACCTCATACATGTGAATCCTCACCCTCAGGCGAATAGAAACGAGACCCTCAGGTGACTTCCCTCAGGCATAACTAACAATTCCCTCAGTCATAGAAGAATCCTTCCCTCAGACACGGAAGCTACTGCCCTTAGGCATAAGAATGCTGCCCTCCGGCAAAATGGAACCTTTCCCTTAGGCTAATCAGAACCTTGACCCGAGGCTCAACATAACATTGCCCTCAGGATAATCAAACCTTGCCCTCAATCTAATCAGATCATTTCCCTTAGGCTAACATAACAAACGGGCCAAGGCCAACACAAAAGCAAGCGATTCATATACATTTCCTCTCAAGAAAACTCAAATCGTGCTTTCATCATGGCATACCCATAGGTATCCTGGCCAAACGGCTAAAAAAGGGAAACACACCCTGGATGTGGCCCTAGATTCAAGCAATGATGTCAAACAGTAGTCTTATACTTAATTATTAGATTACCTATGTAGTTTTAGGAATCTCAACAATTAAAGTCCCATCCACACGACACCCGAACATGGGTGCGTCGCACAATGGTACACAAAAATAAAATCGGTTGTTGGATTTAAACAGAAGACCAACTACTTCTTAGGCACTCAAGGAAAGGTAGGCATCCCAACAAACAAGAAGATGCCTCGTGTCAGGCTCAACAACCACCAACCAAGAAGCACCACTGGTAAACACTACAACATCATCAAACCATGTTATATATAAACAAACTGTGAGGGTGGCCTGAACGCTCAACCCAACAATACATCCATAGACCTAAAGGGATCACCAACATTGAAAAGGTTCTATCTGACACCGAAACACTATATCTACCCAAAACTAATGTAACAACTCATGGTCGGTCAAGCAATGGGGACCAACTAGGTCCCTCAACTCAAACATTAAGGAGGCATCCCACTCGGAATCCTCCAAGTAAACACGAGAGAAGTCATCTTACACGGGATCCTTAGTGAAGTGTAAGGGGGGAATCCTATACAAGATCCTAAAAGGAAGGAAAAAATAGGCATTATGTAATATGGGTCCTATCATGTAAAAACAATAGAGGGATCCTACAAGGAACTCCCAATGTCAATACACAAGTAAAGGCATCCCTCAGTGGATCCTTAGAAGTATCCAGTCTCACAGACTCATAGGCCAGAAGGAAACATCTCACAATGGTAATTTCCTATAAATAATATGTTATGGGAGATAGATAATATCTCATCTTTTATTGAAGGACTCAACTAATTTTTCCGAACACCCAACCTATCATCTATGCCATGTCTCACTCTTAGGTGTCAAATGAACTTGATAACTGGAGGAAGAACCCATCCATTTATATAAAAAGAACAAAAACCCCATTTATATGTCCTATAAATTTCAAAAGGATTCCACCATTGTGATCTATGTGGAAAAACACTCATTATCGACTACTCACATGCCCAATTATGACTTCCAGAGCATAAGTTATCCCAAAATTACTAAACATCACCAGTACATGGCCAGAACACATGGCCAGAACACATGGGGTCTACCTATGTAATAGGACACGGTGTGTACTTTACTATACATGGAGTGTAATGTTCACAAAAAGTGACATTGTGTCAGTTTTCACCTCAACACATCACCATGTACCACTACACATTGTGTAATTTACTGTACATGGCGCGTACTAAAAAAACCACTATTTCGTGTTCTAATTCACATGGCCAGTCACACGGCCACCAACTACATGGATTTTACACAAAGTACATGGAGTTTACATAAGAAAAAATTATCTTCCCTGAATAGGATGAACAAATGGCGTGTTCCCCTAGAACACACACTGTGTATTCATGGTTTCCGTCGAGAAATCCCTTAAAACACCTGAAACGCCCATTTTCTCCACTGAAACAACAGATCCGGCCCATATAGGAAAAAAGAAAGAAAAATAAGGCTTTAAATACTCAACACAACATTCTTAAATAGGATCTATGTCAAAAACATAAACGTCCCTACCTTTGGGCGGAAACCGCCGAAGCATTGGTTGATTTCACGGCTCACAGTTTCTGCACCCCGACTTAGCACGTCGAGAGCTTCGAATTGGTACCACTCTTGGAATCTAAATATTCCTATTTCTAAATCTCCATATCTCCCATAGGTCATAGCCATGTAGGAGTCATAAGAGATGTGTACAAGGAGGATGAGAAAAGAAGAGAAGGAAGAAAATAAAAGAAAATGAAAAGAAGAAAAAGGGGCTCGGGCCGGCCACAGCACCTGACATAAGTTTATGCCTTCCCGAGGATAAAATCCCTATTATGGAATCAATGGCGCAGACAAAATCTCAATCCAACGCTCTGTTTAAATTTCATTGAAAAAGTAACCTGCGTGAATAATTTAATATTTAATTTAATAATATTAAATATTAAATATTCTGCTAAAATTCGAACAGCTCAGATTTCCACCAAACTCTGATCCTAGGGTAAACACTCAATTTTGGGACCAAGAGAGTTGTCAGAATAATTATCCAAGATCATCTGGTTGGTAAAATGACTATTTTACCCCTCACGAGCATCTAACAACAAAAATACAAATTTCTACTCAAAACTACAGACCAGAAATACATGAGTTCCTACAAACTCCCCACCATAAACCTTCTCTTCCCCGAGAAGCCCAATGAAGTACGAGCATCCATGCTCTGAAACCGAGAATACACACAACCAAGAAATATGGGATTCTTATGACCATCCCTAAATAATTAACAACCACCTTTTTCACAGAAGGAACTCAACTACGCCCAATCTGTTACTCCCCACCATTGGAATACCCTTATCGTCATCTGAAAAGAAAACCCCGAGCTCAGAAGCTTGTGGAAAACACCATAGATTTACCAGAATGAGGATAAACACCCTCAAACAAAACATGGTGCTCTCCCCAACATATGGATTTCATTAAATAGCTCCGAGAGCACAACTGGATTAGGTTCCATCCTCAATAGGTATGAACATAAAGAAAGAAAAAGTATCTCGGTGTAGGGCCAAAGTTCTCTCAGCATACTCAAGACGAATCGAGTTAGTGCATGACCTTCTCTGATAGGAGTACAATAAGATTTAACTGAAGTTGTGTCTACCTCCATTTAGGACACGCTAACATCATTCCATAACCCGAACAAGATTCCAACACGGTTCAACCATTTCACGGTAACCCGACATTTCACAAAGTCACCTATAAAACATAGGGACATTCCAACACAACTTCTGGGATCTGAGTCCACAAAAAGACTAGAAACATCTTACCTTAGCTTGCACATGGACACTCACTAATTTATATTCAAAAAAATTCACCCATAATAGCAACATCAAAAACATTGGATTAAAAGTCCTGGCATCCGAACAATCCTGCCCATCGAAGCCAGTAACGAAAAACAAGCACCGCCAAAAGGCATTGGAAAACACAGGCCAACCTTTCTCACACAGGTTTCCTTAGAAAAGAACAGACATTGTCTTACTGGGGTTCAATTCAAAACAAACGGTGTCTAGGTCTTCCACCTAGCCCTTTAGAAAAATCCTCTCAAATAGGTCACAAGGTATAACCACCTATCCCAAAAGATCCAAAACCTCCCAGAAGATGGTAATGGTCACAACGAACAAAGGAAATTCAAAATTGAAACACTACCTACAAGGGCCCAGAACCTATCTGAGCATCCTTAGAAGGAACTAATCCCTAGAGTTCACATCCCAAGTAGAAGAGAAATTGAACTTAAACCCATCGTGTAACACCCCGAGCTTCCACGATATGCTTCTCATTCAAAAATGCAATAGCTTGCATTATACGCAACTTCGAGTTCTAAAACACTGCGACTAATCAAAGTAGCCGTTATGAATAGTAATAACCACTTTTTAAAATTATAGAAATTTTATATTTCAAAATGGACTTCATTTTTGTATTCGTAATATCGAAATTATCCAAGGTTGAATTTTTGTAATTTTCTGAGAACTTCTAATTTTTTATGAATAGTGAAAAATACTTAAAAACAACTTTTTAAAACAAAATAATTTATAGTGATAAATTATACTATTTGGTGGTTTTAAAGTATAATTAGAATATATTTTTACCATTTTTTCTAATGCTGGTCATTATAATTAATTTAACATTGAAATTGGACATAAACAATTGCCAATCTTTTGATATAAATTGTTTCTTAAAAACAAGCTATTTGTTGTAACAGCGGGAATTAATTATAAAATTAATTAATTCAACTTATATGTTTGGAATTTTGTAAAATAGACATCATTTTTGAATTTGGAATATCAATTATAGCTTAGGGTGAAATTTTGGCTTTGTTCTGAAAAACTTCAATTTTTGATGAATAGTGAAACCACTAAGTGGTAGTTAAATAACTGATTTTTCATTTAAATGAAATATTACCACTTCTGTGATTTTATTTTCAAAAATCCGACATACATGGTTGTCATTAAGAAGTAAAATGTGGTTCAATGAGATTAAAATAATTTTTTGGTGAATAGTAACGTTTAAGGTCTTAATCGCGATTAGAGGTAATTAGTGTAGTTTAAGGTAAAAACAATGTTTTAATAATATGATATGAGCTTGACACTTATCCTACTCCTATTGGATGAGTCATGGTAGACCAAGACAACCCATGGGTCAACTTGGGGTCCCCATGGAGCCACTTTAGTTGCAAAATGACAATAATATATATTTATTTAATGTTAAAATTTAATTGACACAAACATGAGTTGTTTTACTAAAACATTTTTTAAGTGGGGGTAAACAAGTCAAAATTTTGATTATAAATATTCATTAGAAATCTAAAACGATTTCCTACATCATAGTATTTTTTTTATAATTTTTAGACCTTAAATAAATTAAATTATTTATGACATCATTATGATGCGGCGATGACCTCATTATTTAACAATTTAAATCAAATGAGAAGATAATGCAAAATCCAAGGCTTACACTTGTCCAAAGCCTATTAGATGAAGATATTTAGAACCCTTATCACCTTATCCACGAATTATATAAGTTTGGGACCTTTAGAATCCGAAAAGAATTGTGTAATAATGTAACATTTCAATCTTTCCAAAAGAGCCCTTCCTCTCCACTTATAAAAGGACCCCACCTCTCCCACCTTATTCACACCTTCAAGCCATTTGGCTCGGCCAAACTCTGCCCATATACTCTCCCAACTTCCCCCTATTACTCCTAGAAGCCTCACTTTGAGCATAACTCTTCCCAAGGAAGCCTTTGGATCAAATCAAAAAGAGTTACCCGATTTTGAGGTAATGTCTTCTCTAATGTTGTTTTGTTTTATTTATCTTCTCCAACCACCTAAAATCTTTTTATTCATTTCTTTTGTAACAACACCAGTATCCTCAATATACTATGATGTTGTTATAAGAAGGATTCGAGCTACACTTACACACACCTACATCTAATGGTTAAAGAACATACGGTTTCTGTGGATGGCGAATTTCTGCCTCACGAAACGATGATTGTTCAACACTCATATAACACGTCCAAAGGTGGCCATTAAGATGTCATAATTTTTATATATGATATATAATATGTTTATGTTTTACTTATGCCTCTTTATTTCTAATTTATGGCATACTTTATGATTTCCATTATGGGTAAAGCGCGATAATTTCATTTTAGGAAGTACGGACTACCGCCCCCTCAAAGTGATTTGAATCGTTAATGCCATATGTGGGATGTATAAAGGATGGATTAAATGGTATTATACACTATATTATACTGGAATTATATTATACATTTATATCATTATGATTTCGTTCCATTAAATATGAAATTGAAATGAAATTAGCGTTCATGCGTACGTACGGCTTATCGTCTCCATGAACGGTGCATTTCATTTCTTATCTCTAAATGTTACGTAACATTATGAATGAATGTATATACTGTATATATATGATATATATGATATCTACATCATGAATATAATTCTGGATATAATGGATATTTCACCACATGAACAACTTGTAATTATAAGAAGTTTATTTTTGACTCAAGTACCAAAGATCGACAAAACGACCGTTATTAACTTAAATAATTAAATAATGTTCATAACATGGTAATAAGTGATATAAATGGAATAATGAACATGAAAAAGGTTCTTAAGTAAATATAAATTAACTCTAGTTTATTATTTAGGAGGTTAAAGAACAGTCGAGTCAGGACAAGACGCAAGGTAAGGGAATTTCATAACCCCACTTCCATTCTTTGGGTTAATCTCCTACTTTCAAATTATGTCATGATATTATTATGTCTTATTTTGTATTATTTATGTGTAACTATAGTGAATACACATAATATATCTACTTTATTTTAAAAATTATCTTTGTAAGGACTTCGTCTCAATATCCTTTCATTGAGGCATATTTGGTTTTATACACAAATTTCTTTTATACGGTGTATAAACCACTTTGACTTTTACGTTTATTCAAAATGAATCTTTTTTATACGAAGCGTTTGCTAAATGACAAAAGGGAATGTTTTTGTCGTACGTATGTGGCGACAATGACTTCTCCGCCGCCGTGACCACTATTTGAGGTTCGGCTTCCTCTACAAGCCATACCTTTTTTTAAATGAAGAATAAATACCATGTTATACTTTTCTTTTATTTTGGTATTGAAAATGGTTTTGAAAGAGTTTTTATTATATCAATGTGTTGTATTGATATCTTGTGATTGAAATGTGGAAATGTTATGCATGTTTTATGTGATACGATTATGTTATGGTTTATGAGATTTTTAAACCTGTTCATATGAGGAATGTGTTGGACTTAATAAGTGACGGGTGGAGCCCGCTATAGATCCTCGATGCATCGGTAGGTCTCATGAGACAACTAGACGTGGATTTGGCCGAGGCCCTTTCCAAATTTGATTTTTGGTTTTGGCCGAGGCCTTAATCATTTTAGACGTCTTGGCCGAGGCCTTGACAAAATGTTTCAGAATGTCCGGCATTATACATTCCCTCATTATGAAAGTGGTTATTCATATTGCATGTGATTATTCGACCAGTAGAATATCCATGTGAAGAAGTAAATGGAATTATCTCATTTTACTTTTGCCA
Organism: Viscum album; assembly: GCA_963277665.1. Lineage (NCBI taxonomy): Eukaryota > Viridiplantae > Streptophyta > Magnoliopsida > Santalales > Viscaceae > Viscum > Viscum album. Next base: position 29,943,533 of record OY728162.1, on the reverse strand, counting down.
TTTTATGTTGATGTGCAAGTTTAAAAGGCTATTGTTTTAGTTATACATTTCCTTAAATGTTTATGTTTATTTATGAAAGCTTCCGCTATATTGTTATCCTTACTGAGCATCTGAGCTCACCCCTTTCAATGTTTTAATATTTTTCCAGGATGTGAAGAAGTAATTTATGAGTGACCTGCAGGGGTAGTCAGAAAGGGATATGATTGTGGACTATGAAGACCATGTTATTGTAGTTTTTTTACTTTATGATGTAATGTAACGTTTACGAATGTATCTAGTGTTTCCAAGGCTACTAAACTAATCGGTCTTTCGAGACATGATCTTTTGTGATCATGCCAATGTTACGAAGTAATGCACCGACTCTGGGTAGCTGGGGTCGGGGCATTACAGTTGGTATCAGAGGCAGTTTAGTACTAACCTTGGAAGCTAGATTTAGATAAACTCTGATTAGAGCACATATCCCGAAGATAGACTTTGAGGATTAGTATAGAAGAACTTCATAGAATTTTGGTATTGTAGAGATGTTGTGAGTTTTCCGAGCAATACATCCCTGTCTGGATACGAGAAGGTAGAGGCGGCTCTGGCACAGATGTACTTAGGGGTAAAACCCAAAAACACCGCTTTGAGCTAGACTCGAACGGGAACTGGTGCACGACAACGGGCCTTGTTGCACTCTTGGTTACGACACTCCCGTGGGATATACTTTGGATAATTCCCATTTTATTTACAAACCACTATGAAGGATTACGAGTATATACTTCCTCAAAGAAAACATTTTTATAATTATGGATTATATCCATAATTAGTTCAATTTATGTTAAGTGTTTTAAAAGTATGGAATTATGTATTTTGATTCATGAACTAATCTAGTTTATGCCATTATTTAGAAATAGCGCCTAGTGGAAGGAATGGAAACCGTATCAATGCACGCACTCCGTGTAGGGATTTACCTCCTGCTCAGGATAATTATGGTGGAGCTAGTGATACAACTGGTGCCGATCAGCTTCTCACCGTACTGGGACAACTCACGCAGGTTATGAATAACAACCTTACTCGTATGGAGCACCCTGATCCGCAACGTGGAGGATCAATGCTAGACCGTTTTATGAGGCAACAACCACCAAACTTCAATGGGAGTACAAATCCTATAGTAGCTGAGCAATGGATAAATTCCATAGAGAAAATATTCCATGCCTTGGGGAGTAGTGAAAGGGAGAATGTTGTCATGGCAGTTTACCGCCTCACTGGAGATGCCGATCAATGGTGGTCACTAATTTAAAACACAAAGGGAGATGATGAATTAACAAACATGGAATGTCAAGAGTTCAAAGATCTATTCTTAGAAAAATACTTTCCTCGAGACCATCGAGCGGATATGGAAAGGAAATTTCTGAGTCTGAGGCAGAAGGAGGATGAGAATGTTGCAAAGTATGAGGCCAACTTTACAAGGTTATCGAGGAATGATGCAGATTATATACGTATCCCAAGAGGTAAGATTGATCGTTTCTTCGATGGGTTAAAACCATTTCTCCGGTGAGCTTTAGTATCACAATCCTTCTCATCATACGAAGATATTGTCTCGCGTGCTATCAAGATAGAAAAGGAATTCTCTAAGTCTTATGACAACAAAGTAAAGCAAGAGAAGAAAAGAACGGTGGAACAAGAGACAGATAAAGGGAAAAAGGGAAAGAAGGATTTTCCATTCTGTGATAACTGTGGGAAGAATCACCCTGGTACTTGCCTAAAAGTAATTTGAGTTTGTTATAAATGTGGAGAAAAAGGTCACCAGGCGCGTGATTGCAGGGGAAAGAAAGAGGATATCAATGTTGAATGATACAATTGTAGGGAAATGGGGCATTATGAAAATGAATGTCCTAAGCGTCAGGGAAACTTACCTCAGAAAAGGCCAAGGGATCAAGGGAATTCTTATGCTGTTACTACAGTTGAAGCAGAATAACTAATGTATTGATGCTTTTGGACTCATGGATTATATTCTGGTTATTAGAATAATGTGATATATATATAAGGATTGCATTACAATACTTGTTGTTTTAGTAAAGTTTTAATATGATTAAGGTAATCATATTTTTAGTATGTGACAATAAGAGAAACGTTACTTTGTTTGGGGAATCTGATAAATTGATTTTGGAATTAAGAGACCTTTTAGAGAAAGTCTGGACAGAGGTATTTTGGATAACTATAAAGGTTGGAGTGGATTAAGTTGATCTTTGGATAGTATTGTTTAAGGTTAAAACATTTATGAAGATTATTTTTGGAATAGTATAGTACTATATTTTTAGGAAAAGGACAACCTGCAGGGTGGGGAATAACTCGTCCCGTCGGACAAAGCTGCAGGAATCGAACCCACAACCATAGTGCGACAGGGCTTTATTTCCTACCACTAGCCTACAGAAAGTCCCTGGTTATTAGAAAATAATATTACTAATCTAAATTGTATGTGTTAACATTTGGAACCTTATACAATTAGGAAAAGTATAATATTTTTGGGTTCTATTATCTTTTTGAGTGAAAGGTGAGTTGAAGGTTGAAACTCTAATTGTCAGACATAAATATATATATACCTATCTGTTATTCAATGAATAAACTAATTCTTAAACTTTAGTAAGGGGATATTAAAACAAAAAAAATGCGTTATCCTAATACCTTATGTCTTGTTGAACTGATGATATTTTAAATCAACATAGATTGAAGGCTTTGAGGCCCTCAATTTGACAGTTGATTGTGATTGATGACCTCAATCACTCCCTACGAATATTTACGTTTTTCCTCCAATTATATGTCTCTAATTTCCACCAATGTTCTCCTAATCAAGATCATAATTGGGTGGTGACTTTTTCATTTCCCTTTCCCTCTTATTAAGGCTAAATTTTATTAACCTTATTTCCGATGTGGGTTTTCCACTAAGGTATTTTCTATTTTCAACCTTTTATTTTCAAAGAAAAATATCAAATTGCGAGGACACAATTTATTGAAGGAGGGGAGAATGTAACACCCCGAGCTTCCACGATACGCTTCTCATTCAAAAATGCAATAGCTTGCATTGTACGCAACTTCGAGTTCTAAAACACCGCGACTAATCAAAGTAGCCGTTATGAATAGTAATAACCACTTTTTAAAATTATAGAAATTTTATATTTCAAAATGGACTTCATTTTTGTATTCATAATATCGAAATTATCCAAAGTTGAATTTTTTGTAATTTTCTGAGAACTTCCAATTTTTTATGAATAGTGAAAAATACTTAAAAACAACTTTTAAAAAAAATAATTTATAGTGATAAATTATACTATTTAGTGGTTTTAAAGTATAATTAGAATATATTTTTACCATTTTGTCCAATGGTGGTCATTAGAATTAATTTAACATTGAAATTGGACATAAACAATTGCCAATCTTTTGATATAAATTGTTTCTTAAAAACACGCTATTTGTTGTAACAGCGGGAATTAATTATAAAATTAATTAATGCAACTTATATGTTTGGAATTTTTTAAAATAGACATCATTTTTTAATTCGGAAAATCAATTATAGCTTAGGGTGAAATTTTGGCTTTGTTCTGAAAAACTTCAATTTTTGATGAATAGTGAAACCACTAAGTGGTAGTTAAATAACTGATTTTTCATTTAAATGAAATATTACCACTTCTGTGATTTGATTTTCAAAAATCCGACATACATGGTTGTCATTAAGAAGTAAAATGTGGTTCAATGAGATTAAAATAATTTTTTGGTGAATAGTAACTTTTAAGGTCTTAATCGCGATTAGAGGTAATTAGTGTAGTTTAAAGTAAAAACAATGTTTTAATAATATGATATGAGCTTGACACTTGTCCTACTCCTATTGGATGAGTCATGGCCGACCAAGAAAACCCATGGGTCAACTTGGGGACCCCATGGAGCCACTTTAGTTGGAAAATGACATTAATATATATATATTTAATGTTAAAATTAAATTGACACAAACATGAGTTGTTTTACTAAAATAGTTTTTAAGTGGGGTTAAACAAGTCAAAATTTTGATTATAAATATTCATTATAAATTTAAAAAGATTTACTACATCATAGTATTTTTTTTTATAATTTTTAGACATTAAATAAATTAAATTATTTATGACATCATTATGATGCGGTGATGACCTCATTATTTAACAATTTAAATAAAATGAGAAGATAATGCAAAATCCAAGGCTTACACTTGTCCAAAGCCTATTGGATGAAGAGATTTAGAACCCTTATCACCTTAGCCACGAATTATATAAGTGTGGGACCTTTAGAATCCGAAAAGCATTGTGTAATAATGTAACATTTCAATCTTTCCAAAAGAGCCCTTCCTCTCCACTTATAAAAGGCCCCCACCTCTCCCACCATATTCACACCTTCAAGCCATTTGGCTCGGCCAACCTCTGCCCAAATACTCTCCCAACTTCCCCCTCTTACTCCTAGAAGCCTCACTTTGAGCAGAACTCTTCCCAAGGAAGCCTTTGGATCAAATCAAAAAGAGTTACCCGATTTTGAGGTAATGTCTTCTCTAATGTTTTTTTGTTTTATTTATCTTCTCCAACCCCCTAAAATCTTTTTATTCATTTCTTTTGTAACAACACCAGTATCCTAAATATACTAGGATGTTGTTATAGGAAGTATTCGAGCTACACTTACACACACCTACATCTAATGGTTAAAGAACATACGGTTTCTGTGGATGGCGAATTTCTGCCTCACGAAACGATGATTTTTCAACACTCATATAACACCTCCAAAGGTGGACATTAAGATGTCACTATTTTTATATATGATATATAATATGTTTATGTTTTACTTATGCTTCTGTATTTCTAATTTATGGCATACTTTATGATTTCCAATATGGGTAAAGCGCGATAATTTCATTTTAGGAAGTGCGGACTACCGCCCCCTCAAAGTGATTTGAATCATTAATGCCATATGTGGGATGTATAAAGGATGGAGTAAATGGTATTATACACTATATTATACTGGAATTATATTATACATTTATATCATTATGATTTCGTTCCATTAAATATGAAATAGAAATGAAAGTAGCGTTCATGCGTACGTACGGCTTACCATCTCCATGAACGGTGCATTTCATTTCTTACCTCTAAATGTTACGTAACATTATGAATGAATGTATATACAGTATATATATGATATATATGATATCTACATCATGAATATAATTCTGGATATAATGGATATTTCACCACATGAACAACTTGTAATTATAAGAAGTTTATTTTTGACTCAAGTACCAAAGATCGACAAAACGACCGTTATTAACTTAAATAATTAAATAATGTTCATAACATGGTAATAAGTGATATAAATGGAATAATGAACATGAAAAAGGTTCTTATGTAAATAGAAATTAACTCTAGTTTATTATTCAGGAGGTTAAAGAACAGTCGAGTCAGGACAAGACGCAAGGTAAGGGAATTTCATAACCCAACTTCCATTCTTTGGGTTAATCTCCTACTTTCAAATTATGTCATGATATTATTATGTCTTATTTTTTATTCTTTATGTGTAACTATAGTGAATACACATAATATATCTACTTTATTTTAAAAATGATCTTTATAAGGACTTCGTCTCAATCTCCTTTCATTGAGGCATATTTGGTTTTATACACAAATTTCTTTTATATGGTGTATAAACCACTTTGACTTTTACGTTTATTCAAAAGGAATCTTTTTTATACGAAGCGTTTACTAAACGACAAAAGGGAATGTTTTTGTCGTACGTATGCGGCGACAATGACTTCTCCGCCGCCGTGACCACTATTTGAGTTTCGGCTTCCTCTAGAAGCCATACCTTTTTTTTAAGGAAGAATAAATACCATGTTATACTTTTCTTTTATTTTGGTATTGAAAATGGTTTTGAAAGAGTTTTTATTATATCAATGTGTTGTATTGATATCTTGTGATTGAAATGTGGAAATATTATGCATGTTTTATGTGATACGATTATGTTATGGTTTGTGAGATGTTTAAACCTATTCATATGAGGAATGTATTGGACTTAATAAGTGACGGGTGGAGCCCGCTATAGCTCCTCGATGCATCGGTAGGTCTCATGAGACAACTAGACGTGGAATTGGCCGATGCCCTTTCCCAATTTGATTTATGGTTTTGGCCGAGGCCTTAATCATTTTAGACGTCTTGGCCGAGGCCTTGACAAAATGTTTCAGAATGTCCGGCATTATACATTCCCTCATTATGAAAGTGGTTATTCATATTGCATGTGATTATTCGACCAGTAGAATATCCATGTGAAGAAGTAAATGGCATTATCTCATTTTACTTTTGCCATTTTATGTTGATGTGAAAGTTTAAAAGGCTATTGTTTTAGTTATACATTGCCTTAAATGTTTATGTTTATTTATGAAAGCTTCCGCTATATTTTTATCCTTACTGATCATCTGAGCTCACCCCTTTCAATGTTTTAATATTTTTCAAGGATGTGAAAAAGTTATTTATGAGTGACCTGCAGGGGTAGTCAGAAAGGGATATGATTGTGGACTATGAAGACCATGTTATTGTAGTTTGTTTACTTTATGATGTAATGTAACGTTTACGAATGTATCTAGTGTTTCCAAGGATACTAAACTAATCGGTCTTTCGAGACTTGATCTTTTGTGATCATGCCAATGTTACGAAGTAATGCACCGACTCTGGGTAGCTGGGGTCGGGGCGTTACACATCGGGCATCCGTATATTGGAATACCCCAAGGATGTCTAGTTCAAAATAAAATCATTGGTATCTATTGACATCGTTCTCAACTATCTGACTAGAAAACCACATACCCAATAAACACCCAATAAAGGGTTAAATAGAAATTCAACACACACCATATCGACCAACTGGGGTCACTGCACCAACTGTGCATGAGGATTGATTCATCAGCCTCAACAAAAATGCCTCAACGTGGGTCCATGTAACCTTCCACCAGATTAAAAATCATGAGTAAGAAGACCAAAAGGTATCAGTCGTCAGTAAACAACACACACTAATAGGCCTGTATGATGTGAATCCTATGTTCCTAGTATGATGCATGCGATGCCTCTTGCCTTTGCAGGACAAGAGTCAAAATCCATCATTGACTTCTTACCAATGGCTAAGAGCCAGAGATCCATAATAAATCAAGACACCAAACAACATGTGTGTCGCTCAAGGAAAAAATCATATACAACTATAACAATGCAAAATCAGAACAATAATCCCAATCCCTGGTAACCAAGACTTCTTGCTAGAAAAAGTGTTCTCAACGCACCAGACCGATATCCATCATAGGATCCAACACATTCCTAATATTTTTTCGGCCATATCCCTAATAGTAAAGTCTAGGAAAGAAAACTGCTTTGATAACACTTTGTAACGTCCCAAACCAGAAGCCAATAAACTGCTTCTCTGAGCCGGTTTTCCACAATGCCTCAATCGTGCCTCCCAGTACATCATAGGCTGCTAATTAGTAGCAAGGGCCTAGGGTGTGATAGTTGGGATACTATGACCTCATACCAAAGTAATAAAATATCCGAAATAACTAAGTATCATACACAATGGAAAGTAAACAGAGTGCGGAAGCAGCAAACAACTGAAATAACTCTAATAGTAAAATATTGTAAATTCCCGAATAGCTATGCAATATAGTACAACACTGGTCACCCACTAGGATGACCATACAGATACAAGTTCAAAAGTAACTAAATGTAAAAGTAATGGGATCAACTACTAACTGCAAGCCAATCCGCATACCCGATCTCGAGACACATTCGAACTGCAGTAGCCTGATCAGTAGAACCTCTCGAGCAGCTCCGTTCGATCATGAAAAAATGGGCCTCTACCCAATCCACCAAGAAACTCGTGCTCAACCTGAAAAGAAGACATAAAGTTTACACGTACACCGAAGTGCATGAGAACGGGTGATAAATAATCTCAGTAGGGCTCCCTAACAGGTAACCTATTACTGTACTGCTAAAAGTGTATTCATCAACAACGTGCTCAACCTAGTTGGAACACAACCAAAGGATGTAAACCAAACATGCAACCACATTCGAACTCATGGTCCGTAATCCCCGTCAACTGGGAAAGTGCCACCACGGATGTCCATATCTATATACGTACACATGTATTGTCCCATACCTATACCAATATACATAAATATGAATATTCATGATTAGGTGATTCAAATAACAAGAAACCACATAAGAAGTCGTTCCTTGGGACCATAAGCCTGATCTCCTGGACATCCAGTTCAAGGCCATTGAGCTGGACGTCGTCCCACTCAAGCCATGTAACATTAAGTCAGTCTATGGGTTCATAATCCCATCGACATTTACCTTATTCATAAAACACCAAAAATATATCTCTGAACCAGTTAACCAAAAAAAGTTACCATTGTCCTCATACATGTGAATACTCAGCCTCAGGAAAATAGAAACGAGACCCTCAGGTGACTGGCGTCAGGGGTAATGAATAATGCCTTCAGGTGTATAAGAACCTTTCACCCAGGCACGTAAGCTACTTCCCTCAGACATATAAATGTTTCCATCAGTAAAAATGGAACCTTAACCTCAAGCTAATAAGAACATTTCCCTTAGGATAACAGAATGAACGGGCTGAGCCCATTACATAAGCAAGTAATTCATATACATTTCCTCACAAGAAAACTCAAAGTATGTTATCACCATGGCATACCCACGGGTATCCTTCCAAACGGCTAAAAAATGAAAAAAAAACCCTTGGGGTGGCCCTAGATTCAACCAACAATATCAAACAGTAGTTTTATACTTAATTATTAGATTAGCTATGCAGTTCTAGGTATCTCAAAAATTAAAGTCCTAGCCACACAACACCCAAACATGGGTGCATGGAATAGCGGTACACAAAAACCAACTCGACAGTTGGATTTAAACACAATACCACCAAAAACGTAGGAACTTAAGGAAAGGTAGGAATACCATCAAATAAGAAGAAACCTCGCGTCAGGCTCAACAACCACCAACCAAGAAGCACCTCTCATAAGCACTACAACATCAGTAAACCAAGTCTGATATAAAGAAATAGTGAGGGTGTCCCAAACGCCCAACCTAACAATACATCCATATCCCCAAAGGGATCACTAATTTGGAATGGGTTCTAGGTGACACCAGAACACCATCTCTACCCAAAACTGATGTAACAACTCAGTGTTGGTCAAACAATGGGCACCCACTCGGTCCTTCAAGTCAAACACTGAGGAGGAATCAAAATCAGAATCCTCCAGGTAAACATGATCAAAGGAATCCTACACAGGATCCTTAGTGAACAGTAATGGATGAATCCTACACAAGATCCTCAAAGGAAGGACAACATAGGAATTTCGTAAGATGGGTCCTATCAAGGAAAAATAGGAGAGGGATCTTATAAGGAACTCCCAAGGTCAGTACAAAAGCAAAGGCATCCCTCAGGGGATCCTTAGAGGTATCTGGTCTCACAGACCCATAGGCCAGAATGGAACGTCTCATAAGGGGAATGTCCTATAAAGAATATGTTATGGGATATTTCTCATAGCTCATTTATTATTAAAGGTTTTAACTAATTTGCTTCGAACACCCAACCTATCATCCACCCCAAGTCTCACACTTAGGTGTCAAATGAACTTGATACCTGGAAAAAGAACCCCCTCTATTTATATAAAAACACCCAAAACACCATGTAGATGAACTTTAAATGTAGAAATGATTCCACCATTGTGATCTACCCAAAAAAAGGCTCAGAATCGACTACTCACACACCCAATTTTGACTTCTAGAGCATAAGTTTTCCCGGAATTACTAAACTGCAGCAGTACATGACCAAAACACATGTGGTCTTCCTGTGTAATAGTACATGGCATGTACTTTACTATACAATGCGTGTATTGTTCAAAAAAAACTATGTCCATTTCCACCTGAACACATTCCCATGTACCCGTACATGGCGTTTACTTTAGTGTACACAGCGTGTACTCCAAAAAAACCACTATTTCGTGTTCTAATTCACACGGCCAGTCACACGGCCACCAACTAAAATGCGTGTACTCAAACTACAAAACATGTACATAAGAAAAATTCATCTTCCCCAAATGGGAATAACCCACATCGTGTTCCCCTAGAACAGATGCAGTGTATTCTGGGATTTCTGATGGGAAATCCCTCAAAACGCCCGCAACACCCGTTTTCGCCCCCGAAACAACAGATCCCGCCACAAGAGGCCACAAGAAAGCAATATAATATTTTAATAATTAACACAAAATTCTTAAATAAGATCTATGGAGAAAAAATAAATGGACCTACCTTTGGGTGGTAACCACCGAAGCTTTGGTTGATTTCATGGGTCACAGTTGCTGCACGCCAACTCAGTGCGTTGAGAGCTTTGAATTGGTACCCCTATAGGCTTCCAAATCTCCCTCTATATCAATCTATATATCTCCCATAGGTCATGTCCAAGTAGATTCCATAGGAGACGTGTGCAAGAAGTAGGAGGAATGAATAGAAGGAAAAAAATAAAAGAAAAGGAAAAGAAGAAAGAGGGGCCTAGGACGGCCCCGATGCCCAACATGAGTTTATGCCTTCCCTAGGCTAAAATCCCTATTATAGACTCAATGGTGTAGAAAAACTATCAATATGTCACTTAGTTTAAAATTTATTTCCAAACTAACCTGTGTGAATAATTTAATATTTAATTTAATAATATTAAATATTAAATATTCCGCAAAAATTCGAAGACCTCAGAATTCCACCAAACATCTATCCAAGGGTAAACACCCTATTCTAGGACCAAAGGAGTTTTCAGAAAAAATTATATGAGATTAGATCGTAGGATAAAAAGACCATTTTACCCCTCACGAGCATCCAATAGCAAAAATTCAAATTTCTGCTCAAAACTGCAGTCCGGAAATACACGGGTTCTTAAAAAACTCCTCCCATGGTTCTTTTCTCCCACTTCCCTAACTTGTTCATAATCATTTATTGGATCCCAAACCTATTCATGAGGTCCTTATTTTTCTCTTATGGTCATCCAAATATCCTTTCCACAAATATTGAATCTCTTAATTTCTCCAAAACCACTCTAAAATGAAACATGTCCCCATAACATGGGGTTCTCATTCCTCGAGTTTTAACATGGTTGTGGTTGAATCCATCATAATATATTACACATGAGAGAAAAAATAACATTATTACTTCCAAAAATCAATTAACTTCATGTTACTCTATTATATACCAATTTCATTTCATCATACATCATTTTTTTATAATTGAATTTACATTTCATTATAATTTCTTTCTATGAGAAAACCCCTTAGAACATTGAACAACAATTGCATCCACCAAAATGTAACTTGATTACACTATGATACAATAAAAAATCACATGGATTATATTTTTCAACCATCCATATCTCTCACATCATTACATTCATGATATCCATTCCTCATGCTACTTCTTCCTATTATCTAATCCATGGTATTCCAACCCATATTCTGGGCGCCTCCTTCTAGCGATAGAACCCCCATCTTCACATTTCTTTAACTATGAATTACCAAGCATGAATACAATTCCACTATAATTGCTCATAAACAATATTCTTTCTTCTGAATTAACATCATAACCATGTCACACCTCACCTTATTTCAAGATGGGATCAAGTGAATACATTGATCTTTTTAGCCACCTCTTTCAGTTGCTGATTGGTGGAATTTATAGAATATTTTATTTAGGAATGGGTGTTTGATATTCCAAATACATAGTAAAATATAATTTCTCTATCATCCAAATTATTTATATTGATGGGAAACATCCAATAATTTCATTAACTAAAAACTGATAACATAAAATAGCACATACTTTTTGGAATATGCATCAACCTCTGAGTAAAACTTTTAGAAGAATCGACATGTTATTTTCACAACTTCAAGTTCACTCTCTTTCTTTTGATTAATGTATCCATCAAAAAATTATGAAAATACTCTAGGAATACCATCACCAACATTATCCATGACCATAATCCTAAATGATCATATCATTACGTGCCCCATTATAACATCAATAGTATTCCACCAACTTTTTTAATGCCACTCAATTTGAAGAATAAGGTACATGACACCTATTAAAAAAATAATTCCCCAAATATAGAAACTCTATTATACTATCACCAAATTTCAGATAAAATATTCCAAATACTTTACTAACCACCTCACCCCAAGAAAATAGTAGCCTTTCATCCAAGATTCAACCATTACCTCAAATGTAACAACCCCGACAATGGTAACAAATAGCCAGTGGGTACTTTATTAAATTTTTTAATATAAATTGGATCTCATCAAAAAATTCCAATCAGTTTTTTACACATAAATAATAGGATACAACCATTATTCCCTTTTTACATTAAATAAATACAAAATAAAATGATATGCATCATTGAAAATAATTCATATACATCTTCATATACTAGGTAAAGGAGCCCAAATACGGGTGAGTAAATATAATCGGTAAGGGTTATGTATATAAAAATATATCTTTAGTATATAAGTCATAATCATTATGGAATGGTAAATAGAAGAAATCATAATCCTTTTTATCAATAACTAGTTACAAAAATAAATTTATGGATAATATCAATGCTACAATCTTATGGATAAAAATAAGTGAATTGTCAATTAATTAAATGATTAATATTAAATGTCATGATATCAAACATCAATATAACCTTAACTTCAATTCCTTGTGCCATAATTTATTTTTCAATGGGTAGGTATTAACCAAAACCCATTTAATTGGGAAAACTAATTATTATCATTTTACATATCCATGCATTATGGACATTTCAATAGTCATGTACCACCTATTACAAAATATCCAAAGTGTACATTATTTTATTGAATTAACAATTTAATTCATAAATGATATGCCTCCTCAAGAAATATATGTACAAGGTAATGAATAAAATATATCAATATTTCCCAATTCAAATATATAACATTCAAAGTATGAAACTATATATATAACTAGTATATTGTTTAGTCAACAATCATTTCCATGATTCAAAGAAAATTTTTATTTAAGATAAATTTAATCCAAAATAAAAATTTATCACAATAAATTTATTATTTCAAGGGAAAATTTATTTCCATGAAATTAATGTAACATTATATTCAATTAATCAGAAAAATAGGTTTCATAGTAAAATATTTCATTTTGGATAATGGAAATGAAATATTAAAATATAATTTCATTAAAGTGTTTTATTTGGAGAGAGGATTATGGAGACATAGTGGGTGAATAAGAAAAACTGTGTTACCGAAGGTCCTGAGGGGTGCGGGAAGCTTAACGAAGAAAAAAATCATCCACCTTAAATGTTGGTGGATTATATTGGGCACAAATAATTGTTCCATCATGCCTCTAGTATGTCAAAAGTGGAAATCATCCATAACAATAATATCTCTCAATCAAATAGAATTTCATCAAAAGTGGTGAAGAATACCAACAACCATTTATTTACTATTTTGATCTTTCTCATCCTAGTAGAATTATCAGAAAAGGAAGGATATCATAATATGATACCAACTATGAGGCTTTTGAAGAAAGGGTTTATCTCATTAGAAATTCAATTATTACATTGGTTGTTATCTATAAAGTAGAATGGGTGTGTAAATTTAATGATCTCACGAGAATATTTTTTATGCATGTTTATTCAGATATTGTAAAATGATAGGCATGGGGCACAGGTACTACCATATCATGTTCCCCTTTTATGAATGAAAATGAAGGGCCTATTGGTTTTTGCCGCCCTCCTTGAATCCTGGATTCTATTGAATTCAAGAGTGGGTTAGAAACATCAATCCTGATGTGTTACGAAGAACACACTCCTAGGTTTGGATCCATATATTAAATTTGAATTGGTTATACTAGCATCCATGCATCATTTGGGACATATCATCTTTTGTGGGTAACCTGTCCAGAATGGGTAGGCAAACTGATAATTAGCCCTTTGGAAACTATGAACGCATCCTAGATTGGGTTTACATGTATACCATCCTTGTCGAAGTAGTATCTTTAACTATAAGGGATGACAATATTAATATATTTATCCACTACGAAGGATATCCAGTGTTCTATACAAATTTTTTTTCTTTGGAAACATATTATCTTAATTCAATTGGGATAATGAGCGTGACTTTTGATATATGAAGGGTCATTTTTTTCTAATTGCAGAAAGAGGAAATGAATGGAAACGAAAAATCATAGGGTAAAATATTAATGTAACCCTTGGGCCTTCTAGGGTTGATAAGCCTAAATATGGAACTATCGTGGTAAATTCTAAATGTGGAACATGTGAGTAGTCTGGTAAGATAACTCTTATACAACCTCAAAAATATATACATGTTTGGAAGATAACATCGAATATTAAAAAAATGGATGAGGTATCTTTGGATATCATTCATTTTCATTCCATGAACTAACTTTCCAAAACATATAACAAACTTTCTTATAGTTTTGGGATAGTTTTGAATCATCATGATGGGATAAAGGAAGATAGACCAAAAAACCATGGCAAGATAGTTGGATAGATTTCATCTCAAACAAGATGAGGTTGTTGATGTGTCCAATGCTGGTAACACACAGGGGTGTGATCAACTGCAATAGAAATCTACTAATGTTATATCAACTAATATTACCCATTAGGATACTTATGTAGATGGATCTCCTTCCAAAACTATGTATATTGAATTCACATGTACAGAATCTAAAATTGTAATGACCCAAAGTTTCATTAATAGAAAATCCCTCGTGATCTAGTGAAATGTTTCATTATGAAAAATGTTTTTATAAGATGTCAACTTCTTTAGTTTTACGTTAAGATTTTTGACCGTTACTTTTATAGCCGTTGAACAGTGATCATCTGAGTAGTATAAATATAAGGCTTTAACGAACCCATTTCTACTCAGACAAAGGAAGTGATGGCCTCATTCAGTAGAATTTCCCCTTACGAAGCCCATTTGTCAGAGCTCGAAAAAGAGGTGGCGTCTTTGGGCTTTGCCCTTGACCAAGCCCAAGCTGAGCTTCATCAAGTCAAGCATGAACGTGATCGTCTACGGGAAAACTGGAAGTTGATTGAAATTACCACTCGAGCGATGTTATCCGAGCCACCCCAAGAGTCTGTCACCATCGCACACCTTACCCTTAGGTCTTATGCGGCTATTTTAAGGGGTTATGTAACAAATATGTAGTACTATGTTCATGTGTATTATTTTTGTATATAATAATGAATATAATTTCTAGTCATTTTTGATACATTGTAATTAGTTTTTAAGGTACAAATGGAGTTTTTAGTTATTATTTAATTAAGAATTATATTTTATTAAATTAATGGATTTTTGAATTAAATAATATTTTAATAAAAAATTATTATTAATATTAAATTAATTTTTTATTAATTATAAATGATCTTACAATTTTATGAATGCAATTAAAATTTTTATTTTGGTTTGAAATCCATTTCTGTCAAAACCCGTGAATTTTTTTATAAATATCAGTTTTTATTTTAAAAGTGAAAATTCACATATTTAGAAAATTATTTAGTTAAAATAAATATTATTTTTGTAATCACGACGTCAAAATTATCGAACGGTGAATTTTTCATAATTTTCTGAGACAGTCAAATATTTGGGTAAAAATTAAATACCATTTAAATATATATTGTGTTTTATGACATCATAATGAACCAATGGTGATGTAATAAAATAAAATAATCCTTATGTTCGGACAATATGTTTTTTATCATTAAAATAATGAGGTTTTGGGTTTGTTTGACTTACTTTTCAAAGCATTAATGGAGCCCTCAAGACTTATTCAACACATTGCCTTTTTAAATTAATTTCCATGGGAGTGTGACTCACCTCCAGATAAGAAACCCTAATTTTTTAATAAGTTCGGACCTTGGCCTTGTAAAATATTGTTTTCCTCATTCCTTTCCCAGAAACCATGGGCAAATACCATGGGATGGTTTGTTGTTTGGATTATTTTAATATAAGGGGTCCCAATCCTAAATAATAAAGAATTCTCTCACCTTTCCTATATAAACCCACCCAAGCTCCCACTTCCTCCTCACTAAAATCACTTGGAGTTCGTCCAACCTCTTCCCTAATATATCTAGAATCCTCCCAAGGTGCCCCAAGCTCCCAAGAAGCCTCTCACAAGCCTCTCACAATCCTCTCTCTAGCTTTTGGAAGCACACTTCCAAGTAAGGGGTCTTCTTCCTTTCTCATTTTTGTCAATTTTCTTTAAGTTGTATTGCCCTTTTAATTTCAATTATGAATGTTGGGGTATGGTTTCACACCTCTCCCATACTGCCCTATTTTTGTTTGAATGATGGGAGACCCCTTTCTCTCTCATTAAGAGCCTCCCATGTACACCCGTTACTATGCCAAAATTCCAAAAGAAACCTTTTTCTCCTCTTTTATATTCAAGCAATACTTTTTGTATCATGAATCTAAATTCCTTTTCAATTGTTGGGACACGTATCTATATGAGCTCCTTACTGTCCATTACATGTAAATATGATGAGGAACCCCTTTCTCTCTCATCAACCTTTTTTATGAATTCTTATGTCACGCCGTTACGCTGCCGAAATCACACCGATTTTCTAAGCCAATATCATTGTGTAGTGAATACCATTCCCATTTCTCCATCAAGGGTATTCAGCTTTATGCACATTTACTTATTGATTATAATTTTTCATGTATGAATTCCACATTCCTTTACCTTGGAATAAATGATTATGTTTTATGAATCCATGTTTTATGATCCATGTGGCACACTTATGCATGAAATGAAATGTTTAAGAAGGGTGCGCCCTTATAGCGCTCTAATGCATTGGGTAAAGTATAGTATCATGATACGTCATGTGAAATGAGTGTTGACTCATGCTAATTCAAGTGCAATGAGGGTTTACTCGTGATTGAAGTGCAATGAGGGTTTACTCATGCTCCATGTGCAATGAGCCTTGGCTCATGCTAATTCAATGTTAAGTGTTGTTGCCACATTTCCATGTTATGGTTATCATTCATTATCATGCCTTTATGTTCATGTTACTATAATGCTCTATTGAGGTTCCTATTGCCTAACATGTATTGTACTCCTCATGTTATTCATTGTGTACTCCCTTACTGGGCTTTATATCTCACCCTTTTCTTATGCATGTCCTCAGGTTATCCCATTCAATGCTAAGTACGAAGGAATTTAGTGGTCATGTAAAGGAAGTTTTCAATAAAGATGATGTATCTCAAGTTTAAAGTTTTTATGTAATGATCCTAAGCCCCAAAGACACTAAACCTCTCGATCTTATTTGTTGTATCAAGTGAACTTTTATGTAATAAAGCATGCTTATGTTGTAATAAAAAGCAGGGTTGTCATTGTTGGTATCAGAGGATAGGTTTAGTTATTTTTGGGATTAGGAAACCCTAGTAAAGCCTTAGATACAAGACTAAGCATAATAAAAACATCCCTAAGTTTTGGTAAATACTAAGTAAGTGGTTTATCAATCAAATACATCCCTGTCTGGATACGAGCAGGTAGAGGCGGCTCTGGCACAGATGTATCCTAGGGGTAAAACCCAAAAACACCGCTTTGAGCTAGATTCGAACGGGAACTGGTGCACGACAACGGGCCTTGCTGCACTCTTGGTTACGACACTCCCGGGGGATATGTTTTGATAAATTCACAATCTTAGTATGAACCCTTATTAAGGGAAAAATGCCCCTAAGAATATATGTTAGAAGGAAAATCATGAAAATCCTTGATTGAATCCTATAGACTCATGAGTTAAATAGATTAAAGTTTATTTATAAGTCATCAACTATTGTCTTTGGATTACCCTTTATGTGTTACCCCTAACTTTCCATTTATTCCATCCAATGGCCGGTAATAGGAGAACTCGGGCTAACAACCGTTGTGAAGATCAGTGTGACGATTGTACTAATGAGATGCCCAATCCAATGGGAGCGGGAATCGCGAACTTTGTCACGTTTCTGTCTCAGCTAACTCAAGTTTTGAATAGAAACACGGGTCAAGAGGAACATTCAACCCCCCCTAAGAAAGAACAAGTTGCTATTGAGAGCTTCATGAGAAAAAGGCCTCCTACTTTTAGTGGATCATCTAATCCCACGATCGCTGAGCAATGGATCAACTCCATTGAAAAGATCTTCTCTATCCTTCAATATTCTGAACAAGAGAAGGTTCTCCTGGCAGCTTATCGTATGGAGGGTGAAGATGATAAATTGTGGATGTTGATCAAAAATACGATGCCTGAGGAGGAGATTGAGGCATTGGAATGGAAGGAATTCTGGAAGATGTTTTTCGATAAATATTTTCTGCGCACCCCCCATCTTAAGATGGAAAGGGACTTCCTTTCCCTCAAGCAGAAAGATGAAGAATCTATGGGAGCGTACGAGGCATACTTCACAAGGCTTGCACGATATGCATCCGTCTTTGTCGTTACCCCCGAATGCAAGGTTGAGCGCTTCTTTGGTGGGCTAAAGACTAGCTTGCGGAAAGCATTAGTGATCCGTGATTTCGACAGCTATGAGGAAATTGTCCAATGTGCCCTCATGGTTGAAATGGATATCGGAGAATCACAGGGGTATCATGGGGACAAACAGCGGAAGGTGGACTTCAATGTTGGTGGTCCGATGGATAAATCCAACAGTGCTAAGAAGTTCCAGCACCCCACTTGCCAAAAGTGCGGAAAGAAGCACCCTGGAAATTGCCTTAGGGGGACATGAAAATGCTTTAGGTGTGGAATAGAAGGGCACCTATCTATTAACTGTCGGCAAGAAGGACCCGCGGCTGCAACAGAGTAGAGGAACGCTTAGTTCAAACCTCAACGCGTTGTTCAATGCTACAAATTCAAAGAACCGGGTCATTTTGCGAATCAGTGACCTAATCCAATGGTTATCGGAGGCAACCAACAACCTCCAAGACAGCAAGGAAGAGATTTTGCCATCACTTCTGCCGAAGTGAACCCGGACAACGAAGTGGTGACAGGTACGCTAGTTATTCATTCAAGAATAGCGAACATACTTTTTGATTCAGGTTCTACGCATTCTTTTATATCTCGAATGTTTAGTAGAACAATCCCAGCACCACCACAAATCCTGGAAGTAAAGATGTCGGTGAGTACGGCAAATGGGGAAATCATTGCATCCCATAAATATAAGTCCTCCCCTGTTATAATCTATGGATTGAATTTCCCGGTGAACCTTGTCATACTCCCTTTAGTGGAATTTGATGCAATTCTTGGCATTGATTGGCTTTCCTTATATAGAGCCAACATAAATTGTCGGGAGAGGGAAATCACACTCCATATGGAGAATCGACCCCCGATTCTTTACAAGTGTCAGGAGGAAGATGAATCTCCTTTAGCTCCATCATCTCAAGCATGGATATTACTGACTTATGAGCACGCATATCTGGCTCAGATGATTGAGTCCATGGAAGAAACCACCCTTGAAGAAATTCCTATTGTGAGGGAATTCGCTGAAGTATTTCCCGAGGAACTTCCTAGTCTTCCTCCAAGAAGAGATGTTGAGTTCTCAATTGAACTTATACTTGGGGCACTACCAATATCCAAGACTCCATATTGAATGGCTATTGTTGAGCTTGAAGAGCTGAAGAAACAACTACAGGAGAATCTGGATAAAGGGTTTATATGCCCAAGTGCATCACCATGGGGTGCACCAGTCCTCTTCGTCAAGAAGATGGATGGGTCAATGCGGCTTTGCATCGATTATCGTGAACTTAACAAAATAACGATAAAGAACAAGTATCCTCGCCCAAGAATCAATGACTTGTTTGATCAGCTGCGTGGAGCACAATACTTCTCCAAGGTGGACTTGCGGTCGGGATATTATCAAGTGAGGGTGAAGAAGGAAGATATCCCCAAGACTGCTTTTCGTACAAGGTACGGGCACTATGAATTCATAGTAATGCCTTTTGGACTCACCAATGCTCCAGCAATATTCATGGACTTGATGAATAGAGTCTTTAGAGATTACCTTGAAAAATTTGTGGTAGTCTTTATAGATGATATTATAATATACTCCAAAACCAAGGAGGACCATGAGGAGCATTTAAAAACTATACTAGAGACTTTGCGCAAGGAGAAGCTCTATGAAAAGTACAGCAAGTGTGAGTTTGGGTTGAAGGAAGTCTCATTCTTGGGCCATATCATCACAAGCAATGGGATATCTGTGGACCCCTCCAAAACAGATGCAATTGAGGGATGGCCGAGGCCAACATCGGTAACTGATATCCGTAGCTTCTTAGGGTTAGCTGGATATTATCGACGATTTGTGAGAAATTTCTCTCGATTGTCCGACCCTCTTACCAAACTAACTCGAAAGGGAGTAAAGTTTTCTTGGAGTGATGAATGCGAAGAAAGCTTCATGGAGTTGAAAAGGAGGCTTATCACTTCACCCGTGCTCACTTTACCCACAAGTGGGGAGCTTTTTGTGGTATTCAGTGATGCTTCGAAGAAGGGCTTAGGATGTCTGCTGATGCAGAATGATAAAGAGATATCCTATGCCTCAAGGCAGTTGAAAATCAATGAGCGAAACTATCCAACGCATGATCTGGAGTTGGCGGCGGTGATCTTTGCCTTGAAAATATGGCGGCATTATCTATATGGAGATAAATGTGAGATATATACTGACCACAAGAGTCTTAAATATATATTCACACAGAAAGAGCTTAATATGCGCCAGAGAAGATGGATAGAGCTCATCAAGGATTATGACTGTTCAATACATTACCACCCTGGGAAGGCGAACAAGGTGGCAGATGCCCTAAGTAGAAAGGATCCAACGATTCTATCAATGATGAGAATTGAAAAGGATCCAATCTTCTTAGACTTGATGAAGATGGACGTGGGAATCATAAAGAAGGGAACATAATCAATACTTTCACAAATGATTGCTCAACCATCTCTTTTGGAAAGGTTAATGGATGCTCAAAAGGATGATGCGGGAATCCAAGAAAAAGTGGAAGCTATAAAAAAGGGAAAATCCTCAGAGTTTAATGTTAATGAAGAAGGAATTGTGCGGTTTGGGAAAAGACTATGTGTTCCATCATGTTCGGAGCTGAAGAAGGAACTTTTGGATGATGCACATAGTTCAAATTTCTCTATTCACCTAGGGAGCACACAAGTGTATCTAGATCTCTGAGAAAACTTTTGGTGGGATAATATGAAGAAGGAGATCGCTGAATATACATCAAAGTGCCTGGTGTGTCAGCAAGTGGAGGCAGAGAGGCAGAAGTCTAAGGGGATGATGCATCCATTTCCCATACCAGAATGGAAATGGGAGAACATCACCATGGACTTTGTCACTGGACTTCAAAGGACATCAAAAGGCAACATTGCAAGCTGGGTTGTTGTGGATCGTCTTACAAAGACTGCACACTTCATTGCTATTCAAGAGGATTTCTCTTTGGTTCAACTGGCACATATATATATCAGGGATGTGGTACGGTTGCATGGAGTACCACTATCTATTGTTTCTGACCGAGATCCAAGATTCACCTCTATGTTTTGGAAGAGTCTTCAACAAGCTCTGAATACTGAACTGAACTTCAGTAAGGCCTATCATCCTCAAACTAATGGCCAATCCGAGCGAACTATCCAAACACTTGAGGATATGTTGAGAGCCTGCTCAATGGACTTTAAAGGAGGATGGGATCAACATCTTCCTCTAGTTGAGTTCTCTTATAATAATAGTTTCCACTCGAGCATCCAAATGGCACCATATGAAGCCCTGTATGAGAAAAGGTGTAGAACACTAGCATGTTGGGATGAGGTCAGTGAACGTAAGCTTCTTGGACCAGAAATGGTCGAAGAAATGGTGGAGAAGGTGAAAACCATTCAACAGCATATCAAGGCAGCCCAAAGTCAACAGAATAGTTATGCAGATAATCATCGATGAGACCTTGAGTTTAAAGACGGAGACATGGTGTTTTTACGCATATCTCCATGGAAGAAGTTCATGAGGTTTGGAAAGAAAGGGAAGTTAAGTCCAAGGTACATCGACCCCTTCGAGATTCTTGATCGTGTTGGGGCTGTGGCCTATCGACTAGCACTTCCACCTACTATGGCCAAGGTGCATGATGTCTTCCATGTATCCCTCTTAAGGAAGTACATACCAGACCCTTCATATGTACTCTCTTCCGAGGTGGTACAATTAGAAGACGATCTTTCTTATGAGGAGCAACCAGTGAAGATATTAGATCGTAGTGAAAAAGTACTACGAAATAAGACAATGCCCCTCGTCAAGGTGTTGTGGAGAAACCACATGTTTGATAAAGCAACATGGGAGTCTGAGGATATGATGAAGCTAAGTTACCCACATTTGTTTTAGTGTGGGAAAAGAAAATTTCGAGGGTGAAATTTCTTAAGGGGGGAATATTGTAACGACCCAATGTTTCATTAATAGAAAATCCCTCCTGATCCAATTAAATCTTTCTTTATGAATTTTTTTATAAGATGTCAAATTCTTTAGTTTTACGTTAAGATTTGTGACCATTACTTTTATTTCCATTGAACAGTGATCATCTGACTAGTATAAATATAAAGCTTTAACGAACCCATTTCTACTCAGAAAAAGGAAGCGATGGCCTCATCCAGTAGAATTGACCCTTACGAAGCCCATTTGTCAGGGCTCGGAAAAGAGGAGGCGTCTTTGGGATTTGCCCTTGACCAAGCCCAAGCAGAGCTTCATCAAGTCAAGCTCGAACATGATCGTCTACGGGAAAAGTGGAAGTTGATTGAAATTACCACTCAAGCGATGTTATCCGAGTAGCCCCAAGAGTCTTTCACCATCGCACACCTTACACTTAGGTCTTATGCGGCTATTTTAAGGGGTTATGTAACAAATAAGTAGTACTATGTTCATGTGTATTATTTTTGTATATAATAATGAATATAATTTCTAGTCATTTTTGTTACATTGTAAATAGTTTTTAAAGTACAAACGGTGTTTTTAGTTATTATATAATTAAGAATTATATTTTATTAAATTAACGGATTTTTGAATTAAATAATATTTTAATAAAATATTTTTATTAATATTAAATTAATTTTTTATTATGTATAAATGATCTTATAATTTTATGAATGCAATTAAATTTTTTATTTTGGTTTGAAAGCCATTTCTGTCAAAACCCGTGAATTTTTTTATAAATGTTGGTTTTTATTTTAAAAGTGAAAATTCACATATTTAGAAAATTATTTAGTTAAAATAAATATTAATTTTTTAATCAGGACGTTGAAATTATCCAACGGTGAATTTTTCATAATTTTCTGAGACAGTCAAATTTTTGGGTAAAAATTAAATACCATTTAAATATATAATGTGTTTTATGACATCATAATGACCCAATGGTGATGTAATAAAATAACATAATCCTTATGTTCAGCCAATATTTGTTTTATCATTAAAATAATTAGGTTTTGGGTTTGTTTGACTTACTTTTCATAGCATTAATGGAGCCCTCAAGACTTATTCAACACTTTGCCTTTTTAAATTAATTTCCATGGGAGTGTGACTCACCTCCACATAAGAAACCCTAATTTTTTAATACGTTCGGAACTTGGACTTGTAAAATATTGTTTTCCTCTTTCCTTTTCCAGAAACCATGGGCAAATACCATGGTATGGTTTGTGTTTTGGATTATTTTAATATAATGGGTCCCAAACCTAAATAATAAAGAATTCTCTCACCTTTCCTATATAATCCCACCCAAGCTCCCACTTCCTCCTCACTAAAATCCCATGGAGTTCGTCTAACCTCTGACATACTCTCTCTATAATCCTCCCAAGGTTCCCCAATCTCCCAATAAGCCTCTCACAATCCTCTCTCTAGCCTTTGGAAGCACACTTCCAAGTAAGGGGTTTTCTTCCTTTCTCATTTTTGTCAATTTTCTTTAAGATTTATTGCCCTTTTAATTTCAATTATGAATGTTGGGGTATGGTTTCACACCTCTCCCATACTGCCCTCTTATTGTTTGAATGATGGGATACCCCTTTCTCTCTCATTAAAAGCC
The DNA here is from genome assembly GCA_963277665.1 of Viscum album. Lineage (NCBI taxonomy): Eukaryota > Viridiplantae > Streptophyta > Magnoliopsida > Santalales > Viscaceae > Viscum > Viscum album. Next base: position 29,919,381 of record OY728162.1, on the reverse strand, counting down.
TCCCATGTACACCTGTTACTATGCCGAAATTCCGAAAGAAACCTTTTTCTCCTCTTTTATATTCAAGCAATACTTTTGTATCATGAATCTAAAATGCTTTTCAATTGTTGGGACATGTATCTATATGACCTCCTTACTGTCCATTACATGTAAATATTATGAGGAACCCCTTTATCTCTCATCAACCTTTTTTATGAATTCTTATGTCACGCTGTTACGCTGCCGAAATCACACCGATTTTCTAAGCCAATATCATTGTGTAGTGAATACCATGCCCATTTCTCCATCAATGGTATTCACCTTTATGCACATTTACTTATTGATTATAAAGTTTCATGTATGAATTCCACATTCCTTTATCATGGAATAAATGATTATGTTTTATGAATCCATGTTTTATGATCCATGTGGCACACTTATGCATGAAATGAAATGTTTAAGAAGGGTGCGCCCTTATAGCACTCCAATGCATTGGGTAAAGTATAGTATCATGATACATCATTTACAATGAGTGTTGACTAATGCTAATTCAAGTGCAATGATGGTTACTCGTGCTTCAAGTGCAATGAGGGTTTACTCATGCTCCATGTGCAATGAGCCTTGGCTCATGCTAATTCAATGTTAAGTGTTGTTGCCACATTTCCATGTTATGGTTATCATGCTTTATCATTCCTTTATGTTCATGTTACTCTAATTCTCTATTGATGTTCCTATTGCCTAACATGTATTGTACTCCTCATGTTATTCATTGTGTACTCCCTTACTGGGCTTTATAGCTCACCCTTTTCTTATGCATGTCCTCAGGTTATCCCATGCAATGCTAAGTACAAAGGAATGTAGTGGTCATGTAAAGGATGTTTTCAATAAAGATGATGTATTTCATGTTTAAAGTTTTTATGTAATGATCCTAAGCCCCAAAGACACTAAACCTATCGATCTTCTTTGTTTTATCAAGTGATGTTTTATGTAATAAAACATGCTTAAGTTGTAATAAAAAGTAGGGTTGTCATAAGAATATTATAGTAATGCTCCACATATATTGTTGTGAAACAAGAGCGTAACTTTTATAAACAGATTGTTCCTATTGATACTCATTATGGTCAATCATGAGAGAAACAAAAAAATAATCATATATTTGGAAGCTGACAGACATGAACAGTAGATATATATTAGATTTTTAAACATAGCAGCTAGTTATTGTGAAAAGAAGGAATGCTCAGTCATGGAGCATATATGAATGTACATAATGGAGTTCAAATTTTTCATCATGATAATATTAAGATGTAGGAATATTTCTCACATCTTACACAATATATTTTTAAAATGATACAAACTTCCACAAATGAAACATTTGAGCCACTACCATCCAACAACACATTCACAACATTGAGTGGTAGATTTTGGGATAATGAACTAGAGGACTCACATCCCCCTACACAAAATGAAAATGTTGAACGACCCTTTATAAGGGAATCTACAAGTGTGGACTGTTTAAAGAAGAAGGAATATTGAAATTTGGGAAAGAATAAAGGAATAAATAAAAGAGGAAAATGCCATGAGAATATAGTAGAAGATGAAAGACCTTATACAAGGGGAAAAATTCTCAAAAAATGAAGCACTTCCACTAGAGTTTCAATGGGATAAGGAATACCTTATTGGCCAAATAACTTAGCAATTATATTGTGGCCAAATAACCCATTTTTATTGGAATGGAAATACATAATATTTTTTTTGATATCGGAGGACATTAAAGTGGGATTCATTGGGATAAAATTTTGTTTCTGAAAATCATCACAATCATAACATGGATCATCTTTGGGTGCTCAATCATGAAATTAATCATGTTTACACATGTATTAAAAAAATATTAGTGTTCGGAAGTCACTTTTATAATTTATTACCACACTTTTATGATTTACATTCTTTATTATTCTAAATCAAACATAAATAGAAGGGATTTATGGAGTGAACTTGATGATACTTCGTGAAAAAATGGATCACAAATGGGTGATCATGGATGACATTAATATTGTCCTGAAACTAGGTAAAAATTATGATATAACATTAATAGGATAGATACCAATTACTTTTCAACTTTTATTGATCAATAAAACCTTGTGGATGTTCTAATTGCTTGAGATGATTTAAAATGAATTAGGTAGATTTTGAATGGGAGATAATATAAAAACATGATAGTGTTTTTGTAAAAATTTATGAATTATTTTTTCCAATGGATTTATGGGTAACATCCTTCCAAAACATCATTATTGTCATAACTATATAATTTGATAGGTTTAAAACATGAAAAGGTCATCCCCTCTCCCTTTTTGTTTCAATAATGTTTTGAATATCATTATTGGATAAATGTAAATCATCTTGGTGGTCTGGAAGATCTTGAAAGAGGTAAGTCCAGTTAAGAGGCTCACTGAGAAAATAAAGCACGATAATGTATTATAAAGTAATTGAGTAAAAAAAAATTCAAATCTTCACCTAGAAATTAATGAACCTAAATAAAATCTCGAATAAGTACAGCTAAGGAATTTGAATCAGAACCACCACTCTAGGGAGGAGTTTCAATCACATTCGAAGTTTTATGATATTTTATCAATCAATGAGAGGTTGTATGAGAATAGATTGAATGTGTAGTGTATGAAATAGGTAGATAGGAACACAAGATCTTTTCATAGTCTACATATAGTATGGATATCCAAATACGGGTATTAGGTTATCATAATTATGGGACAGTTTTACATATCAGAGGAAGATATCTCAAAGGTTGTGGTCGATTAATTTATATTGACTCTGTGGAGATGACGGGTTGGATAACACATAAAATATGATTGGAAACATCACTAAATGAATTTAATAAAACAAAAACCAATGTCTTTTCTTTTCACTAGATAAAAGATAAACTTACTAAATCTCGCTTCTCTATCAATATAGAGAGTCCTGCAAGACTAGATAGTTTTTCAAACAAGTTTTTTATTTTATATTGGGACATTGTTCAAGATGACTTAGTTAGTTAAGTAAAGGGATTTTTTAAAAAAATTCCTCCTTTCTCTATAGAGTAATGTAATACTATATTACCATGATTCTTAACAATGAAAATTTCATTGACATAAAGGATTTTAGACTGGTACCTCTTGATAAAAACCTTCCTAAAATAATCAGAAATAATATTATGGTGATAATGGGTAAATCATAAAGAATCACATAGCATCAAATCAATATGTCTTTGTACTTGTAAAATGAATTCAAAATTTCATATTCATTACCTCAAATTTTTTCAACATAATGAATATGAAAGAAAAGGTAGGCAATTTTTCCCTAAAGATTAAAATATTTAATGCCTTTGATACTTGAAAATAAATCTTCCTTTTCAATGTTATTAGAAGCATTGGCTTTTTAGCCGTATTTATTAGATTTATTGACCCCATAATATCATCTAAAAGGCTATACATATTAATTAATAGTTATACCATAGGATCTTTTCATTAAACTAGGGGTGTTAGGAAAGGGGATCTTCTCTTAGGTGTTCTATTTTCCCTAGATGAATATTGCCAAAGTAGATGCATCAATGACCTTGATCATCATAGATTATATAACAAAAAAATCTATAAGAGTTTAAATAATTCCCTCACATCTATTATTTGTTGATAATATCCTCATATTTGTAATGGCTTTAAAGACAACCACAGCTTCAATTCAAGCTCTCTTCTCCCACTATGTAAATGTGGTGAGGGAGGCCATTAGTTTAAGGAAATCCTTCATTGTATTTGTTGGTGGGCCATATATATGATAAAAAAACATGATAAATATAAGGATTTGAGTGATAAAAGACCCTATCCCATTCATTTAAATTGGAATGACACTTTTCTTGGGTAATCTGAAGAGTCAAAACCTTAGAGAAATATGCTCTGATATCACCAATACACTGGAAGGATAGAAATGGATGTCCATATCTCAAGCTTGGTGAGTGTGCCTCCTTAATTTTTATATCACATATAAATTTTATTACTCATTCTCCATTTAAATTTTTCCAACATGCATAGTGAATGATTTCTAGGTCATGAAATGGAACATTATATGTATTGGATTTCTTTCATGAGTGAAAATTGATTACTGTATCATGGAAGGAGTGGATCCCGTTGAAATGGGGGTACTAGGAAGCAACGATATTAAAATTATTAATGATGGTCTTATAGATAAATATACATCGAATCTCAAATATTCTAGTTATCATTAATGTAACTTTCTATCAAGATTATTTAAAGGGAGGCTATTAGAGGGACACTCTTCCAACCTACGGTCATCAGTCTGTCCCGCAGTCAAGAAAACCTTCAATTATATAATGTGGAATAACCAATGGATGGTTTTTAAACAATATGATGTAAATTTTTGGGAAACATATTATCTTGAAATACCTCTTAAAAGAATCTTATATATTCCTCAGTATAGAATGCATATGATTATTCATAAACTCTTGAAACAATTTAACAGTCTTGATTTTTTACCACTACAGGAAGTGATGGATATTCAATGTCATGTCTTTATGAATACTGACATAATTTTCATGAAGATGGTAAAAAAATTAAATTTCACTTATATGGTGTACTAAAAAATATAAATTGAAAGCTACCTAATGATTCCATCATGGATATCCAAATTTAACGTACATTTCAACCATCCCTCAAAATACATTCTGTTATGGAGAATCTGAAAAAACAAAATTCCAACGTATGATCAAATGAACAATGAAGGGCAATGCCCATTTCCGGCTTTCATATATGTTTAAATGAAAAATAGAATGTTCAAAACCTCTTATATATCTATGAATATGCAAATAATATCTTATAATATTCATGTAGAGAGTTCCACTTTGAGCTGGATGTTAATATATTGATGGATGAATTTATGAACCTCATCACTAACACTGAGAAAAATGATCAGGTTCAGAATCTTCTCCTAGAAGTTATAGCCTTAATTTTTTATTTGATCTAGAGGGCCCATAATCAAAGACTATTTTATGTTAAAGAATGTTCTCTTAATGATATAGTAGTTTAAATGCATAAGGATGCTCATCACACATCAATGGTTCAGATTCGTATAATTCATAATAGTATAAATCTTTTTATTACCTTATGGCTTATGGGTGTTCTAGGTAGATCCCGGAAGCCACTTGTGATCATGTTTATAAGATGGATCCCTCATATTTAATCAAGTATAAAGGTAAATTTCAATGGTTTGGCCAACTATATGCCTAGACCTTCATGCTATAGAGGTAATTTTTTAACCCACCACATATTTTTAAAGAATTATTTCATAACTACATTGTGATTGGAACTACTAATGAAGCTGAATTATAGGAGATAATATATTCCACAAAAATGAAATAAAACTCAATAGAAAAAAACTATTGATGGAATATGACTATGAAATTGTTGTTACGGACCTAATGGTGAGATCTAAGAATGTTCTATGTATGCTTCGACATCATTGTATTGAGTTCATTAATTTGGCAACTCATATTCATTTGGTTGTCTCATACGCATATAGAGAATCAAAGCAGGTGGAATACATGTTGTTAAGAGGGTAATCTTGAAAACTATAATTTTATGGTATTTTAGAGCTCTTGAATATTTTACATCATTGTTTGATGATAATATGGGGGGAGTATTTTACTCCCACATTTTTAAACTCCATTTTATTTCCTAATATTGTATTTTTTTATTTTCCTTTAATATGTTTTTATGAATTTCATTTCTGGGATAATATTCATTAATGGTAAAGAGTTTTCTTTTATAAACTATGGAATACTCATTGAGGCAACTAAATAGAAATACATTATGCCTTTGGGAAAATACGTTAATGATTTAAATGATAAAAAATATTTCTTTTAACTTCTTTAAAAAGAGGTAAAAGTTAATTTTTTGGAAAAAAATATTATATTAAAACCACATAAAAATTCAAATATAAAATAAAGTTTTAGTAAAAATATTATTTGAGTAATTAAAACGTAATTCTCGTAAACTATTGTGAAAAATATGTATGTGGATGAAAATATACCCAACGAAAAGAAAAATCTGGACAAATTTTCTTTTACATATTCCTATTGAAAGAATAACATGAATTAATCAACATGAATAATTATATATTATTATTAAATATTGAAAATGGTCAGTATATACACCACAGAAAACTAAATAAGTTCAAAATACGAAATATGTCTCATTGGAGTTGAAATTGGAATGAAATCCCTTACCTCAAAATTCCACTTAGTTGAATGCATTTTAACCTTTTGTATAATGGTTTTAAACATGTTTTTATTTAATGATAGAACCTATTAATATATATAATACCACATATGATACTTTAATAATATCACATCACCAATTCATTAAAAATATTTCATTTTTACAAATTTTTTGGGTATTAACTACTTTATTTTCCCTTGCATATATTTTTGTGGATGTTTAGATTAATTTCCATAGGATATTATTTCAGCCTCTAAATAATGATATTAATTTCATAAATATCATATTTAATGATTGGATTAATTTTTAAAATAATTATTTAAGGGCTATGTTGAAAATGAATCACATGTATTTGTGGAGATAACAATTCATACGTGAGCACAAGCAATGATGTCATTTTTAAATTGTGTAAAGGTTTGAGAATTTGATGATATAATAATTTTAAAAAATTATTTTTATATACTATGTATCATATATATTTATATTCTTACTTAATTATGATAATACATGTGAGTAATTTATGGAAAGTAAATTACATTGTTTCTAGAGGTGGTAGTCGTCCCTAAACACATGTGATAGATTGTTTTTAATTTTATAGTTAAGGTGAAAGATAAATATTATTACATTAACATAAAAACAAATTATTATATAGAATATAAATATTTTCTTTTATTTTAATTATTATTACATATTTTAAGGTCATAAAATAATATGTAAAAAATTAATGTGCTTCATTAAGGGGATTACATTCTATTAGAGAAATCTCTTTTAGATCACATTTTAAGGACCATTGGGTAAGTATTTTTAAGAATACCAACACCAAAGAAATTATATATCTATTTAGAAGCGTTTATCCATTGGATTGGTTAGTATAATAATATTTATATGGTTTATATAAAATTTTAGAGGTGTTCCTTTTTATAGAAAATGAAAGGACACACAATGAATTAATAAAAATATTTAAATAAAACAAACTCATTTTCATGTGAAAGTGAAAAAATGTGGATATATTATCAATAAAAATATTATATTACTAAAATACCTTAAAATAATAAAATTTAAATCCGTTTAATTCATATTTTAGACCATATCTTTTTGTTTAACCACTTTGTTAAACAATTTTAACTGTAAAAGAAATAATTTCATTTTTGATCTTAAAAAAATATAAATTTAATTATAAGGTAATAATTTTTTCAGAATTGGAAAAGGTGTTACATTTTGGACCATATATTGTCATACTTGTCCTATTTTATGAATATTTTGATTTTTAAATAATTTAAAAAAATATTTTTTTTCATAAAATATTAATAATGTTATTTTTTATAGTATTCATTTTGATTAAATTTAATGAAATAAAGAGAAATTTTTAATTATAATATATAATTTTAATAAATATATTATCTTTTAGATATCTTTATATTAAATCCAATGGTAACTTTAATTCACTATAAAATAATTAATTTTATAGTGGTAATAAAATATTATAATTTTATATTAATTTAATAATTACTATGGTGGCATTTTATAAGAATTTATGGAAAATATTTCATTACTATATATTGAAAATAAATTAAAATGATAAAAAAAGAATCAGAATTAAAAATTTAGAACCAAAATTTTTTATCCCTATCAAACATTATTATTTAATTTTAAACTTATATAGTTCAACATTGACAACATATTTAAATAAATTAATTCAAATATTTTAATCAAAGGCAACTGGGATGAAATTTCCATATTTTTTAATATTGGTTTGTAATGGTAAAAAAATTATCTAAAAAGATAATGATATGTTTTAGTGGGGGATTTTGTAACACCCTGATATTTTGGGAATAAATTTTTATTAAATAATGAAAATTTCTTTTATAAAAAACTTTACATGAAAAAAATGTGTTCTCTTCAATATATTATGAGCCAAACAAGATCGAGTTTTACAAAAAAAAATACATTCATAATATCATTATTAAAATATAAAAATTATCTATTATGTATTGGAATGGAGAGTATTAATATGATTAAAAAATATGAAAATGATTTCATTTGTTAAAAATAAATTATAAAGGAAAATAAAAACCAATTTGAAAATAAATTAAATGTTTAATAAAAAAATTTTATTTTTTGAAAAAATCCGTTCCTTCAAATTTTGTGCACTTATATTAAAATTATGTATTTCAATAATAGAAAATTAATTTGACAATAGAAAATTCATTTTGGAAATTAGCATGTCTTTGTGAACATGGGATAAATTTTAAAAAATATTCTGAAAGGACTAATTTTTCATTGAATTAGGAAAAATTCCTTTTTAAAATTTTGTATTTATTTTATTGATTTTAAAAAAATAAATATTATATTAAGATGGTTTAAAATGTAAAATTATAAAAATTATAAATTTATTAATCCAGTTTAATTCATTGAGATAAATTTCATATTAAATTTTGTAATTAAATCATTTAATACTTATATAAATTTTCTATTGTGAAACCCACCTTTTAATCATGTTTTTGTGTTTAATATTAAATTAATTTGTTTTTATTTTTTGAGTCTCATTTATAAAAATGGATTCTATATTTGAAATCATGAAAATTTATATCATCAATTAAGTTCAAATTAATTTTCAACGATAATGATTAGTGAAAACAAAAAAAAATTATTTACAGTGGTTAAGGTGAAAATCAGTTTAATGAGGGTTAAACAAAAATGATAAGGGTTAAAAATGACAAAAAAAAAAGTTTAGTTTCAATTTTATGTTAATATATATTCATAATATCTTATACTTTTTTAAAATTAACAACTTGGGATCATTTACACAAAAATAAATGTGTGGTTGGAATTCATTCTTTTCAAAAATTACAAGTTTCCCACTCACCTCAATTATAAAAGGTCACTCATCTCTTTTCCACATAACACATTAAAAAAAATTTGTCTCGAAATATCATATCCCAAATAACATACTTACATCCACAATACCATTATATAATACTTATATGTTCATAAATCAGACCTACGAAGGATTTGGGTGATACCTATAGAGGTTACCCGAAGAAGAGGTAACATTCTACAACAAGTGTTTCGATTTTATTTATTAATACATATACATAAATTATTATTAAAATTTTTGATATAATAACCACATTATATTCAATATAATTAATGTTTTTATGTTAATTTCTTGACCTAGGTTAATTTCAACTTCTATCAAATTGGGAACCATAATGTTTCTCTTATATACGGAGGACTACTGCCTAATGGAACCCGTGTCAATCATCTTACAACATCACCTTTAATGGTTGGTTTTTATGATGTATATAATGTATATATATATGATATTTTTTAAATAATTATACTTTTGAAAAAAAATTGACATAAAACATTTCTCTTTCCGTTCATTGGGGGTTACAATAACAATGAGAGTGTGTATAGTCGACTGCCACATGGCGAAGAGACATGATTCGTTTTTCACTTACTCTTTTCATAGAAGGAAATAAGCATTATTATAATTAATTTGTGTTATATATATGAAATAGTAATGATTATATAAATACTAATTAAATTTAAACATCATTTCAATATATCTATCAAAAAAAGGAAACAACATTCATGGGTATGTACAACCTACTTTCAACATGAATGGTGTATTTAATTTTGTTGTCTATAACTTTTTTATGAATTAATTTTTTTATATAATTAATATATATGATATTTAATACATGATTAAAAATATTTATTTGGTTTAATGAAGATAAATTTTGTTGTACTAGATCTTTCTAACCAAAATAATCCTAAAAAATAAAACAGTTAACACCCAGAAATAACGATTTTATTAAAGAATTATTAACAAAAGGGTATCGAAACGTTATAAGGTGATATCATATGATATTATATGTATTTTAATAATTATGGTGTATATTTATAATTAACTTGTATTTTTTATATATTAGGTCCATACTTGTGCAAAAAAGTCAATATATAAGGTTATGGATTTCCATATAACATTTATTTTATGTAAGAAAAAAACCATATTCACCCCATGTTTCATTTATGTGGTTTATATACAACAAAATATTTTATATTATTATCATTATTATCTTATAAATTATTTAGATTTACATATCCATATGAGGATCTATCTTTCACGGGGTTTATAATTCAAAAGATACTAAAGTGTTAAGCGGTCTTTTCTCAAATCACATTATTGCGATTTGAGTTATGTTGTTGACCTATTTTGTATAAAGTGTATGTACTACCCCTTGAAAAGTTATATCATTAATTTATTTTTCTTCATTGATATTTTTTTAATTTTATCATTTACTTTGGGCTTCAGATTCAAATTTTACCAAAGTGGTAATTATTTTATGTTACAATCTCAAGGTTTATTATGATTGATTATTATTAAGTATTTAGTATCAAAATATAATTATCAAATTATCCTAGATTGTAATTAATTATTCTATACTCTTTTTATTTATTGAGAATATTTATTTTCCTATTATTTTTCTCACATTATGTACTCAAGATTCTAGAATAAATTTTCAATGGAAAATCTTACATAATTTATATTTTATGTATAAAATTATTTTTTATCCATATCCATGGTTTTCAAAATTTATTTCAAAACTATTTTTCAAATGGTCCCAATAGTGTTCGAAATCATTTTTACCTATGATTTAATTTTAAAATTTTGTCTTAAAAGTAACATTATTTTCATTTACTGAAAACGGATCATTTGATTTTTTAACAACATTGTAAAATGAAATTTATTTTAGTTCATATAGCATGTACAAAATTTTCTGGTACCTTGATAATTCCATTATTTTAAGATTATGTTAAAAATTCTAATAGAAATTTTCAATATAATTATTTACCCTTTTTATTTGGGAAACTATTTTGTTTAATATAAATTTTTTTCAAAGTAATTTTTTATTATTTTCTTCAAAAAATTTCCAAGTGATATTTCAAAATCATTTTCCATCAATGATTGCATCCCTTGGGGTTACATTGTTTTATTATAGATGTATTAAAATGATAACAACCTTATTCAGTATCTGTATTGTTTATGTTTATAATGAAAATATGATAATGAAACACATTTGTCGTACATAGGTTATGGTATGATGAAATGATTATGAATCCCATCTCTTTGTATGGGTTCTGATATGATAATTTCTTTATGATCTTGTGGAACCCATATATAATATTTTCATTATGAGAATTGTGGGACCGACCATTATCTCCCTCTAATTCTTGTGGTATATATTTATATTTCTTAAGATATAGAGGACTGAAATGTACAGTAACCATAATTTATTAAGGTACTTTATCTACTATGATGGTATTTGGAGTTATGATTGACTAATATAATGGTTTAAGGACAGAACCATTCCCCTATGATAGCCTTAGTTGTGAGACTTGTCTACTATGGAAATGATTTTCAATGCTTATGTGCATTCCAAAAATACATGTCTTATGCTAATTTTATGGTCTCATTGATTTTTTTCTTTAATTCTATTATAATTCATGCCCAATGAAATTCCAATATTAATACAATGAATCAAATTTATTATCATTGATACATAGTTTATTATTTTTAAGTTGTATTCCCATGTCTGCATTCCATCATTCTTCTATTTTTTACATATCATCCTTATTTACCCTTATTGAGCATTTGATCTCTCCATCTATTATTTTTCCCTTACCCATGTTATAAATAATGGTATAATGTATAGTATTTCTAATTAAGGTTCTAGTTATTAATATATTCATGGGGGATAATGTAGTTCACTTATGAAAAAGTTGATTATGTATCCAATATTCTAAAGATATGAAACTATTATCATGCTTAGGGGTGTATTTGTTCAATTTAATGAGTACCCATTTATTAGGATGTTACATAGATGTATAAAAAGATAGGGTTTTCAAAGTTAGTATCGAAGGATAGGTTTAGTTAACCATTGTAAAATAGAATTAAAAAACACTAGTGATAACCCTTATGATAACCATTATAATTGTAGAATGGCCTATGTTTTGGTTAAGAAATTATTTTGTATTTTTGAAAAATACATCTATGTATGGATACTCAAGTAGATATTGATCTGGAACATATGTACCCAAGGTTAATAACCCCAAAAAAAGACATTTTTGGATTTCCTCGCATGTTACTCAGGAAACGACAATGGGAATTACCACAAAAAAAATGTTTGACACACTTAGGGGGATATTATTTGGTTAATCCACATTTCATTTACAAACCATTATAAATTAATTTAATAGATTATAATCCTTAATGAACAAGGATTCACCTAGGGTGTTATAGATTTTAAAGAAGGTGACTCTATTTATACATCCTATAAGTTATTTTATGTGATAATTCATTTTTTCCACAATGATTAGTGTAATTCACATTTTGAATTTTTTAGTCAATGGATATAACCTGAATAAATCATGTAAATGTAGAATTCTATTAAAAATGCAGTAATTTTCCTACTGGGAAACCGAATGTTTTGGGAGTTGGGTTGAAAAATATTTTTTCTATGCTCAACCAAATTTATCAAGCTATCAATCATGTTGTTCATTCAAATGAGAAAATGAGGGAATAAAAATCTATTGAGTCCTTCCAAGAACGTCTAATTTATTTTATTTGGTCTTCTAATCCCTTATTGGATGAGAAATGTATCAGTGCCAAAAAACTGTTATTTTTCATTTCTTCGGTGTTCTAAACATGAAAATGTCAATTTTGTTTTCAGACATTTAGAAGGTGAATAAAACCCATGGTAGACTCCTAAAAAGTAATACAATGAAATAAGATGAAATTGACTATATGCATTGGGAAAATATCAAGAGTGTGTTATTAAATAATTACATTACTCATATTATTAATATAATAATGGAGATGGATTTCATTGAGTTTAGATAAAATGATAATGAATTTATTGTTTCATATAATTTTTATTATGTTATTCAATGTACCCTTCAAGTATTATCATCCAAACTGAATTTAGTGTTGATTATTTCATCAGTGCATTAAAATAATGTCTATAAAGGGATTCATCCATAAGATACGTTAGATGTTATGAAGAATTATTATGATGTGATATCATGGTGTAAATGATTTTTAGAGTAACGGATCAATCTCATGGGTTAGATAAGAAGATAAATAATGAATTCAATTGAAACCCTAAAAACCTTGTAGAAAAGAAGATGATCCCACCATTATTCAAAAATAGTGTAAAAAAATTGTTGGTATTATACTAAGGGGATTTGAAATTATATGAGGTGTGGGTAGGATGTCCATTTTGTAATTTAAAACTTATGTGACAGGAAAACATGTCCTAATGACGAGAATAGAGATAGAGCTCTACAAAATTCACCACCCACACTACAGTGCATCATGTGTAAGGAGAATTGGAATTATGCTAACAAGTTCTAAAATATAGGGGTTAATGATTCTATTAGATTTCAGGAACATTTAATCGAATATATTGATTTAAATCCCATGTGATTACAATTCATTGATTTTGGGAACAATAATGACATGGTGAAAGGTACACTTAACATCCACTTTAGAACTGCTAATGTATTTTTTAATTTTGGATCTACACATTCAATTATATCTAAATCATTTTCTAATGGTATCAAGTTGGAACAACAGTGAATAGATATTTTGAAATAAAATATCAAAATGGTATGATGATCAAATAATATGTTAATGACTATTCTTATGTTTATGTTTTAGGGATTTTCTTAACACAATTCTTTTTATTATACCTCTAGTCTAATTTGATGTTCTGTTAGGCATGGATTAGATTTCACCAAATAAAGTCCACATAAATTGATCTGGAAGGAATTTCACATTTTACATTCCAAAAAAACCTATGTTCATCAATAAGTGAAATGATAAATATAAAATTTTGATGTAAATATCATCCATTGTATGAGTATTTATACATATTGAAGAGCAGTGTTTGTTCATGATGGTTAGGGATAAATTGAACATTTAGGATATACCTATTTTTTTCATTTTGTGATATCTTTATTGAATATTTTTATAGTATTCCACTGAATCATGAATTTAATTTCTCAATAGAACTCATACATATTTCATCACCTATTTCCAAGAATCCCAATAAAATGGCCCAGATTTAGTTACAAGACATAAAAAAGAAACTCTAGAAAAACCTTGAAAATGGAATCAATCATCTATATGTGTAACCATGGCTCTAACTTATTTTATTTTTTATGAATAAAGATAGATAAATAATAATATTCATTGATTACCTGTAACTAAATAAGGTGGATGAATAATTGAGCTGAAAGGATCAAAATAGATTATCTATGATAACGATCACTAAATATATAATATATTTATATTCATAAATGATTGATCATGAAATAATGAATGAAGGGGGGGGATATTAACTTTTATAATTTATTGTGCAATCATCCATCCTTTTGAAGATAAAATAATCACAGAAGTAAGACGTAGAGAAACATCAAAGGCGAAAAATGATCCTTATTTTAATAGTGATTGTAATGGAATGATAAATCTTAGGAATCATGATTGTGTTCGGTTCATTCTATATTTGATGAATGTGGTGTTAGAGGAGGCACACTGTTATTAATTAATTATTCACCCTTGAAGTAAAAAATCTTATATAAATTGGAATGATAATTTTTGGGGCGTGGAATAAAGAAAGATATTGTTGAGTTAGTGTATATGTGCTTGTTATGTCATCAAATGAAAGATGAGAGACAAATTACAAAGGGTTTTTTCATCTATTACCCATTCCAGAATATAAAATGGAAAACATAACCATGGATTATATTATCAGACTCCCAAAAAATCTAAATGGAATAATTTTATATGGGTAATAGTTTATCTAAATACAAATTCATCACACCTCACTACTACTAGAGAATATTTCTATGTGCTTCATTATTCTAGGATACACAACAATTACGTGGTATGCATTCGTGGAGTAAAACTCTTAATTTCATCTGATCCAGATCCTATTTGTACCTCTATGTTCTTGTAAAGTCTTTAGTAATATCTAGATAAGGAATTAATCTTCATCATTTAATGTCATCCTTAAAAAAATGGATATTCTGAGAGAAAAATTCAAATCCTAGATGACATTTTATTATATTTTTTATTTATTTCAATGGTGGTTGGGATCGAAATCTTCGTCTTTTTGATTTTTCATATAACAATAGCTTTCCCTTGAGTATTTAGATGGATTCAAATAAATCCCTCTATGGAAATGCTTTGAAAAATTAGGTGTTTTAGGATAAAGTTGGAGATAGAAATCAATTGGTACCATAACATGATGATATAATAGAGGAAAAGGGTAGATCTATTCGGAAACAGAAAGTGGCATCAAAAAATCTATATAAATTTTATAATGATGATCATTAAAATGAATTTCAATTTTAAGGTCATTGAGAATGTCAATTAATAAATTCATCCATGGAAGAATGTTTTGTGATTCGTAAATAATGATATGCTAAGCCCAATGTAATTTTTTTCATTTTGAAATTATTGGTATTATTGGGATGGTAGCATATCATTTGGAACTCATGTCAATTCATTATCAATTCCACAATGTATTTGATATATCTATCTGTAGTAATTTTATAATTGATCAATCACATGTACTAACCTCATAGGTTCTACCATAGGAGGAAGATAGTTCTTATATGGACTAGACAGTATATATTCTTGATCATAAAGATATGGTTCTATAGAATAAGACTATGTATGTGCTCAAATATTTTTGGTGAAACCACCAATTTTAGGGGGCTATATACAAACCTAAGGATATCATGAGGTATACGTATCTATAGTTTTTTGTATCATAGTGATGGAATCTCAAGGTAGAAATTAATTTTAAGGGGTTATAAGGTAAACCTATGAGATATTATGTTATAATTTATTTATATTAAATATATTTAATTTCTTTGAAATCATGTGTTGCATGAAACGATGAGTTTTTTTTATATTTGACTACATGAAAGACTCATTTTTATAGAATAAATATATACTATTAATATTATTTTTATTAAAGTGATAGTTATCACCTATCCATTAGAATATTTGTTATGAATGGATTAACTAAATTGTTAAAATTTATATTTTACACATTTATAAAATGAATTCATTGGTTATAAAATAATTATAATACTAAATAAATTTAAATTTAAAATAAATAAAATGTTTTCTAAAAAAGATTATTTTTTATAACAAGTGGTATCATCAAATTTTACATATTTATTTTGAAAAATATTTTCCAATTTCCTAAAATTCTTTTTAGAAAATAATTTTTATTTTTGAAATAAAAATGTTGAAATATTCTTTGTTTGAATTTTTTATAATTTTTTTAAAAAGATAAATATTTCAGTGAAGAGACAAATATACTAGTTTTTAATGTAGGATCTATCTCAGCCTATGAATGTAGGATCTATCTTAGCATTGGTAAAGGGAGTTCAATGTGATCCCTGAGGGAGTAATCCATTGTTTTCTAATGTCTTAAATCGCATAAGGGATGATTTGGGTGTTCTATCACCTGTTGTGCATTGTTCAGTAGGACATTTTGAACTTGGCACAACAAAGGATGTTACTACTATTAATAACAAAGAGTGGTGTTTTGTAGGCTATTAATGGAAGGTTAATTCTGTAGGATTTCCCCTTATATGGAGGCTATAAGTACAGGGATTGATTCCACTACATGCGAGGTCCCCAAGTTGAGCCAACTACAATGAACATTTCTACTCTAAGAAGAGTGCTGGCCACTATGATATTGATTAACCGTTTTGAGAGTCTGTATAATGAAGGGCCTACTGAAGAGGCAATCCATGTTGAAAACCATCAATAAGGAGTAGGTTATTTCATTAAAGGAGTTTGGGGATGACTTATCTTTTACTTTTATGGGGTTAGTTCTGAATAATTTCAAGGTAGTGATGCCTACTGTCTGAGGAGGAGGAAGGGATGGTGATGAGGAAATAAAGGCTATAAAGACTACTCTTATCTGCCTTCATAAATGAATACTAGATCTTCCAGGAAGATGAAAGCCAAAGTGATGGGTGGTACTCCCAACACTAATGTTAATGGAATAGGTGTAGAGGCTACGGTTTCTGAGGCTGATCCCCAATGGATTTTCTTGGAACATCTAGGTAGCGCACCTATGTAACCAAATGAGCTGCTTCTACATTCTTGAGATGTTATGTAGGAGGAATCCCTTATTCTTAATGCTTCAAAATAAGATGGCGAAAAGATGATTCTACAATCCATTTGGGTGGTTACCAATAGAGATCAGGGGGATTGGATTTCTAAAAAATAATCTAATCTTAGTTAGAGTCTTTAACGTGGGGAAAATCACCAACATGATTTCATGCAAGAGTGGGATAGACTGACACACCACTTCGAAGACCTTATTCAGGATGATTTAGAAACACTAATAACATCTCTCTACTGGAATCTCTTAAAATAAAATCATGACAACATGCTTCATTTTTCATTCAATAACTTTTTTTTTCTCCTAGGGTTTCTCACAATTATCTTAAAAGTGTATTTTGGTTAATAATAAGAATTTAATGTTGGATGGATAATAGTTTTTATAAAGAAAATCTATTTATTGAAAATATTTTAAAAACATGAAAGAAATTATGATGGTTTCAAAAGTAAAAATATTTCATTTATATATTTAATAATTAAACCAAGGTCATGTGGATAAATTTAATGTTGAGTATTTTTATTAAAACATTTTATAGTTATGAAATGTTTCTCTTTGAAACCATGATTTTACATTGTGTCTATGAGTTTCATTTTAAATTAAAAAATTTTCCCATTATTTGAGATGAATATGGAAAAATGGATTATATATTTCTAAAATACATAATTTATATTATTTTATAAGATAAACTTATATTTTCACCATAATTAATTGTGAAAACTGTATGTATTATTTTTCATTGTTAATGGAAAATTGATGTTAGAGAGGGGTTAAACTAAAATGATAATGGTTAAAAATTTCCAAAACAAGGATAATTCATAAAGAATGGAAATTGTTAGACCAAATTTCTTCTAGTTATTAAAAATTATAAAATTCTTATCGTAGAGACATTTGAAAAATCTGTGTGGAGTTCAATATTTTAAAAATATTACATGTGTACCACTCACCTTACTAATAAAAGGCCACCCCCACTCCTCCACTATTCACACATTAAAAACACATTTTCTGAAAATAAGTAACAAAATAACCTCCTTACATCCCTTTTCACATCCTAAAATCATTATCATTTCCATAAATCCTAGCTATAAAAGCTTTTAATTTATACCTTAGGTGGTATCTTAAAGAAGAGGTAACATTTTTCTAAAAGCGTTTCTATTTTATTTCTTCATTCCCCTCCTTCAATTATTATTAAACCATTCCTATATAATAACTTCATTATATTTCATATACTATGTTTATTTATGTTATGGTAATTACCAATATCAATTTCCATATCCCTCGAATTGCGAATGATAATGTTGCTTGTGAGTGCGGTGGATTACGACATCACGATACCGAAGTGAATCCTTTTCCATCAATAAAAGTCATAGTATTGTTTTATTATGGATAATATATATATATATTATATTATTACCATATTTATAATTATTTAAATATAATATCACATTTACTTTTTTTAATTTTAACCATATTGGGGATATGATGACATTAATCATGTGTACAACAGACTACCACCTCACAAAATAATGTGATTCAATTTTCACTTATGCTTTACATGGAAGGTAAGAAGGATAATTATAATGAATATATTTGATATATATTATATAATAATTTTTATTTAATTTTTAATTTTTATAAACCATTCATTCTATCCATCCATTGAAAAATGGGAAAAACATTCATTATTTTGTATGGTCTGTCGTCTCAGTAAACAATGTATTTCATTTTGTTAAATGCAACTTTTTGGATGACTCTAATTATTTATATTATAAATTAATTTTATATTTATGAAATAAATAAAATTATTTATATTATGTAATTGTGATCAAAGTACAAGGATTAGAACTAACGAAACAAAACAATCATGAAAAATTCAACAGTTAACACACAAAATGTGGATTTTAAAAATGAATTATTAACAAAATGGTGTTGAAATATTATAATGGGATCATGTATGATATTATAATAGTTTTTATATTATTTTATTGATCTATAATAAACCCATGTTTATTATAAATAAGTTTCTAATGTGGGTGAATAATTTAGAGACATACGGTAAATGATATCTGTCTCACTTTTAAATTCTGTGAGACAAGTTACTTATTCACCACATGTTCTTTTTATATATAATATATACAAACCATGAACTTATATTTTGAATAATATCAATAAAAATATTCGCATTTACATATTTATTTTATTTTATCTCTTTGATGAGGATTATGATTCAAAATATAACAAATTGATATGGTATTTATTTCTAAAATTGATTACTTGGGGCATAATATATGTTATACAACTCTCTTCATTTATAAGTTATATATACTACCCCTTGACATTTTATATAATGAATTTATTTTTCTTCATGATATATAATGTTCTTTTAATGTAATTATTTCAAGGAGATTTTGATAAAAATGTTAACAATTTGGTAATGATTTCATGTTATAACCTCACCGTTTATTAGGAATGTTTATAATTATGTATTAAATATTTAAATCTCATAGTATTATTCATAATAACTCTCATTAAGTTTCTTATCATATTGTTATATATCACTATTATATTTTTTCCTCTCATTTTAGTATCATTATTTACCAAATAGTACTAAATTATACTGTTTATTGAAAAACTAACTTTATTTCACTCATTGAAGGAAATTACATTTTCTCCAATATCTATTCCTAGTAAAAAAAATTCATTTTTTTACATTTTACCATCAATGTTAAATGTCATGTTTACTAATTATTTAATTTTAATTTTTTTTAAAAGGATCCTTCTTATTTTTTATCAAACAAGGATATTTTTACCTTTAGAAACATTGTAAAAGGAATTCTTACTTTAACACATATGTCATGTATAGAATTTTAGTTCCTCAAAACCAGTCCATTAATTGAAAAATTATTTATATGTTTTCATAATTACTTTCAAATACTATTTTTTCCATAATATTTTCTACATTTTTATGTTTTAAACTAGAAATTTATTTCAATGTAAAAATGTTATTTTCTTTAGGAAATGTTCCATGTAATCACACAAAATAATTTTATATCTAAGATGACATTCATTGATATTTGTAGATGCTGAAAAAATCTGTAACTCCTAGAGGAAGTTTCGAAATGGCAAAGTGAAGTCATATTTAGAATCAGAGGCCCAGTCCGGAGCCCAGGGAAGTGGTGCGTAAAATAAAGGAGTACTTGCGCGAAATAAAATCCTTCCTGTGAAGTTTCCCCGGGATGCGCGCAATCAAGCCGGTGAGGCGGGCAATTTTTGCGTGCCCTGGTTCCGCGCGGCGAGGTTTTGCACGCCTACGGCTCCCAACGCGGAATATTTCGCGTGCTGCCTAGATTTTGCGCCTCCCGAGGCCTATAAATAGAAGGCGACCCCAAACGGTTTGGGGGTTTCTGAATTCTGATTGGCTCTCATGCACGCAATTCAACTCCCCCCACGCACAATATGACTTCTAGGTAATTCCCCTTTTCACTCAACCTTGCCCGAGGTTCGCATTTGTACGCAACTCCACTGGCTTAAGTGAATTTTCCCCCTCCTCCGGGTTCCTTACTTGCGCGCAATCAATGTCCTGTGCGCGCAATCCCCATCTGTGCACACAATAACTTGCACACAATTCCCAATCCACGTGTAATCCCCTAGCTCCAATTGTGTGCCATCCCGGTGTTTTGCACGCAAACCTTCTCTTTGTGCGCAAAACCCAGAACCCTTCACCATGACGCCTCATGGATGCCTCTCTACGCTGGCACCAGATGTCTCCCCTGCCTGGCGAGCGCGCCATGGTTGTTTTCCCATACAGCCTTCCAAGCTCGTATGAGGTAACCTCAGGTTCCCTTGGGTGGTGTTTCCCATTCCGTTGCTCTGCCTTATCCTTCTCTATATAGGCACGCTAACGGCTATTGCTTCTTCGCATAGCCACGCTAATGTGGACCCCTCGATGGTTCGCCCTGCGGCCCCCCTTCACTATGGCCTTGCTGATGCCTTCCCTCCCACAAGGGGTAGAGGGCATTGGGCATGTAATACCTAGGGGTGTGGAGCGAACCCACCTCGTCCATGCTGTAGGACGTTAAACTTCTAAAAAACTCATCCTTTACACATGACGTTAAACTATGGTCTGACCCCGTGCTTCGCATGCAGGGTCCCCCCAGCTTAGGAATTCATTATTCCCACTCGTCTCCATGGAAATAGAATATTCCTTGCATGGAATGAAATACTCCTTGTCGGACTGGAGTTTGTCCGTAGCAGAAGGGCTGCCTTAGAGCGTAAGCCCCTAGCCTCTCAACGGAAGGTTGCACATGTGCATCTCCGTACATCCCCCCTGCCAAGGCCAGTGGAGTCGCTTTCCCACTATGCATTGTCGCACCATGGGCCCCCATCCTGGAGTAATCCCCAGCACCCAGGGATGCTAACCATGTGTAAGCCCTTATTTCCTCTTTGGGCCACTCAACGCGTAAGCCCCATTCCGCTTCTCACGGACGCACCCTTTGCGACGTGATCGTCTGGTCCCTACTGCCTCTTGTTTCTCACACCAAGCAGGACTCATGTGGTCTTAGAGCGCGCATCGACCATGAAATCCTCATGGGCCACCTCAGATCGTAAACCCCATCCTAGTGAACTATGTGTACTTTGATATGTGCTAACACATGGTACGTTGGAAGCCTCCACGAGGTTCAAGCCCACCACCCGGTCGTTTCGACCTCTCCACGTCGGTTCCCTGACCACCATGGGCCACCTCAAGGCATAAGCCCCAAATGCTCTCATCCCACATGAAATTAAATTGTATGCCCTCATCCCGCATGACGTTAAACTGTATTCCCCCTCTTGGGCCACCTCAGATCATAAGCCTGAAATGCACTCATCCCGCATGACGTTAAACTATATGACCTCGTCCCACATGACGTTAAACTGTATTCCCCATCTTGGTCCACCTCAGAGCGTAAGCCCCATGTCTCACACCCACGTCTCATCCTGACTTTTCCATTGGGCCCACGTGCCTTGGTAAGCTCATGCCCTAGCATGGGGGGTCTTACATCCTCCAGGGTCCAATCCATGTGTTCATTCTCATGGGTTGCCTCTTCAGGTGTCCTACCGTATCACCGAACTACGTGGACTTTGATTCCCTGCCATGGGGATACGTAGGAAGCCTCCACGAGGTTCAAGCCCATCACTCTATCATCCATCCTGATCCTTACCTGGGCCGCCACATCTCGTTGAGATCATGCCACCCCATCCCACTCCATGGTATCTGGGAAGCCACCCATGTGCTGGCCCCAACATCGGTGTTCCCCCTTGGGGGGCCTTGAGCCCGATCCGTCTCCGCAAGATGTTAAACTCACAGCATACCCCATGTTAAACATGGGAAGCTGAGAAAGCCTCACATGGTACACATTCCCCGCATTCCATGTGGGATGCCTCAGGCTTCCGCGCCCTCGATAAGCCCTTTGATAAGGGAAATAAGACATACATGTTGATCCCCAGCATCAAGACATGCCAACGACTCCCCAACGTGACCATTCTCTTCACCGAAAGTTGCTACCCCGACAAGACCTCTTGGAGCGTCTCGACGGAAGTAGCATAATTAACTGGCGTCCATGTAGATATGGAACCAGGAACAAGCTTCACGAACCTGTCTTAAATCTATGAGGGAGACCCGGACTAAGTTACGAGTTCCGAGGAGGAATCCACGGAAGGAAGAATCAACATCCCATCATCCCGGTTTCAATCAAGGAGCAGACGTCCTTGAACAAGGAACAGATGTCGCCCGCCTTTGGAAAGCAGGAATGTGGGGCAATAAGCCGCGCGTCCTCCCAATTCATGACATACACACGCGCGCCCCCCTGTGTAAAAGCTTCATAAATAGAAAATGGTGAACCCGACGTGAATGATCTTCTCCTTAATATGGAGAGTCGTAGCTGTCGGGGTGTTGGAAGATTAGCATGTCACCAGGTCCGAGTACCCACCACCAAGACATGAATCCCGCCAGGGGTCGAGGCTGTCAGGACGTTGACCACTCCGTTCTACGACGTCGTCAGCGTGGATCCCTCTCGCCGACCATGGAAGACGGAATGACGATGGGCTATTGGTCATTAATCTCATTTCATGTTAGTACTAATGGTTTCATCTCCCTGCTTCCAGGAATCAGATCACTGCATCCAGAGCTCGATAACCACCTTCCAACCGGTGCAGGGGCAGGGGAAGTACCGACGCGGCCACCCCGCGCGGTCTTGCCTTTTCCATAGTCGCTCCAACTCCGACCGCCATAGCTTTCGGGCGCTCACGCCCCTTCTCCCCGTCAGAAATCATCCAGTGAAGGGTGATCAATGACTTGGTTCGTAGGTACGATGAGGAGGGGATCATCCCCACCCAGGGCATGGCCCGTTTGGATCTAGAGGCGGCTGTGCCTCACCACTATCGCCACCCCCCGAGGGCTGCGCATGGAGTAGCCGCTCCCCACTCCGACGTTCAACCGCTTTAGGTGTCTATCCTCGGAGCCCCATGACAAATCCCTCCCCTATGCCAATGATGTGGGGGATGTCTGGGTCCGCCCAATCGGAGACCCATCCCAGGGATTAACGGCAAGAAACCCCGCTAGTCTGTGTCGATGCCCCCACCCAACTCCCCAGGCCGATGAGCAGGAAATCTTCATGCCCGCACCACCGGCTCCGACCCATCTGACCCGACACCAGCGTCGGGTGCGAGCAGAAGAGAATTCTCGTTCTGAGGCACCAATGTCAGCAACCACTGTGGCCCGAGCCACTACTGAATGCTGTTACTAGACCCCCGAACACATTGAGCAGGGGCAGCCACATGCCCGACTAGGATCGAATCCTCGACCGCCCTGCAGGAAAGTTGGGTCGAATTTCATGGTCACGGGCACTGGCAATGGCCACCGCAGACCAATCTACAGTAGTGCCACCCACCATGAAGGCTCATTCCATGCCACTGATCTAGAAAGTCGAAGTCTTCTTCGCGATGGCTATGCTCCGGGTATGACTCTTTCCAGTGCCCACTGCACTTGGTATGAGGTCACTCCCCCTACTGCTGGCTGCGAATATGGAGCCATTACGTATCCAGTCACTTACTCACATAGAGGTCCTCCCCATGTCCCTTCTGAAATCTATCCCGTGCTTCTTGCACCATGGCCTTCGACCCCCTCTGCCCCAGCGCTATTGCGACCGTGGGACTCCTTGATGGAATTCATCCTTACCTTGAGGAGAAACCCAAGGGGCAGGAAGGCGGGGCGTCTTCACGGTAAGAGGAATGTCAGGGGAGTCCGAACGGAAATTAGACTAGTCCGTTTCTCAGACTCTGAGGTGGAATATGACTTGACGACAGAACATCCCCCAAACCCTTTGAGTCAAGGGCAGGGATGGGGACGCAACGCGTCAGTCTCATACTCCCCAAATGCGAGATCTTTATGATCCCCTCCTCCCTCCGAAGGTATATCCAGAAGGACGAGGGCTTGGTGTACCCCTAGGGTTCAAACCCGCAGTTGTCGCTGGCCTCCCCAGAAGCACCTTCTGCCTCAATCAGGGAGGGTGGGGAACTTTTCTGGGGTCCGAAGGAAGAGTTGCAAGGTGATGCACCCTCGGCAAGCAGCGACGTGGTGACAGGAGGCCCATTCGCCGACCCATCTTATCGCGACGTGGAAGCCAGGGCACTGCAATCCTTGGAGGATGACTCAGGGATCGGCGGCCAATCGGCATGTTCACCGTATTCCCCGCCGGCCAGCCCACCGGTCTGGCGGCCTGCCTCGATGTCGTTGATAGTTCCTCGACTATTCTCAATTGATGAGGAGGGGCAGTAAGGTCCGGACGCCAAACCGAAGTCATGGTGCTTTTGGACCATCCTCGCTACGGGCCACATCCCCGAGAATTTTTGGTCGGTCGCAGGATAAGATTTTGATATGCCAGAGTCACTCACGCCAGGAGAGTTTGAATGCTTCTGTCAGACTCTTCAAGTGACTCACTCCCGTCTTCTCCGTCAGCTAGCGCCTTATCCCTGGAGCCAAGCACATCTCGAGGATATTGGTGATCAGTGCTGTCGGGTCGACCTAGGAGTGCTCCCTATGGTTCGGCACCCCGAGTCACTAGGCCACCACGGGGCCCTCCAGAAATAATTCATCCTGAGTTTTCAAGTACTCTTCAAATTTATTGAGGAAGCCACCCCCACGCGCACGTCCTCCGATGGGGGAAGTACGCTACCCTTCCTTTCTGTGCGATCCGCCGATATCCCGATTCATTGGGCGGCCATGAGGGAACATCACCCAGGGTAGTGGCAGTCAACATGGCTGACCATTCAGATGAGGGAATCTGTGTGGATCCCCTCGATGGGGACTCACCCCCTGAGTAAAATCCCTTATTGGACCCATCTAGGAGTATTACTCACCAATAGAGGAGCCTCATAGGTCTCCCTATACCCACATTGGCACTAACACTGAGCCGAAACATCAGCAAGGGTAAAGAGCCTGTCGGGTCTGTCAAACTCGTAGACCCATCTGCCTCAGTGCAGAAGGAAGAGGAAGATCCCGAGAAAGCCATGCTACACCAATAGATCGCTTAGAAAAAGAGTCTGGTTGATGAGCTCTTGGTCGAACGCATTGTAGAGCGGCGACATGACTACGGTAACCCTAGACCAGGACAGCAGGGGCAGGAGCACCCACTCCATGCCGAGATTCCCTCGGGCAAGCACGACCATGTTGCGTTCTCTGATAGGGGAGAGGCTGGAACCCCTAGCAAGAGGGCGCGATATGTTTCGCCGAACCCTCCCAAGCGGGGGGATCACATGGGGGACCCTTCTCGGTTTCCTCCCAAGGCCCCGAGAGTCGCTCCGCCAGCCGCCCCGTGAGCTGCTGAGCTTGACTACCGTATCGATGAGCCTGGAAACATGCTTGTGGTTAAAGATCCCCATCAGGACAAGAATCCGCTTCCGGACGATCTGATGGAAGTACTCATCGCCCGCTTGGAGACCCTGGAAACTCGGCAGGTTGCAATCCCACTGGACGACAAGCCATACCTAGCATGGGTGGATGATATGCCTTCCCCACCGGGATTTGGTAACCCCACTTTCGCCCCCTTTAACGAGACTGGAGACCCGCCATAACACCTGGCCCACTTCAACTCGAGGTGCGGGCCTATGTTAGGGACTCCGGCGCAGCAGGAGGCTGCCAAGCTCCGTTGCTTCGTTCAGACACTGGAAGGACCAGCATTCGTCTGGTATAGCCAGCACTCTATTGGATCCGTGACTAGCTGGGAGGACCTTCGCCGGAAATTCCTCAACCAGTTCAGTTCCACAACTCAGAAGACGAACATCGCAGACCTCTTCAGGTGCAAAAAAAAGGCCTGATGAGCGAGTTGCGGACTTCATCGCCTGGTGGAAGGGGCTCAGGTACTCCCTCGACATGCCACTAACTCAGAAGCAATTACTGAAAATGTGTGTAGGGAAAGTCAAGGAAGATCTAGTTCCTTCTCTGATCACTCAGAATTAAACTAGAGGGTTCCGGGACTTCTCAGACAAGGCTCAACACCTCGAACAAGCCCTGCAACAGGCCAGTCTGGCAAGCCCGCTGCCTCCTGTAATCTCTGCAAGGAGAGCTTCCAGAGCTGATCCTGCTGCTGTCACCCAGATAGAGGCCCCCAGACAGCTAGAGTTGCTACCAGTAAGGCCAACACAGCATCATCATAGGGGTCCACCCCCACGGGCACAGCCTCCAGCCCAGCAGCGATCGCCTCAAAATCCGCAGGCACCTCCGCGCAATGCACCACCACCACCTAGGCGAGATAATCAGGCTCCGCCTCCTCAACCTATTCCTCCGGCCCATGTTCATGGTCATCCTCCATGATCCCCCTTTCCAGACAGAAGGAATCAGACTTACTCATTTGACGAGGCCCAGGTCCCCGGTTATTTCAGTAGCGCCTTAGAGCAAAGGATCGTGCGGCTGCCTGAGTGCTGGAAGCCAGAAGAGGCATGTCTCACTAACCACCCTAACTACTGCCCTTATCACCAGATCCTGGGACACACCATCCAGTGATGCTATGTGTTCAAAGACTGGCTCCAAGACTAGATTGACAACAACATAGTCAGGTTGGGCCCAGCCCCGACACAGGTGGCAGGTGTCTTCATGAGATGAGATGGCATCAGTGATAATAGGGATGAGTGGGAACTGGTTTCCGAACGTGGGTCTAGTAAGTATAATGACTGGATGGCCCATAGGACGGTCGCCCATTCCCATGGCATCATCCGTGCCCGCCTGAATCATCCAGATCCCTCGGAATATACGGGTGCCGATTTGGCATCGTCGTCCCAGCCTACCTCTTCCCAGAAGACCAAGCGGTGGGGCAAGAAGAAAGAATGCACCCTGCCAGTGCCATCATCTTCTCGCACACTTGGCAATTTTAAGCCCCCAGAAATGGGTATCCCTCCGAGACTCCATCCGGTAGTGGATTACTCCTCGAGTGAATGCCCGGGGTAAGCTTTGGTTAACACCGTAGAGTTGGTAAATCCCTTCTTGGCTCCCGACGATGAGGAACGCCGGGTGGACCGCCCCAATGTCCCCAGCCATAACCAACGTCGGCGGAGCCGTGGCTATGTGAATCGCCGGGTCATGATAGTCATCACCTCCAGTCATGGTGTGAACGCTACCGAGACCAGGCAGTAGGCCCGGTATAGTGAGCAGCACACGCGGCTCCCTCACCCAGTGTCAATAGGTTCGCCTCCACCACCATTTTTCTTGCTGGATCAGGCAGAACAACCTCATCAGTGTCGCAACCAGCTCTGCCCTGCCACCGGTCAAATACAGCCTTTCGGTCCTAACATGGTGGCCACCTCCCAGGCTTGAGCCAGTGAACAGCGAGACGTTCCTAGAACAAGTCAGTCACTGGTCCCGCCGATAGGCCCCATCATGCCTCTAATCGCAGAGCGACCTACTGTAAGCAGAAGCTCGCATTTGGCCCAAAAGTACGATGTTTTGAAGGATTTGGATGGTATTCCGACAAGGCTTTCTATCCTTGAGTCCCTTCGTCTATCGTCTGAAATGCGTGAGGCGCTCTTCGAGGCTTTTAGGATCCCCCTCCAGTTTGAAACGGAGGTAGCGGCCGCAAAAGCCTTCCACACCGAGGTGATTGAGGATGCCGAATGCCAGGAGGTTATCTCGTTTTCCGATGAAGATGACGACCTTCCCATATAGGGGAACATCTTCCCACTGTACATCACTGGCCAGTTCAATGGCGTGGAAGTCCGCCGCTATCTTGTCAACACGGGTTCCGGGATTAACCTAATCCCAACTTGGACACTGCAGAAACTGGGGTTGTCTGGGGATGATTTAACTCCCTCCGACCTCAGGATCCATGGGTATGACAAGACTGAGCAAACTCCACTCATCAAGATTCGTCTCAAGACCTAGTTCAGAGGCCTAATTGCCAATACCGAATTCATGGTTGTCTCTCAGGACACCGCCTAAAACACATTGATGGGCAGGTCGTGGCTCCACCTTCACCCAGCGGTCCCCTCATCGTATCACCAGTGCCTCAAATACTGCCTTAAGGGTCGAGTGGGAGTGATCCAAGGAGATGTGTCTCTATTTTCCTCTTTTGAAGCCCATTACCTAGATGCTGACTATTACAAGAGAAAGGACAAGAAGATCCTGGCATGTGAGGTCGAGCCCACCACTGTCACGAGTGGTCGCTAGGTAGGTTTGGATGACGCATATGTCTTCCCAATCCATCGGTTGGAGGCCACGACCCCCGACCTGGGGCAGTGCTTTGTTGTCTTGGGTACCAGAGGAAGGCATATTTCTGGGTCTAAGTGACGGTAGGAAATATCCTCGTACTCTTACACCAACCAGGCTCAGGTGATCCCAGAGCCTCCTACCCCTGTACGATATCGGGATGTTGGGCTCATGGCAACAGAAGTACGTCATACGTGTCTATTTCGCCAGGCCGGAATCGACCAGCTCAAGCCAACACGCCACTACTGCTTTGATGTCATAAAGCGTGGCCCCTTGGGCTGAAGGCCCGATGGGATTGGATCAACCGCCTTTGTCGCCATGGTCGCCGTAGTGCCTGAGTCTCCTTACGTGACGACCACTACCGCCCAAGCCGGCACCAGCTTCCCATCAGGGTCTGGCAGCCCCAAAACGCCCCCCCCCCATGGATGATCCATCCACAACCAGAGAGGAGGACATGTAAGATGCCCCTCCTTCCTTTTTGGAGGACGTCTCCACCACGGTCGATGAGTTAGTACAGGCGAACCTCTGTAACAAGGCGGACCCGAGACCCACATTGGTCCGCACTGCTATGCCCCCCGAGGAATGGCAACAGTACATTGACTTCCTCAGATAGCACCATGATGTGTTCACCTAGGGTTTTGATGAGATGCTGGGACTAGATCCCCAGGTAGTCGTCCACCGCCTTGGCTTCCCAGCAAACCATCATGGGTTCAAACATCCTCCCAGAAAGATGCACCCCTCTAATGGTGCCATGGTTGGGGCTGAAGTTGATAAGATCATTAAGGACAACATCATCAAAGAAGTCCAGTACCCCAGGTGGCTAGCCAACATTGTGCCAGTCAAGAAGAAGAACGGGCAGATCAGGGTCTGTATCGACTTCTGCGATCTCAATTGCCACTGTCCGAAGGATGATTTTCCCATACCCGTGACCGAGTTGTTGATCGATTCCACGGCCGGGTTCCAAGCCCTCTCCTTCATGGATGGGTACTATGGGTACAACCAGATCCAGATGGCCCCCGAGGATAAAGAGTTCACTGCCTTCAGGGCCTACAGGGTACTTTCTGCTACCGGGTTATGCCCTTTGGCCTGAAGAATGCGGGTGCCACCTATCAACGGGCTATGCACCGCATATTCAAGCCGATCCTCAAGACACTGGTGGAGTGTTACGTAGATGACCTGGTGGTTAAATCTCATCAATTCCAGGACCAAATCATAGACCATGAGAAAGTTTTTGGATTCCTTCATTCTCTCCACCTGAAGATGAACCCGTTGATGTGTGCCATTGGGGTCACATCCGGAAAGTTTCTTGGCTTCATTGTTAGGTATCGAGTCATTGAGATCGACCCAGATAAGAACAAGGCCATCAGTCAAATTCATCCCCCAAATAATATTTAGGAGCTTTGAGGTCTCTAAGGCCACTTAGCCTATATACGCCGATTCATTGTGAATCTGGACGGCAAGTGTAATCCCTTTTCTTGGCTCTTGAGGAAAGGCACCGCCTATGGATGGTACGAAGAGTGTCAGATCGCTTTTGAGGAAATCAATCAGTATGTGCTTCAACCACTGGTCCTGATTCCACCTGTTCCTGGAAAGCCACTGGTCCTTTACGTGCCCGCCCTGTAGCGATCCCTCGGTGCACTTCTCTCCCAGAAGTACAACGAGGGAACATAGAATAGCCTCTACTACCTCAGCCGCATGCTCCTAGACGCGGAAATTAGATATTCTCCCATCGAGAAGAGATTACTGGTTCACATATTTACCATGAAGAAATTATGGCACTACTTACAGCACCACGAGGTACAATTGGTCTCTTGGGTAGACCCGTTGAAATACATCCTGAACCGACCTATGTTGACCGGCCGATTGGTGCACTGGGTGGTGATCCTCTAGCAGTTCGACATGAGGTTCGTACCTCAGAAG
Organism: Viscum album; assembly: GCA_963277665.1. Lineage (NCBI taxonomy): Eukaryota > Viridiplantae > Streptophyta > Magnoliopsida > Santalales > Viscaceae > Viscum > Viscum album. Next base: position 29,888,251 of record OY728162.1, on the reverse strand, counting down.
GCCGTCAAAGGATAGGTGTTGGAAGACATCTTAGATGCCCACCCAACCTCCACGGACCAACCACTGGATCTAGGATTTCCTAATGAGGCAATCCTCTCAGTCGATCACGTTGTCCCATGCTGGAAGATGCACTTTGAGAGTGCCTCCTGGAGCCCCACTGGTAGAAGGATCAACGATCCGAGGCTTAACAGAGTGGGCCTGGGTATCATCTTCATCACCCCGAAGCAAGCTGTTCTACCATATTCATTCCTGTTGTCAGAAGTCTGCACCAATAATGAGGAAAAATATCATGCCCTCATCACTGGCCTCGAGTTGGCTCTCAAGGTTGACGTACCCCATCTGTATGTAAAAGGGGACTCTGAGCTAGTTATCAAGAAGGTCGATGGTGATTATGATTTTGTAATGCCAGAACTCGTGCCATTGCTGGAGTGCACCCTCCATCTAATGGCTAAGTTCCCCTCCTGGAAAGAGGTCGTTCACATTCCCCAATCGCAGAACAGTCGAGCAGATGCTTTGGCCAGCCTGGCCACATCACATGCAGAGCCAGAACATGATGACCAAATCAACCACGTGGCGCACCAGAGAGTCATTGCTCCTATTATTCCGGAGGGCGATCGTGGCCTGCGAGTGAACCATCTCACCGCTGGCGCCCCTACGTCAGGATACTCGGGGGATTCAGGCGTGGTGATCGAGACAGTTCCTAACTGGAGGACACCCTTGGTTGAATATCTCTAGCACAGAAATCATCTGTTTGACTGAGCCAAGCGAAAACTAATCGGACGCCGCATGCCGCAGTTCACCCTTCAAAGCGGTCCCATCCTTGAGCAGCTCCTTTTCAGATGCGGGTTTGATGGTGTTCTCCTCCATTGTCTTCAAGAAGTTGGGATTCAACAAGTCATGGAAGAAGTGAATGCTAGTTCTTGTGGCGCCCACCAGGCCGGGTTGAAGTTGTCCCACCAGATTCAGCGGTTGGGATACTTCTGGCCCTCCATGATCCACGACTGCATCGAGTATGCCAAGAGGTGTCATGTGTTCCATGTTCATGCTAACGTTGTACATCATCCACCAGAGCCCCTCCATACTACCATGTATTCTTAGCCCTTTGTAGTCTGGGGGTTGGATGTCATAGGGCCTTACCCGCCGGCGATGGCCCGCTAGTGCTGGTTCATCTTAACCACTACGGATTTCTTCTCGAAGTGGGCAGAGACAATCCCAGTCAGGGAAGTCAAGGCTTGTTCTATCGCTGACTTTGTGAGCTCCAATGTCATCTATCGGTTTGGAGTACCTCACACTGTCCTCACAGATAACGGAACCACCGTCCGAGTGGCCGATATGAAGAAATTGTACGCCAGGTACAACATTCACTCCATCCACACCTCGCGCTATCATGCGCTAGCGAATGGACAGATTGAGACGTTTCACAAAACCCTCTCTAACATTCTGCAAAAGTTGGTTGGTCAGAACAAGAAAATTTGGCCAGAAAAACTCCCCAACACCCTCTGGGCTTATAGGACGACAACTAGTAACTCCACCCAGGTGACTCCGTATTCCCTGGTATATGGAGTTGAGGCCGTCCTGCCCATCGAGATCCAGTTTCCCTCATTGCGCACGGCGGTCTACGACCAACATGCGCCAGATAGAGTTGCTGAAATCTGTCTAGCCGAATTGGAAGCGCTGGACGGAAGTAGGCTTCATGCTTTAAATAACATGGAAAGGCATCAGAGCAGGATGGCTCGAGCTTTCAATAAGAAGGTTCGCCTCCGCTCCTTCCTACAAGGTGACCTGGTACAGGCTCTCAGAGCACCAATGATTCCTGGTAGGAAACCACCCATGTTGGAGCCCAAGTTGGAGGGGCCTTTTATTGTCCATAATGTCTATCCCAATGGCGCATATTCCATGGTAACTATGGATGGTGAGCGCATAACTCCTCCCATCAAAGACAGGTTCCTCAAGATGTACTTTTCCTAAGCCTGCTGTTGGTCCTACATAAACTTAAACTGTACGGTCCCGCACGATCCTAAACTGCACCTTGGTACGAGTTCTAAGACCTAAAACTAAGATCCGTATTTCGTCCTACATGACATTAAACTTTTTTTCTAGAACTACGTCTAGCTTGATTCCCATCTTAATGGGATACGTAGGAACACCTAGACCTTTCATCTTTGGGTCCAGATTGAGGTCCTCTATCGTTTCTGTCTCGTATTTGGGACCTTTACAATAGGATTGCGTGGCATGGTATGGGATTATGTCCTCATTCACATCGGGTTTGCAATAGCTGCACCACGTGTACCCAATCCTCAGGACTAGCCCTCCTATATCATGTTCCCCAAGACATTAAAAGGCATCATTTAGAAATACGTGCAGCTTGATTCTCATTGTTATGGGATATATAGGACCGCCTGAACACGTAGATGTCAGGTCCAGCCCCATCTCTTAGGAGATCCCACGATCTCCCAGTTGCCAGAGTGTTTGGCATTACGCCCCCCTTTTCCCGGGGATCCGCCATCTTTTGGCCGCCCTCAGACAGAGCCCTTTGACCCTTTCCAGTGGCCTGCTAATGTGTTTAGAGTACTCTGGTCTAGGACCTGGAGTGTCAGATTTGACATAGGCAAGTTCCTTCCACATGCCAAGCTTCGTGTTCCCCTTCATTCGGGCCCCCATCATCCTTCACACCCAGAGGGACCCCCAAGAACGGCCTGGATACAACGCCTAAGGGATCTCATACCGTCACGGGCCAACACCCCCGAGAGTTTCAGACAAAAAATTGATACAAATCCCACATTGAGAATATGTTCAGCGGTTGATGCTCATTTGTTTGTCCCCATGGCTAACACGATAGGATGCTGTGTTGCGGACATGGTCAGCAGTAATCCTCAGTCTTCACGCCGGCTTCCCCGGGCCTTGAATGTTGGTTTCATGATTCACATCATGTTCCTCCCCACCGTGTCAATGTGGAATCTTGACACTCCTTGTACTAACCCTCAGTACACCCCCACACGTCAGACATACCAAGCTGCGTAACTGTGTATCTTGGGGCTCCCACAATCTGAGCGCTAGAGTATGTGATTGGGTTTCTTTTTTACAGGTTTTGTGCAGCTTGACCCTCATCCCCATGAGGAATGATGATTCGCCCGGACATTGCGTTTTGGGCCCAGCATAGCTGGGAGCTAGCATCTATTGTCCCCCTCCTAATGGTTGGACCCTCGCCGGCCCCTTGGCCGGAGGATCCTCTCTCGAAATCACACACAGTGATGGTATCACATCGCGTGTGTTCTCCCAGGACCAAGCCATATGACCTTAAACTGTGCTATCAGTCCAAGACATAGGACCATACACTGTGCTGTCGGTCCAAGCCATACGACCTTAAACTGTGCTGTAGGTCCAAGCCATAGGACCTTAAACTGTGATGTCTGTCCAAGCCATATGACCTTAAACTGTGTTGTCGGTCCAATCCATACGACCTTAAACTGGGCTACAGGTCTAAGCCATATGACCATAAAATGTGATGTTGGTCCAAACCATATGACCTTAAACTGTGCTATCGTTCCAAGACATACGATCTTAAACTGTTCATCTGGTTCAAGCCATACGATCTTAAATTGTGGTGTCGGTCCAAGCCATATGACCTTAAACTGTGTTGTCGGTCCAAGGCATACGACCTTAAACTGTGATGTCGGTCCCAGCCATATGACCTTAAACTGTGCTGTCGGTCCAACCCATATGACCTTAAACTGTGATGTTCGTCCAAGACATACGACCTTAAACTATACTATCGGTCGAAGCCATATGACCTTAAACTGTGCTGCAGGTCCAAGCCATACGACCTTAAACTATGATGTTGGTCCAAGCCATACGACCATAAACTATGCTTTCTGTCCAAGCCATACGACCTTAAACTCTGCTGTCGGTCCAAGCCATAGGACCTTAAACTGTGCTGTCGGTCCAATCCATACGACCTTAAACTGTGTTGTCGGTCCAAGCCATACGAATTTAAACTGTGTTGCTGTTCCAAGCCATACGACCTTAAACTTTGATGACGGTCCAAGCCAAACGACCGTAAACTGTGTTGTCGGTCCAAGACATATGACCTTAAACTGTGTTGTTTGTGCAAGCCATACAACCTTAAACTGTGCTGTCGGTCCAAGCCATACATCCTTACAATGTGTTGTCGGTCCAAGCCATACGACCTTAAACTGTGATGTCGGTCCAAGCGATATGACATTAAACTGTGCTGTCAGTCCAAGCCATACGACCTTAAACTGTGCTGTCGGTCCAAGCCATACGACCTTAAACTGTGATGTCGGTCCAAGCCATACGACCTTAAAATGTGGTGTCGGTCCAAGCCATAAGACCTTAAACTGTGCTGTCGGTCCAAGCCATACGACCTTAAACTTTGCTGTTGGTCCAATCCATAAGACCTTAAACTGTGCTGTTGGTCCAAGCCATACGACCTTAAACTGTGCTGTCCGCCCAAGCCATACGACCTTAAACTACAATGTTGGTCCAAACCATATGACCTTAAACTGTGTTGTTAGTCCTACCATGAGACCTTAAACTGTGATGATATCTTCCTGGCCGCACGATGAAAAATGGTACTACATTGTGGTGACCTCCCCATGGGGGACATCACGTCAGGTATTGGATGATTACCATGCCACTTGTCAATGCCTGTTATGGCTTTATTATTTTGGAGACGCCATAAATTTCTACCCTAGGCCAGTCGCCCACAAAATAAAAACCATTTACCTTCAAGAACAAACAAGATATATCAAATGCATATTCTTTTGGTGCGGAGGCTAGACTCGCACGACTCCTTCATCCTTTTCGCAGGCGCCACATCACGCCATGCTGCCCTTCAAGAACTATGTATGGCTTTATTATCTTCCTTATGAGATACGTAGGAGCACCTGGGAACTTCCCCATAGGCCCAACCAATCTTTTTCCGCTTTGTCTCTCGGCCTAAATGCGTCCCTGGGAGCACATAGTAAGCTGGGATTTTCCCCATTCATGTTGGGTTTTGCAATCGCATTACCATGTGTCTACAATTCCCCTTCTCCTTTGGTCCAAGTTCTATGACCTAAAACTAAGATCCTTTATTTTTGCTTTCTACGACTCGCTCTCTCTTGTGGGATTGTACCGTGTGGTGTGGGATTATGTCCTCATTCACGTCAGGTTACTCACCGTGCCATGCCTATCCCCAGATGAGATGTGTCCCTCGTCCTGCATGACGTTAAACTGTATTTCGTCCAACATGACGTGAATGTGTGCTTCTATAACTACGTGTGTCTTGATTCTCATCCTAAAGAGATATGTAGGAATTCCCAGATATTTCGTTTTGGGTCCAGCCCTAGGGATTACCAAACCTCGTCCCTCCTTATTGTCGACCTCTCGGTCTGACTTCTTGGGACGTGGTGTAATTGGGAAATATACCCTGAATAAGATTGATATGCCCCATGGTAATAATGGGAAGCGGCGGTTCTCTCGTTAGAGAGGTCCTTCCTGGAAATTGGGACGACCCGTGATCAGGTTGGTACGTCCGCCTAATGCGCCTCCGCCACGGTGGCGCAATTTCGGGAGTGTTGGACTCTGTTTAAACAAACCACCACTCCACCTTCCACGCTTTGCGTGCCCCTTTATTAGGATCCTCATTTCCTTTCATTTTTGATGGGACCCCCTAACAGTATGGATTATAGACATTGGTCCGCCTACTGCCACAATATGGATGATAGGCCTTTGGTCCGCCTATTGTAGCAATATTGATGATAGACCTATGGTCCGCTTACTACCCTGGGCCAATGTTCCAAAGGACTGGTCATGTTTTACGGGACCCCCTATCAGTATGGATAATAGACTTTGGTCTGCCTGCTGCCACAATATGGATGATAGACCTTTGGACTGCCTATTGTAGTAATATAGATGATAGACCTATGGTCCGCCTACTGTCCTGGGCCAACATTCCTGAAAACTGACCGACGATATTTGAGTTAGGCCCCATGTTGCGAACATGTTCAGTGGTCAGCCATCATTTATTGTCCCCATTCCAGGCCAACATGATATGGATGTTGTATTTCCGCCACGGTTAACAGTTATCCTCCATCGTCGCGCCCCATAGATTTCCAAATTTGGGTAGCGTGATTCACTTTTCCTCTCTATCTCCCTATGTTCGAATGGATTTTAATGCCCCGGGCATTACCCCGCTCATGTGTTAGACCACATTAAGAAGGTGATATATCAATCGGTCTGAGGTCTTAGAAATCCAGGCCCAAATTCGGATGCCTGATGCTTGGTCAATGCCCCACAATTAGAAGAAATGATATCCCGAGTAACCTTTTCATCTCGTGTTGGGGGTGACCCACTAGAGCTTTGGGATGAGTTGTTATTCATTTCGGAATTATGGTTGAGCATATTAAACCAAGGGTAAAAATGAATGGATTTGGCCATGTATTGTATTGATATGATGAGTAGTACAAGAGAGAAGTTCTTGAGATGGCCAAAACAAAGCCCTTAGGGATCAGTGTGCGGAATTGATCTTTCCAGCACTGCTACCCTTTGGATGGTAGCCTCCAGGACTGCTTATTGCTCCTTGAAGACTCTCTCCTCATCAGCAGCCGCAGACGATAGCTCTCCAACCCTAGCTTGTGCCTGCGCCCGCTCGGTTCAAAGTTCGGTCATTTGGTGATTCGCCTCCATCAGTTTTTCCTGATCGTAAGCCAGCTGGGCTATCAGTTTCTCTACAAGCTCATAGCATGTTGCAATGAAGGCCTCCTTATCTTCTGCCTACCCTTCGGGGTGCCGGACTTCCCACTCCGCCCTCAGCAACTCTTGGGAGCTCACCGATCTTTCCCGGCACCGGGCAATGTCAGTGCACCGGCTGATCTCACGTATCTTCTCTGCCATGTAATCATAGATCGTCAGATGAAGGCGCTGAGCGTCAGCCCCTCCGGCACACAGGAAGCACAGCTAGGTCTGGAGTGATCCCATCCGCGTCAGCCAATCCGACTGGGCTTGTCTGAGAAAGTACTAGATAAACTTCCACCCTTTGCACTGTGTCATCCGGCTCTCCTCGTTTGCCTCTGAGTCTGTGTCATCTATCTCCTCAGGGTGATCGGGTCGGTACATAGGGAAAGCAGCCAGAAGATCGGCAGCAGGATCCTCCCCAAGGACGCCTTCATGAGGAATAGGATCCTCGATGTCCGGGAAACTATCCTCTCTCGCCCCAGAATCAACGATGCCTCCATCAGCTTCCGACCTCACCTCAGGAACAACACCGCTGATGTCCACTGCCCCCTGCTCACCAATTGACGGGGCCAACTCAGTGTAGGGAGCATGTTCTAAATGAGGTGGTATGTCCACCACTGGTCCGCTCACGGACGGCCCAGAAACCGCAGCCTGATGAGCCTCCAATGTTGAGATCACTGCGCAAGGCGTACGCTGGTTAGTTGGGATCTTTTGATACCAAGTGCCCGTAGAGGAGCATGATACTTACTGGAATCCAGAGCGTCAGTCTCCAGTGTTCATTCCACTGCAGGAGCTGTCGTAATGGGAGACCCCTCTGCGCTTGTTAATTCAATGATGGGTGTCAGATCCCCATCATGTCCCACCGGTTCCTCTCCTCCCTCATCTAGTGGGGAGGCCTATCCAACACTCAGCCGCTTCTGAGTGAGGCAGAGAGATGGTTGGGAAATTGGAAAGGAGAATGGATGAATAAGGGAAATTAATGAAGAAAGAGACAGACCTCGAGTATCTCAGTTATGTCGATATCATAGCCGACAATCTTGCCTCTCTCTCGGAGACTCCCTTGGTAGGTCGCCCCCTATGACCCCTCATCTTCGGGTTCTCCTTCTTCTTCATCTTCTACTTCTCCTTTGTCTTATCCAGTCTACTCCTCCCCCTCAGACTCCTCGTCACTATCGCCTTTTCCCAGCGGCATCGCTTCCGGATCATGGTCCTGGTCGAGCATCACATTCACTAGGAAAGGTGGCTCCGCACGCCAACCCCTTTGGCGTGCGTATGTGTCCATGGCCGTTAGATAAGCATACCGCCGATGGAAGTTTACTCGTTCAGTAATTCGAACGAGCCCGACCTCTGGCAGCTGGATCTCGTTTTTCATTATCTTCTTCCAGATGGCTTCAACGCTCAGTGATTACTGTAGGGTCATCCAGGCCGACCACAGTGCCAGGAAAATTGAATCTTTGGAAGGATCGAGCAGGTATCTTATCTGCTTCCCAGGAAGTTCCCTGGCTGCCTCATGTGACCCCCCCCCCCCATGGGTAACAAGGTCGTGGCGATGCTATGTGATGTTACCGTTGCTGAAGTCCCAGACTGCGCACGCCTCGCTGCCTGACGCACCCTTGGTTCCCCGCTTCCGGAAGCAAATTTCCTTCTTTCTCATTGCCCGATTTCTGTGCAATTAACCTCGAGTTGCCGGACTCGTTTGCGTAAATGCCCCTCAGGGTACGTCATGGTCAAGTGCTCGGCATACTCAGTTTCTAGGCCATCATCAACCCCGGTGGGAGGAAGAGTGACGACGTCGCCAGAGCCGAAAGTGTTAGACATCAACCACATATGGCACAGAACACAGGGGTTCTTCTCCTACCAGACAGCCGTGAATACCTTCTTTGGCATTCGTTGGAGACACCCAAACTGCCTGGAAAATCAAGATGGCACGTAAGGCTCACAGATCACCTTCCCGTCCATCCTATCCATGAGCACCCCACCCCGAATGCTCTAGAAATACTCCTGATGTTCCAGAGAGCCTCGCATGTTGTCCACCATATGGCTGACCGGGGTGGGGAACTAGCTGAAGTTGAAGTTTTTGTGGTTGCCAATGTGGATTCTCAAGCCCTCCTCATTGAGCGTCATCTGCGCCACCCCTGTGATGTTTAGCAAGGACAGTCTCATGCCATCTCCCGGAGGACAGATGGAGTTTGGGAAAGTGTACCCGCCGAGATGAGTCGCCACCCAGTCATGGATGATCTGGAAGGGACCACATACTCTCTGAGGTGACCCCCCTCGTGAGATGCGTCCCAGGATGGCGTACAGCTTGGCCAGTATGGGGATGCCCAAGTTGAACTGTTTGTTGGCGGCCATGGTACCCGCCATCACCAGTGTTGCTGGACGGATGCCCATCCTCATGGTCCACACCAGTAGGAGCCACCCGCTCAGGAAGACGGCAAGGAACCCGGCATACCGAACGTTTGTGTCCCAGGCCTCAATGATGCGATAGCCCCACAATTGGTATTACCCTGCCTTCAGGGTCCTTCAGTATGACCCATCCCTCCTCCTCTGAGCCGTGGTTGGGCACCGTTTACCCCGTCCCGGAATCTTGATGGACGGATCCTTCTCAAGGAACAGGCTGAACCAGACCTTATAGGCAATGTCCTTCAAGAAGTCCTTGATCCCCAGCCTCTCTTTGGCTAGCTCCAGCAGGTGCCACGTCAGCATAGGCATCCTTGACCTATCTTCCCAGGTGTTATTTTGTGGAACGAACTCGTCGTATTGGTAGCCCTCTAGTGGGATACCTCTGATGCAGTGAAAGTCCTAGAGACTGATGACAACTTCCCCATGATGAAGGTGTAATGTATTGGTGTTAGGAGACCACTAGGTGAATAGCTCCGGCCCGAGCTCATGTTGACGGTGGAAGTGGAACTGCGATGTCCATACCACCTCGAACAGGCCGATATACCGCATTTCATCCCTGAACTAGTCGCAGGTATGGCGAACCCAGAATGCCCAAGCCCACTCGCTGGTGAAGATGACCCTAGACCGCAGGTCCCATTCTTTCAGCCAGCCCTTCGTGTCATCTGTGACGCTCTAACGGAACGTACTCGCATAGAGGGCCAAAGAATTCCCTTTGATAGGCTCATCCCCAGTAATAGTTCTGGTCCTCGGGTTCATGACATATAGGTCCATATGTCTGGTTTCCCTGGCAGGATAGCTGTTTTTGGTGATGTTCTAGCGAGGTAGCTCGTCCTCCCGGGTCACCCATGACCGCGGCGTGTCCACCTCGAAGCTCGGCAGAGGCACCTCCTCCAGGATGCCAAAGTTCTAGAGCGGGAGGTTGTCAGACATGGGATACATCTTTTGGGCCGAAGTCAGTAGATTGAACAAGGTCAGGTTGTTGGAGACGGTCACCTTGGCACTATAAACCTCCCCGTTCGCCACCATTTCTATCCTACGAGCGGCGGCTTCCCACTCATCAACTCGGTTTGCGGCCATCTCGAATATCTCGGGAGTTGCATGAAATCAGGATGCATTGCACAGAATCGGAGAGTGTCACGTGAAATCTAAAGTGGCGGTGTGAAATCTAGGAGATGGGCATGCAATCGGCACGCTAAGCGCGGAATGTCCCGAGCAGGTGCACAAAGAAGGCCAAAATTCTGAAAGAATTCCGTGCTGCCAGATCATTTTTATGCGCAGCGGTGAGAGAAATTTTGCGCATGATAGCGATAAGCCAATCGCGCGGAAAAAGCTGAAGTACGAATTTGGGTCCCAGCGCCCCTTTTTTTTAGGTGAGGCCAGGTTTTCGCGCCGCGTGGAAAAATAATTCCACGCGAGTCCGTCATTTTGCACGCCCTGTTGGAATTTGGCAAGCAAAGTGCCCAGGAGACCCAGCACTTCGGTGTTTCAGCATTTCCCTCAGAATCTGATCGTTGCGACCTCCCACCGATCCAATTTTGGGGGGGGCATTTTTATACGCCAGAAAAATCCATAACTCCTAGAGGAAGTTTAAAAATAGAAAAGCGAAGTCAAATTCGGAATCAGAGGCCCGGTCTGGAGGCCCGGGATGTGGTGCACGAAATAAAGGGGGACTTTCACGAAATAAAATCGTTCCCGCGAAGTATCCTCGGGATGTACGCAATCTAGTTGGTGAGGCGCACAATTTTTGCGCGGCCCAGTTCCTTGCGGCGAGGTTTTTCACGCTGACGGCTCCCGGCGCAGAAGATTTCGCGCGCCGCCTGGATTCCACGCCTCCTGAGGCCTATAAATAGAATGCAACCCCAAATGGTTTGGGGGTTGTGGAATTCGGATTGTCTCTCGTGCACACAATTCGACTCCCCCCACGCACAATATGAATTCCAGGTAATTCCCCTTTTCGTGCAACCTTGCCCCAGGGTTCGCCTTTGCGTGCAACTCCACTGGCTCAAATGAATTTTCCCCCTCTTCTGGGTTCCTTTCTTGCGTACAATACGTGCCCCTTGCACGCAATCCCCTTCCGTGCGCGCAATACCTTGCGCACAATTCCCTATCCGCGCATAATCCCCTGGCTCCAATTTCACACCATCACGGTGTTTTGCGCGCAAACCTTCTCTTTGCGCGCAAAACCCAGGACCCTTCCCCTTGATTCCCCTTTCCTGCTTCTTTGCGCGGGCACCTGATGTCTCCCCTATCGGGCATGCACACCATGAATTGTTTTCCCGTACGGCCTTCCAGGCTCGTACGCGGTAACCTTAAGGTCCCATGGGCGGTGTTTCCCGTTGCGTAGCTCTGCCTTATGCTTCTTTGCATAGGCATGCTAACAGCTATTTCTTCTTCGCATAGCCACGCTAGCGTGGACCCCTCGATGGTTCGACCTGTGGCCTCCCTTCACTACGGCCTTGCTAATGCCTTCCCTCACACAAGGGATAGAGGGAATTGGGCATGTAAGCCCTAGGGGTGTGGACCGAACCCACCTCGTCCAAGCTGCAGGGCGTTAAACTGCTAAGCACCATGTCCTTAACACATGACGTTAAACTGTGGTCTGACCCCGTGCTTCGCACGCAGGTTCCCCCCCAGCTCGGGCATTCTTTACGCCCACTTGTCTCCATGGGAATGTACTCTTCCTATCATGGAATGAGATCCTCCTTGTCGGAGTGGCGTTTTTCCGCGGGGGAAGGGCTGCCTCCGAGCATAAGCCACTAGCCTCTCAACAGAAGGTTGCACCTGTGCATCTCCATACATCCCCCCTGCCATGGCCAGTGGAGTCCCTTTCCCACTGTGCTTTGTCGCTCCACGGGCCTCCATCCTAGAGTATTCCTTGGCACCCAGGGCTACTAACCACGCGTAAGCCCCTATTTCCTCTTTGGGCCACTCAACGCGTAAGCCCCATTCCACTTCTCACGGACGCACCCTTTGCGACGTGATCTTCTGGTCCCTACTGCCACTTGTTTCTCACACCGAGCATTACTCACATGGTCTTAGAGCGCGTATCGACCTTGACATCCTCATGGGACGCCATGGAGAGTAAGCCCCATCCCAGCGAACTATGTGGACTTTGATCTGTGCTAATGCATGGTACGTATGAAGCCTCCACAAGGTTCAAGCCCACCACCCAGTCGTTCCGACCTCTCCACGTCAATTCCCGGACCACCATAGGCCACCTCAGAGAGTAATCCCCAAATGCTCTCATCCAGCATGACGTTAAACTGTATTCCCTCATCTCGCATGACGTTAAACTATATTCCCCCTCTTGGGCCACCTCAGTGCGTAATCCCCAAATGCTCTCGTCCCGCATGACGTTAAACTATATGCCCTCATCCCGCATGACGTCAAACTGTATTCCCCCTCTTGGGCCGCGTCAAAGCGTAAGCCCCATGTCTCACACCCACGTCTCATCCTGACTTTCCCCTTGAGCCCACGTGCCTTGGGAAGCTCATGCCCTAGCCCGGGGGTCTTACTTCCTCCAGGATCTGATCCATGCGTTCATTCTCATGGGTCGCCTCTTCAGGTGTCCTACCGTATCACCGAACTATGCAGGCATTGATTCCCTCCCATGGGGATACGTAGGAATCCTCTATGAGGTTCAAGCCTGTCACTCCACCATCCATCCTGATCCTTACCCGGGACGCCACATCCCAGTGAGATCGTGCCACCCCATCCCACTCCATGGTATATGGGAAGCCATCCACGTGCTGGCCCCATCATCGGTGTTCCCCCTAGGGGGGACTTCAGTCTGATCCATCTCAGCAAGACGTTAAACTCACGGCATACCCCGTGTTAAACATGTGAAGTTGAGGAAAACCTCATATGGTACACATTCCCCGCGTTCGATGTGGGATGCCTTGGGCTTCCGCACCCTTGAGAAGCCATGTTATAAGGGACAAAAGACAGACATGCCGATCCCCAGCGTCATGACCTGCCAACGACACCCCAACGTGACCATTCTTTTCATAGAATGTTGCTACCCTGACAAGACCCCTTGGAGCGTCTCGACGGAAGCAGCGTAATTATCTAGCGTCCTTGTAGATATGGCATTGGGAACAAGCTTCACGAACCCGTTAGAAATCTATGAGGGAGACCAAGACTATGTGACGAGCTCCGAGGAGGAATCCACATAAGGAAGAACTGACATCCCATCATCCCGGTTTCGATCAAGGATCAGACATCCCTGAACAAGGAACGGATGCTGCCCGCCCTTGGAAAGCGGGAATGCGGGGCAACAAGCTGCGAGTCCTCCCAATGTGTGAAGGACACACACGCGTGCCCCAATGTAAAAGCGTCGGAAACAATATTATATAATTTGTAATTAGGATATGGTTCAATAATAACTTCCTTATTATTTATTACGAACGATTATTTTTATGAGGAAATTATGTTTTTGAAACCCATCACTATTTCAATGGTTATGATATGATGAAATGATTAGGAAGAAAATATATTTTTATTGGTTTCAATGTGATTAATGTATTATGATATTTCTGTCAAACATATGTGTGATTTTCATTATGTGATGGGTGGGACCTATATCTTCTTCAAATTTAGTAAGTAAATATTTAAATCTCATGAGATAAATAGGACTCAAATTCGGAGTGACCTAGGTTATGTAAGGGACTTTTTTCACTATAATGGTATTGGAAGTGAACCTTGACTACTATGATGATTTGATGGGGAACCATTCCACTATGATATCCTTGTATGCAAGCCTTGGCTTTAATGGAAATGATTTTTTATATTTATGTGTATTCCAAAATTATATGTCTTATTCCAATTTTATTATCTCATGGTTTATGTTATTTAATTATATTATGATCCATGTCTTATAAACTAAAAATTATTATATCATGACTCAAGATTATGATCTTTCATAGGAAGGGTATGATATTAAAATGTTATGATCGTGTTCTAATACCATGTAAGGTTTAAACATATCAAATTTTTACCGTTATTGATCATCTAATCTAACCCTTTATTATGTTTCCTCTCTCGTGGTTATGAATAAAGGTATTATATGTAACATCCTACAACTCTATCAATGATTTTCTATTTTTATGTTTATTTCATAAAGTATAAATCCCATATAATCACTTATATAACACAATAAAATTTTTATAAATGAATAATGAATTAAATAAGAGGTATTTCATGAAGATAAAGAACCTATACTAATGAAATAGTAACATCACCTTAGGAATAGTAATATGACCATTATGAATAATAAACCTGAAATTAGAATAGTAACCTCTCTAATGAAAGTATAACTAAAATTTGGCCATCATATAAATGAGATTCTAATATAATTATATCATAGTGTATGTAAATGAATATTTCAAAATTTAATATTTAAGTGTTGGTATTTTTATAAGCCATATATGTTTTATTATAATATTATAATAAATAAAATTCATTAAAATATAATTCCTCTTCATAAAAATTATTCATAAATAAGAATTTTTTATCTTATGATTTTAATGTAATTTTATGATCCCTTAGTTATTTTTTGAAAGGGTTATAAAATCATTTTCAAATTAAAAAAATATTTTTTGAGTAAATAATGACTTTACATAAAAATTAATTTTCTAAATTTTGGAAAACTATTTTCACATAATAGAGTTCATTTTTGAATTATATATGTTTTAAAATGTTTAGAATAAATTTTTTCTATTTTTCTGAAATAGGTGAATTTTTAGTAAATATTAAAATACGGTAATTTACGGTATAAATACATTATATGAAAAATACACTATTATGTGAGTCATAGATGATGTAAGAAATATTGGTTGGAACTAAAAATCAATTATTACATAATTTATTCACAAGAATCTATAATATTGTTTTTCTTGATAAAAATAATTAAATAATGAATACAATAATGAGAAATTTCCCTTATCCTCCACTATAAATACTACCCCTCACCAAGAATTCTCCTCACACCTATAAGCATTGAATATTGCCAATATTATTACAAAATCCTATTCCCTAGCCACTACCCACTTAATAGATCTATTTTCTTCTCCAAAATACAAAAACCCCTTCCCTTAATGATGTTCTCAAGGAGGATAATTCAAGAAATATAACCTCTTCCTTTTTCTTTTAATTTCAATTGAATCTATTTTCCTTTCATATCCTATCCTCACCTCATCTATAGAAATGATAATGATAACTATAGTAAAATATAAATACAATAATGATATCATCTTAATGTAATATCAATTATAAATCTTGTTACTCTCTCGCTATTTTATTTTAGAAACAAAATCATCATTCGAGAGGTGATGATTCACAACTTTCATGGATGATAAACTTTCGTTCTTTAATTTATCCTTCATGTGTAGTCATGAAACCATTTTTATGGTCGAAAAATATTATAAAATATATATTATGCCTTATGTGAGGTTTTATAACAATTTAATATACATAATAATAAAAAATAGAACAAAACTAGTTCATTGGGATAAAAAAATCACTAAAATTAAGCTAAATGATTTTTATTGACATGTTATCTAATGATTCATCCTCATATATGGAAAAATAAGAAATAATACCAATTAAAAATTTTATTTTTAATTAATGTCTTGTAATTCCAATTCTATAAAATTATATAAATTTTTTATGAACATCATTACTCAAATACAAGTATATCAATCGTGAAATCAAGGAAATGAACATTCCCAAGAAATAAAATAGTGTATTATAAACTCATAAAAATGTCCATAAAGGAACTTAATAAAATTATAATACTTCTAATAAACATAGAGTAAGTTAATTATTAAATAATTTATTTATTTAATTTGGTTATCCTATATTTTAAGGTCATCTGTATAACAGATTTCAAAATAAGGTATGGGTTTTCTACCAGAACCTCTAATTTCATTTAGGATACACATTTTATCTCTTTTTCCCCAATGAAATTAAAAATTATTATTATGGACTCCCCATAAATAATCTCTTAAAGATCTATATATATGTACCAATCATAATAATTCTTTGTTTAATAGGTATTTATATGTTTTATGGGATATTTCCCAAATTCTTATCGATTAACAAACCCGATTTAAGGGAACTTCTACAATTCATACCTATTTTCAAGTGAACTCTATAATATATTTTAATACCTCGTTATTTTTATAAATTAGATCATTTTATTGTGATTTTTTTTATTATTTCACTTCTAGTTTTATTCTAATATTTTTCCAAAATAACACTTCTTTTAAAAGTAAAAGTATGTTTCAATCATGTATTAATCGATTATTTAATAAGAGTATTTCAATCAATTTCAACACACATGTTTATTATTATGTTTAATTTGGATTAATATTTTAGTATATCATCTACCATATTTTAGTTAATGTTTTATTATTAGTTTGACTGTGGATTTACTATCATGATACCATTCACCATATTATTATGAATGGTTACTGTTTATGTTTACTGATTGGGGAAAGTTATTTACATTTCATATGTTATATTAAATATGAATGTATATTTGGATCTTCCAAGAAATACATTCCTTTTGAAAATATTATAAGTGGAAGACTCGATGGAACAAATGTACCAACCTTATCATCAAACCCATGATTTATTTTGATATAATACATGGTATAGACTAGCTTTTAAATTATGATGTGAATATCTATTGCAAGAATAATGAGGTTTCTATTTTTGAGAATGATGTATAATCCCTTTCCATGGGAGCAGAAACCTCACCATATGATTCTTATCTAGATCCATCCCTAGTAGCTCTACTAACTACAATTATTATGGATAATGAGAATGAAATATCTATGGGTGAGGAAAGAAATATTTAAATTGAGGATGTACCTGTTGGGAAAGAATATATATATATATATATGTGTATTTATAGACGATTTCCCTGGACATTATCTAGAGAGGAATATTGATTTATCTATATATTTAATTCCTTGTTCAATACTTATATTAAAAACACCTTATAGAATGGTCACTATGGAATTAGTAGAACTAAAGAATAAACTTGAATAATTGAGTAATAAAGGATTTATTTTACTAGGTGTTTCTCTATGGGGAGCACATCATCAATTTGTATATCAAAATGAAGGATCCAAGAGGTTTTGAATTGATTATAGATAACTAAATTCAATTATCAAAAAGAACGTGTTTATCCAACCATGCATTGATTGTTTATTTGATCAATTTAATGAAGCTCAATACATTTCGATGACTTACCTTCGATCTGGATATCATAATTTAATGTTATGAAGGTAGATATTACAAAGATAAAATTTAAATCTATGCATGGGAATTATAAGTTTTTTGGGATATATTTTCTCTACAGATGGAATCTTAGTTGATCATGTGAATACAAAGGATGTTCAAAAATTGCCTACCCCAACAAACATAACCATGGTACAAAGTTTCATTGGTATATGAAGTTATTATCAGTGTTTCCTCCAGAAAATAAACTAATTAGCCAACTCCTTAAGTAATCTTACTCATAAAATAGTTATGTTCATACGGAAAACAAAATGTGAAGAATGTTTTGAGGAATTAAATTGGTGATTAGTGAATTTTCAAATACAGAATCTACCAACTATGAAAGGTGGGTTTTTTTATAGTGATTCATCTATAAAAGTACTTAGTTGTGTCTTTACAAAGAC
Source organism: Viscum album (assembly GCA_963277665.1). Classification (NCBI taxonomy): domain Eukaryota; kingdom Viridiplantae; phylum Streptophyta; class Magnoliopsida; order Santalales; family Viscaceae; genus Viscum; species Viscum album. The sequence continues at coordinate 29,870,420 of OY728162.1, read as the reverse complement.
TGATAGAGTTATTTACTATCCACCAATTCAAATGAAAATTCATGAATAGAACATTCTAACTCATGATCTTGAGTTCACATCTGTAATCATTTCTCTAAAGATATGAACACAATATATTTATGACGAAATAAGTGAGATATATAAAGATAGAAAGATATTAAAATATATCTTCTCATAGAAGGAACTCAATATGAGGAAAATGCTATAGCTTGAGCTACTCCAGGATTAGGATTATTGAATCCACTATCACCCAGTAAAGGAAAATATGGTGGTTTTATTCATTGAGTATGAATGATCGTGGAGTTATAAACAAAATGTGGATTTTCAAGGACCCCATGTACTTGGATCTAGCAAAGATGGATATAATAATTATCAAAAAAGGAGAAATATTTTTACGTTTTCAGTTTATTTCCCAACCATATTTGTTTTAATGGATTAAAATTTCTTAGTATAATGATGGGAATATTAAAAAGAAAACTAATCATCTGAATGATGGGAAGTTGACTGAATTTATGTGTGAGGATGGAGTTCTGAAATTTGGTATGTGGCTTTTTGTTCCCTCTATACCCGAGATAAAAAGAGATTTATTGGATGATTCACATATTTATAATTTATATATACACCCTTTTATCAAAAATATATATATAGATTTAATGGAACATTTCTTGTGGGATAATATAATGTGGTAGGTTGTTAATTATATATCCATATGTTTTGTTTGTGCGAAAATGATGGTTGAAAGATGACATCCTATAGGAGTCTTGAAACAATATCCTATTAATACATGGAAATGGTATGACATCACTGTGGATTTTTTAGTGGATTACAAAAAAATAGAAGAAATAATGATGAAATAAGGGTAATTGTGGATCAACTTGCAAAAATATGCAATTTCACTCCAAAAAAGTGATGATTTTCCACTGGACTGCTATTCAAGACTCTATATCAATGAAATTGTAAGACATAATTATAAACACATTTCATTAAATTCAGATCGTTATACATGGTTGTCATCAAAATTATGAAAAATTATTCGGAAGGATTTGGATTCTAGGATTAGTTTTAGATCTTCTTATCACCCTCAAAGTGAAAGGAAATCAGAAAGGATGATCCAAACATTATAAGACATGTTACTATCTTGTTCACTTGACTTTCAAGGTATTTGGGATCAGTATATACTTTATATGGAGTTATCCTATAATGATAGTTTCCATTCATGTAATAAAATGGAACCATATAAATCACTCTATGGAAAGATATGTCATACACCAACAAGTTGGGATGAAGATGTTTAAAGGAATATTGTGGGATAGAGCTTGTGTAGAAAACAATAGCAATGTTATACACTATTTAAACACATTTAAATGATGATTGAAGTAGGAAAATGTGTTATTATGATAATTGACGGAAGTATTTGAACATTTAAGTGGTATATCATGTTTTATTGAATGTATCTTCATGAGGGGTGATATAATATTTTGAATAAAGGGAAACAAAGACCCAAGTAAATTGGTCCCTTCAAAATTCTGGAAAGAATTGAGGATGTGTCCCAGTTTTTTGGTAATGTCTCATAGCCTTTCTAAGGTACACATTGTGTTCCACATCTTATATTTAAGGAAGTGAATTTATGAACCAACACATGTACTCACTTCTAGAGGAATATAATTGTCACTTTATTTATATAACTGTGAAGAGACTATATAGTTTTTGGATATTAAAGAACATTTTTTTAAGAATTGGATGACTTGGATGGTAAAAATAATTTGAAAAAAAAATAAAACTGAAGAGGCGACGTGGGATCCTGATAATATTATGATGAAGAACTACCCAAATCCTTTTATGGTGTGGAAATCTAGAAATTTTGGGGATGAAAGTTTTGTATGAGGGGAGAATTTAATGTCCCAAAACACTATCAATGATTTTCCCTTCTTATGTATATTTCATATAGTATATACCATATATAATCACATATAGACCATAATAAATACTTTACAAATGAATAATGGATGAAATAAGAAGTATTTTTATAAGTTACGAAACCTATACTGATGAAATAGTAACTTCACCTAATTAATAAAAATACGACCCTTATGAATAGTAAACCATCTAATAGAATATTAATCTCAAAAACTAAAGTATAAATAAAAATTTTCTATCTTATAAATGAAGTTATGATATAATAATATAATTTTTTAGGTAATGGAATATTTTAAAAATTAATATTCAAGTATTGGTATTTTCTTAAGTCATAAATATTTACATACAATATTATAATTAATAAAAATATTTAACATAAGTTAAATTTTCATAAAATTTATTCATAAATAAATATTTTCTTATCATATGAGTTTAGTATAATTTTATGAGGCCTTAGTTATTTTTTAAAGGGTTATAAAATCCATTATAATTTTAAAAATTAAATTTTCAATTAAATAATGATTTTAACAAAAAATTAAATTTATCATATTTAGAAAATTATTTTCATAAAATGGTGTTAATTTTTGAATTACAATTATCAAAAAATAATTAAGTTGAATTTTTGGGATTTTTCTGAAATACTTGAATTATTAGTGAATAGAAAAATATTATATTTTATAGTATAAATACATTATATGATTAATACAAAATTCATTGAGTCAGGGATGATTTAATAATACTTTGTTAATAATATAATGATCTTATTACTTTATTTAGTCATATGAATCAACATTATATATTATATTTTTCAAAATAATAATGTAATGAATAAAATAATGAGAAATCACCCCTCTCCTCCACTATAAATTCCACCACTTTTTTTCACACCTCTAAGCCTTGATGTTTGTCAATATTCTACCAAAAAACTCTTCAATAATCTCTAACAACTTCCAAGAGATCTTGGTATTTCCAAAATACCAAACCCCTTTCCCTTAAATAGGTTCTCAAGGAGGATAATTCTAGACATAAATCCTCTTCTTTTTTCATTTAATTTCATTACAATTTATTTACTTTTCATGTCCCTTCTTCTCCTCATATGTACCAATGATAATAATAAATATATTATTATATATATATATCTATGTGTGTGAATGATATCATGTTAATGGTATATCCATTATAAATCTCTTTACTCTCCATTTAATTCTGAAAACTAAATCATCGTCCGAGAGGTGCTGATTTACAACCTTTATTGACTATGAATTTCAATTATTTAATTTCAACTTAATTGTTGGTCATGAAACCATTTTTATGGTTTAAAAATATTATAATATATCTATTATATATTATTTATGTTTCTTTAACCATTTTATATACATAATATTAAATAATATAACAAAACTAGTTTATTGTGATCGAAAAACTACTAAAATTAAACTCAATGATTGTCATTAAAATTTTATCCAATTATTCATCCTAATATATGAAAAAATAATAATAAATAATAAAACTTACACTTATTTTTTTCATTAATAAAATTTAATTCCAATTATGGATAATTATACCCATTTTACATGAACTTCATTACTCATATACATGTATATCAATTGTGAAAACCTAGGAAACGAACACTTCCAAGCAATGAAATTGTATCTTATAAACTCATCAAAATTTCCATAAGTGAACATAATAAAATTATAATAAATAAAAATATATTTTTATTAGGTTATAAATTAATTAACTAATGTATTTAGTTTAATTATCCCGGACATGTCATGTGCATAACACATTCGAACATAAGGTAAGGGTTAACTACCAGAACCTCCAATTTCTTTTGGGTTACTCTTTTTATATATTTACCCAAATGAAATTGTTAATTATTATTATTTATACCTCAAAAATTATATTTTAATTTTATATATTTCTTTACCAATCATAATACTTATGTTTTACAGATACTTACATGTTTTATAGTATATTTCTGAAATTATTCCAGATAAACATGCCCGATTCAAGGGTACTACTAAAATTTTTAACTATTTTCAAGTGAAATATATAATCTATTTTAAGCAACCATTATTTTTATAAAACAATTAATCTTTTATGAAAAAAAATATTTGTTCACTTCAGGATTTATCCAATTATTTTTCCATAAGAACTCTTCTTTTCAAATTAAAAGTGTATTTATCTCACGTATTACAAGATGATTTGATAAGAGTGTTTCCATCTATTTCAACACTATTAATGACAATTATTTATAATTTGGATTAATATTTAATTATATCACCTACCATATTTTATTGAATTTTTTAAGATTATTTTTTCTAGGGATGTTATATCATGATACCATACACTATTTTACTCTGGATGGTTAGTGTTTATGTTTACTAATTGGGGAAAGTTATTTACATTTCATATGATTGTTTCAATATGAATGTGTTTCATGATTATGTTTTTCCACTTTCATATGAGGAATTAATTTTACATAGTAAGTGATGGGTGTTCCCCACTATATTTCCTTGATATATAAGTAGGTATCATGAGAAAACTATCCTAGGTTTTCACCCATTATATTTAGTGTCTTGTCCAATGCCTTTATTGTATGATTATGATGTATGACATTATGCACTTACTCATTATGAAGATATTAATTATTTTACATGTAATTATTAAAATTGTATAATATGTCTGGTTTTGTGTTATTATGGAATTATTATTTTTTAATTACATTCATTTTATGCTCTAGTTTAATTTTAATGCCATGTGTACTTTTACTTATTCCCTATGCTTTATATTTTTCCTTCTGGTGTGTTACTTAAACATACTGAGAATCTATGATCACCCCTTTATTATTATTTATCCACATGATGTTAATATGTATATTAATAGTGACATACGAGGCTAATATATATGTTTATTACTATTTCCAGTATATTTAATATGACATACTTCGTTTCAAATGGTAATGAAACTATTATGTATGTATCTGGTTTTCCAATGCTACTAAACGATTCATACCTTCAAGATACAAATTCATTTTTTATATGAAAATATAATAAAATAAAGCACCATATCTGGGAAACAAGGGTTGGGGTCATTAAATTTTTATGACTTATCTTATAAGGGTGCTAGTTAGGAAGAATTTAGTGGGAGATTATAAAGATCCCTTATGAACCAGTTGATTAGGTATCCATGTTTAGGTAGATGCTAAACTATTACAATCCATTGTCATGTATTTGTGTAGTTTATTGAATATTAATATATTAATAAATAATATATTTTTTTAAAAATCCAGGGATTCTATTATTTTAGGCCTTATCATGTTTTTTTAACTTCAATTAACCTATATACCCTTACCTAGGTGACAAATATTCTCTACAATTATTATTCATTGTGCTTATAAATAAAATGGACACATTTACAAAATTCTAAAATCCCAATTCCAAATATGTTATCCATTTATCATGATTCAATTAAAAAATATGGAAAAATTAATTTTAATATAAATATGTAAAAAGTGAGGCAATTTTTTTTTTAAAAAAATGATTTTTTTGCTTAAGAAATAATTGTTATCAAAATCATGAAATTATTAATTGAATCTATATTATTATAAATATAACGGGTAATATGAAATAATAATAGAAAATTAAAATATTTAATTGAGCCTTAAAACTAAATGATTTAATTAAAAAATGAAAATATTTTAATAATCGATATTTATTTATGATTCATTGGAAGAAATAATTATTTCTGAAAAATAAAAAATTTAAAAAAAATTGATATTATTAAGGGAAAAAATGAATTTATTTTAGATAATTAAATACATAATTTTTTATTATTTTAGGTTTTGGTAAGATTCATTAAAAAATATTTCTATTGTACTGTTGGTTCTTTATAAATGAAATCTTATTATAGTTTGAGCTTCAATGTAACGATCACCCTTCCATGAAACATTTAATCCTCCAAATTTTCATGCAATTTAATTTTTATGAAAATGTGGTTGATTGTTCATTATATAATCCTAATGTTCTAATATTTCATCCTTTAGTTTATTATTTCTCCAAATTAAATTTACCATTCTATTTTTTTTGTTTCTCAATACATATTCTCAAGTATCAAGAATCTAGATAGGATATTTACAATATTATAGATCAAAAACAAATTTAATTTCTTCTAAGTTGATCACATTAATTGTGTTTTAATATAATTCCTTAATAACTTGATATGGAACACATCATGTGAATTAAGAAGATTTCAACTAAATTCCATGTTTTATTCCATAGATCTAATTAAATCTTTAATTTTAACGTCTTTGATATACATAGGGCTCAGTTACCTTTTCTTATCAAGATATACAACACCATTCTATAGAAAAACTTTTATAATAATTTAATATCCCACATGAAATTCGAAATATTTTTTAGTCATCATTATAACTCTTTTTCCCTGTTTAATCATCCTTTATATCAGTTTGAATTGTCTTTATCTTTTCACCATATCTTTAACATGTTTTTGCCTTGTTAGATCCAATCCCCATCATCATTCCAAAAAGGTATTTTTTTGATATCTCTTAGCATATATAGATTCATATTGTTCCATTTTAATTCTCGAATGGAAACAATTATTTTATGCAACCCCGACCAAAATTAAAGAATGATCCCACAAAACATAAAACTCAATTGGTCATAAAATAACAATGTCCAATAATGATTGAAAAATGATTTTAGATTATCCATAAATTAGAGGATGATAAGTTATTCTCAAATAAAGCTCATTATCAAGAGACTTCTGAAAATATTTCAAAAATTTTGATGGTAATTAAGGATAATGATCAAACACAATTTAAATAGGTGGAAAAGAAAGTCTTACAATATAATTAATATTGAGTTTGGAAAGTATCCCAAGAGGTAAAGCTTCTATAATAGAAATTAAATGTGTATATTTGGATAGGTTGTAAACAAAAACCAATACTACACCATTATTTATAGTATTATATGGAAATATAATGAAAATTTATATGGAAAAGTCCTCACATTTTCACATAGCAATAGATAGATGATTGATGAAGGCTTTAGGTTGATGTCTTTCATATTTCTCCTATTGAAATTCTATGATCTTGAAACATAATAAGATATTTCATTCATTATATTATCCTATAAAAATTGTTGTGTAAAATCCATATACTTTTTTTATTAGTAGTGTATGCTAAGAAATTCAATCTATATGAATCATCAAATAATTCCACTTTCATCTCAGGGATATATAGAACACAAATCCACTTTTCAAATTTCATAACTCCATATTTATATATGAATTCTTCCAATTTCCCATTATTCACGACTAGTATTTTATTTTGAAAATAATCCTTATTAGGAAGAGAAATTTTAAACTTTTATAACAAATATTTTTTGGAAATATTTTAAAAGAGGAGTAATATATCTCATTCCATAATAATTCCCATATAAATCTTCACTATATCCTTGAATATGTGGTCCTTATCAATTAACATTTTGGTTAAAAATCATCTAACATTCCTGCTAAATGAATTTCTTACAATACATACATTCTTTGGGTGCTAGTGTGTTCAGAAATATAAACCATAAGTATCTCAAGAAATATAATTTTCCTCATATTGAGGTATGTTTGTGAAGATATGTATTTTAGTCTCTTTTTATATGTTTATATTAGACATTGTTCACTATAGAGATAATGTCGCTTTATATTCAAACAAATATTGTAGTTATGAACTCAAGATCATGGGTTGGATAGTTCTATTCATAAATATTTTTCTAACATGATTCATATGCAATAACATTATAATTTTCCATAAAGAGATAACTAAGTCTCTTCTTCAAAGCATCAATATATATCACAAATATATCTTTTTTCTGATAATATAGTTACAATCATAGCATTGATGAATATCTTTTTCAATTCGTTAAAAAAATCATCATATTCCTTTTTCCACTAGTGCTTAACCCATTTCAATGTAATCTTAGTTAAAGGATTATCCAATTGGTAAATTTTTTGAACAAATCATTGATAGTATCCTACCAAACCATGGAAACTATATTAATCGGTTATATTCATTGGTGTAGGCCACTCATTCACTACTATTGCCTTTTCGTTTTCAATTGTTATTCCATCCATAGAAAAATATGTCTAATAAAAGAAATTTTATCAAGAAAATGTTCACAATTACAATGTTTCCCATCTAACTCTTTTCCTCAAAGAGTCTCAAGAATTATTTTCAAGTAAATATCAAGGTCCCTATAAGTTTCTTGTAAAACTATATTTCTTTGATAAATACCAGAATGTAATTATAACGATATTCCATAAATACACTTTTAATTGGAACTGTAAAATCAAATGGTTAATTATTCAATCCAAAATTAGATACTATAAAAGAAAAATTTATATTCATTATATGAATTGTTTTCTTCCAAATATATTCATTATTTACTCGAAATTAAGGATACCTAAAATAATGGTAATTTTTTGAAAAATATTCATTGTAGTTGAGTTGTTTGAATAAGTAATTAATATTAGTTATGGGATACCTTTTCATTATCATAATATCATTTTTATTCTTATAATAAATTAATTGACACATAAATACATCATTCTACTAAATGAAATGAATAGGTCATCCCCAAGGTTGAATAGTAGGGTGTATAAATCACTTTTCAGACAATGCCTATAGACTTGTCTTCAAATAAACTAATTCCAATGTGGTCATTCTATAGGGAGACTATGATCTGGGTATTCTATCAAGGATTAAATCAATTTAAAACTAGAATTCCTATTATTTTGGATGTCCTTGTAATTACTTCATAAATACATCAATGTATTCCTATATAATTGGTATATCCACAATTTTAATATTAGATTATTAATCCCAATATTTTGTTTTCTCTTCTTCCCTAAGAATTTAATTCAGAAGATCTACTGGATGTGGATCTGTACATTAACAATATGATTAATACTCCTATATATAGATAACAAATTCTTCATCTTCATTATGGATCACAATTTCCTTCTTATTTCAATAAATTATTGAATTATATATTTAAAAATATTAGATTAACATTATTATGTAAAATAAAATAATAGTAATTATAATAATTTCCTTAAATAGGGTACATTTATGTGTCATAATTGTAACTGAATAACACATATTTATTGATGTGAGATTTCTACTAGGAGTTGTGACATAAAACACCCTACTTATAGGGCTATGGAAATATATAATTTTCATATAAATCATTATACATATAAAAATAGTGTGAATATCTTGAATAAAATAAATAAATAGAAAATTTTGGGGCTATAATTAATGTATAATCAACTACATCATTAGGAACTTCAACCTTTGTTTTAGTGATCATGTAATCATATCCTTATTCTCTTAGCCTCTTTTATAGTAAGTTCCTTTAACTCTAGGGACATTAGTTTAAATAATGCACCATTAATTAATTTCTGAATAAATACATAAAAGTGGTTTCTTTCTTCACCATTCACTCATTTCCCCAATGAACACTATCTCAACACTTGTAACAAACTCCCATGCCATTCATGAACTTTCCAAAATATTTAATTCCATTATATTCACCAAATAAATTTCTTTATTCATTTATTCCTCTTTATTATGATTCATTTTTCTTAATGATCACATGTCCTATAATTTTCATAATATCTCATGAACATTTAAGATCAAGAAAATTACTTCCCAATTTTAATGGAACATAATATTATTTCATCATGTGTTGAAAAAGGTTGATAATCAAATACCCCTCTAAGGATTTCCTTAAGCCCTTCAAAAAATAGTAAATATTTTTTTTCAAAATCATGTATTTATTCTATAGATTAATTTTCAAGTCGTGTAACTTAATCCACATACTCTAAAACACTATATTCACTATGTTTATTTAATATATGTATTCTTTAATCCATTTAAGTGCAATACTCATGACTGAAATATTTATAGTAGTATATTAATTTAAAATCACACCATTTTATTTGTAATATTTATTATTTGACACTAATATTCTAGAACAATAAAAACAATTTAATACAATAAATTTTAATAAAATATAATTTTTTTTTAAAAATTCACCCTTTCATCGCTTCCTATGATGATAATTTTCTTTTCATGGGACATAATCCATTGCCCAGCTACCACTAGATTAATATTTCCACTAAAATATGGAAGCATCATTCACATGAAATAGTTCAACATAGTTTTATCATGTCATGTAACATCATATTTCTATATATGTACAAGTTTATTATCCATAATATTTGTCAGCTACAATAATATAGCCAGTATCTTCTGGATTTCAATACAGTATATATTGGCTTTCTCAAAAAGGGAGATCTTTATATTGTCCATGAGTATAGATATGATTCCTTCTATAAGGAATCATTTCTAATAAATGGAATATAATTCATTAGCTTATAAAATTATTTATTTTAAATAATAAAATTTTATTCCAAATATGATATAAAACATAGTTGAATTTGAAAATCTTTGCATTATTAATATCATAATCATAAAGCTGGTTTTATTAGGAGCACCCTTAAATCTGAAAATAATATTATAGAATATTTCATAATGGTTTTTAAAAATATATTTGAATTAACCGATTAATATCACCAAATAGTTCTAGACTAGTTTCATAACAATGGCCCATTCATTGTACACCAAAGTAATGGATGGGATATACTCAACCAACTCTTTTCAGGTTTATTACCTCCATATGTATCTATGCCAACACTACATACACTAATTGTATCCAAACTATGATGTGTTTCTATAGAAATATCATGTAATATATACCATACAAAAACAATTATGGTATTATCCAATAATTAGACATATATTCAATTTTTTTCAATTGGGTTATGTTTCCAAATCTCTATTATAAAATTTCCAGTTCCAAATGTTTATAATAAACTTTCTCCAATAGAAAATATAACAACCCAAAATATAGTAACCCAATGTTTATTTCTAATGTATTCCATTGGTGTAAAATATAATGGATCTAATATAGATGGGCCGATCAGTTTATTATCCTTGAAAAACTAGATAGATATATGATTCTCATTTTACTTTCGAAATAAAACATTAAAATTAATAAAATAAAATGATTTTAATCCTTCATAGTAATTCACAGATTCTTATTCATATCCTGGGAAATGAAAATAAAATTATAGTAATCTCAAATACTCATTAAGAGGTATGTATAGCTATGGATATCATGATTAAATAAGGAATAATCAATAATTATAGGTAAGTAGGGGGAGACACACTTCATTAATCAATAACATGAGAAAAAAATAATTCATGTATAATATCAATATAGTAATCTAATTGATAATAATAAATGAATGAAATGAATTATATTGGACCTCAAGATTTCAGATATTATTATAACATTACCATTAAGGGCATGTTCAATGAAAATTTAATATACCAGAATGTCAAAACCAAAACCCATTTAATTTGGCCAATTGATTTTCCTCATGAGACTTATCAATACATAAAAGAGCTATATATAACTAAGCCCCAACCAACAAAGAAATTCCAATGAATTACTCAAAAATTTAATGATCAATTTAATTAATACATGATATTCTTTATAAATTAATATATATATTGATTAATGAATTTGAAATATCAATATATCCTTAGTCGATCAAAAAAATTAAAATAAAAACACTATATACTGAAATGGTTCATTATTTAGAAAATAATTTTATCCAAGATACAAATCATATGGTTATTTAAGTGAGATGTAATGGCCAATAAAAACTAAGCATAAGAAATTGTATGTTTTAGTATAATTTTACCAACAATGAAATTAATAAAGGTTAACATTAATTTATTTAGAAATATAGGTTTCATAGTAATATCTTGTCTTCTAGAAAATTATTGTGAAATGTTGAAATAATATTTAATTAAATATTTTTCTTTGAATAACTATTTAATACTTTTAGATGACTCTAAATAGCATTAAATATTTATAATTGTTGAAAAATCCTTTAATTTCATATACATTAAAAACATTCCATTTGACTTTAGTAAAAATAGTTTAAAATGAAATTTTTAAAAAAATAAATATCAAATAATACTTTAAATACATTTAAAAATTCACTCATAACATAATATTTGTTATATACATTTTCTGATTAATTAAAATAGACTTTTTAAAAAATAATTTAAAAAATATAGACATGGATGAAAAATATACCCAATTAAAATAGAAATAAGGTAGTCTTTTGATTTAGAAATTAATCTTTAATGAAATATAAAAATTATTTATCACGAATAAATACATATTAATTATAAACACCTCAATTTTTTATTATATTAACCACATAAAAGAAAATATGTTTTAAATACTAAATATGAGTCGATGTAGTGGAAATTAAGATGATATCTGTTGCCTCACACTTCCCGTTACTGTAATTTTGTTTAATCTTCTACATAATGGTTTTTTGCATGAAATTAATTTCTACCAAAACTATATTCTTATTTATAATATCATATATGAACCAATTATATTATCTTATCACATGTTTGTCAATAATCATTCATTATTACTATTGTTTTTATGTTAAATAATACATTTTATCATTCATTTATTGTCACATATGTTATTTTAATATTCTATAGGATATATTTTGATCATTCATAGTATTATATTAACGTTATAAATATCATATTTATTCTTTTTATTAATTATATAAATAATTATTTAATGTTGTACATGTAAAATGACTCACATATCATTATGGAGATAGTAAACCATACGTACGGACGAGCGATGATATAATTTTTCAATGGGATGAATAGTAAAGAGGTAGCTATATTAAATTTAAAAAATAAATATTATTTCATAACTATAAAATATATTCATTGGTTCTATCTCTATGACTATCCATGTGAGTCAGTCTTGGAAATCAAATTACATCAATTTGTGTGGTGGTAGTCCACCATACACTCAAGAGACTGTTTTGTCTTCCATTTGATGGTGAAGGATAAGGATAGATATTATAATGTAAACTTAATTATATATATGTATAATGTAGATAATGGTTTAATTCTATTGTAATAATTACGAAATTATTGAATGTGGTAAAGTAATATATAAAAAATGAAATATCTTTGTTAAAATGGTTAACTTATCTTAGAGAAACTTCCATTGGATCGCTTCTAGTGGACCATAGGGTTAGTATTTTGGGAATACAAACACCTAAATAACATTGATAAGAATACCTAAAATAGGTTTTTAAGGTTTTTGGTTGAACTAGGAGGCTATATGTGGTGAATATAATAAATTTAGGGTGGGACCTTTTATAGTGAATGAAAATAAAAGAATGAAATTAATTAAATGAGTTTAATAAAATAAATTAATTTCCATCTGATTTTCACACAATGTTGGAAGAATTTAGATGATAATATTCAATATTGATGAAATCTATTAAACAAGAAAAACATGAAAATATTTCTTTTTTATTTTAAACCATATATTTTGGTTTAACCCCTTCATTAAACAATTTTAACCATGACCATAGTAACTAATTTTTTCCATTTTAAATGGACTATAATTTTATATATAATGATTTAATTTTCCCATAAATGTGCAAGGAATTAATTTTTTACCTATTTTTATCATAACATTTCTCTTTCATGTTTTTAGGCTGATTAAATAATTTAATAAAGAAATATTTTTTATAACATTTTAATAATGTAATTTAATCACTCTTCATTTTGTTTTACATTAAATACATCAAAAAAATATATTAGTAAAGTATATGCATTTAACAAATATTTAAAATTTCATTGTTTATTTAAATTCATTTGTCATGATAACTCCCCCAATATAATTACATTTAGATTTTTAAAATAATATATTTTCTTTTTCTATTAATTGAATAAATATTGTGTTGGTTTTCTATAAGTATTAATGGTAAATATTGAATAAAGTAAAACTTAAAATAATTTTCCTTGATAAAAAATCACTTACCACTAAAAAATATATAACCAAATATGTTTTTTTATCTTGGTCAAAAAATTTATAGATATTAAAAGTAAGAGAGTGTATTTTTGACATTATACTTACTCAAAATAATATAAATGATATAATCAAAAAAATAATGCAATAAATTTCCAAAATTATTAAAATTTAACATTAAAGGAAGGAATAAAATTATCCAATTATATAAATACAAGGGTTAGGTAGAGTTTCGGGCTTTATATCATTAAATTTAACCTTAATTACTTGATTTACCTTTACCAAGGTGAAAAATATTTAGTATGGTTACTATTCTTGTTGCCTAAACAAGGGGCCTTTTAAAAAAACAAAACCCCATAATTCCAATTATTAATTTTATATAATTGGATTATAATTATTTTAATATAAATATATTAAATTCATATAAAAAATTTATTTAGAAAAATGAATTTTCAAGCATAAAAAATAACATGTATCAAAATGTTGAAAATTATTTATTAAAAAGAGATTATTCTAAATGAAATGAATCTTATTTACTTTTAATTTCAAATAAAGAATATAATGGGGCTTTTAGAAATCTTTTTTATGGAAAATAAATAATATTATTTAAATAATTAGTATTTTTTACTATTCACCATAAAATTATTTATTCATGAAAAATCCCAAAATATTATCCAGAATTGATCTTGATAACCGTTTTCAAAAAAACACTTTAATTTAATTAAATTAAATTTAAAAATTTAAAAATTTAGTTTTAATCATATTCTTTAATATGTCATACAAAAAAAGAATGGCCTCCATTAATTAGAGGTTATACATCACATTAATAAAGAAATACTCGTCAAAATATCATCTTGTAAATTATATTTCGTCATCAAGAAACATTATGGTACTAACTATACTTATGCGGGGTTTCCCATTAGGAAATTGATGAAATTATTCCATTAAAACACTATTTATTTTCATTGCAACCAAACTCTATAATTGTTTTCTATGATACCACTTTTTGGTATACTTTGGTGCATACATCTGATCATATCATTAAAATAATCCTAAACACTGTAGGAAGAACACTTCAGAACATACCTTTGGAGTATTCTCTTTTGAATGTAGTATTTGATACTTTTAATTCAAAAACCATATCCACCATACCATGTCATGTCACAATTTGGTTCAATTACTCCTCTTTTTCACCTTATATACAAAAAAAACTCAAGACAACCACATAAAAATTCATGTAAAATCACAAGAACAATTTACAATAGAGATTAAAATTGATTGAACATTTTCCCCAAATTTTATTGGAAAATTGTGGTACATATTTTTAGTTAATAATATTTTTTGGTAGAAATTAAAATCACACATTCTTCTCACTGTAATGAAACTTCCAGATGAAGTCTCACTAATGTTTTCATTTGTTTCTTATTTTGATACTCTCTTTAAAATTAGCATCTCCTCTAATCCTTAACACCTTCGTTTTTATCTCGGAACATGTGTGCACCTAGTTCATGTTCCTTAGAAGCATATCCACTTAAACCTTTATTATCCCTCATTTTATTTTCTAGTCAAACCCAATAGATGATGTCAAATGGACTTCTTAAATAGGTACGTCACTAGAATCCTATTAAACAACACCATCCAAAGCATATTTTTATCTAACCATTAACATGAGAGAATTTTGATTTCTTGTATCAATCACCAAATTAACTTCCAACACCAATTGAATATTGAATGTCACTATTCAAACTACTCACTATTTCTTCTCCACAATATCTACTGTCACAATTATGTAAAGATTACTTCTTATGCTTCATATTTAGTGTCTTACTATCAGATTGAATTATACACAACACTTTAACTAAATACTCAAGTAGATTAATTCAGTATTCACAAGATACTCATTTAATACATATCACTACATTCCATTAGGAAATAACTAATTTTGTTTTAGCCTATCCATAATATACCCCTTTTGGTATATAGATTCCATCGTACACCTTGTACTAGACAATTTATGACCATTCTCATTCCACTAAAACTTATATACAATGATATTTCGAGTTAAATCCCATTCAAGCAAGCTAAAACTATTTCAATCCAATCATTTATCTTTTTACAATAGAGGTCCATTCACTAGCCTTATTTTAGACATACCATGATGCTAGTGTAATGTATTCATCTAGGTTCCCAAGTGTTTATTTCTAATTTTATCCTTCTGGAATTTTTCATTCTAAAATATTGTCTTCTAAAATTCCCGAAACATTATGAAAAAAACATTTCCACTACCAATGAAAACAATAAACCCCATGGGTTCCAAATTTGAATGACATGATAGGACTATTATTCTTCTTCTATTGAGATCATCCCCAAAAATAATTCCCTTCCAACATATGTTCATCCACCAAATATAACCAACTATTCGGGACATTATAAATTGAATCTATTGAAACTAAATCTCCACTCACCAATGATCTCCCTGGTGATATTATAAAATTGGGAGGTCCCTCACAATGACATCCTTAAAAGATATGAGGCCAAACTCAGATACAAAAAATTCAACGGTTTGGATAAAGGCCTCATTCAATGAAATGAGCCTTTAAGGAATCATTTAGGACTAGCTCAGGAGAGAGGGATGTTGAATATGGGAAACAATTTGAATAATCCTTCACTAACTACTGATTTGACTGAAGGATCATGAAGTCAAAGGGTTGTGCCTCTTAAATTCCACCAATTTAAATCTCTTTGATTAATGTCATTTTGAAAAAATCACAAAACGTATTCCTCATGAAGCTATAATAGAACTATGGTATCCCATAATATTTGACTAGGACTTTAAAATAATGTGAAAATTTCCTTAATACTTGAAACATAATATCTTTATAATGAAATAAGGATTCCCACAATATCTTATATCTGCTCCATTTCATTAAAATGAAATCATTAACCTTGGAAAAAAGGAGATAAATTATTTAGAATGACAAGGATTGGTTATGGATTCTAGGAGGATTCCACCCCCACCGCTTAATCTTAATTCCATGTAAAGCTGATAGGTTATTAAACAACTCTTAATTGAATAGAGGAAACACCTAAATGTTCATTCTACTGAAAATACATACCACTTATCATCAAGGACTCTCAATGAGGAATACAATAAATATTATGAAACAAGAACTCAGTCAGTTCATGTTTCACAATGTAAACAATGAAATCCAACATTGAACTCAAAAAAACCCAGAAAATAATGAAACCATGAAAAAAACAAAATAGAATCAATTTTAAAAACATACATACATTGAAAAAAATAAACTCTTTGAAACTAATTAATCTCATTTTAAATTTTCAAGGAACCCAATATTTTATGTATATTTCCAATTTTAACATAAAACCATTCAAATTTTGATTCCATTATTAAAAATGTTAATATTAAAACGATCCCACAAACTTTTTTCCCAAAAAACCCCAAACACCTCATTAAATTATCATTTAGATTATTGTTTTTCATGAAACTTTTCAACAATTCCATAAAAAAATCTAAAAAATACACTTATTAAAAAATTAACAAACCCATCTTATATATCTCATCATTATATCATCAACGAGTAATAAACATATCTTGGAATAAACTCAAAATAATGATGGGAATCTTCACCACCCATTTTGGATAAAAACGAGATAGAATAAAATCCAAAGGGATTTAGATTTGTGCATGGTTTATCGATGGGTTTTGGAAGGCCTTGTATCTATCTTGTGTTATATTATATTAAAATATAGGATCCTTGAGAATAGGTTCCACATACTTTTCTAGAATATTTGAGTTATCCAAGTATATTTTTTCTATATGAATTTTCAACAAAACAATATTAATCATAACAGTACCATAAAGGTTAATGAACCATAAAACAATGGAAAATTAAATCTAACATAAACCCAAAATCACAAGGAACCAAAAGTTTCCTCAGAAAAGGTCATTATCAAGAAGCTAAATATCATATACCTATTCAATATAAATAAAAATAATAATCCCAACACTACCCAGATGATCCCAAATATCAATAGGGGATCTGATACCATTTTATAAAAAAATAACTAGGGTCACCACTAAATAAGGAACACAAATTATTCCATGGAAAGGCCAATGGTACATTCTTGATAGCCTCATTCTAGTGAAAATTACTAGGATATCACAACACAACCATTTAAAAATTATTACACCCTTATCAAGAATTGACCACATAATGGTTTAGTCCAACGGGACACAAATTTGGGCCTTTTGGTCATAAGTACTTTATGCCACCATAATCCTTCGGGTCATAGAACCTTTAGGCTACCCTAGGCCTTCGGGCCACATGTTCTTCAGGACATGATGCAGTCAAATTTAGACCACACAAGAGAAATCCCTTGAAGAGGAAATATACTGAGTATCAGTCGCTAGAGTAGAGATGACCAGGTCTTAAAATTCAAAAGGGTATAAAAACTATAATCACTACCATGAACCATGAAAATCTTCATGAGTCAATTCTAGTCGACCATCCTTTCATGGTGGTGTTCGTGGCACCATAAATGAATTATATGTTAGTGTTTTGGTGATCTAATTTAGTCAATTATAGGGGCATTTAGGTCACATACTGATCCTTGTGCCTCTTGGCCTTCTATGAATGTAAGTGTTCCCCCCTCGCCCTATTAAAAAGTGGGTCATCTAAAATATCAATAAAAAAGTTAAAGGTCATCAATCCAATTTTACCACCAATAATAAGCTACATCAAATGAATAAATAAAATAAATTTGATTAATTTATCTACTATGGATAATACATATGAATCCAATAATAAAAACCAATAACCAGACCCATGTAGAAATTGACCACACCCATGTAACCATTTAGTCACTCCACATCCCCTACAACCAACTTTTATACTGACATGAACACTAATCAAGGAAGGGATCACACCTGAGGGACATAAATATAAAACACGAGGGATGTATATGTCGAATGGTGTATGTATTATGTGGGTAAAATGTATCCATTAATGGAACCACTGATGAGTTTATGGAAGCACTATCAAAATACATATCATTTATTCTAGTTTTAAATACATTTAAAAATTATTTTTCATTTATCTAGTTGTAAAAAAATATGACACCATAACTATTTTATAATTTCAAAAACATAACAACATCATTTTAAAAATTTCCCAACACTCTAAAAACCCCTCTTTTAAATCCATAATGAAAATACCCCTTTCAATGGCTTTAAATTAAATACGGAAAATTTAAAGGATAAGAAATTAAAAAACTAAGGATTCACATACTGATAAGATGAATTTAAGAAAGATGAATCAACAAGTAACATTACCATAGATCTAATTGATTAAGGGAACAAAATAATTAATATTTCCCTATGGTAATCATTTAATATCATAAGAAACCCAAAACATTTCAAAGTGAGAGGGTGTTATATATTACTAAATGATACAGAAGATTGACAAGAGGGATATTTTGTCCAAAATTAATACAATCCATTTTATTCAACTCACACCAAATTCCATGGGAGAGCACCCCTGGTATGGATGCAGTCATGATATGGGGTTGAAGATAGTGTGTTCCCAGGACTAGTGTAGTATAAATCAAGACCACACTATTTGTTCTTGGGGTTCCCGTGAATGAAATCAACATGTTGTTAGAAATAATGTATAAAAATAATTACAAAGATAAATAATATTACATAAAAATTAAGATATCATCTCCCCTCAAACACCCTCATAAGAAACATGACTTTTTCACATTATCAATATCACAAACATAAATCATAATGAAAAAATAGAGGAACATTTGGGGGATTAAAATTTTACATTAAATCTATTTGATAATTATATCAAATTTTCTTTTTCAAAATCGGATTTCTGATTCGAACCCAATTACAGTGATTTAATTTCCTTTTTAATGGGTTTTTTAAAACCAAAATCAACAGTCCACTTTTAATGGGATACAAATCAAAACCCATTATCATAAAAATCCATTTGATTAATAAATAAATTCCCTTTCATTTAAAAAATATAATCTACAAAAAATTTTCATTCATTTAATGAACTAAAAATGGTCAACTAACATTAATTATTGAATTTATATTGAAATAGGAATGTTATTAATTTTTATAAAAAAATATCACCCAGAAAATTTTAAAAATTGTAAAACCATTTAACATCCTATGTGCCAAATGAATATTATTTTCACAAACTTCTGAATCCCAATACAGCTATCACATATTAATATAATTTAATAATAAATGTATTAAAAACCCACCAACATAAAATCAAATGTCAAATAAATTAATTCTATAAAGAACCTAAAAAATATCAAGGTTAAATGACATGCTATGAGTTATAAAACCATTCTTTTGATGGAGAGAGTTATGTTAATTGAAAAGGATCCATATTTTATTCATAGGCATCAAAATACCCAATGAAAAACCCATACTAAACCCTATATCCATCCTCCTTGGAATTCGGTTTTGTGGGAGAAAATAAAAAACAAATATAAAGGAAGAGGGGTTAAGAGTATTAAGAAGTCAATAAAACTAATGGATTTACCTTAAGGAATTACCATAAATTTCAGGTTCAAATTCACAAAAATAAAATAATGAAAGAGTAGATATCCCTAGGTTGTTCACAACTCATAGTCAAGTGAAATGTTTGAGGATGTTATAACACCCCCAAGAATCCATGGTAAGTTTCTCTTTGAATAAATCAATTTCATGGGTTGTATGTTGCTCCATGTTATAGCACACCACAACTAATCAAACTAGTCATTTAAAAAATGTTATGAATAGAAGAAGACATTGTAAGAGTTAAACTATTTAACTAGGGGTTAAATCTATAAGATATTTGTCTCATCCAACCCCTACCCAAATCTCCTCCAAATTTCCCTGACTTCAATATAGAGGCACTACCATTATCATAAAGCAATCCTATAGAGCCCATTTGGTCAAATCAGAAGGAAACTCTCAAAGAAGAGGTAAGTATTTTATCACATATTTCAATGTTCTTTTCTTCATCTACATTATATTTATTTGTTGTTTCCATACAAAAATAATAAAAACAGTACCTTACACAATATGAGATGTTATTATAAATATGGTACAACCATATTCATTATTCTATCCTTCATATGAATGAAAAAGTCACCATGAATGTATACAAATGGCTTACCGTCTCCACATCATGATGTTATTTGTTATTCAACACTACATTATTTGGATGGGTATAACAATGATTATAATTAATTTAAATAATGAATATAAAATGGTAGTGATTCTGTATATATAATATACAATCCAATTAAACACTGTTTCACTATCAATAGAATGTTATTGTCGCTCGTGCTTACGTATGGCTTACTGTCTCTATGAACAATGTTTCCATTTCAGATATCTATCTATTATACATATTTATATTATGAATATATATGATGTATAAATAATGTTTTATATTATTTAATTATTTAAATAATTATCTAATTGATATGATCAATAATAATATGTTAAAACACGTATGATAAAGAAAGAGATTATTACCTAAAATGATACATTAACATGGGAATTATTATCAAATGGTTAGTATAAAGTCATAAATGAATCATATATGTTATCATAATTATTAATATGGTTCATTTATAATTTAATAATAGTGATTTAACCATTATAAATAAGTTTAATGTACCCTCGACTAAGGAAAAGTACAAGGTAAGTGTTAATTTTACTATATCTTTATTATCTAAGGTGGTTTATACATAAGTATCAAGTGGGAATTAATTCTCATCCACATCCGTGTTTCTTAAAAATGTATTTCAATCCATTTTTACTATTCCCTAAACAATGGTTTTAAGTCATTTATAACCTTGTTTTACTTTTTATAAAATGTTTTGAAAGGAATATTTCCGTCATTTTCCAAATAAGGTACATTATATCCTTTTAGACAAATTAAGGAAAGAATTTTTCTTTTATATTATATGGTAGGTGTGGCTATTCTCTGCTGTTAAAAAAACTTATAATATTCCATTATAATCTTATAAGAATATTTTCAAATTAAAAGTTTTATTTTATAATTATGTGACTTTTAAATGATATCAATGTAGAAAGAGATATTTATCTCAAATAGTTTTTGGATTGATTTCATCTGTGTCAAAATAGTTTGTTAGATTTTATGCTTAATTGAAGTTGATTAATTATTATACAATAATGCTTATTTTATTGATAGTTTTAGGATATTTTTGATTTTATATGTGCTATATTTTTGTCATTCACGGATTATGGTTAATGTATTTACATTTCATATGATAGTTAAATATGAATTTTTATATTATGTTTTAGCCTTTTCATATAAGGAATGCATTAGACACAGTAAGTGATCGGTGGGCCAAAAATATCCCCTAAATTCATTGGTATGTCTAATGAGGCAAACTAGTTTGTTTTTATAAGACCGTGACAATATTTATATTTTTAGTCTTGGTACAAGGCTGGGACTATCTGGTTATGATGTCTGACATTATGCATTCTATCATTTTAAGATCAGCTATTGATATTAAATTTGATTATTAGAATAGTGGAATATCTATGTGAATAATTAAATGGAATTATTTGATTTATGTTTTCCATATTATGATGAAATATACATTTTAAAGGCTTGTGTAATAGTCTTATACATTGCCTTAAAAAAGTTTATTCTTATTTAGGAATGTTTCTACTATATTTTTAATCCTTACTGATTATCTGAGCTCACCTCTATCTTATGTTTTATTCTCCCAGGATTCCAAGAAGTGTATAATGATTGATATGCATTATTAACATAGTGGTATAATGGCATTATCAAAGTATTGTTTATGCTGTGTTTTATGTTAGAAAGTGTAATGTAATGTTCAATTATGTAATCTATTTTCTAATACTTCTAAACTAATCAGTCCTTTGGGACTTTATTCCTTTTAAACATACAAATTAATTAAAATAATGCACCATATTTAGGTAACCGGGGTCGAGGAGTTACAATGGAGTGGAAATTGTTTTAAAATTATTAGGTATAGGATTGTATTTTCACTATTATAAAATTAATGGGGGTAGTCAACTTCACAACAAGACCACACTTGTTTGGGAAAAGAGTCATTAATAGAAATCACACCAAAATGTAGCCTCTATGGAATTCTTTGTAGTGGTCCTCTCTATTCATGCACCAGGATGTAGCCCTACGGGATACAACATGGTTCCCTTTGATTGGGAAGAGACTAGAACCCTATGGTCGACCTTGTAGAATAACATCCTCCCCCAAAATGGAAGGTGGCATCCCTAGTTAGAACTACGCCTTTTCCAATTTGGACTATTCAATAGTACAACCCAAGTGTGGAAGCATGGTTCCCCCATGAAAAACAATACCACTATGTAGCCACAACCATTGTCGTGAGGCAAACACCTCAAGTGAAAATTAACATACGCAACGAGTGGATATAATGTGGCCTCCCATGGTCATGGTGAAGCCATATGAAAACAAGCCTATAGTTGTAGAACCACCTGAAACACGTAAAAGAATAAAAAGTCATTTTAATGCTAAAAATAACAAATAATATAAATAAATAACCAAAATAGTGAAATGAGTGTGTTTTCAAAAGTACATATCATTGTATAAATTGTGATGGAATTGCTATATAAAAATATAATAATATTGTTACAATATACATTGTCCTAATTGAAAACTTGATTTAATGAGTTTCCATTGATATATTCATCTATACAACTCATAGATGATTTCAAACATCAATGTGTTCCCATCATTGTTGGACACTATTAGTAATTACTTTTTGATTACTACTAATTTTATTTAATGATGAACATATCATTATTTAAAAGGTAACTTATAATTGTTATTAATAGTTTATAATTATTAATATCTACTAATTTAATATTAATTACATAATTATTCAAAATAGTCATTATAAAATAAAATTTCATTTATAATAAATATTAAATAACAATTGACCATTAAAAATTATTTAAAATATTAAGTATCATATAATTAATTATTATAAATAATTATTCGATATAAATTAATAATATTTTTGGAGTAACCAAAATGGTAAAGATTCCATGTAATCCTACATGAATCCTTTGATAAAACTGGGAGGAAGTGCATTTTCAAAGGAACTGTAGCATAATTATAAATTTTTGTGTTCAATAATAAGTACTATACTGGGGTGTTATAGTTGAAATATCACTGATTTGAATTGGGATTTTGGTTTATGGTTTGGGCCTACATGCTATCAAAATAGGGTGGTTCGACTGAACTATAGAATCCTTATGAAAATGGATCTTGGGTGGTAACAATCACCTATGGGAGCTAACTGGGTGCACACATAGTTATACAAGGTAAACATGCCATGGTTTTTAAGAAATGTGACCTCTATGTGGGGTATGGGAAATACCACCACATATTTAGTTGGGGATCTACGAACATACATCGATGAGGTGCTGGTGAGAGGTTGCTATTATGGAGTTGGGACAAAAAAATATTAAGGCCTCTATGCCTTTGGGATTTTGTTCTCTGTAATCTAGAAATCAAATCCATGTAAATGATTCCTCTCAACTGAGTTATAAATAAAATTATCTAATAAATAAACATTTTGAGGTATTCAATCCCAAGAGTATAATAGTTTGTAATTATTAATTTCTAATTAATACATAATAATTAATAATAATTAATAACTGATAATTAAAAAATAAATTTCAATATTTTATTTTTTTTAAATATTTTATAACTTATATTTATAAAATAATTATATATAATGTTTAATATTTCATGGAAAAGTTAAATATTAATTAAATAATATATAAATAATACAGAAAAAAATATTTAATAATTAAATATTAATAAATAAAAATTAATTAGATTTTCATCTAATTATTTAATTTATTAATAAGTATTAATTATTAATGGTTAATATTTTTTATGGTTTTTTAAAAACCGTCATGGAAATTAAATAAAAACATCAAAAATAAATGAATATTTAGTTATTCTTTAACCATTCATAAAAAATCATTTCAAAATATATGGGGTTTTAAGAAACAATTTAGAATAATAAATATTTTTTATAACCATCACTACAATATAAAATGTGAAATTTAATGGTTGTTTTGAAAACCACTACTAAATGATCTTTTTCTAAAAGTGTGAGATGAATTACACTGCCCTAAGAAAATGATTGACATTTATAAATAACACTTTTCAATCCTTTCTAAAGCTCATCTAAGCCCAACCATTAGCCATCGATCAACACATGAAATTATTTTCATGAAAATTAATTTAAAAAACCACAATACAATTTATAATAAATTCTAGAATGTTAGTATTATTAATTCTATCCATATATTCTAATTTATTTCATCAGAAAGAGGCATTGGAAGCTATAATTTAGTAAATGATAGGTCAATTGGGATGAATTTATGATGGGTTGAATGTTATCCCAAAGTCTGAAATGTTGATTTTACTGGAAGAATGTTGTGTCTTCTATTTAATCACTCAATGAGCTAATTTTACTAGAAATGAGAGGGGAATGTGGGAATTTTTCATTAATCGATGACTGGTTGTCATGTTGGGGAATGCTATAGTGGTATAAATGTTGGTTTTGATTTTGGTTGTTATTACCAGCACATCTTTCATTCCGCAATTAATTTCATAATTACTATCTTATTAATATTTGAGGATTCTCTCAGTGAGTGATCTCCCATGTTCCAATCCAATAAAAAAGTGGTTCACACTATCCCTGACATCCATCTAAACAATTTATACCAAAAAAACATAAATTTATCAACGCATATCTCAATTTTTCCAACACCTCTAAAAAACCTCTCTTAAGGGGTGATACATATTATTTTTACAAAATATAAAAATCAAATATTTTAATATTATTTAATAATTTAACAATTAAATAATAAAAACTTATTTTGATGTGGTTTAAATAATTTCTCAAAATAAGACTTTTATTTTTAACAATTGACATTAATAATTATCAACAATAAGTTATCTAATTATAAACACATTATATAATGCTTTATTTTTTAATTTATATTAACATTAAAATTACCCTTATAATTTTCACCTAAAATCGTTATATATAAATTATAACTCTTTCCATATAATTTAAAAAGTATTTTCATATTAACACATAATATTATTTAATATTAATTATAAATTTTACATAAATTTTTAATTAATTCATTGTAAATAGTCTTAAAAAATAATTTATAAAATATATTTTCATTAAAAAATTAAATTATAAACATCTTTTAAAAATTTAATTTTTGGAAAGGAAATTTATTCTCCTTGATTAGTATTTAACAATTTTTGGGGAATTTTTTGTTATGATTGGTATGACTATGAAAATTAAATAATTTTATTGATATTGGGTGTAGCACCCCAAGCATCTACGGTACGCTTCACTTTGAATAATGTCATCGTGCGTGTTGTACGCAACACCGAGTTCTAACACACCATAACCAATCAAACTAGCTGTTATGAATAGTAATATCAAATTTTTGAAATTATATATATTTTATATTTTATAATGGACTTAATTTTTGGTTTTGGAATATCTAATTTAGCCAAAGGTGAAATTTTGGTACTTTTCGGATAACTTTAATATTTTGATGAATAGTGGAAATTAATAAATTTTAATTAAAAACAACTTTTTTAATCAAAATAATTAATAGTGATAAATTATAAATTTGAGTGTTTTTAAAGTATATTTAGAATATATTTTTACCATTTAATATAATTTTGGTCATTGGACATAATTTTACAATTAAACCGAACATAAACAAGTGCCAATCTTTTGATAGATATTATCTCTTAAAAACACGTTTTTTGTTTTAACAACGAGAATTAATTTTAAATTAATTTCTGCCACTTATTTGTTTTGAATTTTGAAAAATGGATTCCATATTTAGAATTAGGATGTTCAAATTGTGTAAATAGGTAACTTTTATTTTTAGACATTTTTAATAATTACTTCGGTAAATGTTTTATTTACCATGGTTAAGGGTAAATCCGGTAAATAAGGGTTAACAAATAATATTATAATAATAAAAAAATACCCTAAAACGTGTTCTAACCTTATTGGTTGATACATTTTCGACCATATGTTTCTTTTGGTCTATTTTGGGACCCCATGGTGCCACTTGTAGGTGATAGGGACACTTAATTTTAATTAAGTTAAAATGAATACAAAAATGACACAAGCATATATCGTTCAGCAAAATTTTTTTTACATAGGGTTATATATGTTGGATTTTTTACTATAAATATTCATTAGAAAGATAAAACTATTTACCACATAATTAAATTTCATTTATAATTTTTATAGACTAAATAATTTAATTTATTTATGACACAATGATGATGTAGTAATTACCATAATAGTGAAAAATTAAAATAATTGATATTATAAATACCCTAATAAATATAATTTGAGACTTTTAATGAATTAAACTAATTTTATAAGATAATATAACTTATTAGGATTGATTTAATTAACTTATTTCGAAGTAATCATTCTGTTATAAGTTTCACAAAAATCAACTATTGAATAGTGTAAAAATTGACATAAAAGATTTTTTAAAACAAATATTATATTATTAATTGATATTTAATTCCTAAAAATAAAAGGTTCGGCCAAAAGACTTATATTATGATATTGGTATCATTAATGGACCACTTGGGAGTCGCTTGGATTTATATGGTAAATTTATTAACCATATAATTTAAAAATACAAAGAGACATTGTAAAATTGAAACTAATTAACTTAGAGTTAATACTTAAAGATAAGGTTAATATAGTAACACAAACCTTTCTAAATTCTATTGGTTGAATGGGTTTCATCCTATAACCACATTAACCTTTTAATAACAAACTTTGGATCCATTAGAAACCAAATATTAATTTATTATAAATTAATATTTCTAGATTTTCCAAAGGTGTCCCTCACCCCTCTTATAAAAGGGCACTCCTCCTTCTCATTTCTTCACACCTTCAAAGCATTTTTGTTTGGCCAAACTCTGCCCAAATACTCTCCCAACTTTCCTCACTACAACCTAGAGGCATTATTCTGATCATAATGCAAACCTATGAATCTCTTTTGATCAAATCAAATGGAAGAACCCGAAAAAGAGGTAATGATTTCACCACCCTTTTCCAAGTTCCTTTCTTCTTCGAATTCTTCTTCCTTTGTTTTTACCATTCTAAAATAATAAATCCAGTATCATATATATACAGTGATGTTATTATAAATATGGTACAACCATATTCAGTATTCTATCCACCCTTTGAATAACATGTCACCATACGTGCGTATGTGTGGCTTACCGTCTCCATGTCGTGGTGTAATTGTTATTCAATATATTATTATTTGTATGGGTTTAATAATGATGTGTAACACATGTAAATAATAAATATAACATATTAATGATTCTGTATATATGATATACCATTCATTTATGTATTATTTTAATATCAAAATAATGATATTGTCTCTCGTGCGTACGTACGGACTACCATCTCCACGCACGCGATGAGATTCATTCTCCATCATATCCATTCAAATATAATTATCATTTGATGATTTTCAAATAATGTTAAAGCACTTGATATCATTCTGTATATTAATAATATACAGCCTATCCATGACAAAATGGCTTACGTAACAAAACATATAAAATAAAACGAGTAATTTAACACCCGAAACAACGATAATACTAAGATATTATTAACAAATCAATGTTAAAAGATCATATATGATATCATATTAATTTATATGATTATTGTATTATTTAATAACAATTATTTCACCATTATACAGGAGGTTAACCTACTCCAATTAAGGAAAAGTACAGGGTAAGGGTTATTTCACAATCTCTTCATTATCCGAGGTTGTTTATACGTAATAATCTACTGGGATTTCTTTATCATCCACATCCATGTTTCTTAAAAATGAATTTCAATTCTTTTTACTATTTACTATAATATGGGTTAAAGTCATTTATACCCTTGTTTGACTTTTTATAAGATGTTTATAAAGGAATCTTTCCGTTGTTTTCCAAACAAGGTTCTTTTTAACATTTTTGACAAAATTAAGGTAAGAATGTTTTTTTAACTTATACGGCGGGTGCGACTATTTTCTGCCGTTATAAAATCATCGAAGATTCCCTTACAAGCTTATAAGAATATTTTCAAAGAAAATGTTTTATCTCATAAATATAAGACTCTTAAATGATTTCAAAATAGAAAGAGATATTTCTCTAAAAAGAGTTTTGATTTCATCTATGTCAACATCCTTTGATGCAGTTTACGCTTATTTGAAGCTGATTTATTATGATACAAAACTTCTCTATTGTAATGAAGGTTTTGTGATTTTTTTGACTGTGGATGTGATATTTTTATACCATTCATAGTTTATGGTGAAAGTATTGAAACTTCGTATGATAGTTTTAATACGAATGTTTAGGTTATGTTTAAACCTTTTCATATGGGAATGCATTGGACTTAATATGTGATGGGTGGAGCCCGATATAGCTCTTTGATGCATCGGTAGGTCTCATGAGACAAACTAGTGTCTTGGAACAAGGCCTTGACAAAATATTATTTGTAGTCTTGGCATGAGGCCTTGGCTATGTGGTTATGATAGCCTGGCATTATGCATTCCATCATTATGAAAGTGGTTATTGATATTGCATGTGATTATTCGATTAGTATAATATCCATGTGAATAAGTAAATGGAATTATTTAATTTTACTTTTTACATACTATGTTTAAGTTCAAGTTTAAAAGGCTTTTGTTTTATTAATGCATTGTATTAAATGTTTATGCTTATTTTTTGAAAGTTTCTGCTATATTGTTATCCTTACTGGGCATTTGAGCTCACCCCTTTTCTATGTTTTATTTTTCCCAGGATGTGAAGAAGTAAGTTATGAATGACCTTTAGAGATTTTATGTGGGGATATGAGTGTGGAATATGGAGACTATGTTGTTGTAGTAGTTTTTTACTGTATGATGTAATGTAAAACTTTATGAATATATCTAGTGTTTCCAAGGCTAATAAACCAATCAGTCTTTCGAGATTTGATCTTTCTTATGATCATGAAAATGTTAAGTATATTGCACCAACTCTGGGTAACTGGGGTCGGGGCGTTACAGTTGGTAACAGAGGAAGTTTAGTACAAACCTTGGAAGCTAGATTTAGATAATCTCTGATTAGACCACGTATACCTAAGATGAACTTTGAGGATTAGTATAGAAGAACTTCCTAGAATTTGGGTATTGTAAAGATTTTGTGAGTTTTTTGAGCAATACATCCCTCTCTGGATACGAGCAGGTAGAGGCGGCTCTGGTACAGATGTACCTAGTGATAAAACTCGAAAACACCACTTTGAGCTAGACTCGAACAGGAACTGGTGCACGACAACAGGCCTTGCTGCACTCTTGGTTATGACACTCCTGGGGGATATGCTTAGGATAACTCTCATTTTTTTACAAATCATTATGAAGGGTTTATGAGTATATACTTCCTCAAAGAAAACATTTTTATGATTATGGATTATGTCCATAAATAGTTCAATTTATGTTAAGTGTTTTATAAGTGTGGGATTATGTATTTTTATTCATAAACTGATCTAGTTTATGCCATTGTTTAGAAATGGCGCCTAGTGGAAGAAATGGAAACTGTATCAATTCACGCACTCCATGTAGGGATTTCCCTCTTGATCAAGATAATTACAGTGGAGCTGGTGATGCAACTGGTGTCGATCAGCTAATCACCATACTGGGACAACTCACTCAGGTTATGAATATTAACCTTACCCGTATGGAGCACCCTGATCCCCATCATGGAGGATCAATGTTAGATCGATTCGTGAGGCAACAACCACCAATTTTCAATGGGAGTACAAATCCCTTAGTAGATGAGAAATGGATAAATTCCCTAGAGAAAATATATCAGTCTTTGAGGAGTATTTAATGGGAAAAAGTTATCATGGCAGTTTACCGCCTCACTGGAGATGCTGATCAATGGTGGTAATTGATTCAAAATATGAAGGAAGAGGATGGATTATCAAATATGGAATGGAGGGAGTTCAAATAAATGTTTTTAGAAAAATACTTTCCTCGCGACCAACGAGTAGATATGGAAATGCAATTTCTGAGTCTGAGACAGAATGAGGATGAGAATGTCACAAAGTATGAGGCTAACTTTACAAGGTTAGCAAGGTATGCTGGAGATTATATACGTAACCCAAGAAGTAAGTTTGATCATTTCTTTGATGGGTTAAAACCATTTCTCCATCGAGAATTAGTCTCATAATCCTTCTCGTCGTACGAAGACATTGTCTCATGTGCTATCAAGACCGAAAAGGAATTCTCTTTGTCTTATGACTTTAAAGAAAAGAAAGAGAAGAAGAGACATGCTGATCAATATGGGAATGGAAATAAGGGGAAGAAGGTAAAGGTTGAATATCCATCATGTGGTAAATATGGGAAGAAACACCCCGAAACTTGCTTTAAGGGAACGAGAGTCTGTTACAAGTGTGGTGAAAAAGGCCACCAAGCTCGTGATTGCAAGGGGAAGAAGGAAGCCACCAATGTTAAGTGCTATAATTGCAGGGATATGGGGAATTATGCAAATGAATGTCCTATGCGTCAGGAGAACTTACCTCAGAAAAGGCCAAGAGATCATGGCCAAGATTATGTTATCACTACTGCTGAGGGTGAAGCTCCGAAAGCTGTGGTGGAAGGTAATTTAATGGGTTCCTCAAGTTTAGAAAATGCATTATTTGATTCTGGATCATCACATTGTTTCATATATTCCTAGTTTTCTAAGAAAATTAGATATTTCCAATTTGATTTATCAAGGGAGTTGTCAGTTAAAACTCCTAAGGGAAGTATCATTGCAACAACGTTTTGTGAATCAGTCCCCATTAGAGAACATAAATGTTCCTTATCTGCTGATCTCATCGTCATACATATGATTGAGTTTGATATAATCCTCGGCATGGACTGGCTTTTGGACTATGATGCGAAGATTTATTGTAAGAAGAAATAGGTTACGATTCTTGATGATAATGATAAGGAACACCTTATCTTTAGAGCAGAATCATCACCACCTAATTCTTTTTTAGATCCACCCCCAGTATCTCAACTAAATTCAATTATTGGAGAGGAAGAGAATAAAATAACTGTGGGTGAGGAAAGGAATGTTCAAATAGAGGATGTACCTGTTGTGAAAGAATTTGTAGATATATTTCTGCAATATTTTCCTGGACAACCTCCAGAACGAGAAGATGAGTTTTCCATTGATTTAATTCCTGGATCAAGGCCTACATCGAAGACCCCTTATAGAATGGCCACTATAGAATTAGTTGAACTAAAGAAACAACTAGAGGAATTGATTAATAAGGGATTTATTTTCCCTAGTGTTTCTCCATGGGTAGCCCCTGTTCTTTTTGTTAAAAATAAAGATGGATCTATGAGGTTATGTATCGAATACAGGGAGATCAATCCTATAACAATAAAGAACAAGTATCCTCTACCTCGAATAGATGATTTATTTGACCAACTTCATGGAGCTCAATACTTTTCAAAGATTTACCTTCGATCTGGATACCATCAGTTGTGTGTGAAGAAGGAAGACATTCCAAAGACAGCATTTTGAACTAGGTACAGGCATTATGAGTTTACTGTAATTCCTTTTGGATTGACTAATACACCCTCTATATTCATGGATCTGATGAATAGAGTTTTCAAGGAGTATCTCGATGAATTTGTGGTGGTATTTATTGATGATATCTTGGTATACTCCAAAATCTACGAAGATCATGAAAATCACTTGCGCATTATCGTGAAGACTCTGAGAAGACATGACTTATATGGGAAGTTTAGCAAGTGTGAATTTTGGCTTCAGGAGATTTCTTTTCTTGGCGATATTGTCTCTAAAGATGGAATCTCTGTTGATCCTTCTAAGACTATGGAAATCCAAGAATGGCCAGCACCGACGATTATAACTGAGGTACGTAGTTTTATTGGTTTACCAGGTTATTATCGACATTTCGTCCAGAATTTTTCCCGATTGGCTAACCCATTAACGAAGCTCACACGTAAATGGGTTAAATTTGTTTGGACAAAAGAGTGTGAAGAATGTTTCGAAGAACTGAAGAGAATATTAGTGAATGCTCCTATATTAACTCTACCATCGGTGAATGATGGGTTCGTTATTTATAGTGACACATCGAAGAAAGGACTTGGTTGTGTCCTTATGAAGAATGACAGAGTTATTGCCTATGCATCACGACAGTTGAAAATTCCTGAACAAAACTATCCTACTTATGATCTCGAGTTAGAAGCTGTGATCTTTGCTTTGAAGATATGGAGGCACTACCTCTATGGTGAAAACTGTGAGATTTATACTGATCACAAGAGTTTGAAGTATATTTTCTCACAAAAAGAACTCAACATGAGGCAAAAAAGATGGCTTGAATTACTCAAGGATTATGATGGCACGATACACTACCACACGAGGAAGGAAAACAAGGTGGCAGATGCTTTGAGAAGAAAAGATCATGGAGTTTTGAACAATATGAGAATTGAAAGGGATCCAATTTTCATGGATTTAGTGAATATGGACATGGGAATAACCAGGGAAGGAGAAACATCAATGCTTTTTCAAATGGTTGCCAAACCATCTTTACTAGAAAGGATTAAGAGTTATCAAACTAATTATGGAGAATTTCAAAAGAATATTAAAGCTGTGAATGATGGGAGACTGAGAGACTTTGTGTATGAAGATGGAATTTTGATATTCGAGAAGAGACTTTGTGTTCCCGATATACCTGATCTAAAAAGGGAATTGCTGGATGATGCTCATAGTTCCAATTTTTCTATACACCCAGGGAGCACCAAAATGTATAGATATTTGAAGGAACATTTTTGGTGGGACAACATGAAGAGGGAGATTTCTAATTTTGTGTCAAGATGTATGGTTTGTCAACAAGTGAAAGCTATAAAGCAACAACCTGGAGGAGTCATGCAACCCTTTTCCATACCGAAGTGGAAATGGGAAAATATTACAATGGACTTTGTCATGGGGCTACAAAAGAATCCTAGAAGGAATGATGAAATATGGGTTATGATTGATCGTCTTACCATGTCAGAACATTTTCTTGCTATAAGAGAAGATCTACCCCTGGAACTTCTAGCAAGACTATATATTAATGAAGTTGTGAGACTTCATGGTGTACCCCTATCGATTGTTTATGATCGTGATCCCCGTTTTACATCATGATTCTGGAAAAGTCTTCAGAAATCCCTGGATACTGAACTTTATTTGAGCACTTTTTACCACCCTCAGACAGAGGGACAATCAGAACGGACTACTCAAACCTTAGAAGACATGTTGAGATCTTGCTCATATGACTTTCAGGGTACGTGGGATCAATATTTACCTCTGGTAGAATTTTCCTATAACAATAGCTTCCATTCGAGTATTCAAACGACACCATATGAAGCACTATATGGAAAGAGATGTCGTACACCAACCTGTTGGGATGAAGTTGGTGAAAGAAAACTTTTAGGACCAGAACTGGTGGAGGAAACGATGGAAAAGGTGAAGGTAATCCAAAATCACATCAAAGCAGCTCAAAGTGGGCAGAAGAGCTATGCTGATAATCAAAGGAAGGATTTGGAATTCCATGTCAGTGATCATGTTTTCCTGAAGGTATCTCCATGGAAGGGAGTCATACATTTTGGTAAGAAAGGTAAATTGAGTCCCAGGTACATCGGACCTTTCGAAATTCTAGAACGAATTTGAGCTGTAGCTTACCGATTGGCAATGCCGCCAAGTCTCTCCAAAGTTCACGATGTGTTCCACGTATCTCTGTTGAGGAAATACATGCCTCACCCAACGCATGTACTCACCTATGAGGAATTAGAACTGGAACCCGATCTGTCTTATTGCGAGGATCCCATCATAATTCTTGGTACGAGAGAACATGTTCTGAGAAACCAGACGACACGTTTGGTAAATGTTTTGTGGAGAAACCATAAGATGGAAGAGGCAACGTGGGAACCCAAGGAACTTATGATGAAGAAACACCTGAGTCTTTTCATGTGATAAGTATTATATAAATTTTGGGGATGAAATTATTTGAAGGATGGGATAATGTAACACCCCAAGCTTCTACGGTACGCTTCTCTTTGAATAATGTGATAGTCTGTGTTGTACGCAACACCGAGTTCTAACACACCAAAACCAATCAAACTAGCCATTATGAATAGTAATACCTACTTTTTGAAATTATATATATTTCATATTTCAAAATGGACTTAATTTTTGGTTTCAGAATATCGAATTTATCCTAAGGTGAAATTTTGGTACTTTTCTGATAACTTTAATATTTTGATGAATAGTGAACATTACTAAATTTTAATTAAAAACTTTTTTAATAAAAATAATTAATAGTGATAAATTCTGAATTTGAGTGGTTTTAAAGTATATTTATAATATATTTTTACCATTAAATATAATTTTGGTCATTGGACATAATTTTACAATTAAACCAGACATAAATAAGTGCCCATCTTTTGATAGTTATTATCTCTTAAAAACATGCTTTTTGTTTTCACAACGGGAATTAATTTTATATTCATTTCTGCCACTTATGTGTTTTGAATTTTGAAAAATGGATTCCATATTTTGAATTAGGATGTTCAAATTGTGTAAATAGGTAACTTTTTTTTTACATTTTGAATAATTACTTCAGTAAATATTTTATTTACCATGGTTAAGGGTAAATCCAGTAAATAAGGGTTAAAAAATAATATTATAATAATACAAAAGTACCCTAAAACGTGTTATAACCTTATTAGATGATACATGTTCGACCATAGGCATCTTTTGGTCGATTTTGGGACCCCATGGTGCCACTTGTAGGTGATAGGGATACTTAATTTTAATTAAGTTAAAATGAATACAAAAATGACACAAGCATATATCTTTCAGAAAAACAATTTTTACATAGAGTTATATATGTTGGATTTTAGAATATAAATATTAATTAAAAAGATAAAATGTTTTCCCAAATAATGATATTTTATTTATAATTTTTAGAGATTAAATAATTTAGTTTATTTATGACACAATGATGATGAAGTAATTTCCATTACCGAAAAAAATTAACATAATTGATTTTTTAAATACCCAAATAAATATAATTTTAGACTTTTAATGAATTAAACTAATTTTCTAGGATAATATGACAAATTATAATTGATTTAATTATCTTTTTTCGAAGTAATCTTTCTGTTATAAGTTTCAAAAAAATCAACTATTTAATAATGTCAAAAATTACATAAAAGAGTTTTTAAAACAAATATTATATTATTAATTGATATTAAATTCCTAAAAATCTAAGGTTCGGCAATGAGACTCATATAATGATACTTGTATCATTAATGGAACACTAGGGGGTCTCTTGTATTTATATGGTATGTTTATTAACCATATAATATAAAAATACAAAGAGACATTGTAAAAGTGAAACTAATTAACTTAGAGTTAATATTTGAAGATAAGGTTAATATAGTAACCCAAAACTATTTAAATTCTATTGGTTGAATTTTTTTCGACCTATCCCCACCTTAACCTTTGAATAATAAACTTTGGATCCATTAGAAACCGAATATAAATTTATTATAAATTAATATTTCTAGATTTTCCAAAGGTGCCCCTCACCCCTCTTATAAAAGGGCACTCCTCCTTCTCATTTCTTCACACATTCAAAGCCTTTTTGTCGGCCAAACTCTGCCCAAATACTCTCCCAACTTCCCTAAATACAACCTAGAGGCCTTAGTTTGTTCATAAAGCCAACCTACCGAGCCCTTCTTCTCAAATCAAAAGGAAGAACACGAAGAAGAGGTAATGATTTCACCACCCTTTTCCAAGTTCCTTTATTATTACAATTCTTCTTCCTTTGTTTTTACCATTATAAAATAATAAATCTAGTATAATATATATACTGTGATGTTATTATAAATATGGTACAAACATATTCAGTATTCTATGCACCCTTTGAATAACATGTCACCATACGTGCGTACGTATGGCTTACCCTCTCCATGTCGTGGTGTAATTGTTATTCAATATATTATTATTTGGATGGGTATAATAATGATGTGTAAATCATGTAAATAATAAATATAACATGTTAATGATTCTGTATATAAGATATACCATCCATTTATATATTATTTTAATATCAAAAGAATGATATTGTCGCTCGTGCGTACGTATGGACTACCGTCTCCACGAACGCGATGAGATTAATTCTCCATCATATCCATTCAAATATAATTATCATTTGATGATTTAAAAATAATGTTTAAGGACTTCAAATCATTATTTATATGAATAATATACAACCTATCCATGAAAAATATGGCTTACTTAACAAAACATATAAAAGGAAATGAGTAAGTTAACACCCGAAACAATGATAATACTAAGATATTATTAACAAATCAATGTTAAAAGATCACATATGATATCATATAAATGTATATGATTCTTGTATAATTTAATAAAAATTATTTCACCATTATACAGGAGGTTAACCTACCCCAACCAAGGAAAATTACAAGGTAATGGTTATTTCACAATCTCTTCATTATCCGAGGCTGTTTATACATAATAATCTACTGGGATCTCTTTATCATCCACATCCATGTTTCTTAAAAATGAATTTCAAAACATTTTTACTATTTACTAGAATATGGGTTAATGTCATTTATACCCTTGTTTGACTTTTAATAAGAGGTTTATAAAGGAATATTTCCGTCGTTTGCCAAACAAGGTTCTTTTTAACCTTTTCGACAAAATTAAGGTAAGAATGTTTTTTTAACTTATACGGCAGGTGCGGCTATTTTCCCCCGTTATAAAATCGTCGAAGCTTCCCTTACAAGATTATAAGAATATTTTCAAATAAAAAATTTTATCTCATAAATATAAGACTCTTAAATTATTTCAAAATAGAAAGTGATATTTCTCAAAAAAGAGTTTTGATTTCATCTATGTCAACATCCTTTGATGTATTTTACACTTATTTGAAGTTTATTTATTATGATACAAAACTTATATATTGTATTGAAGGTTTTGTGATAAGTTTAATTGTGGATGTGCTATTTTTATACCATTCATAGTTTATGGTGAATGTATTGACATTTCGTATGATATTTTTAATACGAATGTTTATGTTATGTTTAAACCTTTTCATATGGGAATGCATTGGGCTTAATATGTGACGAGTAGAGCCCGCTATAGCTCCTTGATGCATCTGTAGGTTTCATGAGACAAACTAGTGTCTTGGAACAAGGGCTTGAAAAAATCTTATTTTTAGTCTTGGCACGAGGCCTTGGCTATGTGGTAATGATAGTCTGGCATTATGCATTCCATCAACATGAAAGTGGTTATTGATATTGAATGTGATTATTCGATTAGTATAATATCCATGGGAATAAGTAAATGGAATTATTTCATTTTACTTTTTCCATACTATTTTGAAGTTCATGTTTAAAAAGCTTTTGTTTTAGTAATTCATTGCCTTAAATGTTTATTCTTATTTTTGAAAGTTTCTGCTATATTGTTATCCTTACTGGGCATTTGAGCTCACCCCTTTTCTATGTTTTATTTTTCCCATGATGTGAAGAAGTATGTTATGAATGACCTGTAGGGATTTTATGTGGGGATATGAGTGTGGAATATGGAGACTATGTTGTTGTAATAGTTTTTCACTTTATGATGTAATGTAAGACTTTATGAATATATCTACTGTTTCCAAGGCTACTAAACCAAACGGTCTTTCGATATTTGATCTTTCTTGTGATCATTGCATTGTTATGTATAATGCACCGACTCTGGGAAACTGGGGTCGGGGCGTTACATTGGGTCTATTTTATGATTGATATTCCAATAACATTATATGATAAGTAGTGTGTATTAGGTTTTTAAGCTCCATGTTAAATGAAGAATCATAAGTATTAAGGAAATACACTTTCAAATCTAGGAAAAACCTTATGTTTTAAAAATATTTTACGAGTCTCAACGATATTTCGAAGGAAATAAGTCACTTTTTAAATCTATGACATAGTTATATCATTTAATATGATACCAGGATGTCATTTTCCTTTAATAATATAATTAATATGGATTAATATTTTGTCTTTGGATATGATATCCTATATTGTAAGTTTATACTCAATCATATTTAATGATAAGGAATATTACATCAATTATGACTTTAAAAATTATATTTTTAACATGATTTCATGAATTAATCATGGTAAGAATATAATACCATTGAAGGGTTTCAAATGATCTTTAAAAACATTTCAAGTAGATCAAAATATTTTATGAAACCAAAATCCATGATTGACCATGCATGAAACTAAAATCTTGTATACTATAAAATAATAATACAATATACCATTCACTAAATATAGACATTGTATTTTTATTCATATGGTGTTGTTTATAAAAATCACTTAAGTGAAAGATTAATGATATCCATGCGTTATATATTTCCATGGATTGTGTTTAATCAATCAACATACAAGATAGATTCTTCCACCCTTTATGGGATTGTAATGCCTCATAGTGAAAATAATGTTGGAGAAGAGAGATGTGATATGGGGATATATGGATAAGTCTTGGGTATGAATTCATAATAACCATCACATTGTTAAATCACCTTTATAAGTCTCTTGAGGATGAATATTTAGTAAATATACATTAACTCATATATTTTGAGTTAATTTATTTAACGTTTGTAACCCCCTCTCTATGTCAACTCCCCAAAACTTTTCATCTCATGAAATTTCTCCATTTAATGATAGTTAAGAATGGATGATTCTGAAATGCTATCAATTATCATTTATCTATCAATATCATATTATTTTAGTGTATTTTGAACAATATTATTATTCTTATAATTCACATATGACATCAACCAGTCATACACTATGATTTGATAAGGTTTTGGTGCAACATCTTAATTTCATGTCATATTATACATCTAATTATCAACTATGATATAGCTGTAATGAATCATATGTATATGGATTTTAGGGAATATCTCTATCATATCCTTAAAAAAGTTAATCATTTCCAAAACATAAAAATTATGGAAAATACCTTCTAGATACCTTTATATCCATTAGATTCTTCTCTAGTGCAATAATACAAATGGATATCAGAGATGGAACACAACACTGATAGTGATAAAAATATATGTTCCACTTTACACTATACTATAAATGAGATTTATAAGCCTAGATTTACATGGAAAAATCACATATATGACTGATACACCTTATTTTATAGGATCTTAATTGTTTTTTAAAAAATGGATCAAATATAAAATTATAATGTGTTTTGATTTACTCATATTGAATATTTTAACAACATTATTAATAATTGTTTTGATATTCAAATTTTATTTTTCTTTATATAATTTTTAATTTTCATACCAGTGATATTTATAACTTCTTTAATGGTCATTAAATCAATTGTTGAAATTTTTTAATGAAAAAACATGAAAAATAAGGGAATTAAACAAGGGATCACCATAATTTTATGTATAAAACATAAATAGTGAAAGACCACAGGTATATGGGGTATATAATGTTCATTTTGAGATGTATTTTTAATATAATTCCTTTTAGGAATACAATGACACATATATATAGGAATATTTCAAGACAAATGTGAAAATATTTTACCATAATTAATTGAGATATTGTTATAAACATTAATGTAAATAATAAAGTGGTGTCTAATGTATATGTTGTAATGTATATTAACTTTCACAAAAGGATTCACGTTTAGACACTAAAAATATCCACATTGATGTGAATCATCTTCAGGATGTATCAAACCTCCACACTTGAGAATCAAAAACTCAACCTCTTATATTGAAGACCATTTGGGAAAAAATCAAAATGAGGGACCAACCATGTGAGAGAAATGATTGTACATGGATGTTTGAACAACATTTGTCAACAAATCTATTGGGTTATCATGATTACTAACATTTCTCCCTAAAATATCATACGGATAAATAAAATCTATCAAAAAATTATTTCTCACATTAATGTGCTTGTTCGCTGAAAAAATATCTAATCGTTTTGGTGAAATATTACACTTTTACTATCATTAAAAAGTGATGAAATGTATATATATGTACTGAGTTCAACATTCATTACCCTAAACCATATATATTCCATAATAGCCTCTATAATAACCATTTACATAGCCTTAGGGTTAGATAAAGAAATATTATTCTCTAATGTGGTTTTCCAACTAACATCACACCAACCAATGTTAAATATATATCCTATTAAATATAATAATAAATCATGATCTCTTACAAACATAGAGTCATCATCACAAATAACACCATCATGTGATCACCTAAAATAATGGAAAACAACAATTTTTCCATTTAG
The DNA here is from genome assembly GCA_963277665.1 of Viscum album. Taxonomy (NCBI): domain Eukaryota; kingdom Viridiplantae; phylum Streptophyta; class Magnoliopsida; order Santalales; family Viscaceae; genus Viscum; species Viscum album. The sequence goes on along the minus strand of OY728162.1, from coordinate 29,828,909 downwards.
ATTTCTAATTATCCACTATAATTTATTCTAATGTTCTTTCCCAAGATTATATATATATCTACTAACCGCATTAACTACATGGGATAAATCTGTGTAGGAGATAACTATTTAATACATCAATGAATCCACTCTACCAGAATATGGGACTTGGGGCATATACTCAACCCCAACATCAATACGGGGCATAATAAAGCAGAAAGTTTAAAATTAGTAGGTAATGGACTACATAAAATCTTGACATTCTTCATAATAATCCTATCAACAACTTCTTTAGTGTATCATTTTTGAATAAGAAACCATTGGTCCAAATTTTTGTCTCTATATATCCTCACACCAAGAATTTTCTTTACACCAATAAATTATTTAACTTCAAACTATAAATTCAAAATATCATTAAACATTTAAGACTCTTTCATATAGAAATCTACGAAAAACGTGTCATAAACCAAGAGGCATAGTTAAGGAAAAGATCCTTCAAAAAATTATATAGTAAATTCAATGATCGTTAATACAACTTGAAATACCATGTGAATTCATAAAAGTGTCTAAGTTTGTATAACACTTTTTGGGTGATTAATTTAATCCATAATTTGATTTATTCAATGAACATACACAGTCTTACATACATAAAACTATAAAACCCTCATTCCACTACATATAGATATCCCCCTCAAGATCTCTATGAAGAAACGTTTTCTTCATATCTAACAATACAAACTCATGATTCTAAAAATGCACAATTCAAAGAAAAACTTGAATATAGCTATGTATTACACTTGTAGAGAATACATCTTTAAAATAATTATTGGGAACTTAACTATATCCTTTAGATAAAAACATATCCTTATAAAAAACTCCTTTAACTCCTATAATTCCTTCTTTATTATTGAAAACCCATTATCATCGAACGTCATTCATACCCAAAAGAAATTTCATGAAATCCCTTGTATGATATTTTAAATCAACTCAATTCCTTTTTATGTAAAAAAATTCCATTTAAAGGTATCATTACAACTGAATGAATCTGAATACTTCATAGGTTATTCATTGGAATCAATACCCTTAACTATATTTAGTGAATATGTAACCAATTCAGCCTCAACATACCTCTATGGTGGATTAATATTTCGTTTAATACTATTATCTATAATATAATATTGTGATGGTGAAGTAGGAATGTAAAATCACCTTACATCTAAAAGCCTTCGTGAGATTATGAATTTAATGAAAAATATGGTTGAATCTCAATAATAACATCATTTCTGGAATTATATTATCTTAAATAATAATAAGGTGGACGACCTAACATAAAATTCCAATCAAATATTGCATTCATACTAACAATAACCTTTTTTTATTTCGAACAGCTGAACTTGTATTCTTTAACCCCAAATTTATAACCCTATAATAAACATTTTCATGTTTGGGTTATAATTCTCGATCATAAACAATAGAATTAGTAGTACATCTAATTATATTCAAATCAGAGTGTGATTCTGGAGAACCATACTATAATTATTTAGAATTATTTATCAAAATAGTAGTAAAGGGGTAGATTAATCTAGGGATATTCAATTTTAGTAGGTTCAACCAAAATGAATTTTTTTAATGAGAGTATGAGATAATACATCAAAAAAATAATATTGAGGTATTTTTCATGAATTCTACATTGCTATTTTGTTGTGAATTATTGAAAATAGTAAAATACCTCAAAATTATTTATATAATGAAAATTAATTAAAATCACCTGTTTATAATTAAAGGCCATTATCAAAGTAAATATGCTTCACTTTTTTCCCAGTTTCCGTTTCAATAATTGTTTTTCCACAGCATAAAAGTTTAAAAGACTAAATAATTCCACATCAAGAATACAATCCAAAAAAATTTAGAAAAATTATCCATCATGGTTAAATTATAGATCACACTCCATTTAGAAGGCACTCTAGCTATATCCCAAATATTAGAGTTAATAAATTTCAATTTCCCCCTTGAATTTGTAGTGTAGTTTATAAATTTATGTTTTTTATTCCCAAATATACAGTGGTAAAAAATTTACAGCTTCCAAATTCCATTTCCAAAAACAATACCTCTCTAAATCAATTTAGTAATTCATTTTCGAATCATATAAAAAAGTATAATTTCTAAATATAATTATCAATTAATGTAGTTGAAACAACTCTGTCACCATGTTACTTGATCCTTGAATAATATAAAACATACCAATTTTATCCCTTTTAACAAAAATTGTGAACTTTTATAATATCTGAAACTCTTCCTTAATCAGTGTAATTAAACCAACTTGTATCGAGTGTACTCAAATAAGTTTAATTTATTTTCAGATTAGGTAAATTCATCCCATATATAAGAGTTCTCACAACACAATCAATAATTTTAATTTTTATGGTTCCACTTCTCGAAATCATACATGATGCATTATGTTTTATTAATAAATGACATATTTCATAATTTTGAATGTTGAAAAATAGTGTAGAATTAGAAACATATGAATTTTATATAATTAACCATGAATCCTATCATCAAAAACTTGGATTCACTATCAAAAAAACCAAGAGTTCCACATCACTACTACTATAGTTTTCTATATAGAATTCAATAGAATATTATTATTAATTTCATTTATAATTAATATGTATCATATCATTTTTCTTAATTTGAATCTTGAAACATTTAGATTTAATATTCTTGTTCTTGTTAATATAATCATAGTTCTTTTCATCATTTCAAGATATTGGCATCCCCTTTTCATATGTAAACAATTACCTTTTAGTTATTTTTCCTCTGAAAAACAAAATCATTTCCTAGGATACAGAACTAACCATCATTAATTTTATTTTTTTGATTTGATAATAAATACTCATAAAACTTATCAAGAGTATGTGTATCCTAACTATATATGATTATATATTTGAAGTAAAAATTCAAAACAGGAAAAGGACTAGAAATATTAAACCCAAATAGTATTTTACATATATCACCTTCATATTTTCTAGATCAAAAACAATTTCATTAAAATCAAATAAATTATTTTAAATAGATCTACCTTATGACATGTGATTGAAGAACAACATTTTATTTACTAGAAACATACTAGTAAGAAACTTCTTTATAGTTATACCGTTCATCTCCAATTAATATTGTAACACAATAGTTATTTTTCTTTAAAAACATTATATAAAATTTGATTTAATAGATGTTATTGGATTTTTAAGAGAATATTACAATCTTTGAATTGTTTTTTATTTATGGCAACTAATATATCCATCATTTTTTAATCCCAATAATTCATCCTTAAGATCCATCAGTGATATAATATATCACATGTTATCATTCCAAAATGAAAATCAAGTTTTCCAATCCTAAATTAGAATTTCAAACTTATGGTTTCCCATCATAAGAAAGATAAATAAGATCATCAAAGTATATCAGATATTTCAAAGTAATTTGTATCATTAATACCTGATCATATCTAGGTTGTTCAATTTTGGTTCTATAGGACAATTATTTGAAGAATCTTTTAGATTTACAACTATGAAAAATCATGAAAATAAATAGATTGAATATTAGATTTTTAAATGGAAAGCCAAAATCATGAAAAAACCACCAGCATAAGGACCGCTGATAATTCACTATGAGATATATTTTTTAAAGAATTAATTATAAGAATAAAAAATACATATATACATAGTAATGTATAAACATTTTAATTTATGTATTTTACCATTTTTATAGATAATTTATTTTTCAACATTAATGGATATATTAAAGTGGTGTTGACTACATTTATGACTGTATGTTTGAAAAAATAAAAAATAATCGAGTCCCAGCATAGAAAATATCAAAATAGTAATAGAACACATTATTTAACAAATTAATATTAGTGATATTTTTTATTTTAATCACTGTTTATTCCAAATAAATAAATATAAAAATGAAATATTTATTGTCAAAGCTTTGTAAGAAATCATGTTTATCATCGGACACTCTCAATCACGCATTCCATCCACGAATGTGTGAAAATTATTCTACCGTTTCATTGGTTAATATTTTAATATGTATAACTTTTTTAAAAAAATTTATTATCCTTATTTTCATTAATTTCAATATTGAAATATTCATTTTATTCCATTTATATATTCAATTCAATATTAGCATATTAAAACATTGTTTCATATTAATTCATTGTACATTTAAGTTAAGTTTTATTTCTATGACAAATAAAACTAAAATAAAATACAATATTATAATATAAGAATGAAATTCATAAAATTTAAAACCACTATTCTGACCCAACATATGTTTTTTATTTTAAAACAATTTTAAGGGATATTTGAAAACCCTCACTTTTTACCAGTTTCAACACCAAATGAAACTACAAATTTGTTAATGAATAGTTTGAGTAGATTGGAACAAATGTCTCTAAACAATATCTAGGGAATAGACTTTAGTAGAGTGTCAGGGTATCCCTTTAATATGTCTTTATAATGATTCAACATGTTGTCCCAAGATTACATGTATCCCTTATAATTAATCTTCCCATTGTTGAAGCCTCTAAGATGAATACGGCCCCGTTTATCAATCCACTCACCTTCCTCCCTTGTAATGATCACACAAATTGATTTTCCAAGATTCTTTTACGTTGGAATATCTATAGCATCCTCTTCCATTTCAACATCTGAGTGTATAAGGAGATCAATGTGTTCAAACACTAAAAATATATGTCATTGAGGGTCTTCCTTTGAGCATGACCCGTGTTGTTGTCCAGGCTCCCTTGCACTAGGGGTAGTAGGCTCGCAAACTGAGGACACCAGTTCATTAGAGGAGATGGCCCCCTGATGCTTCGCATAATCATTTCACATTATCGAGGGGATGATACCTAAATTTGTAGGATCCTTTGGGGGTATCTTACACTTGATTGTGGAACTAGTAATAGGTGAACTAAGAAGGTGGGAGTAATCATTCCTATTTCCCACCCTCTAAGTTTACATAATTAAGATGAGATAGTCCATATAAATTTTCTTTCCCTTCCATGAAGAGGCTATTAGGTAGTCCTTTGTAATTTCTAAGCCCACCACAATACCCAGAGTGTCCTCATAAAGAATCTTTCCATTGAAACATCCATACATCCGAGAGTTTTGTACCTTAGTTCTATCAAAATTCTTAGTTAACACTTTTGAAAATTTAAATACACAAAATTTATCATTATCTTTTGAGGTTTTCTTATTTAAATTATATTCATTTTTATCCTCAATATAACAATTTTTAGTAGCTGTTTTTTTGTTGAGACATTGAAATTTTATAAACTTCTGTTTTTCTTACATTTAGTTTTTTCTACATACATGGTTTTCTCAACATCCATTTTCTTAAAAACTAAATCATATTTAATATAGAAATTTATTTATATTTTTTCTATTCCTTTTGATTTCTTCATGTTTTATAACATTCACAAACTTCAGTAGATGAGATTTAGATATTTATAAATCCTCACTTAATTTTATAATGTTTTTGTTGAAAAAGAACAAATTATTACACCAACACTTTACATCTTCCCTTCCAGCATAATATTCAGATTATTATCTTAATCAAGATATATTTTTATATTTTTAGTATATTTCATTAATATAGACTTTTAATTTAAAAAATATTCTTGATTTTTGTTTGTAGGATTTTCCTTCCTTAACTTTTTAGTATCCAATTCAAGTCTTTTAATATTTTGAATGCATTATTTCTACTCTTTTTTCAAAATAAAATAAAATAAAATTTATAATTATTTATAACTACCTACTCCATCACTAGTGATCTCTTCATAATTCACCATAGTGATAAAAGTGTTTCCAAAAGTATTATAAGTGATCTTTTTAGCTTCAACATCGCTATTTCCATATTCATCAAATTTAGAAAAAAATATTCTCGTTTTGGATTTATTTAACATTTTTTCCTTTACATTGGAATAATATTGGGGTCTGTATGCAAGAATATTAATCGAACATCTTAACATTATATCATCTCAATAATATTATTTTTCACCCTTTCTTTGAGGGTAATTTTCCTAAGAAAATCCCAATAACTATGTAGCTAAAACATTACAACAGTTTCTTCATTTTATAATTTCCAATATTTCTTTTCACATTATAAAATACAGACATAAATTCATAATAATTCTTTCTAACCTCTCATTCGATGTCAACATCAGTAAATTATGGATCTTCATGAATTTTTGGGGTTTTTTATTTCATGGAATCTTCTATGTAAAATTATCAATAAACATTTTCTTGACCCTTCATAGTTTTCCATCTACTCATTACTTATGTTATTAGGGTACTAAGTTGAACATCCAAATATAGATTTTCATGTTCTCTATATTCCAATTTTGAATCATTATCATCAACCTTATTAGGAAGAATTCATAATATCTTTTCAAAAATATTTAAATCAACAAACATCCAACAGTAATTTTATAGTGCTTCTAATATGATTCACCCTTATAGAATTCATAATCATCCATTTTGATATCTAAATACATAAGCCACCATATATTTTATGTGGTTTTATTATCATTTATATTTACTACATATATATTCTTAAAAATATCAAAAATAATATTAGCAATTCTAACTATATTTACTATAAGAGACATAGATTCAAATATTGCTGAATATATAGAATTTTTTGCATTCCCATCATTATACAAATTGTTCTTATTAATAGTTGTAAGGGAAAAATATTCAAAATGATGTAGGAAACCATCAGTTATAGATTCAATATAATTATAAATAAGATACACAAGTCAAGAAAACATTATATAATTTTAAATGTGATACATATTTCCATTAAAAGGATGAATCCCTCTACTATTAATTGAATTCAGATCAATTATTTCAACATACATTTTCATAAAAAATTCAACAAAAAATCAACATAGGAATCCTTCCCTATTATACCAATTTAATGGAAAATGTGATCACTGCGAAAATGAAGGGGTGAATCAATGGTCCTTTTATTTCAAAAATTTATTCCTTTTAAATAAACAACCTTAGTCTCATATTGAAGAAAAATAAATTAGTGAAAACATGCATAATTGAACAACCATGTGGAACACCATAATTTACAAGGGTCACTACTAAATATAATTAAATAGTAATTTCTATGGTTTGGAAATAATAAATATTATACAGTCCAAAAGATAAAAATCTTTTTAATGTGGTTATAACAAGCATGGGATATCCTTACAATTACAATTCACATTGATCAATTCAAAATTGAATGTTTTTCCTTTTACATAAGTTTTAACAAGTATTTGTAACAACTTTTAGAAATCATTACCAATACTCTCATAATATTTTCATTGTGCTTCTTGTACTTCTTTACCTTCTCACTTCTTGAAAAAAATATTATTCTTCACTTTCATACACTATTGAAAGTAAAAATTAATTCTTGTAATTCATTAATAATACTTTATCTTATGTAATTTTATAAAAAGTTTATATAATTGGTTGATATGGTAAACTCCATCCAATTACACTATATATGATAAAGTAGTCTAACTTGTTGACTTCTTCAACTCACCAATACATTCAATATGTCTCTAATTACACAAATATAATAGTTTTTCCTTTGAAACATTATTCATCTATTTCATCTAATTACAACAACAAAAATAAAAAACATATTAGTATTATTATTATTATTCATCCAAAGGATTCCTTTGTTGCAAAAATCAATGTTCAAACTCTACCTTTCAAAAAAATTATGTATCTCAATATGAAACAAATTCTGCAACACTTCCACTATTTCCACGCAATAATAGTGCACTAATACTATACTCATAATGTCACACTATATATTTAAGATATTTTAATGATGACAAAAATAAAAACAAACTTATTTATCCACTCAATAGAATAATTAAATTCAAATCACTCACCCAAAAGAAATTAACCATGAATATCTAAATAGTTCAAGATCATTCTTGATTTCAGATAAGAAACATCAGTTACAACACCATTATTCGGAAATCCCTAAAACACTGTGATTACGACACTTTTATGCCAATATTTTTGGAACAAAAATATACTAACTCAGAATTATCCTCTTTATATCCTAATAAAAGTTATAGAAATATATTTTACCTAGTAAATAATCACAAAATATTTTTAGGTAAATTTTTTTCCAATAACTCTATAATGTTTCTTCTACTAATGAGAATATGTCTGATGTTCCAGTAAAAATTAACAACAACATTTTGAATTATTTATCCCAGTATATTTCTACATCTAATACATTACATTTAAAAACATTTACTGATGATCTTCTTACGTAATTGTTTTTTCAAAACCATCACATAATTCCCAAAATCATTCTGATGGACTTTCTCTAATTAGTATTTATCAAATATCATCCATTATAAACTTTATATGATCAAAAAAACATCAAAAAATGAAAAAAAATCATAGTATTCCATCCTAAAAGCATCAAAGTATAAAAATGTTATATAAATATTATTTTCTCTCCCTTTTGACTTAAGTAAACATTTCTTACTTTTTAACTCACCAAAAATCACTTCGAATATCTAAATCTTCCAAAACATCATTGAATATAGTTATTATTATACATAAAATCTTTTCCTGATTTATACATTGGGAACATCTTTATTTTTTTAACTCAAAAAAATTATCATCCTTCTTCTCAAGTTATGGACATGATATTTTCAGAAATCATGAAAGTTGGATCTAGGATCCACAATGCACCAATATATTTCATTATCAAAAATTTCTTCTAATAATCCTTTAACAAAAATCCTTTCAAAACATTATATATTAGGAAAATTTAAAATGATGATCATTATAAAAAAAATAATTTCAATCATTGGTATGTTTGGTGGGCTTGATTATAAAATATTTATCCATTCCTCCTTATCATGAAATGTTCATTCATTATCTATTAATGGAAATATCTTATAAAGTAAAGATTGTTTTATGTTATTTCAAAAAAATACAATCCCTCTATAATTTTAATAAAAAATCATCCAAAAAAGATTTATAATAATTTCCAGCATCATCAAAAACTACTTCCTCCAGCTTTGTCCCAAACAATTATAACTTAGTTCATCAACAGCTCTTGAAGATTGTATCTTCCACACTATATCACATTTTAGATTCAAAGGTCATAAAATAAAGTTATTTTGATCTAGTTTCTAAGTTTAGATAGGATTTCACAAATAAGTAGGTGTAATTAGATAATGACACTTATAAATTCCTTATGGATGTCATGGATTCATAAACAACAAGGGAGTTAATCTACCCCCCTTATTTTTCTTATTTAATTAAAGTTAATAGTGATGATATTAGAAAATGATCTATTGAACAATGTGAGGAGTAAGAGAAGTTTAAATCTATGTTAAAAGGTATTTTTTATGAAATTGATCATGCGAGGATTCCTCGAGGTATTAGTGAGACTATAGAAGATTGGTTTTTCGTATAAGTCTATAATAATTTTACCAGAGTACAAAATGGTTTAACTAGTATAAATGATTATTTTAATGTCATGGAGTTTTTCCCTCAATATTGAAGATAAAATTTGATCCAATCCTAATTTTTATATTGGTATCCTTTCATAGAAAAGGGACCCATGGATCATGGATAATGACCAGCTTCTAAAGGTGATATAATTTCATCATCCTCAGTTGATGAACAACAGCCTTGTATGTGGTAAATGCATGGATGTTAGTAATACATTCATGTGGTATAGGTAACCATTGAGGTTTTAGTGGAAAATGTTCACATCATCATATGGGTCATTATCATACTATTGAAATTTGATATTTAGTAATCATCTTTTATTCATGAGATCAGTTTTTCTCTTATCTAACTTAATGTTTTTTACTTTCATTTTTATACTATTTTATTTTATTCATATATGGTATAGGACATCTATCTCCATCCTGAGAATAACTTAAAAATATACTATTTTATATATAATCCTATTTTTATGTATTTATATATAAAAAATTAATTGTATAAATAAATAATTGCATATATTTAAATAAAAAATAAATTTTTAAATATATAAACCATATAGAAATAATTATTATCAATTTTATTTCAAACAAAAATGTATGGATATGTACATACCTATACAAATTTATATATAATTTTTATATATAGATAAGTATATTAATAAATTACATATAAACTTTTTCATGTAATATAAAAATATTTAAATGAATATTTTTATATATAATTTGTAATTATATATATATATATGTTGACATGCCAAAATATGTGAATATATATATATATTTATTTAATGAAAACACAATCACTTTTTATTAATATATTTAAAAATTATAATATAAATATATTTTAATTAATATAGGGATAAAACATATGTATCAAAATATTTATAAATGAAGAGATATATGACAAAATATAGATCAAATTAACATAGAGTATTGGTAAGGGCATAGATGTGGGGGATGGTTGGGAAGGGGATGGTTTAAGCACTGAAAAAGGTAGGGAGGGTGTGTCGGCATATGGTTGACCACTAATAATTCCATGTTGGGCATCACAATTGATCAGGGGAAAGGGGTGTGTGAATATTGAAAAATGTGGTGGTGGGTGGGAGATTTTTAAAAAAAATCTATAACACTTCTATACCCTAGTTTATCGGTTACCTTTTAGAACTGATAAAGGGTGAGTTTATCAGTACAAAATTTACTCTAAAAAGGCACCCTTTACCAGCACAAAAAAAAACCACTAATAAAGACTACCTAAATCAATGGTTTTTTAGCACTAATAAAAGGTTCCATTTTTAGTAATTTTTCTAGTGTTGATCAAAGACAATAGATTTTAATAGCTCTTAATACATAAACACAAATTTAAAATGGATAAAAGTATTTTCATACATTGATAAAGGAATAATTTATAGTAAAAAATTTTAAAAATATTCTATGATACTAAATTTTTGTGCACTATAGTATCACATGTGGATGAAAAGAGAAAATTAATATGAAATTTGACATCATTCTATAATGTACCCTCATCAACAGTGGTCTTTTGTAATTATTTGGTTGTTTTATAATATACAAACAATGTTACCTTGATAAACGAAAATAGTGTCCTGGTTTAAAGAGGTGGGAAAAATGATAAGTAAAAAATTGAAGGCCATTAATGGAATAATTTTAATTCAAATTTAAAATAGTTTTAACATATATTACTAAAATATAGAAATAAGTCGTTATCCCTCATGCCATTGGCCTTCTCTAATGGTGGCCAATGAAATTAGGGGCCTCAACACCTCCTTACAGAGCTTTTTTGAGTAACGCATGAGATCCTCACATGCCTTATCTTTAAATATATATAAAAACTTTTTTCATAAATCAATTATATATAAATAATTATTATTAAATAAATATTATTAATTTCATAGTTTCAAATATATATATATATATACTATAATAAATATAAATATTGTAAAAATATTAATAATAATTTCAAAATAAATAATTTTAAAAATTGTTTCATATTTTCATAGAAATAAATATTGATTTTAAAAAATCAATATATATTATTAATATTTTAAAATAAAAACAATTATTACAAACTAATTATTTGTTACTAATTTTCATGAATTATATATAAATCATTTTAATTATATAAAACTTTTAATAATAATTACTACCAGATACATAATTAATAAATTATATATTAATTATAAGATAAATAATATATATTTATTAATAAATTTTATTATATAATTATGAAATTTTATTTATTATTATTAAATATTTAAAAATAATTAATAGGTATTATTAATAAATAATATATATCGTTATTGAAATTATTATTATCATGTTTTAAATATTTACTGATTATTAATGACAATCTTATTATAATTATTTGTGTTTAATTAATTATTAATTGTTTTTAATTGTTATTAATTAATAAATATTACATACAAATTATTTTTTAAAAAATAATTTCAAAATAATAAAAGTAATTAGAAACTAAACTATTTCTATTCATTTGTATTTGATTTTTTTTAAAATAAATGCATTTGTTAAAAAATTGTAGTAAAAAAGTAATGTATATACATTAGTATTAATCCTATTAATGTTGGTATAATAATTTGAACTTTTTCAATAAGATAAAGAACCCGATGTAATCCAACATAATTTAACTAAATTCAAGACAACTAAATCAATGAGTATAATTATTTTTCATCAATATATGTGATGAGGTCTCTTCCCACTGTATAGATTATGACTAGGATGCATGTATCGAGATAATCAAAATTTATAATGGGGAGCCTAATGATATTTAAGAGGATATTCCTTATGTATAGGACCATTTAATGTCTTATTCAATATTAGTGAATTATCAGGAGGAGGTACCATCAGGATGTCAAGATGCGCACTTGATCCATCTCCCACTATAGAAATGAAAGGACCTTCCATCTGATGCGGTATTTCTTTAGAATGTGGGAGCTCATTCATGAATAATGAAGGCATGATTAATAAATACCGATACGTTCTTTAATATTCTATACCCAGTGAAAAGTATGGATATAATGACAATAGAAATGGATCCCATGGTTTCTTGAATACATCCAGAACCACCACAGGCTTTTCAACTAGATGAGTTTTTTCTTCCTATAGAATTGGTGTAGCTTCATTCATTTCTTAACATGGTTTATATCATCATAAACATGACTCATAAACAATATTTTCTACGAGAGAAGGTTCTTGAGCCAGAAGATTCTCTCCCTGAGCTGGATCATCCTCTACCATAGGTGGACAATAGAATATACTATCATATTAAACATGATATGGTGGAATCATGTCCTATACAGCAACATGGTATGATTCCGGAATAAAAACCTCACCCACTTAGGATTAGGCATGAAGATATTATGATCAATAACTGTATGTTGTAAAGTGATTCAAACTGAACTGCAAAAATGTACAAATGTCAATCTAATATAATTATGTTGTCTTACCATATCCACATTCCCCTTATCATGTAGTGTAAGATACTATATATACTTCATTAAATATATTGACATAAACTTTAGATAATATAATAGAATACATCTTCTCATGCACATTTCCTCGATATGGAACACACATGTTTTTCCCAGGTGTATATATATTGTGCATGTCTTCATCATTAATCAATATCCATGTTTATCTTTAATGAATTATGTGTTCTTTGTTGTATTAGTAATAGTGGAATATGTTGAACAAATACAAACTAATGTATGACCCAATTTGGTTGGTTCTAGTCAACAATATGGAAATCCATGAGACCCACTATAACTTCATCATCAATAATCTTAGTTGTGTAATATTTAATAAACTGGTCTAATATAACCTTGTATGCAATCTTTGAAATCATAAATGTTAGGTTAAATTTTTAATAATATGTTGTTTCTAATTTCCACAAATGTAAATATAATGAAATTGATTTTTCAACACAGTAATGTATATTATTACTTCAAGTATTAGTATTTTAACTAAAATGAGATGATATGAAACTAAATTGTGTCTTGGGGTCTTAATGACCTAGTTTTCCTAACTCCACATGTATCATAGAATAATGAAAGTCATAAATAATAATGAATTATGTATAATAACTCATATTGGAATAAAAAATTAATAAATATGAGTGACCATACTAGCATTTACATGAAGAATCATGCAACATGTTCGTATAAATATTTGGACCAACAAAAATAGGGGATAACAGAGTGATTTGTTCCCACAACACCCTATTAATTAGGATTACACATCCCCCAAGATCACTATTATCTAATAAAAATGTACTAAATAATGTTTTGTACTTGTATGATAAGAAATAAAAATTCAATTATATCTCTCATCTTGATCAAAGTCCTATAGGTTTCTAATATACACCATGTGGACAATAATACTAGAGTAATCAACACACACTGCACCTCCAATGAGCCACAAGATATATGTACGATCATAACACATGATTGTCTAATAATGAACATCTATGGGAAATTGTGTGAAGTGTGTGTTTTCCCCAAACATAGACAAAGCACGACCATCTATAACAATATACTCCCACATAAATTTGTGTCCAATAAATCATTTTTCAATATCATACTAGTCACTATGGGTAGTTCATATAACTATCACACCCTGGATAGGAACACTGAGTATAAATTCTACATCCTCTATAGAAATGGTCACATCTCCCTCAAGCAAGTGAAATGTGTGAGTCTCAAGTCTTTATATGTATGATATGGAATAAAATACTTCATGATCAATAAATATGTAGTCCAATAAATATAGATTATATAATTAATTGCATCATAGTTATATTATAATAGATGTTAGAGGAGTAATCTGATAGTTATTATGTTCTGTGTTCAATGTTACCATTTCAACCTCACGGTCCAATAACACCCCATGAAAGATATTTATATACCAATCATTAAGTATGGTAATATCCTCCATCTCGACAAATAAAAATGAAATTAATATTAGGTATGTGTAAAATGTAAATATAATTTTATTATTTGAAGAATGTTATTATTTGTAAAATGGAGGATATAAAATTTATTTTAACAGCATTTTATAATCATTAGTTGATAAAATATATAGATCTTCATCACCATGAAGTTTATTGTACATTACTATATCTATATTATTCTCCAAAAATATGTTTCATCATTTTCTTTTGTTTATATTCATGAGTCCATTTAAACAATTTATGTGTTTAATTAGGTAATTAATTTCATCAAATTTAGAATATTCTAGGAAATCACTAGAATATTTGAAAAAAAAATTAGTAGACTCACAAATCACTAGATTTTACTATGTATTTTTAGATTTTTAATTTTAAAATTAATATTTAATATATTTTTAGAAGGTCATTTCCGATCATTGAAATTTTTGAAAAACCATCCAAAAGGATGACCTGAGGGCTAACCATAATAAATTTTTTAAATACTAAGGTCATTACATTATTTACAGGTAATAAATCATTATGCATTAGAATGAGAACTCATTCCAAAAATGTTAGGGAATGACTTTTTGTTTTGAACATCCCCATGAATATATATTTCATATCATATTTTGGGATTTTTTGGGTTTTCTAAGTAAGTATAGGTTATTCTGAATCCTATAGGACTTCATTCTACATCATGACCACAAACTATTAATGTGAAGTGTTAATTTGGGATTATCATTAGGTTTTGAAAAATATAAAAACTCTCTAATATGCATCTATAAAGAACTATAATAGTTATCAATGGGGTTGATTCAGTATATTGGATCACCATATAGTTTCCATGTGATTTTCTAAGAGAAACATTCTACAATGGAATGTGTACATACAAACTGAAATTCATGGAAGTTTCCATAGTTACAATTCCTTATTTATAGTAATAATACCAAAAATTGACCACTACTATCTATGATGGGGTGTAGAAACACCGTTATTTCAAATAGACATACTTCTTTATTAACCATTCACTCAAGCAAATAAGATGATTTATCATTTTTCCAAGAAATATATAAATGAATGTTTCCTTTTACCTTATCCCTAGATGAACCATATCACAAGTTTTTCTTAATTATTATACGAAGTACATTTCTCAATGCTAAAATGTCTCTTGAACTAGGTCTATTACATAGGTAACATGTGAATCCCCTTAATGAAATCATTAATACACTGTATAATGTTTTTCATCATGTGTTTATACCTCTTCCCCCATCATATTCCAATGTCCATTTTTTGGAATTTGAATCATGTAGTTATAAACTCCAACATTAGCACATAAAATTAATTCAGGTGACTATTCAAATATTCACTGATCCTAAACACATTCAACATGAATGTGATCATATTATATAAAAATTATTTTCATTTTTACATTGAAATTGTAAATTGAAAAAATATATAGAATTTATTCCAATCTTCGTGATAGCCTTTTATATAGATTCGTCATCGAAAGTATTTCACACATTATTGTAAATGTGTCTGATGTCGTATCGATGATTAGAAATTTGGGATATCCACATAACATGATCTATAATGATTAACTCATTGATCTCCCAATGATGATTAAATATCAAATATTCATAAAAAATGCAGGTGGAATGGTTGTTAATATATAGAAAATCTATAACAACCTAGGTAATGTTAGAATAAATAATTTTATGATATTATAAATAGTCATGAGTCATATTTTATAGAGTCATATTCATTATTAAAATATTACACAATTTTTAGTAAAAATGAAAAAAGAATTATTTATAACCAAATTAAACTTTTATGCATCATATGCTTTTATATAAACTCATTTTTCAAATTATAGAATTTTGACTAAAAAATGTTTGTCATTTAATAATTTATTATTTCAAATTTATCTCTGGAATGACTTTTTATATTTTTTTTTGAAAATATTAATTTTTCAATAAATATGAAAATATACTAATGTTTATTTAAAGTGGTATATTATTTTATCTTATTTATAAAGGGAAAAATTAATTTTTATGAGTTTTAAACTATATTGTTTCCTTTTTATATAAAATAACCCAATTATGTTTTTTGAAATAATTTTAATAATTTAATTTAGTAAAAAAACATTTAATATTTAAAATTTACATTTTTCTAAAAAACAATTTTTCGTTGCAATTTCCCTACAATAAATAAGTTAAAAAAAATTCCTTTTGAATATAAATTTAGAAAAATGGGTTCCATATTTAGAATAATTTGATCCATATTTAGTAAATCTATCTCTTTTATTTTTAGTCAGTATGGATAGTAATATTTGTAATTTTTTAACACAGATAGGTCCTACATCCTTAAAGACATGTGGGGGTGCTATTATACATGACTCTAAGGGAAATATGGGCTAGGAATTTACAACCTACTTTATTAATGGATACAATATCTTGGATGAATCATTGGTTGTTCTCACTGGATTGCGCCTATGATGGTATCAAAACATTAATATAGTAGAGGTGGAAACAGACACTATCACTCTATGCAATCTAATGTATGGAATATGTTCTATCCCATGGTTGATTTATTACATTATCAAGAAGGTTCAAAGGACTTATTGGTACTTGTGTTTCATACTTGGTGTGTGGGAAATAAAGTTATTGAACCCCTAGTATCCATAACAACCAAAGGACCCAACGTACCCTATTTCCAAAGCTTGTAATTTTTTTATCTTGAAAAGAAAAATATTCTAATAGGGGACGCCCTTGACCTAAACTAATTATGGGCCCCATTGTTCCTTTTGTATATCTCCCATCATTGTTCAAGGTATTTAAATAATGAAGTCATGATAACGAGTGATGAAGTTAAAGAGGTCATTGTAACACCCCAAGCTTCCATGGTACGTTTCCTTTGAATAATGAAATGGCGTGCATTGTACGCAACTTCGGGATTCTAACACACCACAAGCAATCAAACTAGCCGTTATGAATAGTAATACCTACTTTTTGAAATTTTATAAATTCAATATCTCAAAATGGACTTCATTTTTGGATTCGGAATATCGAAATTAGCCTAGGGTGAAATTTTGGTACTTTTCTGATAACTTTCATATTTTGATGAATAGTGAAAATTACTAAATTTTAATTAAAAACATCTATTTTAATCAAAATAATTAATAGTGATAAATTATGAATTTGAGTGGTTTTAAAGTATGTTTAGAATATATTTTTACCATGTAATACAATTTGGGTCATTGAACATAATTTCACATTTAAACCAGACATAAACAAGTGCCAATCTTTTGATAGTTATTATCTCTTAAAAACATGCTTTTTATTTTAACAACGGGAATTAATTTTAAATTAATTTCTGCCACTTCTGTGTTTTGAATTTGGAAAAATGGATTCCATATTTTGAATCATGATGTTAAAATTGTGTAAATAGGTAACTTTTATTTTTAGACATTTTGGATAATTACTTCGGTAAATATTTTATTTACCATGGTTAAAGGGTAAATCCGGTAAACAAGGGTTAAAAAATAATATTATAATAATACTAAATTACCCTAAAACGTGTCATAACCCTATTGGTTGATACATGGTCGACCATGGGATTCTTTGTGTCGATTTTGGGACCTCCTGGATCCACATGTAAGTGATAGGGACACTTTATTTTAATTAAGTTAAAATAAATACAAAAATGACACAAGCATATATCTTTTGGAAATACAATTGTTAAATAGGGTTATATATGTTTTATTTTAGACTAAAATATTCATTAGAAAGATAAAAATAATTCCTAAATAATGATATTTTATTTATAATTTTTGGAAATTAAATAAGTTAATTTATTTATGACACAATGGTGATGTAGTAATTACCATAATAGTGAAACATTAGAATAATTGATATTATAAATACACAAATAAATATAATTTGCGACTATTATTGAATTAAACTAATTTTCATGGTTAATATGACATGTTAGGATCGATTTAATTAAATTTTTTTGAAGTAATGATTCTGTTATGTGTTTCAAAAAAATCAACTATTGAATAGTGTCAAAATTGACATAAAATAGTTTTTAAAACAAATGTTATATTATTAATTGATATTAAATTCCTAAAAATCTAAGGTTCGGCCAAGAGACTTATATCATGATAGTTATATTATTAATGGACCACTTGGGGGTCTCTAGGATGTATATAGTATGTTTAATAACTATATAATATAAAAATACAAATTAACATGGTAAATGTCAAACTAATTAACTAAGAGTTAAAACTAAAAGATAAGGTTAATATAGTAACCCAAACCTATCTAAATTCTATTGGTTTAATGGTTTTAGACATATCCCCACCTTGAACTTTTAATAATAAACTTTGGAGCCATTAAGAACCGAATATGAATTTATTATAAATTTATATTTCTAGCTTTTCAAAAGGTGCCCCTCACCCCACTTATAAAAGGGCACTCATCCTTCTCTTTTCTTAACACCTTCAAAGCCTTTTGGTTCGACCAAACCCTGCACAAATACTCTCTAAACTTCCCTCAATACAACCTAGAGTCTATAGTTTTATCTGAAATCCAACCTAAGGATCCCTTTTGATCAAATCAAAAGGAAGAACCCGAAGAAGAGTTAATGTTTTCACCACCCCTTTTCAAGTTCCTATCTTCTTCCACATTTTCTTTCTTGTTATTACCATTCTAAAATAATAACTCCAGTATAATATATTTTCTGTGATGTTATTATAAATATGGTTCAACCATATTCAGTATTCTATCCACCCTTTGAATAACATGTCACCACACGTGCGTACGTACGGCTTACCGTCTCCACGTCGTGGTGTAATTGTTATTCAATATATTATTATTTGGATGGGTATAATAATGATGTGTAACTCATGTAAATGATAAATATAACATGATAATGATTCTGTATATATGATATACCATCCAATTATATTTTATTTTAATATCAAAAGAATGATATTGTCGCTCGTGCGTACGTACGGACAACCGTCTCCGCGAACGCGATGAGATTCATTTTCCATCGTATCCATTCAAGTATAATTCTCATTTGATGATTAAAAATAATATTGAAGGACTTGATATAATCTTGGATATGAATAATATACATCCCATTAATAACAAATATGGCTCACATAATAAATAATATAAAGTAAAATGAACCTGTTAACACCAGAAATGACGATAATTCTAAGATATTATTAACAAATCAATGTTAAAAGATCATATGTGATATCATATTAATGCATATGATTCTTGTATAATTAAATAACAATTATTTAACCATTATACAGGAGGTTAACCTACCGTCTACCAAGGAAAAAGTACAAAGTAAGGGGTTTCTTATCTCACTTTTAATTCTGTGAGAATTCCATTGTTCACCACTTATTTATTGCATGTGGTGTATGAGTACTGCCCATGATTGTATTCATTGTGTAATCTACTTTAATTTATGGGTATTTACATCATCATTGTATGATCCTTCTTTAATGGGTTCATGTTTCATAAGTTACCAAATTGATAAGGGAATTTGATATTTCAATTTCCACTCATTCGGCTTTACGCATACTTCATTGATTATTTTACTCCAAGAATATGTGTGGAATTATTATTCATTTTCTCATGTCATATTTTCCACTCCCCTTTCTGTGGATATACTTTTGATACACATAATCACTCCATTGATAAATTCTCAAGTGATCGGTATGAACTTGATAAGAGTAATTTTAACTCAATCTCCATTTTTTGACTCAAATATCCAATTTATTGGTGTTGTTTTTACAAGAATATGTGAGAATTTCATCTGATTGATTTACACTAAATATCCAATCATATTGAGTGAATTTATATTTTTCACAAAAAATTATGTCATTGATTTATCCTTAACCTAAGGATATGGTCTTTATAAGAGAATTCATCTCAATTTACATTCCATTGTGACTTCTTTGTTGTTATACACCAAATCACTTTTATATGGTGTATATATTGTATTTTGACATAGTATATCATGAATCCATTTATTCTCATGATATTACAATGTTTTTATTACCTCAATTATTTGTATCAAGTGTCTCTCTTTTGGTTAGAATCACTAAATAAAATACCATTTTTAAATTTTTTAAAGACTTATTCATATAAATATTGCACATTACTGTCCATGTTTAAAAAATGGTTTTAAGGATTTATTTATATGGACATTAATGTTTTAAAATAAAAACTCCTTTTAAAAGGTTCAAAGTGGTATGGGACACTTTGATTCAAAAATCTATTTTTAAATGGCTTCTTGACAAATAGTGTGACTTTTAAATGTTTTCAAGAAAAGGGGAAATTTCTCTCAAATAGTTTTGATGATTATTTTCATCTATGTCAACATCCTTCATTATTATTGATTGAGGTTAATGTGATACAATACAATCTTCCATATTGTATCGAATGAGTTATGTTTGATTGTGGATGTGCTATTTTTATACTATTTATGGTTTGTGGTAAAAGTATTGACATTTCGTATGCTAGTTTTAATACGAATGTTTATGTTATGTTTAAACCTGTTCATATGAGGAATGTATTGGACTTAATAAGTGACGGGTGGAGCCCGCTATAGCTCCTCGATGCATCGGTAGGTCTCATGAGACAAACTAGTGTCTGGGCACAAGGCCTTGACAAAATCTTATTTGTAGTCTTGGAACGAAGCCTTGGCTATGTGGTTATGATAGTCTGGAATTATGCATTCCATCATTATGAAAGTGGTTATTGATATTTCATGTGATCATTCGACTAGTAGAATATCCCTGTGAGTATGTAAATGGCATTATTTTATTTTATCTTTTCCATTTTATGTTGAAGTTGATGTTTAAAAGGCTTTTGTTTAAGTTATAAACTGCCTTATGTGTTTATGCTTATCTATGAAAGCTTCTGCTATAATGTTATCCTTACTGAGCATCTGAGCTCACCCCTTTCAATGTTTTATTTTTCCCAGGATTATAAAGAAGCAATTTATGAATGACCTGTAGGGATAGTATGAGGGGATATGAAGACAAGATGTTGTTGTAGTTTTTTTTACCCTATGATGTAATGTAAGACTTATGAATATATCTAGTGTTTCCAAGACTACTAAACTAATCGGTCTTTCGAGACATGATCCTTTGTGATCATGAAAATGTTATGTAATAATGCACCGACTCTCGGAATCAAGGGTTGGGGCGTTACAGTCACGCTCTTGCTTTTAATAACAATAATATTTTTAACATTGTGATAACCAAAGGAAATGTTTGGTTAAAAATATTATTTTTTAATATAAATGATTTACATTATTCAGGGTATTTTATTTTTTATTTTTAATAAAGAAATAATTATCATAAAATTTGACATAATATTGACGTAGTAATTATTCTATTGATGGAAATAAAAAATTAATGAATTTAAAATTTCTAAATGTAGTAACATTCAAGATCATTGATGTGATACATGAATTTTATATTTTAACATGACATTTTATTTATTTACTAAAATATTTTTTTTAATTTAAAATTTTTCATTATGTTATTAAAATACATGCAATGAATAGTTCTAACAATTTTCAATAATGTAATACTATAATAAATATAAATTTGTAAAATGATAAAAAATTATAAATATATTTTATTAAGAAATTTTATTAGTATTTAGTTTGAATATAATTCATGGTCTTTTTATGGGCTATGTTTACACTTGTAATAAATATCTGGACCCTCAAAAGCTAAAAATTGTTGTTGTGACAGTAAGTGTGAAAGGGGTAAATGAGGGGTTAAAAAAATAATAAGGATATAAATGTTACCTAATCATGAAAAAATAACTTAGTAGAGTATTTACACCCATACTAACTATATATTAAAGATAATATAGTATGTATCCATTTGGAATTGAGAATTAATTTCTATTAATTTAAATATTTTGAGAAATTCCAAGAATTCCCCTCCCTTATATTTAAATGGGAATCTACTCTCCCCTTTAAATCCCACATAAAACCCAATTTAGTTCAAAAATAGCTTTCCAAATACCTTTATATAATCCACCCCCTATTTATATTGGTCTACATTTTTGGATAATACTAACCCAAGAGGGTTTATGGTGTAAGTTAAAGGACACTAACCAAAGAAGAGTTATTTTTTATCCACATGTTTTCATTTTATTTATTATTTATAATAATTTAAATCATAATTAGACATGATAATATAATAAAACAATTATAATAAATACACTAATGCATTTTTATATTAATGTCACAACCTATATATATCTTATCTTCCATCAAATGGGAGACAACCCCCAATCTGTTTATATAGTGGACTCCCGCATCATGAACTGATGTAATTCATTTTCAATCACCATATCTAAAGAGTGGCAATAATTATGTAATAATCTTTTATATATGTTATTCATGACATATTTATCATCCCAAAAATTGATTTATTACATTTACATTTTTATATTTCCATTCATTGAAAAATTATAACATCATTCGTGTGTGTGTGTGCACTACCACCTCCACGAAGTGTTTTGATTCAATTCTTATCACCACATAACATGGATGTTATATATAAGTTTATTTTAAGAGTTTATTTGATATTAATTATATTTTTATAATTTTTGAAACAAAAAATAATACTTATCTTCTTTCAATAATGATGTCGGAAAAATGGAAACGTTACTCATGTGTACGTACAACCAACCATCTCAATGATTGTAACATAGTTTTTTCTCATAACCATATTTAATGGTTTGATTTTAAAGTAAAACTCACGTATAAAAATTAAATTTTTTTCAGGTTTTTTATTATGGATATGATTTTCCAATCATCCTTATCGGCATATTCAACAAACAGAACTCATTTTGGACTTATGAATATAATTTCATCAAAACATCATATGTGAACTGAAATAATTATTTAATTGTTAATGTATATTATAATGTGAAATATAACAAATAATACAATTCATAATGTTTCTTAATAAATTATAAATTTAACATATCTATTTCATTCAAGATGATAACTAACTCGCATGATGATTCAGACTAAAGCTAAGGTACTTTATTTTAAAATTATTATTTAAATGTTTCCCTTTTATAAAAATATTTCTTCTATTTCCATATTTTTATTCATTATATACAGATTATTTATATGAAAATTAAATATTTATAATTTAAATATTATGACTCTTTTTAAATTCTATAAAAATATAAAAATGAATAATTTTATGGAATGTTTTGATGTTCACTACAAAAATTCAAAATGAATGCTTAATTTTAACATATAAAGTGACTAAGCCTTTTCTTACGACTGTAAAAGTTTTTGGAATTTACTATTCCTCTATAATATTTCTTTTTATTCAAATAAAATACATATTAATCTTTTTCAAGATATTTTGGAATTGAAAATGTGTTTTTAAGAGAAAATAGTATTTTGATTTTCAAATTTTTTTACACATGGGTGTAAGAGATTTTTCATGGGTATTATTAATGATATGGTCCTTTGATATTATTTATTAAGGGTTGATCTTTATTATAGATCTTGGGTGGTCCCGTTATAGCTTAAATGTTGGGTGCACCTATATATAATTTGGTGATCCCATTATAACGTATATAATGGGTGCACCTAGTTATCTCTATAATGCATTTGGAAAAGATAATATTATCCAAATGATTATATTAGAAGTCATCCAAATGGTTATCCCATTTTATAAGGGTTTTTTATGGGTCATTAAGATGATTCTGTCCCAATTCACCTACATGAATTTTTTAATTCATACTTATGTGTTTTTGTGGAATTAATTTGACTTCAAAACATAAGTTAATGATATTTTTTTTATTCAATAAAATTTTATGCCCCTTTTGGGTAAAAGTAATGTCTTTAGGAATGTTTTTTTGGTCCCGTAGTTTTAAAATGGACTAATGGATTTCATTCTTCATTTTATGTCCATTAGTGAGCATTTTTTATCATCACAGGTATTATATTTTTCTAACATGGTATATGTATTTTTAAGGGAATACAAGAAGTTAAGATGAATGTCATGAATATTTTTCTAGAAAAGTACATATGTTTTATTTTTAAGGGATTTTATTATAAGAAAAATGAATATTTATTGGAAGTATCCACTTTATGATGTAATTTATAATTATTTACAAGTTATGGACTAATTATATAAATTATGATACCTAAAATGATTCTTGTCAATATAATAAGTGTATTCATTTCTAGAGGAACTATAATATGTTATGATTATGGTCAAGTATTTACTATTGGTAATGGAGGAAATTTTAGATAATTTTATTTGTTTAGTTGACACTAAAATAACCTTAAAATATCTTATCTAATGTTTAATCATTTGAATATTTCCATGTTTATTTGACTAAAACTATGTTTATTCAGAATGGTTTTCCATAGAGTAAATAGAGATGATGTAGTTGTAATTCCCCAAGGGGGAAATATTCTTCCATATCATCAACTAGGGATTGTCATAATTGGAAATGAGTAGTTTTTTCTATGAAATCTCAATTGACACAATATATAGATGGTGGTATAAGACATATTAGAGAGTATCCAAATCCGACACATTTGAACATGGTGATAGTGTTTAATATTTTGATATAAGATCCAGTAGTATCCAGTGGATCTTCTGATCAAGTGGTAGCTAATGTATCGATCAATGTCCTAGAGAAAATATTTGGAGTCATGGGGTGTTTTGGAATGTCAAAACTTAACCCTTAACATTTATCATTTTGAATGTGATACTAATCGTTTTTTTTCTTTTGTTAATAATACTAAAGAGAGAGATGAGATTTATTCCCTGTCATATGATATATTTATTAATATATTTTCAGAAACATATTACCCAATGTTTGTTCGACATAGGATAGAGAAACAATTATTCAAACTAATTCAAAAGGATGAATATTATATAGCTTCCTATGATGAAATTTTTACAATATTAACTATACATGTACCAGATTTTATCGAGATTCCTATTATTAAAATTAATCAATTTTACCAAGGGTTGAAGCAATGATATTGAAGAGAATTAAAAACTTGTTAATTCAAAATTTATAAGAAACTTGTTCAGTGTGCCAATAAAGTGGAAATTCAGTTCTCTAATGAACATTTATTACATGAAAACAAGAATAAAAAACATTTATTATGGTTGGAAATGGAGATTCATTCATCAAGAAAATATAAAGGTGAAAAATAGGTTTCTCATCATGTGATAAGTGTGGTAAAAATAATCTTAGGTAATGTCAGCTAAATTTTATAATGTGTTACTAGTTGGGTATGTTTTTTCATAGGGCTTGTGATTATAAAGAGAGAGTCTAAATTAATCAATGAAGATTGTATATAATTACCTTCCGTTAGTGATATGTTTTAGTTGAAATGAGTTTGGACATTATTTTAACATATGAATGAAATTAATTACTTAGGATGGAAATCAGGCAGGCAGAAAGAGGAAACATGTAGAAAAATCAATTGCTACCACAATGGTTGGTGGATTTCCATAAAATGAATTGGTGATATGTATGTTAATTGTTTATACTAATTATTTCAATAATCTATTTCACTCTAGATCTTCATATTCATTAATTTATAATATTTTTAAAATAATGTTAGGTATATCACATCATGAATGTATAATAGAACTTTTAGTAAACACTCTAGTTGTAAATACTAAATAAATAATTATTTATAAGATTATTCATATTTTTATTAGTGGAATGGTATTTACTGAAAATATTAATAGGTGTTCCATTTAATAGTTTGATATCATTTCAGAAATGGTTTAGATTTTATTTTATCATGCTAAGATAGATTACATTGATGAGAATGTTTTGTTCAATGAATTCATATCATTTATAACATATCAAGATGATGAGAAATTCATTATAAATGATACTGAAATTTACATAGAATATATTTTTAAAAATTATGAAATAGTAAAAATTAGTTATGTAATATTAGTGAATGAATATATGGATTTTATTACTGATGATTAACCGACTAATATTCCTTATTGAGTGGTTGAGTTTATTACTTATGTTTTACCCTATGCTAGTCCAATTTCAAAACCCCCTTATAAAATAGATCAAGTAGAATTATAGAAAACAAAATCAATTTTTTAGATAAATTTTTCATTCATTTTTGTTCTTCACATTGGGGTGATCCTTATTTATTTTATAAAAATAAATATGGTTTCTTGAGGCTTTAAATTGATTTCAGATATTTGAATAACATCATTATTAAGAACATGTAACATTTTTCTCATATCGAGGATTTTCTTGACCAACTATAGGGATAGAATTATTTTTCAATGATTAATCTCAGGTAGAGATAACATTAGTTGATAGTAAAGGATGGATATATTTTGACGAGTGTATTTTGAACTAGATATTGGCTCTAACAGTTTTTAGTTATTCTCATTGGGTTTCCCATGGCACTAACAATTTTTACAGATTCTATGAAAAGTGACTTCTATGGATATTTTTTTATATTTTTTGTTTTGTTTATAGATGAAATAATGGATTATTATAATAGTGATAAGGATCATTAAAGGCACCTACAAATTTTTTCGAAACATTTAAATAAAATGAACTTTATATAAAATTTAGTAAATGTGAATTTTGGTGAATCAAATTTATTTTAATAGGAATATTGTTTCTAATGATGGAATAATGGTTGAAACTGATAAAACTAAAGATGTTGAATAGTTAAAACAACCTACCAATTTCGTAGATATTTTTTGTTTTCATGGATTACCAGGTCACCACCAGAGGTTTATTGAACACATTTCTTAGCTATCTAGCCCAAAAACTATGTTAAGATGAAAAGTTTTTAAATTCATCTAGACAAAATAATGTGATAATTTTTTAAGGAACTAAAATTAATATTGGGAAATGTTACATTTTTAGACATTCTCTCTAATGATGGTGGATTTTTTATGTATAGTGATTATTTATTAAAGAGACTTTGTCAAATTCTGATGGATAATAATTAAGTAATTCCTTATTCTTCATATAAAATAAAACCATTCGATTTAAATTATCCTATATGTAATCTAGAATTAGCTGCTGTGGATTTTTCCATAATTTTTTTATCATTTATATAGATCCATGTTTTAAATATATATTGATCATAGAGGGTTGAAATTTATATGCACTAAAAAATATAAGAACATGAGATAGTGGAGGTGTTTATAATTGATAATGGTTTAAAACATTATGATTATTTATCATCCTAGAAAATCAAAAAAAGTAGTTGACGCTTTGAGTTGGAAAAATAATGCTACATTAAACATATTATGTTAGGAACATGAACCTTTGTTTAATTATTCGATGATTTGTTTCCTAGAAGATATCGATATTGGAAATTCCTCTGTTTTGTTTCTGGTTTTAGTATAGTTTACTTTGATAGATAGAATTTAAAAATATTATAAAGAAGATAATGGTTCCTAGGAAATGTATAATTGGATAACAAGGATAAGTTTCTAAAATTTAATGTTTACAAAGATATTGTTTTTATATTTGGAAAGATATTTATTATGCCATAAGATTCTCTATTGAAGAAATAATTTTTGATTGAAGATCAAATATCCTAGCTTTTTATTCATATTTATAGTACTAGGATTTACAGATACCTTCAAGAGTATTATTGGTGGGATGGAATGAAAAGAGAATTTACAGAATTTACCAATAATTTTGGAATTTTCATTGCATTAAAGTATAAAAAAGATAAGAAATGGGAAACATAAACCATTTACAATACTAGAGTAGAAATGGGAAACTATAACCAAGGATTTCATAAATGGATTTAAAAATACATTTCAATGTAACAATATAATTTCTGTTATTTTTTATCGATTACCTAAGTCTATAAATTTCCTTCCCATTACAGACAATATGTCATTGGATTACCTTTATCTATTCTATATCATAAAAATATTCATGTTACATGTAGTTACCCTATCTATCATATCTGACTGTGCCCCTAGGTCCACATGAAGTTTTTTTAAAGGACTTTAGAAGTTGTTCGGTATTGGATTAAAATTTATTATATATTTTTATTCTCAATATGAAGGATAGTCTGAATGAGTAATTAAGACCTTGGATGACATGTTTTTCACTTGTTCAATGGATTACATGTGATTTTGGGATCATAATACTTCTTTAGATGAGTATTCTTATAATAACAGTTTACATTCTTGTATACATATTACACTTTTTGAGGCATTATATGGAAATAGATTTTAGACTCCATCTTTGTAGGATGAAGTATGAAATAGTAAGTTGATAGGGCTTGAATTGGTTTAGAAAACGGTTTATTAGGTGAATGTAATTCAAAATAATATGAGGATATCTCAATGCTGGTTGAATGATTATTCATGTCACAATAGAAAATGTCTCTCTTTTAAGGTTAGTGATAATGGTTTTCTTAAATTATCTCCAAAGGACAGGTTTATTCATTTTGGTAAAAATTGGAATTTATGTCTATGTTAATTTGAATATATAAAATCCTATATAATTATGGATCAGTTTCAAATTCGGTATCTTTTCCTTTGACTTTATCCCAGGTACACAACATTTATCTTGTTTATATGTTAACAAAATATGTTTCAGATTCATCTCATATTTTTTAACTGAAGTATCACAGTTGGAAGATAACATTTCTTATGAGGAATAACCTATTCAAATTCTTAACTATATAGATAAGTTATTTTGAAATAAGAATATTCACCCAAGTAAATTAGTACGGGAAAACCATATCATCAAAGAAGACACATGGGATTGTGAAAATGATATGAGGGAAACATATCCCCACTTGTCTAATAAGAGAATAAAATTGAAAGGATGAAATTTCAAAATGAGGTGCAGAATTTAACAACCCATTTAATGTTAGAATAGATCATTTCATGAATTTTAAAGATTAACTAGTTTTATTTTATAGTATTTTATTCATTATAAGAAAAATATATATTTCTTCGATCAATAAAAATGGATTATTCCAAACCAAATTCTATTTTTATGTGTTATATGGTTTTATTTAAAATTATAATTCCCAAATTTTATTATTATAGTTTTAAAAAATGATCCTAAATTTTAAATTTAAAATGTAAAAATTTTATTAATATGAATTTTTTTGAATTATCTGAAAGGATTGATTTTTCAATTAATAATGAAAAATATATATGGTTTTTTAAAACTATAATTTCCTTCCATGTATTTAAAAAGTAAAAATATATTCCTGATTAGTTATCAAATATTATTTGTTTATTATTAATTAAAATAGTCCAATTATGGTTTTTAATTTAAATGTGTACATGAATTTAGTATAAATAACATTTTATGGTTTATCATATCAACCATGGTCCATTTACACAACTCTAAATCAATAATTAAAATCTATGTGATGAAAAGTAAAAAAATTAATATTATTGTCATATCATAATAAATAATAAATTACTAAAATGATATAAAATTCATAAAAAATATTATATTCAGAAAAATTGTTAGGATATGGTTTATCATATAAACCAGGGTGTATTTTTGTTCTTATAGTTCATTTATTGTATCTATCATCACCCTCAAAAAAGAAAAAACCTTATTTTCAATATAAGTGTGAAAATGGTTAAAAACGGGTTAAAACCAAATGACCATGAAATAATTCTGACCAAAAAATATCCAGAAATTACATCATGAGAGTATTCTGACCCATAAACATCTTATATTATAAATAAAATAGTTGGGAGTGATTTTTAACCAAAATTTTAAAAATATTAAATTATTATTTCTAAGACAATTGCATGAGTACCCCTCCCCTCAATTATAAAAGGGAATATCTTATTTCCTTTAAAGAACACTTAAATCCACGTTTTATATACCAATAACTATCCAAATATCTTCCATGAATCTCTCCACTCATTAAAGAGATCATTTTTAATGATTACTACTAACTCAAGAGGGATTAAGGTGTTAGAAAATGGAGACCGTCTAAAGAACATGTATAGTTTTTATCTGCATGTTTTAGATTATTTCTTCTTCCACATCCTTAATATCACCCATAAACATGATAATAAAAAAATTATATTCAATAAAATATTGTCTTTTTTTAATTTAATGGAATATTTCTATATTATCTTCCGTCAAATGGAAAATTAAACCACCATTCGGGTGGATGGTGGACTACCGCCTCACGAATCGATGTAATTCATTTTCCATATCCATCTACGAAGATTGGAAATAATAATGGAAAAATATTTATATATTATATTCATTATATATTTATCATTATTAAATTATAATATGTCATTTAACTCTTTCCTTTCCATTAAATGAAAAATTATACCATTGTTCACCAAAACATGTGGACTACCACCTCTAAAAAGTGATGTGATACATTCGTTGTCACCACATCATATTCATGTTATATATAAGTTTATTTAACTAATTTATATTCTAATAATGATCTTATTATCATTTTATAATGATAAAATAATACATATCTTCTTCCTATAATGTTTTTTGAAAACTAGAATTGTTACCCATTCGTACGTATGACTTATCGTCTCCATGATTTTAACATAGTTCATTTTTCGAAATTATATTTATTGGTGGTATTTAAAATTAATATTCTTGTAAAAAAATATAAGTATTACATGAATATTATTCTATAGAATATGGAATAATAACCACACTGACCATATTTAGCCTAGTAAATTCATTTTGGACTTATGAACTGAATATCATCAAAACAACTATTGTCAAATTAATTAAATAAGTAATTATTATAACATGTTAATAAGTGAAATATAAAATATGAATAAACATGAAATAAATTATTATGTTAATAGAAAATTAAACTAATTTTTTATTCAGAAATATAAAGAACTTATGTGAGGATTTAAACTCAAGGAAAGAGTCTTTCTTTAAAAAATAATCCTTTAATGTTTCCCCTCATAAATATTTTTCTTCTATTCCTAAATTTTTTAATTATTTTTATTGATGTTTTTATACAGAATTAATGTAAGTATATAGAGAATTATATGACTCTTTTGACATTATTTCAGAAACGTTCAAAATGGAACAATTTACATAATGTTATTACATTATTTTTAGAAAGACAAAATAAATGTTCTATTTTAACATATACAATGATGGATAATTTTACCACCGCCATAAAAATTATATCAATTTGGTATTCCTCTTCAATATTCTATGTTTTCATAAAATAAAAACACTATTTACTTTTTATGAGGTGTTATTTTTTCAACATTTTGTTTTAATAGAATAATGTATTTAGATTTCTCAAATTGTTTTATACAAGTTATTGAAAGAGTATTCATGGGTTTTATTAATGAGATATTCCATCAATATTGTTTGTGAAGGGTTATTACCTATTATACCTCAGGCGTATTCAAGTTATGGCATATATGATGACTGCTAACAGATTTTTTCAGGTGATCTAGTTATATAATATATTATGTGTATTTTTAGATAGTGCTCCAATGCATTCAGTAAATATTATGTTCTCTAGAGAATTATATTATATGTTGGCCGAATATTTATTCCAATTTTTAGTGGTTTAATAAGGGTTTAATTTGATGATTTTTGAAGGAACCTATATGGATTTATAATGCATTAATATGTGTTTTCATGAAATAATATGATTTCAAAAGTTATGTTAATGATCTTTTTTTAAAGAAGATATTATTCACATTTAATGTTAAAAGGTATTTTTTAAGAATGTGTTTTAAGATGTCATGGTTTTTTAAGGACTAACGAAATTTTTTCTTCTTTTTATGTCTGATGCTGAAACTTTTTGTTCTCATCCAATATTTTATAAAATGTTATAGGTTTTAAGGATTGGTAAGGGAAATTAAGAATTCCAGTTGAATGTTGGGATGATTTTTCATGAAAATAAAACTTCTATTATTTTAAAATTCTTATATAATGGGTAAAATTAATATTAATTGGAAGTGTAAAAATTATAGAGTAATATTCCATTATCTAAGTGTTTTGGTGTAATTTTATAAAACATTAATCCTAAAAAGATATCTAGGGTTGTAATAAGTTAATTTTAGTCTAAAGATACTATAATATGTAAATTTGTGTTGGGTAATTATAAAAATCAACTCCATGAATCATAATTTTCCTTCTCACCATAGAAAATGCACAAACAAGAGGTGTAATGCAATTATCTTAGGTTGATTTAGTAAATAGTATTCCAGTTTATATTCCATCTGGAAATGTTCAACAAATCAATATGAACTGGTTTAGAAAATATATGTGGAAATACATTGAATGAATTCATACAATAATAAATAAAACATAACATGAGATGTATGAACTCAATTATCCAGAGAATCATGTATTTTCATATCAAGATAAAAGATCAGTTGGTTGTTTTTCCTCATTATTTACTCTAATTATGGTCACACAAGAAATGAGATATCCCAATAACCAAGAACCGTGAAAATTTTCTTCTATTTCAACATCCATTCCTTTCGAAAGAATATTTTATAACCAATATTTTATTACATCCTTTCCTGCACAAGGCATATAATAACAACATGGAAGTTCCTAGTCATCTCAAATATAATAGAAGAAATAATTTCAAAACAAAATGTTGTATGATCTTATTTCGGATTAGGAAGCATGAAATCATGAGATCCCTGAATCTTAAAAATCCCCCACCACCAAATTTCAATGTCAATAATTGACCTTATGTGAAATCTATAGTCCTTGCAATATTTTTCAGATCTTATAATGTAATTTTTTTATTTTGAATATTAAAATAAATATCTATAGTTTATATTAGTATGACGTAATTTCAGTACACATTTATTGGAATCATTTCGTAAAAATATCTTCTAATGTATAATATTTTTTCCATTTAAACGAATAAGTCTTTTACAACTCAAGGAAACTCTGTTGTAGGTGTGATAATATTCAATATTAATTCATGAAAATATTTCATAACACTAATCAAAGATATGAATAGCGTTGTCTTATTTATCATTCAATGAGCCTAATGTAAAACTATTTCATTTTTAGAAACATCTACTCCAACATATAAATCTTCATTATTGTTATCAATGTTTTCACCTTGTGTCCCTTTGTTAGATTCTTCCTCATCATCAAAATGATATTTCATCATATATGGGTTTTCAATTTTTTTTCTATTATTCTTCATGATATAGAAAAGTGAGATATTATTTTAATATACCTTATCCAATGCCTCTTGAATTCTTTTGGCATCAAACAGTAGTAGGTTCATGATTCATAGTAAAAACCTCCATGTATAACTCCATCAAAATAATATCAGGTTTTTAGATAAATAATATTTTTTTACATATAAGATGTTATTATCATTGAATAATAATTCTAGATTCCAAAAATTATCTTGGAATTGAAAATTGATATATCAAATATATATGATCTCCTTGTATAGTCTTAGACATAACTACCTGTTAATGTTTTCTTGAAGTTCTCTTTGGGTAACACAATCACATTCTATAAACATTTTTTTCTCTAATATAATAATCCCCATGATATTTTTTAATAAATTCCCTATTAAAATGGACATAGGTATACATGATTTTATTTGTGGAAAATTGTTTTTGAACATGAAATCTATAGTGCAAACAATATTCACTATCAAGAGTAATCTAGTACGATTAACTATGGAATAATATTGTAATGTTATTTCACTCTATAATGATATAATTAGATATTAAATCGTTTATAAATATCATTTTTATCATCCAAATAATATACACAATGAATTTTTTACTAGGTGTAATGTTCGGCCTCCATTTCATGTATTAAGTGATGATTGAGTTAATACCCAATATGCCCCTTTCAGGGTTATTACCACATGGTGAATCTATTCTAGAAACATTATTAACTTGTAATATCTAGATATGAATATTATTTCTCAAAAAATTACACAATTTTTATTTTACCAATATTTTACAAATTTTTTATTATTTATATTTATCAGTAATATTCTTAAAGTTATCTAGGGATAGTAATTATTGTATGTTTGGTGGAGTGAACAGAATGTGAATCATCCAAATAATTTCCCCTAATAGGGTCAAACCAATTGTGCAGTTTGGCCTCTTCATCGTGTCTAATGTGATGATCTAGTTAACACTAAATACACACCTTTTGAGGTTTATTACCCCAATATACATATGTTCCAAATCCTAAAACAACTTTTAGTATATAGAAATTGATGTTATTTATTAGATAACCACACAATCTTTACATTATCGAATTTTTAGACTTGTTTCATAAATTTAGACTTATACCAAATAATAATAAAGGTATCTAAATTAATTAATTAGTTCTATTTTGGTGAATTAAATAGAATGTGAATCATCAAAAAAAATCAGACAATAGTGTAAAACTAACTATGAAGTTACGAATCTTTTTCATTCAACAAGTAATGATTGAGTTAATACCCAATACGCCTCATTCATGGTTAAAACCATAGGTGCATATATAGCAGTTCTTGAATCAACTTATACTATCTAAATAAGAATTTAATTTCATAGAT
Source organism: Viscum album (assembly GCA_963277665.1). Classification (NCBI taxonomy): domain Eukaryota; kingdom Viridiplantae; phylum Streptophyta; class Magnoliopsida; order Santalales; family Viscaceae; genus Viscum; species Viscum album. Next base: position 29,793,810 of record OY728162.1, on the reverse strand, counting down.
AACCACATGATCTATAATTTATTATTTATTTTATAGAAAAAATTCAATATAAGGAATAATCATTTTGGGATGATGATGGATAAAGTGAGAAGTTATTATTTGAAAATTAATTTTGAAAATTAGATCTCATAATTATTGGTAATAAGGTTAGTAATTGTAATTTAAATGATATTAGTTAAGTCACTAATTAATTAATTATTATTATTTAATTTTTATTTTAATATTAGATAATTATTACATGATCGATAATTAATCCCAAGTTAATGATTAGTTATTCATTAGTTAATGATTATCTAATAGTTTTTTAATCATTCGTTAATTATTAGTCAATCATTAGTTAATGATTATGTATTAACAATTTACTCATTTTTTAAATGCTTTTTAATGATTAGTTAATAAGTAGTTAATTATTATTAAATTATTAGTTAATTATTAGTAAACCATTAGTTCATGATTATGTATTCATGACATAATAATTAATTAATTAATTAATAGTTAATGAATATTTAATCATTAGATTATTAATAATTAGTTAAAATATAATTTTTTTAATTATTAGTTAACCATTATTTAATCATAAGTTGAGCATTAGATAATTAGTTATTAGTCACTATTTAATGATTATTTATTTATTAGTTAATTGTTTTTTAATTTTTAGTTAATTATTAGTTAATAATTCACTAATAATTTGATGGTCACTAGTTAATTAATTTTTAAAAAGTAGTTAATTAATAGTTTATTCATAGTTATTTATTAGTAATTTATTAGTCAGTTAATAATTAATTATATTTAATTGATAATTATTTTTTAGTAAATTAGTACATAATAGATAGTTAATAATTAGTTATTTAGTATTGAATTACCTTTTAATCATTAGTTAATCCTATGTTAATCATCATTTAATAATCTTTTATTTAATAGTTAATAAGATGTTAATCCTTGTTTAATAATTATTTAATTATTAGTTAATCATTAGTTATTATTTTATTTAATCATTTTCAAATCATTCCTTAATTATTATTGATTCATTGTTTAATTAATAATTGGTTTTATTTTAATTAAAAATAAATTATTATATAATTATTATTTAATTAATAGTTACTTATTATATTATTTTTGTTTAGTATAGATTATAAACTAGTAAATGATATTAAATATTAATAAATTCATAATAATTATAATAATACTAACTATGAAAACTCATTAAGTAATTATTATACAGTTTTCATTAACTAATAATTATTGAATAGTAATTATTAATTATTATTTACAAATTACATACAATTAACTAAGCATCTATGTAAATAAAATAATTTATATAAACTAAAAAACAAAAAAATGAAAAAAAACAAAAAAACATTAAAATAAACTTTAAAAAATAATCTTAAATGAAGATTCACATATTTTTTACTCCTTTAAGTCTTCCAAGATAGTCATGGGGAAGGGATAAAAATTGATATAATTTAATAGAGTGGGGGAACCAAAAGATTGAATGTTTAGAGAGATGGGCATTTCTATGGGAATGGGATCAACTTTTATATGAATGGGGGCATAAGGAATTGATTCATATAATGCATTGCACCTTTTATTTGTAGAATGCATTAGTTGTGAAAAAACCTTTCTCCTAATAATAGTATAAAGGGATTAAGGTATCAATTATTTTTCGATGTCATCGATCCAGGGAATGGGTGTTGAGGTAGCCAATTCCTTTGGGAATAATATTATTAAGACCTACTGTTTCATTGTAAATACATTTTTGAAAAAATTACACAAACAAGAAAGTCACCATCTATGAAAAGATGACAAAATCTCAAATGATGTGAACTGAAAAATTGAACTAAAATGTATATGGGGATAGGGGTTTGAAGGTGTAGATACGAAACCCTTTCACTGCTTTTTTTTGGGAAGTTATTTTGAATAATAGTAATAAAAAAGTAATAATAAAACCACAACACAATACTTGTTAAAGAATTATATGATGAAATAAGTCACTATGACATGGAAAAAGTAGTTAAGGCATTATTTAAGATGGAAAATAGATGTTAATAATGAAATAAAGTGAGATATGGTTATTAATGGTTGTTTAATTTCTATATGAAATTATATTCATTTGTATCATTCTTTTCAATTTATCACATGCATGATAATTTTTTTTAAAATTTTTTATTCTAAATATATTGATGGGTTTTATTTTTTCTTGTGGGCCCAAATTTTTTCACATGATACTTAAAGATCCTACCTAATTACACTAGCCCACTCACTTTTTCTCACACTACCTTAGTGATCTGATGTGTGGGTGTTTGATCACTACTGAATATGGTAACATTACATTGAATCCTAGTCTTCCACTTATGTCACCTTCTCTACTCATTCAGTTTAATCATTTCACTGAACATTCCATGTCTTCTTTAGATATTATTTTTATTATGCCTATCATGGGAATTAATTCCCCATGTCATTTGTATCTTTATCTCATTCTATCACTTTGCATCCTTGGTCTTTTTTCTCTTCTAGTTTTGAAAAAAAATAGTTCTTTATGTGATCATTGTTATCGAATATCACATATTCAAACTTTCAGCCTTTATTGGATGATCCTTTAATGAAAAGAGGTGTTGTTGAACCACCAAAGATGATCCCTAATAGAAACTTTAGTGCATGATTTTGAATCTAGAAGAAGTATATATAATTTCACCATACTGTAGAAGTAGCTTTCCCAAATAGTGGTAAGTCTATAGAGGATCTTTAAATACTTTATTGTTCTTTATCTATTTTTTTAGTAAATCTTGTTACTTCCAATCTATTATTTCTAGTTTTCTACTTGAATTTTTTTTTGTTATTAATAACAAATTAGTGTATTTTGGTCTTCTTTTCATTCACATAGGATTCCAAAGGATATAAATTATGTTAAATACTATGTCTCATTCTTGTTTTATATTTTATTCATTTTTTATTCATTTTTATTCATTTTTTCTCATCTTGACCTGCCAAATTTTCTCTCAATTTTTTGTTATAATCTTAATCCACTTGAATTCATTTAGTCAAAAATATTATGTGAAAAACAATACTATATTATGTGATCCTCATTTATTCTTAGGGGAATATACATAATATTTTCCATATCAACTTGGTATCAATGAAACCAAATGAGAAGAATGTAATCCTATAAATATAAGATAGGAATGTTTGATGGTGATAATGACTTAAAACTTTATTATATCAAGATGAGATCCATAATTTTCTATAATGGACTCATATATGATTTATATGGACCTATAAAACTGATCGTATACCTTTATAAAAATGAGATTAAAATAACTACTTTTCCGGATTCCCCTTATGGCTATTTTCAAAATGACCATATCTCAATTATTCTTTCCATTGGTTATATATTTATTAGAGAAATATATCTTGAAATGTTTTCTTCTAGTATATATCGGAAACAAGAAAACTATTTATGTCTTCCTCTCTTTTTGGTCACTTTTATTATAAGAATATGTTTTTTACTATTATAATTTACCTATGTTCTACAATTTTTCACACCATGATTAATTTAACAATATTTTGTTAGGTATTTATAATATTAATATTGAAATTGAGGAAAACATTCATACTATTATATTTTTAATTTAAATTTATAGATCCTATAGTACTCTGGTATATACTAGGATATGTGGATGGGACTCTGTAGAGTTAAAAGATGATAAATCAATCCTACTTGATAAATGATTCTGTGAAAAAACTAAAGTGAATTTTAAGGTATCAAACATTTTTTCTATGGGTAGACTTGAGAATAAATACAAGATGAAAGAAGAAAACAAGGGAAATAAAAATAACACTATGAAACCTGAACATATATAAAATTTTGATGTTTTTTTGTGTTACATGATATAATTATGTCTATCCTAGAAACAATTTTATATGGTATCAAATGACTAAAAAAATTAATCATAATCAATCTACTAATCAATAGTTGTTAATTGATTATAGTGATAACACCATTGAGGTGCTAAAGGTTACAACTAATAATATGTCTAATTAATGAGTTCTAGATTCAGGAATCCCCTTTCACATTTTTTCTATTCAGGATTCCTTCATTGATTTGACTGAGGGAGTTTAGGTTGAAGTTCTTATAGTAAAAAACATGGGTTGAATAGTCCATGGTTGATGCTCAATTATGTTACAGATTCATGATAACTCATTAGTGACCTTACAATATTTATGTTGGGTCTCTAACCATTATATAAACATCATTTCATTACGAGTACTTGACTATAATGGATATAATTTCATGTATGATAATAGGTGTATAAGGATCTCTAAGGGATTTAGGACTCTAATCAAAGGGATTCTGGTAAATGCGTTGTGTGTTTTAGATTTAAGGACTGACTATAGATATTTACGTAGTAAATATGTCACCAACACAAAAAATACTATTATTTAGAAAATATGGTTAGGGGAATGGAAGATAAATAGGTATATATGTTTTTTATTTAGCTGGGGATATTGACTAGTACTACATTAAGAAACATTACATTCTATGAAAATTGTGTTCTAGGAAAGTCTAAGAGATTTATCTTTAATATTTATTCCCTCAGTTGTAGTATTCCATTATAATATGTCTATTCTAGCCTATGGGGACAATCTAGGGCCACCACTCGTGGTGGACGTTCTTATTTTGAAACCTTCATTGAGGTTTTATTAATAAAAGTTTGGATTTATTTTTTTAAAACAAGTTTAATGTATTTTAAAATTTAAAATACTGGAAATCCCTTGATGAGAACCAAACTGGTAGAAATTATACGGCTTTAAAAATATACAATGGATTAGAATATCTCTCCTTATACATGATCTAATTTGGTGTGTGAGGTGGTGTTGTTAGACATCATGGTTTTATGGAAACACCCCAACATAATAATTCGGTTGAACATATGAATTGAACTATACTAGAATGTGATAGAAGTAAGTTAGCATGATTAGGGATTACCAAATACATCTTTTAATAGTTTCATATATAATCGTATAAATTATAAACGGATTCCCTTATTGTGGCAGTGTATTTAAAACTCTACAAGACTTGTGGTGTAACCAACCCATTACTATATTCATTTAAGAGTTTTGGCCTAAACAAACTATGACAATGGTAATGGTGATAAATTATAATCCATATCCCTTTAAATTTATATTCATATGCTATCCTAATAGGGTTTAGAGATATATGCTATGGGATGAAATATTAGGTTATCAAAAATGCATTATAAGTTTGATGTTGTCTTCTATGAGTCTTTAAATCCTAAATATAAGTTTCTTATTAATTATAGTGATGAAATTCCTAAAAATGAGGCTATTAAACTGAATAATAAAATATATTTTGAATCTCCAATCCATCATACATCACTAGAACCTTATACTCAAGACCATACTAAACCTGATTCTATTTTTGAATCATATGGTGAGACAATAAAGGATGAATCTGATTACCATATTACCTGAGACAAATATATTAGGGTTACATGTCCTTAGTCTTGATTTATCTTGTATAACATGTCTTCTTTTTCTTTCCCTATTTCCTATGAAAATTATTCTGAGGAAAAATATTGTTATAGGAAGATATAAATGGTAGAGATTCCACAAATTGTGTCTTGGACATGGATTATGAAATAAATTCCTAAAAATAAAACAAAACATGGTATGATATTAATATAACACAAGGTTCCAAGGTTATTAGTAGAAAGTTTATTTTTAAAATGAAAACAAATTCCTGGGATAATAAAATCAAATTGATTTCTAGGATTGTATCGAAAAGATTCTTTAAAATTGATGGAATTTTCTATTCAAATATATTTTTTCTTGTGGGTAAACATTCATCAATATATTTATTACATTATTTGGTAGATTATCATCATTTGTAAGCTTATAAGATCTATATATAAATATCCTTATTCCATGGTGACATAAATTACACCATTTATGTGAAACCACCTGATGGTTATTCAAATAATTTTAGGGCAAATTTGTTATGTTGTATGAATAAATATATTTTTATTTTAAAGAAATAATCCAGGTAGTGGTATATAATATTTGATACATTTATTCTTGGAATTTGTTTTAATATAATTAAATAAGATTCATGTGTATATTTTAATACTTTCAAAACTATAATTATTTATTTTTTGTTAAATTTTGATGACTTGATTCTCATATGAAAGGTTATAAAACTTAACATTTTTTATAAATATTAACTATGATTGGTGTTTTAAATTAAAGAAATGGTAAATTATATTCATATTTTAGGTATGGATATAATAAGGAATAAATATATTATTTTTTTCTCATTCGCAACATAATTATATTGTGAAAATTTATAACATATATATGTTTGAATACATAAAACTTGTTAATATCCAAATAACAAAACATTATTTTCCCTCACTATTGTAATCTCCTTCTAAATATATGATGTTGTATTAATATATAAGATACCTTATACTAATGTAGTAGGTTGCATGGTATATAATATAATTTTCTCACAACCTGGAATCGAATATGTTGTTGGTACTCTGATAGGATTTAAGTGTAACGATAAAAACACGCATTAGAATGCTTCAAAAATGGTTACATAAATATATGTTTTCCAGATCCAACATTTTCATTTTGCAATGGAAAAATGTTGATATTACTGAACCATCTTTATGTTTGTAGATTTATATTAAGATGGAAATATAGATTCCCACAAGTCCCTTTCCTGCTTTATATATACCACCAATATAGTATTGGTGTCCTAGAAATGTAATGTGTAATCTGTGGTGGCCCTATAAACTACTAAAGATGAATATATAGCCCAAATTGAGGATCACAATGAGTCTATATAGATCAAATATTTTATTTCTAAACATAGTATGAATAATTATATAATAACAGTATACTCTGATAGTCAATCATTTTTGAAAATTTCTAATAAATTAGTATTCCACCATGGGTCTATGTATATTGATATTAAGTTACATTTTATTAGATATGTCATAAATAATGGATTGTGTGTCTTAATAAGACAAAACTAATGAGAATCTATATGATAGTCAGACTAAGGTCATGGAGTTTTCTAAATTCAACCATTGATTAGACGTAGTGGGTTTGGTTCTAATTCAATGATAATTGTTGCAAGAGAATAAATGATCTCATATTAAAATGGTGTATAATTTTTTATAAATTTCTATATAAATTTTTTCATTTATTTCATCCTTTTTCATTTCTGACATGCCTAAAAAATTATTTGAATTTATTTTATAGTCACTGTATTTTTGGGTTTTATTTTTTTATCTGGGCCTATTATATCAGGATCCTCCATGTTTACCTTATCCCACTGGCTTTTCCTCAAACCCCATAAATGATAGGATGTACGGATAAATCCTCACTATTGTTTGAGGAAACCTCCCATTGCATCCTGGACTTCCACCTATAGAGCCTTATCCACAGATTTAGTTTAATAATGCCACATGTCCTTTCCTGGTTTGATTCATTTATTTATCTTATTTCTCTTATCTGGGGATTTTATTCCCCCATACATGTTTCAATTTGTCTCATTCACTTATATTTTATCCCATATGTTTTGCTCTTATCTATCATTAGGAAAACCATAGCTCCCTATGGGATCTTTTTTAGAGAATCTTAATGATAAGGTCTATATTCTTAATTTGGATGATCCTTCAATGAGATGATGTGTGTTTGAACCACCCAAGATAATCCTTGGTGGACACTATTACTAGATACACATATGATGTGTGATTTTATATATCAAATAAGGATATCTACTTTCAACCTCCCATCGATGAATCCTTCCTGGATAGTGGTATGATTTTCCAGAATATGTAATACCACTAATAATATTTAGCTTCATTTCTCAATTTAGTAGCTTCTATTACTTCATGTGTGTACCTTCTAATCTGATTCAATAATTTTTTTTATGTTTTTATTAAGCATAATAAATAGTGTGTGTATTGTGCAGTTATTATCATACACGTAGGATCCCAAAAGATATGAGAACCATTAAATCATGTGTCCCATTCATTCATTATGTATTCTTAATTTTTCATCTACCTCCATTTTTATTTTCAAAAATCATGAGATGTATAATTTTATCTCTATTTTTTTATTTCCCACATCCAATAAAACATGTTCTATCAAATAAAATAAGTAAGAACCAGTTCATTATTTAATGATCCTCAGCTTTTCTTTGGGTTGTATCCATATGGTTTTCCCTAAAATTTTCAATGGCATTTGTTGATATTATTTTCTCTATATACAATAGTACGATGAATAATGACACCATGTAATGGTTGTGGGAATGTTTTAAAAAATAACCACTACTAAAAAAATAACCATTATTAGTACTAGAAAAGGTATTTTTTAGTCCTAAAACATGCTTACCTGTAATGTTCCTTTAAACGTGTGTGTCCTTTGACAATGAGTTGGTTAGTAATGATAAATCCCATAACATATCTTTTAAAGTTACATCCCCTATATTTTCCCTAAAATAAAATTCCAATTTTCTAAAAATAAATAGATTAATATGCTGATATATTGAAAAATGCATTGAAAAACAAATGATACATTTCCCCATTTTTTCAATTCAAAATTTACAAACATAAAATTGAAATTTATTTGACATTTAAAATTTATAATAAAATATATATACCCAATAAATAAAACCAAAACTCTTAATTAAATATATTTCTAATAGTTATATTGTTTGAAGTATTTCTGACATGCATTATCTCCCATAGCAAATAATTTTGATGGATTTTATTGTGATGGAATTAATTCTATTGCAATTAGTCTATATAAATTAATGATAAATTAAAACCCACATCCCCTTCCTCTCCCTCCACATCCTCTACTTCTCTCGAATAGATCATGATGCATGACCATCAATAACCCCCCCCCCCCTCTAATATAATCTATCACAGTAATTTTTTTATATATTAACATTAAAATCCCCTTGGTACAGATTATTCTTGTCTGCTCTTTCATTATTTTTTCATTATTAAAATTTATTCACATATGATTTAGTTTTGGAAAACCCAAAATGAATAATTTTATCTAATTTTCATTGTTTATTTGGTATCTTGATTGTTAAAAATTTATTATTCCATGTTTTCATGTTAATCAGGTCTGCATGAGTTATTTCAAATTCTTTTTATGTATTTTTCTCATTTATTAATTTGGATATTTTTATGTATGTGTTTCTATATGTATATATATATTAACATGTCAATATATACATAAATAAATGGTTTTAAAAAAAATTTATGATTTTATTTTTATATATATATATATATATGTATGTCTCCATGTATCTTTGTATATATGTATATATAGATTTTATATGTATATTTTCTTAAAAGTATTAGACTATATTTGATGTATTTTTATTATCTAATAAATGTTATAAAATATATGTATATAAATATTTCATTCTTCATATAAATATATAGATATTTTAAAAAACAAGTATGGTTTTTATTATCTATGTATTTATATAAAAAACATCTTTGATTATAAATAAATATGTTTACATGTGTGTGTGTATATATTTACAAGTAAATATGTAAATATTAGTTTTAAAAATCATTTATGGTTATATATGTAGACACACACACAAACACATATTAATAAGAATTAAAAAATAACATATAATGTTTTTAATATATATATGTGTGTGTGTGTGTGTGTCTATGTTTGTGTTTGTCTGTTTATGTGTGTGTGTGTGTGAATTGCTTTGACGTGTTTGTTTGTTTACAAAAATGTAAAAATATATTTGATTAAAAAATCATGTAACATATATGTATATTAACTTCAAAATACATGTATATATATATATATATTTTTTTTTTTTAAAAATGAGAAAGTTTTATTATTCATATGTGTGTGTTTGTTTATATAAATTTGATATTTTTTTCTTTCAAATGTGTCAAAATATATTTGATGTAATTATATTAATTTAAAAACTATGATATATCCATATATATGCATATTAATTACTAAAAAGTAAAAATAATTTAACTAATTAGAAATAATCATTAAATAATTTATAATAATTTATAATTAATTAGTCATTATTATTAATAAATAGTAAATATTAGTGTTAATTAGAAAACAATATTAATTATTCAAATATTTGGGGAAGATACGATAATTTGACATAATTTTTAAAAGAAAATATATGAAATACTTGTACATCATAAAAATAAGTAATATATATTATAAATTTAGTTATAAATAAAAACAACTAGTATTACTTAACAAATAAATTCATAATTAGGTAAAAACTAAATAATATTTTAATTAATACATAAAAAATTTACCATGGAAAAAATACCCAAAAATATAAGAACTCTTGGAAATTCAAAATAGATCAAATATATATAGTATTAAATAAAATAATGTTTATTAATAATTTTTTTAAATTTTTTAATATATATATATATAATATACAAAAAATATTAAAAAAATTACACTCTTGTGTGACGTTATAAAACACATGATGAACACAATTGTTATATTGTTCCTAGGGTAAACCCATCATCCCCAAACTAACGATGGTCTCATATTTTTTATTCGATACACCATTATAGAGATATTTCAATTTTTTATAAAATATATAATAAAAAAATTTAATGAAATACCATCATGAGTGATGTTTGAAAAGTATCTATGTGCACAAATTTTATGTCATGTCTAGGGTAAACCCCACATATCGAACCTAATTGTGGTCTCCAATATTTCATATGATACACAGTTTCATAGATGCATATAATTTAAAAAATATATAATAAAAATATTAAATAAATTAACCTCACGTACAATGTAGCCAAACACCTGATGTGCACAAATATTATGTCATTTCTAGGGTAAAACTCATATCCCAAATCTAATAGTGGTCTTATATTTTAGACACGATACAAAACTATGGAAATAATTTAATTTTTTTAAAAAAAAATTAATAATATACTTAAATGAATTACCATTATCTATGATGTTTCTAAAATCATGACACCCATAAATGTTATGTTGTTTCTAGGGTAATCCTCAAATCCTAGACCCAACCATAGTCTTTTTGTTTTTTTATGACCTAAATTTTTGGAGATACCTCATTTTTTTATAAAAAATTGTAATAAAAAGACTAAATGAATTACACTAATTTGAATTGTAACCAAACACTTGATGCACATTAATTTTAAATATATATATATAATAAAAATATTAAATGAAGCCCAATCATGTGTGATGTTACCAAACTCTCAATGTTGAAAAATTTTATGTCGTTTGTAGGTTAAACCCCACATCTACGACATTATTATAGTCTCTATTATTTTATATGATTCATAGTTTAGGTGGAACATAAAATTTTTATAAAATATCGTAATAAAAATATTGAATGAGTTACCCTTGCGTGCAATGTAACCAAACACTCAATAGAAAAAGTTATCATATCATGCCTAGGATAAACCTAGTATCCCCAGTCTAATGGTGGTCTTATATTTCTAATGTAATACACTGTTATGGAGGGATATCAATTTTTTAAAAACAATTATAATAAAAATATAAATAAATTACCATCGTGTGTGATGTTACAAAGATCTCGATGCACAAAAGTATTATTTCTCATCTAGGGGAAACCCAATGTCCTTAACCAAATAGTGGTCACTAATTTTTAATATGATACATAGTTTGGGAGATGCTTAAATTTTTAGTAAAAATATATAATTAAAATATTAAATAATTTACCCTCATATGAAATATAACAAAACATATGACACACAAAAATGTTATTTCATGCATAGGGTAAACCATATATGTTGGATATAACATTTATCTCATATTTCTCATAAGAGACACCGTACTATAGATATTTCATTATTTTTAAAAAATATTTTGTGTGTCATATAATATATTTAATATTTTTTCCTATTTGTGTCAACCCACTAGGGGTCCTGGGCTCAAGTTCTAACAGATAACCTCACTCTACACATATTCCATAGAATATTCCAATGAGTCAAAATATAATAATAATTTGTAGTTGGTCAAAATAGTCCTTAAGAATTATTGTTTTTATTATTTTTTAGATAACTATTTACACATGAAATAAAGACTAGTTTCAATTACCTGCTTATGATTGGATAAATCATCACATAAATCCCAATAGATCCAGTATAAATCTTCTTTACAATGAGGTTGTTGAAACATTTATATCATTTTCACCATTTAATTCAGTATTTTTTTGATTGATAAATTAAATTTCTATCTATAAAATGTGAACTTGGGAGATTTGAAATGTTTGACAATGTTGAAATACATGTTTTTTGTTTTGGTTTTCAGAAATATTATATTTTTAAAATCAACATGGTGAAAAATAAATTGTAGGAAAGTAAAATTTTTTTGTTTTGGATCCATCATTACTTAGTTTTTTACCTGAGGATGTTGTTCCATCTATTCAGGAAACAACAACATAGAATGATTATCCAAATCCAGAAATAGAACCTCCTCATTTCTAAAATCTATTGAAATTTATTGTGGATGGATTATATCATTGATTCTGAATGAGTAAGAGTGATGTTGTTAGAAAATTTATTGAAACTAAATCATTCTTTGGAATGTTAAATAGTTTCTTTGATTGTAAATTAATGTTGGTTAAATCATTATTTCCTGATATAAACACATTATCTACAACTTTATATGAATGTAAGAGGTTAGTCCTTATTTTCATTCCTAGTTATTTTATGATTTATGTTTTTTCAAATGACTACAAATTATATTTTGTTGATTATGATACATTAGTTAATTGTTTAATTAGTGGAGACTCTGTGTATAAAGAGGAACGACAAGAAAATATATATTTCATGTGAAATGGTTAAGGTATTTTCAAATTATAACTTCTTAAAAGTTTTTATTTATCTCTCTCAAAATAACTTCATTGAATACATGGAATAAATAAAATATTTTGGCCAATAAAATATTTAATCATCCATGTGATGGTTATTCATGTATATAATTTAATCATATGTAGACTTCATTTTCTTTAGAACCTCGTAACATATGGTCCAGTATTTCTACTAATGTTTGTTTCCACATAGTGATTATGGTAGTCAATATTCTGGTTGGAATGTATTCATTACACATAACAAATTAACACCTTGGATGTAGATAAATGATCCATTTATATATTTAGAACTACTAATTCTAGGACATATAAAGAAAAATATTGATTTTCATTTGAAGCCACTAATTTATGAGTTAATTTAATTTTGAAATTATGGTGTGACTACATTTGATATAGTTTAATATCATAATTTTTCACTAAAGGTTGCATTAATATGGAAGGCTGGTGACTTTATGGCATATGTTATGCTATCAAGATGGAGTACACATGGTCTAAAATCATATATTTACTACATGGATGAGAACAAAGTGTATATGATTTTTAATGGGTGCAAGAATAGTTATTTTTAATGTCATCAGAGATTTATTTCTATTGATCACCCTTTTCAAAGGAAAAGCTATATTTTTTCAAATGGTATAATTGATGGAGACAACATCCAATAGTGCCCTTGGGTATTCTGGTAAATTCAATTATATTTTCATTGCCTCATGTTACATTTGGACCATCCATTATTGAAAAAAATAAATTGTTTTGGGAGAGATCATAAATGGATACAATGAAGTCTATTTGGGACATTTCTTATTGTTTCATTTGTTGGTTAATCACTTGTTAGATGTATTTAATATTGGGATGATATTTTTAATAACATATTTAACACAATGTTAAACACACTTGGTAAGACCAAAGAAAATTTAATGGCAAGGTTATATCTTGCCCAGATTTACAAATGGCCTAAAATTAATTATTCAATGACGAAAGATCACATAATTTTGTCGATAAAAAATCTACTTACAAAATTTCTATTGAAATTAATATATTATATAGTCAATGGATTCGAGATTTGTGGTTCTCATATGTTTATTCTTATTATTGTTCTCTCTACATCTTAAACAGTCATATTAATAGTTTAAAAATCATGACTATTATATCACAATAGAAGAAATTACTACCTATTTGTCTTAAAGGCCTATTTAGTTCTTCATTTTGGGATATGTTGACTAAAATATCATATTTGTCCCAATTTATTTGTACCAAAACATTGGATTATGGTGAATTGAGTATGCTTCAAAAGGATATGACTTTAATATTGTAGAAATTAGAGAACATATCCCATCTAGGATTCATTGAAACAATGGGGCATTAAATATTTCATTTTCCCAATGAAGCCAATTGTGGGAGGGATAGTACAATTCTATAAGATTTACGCATTTAAAAGATTTATGAGAATGTTGAGGAATAATGTATGTAACAAAGCATAACATGGAGGGACAATTGAATAATTGTACTTACATAAGAAAATTTAAAATTTCTTTTCATATTTTATTCAATCTTAATATACTTTAAAACATAACCAGCTATACCACAATGAGATAAATTTTGATGATTTAAAATATTATCATTTGTAATTTTTTAGTCATCTAGAGTTTGGTTTAATTTGTATCATGAGTGTTATATTTTCGATGAATAACTCCACAGAGATCATACATATGTTCTACTATAATGTAATGAAATGACACAATTGGTGCATTAAGTATTAATGTTTACTATTTTGTTAAATTTTATAACAGATTCTATTATTAATGGTAATTTATTGTAGACTATATGGTGACCATATCAAAAAAAGTTCATATAAATTAACAATCATTCACTTCAAGAAAATCATCAAAAAAATTTATATCAGATTCAAATACTGGTGAGTTATGTTTCTTTTCATGAAATAGTAAAACAATTTAGTTATTATATCTATTATTAATCATTTTTATTTTGTTCAAGAATCAATTAATGAAAATGATAATGATAATTAATTATCTGTGCTCAAAAACCCTCCATTAAAATTAGTAAAATATTAAAATAGATATGAGGTTAATGGTTTTTGATTCCATACACATAAATATGGTGAATCAATTAAATCAATGAATAATCACGTTTGTTTGAAAGGATTTGAATATAAATAATGTGATTTTTCCTTTTATTGTATGCTGGATGAAATAATTGAGGTAAGTTATTTGGGAAAAAATTATTTTAAAATGTTTATATGACACCGGTTTGATAATGATTGATGGTTATGAGTTCATCTACAACATGGAGCTTTAGACATTAAATATAATAGTCATCCTGGATCAAATGAACCTTTTCTATTGGTCATCAAGAAAATCATGTTTATAATGAAAATTACTGCAATGTTTTTAGATATTTTAATGACCTGTGGAATCTAATAAAAACAATTACATGAAAATATGTTTATTGATAATTAAATGCTTTCTAAGGTAGTGAAACATATTAAAAAATTTCATTAAATTTCCAAATATATATATATTACTTTAGTAGATATAAATATCGATGATTAAATCCCACATTTTAGGTCTGATGATATGGATAATGTTGATGAAGTAATAAGGGGCGATTAAATTGAATGTCATATGGAAGTAGATGATGTTGAAGATGAGGATGAAGACATTTTCCTCAATGAAAATGAATAATAAGATGATGAATCGTGTATTATATTCATGAATTTATTAGTTTTTTATATTTTATATTTTTATTAACAAATATTTATAGGTAAGATAATTTGTTTCAGAATGTCGGACCAAATGATCTATTCTATTCTTTAACTGATGATAGAAATAATTTTTTTTTCTATTTGATACCCATGTTAAAATTTTTTTATAGGTAATAGTATTATATTCTACATGATATTTATTAATTTTTAAAATTTTATGTTCATATTAAAAAATATGTACATATCAAATTATTATGTTCTAGTTTTTTTTATAGTTAGTTATAATATTTTATTATATATTAATTTTAAATATTCTTGTATTTATTAGTTTTTTATATATATTAAATATGTATTAACCATTTATTACTATTAATATTATTATATTCTGGTATTTATTAGTTATTTATATTTGATTATTGTATTAACAATTTCATAAAAGTAATATTAATTGTATCAGATGGCTGTAAATAATCCTAAAAATCAATTTCTTTCCCTCACTAATGTAAGGTTTCTAGCTGATAAACTCGATTCATTTGATCCATAGGATGCTATAAATATTAGGGGGTTTGGTCTTACTGGATTGATTATTTTGGACCCTATTCTATATAGACAGCCTTCTTTGGACTTTGATCCTTATTTTCAAAGATATGTTTAGTTATCTAAGATGTTTATTTTATATTATGTTTTTGTATTAATTTTTGTAATAATATTCTAGTTAATATATTTTATTTTAAAAAATATTCTTATTTTGTTGTGGGGTATTCTAGTGTGATTATTTTAAATTATGTTTCTGATCCATTAGATTCATGGGACCTTGTTCCCATCATCGTTCATCTATAGATGTTCGACCAATGTATTGTATGTTGTTTAATAATATATATTTTCCAATTTTTTTTATTTTCTCACATATTTGTTTGAATTTTAATGAAAAAATTATGGTCACTGGTTGTTGATATCCTAACATATCCCATCAAGGTAGCAAGGGAGTCTTGTATATGTGTGTTCATTCATTAGGTTTTACACAACCTTGATTAGTGAGCTATAGAAAAATATACGACTACTATTTTTGGCCATTAATGCATCTCTCATTGACATAACTATATCTCAACTTTGGTATGTGATTTTTTCTTCTCAAAATGGCTATGAGAGATGTTTTGGAGGTGATCATCATCATGATGTCAGATCTATGGGAGGAAGGAGTTCACACATCGATTGTAATTTTCACATCTGGCATACATCGACAACATATGGAATGTGATATTATTTATTAATGGATATATACTTTAATAATAAATTATTTTTTACATTTTTAATTCCGCTATTTACCCATATATTATACATTCTGATGTATTTAAGATGATTTATACTAATCCCCGTAAATGAGAACTTGTAGGCGACAGAAAATTCTATATTGTGGTTTGTAATTTTATTAAATAATTTATCTAATATTAATTTTATTACTAATCTAATTTGTAGTTATATTTAAATTAAATGTATGAGGTCATGAAATCTATTTCATGAGAGAGTCCTCCTAAGAGAGAATAATATTCAACAGGTGGTTCGGGTTTTGATGAGGGGCATAGATAGAGGTGACTTCGTATGTTATCGAGAAGGGCTGGGTAATCATTAATGGTTCTCTAATGACAACTAAGTGTTATTATGGTACTTCTATGATGTCATAAATGATCTGTAAGGGAGCTCGTGCAGAAACTTCATTGATCTCTTACTCTATTACAAAGTATTTAGAGAGGTTGAGAGCTCATGATGAGATGATATAGTGACTATAGATGGGGATGGAGGAGGAGCATAAGAAACAGCATCAGAGAGTTGACTAGATATTGTAGTAAATGAGATAGCTTGAACATGGAATTAGTATAGAGTTTCCTCCTCTTGATTCTTCTATTGATCCTCCACCATAAGACACTAGTTGATGATTTATGATTTTTTATGACTATTTTGTAATTTGGGGTGAAAAAACATATTTTCATTGAATTGATGTGTTACTTTATTAGGTGTTTTTATTTGATTTAATCATTTTAAAATTTTACATCTTTTTTTTTTAAAAAAAAATTTTATTTATTTTTTAATTTTATTGAATTATTATTACTTTTTTAAAAAAATAATTATTTTTTATTTTATATTTATAGATATTTTAATTATTTTAAATTAATTTAAATTTTTAAATTTTAAATTTTAAATTTTTTATTTTTTATTTGAAAATATTAGTATTTGCGATGAATTTTTCATAAATAAAAATTGATCATTTTAAAAAATACGGGTATCATTTGTGATGAATATTTCATCTGCCGCAATTATTTTCTATTTTCTGCTGGCCATCTAAAATAAACACAATTGCAATGTTGTTTTTCCAACAGTGTTTTATTGATGGATTCCCTTTACAAATTACATTTTGTGATGGAAGCCCTTCATTAATTCACCATCACAAAAAATGGAAACTCCAGTAGTGACAAATGATAATTTAAATTTGTTAATTATCAAATAGTTAAATGATATTATGTGTTATACTATTAATTATACTATGAATAATTCATTACATTTTTATTTAATAGTATATATATATATATTACTATTATAAACTTAATATATAAAGCATACTATCTGTTTTGTTAAGGGAACCAGGGATCATATACAAATAGTACCAAGGTCAATAAATATAAGAGACACGTGCTAATTGGGGAAAATCCTACCATACATGAGGATCCTTCACGAGGGTCTTAATTTCCAATTTATGAGGCACTCTATTCTCCTACCTTTTTTAAATGGATATGGATAAATCTAAAAAAATGCTATATGTAGTGGATTTTTGTGACCATGAGGCTAAACGGTTAGAGGTTGTCCTCGATCATAGAGATTACATTAATAATGATTATGCAATCTAATTCCATCTTGTTAGTGTCCCATCCTCAAAATAAGGTGAATTTCATGCCAAAATGATAGATTTTTCTTCTGAAACCAATTGTAAGAAGGAAAACATATGAGGTATCTTGAATGTTGCATTGATAAAACCATAAAATCGTGAAAAAAATTATTGAAGCTGGTCATTTGTTTTTTTGAGGGTAAAGCATCAAAATTTGTTTTCAAGTTTCTTGTGGAAGGGGAAACTAGGTGATGGGGATAGGCAATCCCATTGGGCCATTCAACAGGTGATCACTATATATCCATGAAGAATTAAAAGGGGATATGAGTTATACCAAATAGGTGAAAGGTTGGTGAACTATATTAAATAGATAGGTGTTTCATATTCCCTTGATAATCCTTGTCACAGTGCACTGGTCACGCTGGAATTCCACTATGAGAATTGATGACCACTTTTTGAAAAGAGAAGAAATGTTTGGGTATAAGGATAGAATGTGGTCTAGTTCAGGGATGAAGGTGTGCCATCCATTCCAAGCACTAGGGTAGTTAAGGATGACAAGAATGGAGGATTTATTTGTGGATGAGTATAATGGACACGATGGAATTTCTGTTTCATGATGAAAGGTGATAAATTCCATTGAAGGTAGGATCATGTTGCACATTTTACACTAGAAATGTAATGCCATAGGTGGGATTAAGAGGTTCCATAATTCTTTCCAAGGAAATATCATACCCTGGTTCCAATGAGGCGGTGGCCAGAGCATAACCCAACTTGACCAAATAAGAACTTGTTATAGTCTTTCTCTAACATGGCCAATACAGACCCATACCCCTCATGATCGGGATACTCAAGATAATATCAATATCCCTCATTTTGAACATGGAGGAGAGAATCTCAGTGCACCTCACATTTCATACCTCATTGAAAAGGGAGAGGACCAATTAATTTTTAAGTCCTTTGAAGGTGGCAGAATTATCCTTAAGATCACTAAGATCTACCAGTCATGGGACAGTCTAGATACTAATGGAATCACCAACCACAATTCTCTAGTAGATTATTCCCATGAAGATTTCATGAGTCCCCCTAGGCTATTCCACAAGAAGCTGGACTGAGTGGCATAATTATCGTTATAGAAATCCATTTGAAGAAAATATTTATCCTTGATGACTTTAGGACAAAGGGACTTTGAGTACTATGTAATAGTCTCTCTCTTCTCGATGAGAAATAATTCAATAAGCAGACATATAAATCAAAATCCCATTCCCCCATGAATTTTTCGCCTGAATAACTTGTCCCAATATATCCAATGAACTTTGTTTTTTCCATTGTTTAGTCCTGCCAAAAAATTGGTAAGTCATGATTATTTCTAGTTGATGATGTTTCTTAGGATCATGAAAATGGTAAAAAAAATATATAACGGGATAAATGCAGTGACTACACATATGAGAGATTATTTTTTAGATTTTCATACCCTTTTGATATTCCATCCTTGAGTCTTCATGTCCCCTATACCCAGAATTATAGAGAATAAGTCCTTCATTGATTGGTCAAAGATCATTGAGATATTGAGGTACTTATAAGTTTTGTCGAAAATATGGATGCTGGAAAAATATTGGAGGTAATTCTTCCTATAGTGTGGAAAGGTAACACTGAATGATGTTTTAGATTTTAATAATTTGACAATTTATTTCTTTTATATTATATAAATTTGAATAAGAAGACTTTATTCTTGTATTCCTCCAAAATTCTCTTGGTGATAAGGTAGTAATCATCGGAAATAATTGGTGTGATATAGGGGACCCGACAAGAGGATTTTTCTACATGGATTATATTATTCTCTGTAACATATAAAATGAAGATAGAAAAACATCATTCATTTTTATAAATAGGTATGTGGATAGGGATTCTTACTGTATAAATTCTTTTGTTTGGGATAATATTTGTGTGCAACCTCCTTTGACACAAATCATGAAGGAAACAAAAGAGACACATTGCATTCTAGTGTCAACCCATATAAAAAAAATCATATTGTTTTAATAAAAAACTATAAAAAAGTGCATTCCATTCTATAAAATTATTTTGTTAATGTCTAATTTCTAGGAAATAATACATATTTTTGAAATAAAATGGGTATTCATGGAGTGAAAGGTTTCATGTGCGATGATATAATTATGTGATATCAACCTGTTGGGGATAAAGGAATTTTGGTTTTATAAAATTATGAAAGGGATATATGTATGCATCCAGTTAACTAGAATTTTAAACAGGCCTTTTTATGTGAAATTTCATATACTTATAGGTCAAAATTTGGACACTATGGAGGGTATTCATACATTGGGAATTAGAATCATGATATTTTCCTTGATATATGAGAGGGTTTCTTTACCGTTCCATAGATATTTGGTTATCCCTATTGTATACCCTAATATATGAAAATACTTCATGATGAATAGGGAATGAAATCTATCGAGGTCATGTTATTTATTAGGGAGGATATTCTTGGGGGAAGGGTTATATCATCATCAGTGACATCAAGGGTGAGCTTGTGATTCATATTATTCTTGACAACTAGTTTAATACATGAGATAATCTTAGTGGAGATGTAAGAATCATGGGATGAATAAAGATCATGTAGAATGAAAAAAATATTGCCCTATAAATCATCTTCTTTTGAAATATATCTTCAGTCAAGAGTGGAAATTCTAGAAAAGGAATTCTTGTGTCACTGACCTGAAGAATTTTGATAGAAATAATTAAAATCTGATTCTCCCTCTTTGATGTGGATGTCACGATCCTATATGGGATAAAATAATTCTTTCCTCTTGAGAGAATAATTGAGGTTATATTATAGCATTGTAATTCTATAAATGATCTTTCATGATGGTGGGAGTGAATGAAGAACCATTATTCTTTTTTCAACAGTGACACATTCCCTATCTAGTTTGCAGAATCTTAACCAGTAAATTGTTTAAATAAGGATGAAAACCTTGATATTTTATCAATGACCCCTAATTCATCCATGTTTCATCCCATTTTAATCCCATATTTTTTTTACATTTACCTTATCTAGTATCTTTAAAATCAAAAAAGCCTTTCATGTGTCATAATGTTTCATTCAAGAAGATGGTTAATGAATATAGAAACATGGTCATACATTAAAGGAGTGATATGAGATATCTAGAAGTGTTTCAAAATAGAGATCCATTCAGATGATGATAGGTTTTTTCCAATAATTTCAAGATATGTGTGATTTTCATGGACACATAGAATCATGTGAAAGGGTAACTAAAATAACCTAGGTCGAAAAGGCTTGTGTTCTAATTAGTCTAATAGATTCCATTGAATTGGGCATGGGGTATTCTTATTTCCCCTTCTTTTCTCTTTAGAACATAATATTTTCGAAGTCTACACCCATGAAAAAAGGTCCCAAAAGGACATTCCTTATTGATTATAAGAGGTCCTATGATTTCCATTTATCTTTTTAGAATTTATAGCCATATAAACCCACAAAATCCGAGGATAGCCTGCCAGGTAGGTGGATATAGGCTGCAATATGGTTTTAAGGGAATCTAGAAATTAAAACATTTAATTCCTCATTCCATAAGGGGTAGATATGACCTTTGTTTCCTGTTATATCCATATGGAGGCATCAAGGAAAACCCACCTTGGATGTAACATCACAAATTTCCTATCTTTTGAGCATAGATTAAAAAAAAACCCCCATACTAGGGTTGAATTTTTCAATCTAGTGTTGTATAATATAAAAAATGAATGGGTTTCCAAGCCCATGATTTTTCCATCGAAATATTTTCATTGAGATAGGTGGGGATAGTTCAAGATAGCCTATTCCTTTTTTGATTTGATGAAGGAACCATCCTTCATCATTTTCCTCCCCTTAATTAATTATTCCTATGTTGGAAAATTCTATGGGATTCTTCTAGATTATTTGGGTTCTAGTATAGAGAGAGGTGATGTTCTGTTCACTCATATTTTTCCAATTCTATGAATGGTGAAATTTAGGTTTATGATAGGGTGGTATTCATGGGTTTTCTATGGGTACAAGGTTTGTAAAGGTGGTGTGACAAGGGTGATGGGGAGATCTTGGGGGTCCACTTGTACAAGTAGATAGGTTTTGGGATGGTGGTGGTGGGGAGGCATTCATTCATTAGTTGAGATTATGAAAAGATGAATGTGTACCATGATGGAGGTTGATCAATGTGGCTATGGGGGTCTCTATGGTGTCAGTAATTTCTAATAAAAAAGTGGGAAAACAATGAATGATCACTTTTTCCTTCATAGTTGAATAATGGTTGATTTCCACATTCAAATTTCTCTCTCTTTCCATTTATTTTTCAGACTCTGACACATAGGGAAGCCCGATATTTTTCACCTCAACCATGTCCCATATTTCACAATGACATTTTCATCTTCTTTAGTAACCTTGGTAGTGTAATTCCTTTACAAAAATCCTAAGAATCCATAAAATAAACATACGGTGGTTAATTTGTCATACTTAAAGGATGTCCATATGTTTTTATTATCTGTATGCAAGATTATTCCTCTCATTATAAATTGTTCAATATCCACCATCACCTTAATATAAATATAAGGGTCCCAATGGATAGGGTTGGAAATATCACTATCAATAATGTTTCTAATCTTTCTTCCTATGTACTTAATGATATTTTTGGATCTTTCTCAAAAAGGGACACCTTTAAGAAGAATCTATAGGGGTGTTTTATCGAAGGAAATCTTTGTGATGTCCCTTTATTTTATAATTTTCTCTCATAGTATCAGTTTATTGTCAAAGAACCAAGGTCTACCTTTTAGCAACATTTATTTATCAGCATCATTAAAAAATTCAGAGATAGGAAGTCCCACTTCGTTTTCTATTATTATGACACCATTTTTCAATATGAATATCGCTTTGAGAGTATTTTTTAATTATTTTAGGGTAAATGGTTTGTTTTGAGTCTCTTTCCCCATGAAAATAATATCCATTCTTTTAAGAAAGAAAGAAGCAACATTTATGTCTATGGAGATATTCATTTTTTATTTAGATATAAAAAAATCTTCCATCACGGTATTTGGTTGTTCTCTATCAAATGGGGTATAAGATAAAGGAGGTAGTGTGAAGGAGGGTTACACACCTAATTAGAGAATATCTAATGGGGAAATGATCATAAACTGCCACATGGAAGAAGCCTAACCAGAAGTTCACCACCCTACCATTGGAATTATAGGAAAAAATGAAACAATAAAAAGGCATATATGGAGACCATTATATTTATAGAGACACTAAGTATTCAGTTATTAATAATCATAATTACTAAAATAGTTGTTAACAATTATATAATTAGTTTAAAATAACACATTTGTATTGAAAAATTGTACATCAAGCCGTACCAACCAAATCTTGTGATTGATTAATGTTCATTCAATTCATACATGCAACAAATGAATTATGGATCATTTTCATAATGATTGAAAATAATAAAATCTCTCTTGCTCAGTTTTGACAATGTGGCACGCGTTTTAAAATAGAAGGATACATTAATATTGAAAATTTTAACTTTTATTCAAACAAAATATGAACATTGTTATAATTTATATGAGGTTGATTTCTACACATCACAAATGAATTACTGATCATTTATTTAATCATTGAAAACAATATGAGATCATTTTATTAGTTTTGAATATTTGATACACATTTTAAACTAAAATAACAATTTTATATTATAAATTTATACATTGATTCATAGCAACCATATCATCTTTCAGATTGACGTGATCTCAATTCCTAAACATTAAAAATTAATTAAAGATCATTTACCAAAAATTTCAAATATATATATGATATTGATTTCTCAGTTTTGTCTAGGTGATGCATGTTTTAAACTAAAATTAACCAATTATTTTAAAAATATGCTCTTGGAAACATACCTTCCACATCATGTGTCGTAATGATGCGTGTTAAATTATTTCATATCATAAATTAATTAAGGATCATTTTTTCAAATATGTGAAAACAATACAATATCATTTTCTTCATTTTGGAAATGTGAAAATTATATTAAACATAAAATGAAACTTATATTAAAAACACCAATATAGAATCATATCAACAACAATATGTGTCAGATTGATATGACACAGATTCCAACACACCAAAAAATTAATTATGGATCATTTACATTGTGCTTGAAAATAATATGTGCTCATTTTCTAAGTTATGGATATGTGATCATGGTTTTAAACTAAAGTAGAATGTTTATATTTTAAAAAATCACATCAAGTCATATTGGTCACATTGTATTTCAGATTGAGGTGTGGTTGATTCATATATGTCAAAAATAAATTATAGATTTTTTTCCTTAATGTATTAAAAAAAATATTAGATCATTTGATATGTTTTAGATATGTTACATAATTTTTAAAATTATATGAAACTTGTATATTAGAAAAATGAAAATTAATTCATAGCAACCACATAATCTATTAGATGGATGTTTGGTTGATTCCTACACATCCCAAATTAATTATATATATTTTTAATAATTTTTTAAAACAATCCAATCATGTTTTCTTAGTTTGGGTTATGTGATGTAAATTTTAAACTGAAGTTACACTTTTATATGGATAACATGCACTTCAAGTAATTTCAACAACATCTCATCTCAAATTGATGTGTGGTCTATTATTATCACAACACAGTCAAAATCTATATTAAAATTACATCACTTTTGAAGAATAAAAAAATAATTATACAAAAAGTCACCCAAAGTTCATATTAGTTTAGTAAATTTTTAAACATGGAAACGCACACACTGGTACATAAGTGAGCTACATTATCTCCCACTAGTTTATTCTTGACTTGGAACCTTCTTAAACACATCAAAAAGAATACATATCTTCATAAACTGGGGTAAAGGTAACATAAAAATGGGTGGTCATAGATTCTCAGTAAAGGTAATTATGGGGGATATGTATGTAAATCATGAGAATAAGGGTATTAGAACATTATCATGAAAATAGAAGATCATAACTTACATAAAAAATACCTTAAACTATAATCATTTCCTAAATATTAATACTTTATGGGATATGAATAATAAAGAAATGAAGAGAATGATCTATGATAGAATAACATATGAATAAAACATGGAATTGTGGAAACACATAAGCCTATAATATGACTTCTATAGTATCCAAGAAATTGATCCCAAGAGCATGTTAATTGTATGGTCTCACTCCCCATACCATATTGGTTGTCATGGTTCACTAACATGGTCATCATAGTAGCATTATTTCACTCCTTATACCTTCTTGGTAGTCATAGTTCACTAACATGGCCATATTAGTAGACAAGGTTCACTACCAAGACCTCTATGTCTATCCCCTGATATAAAGATCTTTACCCATGGAATTGGAGAGAGATTGATATACCAACCATCTCATAATGAAATCATGCATATATATGCCAAAAATCATAAAAACATATATAATAACCCATTAAAATAAATGGGTATCATAAACATGTTTTCATATCATAACATATGGAAAAATATATATGTATCATAATAATTTCAACAAATGCATAACCCATGTAAAAAAGTTGGTTTTTTTCAAAATAATATAACCAATGAAAGAGAAATGTATTTGATAAACATCACAGCATCAGAACATAAATGATTTACTGAATGAATATGAATAGAAATGTTGATTTTTCCCCAAAAGTCTTTAGCAACACTAATGGATTTTTTCATAGATAAAAAATATTTTTAAAAGTTATTTTTTAATTTATTTCTTGAATAAAATTTCATTTTTATTCAATGAATGATTTTTAAAACATAAAATAACATTTTACACTATTTTCATTGAAAATAAACATTAAAATTTTAATGTAATCATTAAAACATTTTTAAAATATTTTTCCTTCAATTTTATTGTGAATCGTGAAAACCATTATAAATCCTTTTTCGATGAAAACATACAAAAGAAGCATGAAAAGACTCTGAAAACCATTTCTTTGAAAATATATTTTTTAAAAAAATCCTAAAGATTATCCTTTTAGACATGAAAATGAAGCTTCAATGAAATGATTATTGTAAATTCGTACATGTCGTATGAGGTAAAAATAAAATTCATTTTTCCTGGTGAAAATTAAATGAAAACGCCTTCTACGAAAAGTGATAAAAATATTTTGTAGGAAACATTGGAAAAATAAAAAAGGGTAAAATTTTCTTTAAATGGTCATAAGATATTTTTATATTATTCTTGGAATCCATTTTTGTAATGAATTTTTTAGGAAGATGTATTTTTTTACCAAATAGAGAGGTAAGGTCATATTTTTTTAAAAATCATTATTATCTATAGAAACAAAGAGTGGGAAAATTGTACTAATACATGAATAAATAAAGACTAACCATAGGAGAAGAAAATTAATTAGTGATCTTTAGAGATTGATCATAATATCTCATCAATAAAAATGTGATCATAAATAATCTCGATACACGGTGAGATTGTTTTAATAAACTATTATGACATGGTAACATTGAATAATACACCTCTTTTAGGAAAAATAAATTACATAATGCATAAAATATCATGAAAATAATTATATTATTGATATAATGTTTCAAATTAAATTTATATAACTCATATAAAAATATATCTGTATAACATGGTATGTGTCTTAAAGAATGAAAATTAAGACAAAATTACATTACTGGTTTTATAACTGTCCACAATTAAAACATGTGACATAAAGATCATAAAATGGTTATTTAAGTACCCATAGATTTATGTATAATAGTAATATAATATATTCATTGCTAATATATAAACTACACAATATAAGTGAGTGGTAGATAAGGCATTTATCTCACAGAAATAAAGAATGAGATGGAATTACATTACCTTGTTTTTTGACTCTCTTCATACTTGTATAAAATTCCTGTATAATAAATCTATGTTTATTAGAACTATTTTATAAAAGTAAATTATAATATAAAATAACATATATGGCTGGATTATGACCTTATATTATTGTAAAGACATGGAATTGCCATGTAAGTTTTTAATAGATGGGAATTTTACGAGCATGCAAAAATTTATAGCGTGTGATTCTAAGGCCCAGTGTGCCTCGAATCAAATTATAATGTTTTTTTCAGGTAGGTTCAGTAAATGTACGAGTGTGTTTTTATAACTTTTGAAGTGATTCTTGGAATTGAAATCTGAGAGGACTGTTGAACTCGTAGTGCAGGTATTCGCTTAAGGAGACCATCACCTCGATGGCAGATGATCGAGGGAGAAAGTTAGTATTGGGGTTTTTTGTGGAAATATTAATATAAAATAAACTTCATTTTGTTTTATTTTGATCTTGCATGTGAACATTTCAGGTGGGATCCACCCGAACTAAACCTCTATGTGGAAGTTGGAAGTGGGGACCACCAGACCTTAACCTCCCATGAGATGTTAAGTTGGTGGGGACCACCCAAACCATAACCTCCCATGAGAGGTTATAGTGGTGGGGAACACCCAGGATTAAACCACCTTGAAACCCCCCTTTGATTGCGAGAAACCCTCAACTCCCACAATTAATGAGGGAGAGACTCTGGACCTTCTCCACCTTAATTGTGCCAACGCACTTACCATTAATCTTTCAATCCATTCCCTTTAATTTATTGTTCCAACACATCAATTAATTGATTAAACCATTTTAAATATTATGCCAATGAATTAATAGATATCTTAATCTATTAATTTGAGGATATTATTTCATTTTATTGGAACTTGGGAGAGGAGGAATATTGAGAGAAATATCCCAATTAAGAATGCTTCCTCTATGAAGAATGTCAGTGAGGAATGTCTTTGACTCCTTCCATGGAAGCACCTTGTGGAGGAAACCAACGTGAGACATCTTCAATGACTGACCTTCCCTTATCAACATCTTCACGAGCAATACGATGTAGGGATTTTAATTAATTATGTTTTTATTCCCTTGATTATTTCCATCTAAAAAAAAGAACACATATCAACTTATTATTTATTTGATCCGCGGATATTTTCCTTGCGTGTTGGGAAAAGATATTAATGAGAGATTATGGGAATTTATGTTATAAAAATCTTTCATTCTCGTTCTTTGTTTATGTTCTTGAAGACCGCTTGTTAGCAATCTAAACGTAGAGGGTGCGTGACAAACTAACATGGCTTGACTTCCTTCGCCGTTCTTCTTTTTGATGTTCTTTGAAACGGAAGAAGGTGACAACGGTGTCAAAGCTGATGAAGGAATCAGTTGGGCCACCAGCGGGCTCTACGACCCGATCTGCCCTGGCCGCGCTAGCCCGCCTACCTTCTGAGCCACCGTGGATATGTTGGCCCAACGGTCTTCCGAGTCCCCAGCCGAACTGGCCCCTCACGGCACCCCAACCGAACCGGCATGTGCCCTCACTACGCCCCGACCAAACTGGCCCCGTGCCCTGGAAGAACCGTCCTTATGGTTCCATACAAGCTGAGCCGTACAAGCACCGCCCTCCAGGTCAAACCTCCCTTGTGCTGACCCATGGATGACCCGTGCCATCATGGATGTCCATAGCCCCTCACGGCCATCTTGGCGGGGCCTAGGGGGCCGGGCAGCACCCAACAGGCTGGCCTGGCCAATGGGCCAGGCCAGACCCAACGGGTCAGGCCGGGTCGACTGGACCCGGGCCCACTTTGAGCCATTTACGCTTCTTCAGCCTTATCTTTGGCACCAGACGTTTGTTTGACGAATCCTCAGCGGCATTGGAAATCTTGGAGCGTGACGGTCCCTTTGAGTATACCACACTGGAGTTTGGGGTATAATTGAGATATTGATAGGTTGGATCATGCACGAATCCAACTAGATCCCTGGACCTAAAAGGAAAATAACTCACAGACCATGTGACCGATTACCGCGCTGTCTATTGCGTTGAGACCCCTATGACATAGAAAATATTTGAGAAACTTTTTCTTGGGACTTCGTGTTATTTTAAGTATTGACCAGTAGCTCATGGAACAGGTCCTCTCGGAGATGAGAAAGTAGAGTACGGAGAACTAGTGGATGGCTGAGACATGACGACTGCTGACCGTTTGAATCAGAGTGACTCTACTAGCCTATTGGGGAGTGTGTTGGTGTCACAGAAGACCCATGGGGGAGGAGTTCCCTTGGTGATGGGGTAAGCCCATGGCACTTGAAAGGAGGATCACCTCTACAGGCTACAAGGGGGAGCGTTATTAGTGACCCAATAGACCCACGGTGGGGAGCACCTTGGTGATGCAGTAGACCCAGGGCATCTGATAGGAGAAGTACCTTAGTAGTCCAAGGTTAGTGGGAAGTGTTCATAGTGTTGTAGTAGGCCCACTGTACTCGATTTAGCATGATTTCTCTAGCAGCCGAGGTTTCGATAATGTGAATAAAATCCTGGTTTAGCTGAGTCATTTTTTCTGTGTTTTCCTCATGATTGAGATGGATCATTTGATAACTTAGGTATATGTATGGGCATATACCTAAGTAATTTTATCTGTTGATCTCAGACTTTGTGGTTTATCCTTGTTGGATTTTTTGAGATCTTGAGGGTCTCGGGGTCCCTACTGAGTATCATAATAATCACCCTTAAACGGGGGGTTCCCACACCTCGTTGTGTGGGATGTAGACGACAGACAACATTGACTAAGGCTGAGATTACCAGGACTGGATGATACCCAGGGTGGATCACACATCATGTCGGTACATGGAGCAGACAGATGGGTGTGGAGTGTTGAGGAGGTGATATATACCTACCCTTCATGTAGGAACTTCGGAGGATGACCGAGTAGCTGTTTTTCCATTTTCCTCAGTTGTACTTGGACTTTCATTTTCTTGTACTTTCTAGTGGGGCTTGTATTCTGGCCCTTTTTTACTTACTATACTCACTTGTTGGTTATACAGTTTACCTGTGTTCATATCTGTTGTGTGTGTTTATAGGTTATAAAGGAAATTCCTTCCTAGTTTTAGGGAATTCTGCCTTTTGTGCTAGTCGCCAGCCTTTGGCATATGGAAGGCAGTCTTGGGGTAGTCACGGCATGGGCCCCAGTGGACTGGCAGTTACAAATTGGTATCAAAGGAGTCGGTTCTACCACAGAACATAGAAATCTAATCTTCCTTTTCTATGAAGTAATATTGTTAAGGGTAGTGAGTGTGGTTTTCAGTTCAGGGAGTCGAGTGTTTGTGTGGTGGCCGACATACCCATACACCAGGACCCTGACTTCTAATTTCTGACTGAGTGCACGAAAACACTGATTGTGTGTGTTTTTTCAAAAAATTTCTTTAAGCCAACTCAATCAGGTCGTCTCACTAGGTATAACTTTTAACCATAGTGCAACTGTTTTTTTAGATGCCTACACGCAAACAGGCCGCTAGACTTCTGAGAGTTGTACGCGTAGATAGCCCACCGAGCGATGAGGCCTTGGTTCAGGGCCCTCTTCTAGTAGAGGAACCAGTGGAGGCACTAGAAGTACCACTCCCTATTGGGCCACCGATGCCACAAACCCAAGCTGTAGATAGTGCAAACCTATTGAGCGCATTGCATGAGTTCCAGTGCCAGAGGCCACCCATGTTCAGGGGAGAGATGGACCCACAAGCGGCTGAGGATTGGCTGGAGGATGTGGTGAGTGTTTTTAGATTGGTAGGGACACCATCTAATTTCATGGTGATCCTTACTTCCAACATTCGACAGGAAACAACAGGAAGATGGTGGAGCCTGATTCTCTAGGTTCACGATAAGATGAAGCTTCTATGGGAAGAATTCGAGAGACTATTTTTTGCAGATTTTGTCCCAACGACTCTCTACACAGTGCACATACAATAGCTACATCATCTAGATCAGGGTAGCATGAATGTAGTTCAGTACTCAGCGGGGTTCACAAGCCTCTCATGCTAATCCACTAATATGGTGCGGGACCCATTCTTCCAAGCCCAGACCTTCGATCAAGGACTAAGGTGGGAGATCTGAACATTGATGATCTCACTCAGCATCCCAACAAAGGCGGGGGTGTTAGAGAGATCCCTCCTAGTGGATAGTTTCCTTGCTGTCCAGTCTCCATAAGAGAGATCCACCACCAGTCGACATGTAGCAGAGTCTTCTGTAGTTGGCAGTAGACAGTTGTCGTAGAGGTCCAACAGGACCAGACCTATAGGTGGATGACTGCATGACTCAGGATCGATTGTGCAGGGTAGTAGAAGTGGAGACAGACATGTCAGGAGAAGGCAGTGTTACTCATGTGGTGGGCATGGTCAAATGGCTTGTGACTGTCTGACCCTCCATTTGTATGATCAACAAATGGTTGAGGGACAGCCCAGGTATAGATAGATATTCGATCGAGGTGGTCCGTAGGGCGCAGGAAAACATGGCAGAGGAGCTGTTCATGTAGTTGGTTGTGGGTGACGATTCAATATTTTATAGCCACCACCACTTGGAGGTCCACCTTGACCACATGGAGCAGGTGGATAGGGGAGAGCTCAACTCTAGGCAGCTGAGGCCTATGTTCACAGCGCTCCAAATATGATACGAGGTAGTATCTGTGTCTACTCCACCTTATCTACAGTACTTATAGACATAGGTGATAGTCAATCATTCATTTCCACTACCCTTGTTCGGATCTTGGAGATTTTGATGGAGCCGTTGGCTCGATCCTTATGGCTAGAGACTCCTACGGGAGAAGATTTGACAATTATGCACTGGTGACGGTAGTGCGAGCTTACTCTAGGAGGTGAGATCTTCAGTTGGGATCTCCTAGTAGCAGGGTCGAGGCCTTACGATGTCATCTTGGGTATGGACTGGTTTTCTATAGCCCATGTTTTGATAGAATGTATTAGGCACAAAGTGTGGTGTGTCCGCACAGATGGGACCAGTTTTACCTTCACTGATACGAAATGGGCATTTGCAGCACATGATGGAATTACACGGAGAAGAGTTCAGCTGATTACACATCAGTTGGCAAGCCTTACCCTCATATCGGTTGAAGTGGGGAGTCCGAGTTATCCTATAGTGGTGGACCAGCATTAAAATGTGTTCTTTGATGATGTCTCAGGACTGCCTCCTCAACGAGAGGTGGAATTTTACATTGAATAGTACCCTGGGACTGCACTGATATCTACTCCAACGTTTCGGATGGCTCCTGTATAGCTTCGCAAGCATTGGGTACATCTAGGGGACTTTTAGGGGAAGGGATTCATCTGGCGCAGTGTTTCTCCCTGGGCAGCCCTGATTCTATTGACCAAGAAGGAAGATGGGATTTTGAGGCTTTTTTCGACTATCAGTTCCTGAATCGGGTGACTATAAAGAACAAGTACCCACTCCCGAGGATTGATGAACTCTTTGTTCAGCTGAAGGGATCGCGGTGGTTCTCGAAGATAGGCCTCGGATCTAGCTATCACCAGCTCCGATTTTGAGATGTGGATGTTCAGAAGACGGCCTTCAGGTGTTGGAATGACCATTATGAGTTCTTGGTTATGCCATTCGGTTTATCCAATGCTCCAAAAGTGTTCATGGGACTCATGAACATGACCTTTCAGACAATCTTTGATCTCTTTGTCATAGTCTTTATCAAAAACATTCTGATCTACTCATCTACTAAGGAGGAGCATGCCTATTATTTTCAGGGAGTACTGGACACACTCCAAGAGCACCAGTTTTATGGAAAGCTCTCGAAATGACAGTTCTAGATCCTAGAGGGTCACTTTCTAGGACATGTCATATCAGAGGATGGATTTGTAGTTGATCCTACAACGATTGAGGAAATATTTGCTTGGGGGCCTCCCAGGAGTGTAAAGGAGGTAAGAAGTTTCCTGGGTTTGGCTGGTTATTACTAGAGGTTTGTGACAGATTTCTCCAGAGTTCTAGCACCACTATCCGCCTTGAAAAATAAGGGGAAAACCTTTGTGTGGTCGGAGAGATGCCAGTAGAGCATTCAGGAGATGAACCAAAGGCTGACTAGTGCCTCCATCTTGAGGCTTCCAGAGGAAAGCATAGGGCACATAGTCTTCTGTGACACATCAGGGACCAGACTCAAATGTGTCCTGATGTAGGAGAGAGAAGTGATTGCATATGTCTCTCAATAACTGAGTCATCATGAGCAGAACTACGCTACCCAAGACATGTAGTTAGTACTAGTGGTCTTTTCCATGAATATGTAGAGACACTATCTGATGGGCGAGCATTTTACCATGTACTCTGATCACAAGAGTATTAGGTATATCTTATTTCAGAAGGACCTGAACCTGAGATAGGGACAATGGCTTGTGTTCTTCTAGGACTATGACTTGAAGACAGTCTATACTCTTGGTAAGGGGATCATTGTTGCCGATGCACTCAACATGAGATCTGGTATACAATTGCTTGGAGATACGTCAAAGCTGTTGTCTACCTTACAGATATCCTTTGTGGATAGAGATAGAGAAGCCTTTCTATAGTCTTTTATAGTGACTTCCCCACTTCTTTAGAAATTCAGGGAGGTATAGAATGGGGATGTTAATTGCGAGACACGATGTGCTCAGATATCCATAGGGTAAGAACCAGAAGGATTTTTTGAAGGTGGGGAGCATTTCATTCTCTTCCGAGGACGTATCATGGTACCAGTGTTACATCAATAAAATGTTTTTATGGAGTTTCACAACTCCCCTCAAGAGAAGCATCCAAGAGTGGTGAAGATATACCAGGACCTCAGATGATAGCATTGGTGGTAGGGAATGAAGGAAGAAGTTGCAGAGTTGGCCTCTCGATGTCTCACATGTCGGCAAGTGGAAGGAGAGAATAATGTACCAGTAGGCCTGGTTTAGCCCTTAGAGTTCCCAGAGTGGAAGTGGGATGGGATATCAATGGACATCGTGACAGTACATTCATGTAAATCCAGATGTCATGACTCTATTTGGTTTATCGTTGACCGACTCACCAAATCGTCCCACTTCCTACTGATCAAAGAGCAGGGTTCAGTAGAGAGCTCAGGACGCCACAATGTGCATAATATTGTGTGGATACATGGAGTTCCATCAACTATTATCACCGATCATGATGAATTTTTCACTTCCTGACTATGGAAGGGGTTATAGGAGGATTTCTGGATGAATCTTCATTTGAGCACCACCTTCCATCCTCAGACGGATGGTCAGACTGAGCGGACCATTCAGACCCTCGGGGACATGCTTTGTGCATGTGTCCTCGACATTGGTCGCAGATAGGAGGATCACTTTCCTTTAGTGGAGTTTGTGTACAAAAACAACTATCACTCCACCATAGGGATGGAACCTTTTGAGGTGTTATATGGGAAACCTTGCAGATCACCTCTATGCTGGACTGACCGAGGGGAGTTAGCACTAGTGGGACCGGAGACGGTACGAGCTATGACAGAGAAGGTGAAAATCATCCATGAACCAATTAAGACTTCACAGAGTAGGAAGAAGTCGTATTGTGATAGGAGATGGAGACCTCTAGAGTTCGAGGATGGTGACCACATCTTTCTACGGGTCTCACCCTGATGAGGTCTATGGAGATTTGGATGAGCTAGAAAGTTATCTCCAAGAATCATCAGACCTTTTTAGGTCCTTATCAGAGTTAGCGAGGTGTTTTACTGCTTAGCTCTTCCACCTCATTTGTACCAAGTTCATGACATCTTCCATGTATCCCAGCTGAAGAGATATGTGCACGAACCATCTCACATCATCGAACATGGAAAGATGGACATCGTCGATGGGTCAACCTTTATAGAGGTTCCCGTAGAGATTGGGGATCGACAGGAGTGAGTCCTCTATAGACGGTCGATACCTCTAGTGCACATTCACTGGCAGCATATGAACCTTCAAGAGAGGATAAGGGAGTGGGAGGCTCAGATGCATGCTCAATACCCCCACTTGTTTACCTAGTTTGAGTTGTGGCTTATTGGGACATGGATCCCTAAGATGGGAAGAATGTAAAGACTCATAATTTACATTTAGTTTTTTTAAATATTTAGGAATCTTACAAGTATTTTAAAATTAACAGTGCATGATTCCGAGACCCAGTGTTCCCGGTATCAATTTATGAAGTTCTTTTCGGGTACATTCAGTAAATATATGAGTGGGTTTTTATAACATTTGAACCGGTGCTCGGAATTCAAATATAAGGTCACCATTGATCTCGCAGTGCTGGTATTTGCTTGAGGATTCCTCCACCTCGAAGGTAGATAGACGAGGGAGAAAGTTAGTTTTGGGTTTTTTGTAAAAATAAAAAAACAAAATAAACATCATTTTATTTTATTTTGAGCTTCCATGTAGATATTTCAGGTGGGGTCCATCGGAACTAAACTTCCATGTGGAAGTTGGATGTGGGGACCACCGGACCTTAACCTCCCATGAAAGGGTAAGGTGGGGGGAACCACCCAAACCATAACCTCCCATGAGAGGTTATGGCGATGGGGACCACCATGGATTACACCCCCTTGAATTTCCCCTTTAATTGTGAGAAACCCTCAACTCCGACAACTAATAAGGGAGAGCCTCTTGACCTTATCCACCTTAATTGTTCCAAAGCACCTACCGTTAATCATTCCAACCTTTCCCTTTAATTAATTGAGCCAAAACATCAATTAATTGATTAAAACATTTTAAATATTATTCCAATGACATAATTGATATTTTAATCTATTATTTTGAGTCTATTATATCATTTTGGTGGAAATTGGGAGAGGAGGAATATTGGGAGAAAGCTCACAACGAAGAACTCTTCCTCCATGAAGAACGTCAATGAGGAACTTCTTTGACTTCTTCCTTGGAAGCACATTCTGGAGGAAACAAACATGGGATGCCTTCGATGACTGACCATCCCCTCTCATCATCGTCATGAACTATACGAGGTAGGGATTTTAATTAAGTATGATTTTATTCCCTTGATTATTTCCATCTAAAAACAAAGAATGCACATCAACTTATTATCATGTTGATCAGTGAATGTTTTCCTTACATGGTTGGAATAGAAATTAATGAGGGATTATGGGAATTGTTGTTTTAAAAATCTTCCATGCTCATTCTTTGATTATGTTCTTGAAGACTGCTTGCTACCACTCTAAACGCGGAGGGTGCGGGAAAAAATAACATGGTCCGACTCCCTCCATCATTCTTCTTTGTGATGTTCATAGAAACATAGGAAGGCGAAAATGGTGTCGAAGGCAATGAAGGCATTGGCTATGCCACCCACGACCTTCGTGACCTGAGCCACCCCAACCGCGCCAGCCCGCCTACCTTTCAAGCGGCCCCGGCTGTGCCAGCCTGCCGGCCATCCGAGCCCTCAGCCAAACCGTCCCCTCATGGCGCCCCGGCCAAATTGGACTCGTTCCCCAGACGAACCGCCCTAGCAGTGCCCACCGGGCTGAGCCGCCTACCTAGCTCCCATTGGGCCGAACTTCCCTCCTGCCGACCAACTACCGGTTCATGCCATTGTGGCCAGTCTGTGCTCTCATGGCTCTCCGTGACCCCTCATGGCCTACTGGGTGGGGCCTAGCGGTCTGGGCCGAACCTAATAGGATGGCCCGCCAAACGGTCTGCGTCGACCCGAACTGGGTTGGCCCAGACCTGGTCGAGTCGTGTCGGACCAGACCTGGACCCACTACGACCCATTTATGCTCTTTCGGCCATATCATTGGTATTGGAAGACTGTTTGATGAACTGTCAGTGGCACTGGAAATCTTGGAGCATGATGGTCCCATTGAGTAAACCCCCACTAGGGTTTGGGGTATAGTTTAGATATGGTCAAGATGGATCGTGCACGAATCCAACAGACCCCTCGGGACTAAAAGACTAATAACTCACAGGTCGGGCATCTGATTGACGCGTTGTCTATAGCATTGCGACCCATATGACATGGCAGACCTTAGAGATACTTCTTTGTGGGACTTCGTGATAGTTGGTGTATCAACAAGTAGCTCGTGGAGGGGATCCTCTCAGAGACGAGAAAGAAGAGTGTAGAGACCTAATAGCTAGCTCAGACGCAACCACTACAAACCGTTTGACTCGGAGTGACTCTACTAGCCTAGTGGGGAGCTCCTTGGTTTTGCGGAAGACCCACGGTGGAGGAGCGCTCTTGGTGACACGGAAGACCCACAGTACTCGATAGGAGGATTACCTCTATAGGCTATAAGGGAGAGCACGCTTGGTGACGCGGAAGGCCCACGGTGGGGAGCACCTTGGTGACACACCAGACCCACAATACTCGACAAGAGGAGAACCTCAGTAGTCCAAGGATAGTGGGAAGCATGCTTGGTGTCACGGAAAGACCACTGTACTCGAATGAGTAGGAGTTCTCCAGCAGCAAAGGTTTTGATAATGTGACTAAAATCCTGGTTAAGCTGAGTCATTTTTTCCATGTCTTCCCCATAATTGAGATAGATCACTTGATAACATCGGTATATGTATGGGAATATAACTAATTGAGGTTATCTATTTATTTAATACTTTTTTGATTATCCATTTTGGATATTGTGTGATCTTGAGGGTCTTGGAGTCCCTACAGAGTATTGTTATACTCACCCCTACACGGGCTATGCCAGCACCTCGTTGTGTAGGATACAGATGAAGGACAACGCTGAATGAGGCTGAGAGTACCACGACTGGACGATAAGTAGAGGTGGACCATATGGCATGTCAGTACATGGATGAGACGGACAGGCGTGGAGTGCTGAGGAGGTGATATGTACCTACCCTTCAGGTAGGAACCTCGGAGGACGACCCAGTAGCTGTTTTTCCCTTTTCCTCAATTGTACATGTACTATCAGTTTCTTGTACTTTCCAGTGGAGCTTATATTATGGACCCTTTTACATAATGTACTCACTTGTTGGATAAATTGTTTACTCGTGTTTGTATCTGTTGTGTGTGTTTACATGTTAAAAAGGCAATGCCTTCCCAGTTTTTGGGAGTTACGCCTTTGGTGCTAGTCACCATCCCATGGCCTATAGAAGGCAGGCTTGAGGAAGTCACGGCACGGGACCCAGGGGATAGGTTGTGAAAATAACCCACTTTTTAAAAATTCATTTTTAAGGATTCACTTTGGGTAATATTCTCTTTTTCCTTTTCTTGTGTCTGAATTTGTTATATCATTTTTCTTTATATATAGATTTCTAAAATTGTAAAAATGGATATAAATATAATTTATATTCATTATATGTGTATTATAATAATCTAATGAATATATATGTATGAAATGGAATACACCATTCATTTATTTCGTTGGACATATGTACACATGAATGTTGTTTCTGTTTAATTATCGTAGAAGAAGAAATAGAGTAATAGACATATAAGTATGTGTGTGTGTGTCATTATTATAGAATCATGATTATATCATATATATAATTTAATATCACTAAATACATCCTTAATAAATTACATATAGAGTGTATAGGTGTTTTTATAAATGCATGGAATAATTAGAGTGAAGGGGATGGAGAATAAAAAGAAGATAAATGAGATTTTTGGAGGATGCTACCTCTTCTTTAGGTAACTCATTTTAGTTTTCACCAAAGGTATTCCTTGGATTTATTTCATCCCAAATTAATGCTCAAGGAGTAATATAGGTATTTTTGAGATATAATTGGTTTAATATTGGATGATTATTTCCGGCTTTAGAGGTATGTGGTAGTGGGAGGAAAGGAGGCCTTTTTTAGTGGTGTTGAAGTGGAATTGTTGTAATATTTTCAAAAAGGGAAACCCGATCCATGTTTTTATATTTATAATGGATCCAATATTGGTACTAGGTTTATCCAAGGGATTATAGGGTCGATATATGAATATTTAATGGCTGTTGGAAAATTTTCTTCGTCATATTAGGCATTATGTTTAGGGTTGAGTCCCTTGTTAGGCTCAATTTACTCGTAATTAATGTGATTAATTTTAATTACCTTCACTAATATATTTTTTCAAAACTATGTTGATATTATTAGATATTATAAATTATTATAATTATGAATATGGAATCCATTTTTCAAGACATCAATCACATAAAAGACATAAATTAAATTAAATTTAATCCCAGAGATGAGACAACAAAGCAGGTTTTTAATGTAATAACGTTCAAAATAATGATATGTTTTATAACAAATTTCAATGTAACATTGATTACCATGAACGAAATTGTATAAATTGATAAACAAATTCAAATTAAACTTTAAAATCAATTAAAAATATAATTTATTCTTATAAATAATTTATATGAAAATGTAATTTTGAGTTAACCTTCAATATTTTTCATTATTCATTAAAAAACTAAACTTCACGTAAAAATATTAAAAATTGACCCTAACCTAATTTTTATGATTTCATTTCATATATAATGTTTATTTTTACATATAAAATTTATAAAATTTCAAATATTTAGATAAAAAATAGTATTTTCAATAAAAGACGTTAAAATTTATTTATTATAAATATTGGGCTTTATGAGTTATATTAGGTTTATTCTAATCTTATGACTATAAAATCTAATAGATGAATTTAAAGTTATTTCCTTGTATATTTATCATATATATTACATTAAAATTACTTTCAAATTTTAATAAATTTTATTTGTTAGGATTAAAAAAACATTGTGGTCTAAAAATAGTTTTTTATAAAAATACTCAATTTATATTCAATTAGTTCAATGTAACTAATGAATTCATTTTATATTTGGGAAAACCATGCTAATTCATAAGTTAGTTAATATTTTTAATTATTGAAATTTTAACATATATGATAAGTCTTAATATATTAAATAATAATATTTCAATAGTAAATTGTTGTTTGGTAAAACTCGGTCTTTTGTGTTATGTAAGATATCGAGGAAAGTTGGCCTTGTGAGAAACATAATATAACATCACTATTATGTATAGATAAATATAACCCTTATATTTCATGTAGTGAATGATTTAATTATAATTTTAAATAATTAAATATAAAAATAATGCTTTAATATATATAAATAATAACTATTTTTAGTATTATGTTAAATGAAAAATTTCAAAAATAATAATCTAAATCAACAAATAATAATTCACAAAATATTAAATTTTTACAATTAATCCACCTAAAAAATAAATTATGGATAAATTTAATAAATATTTATAACAATATTATCCTGTTTTCTCAGTTTTGGATATGTGATGCGCATTTTAATCTATAATGGATCTATTTTATTGAAAACATAAACCATGATTCATGTTGACCACATTATGTTTCTGATTGACATGAATTCAATGTTTAAACATCACAAATGAAATATGAATAATTTTTTAAAATTTTGAATAAATTATGATCACATTTTTTTGATTTTGGCTATGTGACTGGCATTTTAAAATAAAATGACACTTATACTGAAAATATAAACATCATGTCATACCAAACACATCATGTGTCAGATGTAATTATTTTCAATTCCCACACATAAAAAATGATTTAGGGGTCATTTTTTCACATTTTGAGTGCAATTCATCCCCATTTTCTATATTTTGACTATCTGATGCACATTTTAAACAAAAATGATTTTCTATATCAAAAAAATGAACTTTTTTTGCATACCATCCACATCTTGTTTTTGATTGAAATGTGATAAATACCTCTACATTATAAATGTTTTAAGGATCATTTTCATAATTATTTAAAACAATCCACAATTTTGGCTACATGATGACCATTTTAAAATAATATGACTTTATATATTGAAAAAACACACTTAGAGTCATACTGACCACACTACATGTCAGATTTACATGACCACATATCCAACACATCATAAATGAATTATTAATAATTTTCCTTATATTTGAAAACAATCCAATACATTTTTATCATCTTTGGCTATATGACATGTGTTTAAAACTAAAATTCCACTTTTATTATGAAAACATTCACTCTTAGTCAGAATGACCACATATTGTGTCGAATTTCTGGGTGGTATATTCCTAGACATAAAAATTAATTATTGATTTTTTCCTGAATTTTGAATCAATTTGATTTCATTTTATCAGTTATGGCTATGTGACACACATTTTAAAATAAAATAATACTTTTATGATGATAACAGACACCTTGATTCATATTAGACACATTGTTTGTTAGATTGATGTCCTTTTAGTACTTAAACATAAAAAATACATTAAAGATCAATTTCCAATAGATAGAAAACCATTTCAGATCATTTTCTCTATTTTGGCTATGTCACGTGTTTTTTAAACTAAAATGATACTTTTAAAATGAAAAAAATGATCTTGGAGCCATAAAAACCATTTTCTTATGTCTGAGGTACGTGAGGTTTATTTCTATACATAGAATATTAATTATGTATCTTTTATCAATAGTTATAAAATAATTCAAGATTATTTTATCTATTCAGGATATGTGATGCTCATTTTAAACTAAAATGACACTTATATTGAAAACACACACCTCCATTCATCCACATATGAAATGTATTTTCTTTTTTTAATAAAGATGGAAAACAAAATGATATCATTTTATCAATTTTGTCTATGTGATGTGAATTTTAAACAAAAATGGAACTTTTATATTGAAAACCTTCACTTTGAGTCATTTCGGCCACAACGTGTGTCGGATTGACATGAGGGTGATTCCTACACATCACAAATGAATTTTGGGTAATTTTAAAAAAAAATTAAACATGCCTAATATTGTTTTATTTCATTACATGTACATCACCATAAATGTTTTCAGTTTCTAGAAACTCATCCATAACCCATGGTGGATGTAATTTAGTAATGTTTTTAAAATAAGTTCATGGTAAATAGGGGATGTAAAATATATAATTTAAAATAATTTAAAAATTATAGTAACAATAGTTAGAATGAAGTGATCAGATGAGATGTAGCATTATTAAATGTATCATAAAGGTTGAATTTATGTTAGGATGCATTTATAGATATAAGTGGTTTTGCATTTATCTAAATTTATTTTCCATCAAGTTTTGGGTTGTTAGAATGATTCTTTTACGGCTACATTCAAATCTGAAATTCTCAATCAAAACGTTAATTTTTCTTCCACTGAGATAAGAACCATATGTGTGAGAGGATCATCAACTCTAAAACATCATTAAAGTGGGAAAAATATCTATGGGGGGTTCAAATTACTTTAGAATGATGGGAGGATAAAATATTAAAAAATGGATGGAAATAGAAAATATAATAATAGAATAAAATCATTACTAACTTTTTTCTAATACAGTAGGATTTATTATGAAAAATAATATATTAGCATTACAATTCTAATTCTCTACATCCTAAATATATCATTGAGGTCATAACCAATAACATATCACAAACATAAGAGATAATAACCTCAACATTATTTTAGGAATGTTAGTCTATTTATGGTATATAATATCATTCATAAATTTGAAATTGTATTATCCATGATCATTTTAATTATTCTTCTTCAAACTATGCAGAAACATGGATGAAAATAAGAAAATTGTTTTGAAATATGTTTTCATAGGTAAATCATACTATATATACCTTAATCGATTTTCATTCAAATAAATTCTTAGGAATATTATGTTCAGTGACCTACCTCCTACCATAATTTTTTTTGACATTTATAAATCACCATATCATAGTAAAATCCCTGTAAAAATACAAACTAAAAAATATAATTATATGTATATCTATAAAATTTTTATTTATGTGCATTAAAATTTTATAATATGTGACATGTGTGGTCATTGTTTTGGAAAATAATTCCTTATATCCAATGTATAAACATTTGGGTTATCAAAATTGAATATGATACCATCAAGTTATTATTAAAAAACCTAAAACAAATAACTAATGAAAAACAAATATATATTTTATTTGATTGTATGGTATAATTTTATCGCTAAATTTTTGGATTCGAGAGGATTTTATAATTTTTTATTAATTTTCAAACACGTATTTTTTCATATTTTTCTAAAATTTCTTCCACTTCAATTGAAACTTTTTCTGTATAAATGATCTAAGGATTACTAACCTTATATATTACTTCTCCAGGTTTTCCCTTTAAATAATAGTCATATATACACTTGTAGAAACTATTAATATTTTTAACTATAACAAATTTTTTAGATAATTTTTTAGTGAAAAAAATTATGATAATTTACATCATGTATGTATTGAAAATGGAGACCCACATCCATTCCAACATGATAATTTCATTTATAATCTCTTGTCCAATCACATTTTTATTGGACTCCCCAAATAATTATTAATCATATTCAATGAAAAAATATTTACCACTGAATGTTTTATCAAAATTAGCTTCTAAATATAACATATATTTAAGTGGAACTGTAGGGTTAAGGTACCCTTATACGGTCCTTTTGATTTATTTATTAATCCACTTGATTGTCTTTATCAAACCTTCTATTTCACCTATGTTTTCTACATCTATAATACCAAACTTCATTTCAGACCATTTTTCATCCAATGGTAAGGGTCTTTTATTGAAAAAATATTCTTAA
Organism: Viscum album; assembly: GCA_963277665.1. Lineage (NCBI taxonomy): Eukaryota > Viridiplantae > Streptophyta > Magnoliopsida > Santalales > Viscaceae > Viscum > Viscum album. Next base: position 29,749,764 of record OY728162.1, on the reverse strand, counting down.
GGACATACCTCATGTATCTTTGTAATATTATTTAGTTGTACTATGAAAGTTCCAACAACGTTATTCATCATGGTGACATAAAAAATATCATGAGGATTTAGAAACTCAGTGATGAATTCATGATCTACTTCAATACCCACTCTTACATGATCCTTTGGGAGTCTTTTATTGTGTACCATGCCCCCTTGGATATTTTACACCATACATCATTTAACAAGTTGATGCATGGGAGTTGATAGATATGAATCACATATAATTTATCCGTATATAATTTCAGTAATATAAATTTATGAGATGTTTTTTATTAACATTTATGAGCAGTAGTTATGAATAAATTTAATTCCTTATATACTTCCGGATGTTGAGGGGAATGTATAGCCAAAATGCAAGTGGGGTCATGTGGATCTTCATGTACAGATCGTTGTTCCAATATCTTTACGCCTTGATTGTTTTACATATACTGGTCTTCCAAACCTGACTGGATAATAACATATTGTAAACCATATATTTATTTTGTGTATTCTTTTAATAATCTGATATATATCTCCTTACATATTTTCCATCTCTAAAAATTTTCAATGTGACACTCTGAAACCATCACCTATAACACTAATATATTGTTCATACCACCTCAAAGCTACTGAATTTTTTTTTATTTAGGTATATTAGATATCAATTCTTGTTTCTAAACTGTATAAAAAACATACAAACATAAATAAATATTTTTTTGTAATAATATTATGAATTATAAAAAATTATTATTATGTCATACTTAAATATTATTCCCATAATGTTGTTTGTTTTCATATAATAGTATTCCTTCATTAATTACACAAGCCTCCATTAATAAAACACGATTTTGGATGGGGGTGTCTTTGTATTATGATTCATAAATCTTCTTATAATCAAAGAAACATATGTTATGTCATATTGTTTATAACTTTTACTACAGTTTTAAAATACATTCAATTTTCTTCTCAAGTGATGTATGCATTATCATTTCTTTATGGAAGGGGTATATAGGTTTTTATTCTTTTTGTATATTTTTATAACTCCTTTGAGGTTTAATAAATTAAATTTTCTTAATCAATAAATTTAAATTAAATATGTTCAAATAAATTTTTTTTTACTAGAATGAACCAAAATTGATTCCTCATCATAGAGAATATTGAAATATTTCTATTTTTCTAGTTCATAATGTTTTCATATGTAGCTAGTGATTGGGTTATTACATTCTCCTTGGAATCCCTCAGGTGAATCTTCCTCAGATGTTTCTGCAAGCCTCTATGATATTTTTTAGTGACCGTGAATGAAAATTTATTACATAATTATTCTAAAATAAATGAACTCAGAAATGGATAATGAAATACAAATCAATATTTTATTATATAATATATTGGTAAAATGAAAAAATTATGACATAAAATTTCTCTAATATCTTTCCCAATTTTTTTATTCAAGGATTCCACAACATTATTCCATATATACATATATATATCAATTGTAATATTCATTTTAGTTTTAACCCAAATATAACTAATTAACATTGACTTGTTAGGATCAAAAGGATGGTTGTGTTGATTTCATACAACATCATATCTATTACCTTTACTTCATTCCATTATAACTTTTGATAAAATAATGATGCTACACTATTGTCATTTTTTCACCTACATGATTCTAATACACTAGTAATCTTATAGTTTCGACATCCAAAATTGGTTCTTCATTGAGATTGGTAATAGAAGTGTGTGAAGAAGTAATTTATACATGAGTAGCTAAAAAATTAATTTAGATTACATTTTAATATCATAATGAGAATATAATTATATGAGGAAAATAAATGTATATTAAAAACACTCTATCATCTTCCTTAAAATCTCTTTTTTCATTAATGGTATAATGGATTCGGATCCTCTATCAAGATTTCAAATCCCATCATCATGATAACCTAAAACATAAAAGACATTGTCTATATTGGGATAGTCATTAAATGATTGTGATCTCTGAAAAAAAGGGTCATACTCAATATAATTTTCATATATCCCAATTTCTTTTTCATTAACCTATTGAACAATTGAAAAAGTCTTGGTTGAATGATCAGGAAGTGAATACTTACACTGTTAGTAATTAAATTTTGAATGGATTTTCCGTATACCCTTTCATAATGTAATTCTCCTTCACGTAGAACAATTAATTGACATTAACTACAATTTTGTTTTAATCCATTTACTAAAAAAATAGGTACTTGAAATGTTATATAATACAATTAATATATTTGATCAATAACACCAAAGTATGACATATTTTCACAAATCAAATTTTATCCATGGAACTAAATATGAGTATTGCTTCTACCATGAGTATAAATCTATTGTGTATTCATTATACAGAATTCATCTTGTTCCTTCATAAAGAATTTATAACCATTTATTATAAAACTAGTGTAAGAGAAAATATTTTCATTTGGTCTCTTAGCAGGCCATTGAAGTCATCCAACAATTGAATTCATATTTTCATATAACTTCCAAAAAATATGATCTGAGAACCATCCTATAAAACTATTAATTTTGGGTATTAATATCAATCTTTTATCCCATTATAGATTTAAATGTCTACGAATTACATTTTCAGGATTCAATATATAGAGAAAACTCAATTATAAATGTAAAATGTCAAGATGAGCCTATTACTGCTCTATAAATATAATTTTAACAACATATCTTCTATAAATACCTTCTCTTATAAACCATATATTGTGAGGATATTTTCTGAGACTAATGATATAAACATTTGATAGGCCATCAGTAAAAATTTCAACAAATTCATTAATAATATATCGCTATTCAATACTTCATTCGCGATTAATTTTATTCTTGAAAAACAATTTCAAAATAATCATATATCTTTATATGGGTTGAATATATCTGTATGGGATAGGGCCACAAATTTTAATTCCTTTAACCAAGTGAACTATCATATGGACCATTATATCAATGAATGACTACGACAAGAAGATCTTGAACTCATATAATATGAATGTAATTTATTTATTCATGACTAAAAATATCATTGGTTCTATAAATTTAGTACATATGGATTTGAAAAATAATAAATTTATTTTTAACATAGGTTGTAAATTTTTAGGAAGAATGAAAATTAAATATACATGCATCAAAACATGATATTAATGTGTTTTTAGACCCAATAACATCGAATTAGAAATTGAAATGACATTTTTTTTTATTTTATGGACACCCATGTTGAACATTTAAACAATTAAAGACGTTGAAAATTGAAAATTTTCTTCTCTAGATAGAGTTTAATATACTAGATAATGAAAATCCTATATGGCATCCTTCTCAAGTGACAACATTTCTGTTACCCACATGTCAACCATTTCCAACCAATTAGAATTGGTGTCCTATGAGATAATTTTTTACATTGATTTAATATATATTTGATAATTTTAAAATTAATAAAATAAATTATTACATATTTTTCATTATTCTTAATGAAATTAATGTAATAATGTCCTAGAGTATGTGCCACAAGGATAAGGTAAGATCAGTTCCCAAATTTGGTAAGATCCCTGAAATGTGATGATGATATTCTTAAATATAGTTCAATGGTTTGATGTCATTCTTGAATGAGATGCATAAAAGGTTCCTTTCATGTGCAGTTACTTGTATGTGTTTGAGGATTCTTGTCATGAAGTTCATAGTTTATAATATCCTTAAAGATATATTTTGATAACATACCTTCGATTAGGAATTACACATGTTTTGGAATCATTATATTTTCCAATCTATGAGCATGTGTAATGGTACTTATACTTTATGATTATTATTGATTAATTTCATGAGTCACGGATTTAGATTTTCTGAAAAAAAATGATCACCTCATATATTGGTCGGAATTATGGAAAGTTGGCTGCCTCAAAAATGATATGTTATTAACGTTTTTATTAAGTAAGGATTTATCCCGTCCATGTTTATTGCATATTATATCTCAACCATTTTGATTCAAATGGATCTATAATATTAAATTCCACTTCCATGGTGTAATGATGTTTTTATTTAATAGAGTCAAATAAATACATTTTGAGCACATAGGTTGACGACACATATTTGAAACCTTCTTGATGAGATATTAAGATAAAGGGAATATATCACAGAGTGAGAGTTCAAATTTGGTTATCAACATTGTGACATTATGCCCATTCTCTTGGTTAACATGTATCCTTGCAAGAAAGTAATATTTTTCTATAATAAATCTTACCGAATACCAATAAAAATAATCCTAGAGGGTCAGAGACTAATTATTTCTGTTAATATCCATCAAATTCTACTTGAAAACAATATTAGAATATATATTATTCTCAATAGTGGGGAATAATTTTATTCATGTTTTATTGATCCCTAATATTCAAAAGGTAATAAATAATTATTTTTTTTAATAAATTATTTATCTGATTACATAAATATATAAAAATTATTTATTTATACGATTTTGAATAAAATATTTATTTTATTTATCAGATAATTTAATAATTTTTTATTCCCTGGAATTTTAATATATTATTTATTTTATTTATTGAATATTTTAATAAATATTTATTTGGGGGATTGTGTATAAAATATTAATTTATTAATAAAAATATTTATTCGGGTATCCAATAAATGTTGAGTTGTTTGAACAGATGAAGACTGCCTTTGGTGATAATTTTTAATTTACATACTGAAGAAATAATATTTATTATTGGGAAAGATAGAACATGCACAAAAAAATATTATTATCTGAACTATATTATAATAAATATTAATATATTATTTAATGTTTGGTGAAAAATTAAATAATATTTTAACCTAAACAATATCTCTATCAATTGAGGGTTATGTATATTATACCGGCACAAGAGCCTCAACCTAGTTGGTGAGGACTCGCTAGGTGAATCCAAGAGACCCGAGATTAAATCTGGGTGGAGACATATTTCCGGTTTACTATAGCAGTATTGTAGTAGGAATTGTAGAAGGCACAGTTTGGTACTATAACAGCTGGAACTATTCATCCATTTGGGCCTTCGGGCCACAGGTTTGGTCCTCGGGTCCTGCAAGGCTTTCGGGCCACCCAATGCCTTTGGGCCAGTTGATTCTCAAGGTCTTCAGGCCACCTTAAGGCCAGAGGGCCACCCTAAGGGCCTTCGGGCCACATGAATGCTGGCCCTAGACACATTACAAAAATGGAGCAGCCCCAGAAGATGATTTTGAGCAGGTGCACTCACTAGAGGAGAGCCAAATGGATTTGTCAGAATGAGGGGGTATGGCTATGCCATCGGTACTAGCCTGTACTTGCACAGGAAACCTATCCAGACAGTCATGCAAAGGTGGAGAGCTACTATCAAGATGCAGATGCTGGGGAGGGGCAGTTCCTTGTAGACAGTCTAGTTGTATTCCCTAAGACCATCGGGTCATGTAATCTCCTAAGACTACATGCCATGTAATCTCTGAGCCTATGGTACTTTTAAGGTTCCCCCTCATCCCTTGAAAGGGGGTTTATCAAAAATCAATAAAAAATGAAGGCCTTCGGGCCATTGAGGCATGTATATTGTGCAACGTTAATCAAAAAATCCTAATAGAGAATCGTTGTACAAAAGAAAATTCCCTAAATATTTTATATCTATTTATATATATATATATATCGAATTCATCCTATCTTCCTATAAAAACAATAATAAATCCTACAATATTGTAGGATCTTATACTAATAAAGGTAAAAATTCAAGATAATTTATTTTTGAGGATCTCCCATTGAAATATATTGGAGTTATTTGGAGATCAGAGGAACATGTGTAGATCATCACTAATAGTATTATACACATGAATTTTTACAACATTAAAAAGCTAATCTAAAATGGTTTTAGATGATAAACAACTTCATAAAAGAGAGGACCCTTGAATAAGGAAATAAATTCTTCAGATTTGAATAAATTAATTATAAATTTAATGTGCAGGATCCCCTATTAAGGTTTCAGAAAACAATAAATTAAAAGAAATTTCAATATAATAATCATCAATAGTGATTTCATTATGCTTAGGTCCTCATGTGGTATCAGAGTGTCCTTGTTTCAAGACAATATGGTAGTACATAGAATTTATCTAGATTACATGTTGTGTACCCAAGTGACCGACACATGGATGTGACATGGGATACAAAATTCAAAAAGTAATAATTACACACCATACATTTATTTCAAATGGCCTTTTGGATGATCCAACGTGGAAAATGGCTTGTCAGATTATATTTTGTGTAGCTAGTATACTTTTTTGTAGTTTAATTGTTTTTTGGTTACATTCAAGCAAACTGTGTGGTCTAATATAATTTCAAAACCATGTGAGGCCAATATCCAAAAGTAATAATGAAATAAATGTATTGTATCTTTTATACACAGCATGTAGTTTATTAATTCCCAAGTCAGATATACACCCTGAGGTTTTTAGTAGGTTGTTCAAACACATGGAAATCTGAACGCATATCTTGTAGCTGGTTAGTACACATCATCTAGTCTACCTAAGGACTATGCCAAGGCCCCAGAAATGCACCTTTGATACATAAAAACTGAGCTATATAGACTATAGCTAAATTTTACACACCGTTTTTTACCCAACAATGGATAAAATTAAATTGCATTAAATTGGATAAATATAGTAGTAAAACCTTCTTTTGATTATTGGTATATGTGGTGTGTTTTAGAAATTTAATAATGGTTTTAAAGAATCATAAATTATCAATTAATTTATTCTAATTAACATATTATAAAAAATATTTTATTATTGGTTCTAATATTTATTTAAAATGAATTCTATTAATTATTGGTATCTCCAAATGAACACAGATGGTCATTAAAATGAAAGGAAATTAATTAATTATTTAATTCATGTGTGTTTGTCTTAACAATAAAGAACAAATAATATTTGAATATTAAATATTTTTTACATTATAATATTTGTTTCACATGTACAACCATTAATTATCTTGAATAATAACCATGTATGTGTTGGTATTATTTAATTAATGTTATTATATGTGTTTGTAATTATTTTTTATTAAATTAAATATTGTGGTTTATGTGTCATCCCCCCTATATTATATGACAAGACCTACATATATAAGGTTATTTATATAATGCACCCTTATCCAATAATTTGGTTCCCCTATACTATGTGTGAGTTATACGTACTTGTGATTAATAGAGTATATCAAGGTACATGGAGGCAAATCAAGATGGAACCAAGATGATTCCAACTTAGTTGATATATAGGTGGACAGGAGAAATGCTAAAACTCATGCAAAGACCATCAGAATGAGTTATTCCCCAAGGCCATAGGTTGAATTAATATCATTTAAATAAATTAACCACTATATATTCTCATAATTAGATCATTAATTTATTCATTCAATTCTCTATAGGTATTATTATTTTTAGATGCAAGAATACGATCACATAAATTTTTTAATTAATGTGAAAAGACAAATTTTTATTAAATGGATCATATGTAAATGTTTTTTCCAAAAATGGATAATCAATTATGTTAAATCCACATAATATTTAGTTATACATGTAATAGAAAAATAAAGATAAAATTAATGTATAATAAATTAAAATCCCTCAAAAATATATTAATTACCACTTGGCCTCCCATTACTTGATAAAGAATGGATGCCTTAAAACTAATCATTTTACCAAACATCATTGGGACCCATAATTTTAATGTGGAGCAATTATGAGGGTTCGGGGTTGAATTAACCATATTACATCAAGGGAAGAATCCCTTTCTATACTTGAGGTATTTAGGAGGGAAGTGTTGAGGAAATCCGTGTCAGGATTTCAGGATTGGTAAGTCCACTCAAGAGATCAAGGTGATGCAAATATGTAATTAGAAAATAAATTACTACCTAAATAACATCATGTATCTTAACCAACACTTATTGGTGATATGTGAAATTGAATATGGATCCATGCCACTGGAATTTCCTAGAAACTAGACATTCTTGGTTCAATGGTGAGGGATATTGAGAATTCATAAAATAGTTGGAGATTTAATTAAATCAATAAATTTATTGTTTCTCAATTAATTTTTAATCAAGAAAAATAATAATATTATTATATATTGTAATTTTATCAAATGTAATGTTCATCATCCTCACTACCCACATGATATATATTGAAGAAATATCATCTCCTCATTGATAGTAACTTCTATTAATGGTTTATATACTTTTAGGTTACGTTATTCCCTAAATGAATTTCTTGCATGCTAGAATCCTCACTTCCTAATCCACATGATATGGAGGTTATTAATGAAGACATATTTATCAATGAAAAACATATTATCTTTTTAGTTTGTATTTAATTTTTTATGTTATCATTTATGTCTACCGAAATCATGGAGTCTAACTAAAACATGGATTCTTATAGAGCAGTTGAGTATATTTGTGGAATATATCATGTGGATGATATACATGGGAAATTTGAGATATATAAGCTAATTTTTCAAAGAAATCATAGAGAGGTAATCCTGAATAGGCATTACGTAGTGAATCTCATTGGATTTAATGAATATACATGGGAAATTTGAGATCAGTAAGATAATTTTTCAATGAAATTATAGATAGGTAATCCTGAATAGGTATTACGTAGTGAATCTCATTGGCTTTAATGAATGTCCAGAGTTTTTAGAGTTCGAACTCCCTAAAGAACTAAGAACTGATATCATTATTGTATCACTCCCTCAAAAATTCTCCATATTCACTATTAAATTTAACATAGAAAATATTGATATTTATATCACATATCTACTCACTCTTCATTACTAAGAAGATAGGGATACAGAGATGGAAAATCTTTCTTTCCATATTGTAAATAAATTTAAAGCTCATGTGAGTAGCTCTAATCCCAAATATTCTTTTTAATTAATTTCCATGAAGGAAAATATTTGGGGGAAATCAAGGGAACATGATGTTGATTGTTTCTCACGTGTCAAGAAGGGTCAAATATAGAAAAACTAAACCCATCCAAATAAATAAGGGGGTTCTTCATGTGCATTTTTTATCAAGTCAAATTTGTACATTTCTACAAATTTGGTATTATATAAAACTTTTAGTGATCACATATATATTCAAAAACACAAGTCAATTATATTCTGAAGAATTCACTGAGTGGTGGTATACTTATGAGTAGCTATTGGGGATATACTTTTTGTCATGGATATCGGGGACTACAACCTCAAATTTCCCATAGGAATGATCTTGGGATGGAAGGAGTATTATAGTGGTCCATGAGTTACCAAAAAAATTATTTACAAATCCACACATGGTATATATGGATTTATGTTCATGTTTATAATTAAATGTTTTTAATTTTATAAAGATATAATTTTTTTGTAAGGTGAATTTAAATAATAAACTTTATGTGTTGGATAACACAACCCAAGTAATGGAAATAAATAATGAAACTACTTCAGATGAATCATAACACACCCAACAATGGAATCATCAGCTTGGTCATGTAATGGAAAATGGTTTGACTAAATTACACAAATAATGATATTTATATTCTTTTGAACTAAAAAAACATGGTGTATTCCATGGACATTTACAAGGTAATGGGTATAAATTCCTATTTATAGGAAAAGTTTAAAAGCACAAAGAGAATATTGATTTAGTTTATACCAACATGTCTGGTCCATTTATTATTTATTCAATGGGTGTGTACTCAAACTTAATAACTTTTAATAATGATTTTCAATGATATAGATACATGTAATTGATCATGTATAAGTAATATTCCTTTGATAGATTCAAGGAATATAAAAATGATGTTTACAACAAACTTGGAAATAATATTATGAAACTCCACTAAGAGCATGGTCGAGAATATCTTAATCAATACATCATATATTATTTATGAGAGATTTGGATTCTATCTCAACACACTCTTCCCTATAAACCTCTGTGGATTGGTGTACATGAAAGTAGGAATAGAACCTTGATGGACATGATGAGATAAATGATGATTCATGGTACTCAATTGTTATCCTTTTGAGGATACACGTTACAAACAACAACACCAATACTAAAATGAGTTATGAATAAATTAGTAGATTTAATCCCATACCAATTATGGAATAAAAATAAATCCATGTTTTCATACTTAAATGTGTGTGGTATTGAAGAATTTGTTAGGTCCTCTTCAGGAAAAATATTTCTCCACAACACATGAAGTTTACATTTATTGGGTACCACAAGGAGACAAGTGAATATTATCAATACAAACCCTTAGATAAAAAGGTTGTAGTTTATATACACACCATATTCATTGTGAGGTAGAACATATCTAAAAGAGGTAGTGGGAGTGAGATATATTTCAATGAATTTGAGGATGAAGGTATACAATAGTTGGCACAAGAATATATTATAGAAATCTTAATGGAAGAATAAGTTACAATAGAGACATAAGCAGACCATTTGAGTACAATAGTTGTTAGAGAACCAAAATAGTCTTGTTTTCTAGTAACTAAGGACGCTGATTCATTAATAATTGATACTAATGATCCAATAACCTACAAGGATTATGAGAGTGTAAAAAATGTCTCCAACTAGCCTGTAGCCATGAATTCTAAAATGGATTTCATATACCAAAACAAACTATATATTTTGGTATATCATCTAGCGGATGTAATAGATGATGGTTTTAAATGGGTATTCAAGAATAATCTGAATATAGATGAAAAATTTATTACCTATAATGAAAAAATGGATTCAAAATGGATAAAACTATGTTAATTCATAGGCTATAATAAAAATATTTCACCATTTTCATTGTTAAATTTATCAGAATTCAACATTCCATTATAGCCTTCTATGGATTTGAGATTTGGAATTGGATTTCAGAATAATTTTCCTTAATAGGAACCATTAGTATTATTTTAATGCATTGTAACCATAAGTGTTTGTTACTCCAACGTATTTCAACAGGATATTAAAATTTCAAAAATCAATTTATGGATTAAATAAATCATCTTGGTCATAGAACATTTGATTTAATGATTCATTAGAGAAATTTGGTTTCATAAAGAATGAATGTAAACCTTATGTCTATAAGATGCTTAGTGGGAATTTTTTCATTTCCATAATCGTGTATTCTAATGTCATTTTTCTTATTATAAATTTCATACCAATCAAATAGTCAACCAAGTCCTCATTGAATAAATGTTACTACATGAAGGACTTAGGTTACACAACATGTATTCTTTGGATCATGATCCATCAATATAGATACAAATGGTTTCTCATCCTAATTAAAAGTATATATATTAAAAAGATATTGAATATGTTTGGTATAGAATAATACAACTTGGGATTGTTTCTAGTGTTAACTGGAATTCATATTTTGAGGAAAATTTATCCTCAGAAACAGAAGGAAAGAAAATTAAAGGAAAAGACTCTATTGGCATCGACAATTGATTTTGTCATGTATTTTATGCTATGTACATGGATAGATGTGTCTTCTAAACTAAGTATGTCTTGATGATTTTAAGAAGATCTAGGTGAATTCCATTGGATGGCAGTAAATATTATCCTTAAGTACCTAAACAATACAAAGGATATATTTATTTTATATGGAGGAGATGAAGAACTAATTATCTAATGATATGCATATTATAGTTTCCGAACATTTAAATAATATATGAAAAAACAAATAGGATACATATTCATTTAGAGTAGAGGCATTGTGAGCTAGAATAGAATAAAGAAAAATGTTGCTTCATATTCTATGGTAGAGTGAGAGTATATTGTGAATTTTGAGGTAGCTAAAGAGTTAGTATGAATATGTGACTTCATCAAAAGAATGAAGTGGAACCTAGTAGTAAAGATCCTATCTACACTATTTCTATAATATTATAGTAGTGGCCCTTTCCAAGGATCTTAGGTCATATCAGTAGATAAAGTAAATAATTTTGAAGTATCATCTCTTGATGTATTTTTCATAAAGAGTTGAGGTTGTAGTGAGAAGTATTTCAAAAAAATAAAATGTTTTAGAACACTTGACTAAAGCCTTGACTCGGAAGAAGCGTGATTATTATGTGAATTCTGGAAGACTAAATGTTGTATGTAGTTTTATCTTGTCCAAGTGGGAGTTTTTTGTGTTTGTTTCATATAACCAATAGTTATTACTTTCATTTAATTTATTTTTTACTATTATAATATTTATTTAATATATTATTATATATTGTTCGTTATTCTACATGAGTTCAAAGTAATAATGTCCTAGAGTATCTGTTGCATTGATAAGGTCATAGAAGTTCCATTCTAGGATGAGATCCTTGAAATTTCATGATGATATTATTGAATATAGTTTTATGGTTAAATAAAATTAAATAATGGGAAACATGAAATAATGAATGTTAAGTATGAGTACATTTATGAGGATGAGTAATCTTCTCATTATGTTTGAACTTGGTAATCTCCACGATGGGAGATTATGAAAACTGACTTACCTATAGGAATTTTTCATGTTATTATGTCTTCATATATTCATATCTATGAGTGTGTGTGATGGTACATAGACATTAAAATTATCTTTGATTCATTAATTTACTTGAATACTTATATTTATAGACCAAAACCATCATGCCATGTGTTGGCAGGAAGTTTGATATGTTGGATGCATCATGAATGAAATATTATTAATATATAAGTTGAGGAAGGATTTTTCCATTCCATATTTATGGAAGATTATATCTGGACCTTTTGATTGATATAGAACCACCACATTAAATATCATGTCCCTAGTATAATAACATGTTTATTTTAGATAGTTAATAAAAGACATACCATAAAGTTTTATGACATGGATATGAATCCTATGTGGTGAGATCATGAGAAAAAGAAATTGTATTACATATCGAAAAATAAATTATGGTTGTTTACTTTATGAAACTATTTTCTTTCTCTTGGTTTCCTTGAAAATTTTGTAGACACTAATATTGGACATTAAGCAAGCCCACCTAATGTCAATGAGAAATAATCCAAGAGGGCCACACAAAAACTGTATTTGTTAATCCTAATTTAATTATACTTCAACATAATTATTAGAATATATAATAATCTTAAAACTGAATCATGATTCTATTCAATTATTTTTATCACTGATATTCAAAATGTATGAAATATTTATTTTATTTTTAAAAAATTATTTATTTGATTACGTGAATATATAATAAATATCTATTTTTTGGATTGTAAATAATATATTTATCTTATTTATTGAATATTTAAATAAATATTTATTCATTCGATTTTGAATAAAATATTTATATTTTAATAAAAATATTTGTTCAGGTATTCAATAAATTTTGAGGAGTTTAAATAGAACAAGAACATATTCAGTGATACAAGTAAACTTACAAGCTTGTAAAATAATATGTTTTATTACACATGTTAGAGCACACGCCATGAAATTATTATTATTATTATATTATTATTATTATTATTATGTGGAATGGTGTTGAATAATAAATATATTATAATTTATGGTTTGGTATAGAATTAGATAATATTTTAACCTAAAACCTAGCTCTATAAAATGGTGGTTATGTATACTATGTAGGGTTAATCGAAAATTGAGAATACATAATAATTGCACACAATGAAGTTCTCTCTCTCTTTAATTCCACCACTCATCTAATATAGAATGATAAGAACTCCATAAAACATAATTAATCTTTTTTTTCTTATGAAAGAATATTCAAAAGAATTGATTCTCTACACTAGAAGTCAAAAATCAATTGGAATTTATCAGATATCAAAGGAGAAATTTTTTATCAACACTAGAGGGATTATACTCATGAATCCTAATAGTGCAATGACATTAATTCAAAAATGTTTTGTAATATCCGTAATGGAATTGAAGAAAGGATTATGATATGAGGTAATAACATAATCAGATCTAACTAAATTAATTATAAATTTAACATGCAAGATCCTCAATTAGAATTTTGAAAAACTCTAAATTAAATGAAATTTAAACATGATACTAACCAATGGTTCTTCAACTGCACCAAAAATCATCACATCCTAGCCATTATTTCATCTTTTCTTTGGTCTAGTATATTTAGTAAAATTTTAGTAACACTAAAACATATATATTTTTCTACTTAAAAGACATCAAAAAAATTTATGGAATATAAAAAAATATAGTATTTTAATTCAATGAAAATTGACCTCCTTTTGCAACATTATTTCATATATTTTTTCATAAAAGGTTTTTTGAAAATAGTGTAAAGATAATTTAATTTAAAAAATATTTTATCATCTATTAGTATAGATGTTGTTGTAGTATTCTCTTTATATTCATTGAATGATGTCTTCCAGGATCACTATTTATATCATCAAGGTAAAAATTAGTGATCTCTAAAAATAACACTTTTCAAGAAATGTTTTAACCTAACTGAGTGTGTACATTAATCAAAAATATACCCCAACATTCCTTTAATACTTGGCCTGAAAAATTTCCACAAATAGTAAATCCATTTATCATCCTATACAACAAGGATACCAATTTGAATACTTCACTTTTATAATCATTATAAAATTTAACACTTGTATCCCACATAAATTTTTTATTCTTGTTCAATGGAACTAATTAGACATCAATATCATTACTAGGTTGTTTTGGTCTAGATAAAAGAAAAGAAAACATAATGTATTTTTCCTTCATGTCTTACCATGATGGAAAGTTATAATTTACCAACATAAGTTTCTATTTACTATAAGTAATACTTTTTAAATGAAACGATGTTATTATATATATAGATAATAAAAGATGCATGTTTCTTATCTCATTTCCAATTTCAGGTTAATCTTGATCAATTATCTTCCACTAAGGGGAGACTGATGGTTGATGTAGCTTCCCATATTCAACTCATGTAGTTGTGTGTGATGTAATTTTTTAGAGGCGTATTGGAATCCATAGAGTCATCTAAACCAAAGAATGATAACAAAGTTCTATACAACTTTTCAAGGACATGATTTATTTTTCATATAAGAATCGACACCACACTTTGGGAATTTTTTTAGTGTTTCATAGACATTGAAAAAAATATACCTACATTTAGGTAGACATGTATTTCTTCATAGACCATATCAATTTAAAGTATAATTTTTTCAATTTAATGTGTATAATAAGGATATACATTTTATTATTATCACATGTCTTTCTAGAGATCAAGTAATTCTATAAATGTGGTGTCACTCCACCCACTGCTAGTTTTCAAAGTACATAACATCAATAAAGATGATGATTTTGTATATTTAGTACAAATTGTATACAATGGTCTATTTTCACAGCAATTTAACTTCTCAAAAAATCTTGAACAATCCAAATTTCCATTTTAATTTCCATTATTAGTTCATCTATAGGATCTCCATCATAATTTCCACCAGTTTTCATATCAGAGGATCCATAAACAGATTTATATCACAATTAGTTTTACATTTACACTGTTAGCTTGTTTAATCGAACATTCATAGCTTTGATCAATTATTTGATAAATCAAATGTTTGATATCAAAATATCCCCATCATCACATAATGCATGGAATATCCCATGGAAGCATTGGATGATAAGTCTCGTTGGGTTGTCATCCATAAAGATATCAAATTTTTTAATTCAAACTGGATGGGTGAAGAATTATTTCTTCTAGAATTTCCAGTCGTGGACCTCTCCTTTAAATAGGCCATAAGGTATCCATCTTTTATTGATTTCATTTTAAATAAATAATAGAAAGAGACCTAAAAAATATCTATATATATGAAGAACCATATTGTTTCATGATTATGGACTTGACTTTAGGAAACTATAATGTCAAGAGATTATAAAATCGTTTCATGATGGAAGTGGGATGGAAAAATGGGAAACAATATGACAAATATGACTTTCTCAGTTTATATTTTGATAAATTAGGCCCTTCCTATGGAAATGAACATGAATAATAAGTGGTTTTTTGATCCTAAATTCTAATGTTGTGCATTGTCACAGCAAGAATAATCCAATCGTTTTATTTTTATAGTGACTGGGAAAAATAGATCTAGATGTTGTTAGGTTTCAACCTAAATATAAATGTTTATGGAGACTCAATACATGATTTTCTCACCAATTGGGTTTTAAATGATGAATCGCAGTTTGTAGTGGTGAAGGCATGGAATATTATTTTTTTAATGACATGTTGGATGCTTTGTGAGGCTCGAAACGAAGAAAGAAAATGTAAAATAATGTTACATATCTTCTCCCAGTTTCAAGTTAAGGTGTTGGTTGTAGAGATAATTGTTATTTATCAATGCGAGTTATCAGGTCATTCATTTAAAAGGATAATTACATGACTATGTTATTCCATGGATAGTATAAAAAATAAGAAAAGTATATCGATTCAATTCAAATAATCTATCACATAGATGAAAAATAATGTTGATGTCTCATGCCCTTCCTAAAATATGAGAGATTTATGCCTCGTGAGAGACAACATGGAATCAATTTTTTGAATTTTAGTGATTGTTATGGTGTAGGGAAATCCATAGAAGTTGTATAAAGGGCCCTGTCAGCAAGTATTTTGTTCTTTAGGTGGGGAAATATTCGAATCACTGAATTATAATCTAATTCTACCTTGTTGGGGGGTTTATTCAAGGGAATAATATCTATCCTTGGAACCTGGATTATATTATTAGAAACTATAGAATATTTATCATCCATAGTACTATGTTTGGTCACACAGGGAGATAACAGAATTTCTCCACTAATTTGTTACCATGAAAAGGGCGTACATTTGAACATATTAAAATTTATAATGATGTAGGGTCCTTTTTAGATGATTTTATCTTCTTTTATAAGGTTCATTCCCTTAAACATCATTATTTCAGGATATAATGATAGATGGGGTGTTTCTGTGTTCTTTAAAATAATATAAAATTAATGTTTAGTCAAAGATATCGTTGAAGGAATAGAATGTGTGATATTTATAATTTTTTATTGAATCTAATTAAATTTTCATATATGAAAAAACATAGAGATAAATAATTTCCAATCAACTGATTATTAATGGCCATTAGTTAGGATGAAATTTTGAATGATTATTTATTGTTTTCATATGTAGTGGAGAACATGATAATTTTTAGATGGATATTTTTTATATAAGTAATGTAGTGAAGTGAAAATTATTTAGATCTATTGAAAATTCAAAAACATGTTCTTGGGGTTAACATGCAGTTGTTGGTACGGGTTGTCGATTATATATTTTGTGGGATAAAAAGAGGAAATCGGGGGATGATTTCTATAACTTTTTTATGTGAGGAGAAACAATTGGGTGTGGTAGATTGTAATTTATTTCATTGCATGTTACGTGGAAGGCCAAGTTGTGTTTTAGTGATGGTGTTATTAAGAGTCGAATATTATAATCTTCTGTCAGATGATGAAAATGTGGATATGGCATGATCACCTAGTCTTTTCCACCCAAAGATTGATAAAACTCTCGAATTTAAATCCAATGAACTGTAAGTCTTTAGATGGGGATCTCAGGATACTAGAAAAACTAAAGAATAATCAAATCAGGGTTTGAAAAATTATTTGTATTTAAACAACTCTCATGGATAGGATGAAGGCTCAAAGAACAAAAATGAAAATTTTTATTTGGGATGGAAGGAAAAATAAACATCAACACAAGTTCAGGAAGTGTCCTAGTCGGATCAACATAAATTTCCATCTAAAACTAATTATTAGAGTAGAATTCCAACTACCTAGGATCACTAGAAACTAAAACTCAGCGTCAGTGGAACTATTAGAGAGTACTAACTCAAGATATTTTTTTTTGGAAACTGGTAGTTATGTTTAAATAAGTTGGATGAAGGTAAGGACGTTTTGAATGCTGGTAATGATTCTAATTTAAGGCGTGAAGTGTAGTATAATATTATTTTTAAAGAGTGTTTTTAGAGTCCAAGAAACTAGGATTATGGTTTAAATAAACCCATGGGTCAATTTCGATGGGATTAAATTATAATTTCAACTAAAAAGAAAGATCAAAATGATGAGTTAATGAAATCCAATGGTTGTTAGAATGAATGAATGTGGGGAATATAGAAAGAACACAATAATAAGAAAGATTCTATTACTCTTTGGGACATAGGATAGAATAGTAGTGGAAGGAATACTTAATGGGTTTAGCTGGGAGAAGAAACTATTATGATTGAAAATTTATAGTATCACGACACTACGAATGAAATAATAGGTGAATTTCATCAACATGAAAAATTTACATACTGTCTGTTCTCCATATTATTGTTTCAAAAATAAAATCCAGCCCATGTCTCAATAGGGACACCAAACAATATTACCTTTTAGGAGGGGTTGTGTGAAAGATTCAATGTGGTTTGTGTGATTCATCTAATGATGGAGAGTTGAAAAAAAATCCCCTTCCTGCAAAGGAAATGAATGTATGTGATGATAATCCTCTAACTGGAATGCTTACTACAACTTTAAAATGTTTGGACACATTAATTTTATAAGGGAAATCATTTTTAATTTTGAACTAGTGATGTATTCATGCATATGAATAATTAATGATAAAATCTATAAACACTTTCTCAATGACATTAGTGCATCGATTCATCTGAGAAGAAATAAAATTTTAGAAATAGTGAATGATTGACTATGTATGAGTAAATATAATCACATACAATAGGATTTGAGAAGGTCTATTCATATGAGAAGTTATAGGGGAGTGGTGGTACATGTTGAATTCTGCAGGAGTTTGAACAACATGAAGAAGTGTGTTTTATTAGGGTTGGATTTATTAGATCTCAAAATATTTTATCAACTCATTTTTTAAGAACTGATAAAAATGTTTCAAAATAAAAAAATTAAATTAATATATGTTAATAATGAATAAATTTAAAAAAAGAGTTAAAATTAATTATCATTACTCATGAATATGTAATCTTAATCCATGATTGTTAAAAACACGTTAAATTGATACTTAAAATTGAATAGACTTCAAAAATATTTTAAAAATGGATATGTTTTATAAATTATAAAAATAATTAAGAAAAGTATAAATGAAAATATATTAATATGGACATGAATACATATTAAAACGTTAAATGATAATGAAAAAATATGTATAAATAAATATTCAAAATTGATAAAATTCCAAGAAGGTAAAAATAATATTTCAGACAATAAGATTATTATTAATGTTAAATGAATGAATGTTGAAAAAGATTAACATTTTATAATTATGAAATCAATAGATTGAAAAAATATTTAAAAAATGATTAAAAAATAATTAGGTGATAAAACCCGATTTTTATTAAAGAAATAAAAACCACTTTTGGAGTTGTTTGAGAGAAAACCCTGCATGACCTGAAACTCCTATGATGAAAAGGATGAAATCGAAAATTGCTCATAAATGGTGTGGAAAATAATAAAGTAATAGAATAAAAAGGGCCTAGTGGGCAAGAGATCGAACATGGAACAAGGGACAGAGCGAACAGTCTGCAACATGTCATACTACAATTCAAACACCACACCACCCACTTTGGATTATATATATTATTTAAAAACATTAAAACTGAATAAATGTCAAATTAAAAATGAATTCTTATTCAGTATATAAATTACACATACCATTTAGGAAAACATTAAATTGTAATGAATAAACATGTATAAATGAACATTAAAATAGATAAAATTACAAAAAATAAATATATTAAAATTAAAATGAGTAAATTAAAAAAACATTAAACATAATATTAAGTATTATTGATGAATAAATAAAATTAAAAATTCATAAACTAGAAAAAAATATTAAATAGTAATAAATATTATATATTAAATAAAAATATTAAAAAATTAATAAAATTTATTGATTAAAAACATACTATATTAAATATTTTATATAATTTTCTAAATAAGATTATAACATGAATATTAAAAATTGAATAAATTACATAAATAGTTTTTATGTGCTTCTATTTCTATATTAAATTGCATTAATCACAAGTATATGTGTTTGAAAAAAATGTATAAATATATCTCATAATTATTATATATGTTAAATTGAAAAAACCAATAATTACATGATATATTATTTTACATCTATTAATAGACACTAATTAGTCAATATTTTGAATTAATATTATTTTGTATTTATAAACCATTTTTACTATATATGTGACTTATTAAATGTGAAATACACATTTTGTCTATAAATCATTTTAAGGAAACATTTAAAATTGACATATAAATATATAAATATATTTATATATTAAAAATAATAAAATTTTGATGAATAATTATGTATAAAAATATAAAAAATGAATTAATTGATTACATGTTAAGCTAATATTTATTAAAATTCAATAAATTATAAAAAAGCTAAAAATCAAATAAATTATTAATTAATTAAATCTATTAATTGAATGAATTTAAAAAATGTGGGAAATTTATATAAAAAATTTCTAGATAGAAAACATTTAAAAAAATTGATAAGGGTTATTAATTATTTATATTTAAAGAAATTAAAAATGTTCACTTAAAATAAAAATTAATACATATATAATTAATGAAAATTACAACTATAATAAAAAATATAAATGTTAAGAAATAATTTTATATAAATAAATATTAATAATTAATAATATTAAATAAATGTAAATTAATTTAATAATTAATGAAAAAAATATTAGAAAAATGTAAAAAAGAAACAAATAATGATAAAAATTAATAATTGAATATATATTTTTAAACATTTATTAGTAATAAGTAGTAAATATATATATATATATATATATATGGAATAAAAAATTTAACAATATTTAATAATTAGTTAGATAATATATTAAATATTAAAAATAAATAATTAAAACTATTAAATTTTAATGATATAAAAAATTATTATTACTTTAGGTTTCTCTCTATAAAATAGAATTAATTTAGTTCATACAACGTGAAATAATTTTTTGACATATCAAGTGTAAATACATATAGTTGATATTTTTAATTAATAATTAAATATTTACTATTATATATATATATATCTCAAATAAAAAAACAATAGACATAAATATAAAATTTAATTAAATCTCTGATACTATTAATGGAATTTTTATGAGTCCCATGAAAATCTACGTGGTGTTACCATATCATAGTAATATGGTATATATATATCCTGATTCATAATATAAATTGACGTCCAATGAAGATAGAGAGATAACAGTGTAGAATATTGGAATGTATGTAGAAATATTAAAGATTTGGTCATGGGAAGAATAAAGATAGTTTGACCTTAATGATAAAGATATATTTTAAGCAAATGAAATGATGGTTTATAACTGAATAATTATTTAAATATTGTCACAGTTAAATCTCTAGCTATCATCCAGAACGTAATTAATCTGCATCTTCCCATTCTTATAATGTATTCTATAAGCATTGAACGTCGTATCTCCTCACTCCCCTTCTCCAATTATGGTTTGTTCATGCTACAATAGTGGATAAGACCCCATTGTGGCTCACCCACCACAACAAAATTTTGGAACTTTATCATCACCTTCCTATCCTTATTGGCCTTCCTAGGTTTTCGATAAGAGCTAAAGGATCTTAAATGGAGAGGTGAAGTGATCACTGCATATCACGGATTAGAACAGGGTTATTTTTTTATGCTCCGAAAAAATATTTCAATTTAATTCCTCTAAGTTATCCATTTTTGATTTCATATATAGGATTTAATACTCAGATGTTTTATTGTGGGAATATTATTTTCTTGGGATTATACAAACATGGAAACGCTTCACATGGCTCTTAATTCTACTCCATTGTGTAATTTGTTCCCACTCAGGATATAGTTTTCCAAATCAACGTAGCTCTTTTACCTAGATCTCTGATCGTGGATAGTCTAACAGTAGCCACTAATCCTTGGATTTTTTATCCTCGGCTTTGATTTGTGTCACTTCATTCTAACCTATGGTGTATTGCCACATGGCCTACTAGTCAAGCCTCCTTCTATTAGGTGATCTACCCTTTCCATCCTGACTATCGAAATTTTTTCAATCTCATGGTTTTGATCATTCTTCCTAATAATACACTAACACACCATTAATTCCCCACTGCTGATTTGATTTAAAAGGATTCATTCACTTTTAACATTGGTGTTTTTTGTTTCTTCTCAAGACCACACGGAATGACATATCCTTGATTTTCAGATAATATCTTGAATAAGAAGAGAAAATCTTGGGTTTCTCATCCATCTACACTCCCCTCTATCTTTTTTGTGGTCATCCATATTACCAATGTTCTATTTAGGAAGATTTTTGATATAGTATGACTCATCCTTGAGTCTAGGATGCCTGCTCAGCTAAAGTGCTTTTGGATCTTGGAATATATTCATTATAATAATGTTTTTATTTAGGA
This sequence comes from Viscum album, assembly GCA_963277665.1. Classification (NCBI taxonomy): domain Eukaryota; kingdom Viridiplantae; phylum Streptophyta; class Magnoliopsida; order Santalales; family Viscaceae; genus Viscum; species Viscum album. The sequence continues at coordinate 29,727,245 of OY728162.1, read as the reverse complement.
TTTCTGGATCTATGAACAATTTATATTTTCTACCATGATTGATATTCTATCCTACTTGGGTGTGTATGTGAGTTTTTATAGGACTGGATGGTGGTTACTAATCATGATTGGTTTCACCACTGCCACCAAATTCAATAATTTTTTCCTCCTAAGATAGTTTTAGTGGTTATCTTCTTTCTTTCGAGTCTATATCTCATTCTTTTTTCTTATTTAATAATAAAATTAATGTCTTAGGTTGTGTTCTCATAGTGAACATAAGACCACACTAATCAAAATCTCTTTATATCTTGGTTTTCTTTTTTTTTCTCTTTTTTTTATATTGTATTTCTTGTGCTTCCAAAATCTCAATTCAATGAAAATAATTTTATTTTCTATTGTAAAAAAATCAAATTGATCTTATAATTTCTATAAGACCCAATTATATGAGTCAATGGTAATTTAGCAACTCTTTGAGATAACCATTTCAACTATTCGACAGACAATAAGAATTAGAACCTAAAAATTTAAATATAATGGTCTCTAACAAGTTTGATATCAATAAATTTGACCGTGGAAAAAATTTTAATCTATAGAGGATTAGAATGAACTATGTTATGGATCATAATGAATTGGTTCATGCTCTTATTGAAACTAAAATTAATGTGACCACCCTTTCCCTGATAGGGAGACTATTATCACATATCTAGATGTACCTAAAGAGAACCTTATGAAATCTTTTTGTCTAATTCTTTTGTCTTTAAGAGATAATGTTATTACAATGGTTTCATATGAGTCATCTGCTATAGGTATGTGGTTTAAACTTGAATACCTTTATATGAATAAGTATCTTCCAGGTGGATTAAACCAAAAAATGGGATTATATACATTAAAAAATAATCTTATCACTACATTCAGGTCACACACTGATGAATATAATAAAATCATATTAGATATTTCCAAATTAGACATCAAATTTAATAATGGAGATCAGTCCACTATACAGTTTACATCGTTATATGCCTCCTTTAAAGGAGTTAATTATCCTATTATGTATGAAATAGATACCCTTAATATCAATTAAGATAAATATTATTTTTTCTAGATATACCTTCAATGTAAGGTTGGTTTTAAGGCTAAATAAGATGGTCGGAACATTAGCGGTAGAAGTGAGTCCATGGGTTGGGGGATGAAAGAGTTCAACCCATGGAAAAAAATATTTAAATCCACGAAAAATTTAATAAAATGATTTTAATGTAATAATCATGTCCATATCAAGAAGATCTTCTATAGAAATATTGGTTACAATAAACACATTAGCGGTAAAAGTGAGTCTATGGGTAGGGGGATGAAAGATGTCAATTCATGAACAAATATTAAAATACAAGAAAAATGTAATCAAATGATTTCAATGTAATAATCAATTCCATATCAATAATATCTTCCCTAGAAATAATGGTTACTATAAAGACAATATTAATGACCCTTATTTATTAGTTGAGGAAGATTTTGAGTCTATTGATGTGTTAAAAGTTTCGGATGCTTCCATCTCTAATGAATGGATCCTTGATTTAGAGTGTTTATTCTACATGTGTACTAGGAGGGACTACATAACTTAGTTAAGGGAACTTGAATTTTTAAAGGTGTTTCTAGGTAATAACATGAGCTATTATATTATGGGAAGAGGATGGATTTCATTAAATATACATGATATGACTGTGAAAACTCTTGAGGAGGTTAGGTGGGTACCTAAACATATAAGATAACTCATTACCCTATGATTCATTCATCATAAGGGATATATCTTCAGGTCAGACTCTTCAAGTATTTGTATTTCCTCAGAATCCCTCACATTTATGAATTTAGACCTTCAAAATGGCCTATATGTGATAGATGGTATGGTTCATAGAAGTTAGTTTGATACTACCTTTGATTTTGGATTAAACTGTACATTTGTTTGGAATATATGGTTAGGAAATGTTAGTTATAAAGGTATTAAAGAATTTTGAAAACTGGGGCTTTAGAGTAATGTCGCTCATATAATTTTTCCATTATTTGAATATTGTATATATAGAAAATGTAGTAGAGTAATTTTTAGTATGTCAATAAATAAGGATAATGAACCCCTTGAGTGTGTCCACTCTGATCTTTGGGGTCCTTCTAGGGCCGCCTCCCATAGTGTATGTTTCTATTTCATGTCTCTTTTTATGAATGCTCTCAGAATGTCTATATATATATATATATACTAAAAAAAGTCTGATATTTATTAGACTATTATGAAATTGAAATCTAATGTAGATAGTGAACCTAAAAGATACTCAAAACCATAATAACTAATAATTGTTTTGAGTATCTATCCATTGAATTCATCGAATTTTGGGAATATGAGGTGATAAAAAGCTACCAAACAATTGTAAAAACATCACAACCAAATGGACATGGAAAAATGAATAGGTATATCTTAGAATGTATTGGGAGTATTTTTTCCCATTCTAAACTCCCTAGGTAATTTTAGGTGGACACTAACACAATGGAATTCTACCTGATTAATCACTTCCCATTCTCTATTAATTCATTTAAAACAGTTGAAGATCTCGGGAAAATTTCACCCCTGATACTTTCAAACCAAAGAATTTTGGGATCTGTAGATTATGCTTGTACCCTCACTAATAAGATATCTCGTATGAATTTCATGTGTATATTCACAGGTTATATCGAGTGTGTTACAGGGTATCATATGTGGATAAATAAACTTAGAATAAAAAATTATATTTTTTCCAGGATGTATTGTTTCATTAGTATGGTTTCTCTAAAAACGATTTAAATATTTTTTGATCAAATTTTTCTTTTCATAAGTCTGTTCAATTCTTGTGTATACTATAAATTTGTTAAACATCAATGTATTTACCTATTATTGTTTTCTGATGACATACTTTTAATATGTAAGAACATTAGTATTATAAAATATATCAAGAGCCGATTGAAATCTTTATTCGAAATAAAGTATCTAGGACATGATAATCACATCATGGGTATGGATGTAATTAAAGAATGGAATGCATGAACATTGCATTTATCTTATTATGCCCATGTTAAGATGGTATTAAAATTGTATCTCTATGAACACATTAAATCTGTAAACATTACATTACGATAATAATTTATAATTTCATTGTAAAAATACCCTAAAATTTATTATGAGGCCACCTTCATGAATAATTTTATATATACTAATGTGTTAGGAAGGATTATGTATGTTATGGTCTTAGCTAGACCAAATATATCATTTTTGTGTGTACTTTGAGAAGGTTTGTGGGGAAACCTAGAAATCCTCACTAGTATGCTTTGAGTTAAATATTGATTTATTTTTTATGTATTTTAATTTTTTTTTCAATATGGATTAAATTATGTTTTTAGTTCGGAAATTGTTGGATTTTTCAACTCAGATTATGCTACAAATATTTATACTCAAAAATCATGCATTGGTATTTTATTCCTTGAATATGGAGGACAAGTCTCCTAGAGAAGAAACATGTTATCAATGTTTCCATATCCACCACTGAGGTATACTATATATCCGGAAAAAAATATATTAAGGAGGACATATGGTCAAATGGTTTGATTTGTTTGTTTTCATTATTGGATGATAGAATTATAGTTCACTATGATAGACAATATTCATTCCACTTATCTAAAAACTATATATTCCATGAGAGATCAAACCACATTAAAATTTGACTTCATTTTGTTAGGGATGATATAGAATCTAGGATAGGGAGTCTCACCATAATACCCACAATGGATAATCCCGATGATAGTTTGACTACGTTTGTGCCATTTCATAAGTTCATGCACTATGTAAAATTAATAAACATATCCACAATACTATAACTTCTGTTTTGAGAATACTATGCTTAAATTCAATTAATTCCAAGGCGTAGATTTGTTATGTTATGCACTAAATAATATTTTCAGTTTACTTTCTTGATGTTTCCCTCCTAGATTGATTAAATCGGATTTAATATTCATATGTTTTACTGTACTCTTGATATTCACATAATATTTTACCTACCTGGAAACTATTCACATGGCTCTTAGTTCTCCCCCATTGTGTTATTTTTTTTCATTAGAGATACAATTTTCATTATATGTGTAGTTATTTTACCTAGATAATGGATGATCCAATGGTAGTCATTGCTCTCTAGTTTGTTTTTTTCTCGACCTGGATCTGTGCCACTTATTTCTATTCATTTGGGTGTTTCCAATTGTTGTACTAGTAAGGAAACCTTCTATTAAGAAAAATTCTCATTCCATCCAGATTATATAGGTAGATTTCATCCAATGGTTCTAATATCACAACCTGATGATCCACTAACATACCATTAATGATCCACTTCCATTTGGATTCAAGAGTATTGATTCACTTTTAACATGTGTGTTTTCAATTTATTCTAGTTTTCGACTAGGAAGGCACCAGAGGGATCTCTCTTTATTGTGTTGATTTGACCTCAAAGAAGAAGAGGGAAACTAGGGATTCTCGTTCATCTTCACTCACCTCAGAATTGTTCATGTAGATCCTTATGACAAAAAAGTTACTTCTTATTTAGAATAAGGGGGAAGAACCACCCAAACAAATGAGAAAAATGTCTTGGGGGACATTAATGGGGGAAGGCCTAAATAATTTCCGATAATGATTATCTAAAAATAATTTATAGGTGAACCAAAACATATATATAACATGGTATTATCAATAGAAACTACCTTGTTTTCAAATGAATTAGGAGTAAAATTGACCTCTCTCTAAGTATAGCTAACCATAGTGCCCTATTTCAGAATCTCCTTACACATCCTAATTAAATAGGTCAGGTCTAAATGTGGGATAGACTTTCCATGAAGTATCCCAACTAATTTTTTTGAATCAAACTCAACCTCTTTAATTATTAAATTTATGTGTTTATAAAAATAGAGGACTTTATCCATATCTATTGATTCTACTTCCATCAAGTTACATGTGCCATATAAAGAGTTGAAACTGAAGAGAATAGAATATTTATCATCCTAAATACCCCCCCCCCCCCATAGTTTCTGACATGTTTGAACTATCCACAATAATTTTTAGCCTCAACTATGTGGATTTCTATATGATCCACACCCCTAGATTATTCATTTCATTAATCTCAGAATTTATCACAATCCTTAGTATGATTTTTCCCAGTGAAGGTGAGGAACCTCCACTTGGAATGAGTTCCCCTAATTCTGATACCATAGATTTCACTAAAATTTTCATGAAATAGTTAGAATATGAATTCCCTTCCCTATCCTTATTCCTTCCCTAAAAAATAACTACTGTTTTATTCCAATGGAGATTCAGTGGAGAATAACTCGACCTTTTGTCTAGTATCATTTTACACTAGATGGGGTTTCAAGTCATGAAATCTATTCATCATAACATGGTTTTATTTTTTAATTCATTTATTATTTAGAGATTTTTCTTATTTTTCATGATTGGAAATGTATCCTTATTTAGTGTGTGTATGAGTTCATCGAGGAGTGGACAGTGATGACTCTTGATGATGGGTTTAACTACTTCCAACAAGGTAAACATTTCTAGACACCTCAGATAGTATCTCTAGTAATCTTCTTTCATTTTGAGTTTATCTATATTTCTTTTTTCTCTTAAGTAATAAGAAAATTGGGCAAGGTTTTGTTCTCACCATGAACATAGGATCAAACCGATATGAATCATGTTATATATTGGTGTTCCTTACTATTTTATTTATATTATATTGTAGTTCTTATGAATCCATTAACCCAATTCAAGGAAAGACGTTTTATTTGATGTTATAAATAAATTGAATTGATCATATCATTTTAATGTAACCCGATTATACGAGTTAGTGGTTTCTAGTCAACTCCTTGGGATATCAACTTCAATGTTACCCCTAAAAAGATTGGATATTGCTTCGTAACCCATATAGTGGTGGATGATTATACAAAGGTGAAATGTTAGACATCCATTCCTGTGCAAACAACATATTACAATTACAGGAGGTACACATTCATTATCATTGTGCGAAAACAGTATTTGTATTGTTCAGAAATGTTATGCGGTGGATCTCTTGGACAGATAAACCCAAAAACCTATATGGATTATAAGATAAGTACCAAGTACATATAAGATGTGGTGGAAAGTGATCCATGGTGAAGGTCTATACACAATAGAAATGTGAACATGACACAGTGGAGGAACGGGAAATGATTTTGAATGGAATTGGGGTATAGTACAAGAAGGGAAAGGCAATGATATACAATCTCTAGGATGGAATTATGGGTCACAACTTGAATATTCATTCAATTTAGTCCAACATGATACATCAAATGGGGGATCACAGCAGACCTAAAAGAGTATAATGTGGGGTGGATCTTGAGAGGTAAGAGGATTCCAGAGAAAGAGGAGCAGAGTGGAGGGAGGTTCTTTCTTCTGTTTAAACTATCAGTGGTTTTGAATCTAGAGACATTCTATAGAAGTCAAAAGTGAAGATTTGGATATGTTCCTTTTCAATGAATTCCCCCATATATCCCCATATATAAATTTTGTAATCAACAGATATATCAATCGAAAATTAAATGAAACTAACTATATTTAAATATGACATATTCATAAATAAATATGAGGTTTTATTTGGTTTTTGAGTGATTTCCTTCATTATATATAATATGTGGCGATTTTATGTACAACAAAATTATTTTTTGTGGATGTTTAATGTTGATTTTTAGGTACCAACATTTTTCTAATGTCATAATGACATATCGGGTAGTGTTTGGTGTTTTTGTAAAAAGGAACCTAAAGTACATATGATTTTCAAAGAACTATATAATGCCTATACATTTTTTTAGATATTCTAAGAGTATTAGTTTTATTGTGCACCAAGAATATAAAAATAATAGTAATAAGTGAATAAATAATTACATCATTTTCATATAATTTTATAAATTAGGGGTGAAAATGATTGATAAGTGTGATTTATTTATGGAAAATGTTCAAGTAGAGAAAAGGATAGATTATCATGCTCATATATATGTTATTATGTTTTCCTCTTGGGAATATTCATGTAATTGTTTTATAGATTCTCACAATCATCAATGAGATTATACTGATTCATTAAATGTTTTGAAATCCTAAAGAAAGTTGAATGATGTTTGAGATATAGAGTTGGAAGTTCAATTTTTTGAAGAAATTACTTTGGTTGATTATTTATCTTTGGTAGTGGTTTTTTCGATAGTAAAGAAAATTTTGGTTATACAGGATTTGATCGGATGAATGATCATATTAAAAATATTTTTTTGTATGACATGAAAATGAGGCATGATTTTTGAGAAGTTTTAAGATGTTGTTGCCTTTATTATTGCATTTACTACAAATATGTAATTGAAAAATATAGCTATTTTGTTGGATTTAATCATTTCATACAAACTATATGTTTTCATGTGGAATTTTTTGTATGATGAAACGACCAGTTCTTTTTCACTTTTATTTCATAAATTTGGCGAGTTCCACAATTTGAAGAGGTTTTTTACTGTCTTTAGGATTAATATGGACCTACTAAAAAAATAAATATCTATGTTACTTATTTATACTCATCATATTTTTTATACATGTAATTTAATTCAAACGAAATAAAACACTTAGTTACCTAAATGAAATTTTATTAAGGTCTTCTTCATTCATTTGGGATGTTCATGTTTGAGTACCATATATTTTTTTATTTTTTGGAGGAGTGGATAACTCATAAAAATAAAATTTTCTAAGGTAAATCATATTGGTTGGAATAGATATAAATTTTGAGGGTAAAATCAGATATTTTCATTTTCAAGGACACATTAACATTGGGGATACGTAACAAGTATTTTAGATAAGATGTGAAGAGGTACATTCCAAAAATCTATGATCTTTTTCATATGTACAATCATATGTTTGGGGAATGTTTTTCTATATATTATCCTGAAATTGATGTCATGTAATCATATGTTTTTGGCATGTTGTGATCTGAAAAAGTGATTCAATTTTTTAAGATAATTATCTTGTAATTTTAATGCGTTATTGAAAAAAACATAGGTTAGTTGGAATATTTTTTACCATATTTTAAAAACCCATTAGAGGATACATGTTATATCTATTCTAAAACATTTCATTTTTATGAAAATTATTATATCCTTTGGTTGTATGATTTCACTGACCTCATAAAACCAATACTACATATTAAATGGGGTTAAAAACTATAATGGCCCTGGTTTTGTGGGGATCCTTTACTTTGTGAAAATGTCGTGTTGGGTTTTCTGGTCTGGGAATCATGGTGGTGTAGGCCTACCGGTAGCCTTGGCCTACCGGTAGCCTTGGCCTACAGGTAGCCTTGGCGTACCGGTATCCTTGGCGTACCAGTAGCCTTGGCCTACCGGTAGCCTTGGCCTACCGGGAGCCTTGGCGTACCGGCAGCCCTGGCCTACCGGTAGCCTCGGAGTACCGGTAGCATTGGTGTACCGGTAGCCTTAGCCTACCGGTAGACTTGGATTACCGGTAGCCTTGGCGTACCGGTAGCCTTGGCCTACCGGTAGCCTTGGCGTACCGGTAGCCTTGGCGTACCGTTAGCCTTGGCGTACCGGTAGCCTTGGCGTACCGGTAGCCTTGGCCTACCGGTGGCCTTGGCGTACCGGTAGCCTTGGCCTACTGGTAGCCTTGGCTTATCGGTGTCCTGGGCATACCGGTGGCCTTGGCCTACCAGTAGCCATAGCCTACCGGTAGCCTTCACCCACCAGTAGCCCTCAGCCACTGGTGTCTCTGGCCTACCCTGCGGGTTCTTTCCATGGTGTTCCTTCTTCCGGGAGTACTTGGATCGGTTTGTGGTTGTGTTCATCAACGATATCCTGATATATTCGAGGTCAGAAGAGGACCATACAGAGCATGTGAGGACAGTTTTGGAGGTCCTCTAACATCATCAGCTCTATGGGAAGTTGTCGAAATGCAAGTTCTGGACACAAGAAGTGCACTTCCTCGGGCACGTGGTGCCCGAGCAGGGGGTAGCGGTGGACCCATTGAAAGTTGAGGCGGTTGGTTCTTGGGAGACACCCAAGAATGTGGAAGAGGTCCGTAGTTTCCTTGAGCTAGTAGGTTACTATCGGCAGTTCGTACCCAACATCTCTTGAGTAGCAGCCCCTTTGACAGCCCTTACCATGAAGGACCAGGTTTTTGGGTGGAGTGAGCAGTGCGAGTCAGCCTTCAGTTATCTGAAAGAGTAGTTGGTTAGTGCCCCAGTGCTGAGATTACAAGAAGAAGGGGCGGCCTATGAGGTGTTCTGTGATGCTTCAGGACATGGATTGGGATGTGTGTTGATGCAGCGACAAGGGGTGATCTCTCATGGGTCCAGGTAGCTACGCCCCAATGAGTGTAATTATACCACCCACGACCTAGAGCATGCAGCGGTCGTTTTTTCTCTAAAGTTATGGCGGCACTACCTCGTCTGAGAACGCATTGTGGTCTTCACGGATCACAAAATCTTGAGGTATATCTTCTCCCAGCGGGACATAAACTTGCAACATCGGATATGGGTGGAGTTCCTACAGGATTACGACGTCGAGATCTCTTATACTGAGGGAATGGGAAATGTAGTGGCTGATACCATGAGCAGGAGGACGCAGAAGGATGCGGTCCGAGAGTTGGCGGATGCCTGTAAAGCGATGGAAGAGTTGGCGGCCTTACACCTGGATGCGAGGATGGATGATGGTAGAGGATGCCGATATCAGATGATAGTGCAGTCATATCTGTTTCGGAAAGTGGAGGAGTCTCAGTGGGGAGACCCAGAGTGCGAAGTGAGGTGTGATAGAATTGACCAGGTCAATGCTATGGAAGGATGGATAGAGGAAGGTCAGAACCGGATGCTTTTCCAGAAAAGGTTGTTTTTTCCAGGAGTGATGCGCGGAAAGGTTCTCAGTGAGTTCCACAACTCACCCCTGGCGGTACCCCCGGGAGTTTCCAAGGTGTAACAGGGACTGAAGAGACAATTTTGGTGGGCCGGAGTGAAGCGAGCAGTGGTACAGTTTGTGGCCTAGTGCTTAGTGTGTCATCAAGTGAAGGCTGAACACCGAGTTCCAAGAGACCTACTGTAGTCTCTAGATGTCCCCGAGTGGAAGTCAGACGACATCTCGAGGGATTTTGTCACGGGAATACCAAAGGTCCAAGGAAGATATGATTCCATCTGGGTGGTAGTTGACAGGTTGACGAAATCGGCCCACTTTCTGGCGCTCAGGGAGCCGAGTACTATGGATGCTTTGACACAAAAGTACGTGGATGAGGTGGTGCAGTTGCATGGAGTTCCGAGGTCTATGGTCTCGGATAGGGATGCTGTGTTTACCCCACGGGTTTGGAAAGGATTGCAGCATTCTTTTGGAACAAAGTTACACCTTTTCACCTCTTTCCATCCCCAGGCAGATGGACAAATAGAGTGCACCATCCAAACCGTGGATGATATGCTGCGGGCATGTGTTCTGGACTCAGGAGATTCATGGGTGCGACACTTGCCCCTGGTAGAGTTCGCCTACAATAATATCTATCACTCTATCATCGGTTTGGCCTCGTTTGATTCCTTGTACAGGAGGCCTTTCCATTCACCTATGTGTTGGGCCGAAGTGGGAGAGGCAGGAATCCTTGGCATGGAGGTGGTGCAGAGCACGACAGAGAAGGTTCAGCTCATACGAGAAAGGATAAAGGCGGACCAGGACCAAAAAAAGTTGTATGCCGATACCAAGAGGAGGACCTTGGAGTTTGAGGTTAGAGACCACGTGTTTTTGAAGGTCACACCTCGGCATGGGCAGCGGAGGTTTGGAAAGGGGTGTAAGCTTCCTCCCAGGTTCATCGGACCCTTCGAAGTGTTGCAGTGGGTCAGCGAAGTGGCTTATCAGCTAGTGTTACCACCGTTGCTACTAAAGATACAAGATGTCTTTCATGTGTCCCAGCTCCGTCAGAATCTACACGACAATTCACAAGTCCTTGATTGTGGTGAGATGGACATCGAGGACGACGTGACCATTGTGGAGAGACAAGTGATGATCAGGGGTCAGAAGGAGAAGGTGTTTTGTGGGTGAACCATTCCCTTGGTTCGTGTGTTTTGGAGGCATGGTGGGCTTGAGGAGAGTACATGGGAGAGGGAAGCACAAATGCGTACCCAGTACCCAGAGTTGTTTTATGTTTTGTTCCTTGTTGCACCTATTGTGGTAGAAGGTTTTGTCTTCGGGCTATGAAATGTACTGGTTTTCTTTCCTCTAAATGTGTGTGAAAGCCCTGGCTTTGGGGGAGGAGAGAACCCATCCCCTAATCAAGACGCATTAAGGTGGATACGATTAAACCCGTGCGGGCGAGTCAATGCCAGCCAATGTGGATAATATCTTGACACAGGGGGAGGAGACTCCCCAACCCACATGCCTGGGCATTTTGGCATGGTATGTTGCTTGGTTGTTGACAGGGAAGTGTTTTTAGTTAGCATGGGTTCACTTCTTAGTGGTATATTTCGAGGTGGTTGTTCGTACCTTCACTTTCCTTATGGTTTGTTTTGATTCTCGGGGACGAGAATCGTTTAAGAGGTATCTGATGTAACGGCCCGAGTTTTGTGGGGATCCTTTACTTTTTGAAAATGTCGTGTTGGGTTTTCTGGTCTGGGAATCACGGTGATGTATGCCTAGCGGTAGCCTTGGCATACTGGTAGCCTTGGAGCACCGGTATCCTAGGCCTACCGGTAGCCTTGGTGTACCGGTAGCCTTGGCGTACCGGTATCGTTGGCCTACCGGTAGCCTTGGCGTACCAGTAGCCTTCGCCTACCGGTAGCCTTGGCGTACCGGTAGCCTTGGTGTACAGGTAGCCTTGGCCTAGAGGTAGCCTTGGAGTACCAGTAGCCTTGGCGTACCAGTAGCCTTGGCGTACCGGTAGCCTTGGCGTATCGATAGCCTTGGTGTACAGGTAGCCTTGGCCTACCGGTAGCCTTGGCATACCGGTGGCCTTGGCCTATTGGTGGCCTTGGATTATCGGTGGCCTTGGCATACCAGTGGCCTTGGCCTACCGGTATCCTTAGCCTACCGGTATCTGTCACCCACCGGTAGCCCTTAGCCACTGGTGGCTCTTTCCTACCCCGTGGGTTCTTTCTAGTGGCGTTCCGTCTTGCACAATTAGGGTTCTAAATCCTATTTTGACCTGTTTGATCATGTTTTAAAGACCCATAAAGCCCATAAGAGTCTTAATTAAATGCTTAATGAATTAATGAGTCGGTTTAAACCACCCGACCCCTTTAATGACGAGTGGGGCCATGTGGTCAACCCACGACCCCGCTCATTACGTGGTTTTGTGTTCTCATCTCAACCATCTGCGGCTCTTATAAACTAAGGGTTAGTCATGGTTTCTTCTTTCCTCAATCACGGCTTTTCACGAACATCTTCTGGTGCATCGGGCGAGCCGCATCGTTATGCGTAGAGTTCCGCGCCCGGCCTAACCATTGCTAGACGAAGTGATTTTTGTTCAGGCGAGCCGCATCGCTATCCGTGAAGTTCCTCCCCCAGCCTCAGCGTAGATCGTCGATCAAAAGGTTGGGAATTTTTCCTTTTCCTCTCTCTTTTTTGTATCATGTGCGGTGGGCGTGCTTTTGATTCTGTATAATTGGATAAACCAGAACTAATTAAAGATAATGAACGAATCGTGTAATGAAAGAAGGGGGGATGTGATCATTGATGTTGATTATATTATGATTATCTTTCTGAGTTATGCTTGCTTATGCCTTCTGAAAATCAAGGCCGTTGGTGGTCACTTTCTATGCACTAATGAACCCCTAGTAGTGCTTTAAATGGATTGTTTTGTAATTGCAAACTCCTGCTGTGAAAAGTAAATCGGTTAATCACGTATACCCAGCTAAATAAATCGAAAGCACTAGGATTAACCCCTCTGTGATAACCCCTGATTAAAACACACGAAAATTGAAATCATGGAGTGTGTGAAATCTTTTAAATATGAAAATACCTACATGGGCCTTTTTTGCTTCATGGTAGTGGCTTGATCGTTCTTCTTCCGCGGGCTGATTGCTGGGATGTGGGAGGGGATGGGATCCCCTATTTTTATGCTTCCAGTGGTTTTGAGTTTTATGGTCGGGTGGTTACCTTGTTTATATCTCGAATTGGGTTGGTATCCTCTGTTGATGAAAACCCTCTTTCAGGGAAAGGACACGTGGCAGTGTCTCGGGGTTGCCTTTAGTTCCAGTGCTTTGAGGGTTCTCACTATTCCTTTGTTGTTGTGACATTACAAGAGAACCGGGTGTGGATACATAAATTGATGTTTGGCTGGTTTCTTTTCCTTGGTTATGCTTATGGTGTTAGTTTCCCAGTAGTGCATGAACTTATTTGAACTTTATCACTAAACATGAAAGAAGAATGGGTCAATGGGTATGTTTGTGAGAGTCGTGACTCGGACTTGAGTGCTATTGTGATCTATAGGATGTCTGAAGAAAAACCTAGCTTTGGGTGAGTGGTTGTTACCTATATATGTATACTTTTAGCTTTGTGTTTCTTATTTGTGCCCCACCCAAGTTGTGCACTTAGTGCCGAACACCCCCATTTCATGGGGGAGGGTGTTTTTCCCAACACTACTCTTAGTGGATGGTTTTTAGCTCCTTTTCTTCTCCCTTTAGTGGATATCCCAACTATCTTCGGGCAGGCGGTGATGGCCTGAGGTCCATTATTAGCCCAAGAACCTTGGGGGGGGGTAGTGTGGTGGTTAGCCAGGTGTGTGCGGAAGGTGTCTTCCCAAGTGTCTTCGGGATGAGGCCCATGTGTTTTCGGGCGTGGAAGTGGATCTTCAAGCCCATGTGTCTTCAGGCGTGGTGGTGGTTGTTCTGGCCAAGGTGTTTGTAGGCGTGGTTATGTGTGACAGTTGTGGCCCAGGTGTTTGTAGGCAGGATTCGGTAGTGGGAATGTGTGTGGTTGTGGCCCAGGTGTGTGCGGGCGGTTGTGGCAGTGGTACTGCGGTGAGAATGGCGGGATTGGATCGATGCGTAGAATGTCTCAATAACCAAAGGAAAGTGGTGCGGGGTACCAAAACATCGATGTGCTCATATTATATATATTACTTGACTTGCGTTATTTGGGGAGTGTGCCTTGGTGAGGCTTGTCTGGATAGATTACCTTGATATGTGTTTGGTTTACTCCTTTTCTCACGGGGCTTTAGTACGTTCCCCCACTTGTGCATGAGAGTCTTTTTTTCCCTATTGAGTGTACTTGTATGCTCACCCTACGTATATAAAACTGCTTTTAGGTTTCCAAGAGGATTTCGGGGATCACACAGGACCATACTAGCTCGGACCTTTGGGATAGTTGCAGTTGCTTCTTTTCTTCTTTGGTACTTACCTTTTTATTCGCCTTTTGTACTTTGTGGCTTTTTCTTTTGGAACATGCATGTGGGAATGGTTTACTTTTGGATTTACTTTTCTTTTAACATGGTGTTGTTTAGTTTCATCATCTTATGTCCCGATCTTATAAAACAAAAAGGGATAATTCCTTCCATTTGTGAGAAATTTCTATACCCTTGGTGCCAGTCGCCACTCCGGGACCTATTTAAGGCGGGTCTCATGGGCCATTATCTCTTCATCAACTTAAACAAGGAAGGGCCTGGCAATCGTCTGACCCTTCCTTCCTTTTGGTGAAGGTGGGTCTGACAAAAATGAAAAATAAATGAACAGTTTTAAAATTTTATGAAAATTATTCTATCCTTGAAACATGTCACCAATGATACAACTGTTCTATATAGAATTCCATGATTTTTTATTACTGTATTAACATTATAAGATATTGATGAATATCTTGTGCCCTGTTAACTATTTTATTCCATGTGGATATTCTATGAAATATATAAAACCATATACATGATAGTTACCACTCAAAAGAAAAAATAATTCTGTTAGAATAAATTCATAATAATTATGTCATTTCATCAAATTGTAAATTATCATTTCCCTATACAACATGAGTAATAGCTTCCCAACTTGATTTATGAGTTTTCATCTTTCCAAATATTATAAATATTATCAACAATAGATATGAGATTTTCAGCTTGTAAATATATGATTCACCTATTAGGATGAGTCCTTCACTAATGTAATATATTCAATTAATGTATTCTTCAAGATATTCAACCTCTTTTCATTCAATAGAGATTTTTTTGGGAAATTAACCAATAAAAATATAATTATCACAGAACTTTTAAACCTCTTGTAGTATGAATGGAAATCCTTATCCATAAAAATTAGATTAATTTTTATTTGAAAAATGTGTTTCAATAAATGATGGATTTATGTTTTTGGTGATATGAGGGTGAATTTGAATTAATAAGAGTTAATTTTATGTCCTATTAGAGTGGTAATATCATAAGCCTTTCTTGAATGTTGTTTGAACTAGTATAACTGCATGGAAGGAATTCCAAAGTTTTAACTAATAGCTATAGTTTTTAATATACCAATGTTAAAACTTTATAGAATAGTATCCTTCAATATAAGTGGTTCTACAAAGGGAAGTGGTGTCATTAGAATCACCTATTGTAGATTTGAAGTTCCCATACAACAAATCTCATACAAAGAATTTAAAACATCATTAACATTGGTGGGATTATAGGGAAATAAACCTTAAAAAAAATTGTACATCATATCGAGCCTTTCACTATACCAATGTTCGAACATAATTGATATGTACCATTAACTATAAGTGTTTCTGGAAATTAAAGTGTTTACACTGGATTCCCCTAGTAGAGATTTCATGTTTCTATTCTAGAAATATCATGTAGGGTAATTGTAACAAGATTATCTATGGTTGGATTATATAAAAAAACCTTAATAAAAAACCTTTAAATAATATTATTAATTTCCATAAAACATTGTTATGTAGTTTTTCAAATTGATGCTACTACCCTAGAATTACCTATTAGTGATTTTTAGTTCTGATAATAAGAATCTAATTTAGGGGATTTGGATCGTCATTAGATCCAGTATCATTACAAGGAAATAAAAATAAATAAAAAAATATAAATTATATTCATTATTTCTTTATACATTTGGTATTTAGTTCTTTAAAGGGAAGTAGATTCACTAGAATCTCTGAACTAAGATTACTTGTTCAAATCCTACAAATCTCAAACAAGGGATTTCCATCATCATTACATTTTATAAGATTATAAGGAATGCTCTAATAAGAAAAGTTATACATCATTTCAATATTTTTACTATACCATATATTAATCATACTTGATCTGTATCATGCACTATAAATGGTTATTCAAAGGGAATCTACTACACTAAAATCCTTGGGTGGATATTTCTAGTTCAGATCCAAAAATCTCCTATACAGGATTTGAAAAATCATTACACTTTGGTAAGGTTATAATGAAGTAAACCCTAAAATCATTGTTATATGTCACAAAGGTATTTTTTATATACCAATTTTACAAATTCATTGATAAATATCTTGTAATATAATTTGTTCAGTAAGAGGAAATAGATATAGTAAAATCAATTATTGGAGATTTATGATTCTGATGATACAAATATCCTATAGGGGATTCAAAATATTATTAGCTTTGGTAATGTTATAAGTGAATCATCATTAAAAATATTCACATTATATCATCCATTTACCTATATTTTTTGTAAGTGTTTCTTCAAACCGAAGCATCTGCTCTAGAATCCCTGGATTAAGATTTCCATTTCTCATGCAGCCAATCTTCATTATGGGATTTTCAACATGATTATCTTTTGTAGGGTTATAAGAAAATAAATATTAAAATAATAGGTTTTATATCACATGATCTATTTTTGAAATTCCAAATTTAGAACATCATAGATATGTTTTGTGCTCTATATGTGGATCTATAAAGGGATGTAACTACACCTGACTACTCCAGTGGTGATTTCCAATTTTGATGTTGTAATATCCTATAATGGATTCTCAACTCCATTTTCTTTGGTATAATTATAAGGACATGAACCATAACAAAAAAAAATATTTGTACATAATATCTGGCGTTTCACTATATGATTGGTAAGTGTTTCTTAAAAGGGAAGAGACCAAACTAAAATTCCACCAGTGGATATTTCTAGTTACGATACTGTACATCTAATATAGGGGATTTGAAACATGACTAAATTTGGTTGTATTATAAGGAAAAAAGTTGTAATAGAAAAATCTATAAAATATATCATCCCTTTACCTATATTTTTTAAGTGGTTCGTGAAATCGATGTAGCTACAATAGAATCTCCTAGGGGAGATTTCCAGTTCTAACACTGCAAATATTCTATAGGGGATTTGAACCATGACTACCTCTGGTAGGATTTTAATGAAATCGACTATAACAACAAAATTTGTACATCATGTCGGGACTTTCACTTTACTTTTGGTAAATGGTTCATCAATGGAAATTTTCTTCACTAGAATCCCGCATTAGAGATCACCAGTTCTGAAGCTAAAAATCTCATGCTGTATAATTGTAGCATCATTGCATTTCATGGGATTTTATGGATAATAATATTAATAATAAAATTTATAAACTGTATTACAAATTTTATCATAACATAGTTCAAATATCATAAATAAGTATCCTCCACTATAAGTGGTTCTTTAAAGTGAAGCAGCTATAGTAGAATCCCCTGGTGAAGTTGATCAATTCCGATCATGAAAATCTTCTATTAATATTTGAAACATCATTACCTTTTTAAGGATTATACAATGTGAATCATTTATATTAGATCCCCCATTTAATATTTTCTGTCTTGAATTTAAAAATATTTTATATGGAATTTTTAGTATTAATTTCCTTTTAGGATTCAATATTGTTAACAAATCTCTTTTGAATTAGAAGTAAAAAGGGATACATAGAATTTTCAAATAATAGTTTAAAATTAATGGACTACTTTCATCCAAGATTATTATTCTACATAATATAATGACATCTAAATATTAAATTATTTTGATTAAAAAAATATCAAGTCTTATAAGTACAATGATGAAAATTTCTATAATTCCCAACAAATTCATCATCAAGCCATTAACATGAAACATGATATCCATAATCTTATATGGAATGTTTTCTAGAACATTCTTCTAGTGTTCTTGTTATGAATAACATTGGATTGTAATTACATCATCTTTGGTTCATATGTGACTTTACATTTCATGGGGTGGCACTACCATATGAAAGAATTATATTTCATTATCCTGCATATAGAAATTGATCTATCGAGATTTTTCTCACTGTTTTATATTTTTTGGGTTCCTTCTTTCCACAGCTGCATTTTTTACAACATTATCTAATTAAAAAATATTAATAAATAACTATAATAGTATATTCTAAAGATAATTTCCAAAAACAGTTGAATTTTTTACTTATACAAGATTTCAAGTACTCATTATTTTTAATTTTAAAAGGTAAACAATTTTTATAATAAACTTTACAGTATGTAATTAGATAAAAAATTAAAGACGAGGTATTTTTAGAAAATCTACAAACATTAATGTATAACCAATGAATTTACTTGTGGAAAATAACAAAAAATAAAAATCCTTAATATTTTATAGATTAAATACCAATAGAAGTCATTGTTTTTTGTTGTCTAGTATGTCATTGACCGTTGATTCATTGATTACAACAATATTCCCATCCAATTAGTGATTAGTGACGACTAAAATCATAAATTATTTCCACTAAAATGACTTTGGGTAGAAGATGAATCGCAGTGGGAAATGAATCATTGGTTCAACACTACAATGATTTTTGAAAATGCTCAATCATTATCATCGGGGAATGTGCTTAAATGTCTCTACAGTGTTGAGAAATTAGTAGCCATTCATAAAAATTCTAGAGTGAGATTATGGTTCTTCTAAATTTATATTTTTTTGGATAATGGCCTCTTGATTACCAAGTGTGGTAAAAACAAAAAAAAATAATGCTTGTCATTCTATAAGTTAAATTAATGGTTGCAATAAACCAGTACATGTGTCACAATTCTAGTCTATTAATTCATCCCCAATTTCATGTGGTAATTAATGACAATTTTGATCCAATCACGCACACCATGTCATACCCACCTCAATATATTTGTATTTTAATATTATTTTTATTCTCAAAACAAATTCATTCAATAACTTGTATCTTTAGTGTAAACATATAAAATCATTCTGTAACATCATGATCCTAGTGTTGAGGTGAAAAATTTATGTCCAACATGTATTAGGTTATTTCAAGCTATTGCATGGGCCCAATGATTCCATGTGATGTACCATAATGTGGAACCTATGATAAAAATCCAGTTTTTCATTTAGGATTCTAGTTTTGATAAATAAGTTGTTGAACAATCTTTATTTTTTATATATCACAAGGACAAAAATTTCAAGAAAATTAGAGTTTTTTAAGAATTGTTTTTAGTATTTTAATATATTGGATAATGAATCTAACAATGTTTCAACCTACAAATATGTTAGATATATTAATTATGAACATTATTATATTTATTATGTTATTAATTAATAGTTTAATTATTGGTTATTAATTTTATTATATGTAAATAATTATAATAATAATTTTTTTATTAATTATACTATTTAATTAAATATATTTAATAATTAATTATTATTTATATTAATTAATTAATTATTTTAAATAATTAAATATTAATTATATATATTATGTGGTTGGAGGTATAATTACTTTCAAACACATGCACACACACACTGTACACATAGTCCGGAGAGGTAGGCCATAGCCCTCGAGGGAATAGCCCACCCATAAAGCATTTATTAATTTAGTATATGACATGTAGTCCTAGTGAGCAAAAATCTTGTGGTTCTTTTAGCTCAAAGTCCCATTATACATGGTTTCATTACCCACTTTCATCTTTTTTCCTTGCACAAATCATGTGTCTGCATGCCTGGAGAATCTGACTGCTACCGTTACATGGTCCTACATCCCAATGGGATCTATCTTTGCCACGACACCGCATATTCTACACCACGTGATCACCCATAACACATCTTCATCTGACGTCACACATCCATCATCATTCTTGTTAGAGCTCTATGTCGACCACGTTGCCTGCTAACTACAAAAGTAGGACCTACTGCTCGTTCTTTCATCGATGCTTGAGATGATCATTTTTTTTTCATCGGAGTCAATTTCAAATCTTCTTCATTTCACTGATGGATGACCACCTCCAAGGAATATGATGGCTCTACCGCCATCAAATTCACCAAATAGATCAAGACCCCTGCCGATGAGTGGGGGTCCTATTAATCACCGCCCTCACTTGATGTGAGGGTCCATAGTCACTATCACCAACTAAAAATGGTAATTACTTTTATTATATTCCAAATAAATAAATAATTATATTATTAGTTATTTGTTATTACTTATATTATTACTAATTTTTTATATTAATTTAATAAGCTATATTATTATTCATTAGTTACATTAGTAATTTTTAAAATTTAATTATGTTATAAATTATATTATTAATTATTTCTTATTTTATAAAATATTAGTTATATTATTAATTATTAATTATTAATTATGTTAATTAATTTTTTGTTACATATAATTTGATTAATTATGAAAAATAATGTCAATATTATTATTTATTATCAGTTAGTCTCCAATCTACTGACTATATACTTTTCTAATGGTTAGTTATTAATTTTATCAATAGTTTTATTAATTATTAATTATATTAAAAGTTATTAATTATATTTTTAGTTATTATTCGTTTTCTAATTTTTTTAAATGCAAACTATCCCATGTACATCTCATGCTCTACCTAACATAGCTCGTTCCTCTATGGGTGCACTAGGCCCACGGTGTAGAATGCACCTTGTGAAATGAACTTGGAAAAATCTCCCCTCCCTGCATTTCCCTACACTGTTGATAGTATTAAAACAATGGGTTTTAGATCCTATTGGTCATTATGAGTAAAACAGGGAGTGGGGGAGTGAGCACTATTAAATATGGTGGTCTGTGGTAGCGTTGAAAAAATATTTATTTCACAATGTTAAAGGCATCCTATATCAATAATAAAAAAGAATCGATAAAGATCTCATTTATCAATTTTTTTATCACTGAGAATCATGAATTTATCTACAATTATTCCTCCATTAATATAAGACACCATATTTTAAATATTCTTACACCTATTTATTTTTCTATAATTGATAAAATACTTTTTCAAGTGCTTATAAAAGCATGATATATAGTAGTGATTATCAAACTAGTCTAGGATAAAACATTGTTGGGGACTAGAAAAAATGCATGCGAATGAAAAATAAAAAATAATATGAGATTTAACATGGTAATATAATGTTATTAATTATACATGGGACGTTCACACTTCCCTAGTTATTTATTAAAGGATACACCACATTACACTATAACATGATAATTGTGACATGTTTTAAAGGGGTGGTAAACAATGATATGTAAAAATTCCATTCCCTTGATGAAAGGATTTTCATTATATTTTTATATATATTATAGGTACCTGATGGTCCAATTATGGAGAAACACACACCTCACCCATAAGGCAAATGGGTAGGTCATAGTCCCCCATCAAGGGAATACCCACCCATAAGGACTCTTTTTATTCATATACATTATATTGGCCCATAAAAAACATTAATATATCTTCCCAATACCCTTAAAAATCATAGAGGGAATTTCCAATATCATCATGGCCATCCGGGATCATCTATGCATGTAAATGTTTTCAACACTGGGTTTTCATTCAAATAAAATATGGACTGCCTACCTACCTTCAATCACATGCATCACTTGGTCAGCAACAACACCTGTTGTGCCTAAGCTTTTGCTGTAGTCGAAGCCAGCCCAACATAGCCCCTTCATACTGCACTTCTTCCTGCATTCTCATGTTGATTCCCTCACTTACCTATTGTTATGTCCCAGGATCGTTGGTCAACCTCCATCAAGCTACTTTTTCCCTTGATCTGATAGTCCCCACCATACGACACACCGAAATCACCCATGTCGACCACTCTAGAAGACTAGCCATGCATCTTGATTACATTACCAGAACTCCTCTACTAAAGTGAGATTTTCCCATCCACCATCAAAAGAAAATCCACTAATGGACCACATCGTTATTCACACAGCTCGCCCAAGCCACTATAATCGTGTGATTCCACCTTCACAGAGAACTCAATATCCATCATGCTGATTCCACCAAAGCAAACAATCGTGCTAGCTATTCCTCTCCTGACACACCCTAAACACTACTATTGAGACCATATATGATTTTCCCACTAGTTTAGTTGTATAATAAGATAAAATGAAGATAAAAATGCATAAATAAATGAACACCATATGTAATGTGGAAAACAACATAAAATTAAAGGTGTAAAAACCCACAGTAAATTAGAAGAATCGTAATGAGAAAAGTGGGTACAAACTCACTTACTATTACATGGAGAAAATCCTCAGAATATCTCTCTTGAAAAAGTTGGGAATAATTATTTCAAAATACTACTCAGACAGATGATGGGAGAAGATTCCATTGAATGTCATGATAAAAAAATTGGAGGAGATCCCCATTTATAGGACTCTTCCATCCCTCATATCTCATGCTCTACTCCTCTATCGCTTGGTAGATTGTGAGGTTCGTCCCCAACCATTCGTACCACCTCCAACCCCATTAGAAAAATCATGTGGGGGAAGCACCATCTGTGGAAAATCATTCTACTAAAACATCACCCAATTGGATATTTGATTGAGAAACAATCACATCACCACACACCCTTTATATCGTCCAAACATGCTACTCACATCTCTACTAGGTCACTCAAGGATCAACACCATATAATGTTATCGAAGTCAACTTCATTCATCAGAAAATCTACTTGATTTTCATTAGGGTAAATTTTTCGGTTTTCCACACTTCCATCCTCCATAACATCTCTTACAAACTAATATTTAACCCCAATGTTCTTAATCTTGGAATGAAAATATTGATTCCTCACAATGTGTAGGGTGCTATGACTATGAAAAAACAATTTAATTATCTATTTTTTATGCCTGAGATCCCCCAATAACCTTCTCATCCATATCACCTCTTTGAAGTCCCATGTAACTGCCACGTACTCTTCCTCCATTGTGGATAAAGACACAAATGATTGTAATATAGAAATACAACTAACAAATCCTCATTCATGTGTAAAAACATAACTAGTAGTGGGTTTTATTTGGTCAGAATCACCTAAAAAATATGAATTAGCGGAGACAATTATGTTAAATTCAATCCTCTATAACATAATGCAGCATTTGAGGTCTCTTTGATGTATGTCATGATCCTATTCAATGTATTGTAATGCTCTCATCCTATATTTTCCATGAATCAACTAACTGCTCTGACTACATGTGAAATGTCTAGTCTATTACAAACAATAGAGACATCAGACAACCAACTACTGATGCATATTGTACTCTTGACATCTCCATCATCTATTCTTCATTACATGGAATCATCATAGAGGATAACATGAAATTAATTGGAAGAGGGGTAGATATTGCAATAAATTATTTAATGTTTAAGTGTTTCAAGTAATTCCATATGTAATTATTCTGTGATAGCCAAATATTCCAATTGTTTTTGCCTCGGTAAATATGTATCTCGGTAATCTTTTTTATTGGTCTCAACTACTTCATATAAAAATCCATATCAAACTATGTCTTCATATCTTGGATCAAATCATTATTGGGTCCTACAACCAATATCTCATCCACATATAATAATATAATGATGAAATCATTACCATCCAAACCCCTGAAATATGCACAATTATCTGAATGAAGTCTTTTATATCCAAGGCTCCAGATATAGGAGTCAAATCACTCATACCAATATCTCGGTGTCTTCTTGTGACTTTATATATATTTCTTCAACATACAAACCATGTTCTCTTTTCATTATTTATCCAAACCATATGGTTGGAGAATATAGATATCTTCATAAAGAATAGAAAAGGAGAAAATAAATCTTCACATCTATCTTCTCTAGATGTAAAATGTATATTGGACACAACACCAGAACTATCACAATAGTCATTAGTATAAAAATAGAATAGAATATTTTATATTAATTAATACCTTCCTTATAAAAATATACTTTGACCACCAGTATTGCATGATATCATTCGACTTGGTTATTTTTATCTCAATTGATCTTAATGACACACGTTTTGTCAATATAATTTTTTCAATAAGTAATGGAACACGATCAAAAGTCTTTTTCATGAATAGGGATTTATTTCCCCCATGTATCACCTCCATCAATGAGGATACATCAAGACTCTAGGTTAGTTCCATAAAATAAAATGGCTCTACATCTTCTATTAATAAGAACTGTGAAACATTACTCTCAATGACAGAGTCAAATTTCTATATTAATTATCCTTTCTCTTGATTAACTATTGTGGTCTAGACTCAACTAGTACTTCATTATCATGCTATGGTAATGACTTAGAGGAAATAGGTTATTCCATGGAATTTTACCCCACCTTGATTATTTTAGATTCTATCATCTCCATCTCCTTGTCTCCATCAATTATAATTTTCACCTTGTATTATGAAAAAAATTAAATCTCTACTGATGTTATTTTTGTTAGTAGTGGGGCCCCACAAATGATTCCCCTTCACACCATAAACGTACCCCAAGAAGATACATTTTTTGGATCTTCATTCCATCTTCAAACTTTCCTGGTGATTGATCATTGTATATATTGTACTACCAAAAGTATGAAACCGAGAATATTTTGCGGGTTTACTAGTAAAAATCTATATTGGTGTCTTCATATAAATCACTATTTTGGAGAATGGTTGATCGCATAAGAGGTTGTATTAACTTCTTCTTCCCAAAATGTTTTTTTTGATTCCTATAGTCTTCAAATTTTCCCTTATTCTATCCAATATGTGTTTTTCCATCAACTATGTCACTACATTCTATTGAGGGGTTTACAACACCGTGCTTTGTTTCTTGATACCTTCTCATTGAAAAAAAATTGTAACAAACTCCTCATTTTTATATTCTCCTCCATTTTCAGTCCTCATACACTTGATCTACTTTCCTAATTCAAGATCCTTCCTCTCATTGATTGTGTTTAATACATAAAAAATATCATATTTACTCTTGATTGGGTACATTAAGCATCTTCAAAAACAATCATCATTGATGGGTACAAAGTACCATTCTCCTCTTAGGTATATAAATGGTGCTTTCCAAATGTCGGAATGGCTGGAATCTATGATATCCTAACATTTAGTAGTTGACATTCTAAACATATTCCTATGTTTCTTTCTCACAACAAAATACTCACATAATATTAAGGATAACTTTTTAAGCCTCAAAAGAAACTAATGTTCTATAAGAATGTTCATGCCTCATTTTGACAAATTTTCAAGCTTCTGATTCCGTGACTTCGTCAACACTTCCATTGAGGTAGTTTATGTAGTGACCATATCTTACTAGATGTAAATTTTATCCCTAATAACATATTAGTTCTTCGAGATCTTATATGTATTCATTACCAAAAGTGAAACCTTCACAATTATCATCACTCCATTCTTGATGTGATTCTTGTATCAGATATCCTTAAATTGTACTAATGACAATATGTTCTTCTTTCAGACTATTTTCATGGAGTACTCCTTGGATGGTTTAAAAATACCATTATGCATCCTCAGTTTAATGGTACTGACTCCAAAAATATTCAGTGAATGATCAATTCCCATGTACAAAATTACTCTCAAGATATTTTAATACTAATAAAACCATTAATGTTGATATTTAATTTTCAATGTTTCTCTTGAGTCGATTATACATGCAACTTTGAGATGCTTCATGCTTCCATATTTTTTCACTGCTTCACTAACAAGAAGTTATCCATTTATAGAAGTACTCACCACATTCCCCTAAGATCTATTTTCACTACTCCACATATTCCAAAAATTCATCCTGACATTACCCTTCTTTCCACAATTGCAACAAGTGTCATTATTCATCTAACTACCTGATATGGACCTTCCATGATTTTGGATCCCACTAAAACCATGATCAATTGTCCTTCCTCTCTCCATTGGTAGAGCTTATCATTATTTAGATGTTTTTTACATGTCCTCCATGTTCTTATTCCGAATTTCTTCTTTAATAACCATGGCCACAACATCATTAAAGGGAAGAATATATGTTATGATATTGTTTGTGAGGTTGATGATAAGTTGGTCATATAAATCTGGAAAACTCTAGAACAGAATCTCCACACGTTCAATATCTATAATTTTATAGCCCAACTTCATGAAACAATTGAATAGAGTATTATGGTTATTGATATGGTCGTTCACTAAAAATGACTCCACTAGTCAAAGAGTTTACAATTTCCTCTTCCAGTAGTGACTTGGCCTCATATAGCTTCATCAGAGTATCCCATGTTTTCTTTTCCATATTTTCTTTTCCATATTTTCCTTTACAATGGTTCATAGGACCATGTCTACCAAAGCCATATATATGTCATAAATAGCATTACCATCCTTGTCATTTCATTTCTCCTTTGTCACATATTCCATTAAAGGGACCCTTGAATAAATTGAATCTATTTAAAAGGACCCTTGAATAAATTAAAAAAATGATTTAATACATTAAAATTTATGATGTAATAAAAAAATATCATGCCTTAAATAAATACAAGATTACCAGGCAATTCAACCCACTACTTCCCAAATGCATCAACGAAGGGGTTTCTTTAACATTAATAGGATTAGTGGTTTATTTTAATTTTTTATTAAAAAAATTCCCCAATAGAGATGGAGTAATTTTAATTTACCAAAATGAATATTTGAAAGTGGGATTGGATTGGAGTGGTATGGTGTGTTGCACACATAGGACTCCCTACCCAACATAAAAAAATTTATTTATTTATATATTTGGCCAAATATGTAATTTTTCCAATGTGAGTAACTTTCATATTATTTTCAGATTTGTGGTCAATATGTATCCTTGAAATCCCGATATCACGGTGGTAATTTTAAGACCAATGTGTAAGAGGGAATTTAAAACTATTCCATGGGCCATGATATGTCGTTTGATGCCTTTGTTAAGAACCTAGGATAGAAATGATGATTTTATTTTATGATTAATAAATAGTTGAAATCACTCTATTTTCTATATACATCACAATGATATTGATTTGAAGAAAAACGAAGTTTGTTTATGAAATTTTTAGTATTTAATTTTTTTATATATTAATTATATTATTGATTATAAAATATATAAATTATATTATTCACTACTGACATTACTAATTATAAAAAATTAACTATATTACTAATTATATTATTAGTTAATAATTATATAATTCAATATTAATAATATTATTAGTTATTAATCATGTTAATAAATTTTTTAATATCAATAGATACATTTTTTCTCTACAAATAATGTATATAGTATTATTAATTTTTAATTAGCCTCTAATGTCATGATTTTAGAATTTTTTAATTAATAATTTTTTTTAAATTTTTTCTATTATTAGTTATTAATTATATTAGTTATTAATTATATTTCAAGTTATTAGTTTTATTGTTAATTATTTTTTGTTGTCTTTTGAAAGTAAATCCATCCCAACCCATGTAAAATCCATGTTCATCCCAACATAGCTCATTCTATTATGTTTGAACTAGGCGTCACGTCTCGAATGCCCCTTGAGAAGTCAACAGGGTAAAACCTCCCCTCCCCACACTGCCATGCACAATTGATGGTATTAAATCCATAGTTGAAGGCCCTACTATAGGCTGGTTAGGAATCATCCACAGAATTTCTTACTAGAGGACACCCATTAGAATGCCTTGTGGAGGAGGGTGTCATACAACAAAATGGTACTGTACTTAAGGATAATTAGGTTATCATTGTTATAGTACCTCTAGGATATCTGGATAAAAGAATTAAATGTAGCTGAGACAAAATTCAAGAGAAAAATTCAAGTGACGTTGTAGTAAAGGAGGAGTTGAATTCTCCCTCATTTATATATGCACTAGTTTATGGATTACTAGATTATAGGCTTATTGATTTCAAAGATAGTAAACCTGAGGGTGAATGTGAAGTGGAAGCACTGTTAGACCAATAGTTATGGAAAGTGAGTAAGTTTTTTACTAAGTGATGAAAAGTCAAGATGGGAACAAACTAGGTTTCTAGTAACATCTCCAATTCCATGAGGGATAGAAGCTCAAACATTGAACATGATAAAGAGAATGATGTGGAATGTCCTATAGTTTCTTCTTCCTACAATGGGCAGGTGATATCCAAATGGAGTTTTCATAAAGACCTATGATTGGGGAAATCCACTCTTTTTATCAAAGGGGAATCAACACATTTGTCCCAACTAGAGGTTTTTGAACATCTTGAATTCAACAACAGGGGAACCTCTATTATAGATGAAATTTCTAGTGTCACCAAAGAATCCACTAGTAGTGTTGATTCTCACAAGGTCCACACTAGTGATACTTTTGATCTATAGAGGGCATGGGGTTCTGGGAAATAGGTACCCAATGCTTCTAGGACAAGGTCTATACCCCAGGTAGTGGACATTTCTGCTTCCAAGTAAACATTAATAGAGGTCCCTCAGTACATTGATGTTACAATTTTCCAATATACAGGAAGCAAAGGTACTATTCTCAGGAAGGCGGTAGACCAAGAATTTCCTCCTAGTGAACTATCCATTGGAAAGGGAAATCTCTTCATAAAAGACTCTTCAATCATATTTTCGGCTCCCTTTATTTCCTATAGGCCTTTAATCACTACTACAAATTTTCCCTTTAATAATATACAAAAAATGATTTTAATAGTTCTAAAAAAGAACAATTGTCCTCAGCACTGTAAAAGGGTTGGGGTCCCCTTTATCAGTGGTAAAAAATCACTGATAACGGAGGACATTTATCAGTGATACAAAATAGCTAAGATAGGCCAGCCATTATCAGCACCATTTTAATGATGATTAAGGTACCGCTTTATCAGCACTGATTAATGTTCCCCTTTATCAATACTAGAAATAGTTCTGAAAAAGGCCCAACATTCTGTAGTGTCATATCTGTATTGTAGCACACTGTAGAACATACCTATAACCAATATATATAAAAATATAATTTCATTGAAACTAATTTTATGTCATGAAAAAACACTACAATATACATTTCAAAAAATCTTTTTTATAATTACCTTTTTAATTTCTATCCACTAACATTTAAAAACATTAATGTTTCAACATCGTTGGCACCTGTGATCCCATCTCCAAAAAAACCACCCACATTATGATTTTATGAAAAAAAATAACACCAACCCATGAAATATAATCCACCTATATAAAAATACATATGTTAATAATTATATAATTAAATATATAAAAATTTAATATGAAATAATATATTAATAAAATGTAAATTTTTAACAAAAACACACTCTTTTAGTTATATCGGTCTCACTGTGTGCCGTATTAATGTGTGGTTGATTCCTACACATCCAAAATGAGTTATGGATCATTTTCTTAAAGTATCAAATCAATAAAAATGTGTTTTATCTTTTTTCATTATGTCACTTGTTCTTTTTACTAAAATTAAGGTCAATTATAAAAAATGACACATCTAGAGTTTTATCTGTCACACTGTGCATTGTATTATTGTACGATTAATTCCAACCCATCAAAAAATAACATATGGATTACTATCCTAAAGTATTAAAATAATACGAATGTGTTTACTCAGTTTTCTATATGTCACTTGTGTTTTTTACAAAAAATTTATCTCACACTAAAAACGCGAACATTGAGTAATACCAGTAGCATAATGTCTCAGATTAACATGATATTTCTTATATCATATGAAAAATGACTTATGAATCATTTTTCAAATTTATTGGGACAAAAATAGCTTTTATTATTTTGTTTTTGGTGGGTGACATATGTTTTAAACTAAAATATAAATTTTAAACTAATAATGGATACTTTGAGTGATAATGGTAACACTATGTGTCAAATTGTGGTGTTGTTGATTCCAACATGTAAAGAATTACTCATGGATCATTACCTTAAATTATCAAAATAATATGAATTCGTTTTATTGGTTGTTAGTTTGTCTCTTGTTCTTTTTACTAAAATTAATGTCAAATTTAAATAAAAATATACATAGTGCCATATCAGTCACACCGTGAATTTGATTAAGGTGTGTTTGATTACTACAAGTTATAAATTAATTATGGACCATTTTTCTAAACTATAAAAATAATCCAAATATGTTTTCTCATTTTTCAGTATGTCTCTGTTATTTTTACAAATGTTAATGTCAATTTGAAATAAAAAGAGGTACTTTGAGTTATACCATTCATAATGTGCATCATATTATAATTAAGATAATTTATAAAAGTAAAAAATTACTTATCGATAATTTGTTTTAATGTATCCAAACAATATGAATATTTTTTCATTACTTCCAGTATGTCACTAATTCATTTTAATAAAATTATTGTCAATTTTTAACAAAAATACACAATTTTTGGTATACTGATCACACCATGCATCATATTGAGGTGGGATTGATTCCTAAATGTTATATATGACTTGTGAATTGTTTTTCTAAAGTATCAAAACAATAAAAATTCATTTTATCATTTTTTAGTAAACCAATTATTCTTTTAACTAAAACTAATGTCAATTTTAAATCAAAAGACACACTAGGAATTATACCGGTAAGACCGTACATTGGATTTCGGTGAGGATAATTCATAAATTTCAAAATTTACATATGGGTCATTTTTATAATGTTTCAAAAAAATCCCAATGTGTTTTCTCCTTTTTTAGTATATCACTCATGTTTTTCATTAAAATTGTATTTGAAATTAGAAACACACACTTTGAGTCATATTGGTCACATATTGTGTTGGTTTGATGTGATAATGCTTCATACACATCACAAATGGCTTATGAATCACTTTCCAAAATTAGGAATACAATATTCATGGGTTTTCATGGTTTTCAGAGCATGACACTTTTTAAATAAAATGTCAATTTTAAATTAATAATAGACACATTAAGTCATACATAACAAATAATATAGTAGGTTGATGTTTGTATGATTAATATATTTCCAAAATCACTTATGGATCATTTTAATAAAGTATAAAAACAATATGGATGTTTTTTAATGGTTTTGAGTATATTAATTGTCGTTTTTAATAAAATTAATGTCAATTATAAATAAAAAAGAAGAACATTGAGTCATATTGCTAACACCTTAAATCGAATTGAGGTGAGGATGATATTTAAATGTACCAAATGAATTATGGATCATTTTCCTAAAGTATAAAAATAATTTATTTAATTTTTAGTTTTGTGTACATCATTTTTATTTTTTATCAAAATGTCACTTAACTTATAAACACACAATATGTGTTATATCAGTCACATCATGTGTCAGTTGAATGTGAAACTGAATCTTACACTTAAAAAATGAATTATGAATAATTTTTAAAAATTATCAAGGCAATTTGATCTTATTTACTTAGTTTTCAGTGAGTGACACTTTTTGATCTAAAATGTCAATTTATTATGATAATAGGCACTTTGAGTCATACCAAGAACATAATGTATCAGATGTAGGTGGGGTTAATTCCTACACATCAAAATTGACTTGTGGAACCTTTTCCAAAATTATCAATACAATTAGAATGATTTTTCTTTGTTTTGTGTATTTTAATTTTCATTTTTAATAAAATTAATGAAAATTTTATATAAAAAGATGTACACAGTGCCATACCAGTCACAATGTGCATCAAATTGAGGTGAGACTTATATCCACATTACCTAAATTATTTATGGTTTATTATCCTAAAGTATAAAAACAATAAAAATTGGGTTTCTTAGTTTTCATTATATCATTTTTCTTTTTTAATAAAATTTATTTTTAAACTGGAAACACGCACTTTGAGTAATACCGATCACTTCATTTATCAGTGTGTTGTGAAAATGATTCTAACACATTAAAAAATGATGTATGAATTGTTTTCTTAAATTATCAATACAATTAAATTGTGTTTTCTCAGTTTTTAGTGACTGACACTTTTTGAACTAAAGTATGGATTTTAAACTGATAATTGACACTTTGAACCATACCGGGAACATCATGTATGGAATTGAGTTTCAGATGATTTCTACACATCACAAACGGCTTATAGATCATTTTAATAACTTATCCAAAAATATGAATATATTTTCTTACTTTAATATGTATGTGGAATTTTTTACTAAAATTAATCTCGCTTTTAAATAAAAACATGCACTTGGAATAATACTGGTTACATCGTGTATCAGATTGAGATATGGTTAATTCTTACATTGCCTAGATGACATATAGAAATTTTTCTAAAGAATTCAAACAGTATGAATCTTTTTTCTCTGTTTTGAATATGATACTTGTCTATTTTCTAAAATGTCATTTTCAACTGGAAACATGTACATTGAGTCGTACTAGTCACATCATGTATCGTTTTGATCTGAGGCCAATTCTATCAATAAAAAATATCTTACAAATATTTTTCCTAAATTATAAATACAATCAGAGTATTTTTTATATGATTATAGTAAGAGAATCCTTTTGAATTAAAATGTCAATTTTAAATGAGTCGTAATAAGAACATCATGTATTAGATTGCGGTGCATATATTTGATACATGTCACAAACAAATTATTAATCATTTTATTAAATAATTAAAACAATTTGAATATGTTTTATCAGTTTTGAGTATGGTCTTTTTCCTTTTTTCTAAAATTAATATCAATTTGAAAAAAATGCACTTTGAGTCATACTGATCACACCGTGTTTTGGATTTAGATGCGGCTAATTATTACACATCCCAAAGTCTAAAAACCCCCAAATCCCAATGTTTCCAACCTTTCTATAATTTTCTTTATCAAATTTCTAAAAATTCATACTGATTTGATGTTTTAATCCCAAAACATTTTTTGACTAAGAACATAGAATCAATATGTAGTGTATCATTTTGACAAAGCAATACAGTGGAAATACGTTTATCATTGGAAGAAGGGAATATTTAACCTCTTTTGTAGATTTTTTATATAGTTGAACGAAAAATATTACTTCCCAAAATATCTTTGAAAAATACTAAATAAGTATTAGATAAAAATTTTAAAAAATTTATCTTAAAAATAGTAGATAAAATTATAATAAAATTATTTAACTAAGTTGTAGGAATTCATATTTTCATGAGATTTTTATAACTTTTTGGTCAATTTCATTATTGTAATTACCACTTTTGCAGTCTCAAATGGATTCCTATATTATAGTCCATTATTCCACTAGATTTATAAAATTATCATGTACAGAAGACATTGTCATCATCAGTAGTCAAAAATATAATTTTGAGTATATTGATGCAGTATATAATAGATAATACAATGAATAAAAGAATAGTTTATTAAAAACAATTTTACCATCACATTGAACTCTCAGTTGTAGCCCTAGAGTCCAGTCTCTCAAGAGAATGATCAGCATCAAACAAACCACTCCAACTCAAAAAGGAATCCACCTATATAATAAAAAAAACCTTTATATGATTATTAATAAAAAATATAAAATAAAAATAAACATTAAAAAATAAAATACTTATATATAAGTCACATATTTATGTAATATGTGTACATTCTACCAACAGGTATAATGAACATTCATTTATATCAAAATCTATATCATCTTGTGAATATGAGAATTGTTTATAGTCATAGTAGTACTGAAAAAAATACAAATTCACCGAGGATTAATAAATATTTTAAATGAAATATTAATTATCTTTTTGAAAATACCTCTTCAGTGATGCTATATTTTTTATCAAATATAATCTATTTCTTAAATTTACATACATAATAAACACAATATTTTCAATTTTTTTGTTTTGGGACACTGTAGATAAAATGATAAAAAATAATTTTTTTTTTGATATGTTATTGAATAGGGAAATATTGTTATATATACCCTATTACATTCCATGTTTTAGATCATTTAAGGCTCCTTGTGAGAATGGGCTGTCCTCATGCCATGAATTTCATGGTATTTGAACACCTTCATATCATAACAGAATTATATTTAAAAAATAATATAAATTATATTACATGAATTTTAGTTTTAAACAAATTGGATTTAGTGTCTTAAAATGGAATTATAAATTCATGTGTGGTTATTTTTTTGGTATCAATGAAGTGAATCTAGGAAATAATTCATTAGAATATTCAAATTAATTGAAATGAGTATCCAATGTTTTCTCAAAATAGAAAAAAGGAATTAGTAATGAATGAAATGAAAATTTATATTACGTGATTAAATTTTATATTTTTACCCATATATCATTAGTATTAGGAAGTATCTATCTTATGTGTGTTTTTTCCAATGATTTGGCTAGTTTTACAACTATTTCTTCATTTTTCCTATTTATTTTTTCTATATATATGTGATGTGAGGACTTTTGAGTCCAAATTTATTTTCATATGGTATTCCATTCAATTGGTATTAATAAATACACCTATAAAAATATAAAATGTTTCAGGTTATAATTAACGTAGTATATCAAATATTGAAAGAAACAAGTTGTAAAAACACACCACAAGTATAAATTACTAATTAAGACTCTTATCCATTCTTACATGAGGAATTAATTTACACTCCCAAGAGCAATGTAGTGTTTAATATTATCTCTGCATATTCATTATTCAAAGTAAACTGTTTCATTAGTACCATTTTTTAATTTTATATCTACGGTAACATTCAATTAAGGTAAATGTGGATATTGAATAGGTGGGGTACATGTTCTTTCAAACGATATTTTCAATCAATTGGTTGATCCATTATATGGTTTTAATTCGACCATTAATTTCACCCCTTACCTATGTCTATCTATAATAAAATTCATTGGTTTGGGAATTTTTTCATTAATTTTCAATGGTTTGGAATGAAAAATATATTGGAAATGAATTTCTCAATGATGACATGTTTTTACAAGATATGGTAGCCATGCTAAGAATATCCCAATAGCTTTTTTAAACATATGAATATATGAATCATCAAGTGGAACATGCACCTCAGTGATCGAGTCATGAGATATTTTGATCTCCACTCTCACATGAATCGTTGGAAGTGCTCTGTTATATAGACTCCCTTCTTGGATATTGAACACGGTAGCGCTTGAAAAAGGTGATGGGTTGTTGTTGATATTTATAAATCAAAGTCGTTTTCACCCTATAGAATATCAGAAAAACAATGTTATTAGTTTATATTTTATTCACATTTTTGAGAAAAAATTGTTATAATATTGATTACCTCAGCTAAGACAACTCTTTGAGGGGAATTTCTCAGCTAAAAGATTGTGGGGATGGGGGGATCTTCACACAATGGTTTTTCACAATTTTTTTCTTCTCTTTTATTCCCCCCATAATATTTTCTATTAAATCAGTATACCAGAGAAATGTTTCTTCAATAGAAGATAATATTTCTTTCATCTCTTTCATTTATTTCTCATTATCCTCCTATAGTTTTTTTCTCAAAATATGTTTGGGGTGTCACCCCAAAACAAACATTGTTGATGCAACCATACTATTCTATCTGGTTCAAGGCCACTGATAGTAGGTGTTCATCAGATATAGGTGTTGATAATTCTTATGCTTTGTCAAATAAAAAATATTTGAAAATAAGTAATCATTAACAGGTAATATAAATTCAAAGGAAAACTAATTTTTATTATGTTATGCTTACACAAGATTCCCATAAACATTTTGGGTTTTCATCTATTAGTATCCCATCATTATTTACTTGTGCCTCTTTATATAGTACATGATGTGGTATGAAGATGTCTTTGGAATTGGATTCATCAATCTATTTATAAAAAAGGGAAGATAATAATTCTTTGTTTCATGCCACAAAAATTTATTACGGTAGATTTAATATGTGTAGAATTTTTTCAAGTGATGCATACAAAATCCTTGATTTATGGTAAGTGTATGTTGGTTTTTCTTCATATTCCTTATTTTAATCACTTAGTTGATATTTTATAAATAAAATTATCAATTTATGTGTTAAATACATGTATTATCAAACATTTCATTACCAGCCACAATGAACATGAAAAGGTATCTCCACATGATATCCAGTAAACGGATCCCATGATGATTAGCTTATTAGGCGTGAAAAAATAATGGCGGGTGGAGGTTTATTTTCCCTTTAGCCTATTTAACCTCAAATTTAAATAGGTTTTGGTGAAATACATGGTGAATCATTCTAGAAAGTATTAATACATTCTATTTGTAGAATTTTTCTATTATAAATACACTCTACAAGGGATGATGAAGAGTAATTCATTGTTTCATATATTTTATTTTTTATTAATATAAAAACAAGATATAATAATATTACCATAATCTCTTGACAAATCAGTTCCATAAGCATGGAAACAACATGGTTCCAACAATATACATTAATCATCATGATTTCTCGAGTGATGACTCTAATGTAACTACTAAACAAGGAATTATTATGGTTAGTAGGATGGTTGAACACATTCTATTCGACCATGAATTTGATATCATTTCTTTTTTCCCTAATAAAATTTTAACACTATCATGCTATGACGCTATAATTTTTTCTATAGAATCAGTACTTTGATATATACTATTTCAAAGAATTTAACATCATATATATGTTTTTCTTTTTAATTTGTATCATCAAGAATGTGAAAAGGGTCATTGTTCCTCTTTATAGGGAGTGATGAAATTTAACAAACCTATTGTCCCTCAGTATTGGTAGCAACAATAGCTGTAAAAGTCATTATCTTCATATGTAGTTTAAAATTAAATTTATATTACATAAATGAAGCAGTGAATAGATAATTGCATGATGAAATGAAATTTATATTACAAAAAAAAATAAATCCGGATTATTGAACTCCTTTTTTTAATGGTTGATGGGATTTGACACCTATAATGAGTATCCAACTCCCATAATTATGGTCTCATATGATGTAAAAACCCCAATCTATATTGGGACCACTTTGAAATCATTGTGATATCATAATAAAAGGTTCAACCTCAGTTTAATTTTCATAAGACCCATCATTGTTTTTGGATAATAAATGAATAATTGAACACTTTCTGTTTGTATGATATGTAACATAAACTACATATACATCATGTGATGCAATTATAAATTTTTTAACTTTTTACCCATCATTACTGAAATCCACTTCTACAAATACCATTTAATCTATTTTAACAGAACTCCTTTTATCAACCCACTTGCATTGAAAAATAAGCACTTGTAATGTTGTATAATTCGATTCCCATATTTTTTTTGATGATCCCAAAGTATGACATATTCTAAAAAATTGGATTTCTATCCTTATTACCAGAAACATAAATCTCTTCATCCACAAGTGTAACTATACTATTTTTCTTGGAAATGGATTCATCATGTTCATTTAAATATAATATATTACCATTAATTAAAAAACCATTATAACATAATACATACACACTTGGTCATCCAGCTATCCATTGAATTTATTCTGTAATTGAATCTGAATTTTCATTCAACCAGTAAAAACTATGGTCTAAAAACATCATATAACATATTTATTATGTTTATTTTATATCCATATTTCATCCCTTTGAAGGATTAAAATGCGTATGAATTTATTTGTGGGTTTTAACATATGGAGAAACATCTAATCTATTATTAAAAAGTTAAAGGTGGGCCTGATCCTAATTTTTAATATTGACTGTGACAACATATATTCTAGAAATTCATTCACCCACATTCCACCCAGTGTGACATTATTTTATTATACCATTTATTTCTACACTGGATAGGTATTTGTTATAGAATTCAATGGATTCCTCAAAAAAAATATCTCTTCACAATACAACCCACTATCTAACTTCGAATTTTGACATACCATTTCAAAATATTCATATTCCGTTCAATGGGGTACGTCTATATATAATTTATTGGGCCACATATTCAAATCTCTCACACCATGTGAACTATAAAGTGAACCATTTTATCAAAAAATGCTGGAAGGAATAACATTTCCAATTCATATAATATAACTATAATTTAGGTTTCCATATTTAGCAATTTTGTAGGGTTTATATCTTTTTTACATACAGAATTGAAAAATAAATGAAATTTTCTAAATGTATTGTAGGAATTATTGGGGAAAATGAAATGTAAAGCTATTGGAATTAGATCTTGAATCACAACATGAAATTCATGTGATTTCAGACATTTTAATATTAAATTGGTCACTGACATGATATTCTTCATATTCAATGAATACCCCTATAGAACCGTTGAATAATTAAACTTGCTGAAAAATATATACCTCTCTTTCCTAGAAATAGTATAAGCTGATTGACAAAGAAACTTCCTTTCTCACCCTTTACTAGAACTAACTATTCTCATATTCCCATGTCAATAATTTCCAACCTAGAATTAATTATTCCTTTGTTTTTATGGGTTCATTTATTAAAATTCCAATGAAATTATCACATATATTTTTTCCAAAATAAATTACATCAAGAAAATTTCTAACATAAAGAAAATTTCAGCATGGACATTCAAAAAAACTGATCTATTTTCTTAACCAATTTTCATAAGTATTTTGAAAAAAGGATTAACAAAATGGGTTTCAATATACTTTAATTTTTTCAAATGGTTGATCACCTATTTGTGGAGGAGTTGTTGTAAATTCTTATTAACTTCCATTTAATGATGTTATACAAGATAATTACAAATGTCATCGGGGTAGAAATATTGGATGTCCTTAAATCATATTCTTTAATGAATTTTTCAACCTAATTTAATGTGTAACTAGTTCTCAAATGGTAAAACATTGAGTTATTTTAATTCTATTTCCTGAAAAATTTCCAAAAGCATTATATTAATTTATAATCCCATAAAACATGTCTCTAAATTTTAATTTTTCATTTCTGTAATCTTCATAAAAAATAATACATGAATCCAAAAATGATTTCAAATATTTGATCAATGGATCCAATTAAACATCAATATCATCACCCCATTATTTTGGTCATAATATAAGAATATATAACATAATATGTTTTCATTTTATGCATAAACATGATGGAATATAATAATTTATTAGCATAACCAGCCCTGAACTATGAGTTTGTATTTGAAAACAAAAAAGCTTCACGCCATTTTTAGACAATCAAATACAAAAGTTTCTCATCTGGTTTATAAATTCATGATACTCATGATCAATTCTCTTCCACCCTGGAGATTCTAAAGAGTGAATAAGATTCCCAGATTTATTTCTTATATCAGTATACCATGTAAATTTCCCTGCAGTCTCCTAACATCTATATAGGCGCCCAAACCCTGGAATGATTGGAAAGTACCGTACAACTATCATATGACATGATTTACCTTTCTAGTATTGATAAGAACCACACATTGTGAATTAATTATGTTATTTGTGATCCTATTGAAATTGTATTCCATTATATGGGAAGGAATGTGATTTTTTAGAGATCATACACATCAAATATAGAATTCATTTAGCATCATGTGTTAAGCTAGGGAGGTCATTTCTATTACGAATCATATCATTATAGAGAGAAATTAGTTTATTAGAACTATCATCACTTCAACCATTTAAATATATTTAATTATACATCATTAATATGACTGAAAATGATGTTCATTTATTGAAACCATCATATAATGGTTTAATTTTAGAACTCTTTAACTTCTCAAACAATTTTGGATAGTCACGAAGTTCATCTTCAACTATAATTTTCATTTATTAAATGTGATCTTAATCATAATTCACACCTGTAATCACATCCTTGATATGGTCTTCTTTAGTGTCCATACATTTAATCAAATAAGATGATCTTCTAAACCAAATGTTATCCTTGTTGCTAGAAAAATTTTCTTTTTTCCTTTTTTTTATTCCAAAATTCGTAACATTTATCAATTAGATGAAAAAAATGTTCTATGAGCTCCTCTTGACTAATTAGTATTGAATAACAGTAGTGAAAACACAGAAAAAGGTTCTGAGAAGGGTCATATGTACGATCGTTTGCAAACATGACGAACTATATCCCCCCATCTTCATAATCTTTTTTCGTAGGATTGGATTACATCCAATCTCTATTCATATCCACCCTATTTAATTTTGTAATATTAATATTTAACAATATAAAGGAAGAAAATATGTTCAGCTAAATATGTATCCCATGAATTTCTTGAAATAAAATGGAAATATTGAAAAATAATTTATCACCCCAAATGATCAAAAATAATAAATTATTTAAACAAATTTATAAATATAATCGAGGATATTTATCATTAAAAAAATATTTTTCACATTAATTAAATGGTTTAGGAAGTATTAAATTTATAGTGAAGAATTTGGGATAAAACATTATTCTCTTGGTTAATGAATTGAGGGATAATCCATTTAGAATTTCTCATGTTTTTAACAATGGTAATGGCATTATTTTAATGTATAATTAATGTTTAATCATAAGATTAAATGATAGAACTATCATCATTAAAGATTAAAAAAAAGTCAATAATTTATTTCATATTTCTAATGATCAAAACCATATTTGTATGTGTATAAATGAAGTATAAAATCACATTTACATTAAAAAACTGATGTAATATTGATATTGAATGTAATAGTGGAAAATATAAAAAATAAAAACTATATTATTGGAAAAACCTTTTCAAAATAAAAAATGTAGATATTAAACATAATAATGGTTTCAAAAATTAAAATAATTATAATAATTTTTAAAATATTTTCAACACTAACATAGAATTGTTGAATGTATAAAAGTGTTAAACTATTTATAAATTAAAAAAAGTGTATAGTTACAAAAGTATAAATTAAAAATATAAATATATTTATTTTAGTATATTAAATTACATATGTATATATAAGTATAAAATTACATATAATTAAAAAATAATATACCTTTTAACAGACTATTCCTAATTTATAATTGTATATAAATTTATAAAACTATATAAAATTACAAAAATGTAATAAAATTATAAATAATTTATAGAATTATATAGTTTTACAAATTTATAAAAGCACAAAATTATAATAGATGGAAGAAAAAAATTAAAGTATAAAAGTATAAAATTATTTAGTCTATTGATGAAATGATCATTATTGATTTTAGGGTTAACAAATAACTCTCGGTGTACCATGTGAGTCTCAAGAGGTTTAATTTTTAGGTACTAATGCATTCAAACAATTTTTTCTTAAAAATATCTCTCTAATTTTTTGTGAGTAGTTTAGCGAAAATATTTTGGGAACAATATTTCCTTAAACAACTACCATTTCATAATATAAACTTCTTTATTTTACATAATATTCATAATCAGACCCCACCATCTATCTACTTCACCTTCCAAATTCTAAATAGCTATGTATTTCATCAAAACTAGTTGATCAGTGGAACCCAAATGGTTAGAGTGAATTGTCACATTGTCTATCAAGCATCAAAACTCATTTTCTATAGTTGATCATGCAACAAAACTCCTTTCCCAATGTCAATTAAGCATTAAAGCTCACATTCCATTGTGGATAAAGTATAAAAACTTGTTTCTCATAGTAATATCATGATATAATATACATTAAAATATGAAAATAATGATTTTACCTAAACACATATCTTAAACAAATATAAATATTGAAAAAAATTGCAATCCATTTTTTCAAAAAACTAATAACAAAATAAATTCTCATTAATAAATGAATGAAATATATTAGTGTATGTATATTTAAATAAAAATTCACAATAATTATAAATTTTATCATAATCTTTCATCTAAATAGGTCACCATTATTTCAAACCAGTTAACCTATGTTATATTATTACTAAACATCATTTAAATTAGCATTGGGTTTTTCAAATAATATGATATCCTAATAACCAAACAAATAATAGTAATAAACCCAATAAAATTTATTATATTCTTCTAATAATGAAGAACTAAACATAAACGTACCATTAATCCCCCAATAAAAATAAAATCATAAAAATAATCCAATGTTATTTAAGATAAATTCACAAACACCATTCATATCCATTTATATAATGATAATATTAAATCATTTGATCTAAATTCATAAAAATTCATTTAATTTATAATTTTCGGGTCATTATAAGAGTTAAATCAGGATCAGTTTAAAATATAAATAGCTATAAAATCAAAATAAATTTATAGTAAATTGAATCATTATGTTTGAAAAATTATCATTTACAAATTACGAAAAAAATCACATCACAAAAAATTCAATTAATATAATCCTCTATAACATGGATGTATTTATGTGAGACTAAAATTTTGAGAAAATATACTCATTGAAAACAAAAACAATAAATCTATAAAAGCTGTTCTATGGCCATAAAATACACATTGATGCTAATACTAAAATTAAAATATATTATTATCTACACTTGATACACAGTATATATGATCATGAAACCTATTCCACAGAATCATTGATGAACCTATGATCAAACCCCTATCAAAATTAAAGTCTTCCAATATAGGAAATGTAAATT
The DNA here is from genome assembly GCA_963277665.1 of Viscum album. Taxonomy (NCBI): domain Eukaryota; kingdom Viridiplantae; phylum Streptophyta; class Magnoliopsida; order Santalales; family Viscaceae; genus Viscum; species Viscum album. The sequence continues at coordinate 29,684,496 of OY728162.1, read as the reverse complement.
AATATTAAATCAACATGTACATTATCAGTGCGCATGTACTCTGCTCGTATATAACTAATGGGGTGACTCAAGTCTGAACAACATGAATTGAGGTTGGAGGGAGTAAATATGTAGATGGAATAAGCGATTAAAGAGGATAATAAATAATCAAATAACATAGAGTGGTGATGATTTTTTGATAATGAGCAGTGAGGGCTTGTTTGGGATCATTGTTCTCAATAAATAACAATGACGATAGGGAGCGATGGTGACGCTGATGACGACGTTGAAGGTGATGGCATGGAGTGCAGTAACGGCGACACTATATTTCCATGAATGCTTGAAGGTGCTATGATATAGTGAATATATTAAGGTTTTTTTATCGTAATTCATAGGTTGTTTGTCAATGCTTTCAAAAAAGCATTGACAATGAGAAGTTTTATCAGTTCTAATATATTTAATATATTAATTATTTAAATATATTTATTATTATTTTATAAATATTTGCATATAATTCTAAATATATTTATATATTTATATGATTATATATATTTATCAATATAGAAATATATATATTTATCAAATTATACTTATAATTACCTACACTTATTTCAATATATAAATATATATAATTATAAATACAATAACTATATTTATTATTTAAATAATTTTTATATAATTTTATAATTATTTAAATAAATAGTTATTTATTTATAATTATTATTAATATTATATATATTTAAAAGTAGTTTTATATAATTAAAAATATATAAATATATATATAATAAATATATTTATTATTTAAATAAAATATTTATAATTTTATAATTATTTAAATATGTATTTAATTATAATTATAATTATAATAATTATTATTTATAATGTATTTATATATAATTATATATATGAATATATTATTTATTTATCAATATATAATTATAAATGTAATAAATATATTTGTATATTGATATATTTATATATTTATATTAATATCTAAATATATTTATTGTAATTATATAATTATTTAAATAAGTATATATTTATTTATAATTATAATTACAATAAATATATTTATTATTTAAAAACAATATTGTAATTTAATAATTATTTAATAATTTATACATATATTTATAATATTATAAATACATTTTAAAACATTATATATTAGGTGTTTTGGGGTTCAATTACATTAAACACACACACCACATACGCATAGGCTTGAAAAAAGGGCATAACCCCCCCACCCCCCAGGGATAACTCACCCATAAATCCTTATTTATTTAGTACATGTCCAGAAGGAATAGTGGTAATGAAGCTCGTTACCTGAACCAAATGACCACAAACTGACCTGAAGGCCCAGTGTAGGGTCATTCCTACATCATGCCCGCATCACTGTTTATCAATGTCATGTCTCCATCACCGCCTGCCAGGGTCATTCCACTGTCACCGCCTGATTTCACCATGCATGGGTATATGAATTATTGTATTTAAATAAACATTATTTTTTAATATAAATATAAAAATTTTGTATAAGTTAAAACATTTTTGGGTAAAAACTTTTATCAGCGCTAAAAAATAATTCATAATGGAAACAAAATTATCAACATTTTTTAGCATTGATAAAAATTACCTTTTTCAGCGCTTTTAGCCAACATTGGTAATGGTAAGGATTTTATTAGTGCTTTCTACTTATCATTGATTAAATTAGGCGCTTCCCATACCCAAATCTATGATAGTGATTATAAGAGTCTGTGCAAGAAATGGATGCTTTGGAAGATTATCATGAGATATGGTCCACAAAAAGTGAACATGTATCCAATAATGAAAATATATGTAAGGCACATATACTTACTTTTAATTATATTATATTTCAAGACCTACATATCCGTTTAGGAGAACTATATATGAAAATGATAACCAATTAGAACTCCTTGGAATTCACGCCCTTCTCTGGAATTCTAGAGGTGCTGAGTATTTCTCTCATGTTGCTATTTTACAGAGTGAATCAGAGGGATCAAAAGATTATAATGGACAATGGAAACATGAAAAGTCATTGAGGAGATGTCTACATCCAAAAAATTTGAGGTTTTGGAAGTGGTGGAATTAATTGTGTAGATCGACATAATTAAATCCTCAATTCTCAAAAACAAATTATTTAAAAAACATGGTCTGAATCTATAACTTATTTGGGTAGTTTATTTCTCTGATCCCATCCTACTTGAATATTCTTTATCCATGTAAAGGGGTTCAGACTGTATACTTTTATAAAAAACATTATTTTTATATTATATTTATGTTATATTTTTGTCATTTTCATCATATTTACAATATACCCAACTACATATCATGTGATATTCATCCCTAACTTTTATAAATACAAAATAATGAGCAATAATAAAGGGGGGACTTTTTTAGCAGTAGATAAAAGTGCTGAAAATGGGAATAGTTAATAATTTAATTTAAATATACATATATGTATATATAATATATAAATATAATTTTTGTGACTCCAAATAAAAAATTGGAAAAAATTATATTTTCATTTTTATATATAAAAAATTATCAAGTTTATATAAATAAAAAAATAGTAATGTTAAGTTTATATAAATTAAATAATATATATATATAATTAATAAAAATATGATATATTAATATTTTATTAAAATAACTATATAAATATAAAAATTAACATATTTATTTAAATATGTGATTCAAATTTTAATTTATTTATTTAAATTCATATAAAATAATATAAAAGAAATATACATTTATTTTTTTGGATATGTATGCATGTGTACACCTATAGAAATATGTGTATTTAGGGAGGGATGATTTAGGCGGCCAACATATGATGGTCACAATTTTAAAAAAATGTTAGGAAACCACAACCTTTTTTATTAAGGCTAGAAATCCCTCATTTCAATTAGGTAAATAGGTAACTGTTACATGACTCGAAGGAACAATGTCCCAATAACACATTACAATTCTTATGGCTTGAAGGACCTGGAGCCAAAAGTCCTAGTAATGTCCCTAAAAAGGCTCTAAGTGAGCGTTGACATCTTTCAATGTCTCCAATCATATGAAATACACACCCAACCAATAACCATAGCACATTGATCCCAATCTTAAAGTCAAACCCCCCCCCACCCCCAAAACTCAAAGGGAACCCATACTTCCATGTTGTGTGGGTGGGGTAGGATGATAGGTGTCAAAACACTTATCTATCTTTCAATCTAGCCACCTGGTGATGCATATGTGACCCTTTCATGCACCTCCTACCTAATATTGTGCATCCTTAGATGGGTCCCAAGTGTAAATGGTCACGTGATATGGATTTTCACACCCCAAACATGGTTTTTATTTTTATTTTTATTAATTATTGGTTGTTCATATTGTAATTGGTTTTTTTCATGTTATGGGTAAAATTTGGTGTTTTTTGGAATTCGTGGATAGAATGAGGGAGACACATGGTTTTAGCACAGTAACTAGAAACCTTCCGTCCTCAGTAGTTGTTCTGTCTAGGCTTCATGGTCAAGATAAGGGTCGTGTACCATCCCAAGATCTTGTGTATCCCTATAGAGATGTGACTTTATGGTTGGTTTAAGGTCTAAAAAGACCATGCGATGATATCGTGTCTCATAATAAGTTAAAATAAAAATAAAAGTAAAAAAATAATATTTAATTAAATTATAACAATAATAATAAAAAAAAAATTATTAATATTATTATTACTATTTTAAACCCCTTAACTGTATTCTCCTTATCCCCCCTTAATTATCTCAACGCGGCCCAGTCCTCATGGGGCTCCCTCATGTAGCCTACTACCCCCCTCTTGCTCCCTCTATTCATTGTTTATTCCACTAATTTATGGGGTGATCATCACAGGTAGGATTATCCAACTCTTATCTTCATTATTTTTTCCTTTTGGTTGGATTAATTTCTCCCTTGTGGGGCATGTAACCTTGGGTAGACCCTAATCTAATTGGGGAATTATTTTTTGTCAGTTTATGGTTCATTGGAATCGTGGGATTTTTCTCAAGCTCCATTTATGTGGTCTTCATCAAAGGTAATGGATTTTGAATTCATGGGTGTGAACTAAAAAAAATGTACGTACATAGGTATATATATATATATAACAACTTTTTATATTTTCCCTATTGTCATGGGAAATATATACAATAGACAAGGGGAATATGTATATATATCATAGTTTATATATTTTAAGTGTTTGTGGATTGGTCCTTTAGTTCTCCACTCGCAATGACTAGACATTCGTCATATTCACACATCATTGAGGTGGGTGTTTCCTTTCAATTCATTTCCAAATTATTCTATTAGATTCTTGAGTTTTTCTAAATACTTTTTAAAAACATTATTCATTCTTTTTGTGTGTTATTTTATATTTTTTATGGCCTTTCATTGTTGTTAGTTTGATGAAACTGGCATTTAAATTTGAATTGGGTATTCTTGATTTTTTTTCCTATGATTAAACTTCTATAAAAATGGGTTACATGTGTAATTTTGAAATGGGTGTATTTTTGGTGCCTTTATATTTATTATTTCTTATCAACTATTGTGATTTGGTTTGATTCCCCTTATGATTCTTAGTGATGCCTCTTGTGTTCCATTAAATGATCTTTGGGAAATTACATGGATGTCCACATATATTCTTGTGTGATATGCATAACTCCTTATGATCACTGGGTGTGAATATAGAGATACACATGCATATATTTGGTAGGTTCTATTTAAAACAAATTTTATAAACATTAACTTTCCCAAATTGTTTAAAAAGCACCAAATGATTTCCTTAAACACCACAATTTTTTTTTCTAAATGGTTCTTTGAATTTTAAATGACGTTAAATATGTATTTCAAGTTCTCTTTATAAATCTTTTCCTAGTTGACACCTTAGGATCATGATTTCATAATCAACATGCTTGTAGGCCTGTTTTTCACCTTCATTGTAGAAATAATTTTTTATTCAAAAGTTTAAAGCTCGTTTGGTACTATAAGTTATTTCTTGGATATTGGTTTAAACCTCTAATATTTGTAGGCCTAGTTAGAACTTTTGAAATGTTTCCTCTGAGACAAGAACCCCTATGTTTGTTATCCTTTGTAGGGGTTCTTCTCAAAGATAGTTTCGAACAGTGGTAAAGGAATACATGGTGGAATCTATGGGTTGTATTTAATGTATAGTGAATTATGACCTCCCCACATTCCATTAATATATTTATAATAGGATTAATAGAATTAATATATGGGGTTGGTTGATGGATTCTCTCTTGTCTCAATTAGAAAAATTATAACCCCCTGGAAATTGCAAAGGTCAGGTGGTATTTTCCACTAGTTATGTTAGTTTAGAAAATCCAGGTTGTTCATTTACTATGGAGTTGCACCATACAACAGATGGTGGGTCATAACCTTGTAAATCAAGGGTTTCTTCTAGATATATTTAGTACAGGCTCGTGAATTACATATCTACACTTTCATGTATTATTTTTTGTTTCACTTTTTTTCTTATTCTGTTTTTATTGTTGTGCCTATACTGTTAGTATTTCATTAACATCTTCCAACATTTGAAATGTCCTACTTTCAATGTTTGTTGTGGTCTCTTTTATGGTATGGGTTTTCAAATCATTTTTTTGAAATGGAAATTCCTTTTTAAAAATAAGTCCATGATTTTTACTTTAAAAGGGATTTTTTAAAATCATTCTTTGGTTTTATAAAACCAAAAACCTTTTTTCTATCTGTATTTTCAATCTAGCGTTTATAGACTATTTTGTGGTAGAAAATGTATGGATTCTATGTTGATCACCTATTGATATATTTATGCTCAGCCCCTAATTGTTCCTCTTGGAATCATTAGACCTTATATATTTTTTAGGTTTATGTTTCTATTCAGGTTCACTTATAGAGAGGGTTGATCTTGTGGGTTTTGGTGACCCAGTATTTACATGGTGGTATGTGTTATTTTTTATTCCATTTTCCACTTCTATTTTTTTCTTTTATTTTTCCCTTTCTTTTCATGTTTATTTATTTACTATTATATGGGATATATCATTCCCAATTATGATATCCATCATTCGTGACACTAGTTTCCAGTCCTGGAGGATCGGGAATGGCTCTTAGCCCTTGTCACAAGTCGTCTTGAGTGATCGGTTTTGGGTTGACTCGGGTTGGTTTATAGAAAAATAGTATCAAAGGAGAACATTATTATTTTGGATTTTGGTTAGAGACGAGGTATGATTTTTTTAGTACTCAAGTGACAAGTATGGGAATAGCATCATGAAATCTTTCTTGTCTCAAGCCCAAATTTTCCAAGGGTAGTCCAGGACATGATTCTTTTTTTTGGGTTTTTGGGATTATGTCATTGTTTCGTATTTGGTTTGTGTGGTTTGGTGGATGATATATAAAGTAAGATAGTGTTACACAGTTAGATTTAATAGGATAGAATAACATGTTGATCCTAACTACATGGTTCAATGATCTTCCAGTGGTTGGTGCATGCTTAGTACATGGTTTTCTAACCCATATCTATAGGTTATGCAAAGACACTAGTTCCACATTTTAGAGCATTTGATTTTGATAGTGTTATTAGTTGATTTTGGATTGTGTGAGCGGATTTTGAAATGAAATTTATTTTTGGAAATGGGTGCATCCTTTGAAAAGGCATTTTATTTTTAAAATGGAAAAAAATTTGTAATTGAAATTGTATCGGAATTTATAATGGAAATGGGAATATTTGAAATTCAGTTTTTTCTAATTTATGGTATTTTGGTTTATAATCATGGTGTTTTGGGTTGAGATGTTTTCTTTGTAGAGATTTTTTTATTCTGGATTGATTTTTTATTTCATGTTACTTACAGTACCCCACCTAGAAAGGATCAGAAGGTTTCGAATTGGTCTCTTTTAGATGTTGGTTTTTTTCAGACACCCAGTGGGGTGGTGGATTTGAGTTCATCTCATTTTACCCTATTTTATATGGTAAAAAATGTAATTTATAGTCTGTAGAGTTAGTTGAGTAATTTGAATGTGGTTTAATTTATTTGGGAACTCTGGAAGCCATGAGGGTGCGATTTATTCTGGGTTTGTTTAAGGGACAGAGTTTGGATCGGTGGAAGGTGATTGTCCCAACATCATTGAACATTGAGATTCCTTGGGAATTCTTTAATAATAGTTTAATCTAATGTCTTATACCAAATTAGGTGATGTCTGAGAATGTGGAAGAGCTCTTTGGTGTTCCTCAAGGTCATCATTCGAGGAAGGCCTCTGTTGGCCACCTATATGTTCTTGTGTATTTTCTCCATATATAGTGTTAAAGATTCCACTAAAAGATCCCCTTTTTTCATCTAGGTTCTTAATCCAATGATTAAGGATTGCGTTCACTCATTTTTTGAAAGCTTGTTTCGTGAATCTAGTGTATGAGGTGTTTCAAGCTGATTTGGTTCCTAGAGTGCAGACTTTAGAATTTGGAAATCCAATCTCTATTGGTTCTTGTGAAGGATCCCCATATGGGGTGACATGTAAACTAGATGAATATATTAATGAAAATTATCCTTTATTAGTTCTTTCCTATTTTCCATTAGACAAAACAAGTATTTTCTTCCATTGTAATACGTTTGAGAACTCTAAGACTTATTTCCATAATTACTAGAAGGTTTATCATCATTGGGGTCATTTTAGACATTTAAAAAGGTTATTAAAGTAACATTGACAAAAGAGGAAGTTTTAAATGGGGATCAATAGCTATTGAAGGTGGGGTAACATATTATTCAAGACATCGGAGCACCAATCAGAGGTCATAGATTGATGCTTTTTAAACATAGGGAGCTCTAATGTGCATGGATATGTGGGATTAACCTATATTCTTCTAACCTTGTTTTCATTTTCTATAAATCTATAAAATTGTGTCTTACAGAAATTGACCCTTTATTGGATACATTTATTTTGGAAAAGTTAGTTTTTTAGTGGTACTCATTTGGAGATGCATGTGTCTTGAGAAATTAGGAATTGTGACTTGGCCATGTGCCTTGTTCTATCTCTATGGTTGAACACTTATTGTGTTTGTGGTTGGTTTCATTGAGCGTTATTCTAAGTTAATATTCCTTTATAATTATTTTCATAATTGTGGTGAGGACCATCCCCCCCTATGGTTTTCCTTGGTTATTTTATTTTTAGTTGTTCTTCTGTGACTTGTGATGATGAAAGATCACACTAGTGTGGTTCTGGCCATTTTTGGTTTCAGGTTTCAATTTTGTTCCTCATTTAGTTAGTGACTATATTGTGGAAAAAAATTTAATGGTGGGGTAATATGTCACACCCCATCCACGGATTTTTTTTGTTTACTTATTGTTTTCTGATCATTCATTTTGTTTTTGGATCGCGTTCAGGGTGAAATTTTGTGTTTTTATAAATTTTTGGATTGTTGGGGGTGGAACATAGTTGGTGCTCAGTTTGGGTAAACAATACACTAGCCTATGAAAAATCGTCTGGCAGAGGTAGTGGTTATATCCCAGTCTCATGGTTAGGGGGATGACAATTCACTATTTTCGGAGCTCTTGTGTCCCCATACAGGGTGAGCACACTTTTGGTTCACTATCTAGTAGACTGTGCGGCCTACATAGTTAAAATAAAATGAAATAAATAGAATAAAACATAGTAAATTAATATGAAATTAATAATCATCATAATTTAACAAAAAATTTATTATTGTTATTATTGTTATTATAAAACCCATTAAGGGTCATACCTTTCTCCCCCCCCCCTCCGATGCTCGAAATGACCAATACCCTAGGGGACTCCCTTATGAACCCGATGTCCCCCTTACCACTCCCTCCATTCATCATTTATTTTGATTATTTTTTGTGTGCTCAACCCAAGTAGGCTTCTCCCACTATATTCTTCATTCTTTTTACCTTTTTTATTAAAATTATTTTATTTCTTGCGTTGTGCATAACTAATTGTAGACCCTAATATAGTTTAGGGATTATTTTTTGGATGAGTTTTCTACTCTTAGGATTTGTGATGTTTGACTGAGGTCTTTTTTTTTGCGACGTTCATCAAAGATAGCTACTTGTGGCTTCCTGGGTTTGACCTACGCACATATACATAAATAGGTGTGTGTGTGTGTGTGTTTATATATATGTAAATATATATATGCCAACATTATATATTGTCCCTCATGGAGTAGTGAATATATACATCATACAAGGTGTATAACCATATATATCATTGTGAATATGGGTTAAGGGTGTGTTACATGGACCTTGGGTTATCCACACTCCATGTTTGGAAGTTTTTTGAATTAAAAATATTAGTGAGGTAGTTGTTACTATACACTTCATTTCAAAAGAATTTAATTAGATTCTTGAGATTATCTAAATAATTTTAAAATGTGTTATTTTTTATTTTGGTGTGTTAGTAGAATTTTTTATAGCCATTACTTATTGGTAGTTTGATGCAAGTGTCTATTTAATTTGATTTGGGAATTCATGAATGTTTTTTTCCTTTTCTAAACTTCTGTAGAATTGGGTTGAATATTTTATTATAGATTGGGTGGATTTTGGTTTCTTTTATATGTTTTAGTTCTTATCAACTCTTTTGATTTGGTGTGATGTCCCATATGATTCATTATGATGCCTCTTGAATTTCATTAAAACGAAGTATGTGAATTTACATGGATATCTATATATATTATGGTGTGATATGAATAACTCCATATATGCATGGGGTGTTTATATTGATATATTCATGAATATAAATGGAAGATTCCATTGAATTCTAATTTTCTAAACCTTAAACTTCTCAAATGGATTAAAAAATACAAATGTTTTCATAAAAAATGATAACTATTATTCAAATTGATCTTTTAATTTCAAATGACTTGAAGTGTGGGTTTCAAGTGCACTTTATAAATATTATCCTTGTTGACTCCTTAAAAGCATTTTTTGAAAATTAAATTTCATATTGGACCACTTTTGACCTTGGTTATAGAAAAAAAATAAATTTTAAATGCTAATGAATGTTTATTACTTTAATGTGTTTCTTGGAAAATGGTATGTACCTTATTGATTTGTAGGTCTGGAAAGAACTTATGAAAACATTCCTATCATATGGTGACCCCTATGGTTTCCATCATTTGGATGTGTCATCTCATTGATGGTGTGGGAGAGTGGGAAAAAGTATATAGTGGAATGCATGAGTTATATTTAATGCCAAGCATGATATTACCTCCCCACATTCCCTTTATATTTTTATCATGGTATTCATAAACAACATGTATAGGGTTGAGATATGGTTTATTTCTAGAAATTATTATACAGATTATAACCCCTTAGTTTGATGATAGGCTAGTTTGGATTTTCCACTAGTGAGGCTAGTTTAGAGTAGCGAGGTTCATAATTGATTATAGAGTTGCATAGTACACTAGCATGTGGTTCCAATCTGAGTACATCTAGGGTTGCTTCTAAAATTTTTTGGTCATTTCCATGAATTACATATCTATATTCTCCAATATGTTTTTTGGAACACTTTTTTTCTATTGTTATTTCCTTACCTATAATAGTATTGTTTCATTATCTTATTAAATCATTTGATATGTCTTACTTCATGTGTGTAATTATGGTCTCTATCATCATTTAGTTTTTCAATCCATGTTTTTGAAAATAAAATTATTTTCAAAAAATAATATTATGTTTTGATTTCTAAAGTGATTTTGAAAAATCTATGTTTGAATTCTTAATACCATTAAAATTATAATTATTTTCAATGCATCATTTATAGACTTATTTGGGGAAGGAAATATAGGAATTATATTGTGTTTACATACTAAGCTGTTTATGGTCACACCCTACTTTTTATTCTCGGATTTGGAAGACCCGAGCTATTTTTCAGGTTTATCTTCTCACTCTACATCACCCATGTAGCGGTTCGATCCTGTGGGTGGTGGTATCCAAGTGGTTACATTGAGGTATGTAATAGTTTTTATTCCATTTCCAATTCCTATTTTGAACTTTTTATTTATTACTTCTATTCATGTTTGTTTATTTTTTGTTATATGGGATAAATCATTCCTAATTGTGTTATCCTTGATTCCTAACCATAGGTTTTACCACTGAAGTATCAGAAATGCCTTAAGGACCTTGTCTCTATCTAGATTGAGTGATTAATTATAAGTCCACCCAATTTGGTCTATGGAAAAATGGTAATAGAGGAACCCTATGTTATTTTGGGTTTCTGGTAGACTATAAAGAGAATTAACAGGACTCTATAGGTGGGTATGGGAATTGTGTCATGAAATCATGAATGTTCCGAGCCTCGAGCTACCTAGTCTAGTCCAAGACTTGAGTAATTTATTTTCAGTTTTTGGGTTTATGTCCCTAGTGATTTTTTTATTTGTGTGGTTTTGGGGATGAAAAAGGAAGCGATTTAGTGTAATATGCTAAGCTTTAATGATGTAGCAAACCATGTTGAGCCTGAATATGTGGTTTAATAAGCTTATAATGGTTGGTGATTTCTTAGGACTTGGTCATCTAAACCATGTCTTTGGATTATTCATAGCCACCATTACCCCATTTTAGATTATTTGATTTATGAAAATCTATTGGTTGATTCTGTTTGGTGTGAGGGTATTTTGAAATGAAAGTGAATTTTTGAACTAGTGTGGCCTTAAAAAAATATATTGATGTCTAGAATAGAAAATCAATTTTGGTACCTAAAATGGTTTTTAAATTTAGAATGAAAATGTGTATTCTTGTATAATAACTTTTCGATAATTTTTTGGTATTTTGTTTTCTGATATTCTTGATTTGGGTTGAGTATCTTGTTTGATATTTGTTTTTGATTTTATTTGGTTTTTTGTTTCATGTTACATAGATTATGATGCCCAGAATGGTATAGAATTTTTCAAAGGGGTGTCTTTCAGTTTTTGGGTTTTTCCAAACTCCTAGTTGAGTGGTGAAGCTAAAATATTCTCATCCATTAACTATTTTCCCAAGTGATAAAGGTCGGTTAGATTACATAGAGTGTAAGTATGAAATCCAAAGTGTTTTCACGTATTTGGTAACTCATGAATCTATGAGGTTGTGAGTTGTTCTAGGATTTTTTGAGGTATCACAATTAGATGGGTTTAATGTGATCATCCCATCATCATTGAAAGTTGGGATTCCTTTCGATGTATTTAAGATGACTATCATCCAATTTTTTGACTAGGGGAGCTGAAGGTAAATAATTTGGAAGAGATCTTGGGTGTTAAGAAAGGTTAAAGAATGGGTATGGCCTTTGTGGGCAACCTAAGAGAGCTGGTATCTGTTCCCTATATATAGAATCAATGATTCCATTGAAAGAAACTCTTTTTATTCTACGGAATTCTAGAAAATATTAAGGATTGAGTTCTCTCATATTGGGATGTTCTATTTGGGATGTTAGAGGATGAGATATTTGAAGACAGGTTGGTTCCCATAGCCCAGTCGGTGGTAGTTTTAAATCCAGTTTCTCTTGGTGGTCATGAAGGTTCCCAATCTGGTGAGAAGTATGAACTATATAAATCCATTTCTAAGAAGTCTCTTTTTTTAGTCCTTGCTTCTCCTTCATTGGACCACATGATTTTTTTCTTCCAATGCGGTCAGTTTTATAACTCTAAGACTTATTTTTGTAATTATAAGAAGTATTTTCATCATTTTTGTTGTTTGGGATGCTTAAAAATATATTGAAAATTTCATATTTGGAATAGTTAGTTTCAATCATGGATCAATAGATCCTGGATACGGGGAAGTAAATGCTTCAAGACTCAGATCTCTATCTGTAGATCCCAGAGAGAATATTTTCATGCAGCGGTAGTTTTCATGCATGGGGTGAGGTGAGATTAACCTATTTTCTTCTACCCTTTTTTATTTTTTAGAAATCCCTAAAATTGTATAGCCTTCATTTGGATATTTTTTTTGTTTTCGGATGGTACTCATTTGGTGATGCATGTGTCTTTAGAAATTATGAATTGTGACCTATACAAGTACCGTGTTTGAGTCTCTTTGGTTGAAACCTATTGGTATTGGTGGGTAATATTGTTGATAATTCCTCTTAGTGAGACCACCTTACTCTTCTTTAATGTGATAGTGGGGATCCCCCCCATGGTTTGGAATGTTTTTGTTCTATCATGATCCAGTAAGGTGTGACATGTGGATTTGAAAGGTCACAGTGGTGTTTCTATGACCTTGTTTGGTTTCTGGTTTGAATTATGTTCCTCATTTAGCTAGAGAATTTATGGGGTAAAATATTTTTTTTGGTGGGGAAAAATTTAACACCTATACCATGGTTTTATATATTTATTTATTGGTTCTTGATCATGATATTGGTTTTTAGGCTGAGTTACAGGTAAAATTTTTATTTTTTGGGAATTTCTGGAAGTTATGAGGGTGGCGCATTGTTGGAACATGGTTTACAAAAAAAATTCTATTACAGCTTAGGGAATGATATGAAACACAGGTAGTTGTTTTTTCTATGCATCATGATCAGGAGCATATCTGTGGGCCATCCTATGAGCACATTTTGCATGGTTGGCGTACAGTCTAGAAGACCATGTAGTTTTTATAGTTAAAGGATATAACATCACTTATTGAACAACTTACACAATTGGTAACTCAAGAAGGTGACGCTTTAACATAGATAATTTTCCTTAAAAACATTTCTCAAGTTACCAATTATAGGATATGATTATATTTAAGGATCCCTATTCAAGTATAATCCTAAAATTTTATCTCATTAATTATGATTCAATTTATATGTGACAATTTTTATTAGTTAAATATATTTTATTATATATTTTCATCAAGTAATTTAAATGAATGTTATCCCACTAAACCTAATGACCTAGAAAATCATACCTATTTTTTGAGAAAAGATTTATATTTATCTAAGAAATGAGTATGTTATAGTGTTTCTCTCACCACATAGCTATTTGGATTTGGAAAAAACCCAATCATAATAGTTATTTATCATGGATAGTTGAGTGAATAACTATTTTTACAGATACATCATATATAATTACTCAACTTTATTACTCTGTCAACCCAATCCTATAAGGGTCTATTGACTACTAAAACCCAATGTAAATTACAAGAATAAGATAATAAAGGGAAGTCAAGGTTCACCTAACAATGTAATGACCTACCCAATTGAATAATATAGAGTTACTCATTCTTTTATTTTCATGCGCAAGATAATATGTTGAACCAACCAATGGAATGACCAACCTAGTTAGATGATCAAGGTATTGAAAAGTGTCACTTTGGAAGGAATCTCACACTTAATATTTCAGGATTTTTCTATAAAATCTCACAAATTTAATATAAATCATATGTATATAATATTCCTAAATATTTCATTTTATGAAATCATTACCTTATCCAGTTTTATTACTTTTCATGCATACATTCTTCTAATGATTCATATTTTCAATTTCTAATATAACTACCATATTAATGTTTTCAAACCATATTAATATAAAAAACATTAAATAACACATTTTCTATGTTTACCACCCAAAAATAAAATCTATGTAAATTAATATATATTTTAATGCATTATATTTTTATGGTAAATGTTTTTTTCATTTAAATTCATATATTAATATGTGATTGATAATATCTCCATGTTTAATCTTATGGTGGTGGATAAATAACCAATTTATCTTTCTGTAAAATGTATAAAAATTCAGGTTAATGGGTACCATAACCCCATGTCCTTCTCCCTAGTGGGAACATTACTAAAGGGAGAATCCAATACATGATAACTATAAAACCTAATATACAAAAATTATGCCAAATAAATAAATTAATACTAATAACTTCAACTACAAACCATGGTCATGGTAGATGAATAATAAATTTTATGGAGTCTTAACTAGAATGTAATGTAGAGACCTATCTCCTAGAAGTGTTTTATCACATAAATTTCATATAAAAAATTAATATTTCAAAAAAAAAATTCATGACCTTTAAATAATTACAAAGAATATATTTTATTTGTTTAAAAAAAACAGGAGATACAATTCATGAAAAATTAATAAGTAAAAGTTAACTATAAACATTATAAATTTTATCTAGTATATTTTGGAAAATTTAGAATATTCAATATAAACACATTTATACTCAATTGATAATAATAATTTTTTATATTATACATTATATATAATTTCAATTTTAATGTATTATATTTTATTAATTATAAAAAACTTAATATTTTTTTAATTCATGAAAACATTTTAATTGGTCAGTATATAATATACATTATAATATTTAAACCATTGATCAAATCAATTATCAAAACTTATTTTTTAATGTGATCTAAATAATAACTTTCTTGAGCCCCATTTTTATTTGAATAGTGTAAATTATTTGATTATTAACAATTCATAACTAAAAATATGAAAAATTTATATTTTATATATATTTATGAAATTTAGCAGAATTTTTATGAATCTTGGATTTTTAAATCCAAACACACCATCTCATTTTTAAAAAAATGAATTCACACAAAAATGGGGTTGAATGTTTAAATTCATCACATAATCTTCTAAACTACAAAAAATATAAATTATCAAATATATAAATGCTAACATGTCTCCCATCAAACCACTATAGAATTTTTTAAGATATATCATGAATGTTGATAAATCCATCATTTAAAGAAATAAAAATAGATTCATTCATTATCAAACAACTGTGTTTATCATCATCAAGATCATGCACAATCCACCATTAGTTGAGAGAAACTTCAACACATCCAGAGATTAAAACATTCAAAATAATGACATCCTATAAGAAACACAATGAAAATTATATCAACATAGCTAAGTCGTTCTTCAAAAAATACTGGGGGTACCCATCCCCTAGATCGACAACATATTCTCCATTTAGTTATCATTCATGTGTGATTATTTAATTCTAGGTCCATATCCTTTTGGATAATTCCCTTAATGAATATTCATACAATATTTTCAAATCCTACTCTTTGGGGGATGAGGTTGTTTCATTCACATCTAGTAAAAAATGGGTTCCTTACACAGTATTGCTACTCTTTCAATAATTATAGACTATACTATGATAGAGCACTTCGTATCATCACCATCATTTAGGTTTGGACTTATAGTTTTTTATATTGAGCCCTAACATTTCTATTATTGTAAAACAACCAAAATAATGGGAGTTAATAAATTTATCCATATAAAATAAATTATTATTTTTGTCTAAAATAATAAATATTTTAATTGGAAATAACATAACTAGTTCTACTAGCCTGTGCAGTGGGAGAAAACATCCCACCTACATTATAAAAAAATTGGTAATATTAATTATAGAAGCACACATAGAGGAAATATAAATAGATTCATCATCATCCTTACCCATAGTATGCTTCAAAATGTGGAATTTTTCATCACAGACGATGGGAGCAGATCATTATTGTGTTCTTGTGAAGAAAGGACAATAGCCTGCTACTTACTCCCCATGGGATCAGCCATTTTAACAGATTTTTTTGGTCGATAAGTATTCCAATGAACATTAAACAAATATACATGTTCCTGAGAATTAGGTACCCTATATTCCTTACCCACTACTTAATTTTCCAATATGGAGAGATTCTAATGTTCAAATGTGGATGTTTCTAATTGTGTAATTATACTCACAAACTTATTGTAACGACCCAAAAGTTGTTTTAATGGAAATTACTTTAATAGAAATATATCATAATCCCATTAACTACTATGTTCTATGAGACCATTAAAACATAAGTTTGTCACTTTTGTGATGTGAATTTCAAAAATCCAACAGACACAGTTGCGATCAGTAAGTTATTTAGATTCCAACAAGAAAAACTTAATTTTTGGTGAATTGAAACCTACCCTTATGAATAATAACATACCCTTATAAATAGTGGTATACCCAAATGAATAGTAACCTTACCTATGATAAGATATAAATAATATTCAAGTTGAAAGTACGATATACCTATATTTTAGAATAAGTTAATGAATGTTTTAAAACTGGTTTTTGATAATAAATCACGATTTAATTAAATATTAAATTAATAATAATAGAAAACTATTTTTGGAAAATGGACTTTATTTTTGGATTCTACACATCGAAAAATGGTTAGGGTGAATTTTTGGGATTTTTCTAAAATACTTTATTTTTTTAATGAATAGTAAAATACGGTAATTTACCATATATATACATTATAAGCTAAATATACTATTCCTAGAATCATAGCTGATGTCACAACCCTAAATCTGAATTCACGTGATAAAATTACTATTTATGGTCAGGGAATACATACTATTACTTGTATTGTGAATAAATAATAAACTAATGAGTTTATATTATGAAATCCCCTCTCTCCTCTACTTTAAAACCCCCTCTCACCCCCTCTTCCAATCACTCCTCAAAAGCCTTGTTACTTATCCCAATTCTAGAAAAATACCCCCCCAACCTCCTCTCCCATGTCCAGCAAGATTTGGTCTCATTAAATGACCAAAACCTCTCCCTTAAGGAGGTTCTCAATGAATTTTTGTTCCAGAGGAAAATTCCTCTTTTCAATTCCTTGTCTTTCCTTTCAAGTTCACTTGATTTATTTTTTCTATTACCTATGTTATCCATATTTTGTGATGAATCTAGTACCTTATATCTACTTGAATGTTTTCATGATAGTGGAATACATTATCATCATCTCCCCCTTTTTACCTTATTTTATACTAGTAGCAAGAACATCATCCGAGATGTATCAATTTTACACATTCAAGGACAATGGACTTTTGATTTCTATTATCATTCTAAATTCTGGTCGTGATACTATTTTTGTAATGGTTTAACTAGATTATTATATATAATATAACATTTTTAAGATTCTGTAATCCCATCTAAAAAATGGTATTAGGTTATAATGAAAAATGGGTTCTTTGTAATCAAAACCCACAAATTAACGGAAACAATTATCATTAAAGTTATATAAGATAATTCATCCTAGTTCTATGTAACCAAGTTATATAAATGAAAAATAACACCTATTTTTGTTCGTAAATAATATATAATTTTAATTCTGGAGATTTACATCCATTCCACTTCATTACTTAAAAACAAGTGAACTGAAACAGACACTCCGGAACGACAAAAGTCAATACAATAACTAATCAATAAAGACATAAATGAACTAACCAAAATTAAGGTAAACTAAATACATGTCATATAGGTTATGAAATATCTTATTAAAAAGTATAATTTCATATTCTAGGAGCTTATGTACAAGAGCGGAACACGTTTGGAGTTAGGGTAAGAGTTTTCCACCCGAACATCCGTTTTCATTCGGGATACATTCATTGTCTAATTATATCAATGAAATTATTATGTATTGTTATGTACTCATCATGTATTCCGTGTGAGTATCATATATATGTTTACAAACCAGAACCCTTCATTATTGTATGGATAGTTACACGTCTTTAAAATAACTTTCAAAGTTGTTTCCAAAATACAAGCCTGATTCAAGGGAATTTTTCAAATTCATTCCTATTTTCAAGGGCACTCTATAATCTGTTTTTGGAAAGCACTATCATTATAAAATCACTCATTTTGTTATAAAAATGCTATCTTACTTCACTTATGGTTTTATGCAAATATTTTTCCAAAAGAACTCTTCTTTTCTAAATAAAAGAGTATTTATCTCAAGATTGTTTAATAATTTTTTATAAGTATTCTCGTTGATTCAATATTCTTGTTGATTCATTTGTATTTTTGGGGTTAATCATTTATGATGTCATATACCATATTATATTGAATGGTTTATGACTAAATCAATTGTGGATGAACTATCCTAATACCATTCACCATATTACTCAGAATGGTTACTGTTTTATTTTGAATGGTTGGGGATGGATAGTAACATTTCATTTGTTAGTTTCAATATGAATGTATATGTTGTTTATTTTTATCCCCACTCTTATGAGGAATGTATTGGACTTATTATGTCATTTGTGGGTCCCTTTATATCCCCCCGATGCATCGGTAGGTCTCATAAGACAAATAGATGTGGATTGGCTGAGGCCTTTCCCAATGTGATATGGATTTTGGTCGAGGCCTTAATCATTAGACGTCATGGACGAGCCCTTGAAAAAATGTTTCAGAATATCTGGTATTATGAATTCCATCATTATGAGTTCAAATATTGATATTCCCGGTGGTTATTAGATTAGTAGAATACCCATGATTATGTTTTATAATGACATTATTTACTCAGATAATTTTCCTACCATATTTTGTTCAAGTTTATTATTAAAGGCATGTGTTTTCAATTATGGACCATGTCTTATGTTTATATTATCTTCCGATGTATTTCTTACTCTTACTGAGAATTTGAGCTCACCACTTTCTTATGTATGATTTTTTTTCAGGACATGAAGAAGCTTATTATGAATGACATGATGAAATAACCTAGGAGTTATGGGTGTTGTCTAAGGAGTTTCCTTATTGTATTTCTCTTCAAGTTGTAATATTGAACTTATGTATGAATCTTGTTTCCAATAATAATAATCTACTCAGTCCTTCCAGATTTTTATTCCTTGTATGTATGCCAATGTAATCAAACAAGGCACTGGCTCCGGGAAACTGGGGTTGGGTTCTTACAGTTGGTATCAGAGGAAGTTCAGTAAAATTCTTGGAAACTAGATTTAGAAAATGTAGAATTAGGAAAAACTTCCTAAGTTATTCTTTGAGGATATACATACAATAACATCCAAGTATTTTGGTAAGGAATAGATCATGTGGATCATTTGATAAATACATCCCTGTCTAGAAACGAGCAGTTAGAGGCGGCTCTGGCACAGATGTATCTAGAGGAAAAAGCCGAAAACACTGCTTTAAGCTAGACTCGAATGGGAACTGGTGCACAATAATGGGCCTTACTGTACTCTTGGTTACGACACTCCTGAGGGATATTCTTAGGATAATTCACATTTTCTTTACAATCCATTATGAAGGAGTTTAATATATGGAACCTAGTGGACAGAATGGATATCGCATGAATACACGTGTCCCCTATAGGGATTTTCCTCCGATGCAAGAAAATGATGTTGGCTCTGGTGTTGTGACTGGTGGTGAGCAACTCATAAATATACTGGGAAAACTTACTCTGGTTATGAATAATAACCTTACCCATTTGGAGCATCTAGATCCATTGGGTGGAGGAGATATACCAGATCACTTTATGTGGCAACAAACTCCATCATTCAGTGGGACAGCATACCCTTTTGTAGCAGATCAGTGGTTATGTTCCCTCGAGAAGATATTTCTCGGTTTGGGATGTAATGAAAGATAGATGGTTGTCATGGTAGTATATCTTCTATCAGGAGATGCAGATCAATGGTGGTCATTAATCAAAAACACAAAGGAGGACGAAGAAATAGAAGATATGGAATGGAGGGATTTTAAGGAAATCTTCTTAGAAAAATATTTCCCTAGTGAACAAAGAGCAGTTATGGAGATTCAATTCTTGAATCTAAGGAAAAAGGAGGATGAAAATGTTTCCCACTATGAATCCAACTTTACAAGGCTGGCAAGATATGCAGTGGACTACATACGAAATCCAAGGATCAAAATCGATCGATTCTTTGATGGCCTAAAGCCATTACTCCGACGGGCACTGGTCTCCCAATATTTATCATCATATGAGGACAAAGTTTCATGTGCTATCAACACAAAAAAAGAATTTTATAAGTCTTATGACTTTATGGGAATGTAAGAAAAGAATAGGGCTACTGAAAACCATGGTAAAGGAAATAAGGAAACAGGGAAGAAGGGAAGAGTTGAATTTCCACCATGTGACAATTGTGGAAGGAAATACCTAGGTGTGTGCTTAAAATGAAAAGGAGTATGCCACAAATGTTGTCAGAAAGGCCATCTTGCTGGTGATTTCAATAGAAATAAGGAAGCCATTGATTTTTTATGCTATAATTTTCAGGATTTTGGTAATTATGCAAATAATTGTCCAAAACGTCAAAGAAATATGCAACAAAAGAGGCCAAGGGAGCAAGGACAAGCATATGTGATCACAACTACAGAGGTTGAAGTTCTGAGTAATGTGGTGGTGGGTAAGTTGATCATTTCATCAAGCATAGACAATTCTTTATTTGATTATGGATCATTACATTGTTTCATATCTTCCCAGTTTGCTAAGAAAATCAGATATTTCCAATTTGATTTTACAAGGGAGTTTTCAGTAAAAAATCATAAGGGGAGTATAATTGCTACAAAGTTCTGTCAATCAGTTCCCATTAAGGCATATAAATTTTCTTTATCTACTAATCTCATCATCATACCCAAGATTGAGTTTCATATAATCCTCGGTATGGATTGTATTTCGGATCATGATGAAAAAATTTATTGTAATAAGAAGGAGGTTACGATTTTTGAAGAAGATAATAAAGAACAGCTTATCATTAGAGCAGAATCGTCAGCACCTGATTCATATCTACATCCAACCCCAATAGCTCAACTAAATTCAATTAATCCGGAGGAAGAGAATAAAATAACTACGGGTGAGGGAAAGAATGTTCGAATTGAATATGTACCTGTTGTGAAAGAGTATATTAATGTCTTTCCAGAAGATTTACCTGAACATCCTCCAGAGTGGGAAATTGAGTTTTCCATTGACTTAATTCCTGGTTCAAGACCCATATCAAATAACCCTTATAGAATGGCCACTATGGAGTTAGTGTAACTAAATAATCAACTAGAATAATTGAGTGATAAATGATTTATTCGACCTAGTGTTTCTCCATGGGGAGACCTTGTCCTCTTTGTTAAGAAGAAATATGGATCCTTGAGGTTGTACATTTATTATAGGGAAATTAATGCTATTATAATGAATAATAAGTATCCTATGCTAAGATTTGATGATTTATTTGATCAACTTCATGGATCCCAATATTTGTCAAAGATTGATCTTCAATCTGGATATCATCAGTTACTTGTGAGGAAGACATTCCAATAAAAACATTCTGAACCAGATATTGGCATTATGCGTTTACAGTAATGCTTTTTGGACTAACTAATGATTCTTCTATTTTTATGGATTTGATGAATAGAGTCTTCAAGGAATATCGTGATGAATTTTTGGTGGTTTTTATTGATGATATCCTGGTGTACTCTAGATGCTTTGAAGAACATGAAAATCAATTTCGCACTAATTTTAAGACTATGAGAAGAAAGGAATTATATGGGTTGTTTAGAAAGTGTGATTATTAGCTCCAATCAGTTTCCATTCTGGGCCATATTGTCTCTAAGGATGTAATATCTGTAGATCCTGCCAAGACAATGGCTATGTAGAAATTTCATACTCTAACGAACGTAACTCAGGTACGTAGTTTTATTGGTTTAGCAGGTTATTATCGACATTTTTTTTCAGAACATAACCCATTTATCCAACCCAATGACCATGCTCACACAGAAAGGGGTTAGGTTCGTATGGACCACAGAATGTGAAGAGTGTTTTGAATATTTGAAGAAGAGGTTAGTGAATGCTCTGATTCTAACCCTGCCATCAGGGAATGATGGGTTTGTTATCTATAGTGATTCATCAATGAAAGGACGTGGTTGTGTCCTTATGCAAAATTATAGGGTTATTGCTTATGCATCATCACAACTAAAAATTCATGAGAAAAACTATCCTACTCATAATCAAGAGTTAGCTGCAATAATCTTTACTTTGAATATATGGAGACATTATCTCTATGGTGAAAAATGTGAGATTTATACTGATCACAGAAGTTTTAAGTATATTTTCTCATAGAAAGAACTCAACATGAGACAAAGGTGGTTGATTGAGCTACACAAATATTATGATTTAACAATACACTACCACCCTGGGAGAGAAAATAAGGTGGATGATGCTTTGAGTAAAATGGATTATGGAGTTTTTAACAAGATGAGAGTTGAAAGAGATCCTATTTTCATGGATCTATTAAAGATGGATATGGAAATTAATAAGGAAGGTAGCACATCACTATTTTTTCAAATGGTTTCCAAGCCTTCATTACTATAGAAGATAAAAAGTTCTCAGGCTGATAATGAGGAGTTTCAAAAGAAAATTAGAGCAATAAATGATGGGAAGTTGACTGACTTCTCATATGAAGATGGCATTTTGAAATTTGGTAAGAGGCTTTGTGTTCCCTCTATTCCTAAGCTAAAGAGAGAACTGTTGGATGATTTTCATAGTTCTAATTTCTCTATACATCCTGGTAGCACAAATATATATATAGATCTTCGAGAGAACTTTTTATAGGACAATATGAAATGGGAGATTGCTGAATATACATCACAGTGCCTTGTATGTCCATAAGTGAAGGCTGAGAGGAAAAAGTCTAAGGGGATGATGGAACCACTACCCATACCATCATGGAAGTGGTAGAATATTACCCTGGAATTTGTCACTGGACTACCAAGGTAATCTAGAGGAAACAATTCTATATGGGTCATTATGGATCGTCTTACAAAGACATCTCACGTCATAACGATTCGAGAGGACTTCTCATTGGATCAACTTGCATGGATTTACATCAAATAAGGGGAAAGGATTCATAGAGTACCACTCTCTATTGAATCGAACTGTGATCCTATATTCACATCGATGTTATGGAAAAGTCTCTAACTTGCTTTAAGCACTGAATTGAACATTAGTACGACATATCTTCCTCAAACTGAGGGCCATTCTGAGTGGACTATTCATACACGGGAAGACATGTTGAGGGAATGTTCTATGGAATTCAAAGGAGGATGGGACCAACATCTTCCACTAGTTGAATTCTCCTACAACAATAGTTACCACAAGAGCATCCGTATGGCACCATATGAAGCCCTTTATGGGAAAAGGTGTAGAACACGGGCGTGTTGGGATGAAGTCGGTGAGCGAAAGCTGCTAGGACCTGAATTGGTTGAGGAAATGGAGGAGAAGGTGAAAGCCAATCAGCAGCATATCAAGGCAGCCCAATGTCGACAGAAGAGTTATACGGATAACCGTCGACGAGACTTGGAGTTCAAAGTACGAGACCTGGTATTTTTATGAATATCTCCATGGAAGAAGGTCATGTAGTTTGGGAAGAAAGGAATGCTAAGTCCCAGGTATATCAGCCCCTTCGAGATCCTTGATTGAGTTGGAGCTGTGGCATATCGACTGGCACTTCTATCAACCTTGTCGAAGGTACATGATGTCTTTCATTTATCCATCTTAAAGAAGTACATACCAGACCCTTCACATGTACTCTCTTCAGAGGTGGTACAGTTGGAGGACGATCTTTCTTATGGGGAGATGCTGGTGAAAATTTTGGTTCATAGAGACAAAGTTCTACGCAACAAGACTACTCATCTGGTCAAGGTACTACGGAGAAACTGTATGTACAAAGAATCAACTTGGGAACTTGAGTAATCAATGAAGGAGAAGTACCCCCACCTATTCTTGGCCTAGATTGTAAATGAAATTTTGAGGGCAAAATTTTGGTAAGGTGGGGAGAATGTAACGAACCAATAGTTTTTTTAAAGGAAATTACTTTCTTATAAATATATCATAATCACAGTAACTACAAATTTCTATGAGACCCTTAAAACATATGTTTTTCACTTCTGTGATGTGAATTTCAAGAATCTGACATACACAGTCACGATCAGTAAGTTATTTAGAATAAGAGAAACATAATTTTTTGTGAACAGTAACATACCCTTATGAATAGTAACATACCCTTAAGAATAGTGGTATACCCTAATGAATAGTAACCTTACCTATGATAATATATAAATAATATTCAAGTTGAATGTACGATATACCTATTTTTTAGAATAAGTTAAGGAATGTTTTAAAACTGGTTTTTGATAATAAATTGTGATCTTAATTAAATATTAAATTAATAATAATTAGAAAAATATTTTTCAAAAATGGACTTCATTTTTGGATTCTACACGTCGAAAAATGGTTATGGTGAATTTTTGGGATTTTTCTGAAACACTTTATTTTTTGATGAATAGTAAAATACGGTAATTTACCATATATATACATTATAAGCTAAATAGACTATTCCAAGCATCATGACTAATTTCACCACCCTTAATCCGAATTCACATTATAAAATTACTATTTTTGGTTGTGAAATACTTACTATTACTTGTCTTGTGAAGAAATAATAAACTAATGAGTTTTATATTAAGAAATCCCCTCTCTCCTCCACTATAAAAACCCCCTCTCACCAACTCTTCCAATCACTCCTCTCAAGCCTTGTGCCTTCTCCAAATTCTGTCCAAATACCCCCAACCTCCTCTCCCATGTCCATAAATATTTGTTCTCATCAAAAGACCAAAAACTCTCCCTTAAGGATGTTCTCAAGGAAGTTTGGTTCAAGAGGTAAATTCCACTTTTCAATTCTTTGTCTTTCCTTTCAAGTTCATTTGTTTTATTTTTATATTACCTCTATTATCCAAATTTTGTGGTGACTCTAGTACCTTATATGTGCTGTAATGTTTTCATGATAGTGGAATAAGTTATCATCATCTCCCCCTTTTTACCTTCTTTTATACTAGTAGCAAGAACACCATCCGAGATGTGTCACTTTTACACATTGAAGGACGATGGACTTTCGATTTCTATTATCATTATAAAATCTGGTCATAAAACCATTCATGTTATGGTTGGACCAGATTATTATATATAATATAACCTATTTAAGATTCTTTAATCCCATTGTTCAAATGGTATTAGGTTATAAATAAAAATGGTTTCATTGTAATCCAAACCCACAACTTAACCAAAACAATTATCATTAAATTTATATAAGATAATTCATACTCATTTCATGTTACCAAGTTATATAAATGAAAAATAACACCTATTTATGTTCATATAAAATATATAATTTTAATTCTGGATATTTACATCCATTCCACTTCATTACTTAAAAACAAGTGAACCAAAACGGACACTCTGGAACGACGAAAGTCAATACAATAACTAATCAATAAAGACATAAATGTTCTAACCTGAATTATGGTAAACTAAATAAATGTCTAATAGGTTCTTAACTAAGTTATTAACATGTATAATTTCATATTCCTTGAGCTTTAGTACAAGAGAGGAACACGTTTGGAGTTAAGGTAATGGTTTTTCCACCCGAACTTACATTTTCATTCGGGATACATTCATTGTCTAATTACCTCAAAGATATTATTATGTATTGTTATGTACTCATCATATATTCTGTGTGAGTATCATATATATTTTTACAAACCAGAACCCTTCCTTATTGTGTGGATAGTTACACATCTTTAAAGGAACATTCAAAGTTGTTTCCAAAATACAAGCCCGATTCAAGGGAAGTTCTCAAATTCTTTCCTATTTTCAAGTTCACTATATAATCTGTTTTTGGAAACCACTATCATTATAAAATCACTCATTTTGTTATGAAAATATGATCTAACTTCACTTCTGGTTTTATGCAAATATTTTTCCAAAAGATCTCTTCCTTACAAAATAAAATCGTATTGCTTAATAATTTTATAAGAGTATTCTCGTTGATTCAATACTCTTGTTGATTCTTATGTATTGTTGGGGTTAATAATTTATGATTTCATATACCATATTTTATTGAATGTTTTATGACTAACAATATTTTGGATGAACTACCCAAAAACCATTCACCATATTACTTAAAATAGTTGGTGTTTTATGTTGAATGATTGGGGAAGGTTAGTAACATTTCATATGTTAGTTTCAATATGAATGTATATGTTGTTTATGTTTATCCCCACTCATATGAGGAATGCATTGGAATTATTATGTGACAGGTGGGTCCCTCTATAGCCCCTCGATGGATCGGTAGGTTTCAGGAGACAAATAGACATGGAATTGGCCAAGGCCTATCCGAATGTGATATGGATTTTGGCCGAGGACTTGATCATTAGGAGTCTTGGACGAGGCCTTGACAAAATGTTTCAGAATGTCCGGCATTATTCACTCCATTGTTATGAGTTCAGGTATTGATATTCCATGTGTTTATTCGATTAGTATAATACCCATGATTATGTTTTATTGCGGCATTATTTACTCAGCTCATTTTCCTGCCACATTGTGTTCATGTTTATTATTAAAGGCATGTGTTTTAAATTATGCACCATGTCTTATGTTAATACTATCTCCTGATGTATTGTTTACTCTTACTGAGCATTTGAGCTCACCCCATTCTTAGGTATCATTGTTTTTCAGGACATGAAGAAGTTTATTAGGAATGACATGCTGAAATAACCTAGGAGTTATGGGTGATGTCTAAGGAGTTTCCATGTTGTATATCTCTTCAAGTTGTAATATTGAATTTATGTATGAATCTTGTTTCCAATAATTCTAAACTACTCGGTCCTTCGAGATTCATATTCCTTTTATGTATGCCAACGTAATCAAACAAGGCACTGTCTCGGGGAAACTGGGGTTGCGTCGTTACACTTATTATAGGCCAATGATGTAAGATATATAGTTTTATTTTTATTATATATGTGAGAAGTGTTCCCATCGATGCTAAAAAGATTATAAATATCAATTGATCCAATAATATTTATATATATTTATAGAGTCTTTATAAATTATAATATTTTGAAAATATATTTTACTTAAATTTTTATGTTTTTTATAAAACATATAAATTTGAAAAAATATATTATTAATATTAACACTTTAATATTAATGTAATATTTATAAATAATGATTAAGAATAAATTAATCAACTCACTAAAAATATTATATGGTTAATTTATACAACAAAAATTATTCAAATATATTTTCCCATTATTTAAAAAAAAATATATAATATAATTTAATCTATAATTATATTTTCATTGTAAAAAAATTAAATAATATAATGTAAAACATATAATTTATTAAAAATTAAAAAATTATAAGATAAATTAGGAAAATATTTTAATTTAATTAATTTTTTATATATATCCACTTGATAAACTTTTGTGCTCATGTGGTGTAAAGTTTCACCCCCATGATACATTTTATTACACTCTAGTGTCATAGTGAAAACCCATACTATACTTTTTAGACGTTTAAGTTTATCAAAGGAGGATCATACTTAACATTAGGTTGACACACAACATAATATCAGGAAATCATATGATATTATGAAAAAATTTAATGTAAGGATCAATTTATAGTGAGAAATATTTTTCAATACGACTTATTGTTAAGTATGTGAAAAACAATAATCCTTTTCATAGTGTAGATGTAGGTTATGTTATCCCATTGCATATTTCATGCTTCACCATTAACATTACATTAACCACTTTTCATTTCCCTCAAAGATATGCTATTTGTTTCATTAACATATCCTTTTGTTCTTCTTGAGATTATGTTAATACTCAATGTATTCTAAATAGTATGTGCCTCGTGTTATTTTTTATACAATACAATATCAATTTTCGAATGTATCATTGTTATCAAACATTATGTAATGTTAAGTGGGCGGATTACATATATGATTTATAAAAATGTTCTTCATTCCAAAATTATTAAAAAAATGTTGAATCGTCTACCAAACTAGCTCTTTGATACCAATGATGAGTTCTGTGTATCACTATAATATATTTGATCAGGGAATGAAAGCGATATATATATATATATATATATATATATTCATGATCTATCCATGATGATATCAATGTGATTTCTAAATAAAGAACAAATATATAATTTTTATTCACATGAATCTAACTCCGATTCAGATTCTAAACCTAAAATAGAAGATCAAGACAAAATTTGAGATTATAAACTCACCCATGATATAGTGAGAAGAGTCATTAGGCCTCCATCTCATTTCAACCAGGCTGAAATTGTATCCCATGATTTTAATGATTCGTGGGATTTTATAATGATGAACCACAATCTTATAGGAATGCTCTTATGTCTAACAAATTCAGTAAATTAATAACTTCTATGAAATAATATATAAATTCACTCCTTAAAAATAACACATGTCTTGTTGTATCCAAAGAATGTAGAAAAATATATTGTTGGTTCTATGAGGATATATAAGAGTTTAAAAAATGTTAAAAAACTATGATCTTGTTTAAATCATGAATAGTTTATAAGGGATTCCGTCAATGTAAAGGTGTTGATTATGGTGAGATATTATCCCATGTTTTTAAAAATTAATATATGAATATTACTTGTGATTTTTCTTCCATGTTTGATTTTAATATTTAACAATTAGATGTAAAAACATCTTTTTTCATGGTACTCGTCATGAAATAATTTATATGAATCCACCTGATGCATTTTAAAATTTATTCAAATCAAATCAACTCTGACTTCTAATGAATTCTTTATAGGGGTTTAAACAATTTTCTAGTCATTGTTAAAAATGGTTTGAATATTTTAGGATTTGAAAAAAATATCAAAATATGTTTAATGTATGTGTATACTATAAATCTATTGAACATGGATTTGTTTACTAGTTATTTTCTGCTGATAAAATTATTTTAATATGAAAAAACACTTGTATTATAACCTCTATCAATATCTAATTGAACACTTTTTTGAAATGAAATCATGCTAGTAAAATCATGGGTTTAGATATACATAGAGAAATAAATTCATGATCCTTGAACAAATCAATGTATGCCTATGTTTAGAAGGTATTAAAAAGTATCTCTGTGAGAACATTAAATCTATTAACATTAATTTAGGATAACATTTTATATTATCATTGGAATGGTCTCCACAAAATTATGATGAGGCCACATTAATGAATAAGAGTCCATATAAAAATGTGTGATAATGTTTTATGTATCCTATGGTCTTCTCTGGACTAGATATAGAAATTTTTGTTTATAGTTTGAGTAAGTTTATAGAGAAAATGAGTAAGCCTTGTTTCCCTAATTTGAATAGGATCCTTAGGTATTATCCTATTTTTGTTAAATATTTCAATAAATATAGATTAAATTATATTTTTAGTAATCAAATTGTTTGATTTGTGAAATTGGATAATGCTACAAATATTAAAAATCAAAAATCACTCACTAGTTTTTATTATTTCAATATGGAGGGATGTTCTCCTGGAAGATAAACATGCTATCATTGTTTCCCCCTCCACTATTGAGGTTCACTATATAGACTTTAAATAATTTATTAAGGAGGAAATATAGTTGAGAAGTTTTATTCCTGTGTTTTATTTACCAGATGATATAATTATATATCAATGTGATAGCCAATATTAATTCCACTTATCTAAAAATTATATATTCCATAATAGATCAAATAAAATTGTAATTATACATAATTTTGTTAGGGATATCATATAATCTAGGATAGTTACTATCACTAAAATACCCACATGGGAAACCAAGTTGATACTTGTACTACGTTTTTTCTGTTGTCTAAGTTCCTAGACTATATAAAATTAATGAAATTGTACCCAATTCTATAACTTCTATTGTAATAAAACCTTTCTTAAATTCATTTAATTCAAAGGTGCATATATTTTATTGTATTCCCTACATAAATTATTCAATTTAATTCCATTCAATTATCCCTTCTAGTTAGATTAAATAGTATTTAATATCCATATATTTTACTAAGGGAAGGTTATTTACATGAGGCAATACATGCATGGGAGTTGTTCACATGGCTCTTAGTTATCCCCCATTGGATAATTTTTTCCAACTAGATATATGGTATTCCTTATATTCATAGTTATTTGACTAGCATGATTGATCATGGATGATCTAATTGAAGTCTGTACTCCAGATTGTGTTTGATTACATAGGCTTGGTTTGGAATCGCTTCCTTCTAGTCAATGGAGTTCTTCTAATTGTTTCACTAGTCAGGAAGCCTTAAATTAGACGAACCACCCTTGACATCCTAACCATCCACACAGATTTCATACAATGGTTTTGATAGTGCCACCTGAAAATCCACTAACAATCTATTAATTCTCTACTACCACTTTGATTAGAGAGGATTGACTCACTATTCACTTGGGTGTTTTTTATTTGTTCTAGTTTTAATCTCGAGAGAACCCAGAGAGATTCTGCCTTACTCTTCTGATAAGAACATAGAGAATAATAGGGAAACTAGGGTATATTATCCATCTATACTCCCTTTTAAAATGTTCATGTTGATATTTATTACTGAAGAGAAACTTTTCATTTTGAATAAGGGGACCAAACCTCCCAAAAAACATATAAACTAGTCATGGGGGCAGGTGATAGTGAAGGCCTAAATAATCACCCCTAGAAATGAGCATAAAATAATTTTGAAGTGAACAAAAACATAGATATATGATGGTATGTTCACTAGGAACTGCCTGAATAGCCAGCACATCAGTATAAATGTTTCCATCAATCCATGTATGGCTAACCATAATTCCAAAGTTCAAAATTTACTTTCACTTCATGATTAAATAGGTCAATTACCAAGGTGGTTTGGACTTTTCCTAAAGCATCCAAACTAAATTTTTTGAATAAAAATCCACCTAGTATTCCTAAAATTTATGTGTCTGCACAAATAGAAGTCGTTTTCCATTTCCATTTCTTCCACTTAGGAGGAGTTACTTGTGCAATAAAAAGAGATGAAACCTAAGAGAAAAAAACCTCTATCATCTCGTAAAATACCACCCCACCCACCCCCTCATAGTACCCCCCATGCACGACCCAACCATATTATGTTTCAACCCTGAAAATTGGGTCTTAAATTTAATCCAAATCCCCATATTATTCCTTCTATTTATCTCTATATTCATTAGAATCCTTGGTATTATTTTTCATAGTAATGGAAATGACCCTCCACTAGGAATGAGTTCCCATAATTCTGATACAATAGATTTGACCTACATCTACATGAAATAGTTATAATATGAACACTCTTATCTAGACTTGTCCCTACCCAGCCATATAACTGGTGTTCTATTCTGGTGGACATTAAGTGAAGAACAACCAAAACATGTTTCTAGAATTAATTTTCACCAAAAGGGGTTTCATTTATTGACATTTATTCATCGTAACATGGTTTCAATTTATAATTCATGTATTTTTAAGAGAACTATCTTGTTTCTATTGATTATTATTGTATCCTTCTTTGGTGTGTGTTTGATTTCATCTAGGATAGTTCAATGTTTAATCTTCCTGATGGGTTTAACTACCGCCATCTAGTTTAATAAGTTTGGACTCCTCTGATTGTTCCTCTGGTAATCTCTTTTGAATTTGAGTTAGTATATCTTTCTTGTAATTTCTTTAATAATAAAAAAACTATCCAAGGTCATGTTCTCTCCATGCATATAATATCCCACTGATCCCGAAATTTTTATATCTTTATGTTCCTTACTATTTTCATTCATTTATATTCTAGTTCTTGCGCATCTTGATTCCTGATAAAAAGAAAATAATTTTATTTTCTTGTGTAAATAAATAAAATTGATATTTTAATTTCTACATAACCTAAATATATGATTCAGTGGTTCCTTGTATGTTCATGGGGATAAAAACATCAAAATTTCCCTAAAATCAGTGGTTATTACTTCCTAAACCATGT
Source organism: Viscum album (assembly GCA_963277665.1). Lineage (NCBI taxonomy): Eukaryota > Viridiplantae > Streptophyta > Magnoliopsida > Santalales > Viscaceae > Viscum > Viscum album. The sequence continues at coordinate 29,651,913 of OY728162.1, read as the reverse complement.
AGTGGTGGGATATTATTTAAAGGAGAAATGTTTCTCAATCAAGCCAGTGGAAACTACATATTACCGTTCTAGGAGGCACATATTAATTATCATTATGGGAAAATATCTTTGATTAGTGAAGAAAAATTATATGGTTTATCTATTGGATAAATCAACCCTAAACCCTAAATAGATTGGAATCCGAGGAAAAATTAGCTACAGGATGTGGTTGATGGTGATCCTGGGTGAAGGTGCGTAAATAATAACAATGTGAACATAACACATTGGAGGAAGGGGGAGCTAGGGGAGTTGATTCAGAATGCCCAGGGGATATAGTCCAATAATAGGAATCTAGTGATAGACTACCACACCGATAGAAGAAAGATTTTAAACTTGAATATTCATTCCAATTGGTCCAATAAGATTCTCAAAATGTGGGAGCATAGTAGACCTGAAAGAGGTGAAAGTGGGGTGGATCTTGAGAGGTAATAGGATCTCTCAGAAAGAGGAGTAGTGTGCGAGGAGGGTCCATATTTTTTTTACACTGGAAGTAATGTTAAATCGAGAGACATTGTTTAAAAGTCAAATGTGGGGAATTTGGATAATGTACTTTTCATTGAACACCCCCATGTATCCCTATATAGAGATTTTGCAATCAATAAACCTATCAAACTGAAAATTTAATAAATTAACCAACATTACATGGGACCCATTCATAAATATTGACGTTGTTTTATTTTATTTCTATGTTATTTCATACATTAAATTTAATATGTGTTTATTTGATGTGAAACAGCAAGATTTTGACTGGTTATTTATGGTTTATTTTTAGGTACCAACATTTTGTCAATGTAATAATGATGTGGTGGTTAGTGTTTGGTGTTTTTGTAAGAGGGAACCTGAAGTAGGGATGATTTTCAAAGATCTATGTAATGCCTTTTCATTTAATATTTATTTTTCTTATAGGATTATTTATAGTGTGTATTGAAAATATAAAAATTAAGTCTAATAAAGGAAAAAATAATTATATTAGTTCCGTATACCTATAGCATGTAGGGGTGAAAAATTATTGATAATTGTGATTTATTCCTAGAAAATGTGCATGTAGAGACAAGGATAAACTGTCATTCTTGTATGGATGTTATTTTTTCCATCTTGGGAATAATGATGTAAATTATTTATATATTTTCAAAAAAATCATTTAAATTATTCTAATTCTTGCATTTTTTTGAGGTCCCATAGAAAGATAAATGAGGTTTGATCTATAAGTTGGATGTTAATTCTTTGGTGGGTATTTGGTTGGTTGATTTTTTCACTTTGGTAGCTGTTGTTGTAGGTAGTAAATACATTTTAGGTTATATATGAGTTGATCAAATGAATTTTCATTCCTGAAAACGTCAAAGAGATTTGATTTTAGGAAATTGTGTTGTCATTTTTGAGTATTTAAAATGAAAATTCCAAGAATATTCTTAATTTTTCTATGGTAATCAATTTGGCATGAATGATAATAATAAAAAAATTTGGGATGACCCATAAATGTGGCTTTACTTTGAATAGTTTCTAAATATTGTTGTTCTTGAAACAGCATTTAGTAGAAATATGGAATTCAAGACACTGGCTATTTTTATTTGATTTTATCATTTCAGTAAAATATTATGAATTTGTGAGTCATTTTTTATGATGAAGTGACAAGTAAATTTTCAGTTTTATTTCATTATTATATTTCATAAATTTGTTGAGTCCCATAATATGAAGAGGTTGTTAAATATGATTATTGATTAAGAAGCGCCTGAAATGAAGGAAATGTCTAAGGTACTTATTGATACTCATTATATCCTATTGACATGGAATATCACTAAAAATGATGTAAAACACTTAGTTTACTTAATAAAATATTGGTAAATTATCCTTCTTTGATTTAGGTTGTTCACGATTGAGTACCATATTATTTTGATTTTGATTAGGAGTAGATGACTCCTAAATAACAAATTTTTTAATTTAAATCATATTGGTTAGATGAATTATATATTGTGAGGGTAAAATATGCTCTATACATAATGAAGGATACATTAACATTGGGGATATGTAACACATATTTAAGTGAATGTTTTAATAGTGTCTGAAAAGATTCTTCTCATCATGGATTCATTGTTTCTGATTTAATCAACCAATTTGTGAAATATTGGAAAATTATAGACCTCTAAAAGTAAACATTTAATTCTAAAGTAGGGAAAAACTTCCTTGAGTTGGGTTCACTATCCATCCATTATTTAGAAAAGTTATGGATAGGCACACTCAAAAAATTTATAATCCTTTTTATAAGTACTATAATTTATTTAGGGTATGTTTTGATAAATATTCTCATGAAATTGATGTACTATTATTATATTTTTGTCATTTCATGATATAGAAAATAATTTCAGATTTTATATGATAACTATGTTGAAATTTGAAGTGTTATTATAGAATATATGAATCAGTCATAATATTTTTTTTCTATATTTTATAATTTTTTCAGAGGATTAATGTAAATTCTATTCTATAACATTATAATTTTTAGATTTATAAATGGAGTGAGTGGAAATTTTACCTTATTCAAGGCTATCCTATTGATAAATAAGTCGATAATAAATTTTTTAATCCAAATGTCATAATGAACTAGCTCTAATAGAATTGAAATTGATAATAATGGCATGTGAGAAAAAAATAGTGCTTATAAGGATGGTAATTCAAACATCAAAATCTATTCTAAGAACATGGAAAACATCAATATGGTCATTCTATATGATAATGTGGGTTGTAGTAATTTTATAGTTGCAAAGCATATTGTGATTAAAAGGAATCCAATTCAGATAGAAGGGGATTGCTTAAAAATATATATGGTGAAATAAAATTAAAAGGACCATAAAAATAGAGATGATATTATTGGATGATTATTGATAATGGTTTAAAATGTTTTTAGTTATCTTTAGTATAAATAAATAATTTTTTACTTTTCACATTCTATATTTTCATTAATTTATTTATTCTTTGTTACCGAAAAGATGAAGATTGATAATGTGTTTTTTTGTGGTTGATATTTTAGAGAATGTATGTTTTGGTTTTTTTATTTTGATTTATTAAATATGAGACAATTTGTGTTTAATTTTTTACATCTTATAGGAAACTGTTTTATCAACATTTGGATTATGATGTTGGAGTTGTGTATCCTCTATAAACATGAACAATGACTTTTTTTAGGCAACTATATTTTATAAAAAACGTTTTTTTCTTTTAAATACCTATTTATTAGTCCGAATTTGATCAAATAATTCAGATTTTTACAACCTTGTTTTCTGAAAAAACTTTTCTTCTATTAATTTTTTCATTTAGTGCAGTGGTATAGAAATTAAAAACATAATGTGTAATTGAAATTCTTTTAAAAAAAATTAAAATTTCATAAAAAATCTTTATATTCTAATTACAAAACACTACTATTGTAATCCCTTCTATGTGTCACTTGACATCTCAAAACTTCATTGTGTAGTGAAGTCAGTATCTTTCCCACTTTGTCTTGGATCTGTTAGAAATTTTTTCAACATCAAGAACCATATGTATTCTATGATCATCTCTGTTGAAAAAATTTGATATGTCCAAACCAAATGATATTCTATTGATAAAAAATACGACAAATCTAATGTTTAAATATATGGGAGCATACTATGAAGTTTCTTCAACTTGTAGATAAATTAATAGATTAAATTTCTTGACATTATGTTGAGAATTAATAATAAACTACTTCATGTATGCTTTATGAAAAATAGTTTAAATTTTTTCAATTAGAATACAATAGAGATGATATAGTTCTCTAACTAAAGGATTTTACAAAACGTAAATTTTTACCACTTTGATTAATCTTCTGTATATATTTATATATTTCATCATATCAATCATGTCTTTGTTTCATTGAATTGAAGTATAAAAATATATTTTCTTCAAAATCTAGAATGATTAATTTCCAATGTAGGTTTTCTATATTGATTTGAAAGAATAAGAATCAAATTGATTTCATGGCTTCTATAATTGAGTTATCAACATGGTTTTTTCTCATTAATTCATTATTAACTTTGATTATACACAAAAAAACAGAATGTGCACATTTCTAAAAGATTTATTTTATTCATAGACATTTAAAGTCAAAAAATTTCATAAAAATTATACAAGTAATATTAATGATCATTTATTCCTATTGAAATTTATTTAAAAAACCATATTCTTTACACATTTACATAATAATCTACAAAAATGGATCAATAGACTTGCTGGATAGAATATTTAAGAAAAATTGTTACAATAATTATATGAATGAAATTGTGTCAGAGTTTCATAGTTCTAGATATCATACCCTTATTCATCAGTTATACAATGTCCTTTATTGATACACATTTTTTTCTATTGGTTCACTCCAAAATTTATAACACATATGTATCATAATATAGTTAAACATAGTTGAGATAAATATTTTGTTCATGTACTTGCATAAAATAATGTAATCATTACTTATGAGTCCGGTTCCTTTTGAGTTTTTTTCAAACTCAACAATGTGCCTCCAGTGAAATGTTTTGGTTTTCCATTAACTGTTGAAGAACAGTTATTTAGTATAAGGACTTTTAAGAGAATTATGTGTTGTTTTTGGTGAGGTTATATGTTGTCTATTCTTTGGTCTAAGTTTCTAGACATATACTTTTCCCATTTTTTCATTTATAGTGTGGTCTTCAGAATCATAATCAACAAACGTGTTTTCCTACTATTTTAATTTTCATAGGTTAACACAAATTCTTAATCAATGGAAGTTAAACATGATTTTCCATATTTCCTATTTTACTATGATTCAACTCCAATAGGTTAAATTACATCATGATTTTCTTTATATTGGCATGTTGTTAGGTCATACATGTTCAATATTTATGAGTTATTTTATTTTTTATTTATTAAAATATTATGTTGACCAATATTATTAGTTTTATTCTAAATTTACTCATATGTTTATGTACTATGTTCGTTTGATATCAAACTACCATATGTATCTCTTCGACTCTATTACCTTCTTTAGTGGTTTCTTTTCATGTGTTCTCTTTTTTTAAATTCCTCCATATTGAAAATGGTAATAGTTACAATTCAAAACTACATTTTCAGTGTGATGATCAATGCAGTAAGATTTCAATTTTTAAGTGAGATTTTATAATACTACCCTTTGGTTGTATGGTTTCAATAACCTCAAAAAACAAATAACAAATATTAAATGGGGTTAGAAACTATAAAAAAAATAAACAGTTTGAAAATGTTTTGACAATTATAAAATGCTTGAATCTTGTCAGAAATGAAAAAAACTAATCAATATATATTTCCATGATTTTATTATTAGTGTATTGATGCTATAAAATATTTATGAATAGATTGTGTCCATGATATCTATATGATTCCAATTTGATAGTCTACAAAATTTATGATACCATATCCAAGAAAGTTACCACTCTGAGAGTATAAATGGTTCCACATGTATAAAGGCACAATAATGATGTCATGTCATTATATTCTATACAATCCTTTACCTATATGAGTTTTGAAATAGCTTTCATAAGTGCATTCTTATTTTGCATCTTTCCACATTTACTAAATCAACTTAGTATTAACTATGTATTTTTCAGTGTTTCATTATAAGACTCACCTATTGGGATCAATCCATAACTAATGAAATATATTCAATGAATATATTATATATGAAATTATACAACTGTTAATCCAATGGTAAACTTGTTTTTTTTGATATAATAAAATAAGAATACAGTTATCAAAAAACTATCAAACCTCTTTCATTCTGAATGGGAAACCTTTTCCATCAAAATAAATTTAATAAAATTTGAAAATGGTGTTCCCTTCAATTATGGATTATGGATTTTGGTGAGGTGAGGGTGAATTTTCATTAATACATGTTGAAGTTTTTTATTATTTGAATTATAATATCATATTCCTTTCCTAGATGTTGTTGGAACATGTACAACTACATAGTTGAAATACTAAGTTGTACATCATAGCAGCAGTTTGGGATATACCAATGTTACAAATTCATGGAAGACTATTCTACACTATAAGTTGTTTTATAAAGGGAAGTGGTTACACAAGAATATCCTAGTGGAGATTTGAAGTCCAATACTACAAATAATCTATAATGGATTTGAAACATCAATAAATTTAGTTGGATTATAAGGAAATCAACCTTAAAAAATAATTTTTTAAATCATATCATGCCATTACTTATACTAGAGTTTGATCATGATTGATTTGTACCATACACTATAAGTGGTTCTTGATGTGAAAGTGGCTACTCTAGATTCCTTCAGTGGCGATTTCATGTTCCATTGTTTGAAATCTCTTGTAGGGAACTTGTAACATGATAAGATTTTGTAGAATTATTTTGGAAAAACATTAACAAAAAAATCTATAAAACATATTAGAAATTTCCATATATATTTGGGATGTGTTTATTAAGATGGAAGTTACTACACTATAATTCTATATTAGGGATTTCAAATTTTGGTACATAAAATCTTCTATAGGGGATTTGAAGAAACCTTACATTTAGTGGGATTATTAAGGAAACCAACATTAATAAAAAATATAATTTATACGCATTCTTTCCGTACACCTTTGGTATGCATTTATTTGATGGATAATACCTACACTATAATCTCCAAGTGGAGATTACCAGTTCTAATCCTAGAAATATCATGCAAGGGATTTGCATCATCATTATATTTTATCCAATTATAAGGGAATCATTTTAAAAAAAATTAAATCATGTCAAGATTATTACTATACCATATATGAAAATTCCTTAATTAGTCTCATGCACTACTAGTGGTTTTCCAATGGGAAGTAACTAAACTAGAATCCTCAGGTGGGAATTTCCAGTTTAGATCCATTAAATCTCTCAGAGGGAATTTACAACATCATTACCCTTTGTTTGGATTATAATGAAATAAACCATAAAAAACAATTTTATATTTCAAAAAGGTAGTTTTTTTATATATCAATGTTACAACTTCATAAATAGTTACCCTACAATATAATTGGTCCCATAAAAGGAAGTGGCTACACTAGAATCCAATAGTTGAAATTTCCAATTTCAATGCTGAAAATCTCCAGAAAGGGATTCAAAAAATTATTATAATTAGAATTATTATAGAGAAATAAACCTTAAAAAACAAATATATACCAAATATCATGACTTTCCCTATATTTTATGTCAGTGGTTATTCAAAGAAATGTGGATACACTATAATCCCATGATGGAGATTTACAATTATCATTCCATAGATCTCCTAAAGGGGATTTTCAATATTATTGTAATTTATAGGATTATAAGAAAAGAAACTTTAAAATAGAATGTTGTATATCATCAGATCATTTTTTTATATTTTAAATTTATATGATCCTATATATGTTTCATGCTCTATATGTGAATCTACAAAGGGAATAATTTACACTAGAATACCCAAGTTAGGATTTTGAGTTTTTATGCTACAAATACCCTACAATGGATTTTCAACCAGATTTTCTATGGTAGGATTATAAAGACATGAACCCTAAAAAATCAGTAAATTATATCAATCTCTTTCTCAATATGTTTGGTCAGTGGTCCTTCAAGGGGAATCAGCCACACTATAATACCTTAGTGGAGATTTATTGTTATGATGCTACAAATTTATTATTGGGGATTGTAAAAATGACAACCTTTGGTGGGATTATAAGAGAAAATATAAAAGATGAATCTTCACAATATATCAACCCTTTACCTATATGTTTTTATGTTGTTCATGAAAGGGAAGCGACTAGACTACAATCCGTTGGTGGATATTTCTAGTTCCAATGCTGAAAATATCATTTATGATATTTTCACCATGATTAAAAATTGTAATATTATAATTACATAGACCTTAATAGATAAATTTATACATCATATTATGAATTTCCGTTTTATGTCTGGTAAATAGTTCATCAATGATATGTTTCTACACTATAATCCCCCATAAACAAATTTCCATTTCTGATGCTACAAATCTCATGTAGGGGAATAAAAACATCATTATGCTTCATTGTATTTTGGTGATAGTAATATTAAAAATAAAATTTATACACCATATTAGTCATTTTAGAATAATATAGTTCAAAATTCACAAATAAATATCATACACTATGATTGGTTATGTTAAGTCAAGAAGCTACATCTCAATCCCTCTATTGATTTTTTTCAATTCTGATCTTATAAATATTATAATGAATATTTGAAACATCATTACCTTTGGATGTGTTATATACTGGGAATAATTTATAGTATATACCCTTATTTTTATTTTGAGGTATGAATTAGAAAATATATTATATGGAATTTGTATGATCGGTTGCCTTCTAGGATTCAATATAGTTAACACATATCTGTTGAATTAGAATTAAAAAAGGGATACACTAATTTATTAAATTATTTTTTAATTAATAAAATAAATTAATCAATGATTATTATTCTAAATAACTCAAAAAAATCTAATAATTACATGATTTTTCTTAAGTACAAGCAATTAATATAACTTCAATTATGACAATTACTATAACCCCCAATAGAATCATCTTCTGACCATCAACTAGAAACCAGATATCCACAAATTTATATTTCATATTTTCTTGAACATTCTTCTAGTGTTCTAGTTTAAAATTGGTATCCATAACAATATATTGCAGTTTTTCTAGAACATTCTTCTCGTGTTCCTGTTATGACTCACATTGAATTTCAATTACATCATCTATAGTGCATACGTGACTTCCAATTTTATGGGGTGGCTCCAACCACCCAAAAGAATTAGATTTATTTGTTTCACAACTATAAATTGATCTATCTAAATTTTTATTAGTATTTTATATATTTATGGAATATTTCTTTCCACAATTGTAGTTCTCACAAGGTGATATAATTATAGAATAGGTACTAGCCTCTACAAATTTATATTCTAAAGATTATTTTCAACAATAAATGGGTTTTTTATTTATAAATGATTTCAAGTACTCATTATGGTTGATTTTTAAAGGAACAAATTTTTAATATTATACTCTACTATATGTAATTAGGTAAAAAATTTAAGATGTATAATATCTAAAAAATGTATAAATAATAAAGTATAATCATTTTATATACTTGGGGAAATGTCAACAAATGACAATCATTAATAGTTGATATATGAAATACCTATAGAATTATTTTTTTTCTCTATAGTATATCACTAATAGATGATTCATTGAGTATAGAAATATTTAAGTCTAATTAGTGATTAGAGGTGACTGAATGCATAAATTTCTTTAATAAAGTTGTTTTTGGGGAGAAGATGAATTACGGTGGGCACTGAATCATTGATTCATCACTACTATGATTTGTGTTAATGAAGAAAAATGGTCATCAAGGAATGTTCCAAAAAAAATTGTAGTCTTGAGAAATTTGAATTAGTTTTGAAAAATCATGGAGTGAGATTTAGGGCCTACCAAATTTTTATTATTTGATATAATGGACTCTTGATTCCCAAGGGTGGTAAAAAAAAAATGCAGGTGATACTATCATTTAAATTAATGGTTGCAATGAAGCAGGACACATGTCACAATTTAAGTCCACAAATTCATCCCCAATTTCAGGTGGGAATTGAATACATGTTTATCCCATCATGCACACCATGTTTTACCCACCTTAATATATTTTTATTTTAATATTCTTTTTGTTCGTGAAATATATTCCATTAATAAATTTTCTCTATGGTTTCAAATTGAAAATCAATTTGTGACATTGTGATCTTGGCCTCAAGGTGAAAAATGTATGCCCAATATGTAATAGGAAATTAAAAACTATTGCATGGGCCCCAAGATTCCTTGTTGGGGACCATCATGTGAAATCTAAGATAAAAATATAGTTTTTCTTTATGGGATTCTGTTTTTGATAAATAAATAGTTGGAATATCTTATTTTGTATATCGCAATAACACTAATTTTAGTAAATTAGACTTAGTTTAATAATTATATCCAATATTTCAAAATATTGGATGATGAAACTAACGATGTTATAAGCCACAAAAATTTAAAATAAATTTATTATGAACTTGATTAGAGTGATAATGTTATTAATTAGTAGTTACATTATTTTTTATTATTTTGATTATATATTATTAAGTAAAATATTTATATTTTAATCTATTAATTATATTAAATAATTACATTGTAATTATATATATTAGGTGCTTGGTGGTATAATTACATTAAGTTACACACAAGCACACACCACACACATAGGACAGAGAGACAAGCCATACCCCCCCCCCCCAAGGTGATACCCATCCATCAATCCTTCATTTTTTTAGTACGTGGCCTGTAAGCCTACTGAGCTTGAAGCCCATGTTTTTTTTCCAAAAATAAAATTGTACATGGTTTCCATTACCCCATATCATCATTTTTCATATCCCAAATAATGTGTCCCCACACATGGAGCATTGTACCTGATGCCCCCGCTCAGTCCTTCCTCTTAGAGGGGTCTACCATCGTCACCGCGCCGCATATCCTACATCACAGGAATGCATGTCTACCACCCAAATCTGGTTCCATACATCCACAGTCATCCCTTATGAAGCACGATATCAACCACATCACCCGCCGACCGCTGTTAAAGGACATGAGGCTCATTGGCACATCGATTCTCAAGCTAATCATTTTTTTTCAATTAGATGCCCAACCACTTTTTCTTCGGCACACTGATGCCTGATAGATGCCAAAGAATATGATGGCCCTACCATCATTCATTCCACCAAATTCATCGTAACCACCACCAATGATTGGGGGTCCAATTAATCACGACCCTTTCATGATGTGAGGGTCCACAGTCACCACAACCAAATAAAAAATGTAAATATATTTATTATATATGTAACTAAGAAATGATTATATTATTATTTATTTATTATTAGATATTTTATTATTAATTTTTTATTTTAATTTAATAAAAAATAATATTATTCATTAGTTACATTACTAATTATAAAAATTTAATTAAATTATAAGATATATTTTTAATTATTAAATATATTATTAAATAGTAATTATATTATTATTTATTAATTGTTTTTATTATATTTTAATTACATATAATTTGGTTATTGATTAAAAATTATATCAATATTATTATTGACTATTAATTTGTCTCCAAACTGATGAATGCATCATTTTTTTATTATTAATTATTAATTTCACTAATCATGTTGTTGGATGTAAATTATATTATATGTTATTTATTATATTTTAAATTATTATGTGTTTTCTTTTTTTGAAATGAAACTAACCCATGTACATGTCATGTTATTCCTCATGTAGCCCATTCCTCTATGGGTGCACTATGCCCCCAGTGTAGAATGCACCCTATGAAATCAACTTGGAAAAATATGTAACATCTCAAATTTTACATGTATTATTTTTGGATGTTATATTAGTTATTTTTTATACTAGGATCACAAACAGTGGGTGATTATGATGCCCAGTGTTACTGGAAGAAATTTTTGAAAAATATTAAAATATTTAATAGCACACACACGCAGTTTTCCTAAAAAATGGAAGAACATCTAAATTAGTGTCTGAATCATAAATATGATGGCACCATTGAGTTCATAATACCATTTTTACCCTAGGTGTGAACCAATATTGTTCAGAGTGGATCATTTTTGAGAAATTTGTCACAGACGTAAAGGAATAAAATAATCTTATGATAAAATTATTTTGGTATAGTGATAGGTTTGTTTTAAAAAACCCCTTTTGTCAAAAATACAGGGTTATCTTCATAACCCTAGAATTACCTGCAGACTCTGGGAATAAACCTCTGTAGATCCCCATATATAGGTGATGAAGGAACCTCAGATCAAAGATCAACAGACACAAATCCTGGCAGATCTCACCAACGATGACGAAACATTGACTGTTCTTCATCAGCGAGCAATCCAATATCGGGTAGGATGCATTATTTTGATCTTCTTCCACATTTTTTATTCTTATGATGAATGCATAGAAATCCGTTAAAAGATTGATCCATCGCCCGATATTATTTGTGCAATAGGATTATTTTTTCATTTCTATCAGGATGATTTAACCTTTGTGATTATAATTATTGATCGATTATTTTACAATTATAATAGTGACTAACTAGGATATACATGAGTTTTGATCAAGGTTTTTCCCTCTTGATATGATTGTGATTTTCTATCCCATTTCACTGTTCTTCATGCATTATTCATCTTCACCCAGTGCATTGAAACCCTTTGTAAACAATCGACCAAAACACCTACAATTATGCGCTCAAAATTTTAATTCAAAGATCTGGGATTAGTATGACGTGATAGTGGTGCATTGGAAATGTTGGTGGTTCAATTTTACTGAGATGGTGGTTCAGTGTGGTAGCAGGAAGTGGACGGGGGTAGATTTGTATGGTTCAGTCATGAAATGGAATCGATAGCCTAGGGTGGCTATAGCGATGGCAGTGTAGGAGGTGGAAACATCAGTGGTTCATAACATGGTTAATGATGAGGGTCAGCAGGTTCGGTAGTGGCTGATACAATGAGGTCCTTGAGGTGTGTTTGGGAATGTCTGGCTTCACAAAATGGGCATGGGTGATACAATAGGTCGGCCTGAGCATTTGGGTCGTTCCGGGATAGATGCGGGAGAACTAGGATATAACCAAGTCGAATCCGGGTCATCTGGGGCGGATCTTGGTTATGGTCGACTGCGGCGGTTGACTGTGGTGTCGTGACAACTCGATATGTCATCGTTTGCAATGACCATACGGCCAGTAAGGTGCGACAGGTCGACAAACAATGACTGTAAGTCTATGGGTGCCTGGTCTGTGTAGTAGGTGGACAGACCACTGTGGTCCACTTTGTAATTTGACCATTTATACCTACCATGGTAGTAGGTTTGGTGGCCCTCTGTAGGTCTACGGGTAGCTTTGTTCAAAGAAGCATAACTCCTGAAAATAATGTCTAATCAATGATCCATCTATGGGGTTGAGACCATAATGTTGAGGTGGTCATTTTAAGACAAATGCTGGAATTTAATTTTGGACTGGTATATTTTTAGAGTGTTCCCTTTTTCATTTCTTCAAGGGTTCAGTGTGGCATTACATCCACATAAATGGATTGTAATCCCCTCTAGAGGATATTTCATAGAAAGAGTTATAGCATCCCTCTAAGAGGCTGGAGTGATATCCTCTATGACCCCTAGTGGGGTTTATATAATACGAATGACCTCCACGAGCAGGGTGTTGATCCTATATCTAGCGGGCAACATCGGTAGTGTTTGTGGAATCTTTTTTATATGATACCCTATTTAGTGGGTTGATCTATATTAGGTTTATAGTGTCCACTAGAAATTCTTGGTGTGATCCCCTCTCTATATATAATAGTCTTAATTGAACATTTTTTTCTCATTGGGAAAGGTCCAAATGAGAATGACCTCTTCGTCAAGTGTCTCTAATGATATAATGGATCGAGGAGTGATTTCTCCTAAAATGAGCATGCTTCAAGATGAATCATAAGTTTGGAATATGGCTATGAACTCCTGATGGAATGGTGTCTCTCTTGGGTATATCTGCAATTTTATATACTTCAAGTATCTTTTATAGAAAGTTAAATATTGTATTAAGATACTATACACAGGGCTTCATGTTTAGTGTTTTCAGGGTTCCCTATTGAGTATTGTTTTACTCGCCCCTAAAAAATGTTTTCCTACATGTGTCGTATCCTGTGTAGACGAAGACCCTTTTGATGGTGTCCTAAGAGGAAAAGGAGTGGATAAAGAATAATTAAGATGGGGAAAAATAGGCATTTTTCAAAATCATACCTTTTACTTTTTCCTCTCCCTTGGAGCGGGTTGGACTCTTCACAGTTTTAATTATAATTTTATAGGAATTCATTGTGGTGGCCTTGCTTGTTTGGCCATGTTTACATTCTAGTGCTTTCACAATCATACCCTATTGTGGGGTCTTAGATTTATGCATGCATCCTTTCAGTTTCTTTACATTTAATTATTTTTTGGCTTGAATATGTGTGTGTAAGTACATGTATATTAGGCTAATGCCTCCCACTTGTGGGATCTGACTACTCAATGCTAGTCGCCATCCCCCACCTATTATAGGTGGTCTTATGGTAGTCCCAGTATAAGACCGTATAGGATAGTTCATGATAGAGCGGTATCAAATGGATGTTTAGTTCTACTTTTGGACTGGGATTTTGTGGGGTTGGTTTGGGGAAACAGGGTTAAGTGTTTTGAGTTCAGGTTCCATGCTAGGGACCCCAGTGTTGGTACATTGGCTGACTTATCATTATAACAGGACCATGATCACCTTATTTTCGACTTAGTACATGAAACCATAGTTTTTGAGTTAAAAACAAAGGTACTTGATTCATATATGAATTTTGGTTTCTTCTATGTCCTTTTTGAGTCATCTCCCCAGATATACTATATTGACTATAGTACATTTTTTTTATTTCAGGATGCCTTCACATAGATTGCCATGTAGGATTCCACTGTGTGTTCACACTAATCATCCACCCAGGTCATGGGGTGATCCAAAACCCTATATGGATAAGTATTGGAGAGAGGTAGTCACACATGTTTTCTGCCTTATGATGATGTTCGCCGACTAGATGGAAGTCCTTGCCACGAGTCTTCTTCTGGGATCTATAGGGGATGGTGGATCTTGGTGACTCAGTCACACACTGAGATAGCTATCTCCCTGTAATTCCCCAACCCAGTTACCTAGAGTCAGTGCATTATTACATAACATTGGCATGATCACAAGGAAATCATATCCTAAAAGACATATCAATTTATTATTATTGGAAACAAGATTCATAAATAAGTTTAACTTTACAGCTCAAAAAAAATACAACACTAATTTCTTCCATTAGAAACAGCCAAGAATACTATATTAAGCCTAAAAGTCACTCATAATTAACTTCTTCATATCCTGGTAAAATGAAACATAAGAAAAGGGTGAGACCAAATGCTCAGAAAGGGTAAGAAATATAGAAAGAGATAACATAAATATTAGGCATGGTGAATAATTGAAAACACACGCCTTTACAAATAAAAAACATAAACAATTTTATGGAAAGAATATGATCTGAGTAAATAATTCCATAATAAAACATTTTCATGGGTATTCTACTAGTATAATAACCACATGAACCATCAATATTATTTTCATAATGATGGAATGTATAATTCCGGACGTTCCGAATTTTTTTTTTCAAGACCTCGGCCAATATGTCTAAATATGATTAAGGCCTCGGCAAAAAATATATATCAAATTGGGAAATGCCTCATCCAATTCCACGTCTAGTTGTCTCATAAGACCTACCAATGCATCAAGGAGCTATAGCGGGTTGCACCCGTCACTTACTAAGTCCAATACATTTCTCATATGAAAAGGTTAAAATATAACATAAACATTCGTATAAAAACTAGCATAAAAAATGTCAATACATTAACCATAAACCATGAATGGTATAAAAATAACACATCCACATTAAAATAGATCAAAAAAACATCAATAGAATATGGATGATTTGTATCATAATGAATTGACTTCAAACAAGTATAAAATCCATCAAAAGATTTTAACATAGATGAAATCAAAACTATTTGAGATAGATCTCTCTTTTTTTTAAATTATTTAAAGCTACTTAATTATAAAAGAAAACCTTTATTTTTAAAATATTCTTATAATATTTTAAGTGAATCTTTGACGATGTTAAAATGGCAGAAAATAGTTGAACCTTCCGTATAAGTTAAAAAAAATTCTTACCTTAGTTTTTTCGAAAAGGTCATAAAGTACCTTGTTGGAAAAATGACAGAAAAATTTATTTCAAAACATATAAGTTCAAATAAGGGTATAAATGAATTTAACCCATTTTCTATTAAATATTAAAAAAAATTGAAATACATTTTCAAGAAACATGGATGTGGATGATAAAGAATTCCCAGTAGATACTTACGTAAAAACAACCTCTTATAATAAAGAGATTGTGAAATTAACCCATAACTTGTACCTTTTTTTGGTTGAGGGTAGGTTAAACTCTTGTATACTGGTTAAATAATTGTTATTAAATTATACAAGAACCATATATATTAATATGATATCATATATGGTCTTCTAATATTTCTTTGTTAAAAATATTTTAGTATTATCGTCAATTCGGGTGTTAACGTATTCATTTTCTTTTATATGATTTGTTATGTATGTAATGCTTGTTATGGGTAGGATGAATCATATTAATTTTCAAAATTATATTAATTTTCTAAACATTATTTTTAATCCTCAAATGAAAATTATTTTTGAATGGATATGATGGGTAATGAATCTCATCCTGTTCGTGGAGACGGTAATCCGTAAGTACGCACGAGCGACAATATGATTCTTTTGATTGTAAAATAGTATATAATTGAATGTTATATCATATATAAGAAATAATTATCATGTAATATTTATTATTGACATAAATTATACATCATTACTATACCCATCTAAAAAATAATGTATTGAATAACAACTACACTACGCCGTGGAGATGGTAAGTCGTACATACGCACGTATGGTGACATGTCATTAAAAGGATTGATATAATAATGAATATGGTTGTACCATATTTATAATAACATCACAGTATATATAAGATACTGGAGTTGTTATTTTATAATGGAAACAACAAGGAAAGATGAAGTGGAGGAAGAAATACATGAAAGGGGTGATGATATATTTACCTCTTCTTCAGGTCCTTCCTTTTGATTTGATCAAAAAAGATCTTTATGATGGCTTTAATACTAAATAGAGTCACCTAGAATGATGTAAGGACAATTTAGAGGAAATTTTGGTAGGGTTTGGCCGAGCCTTATGGCTTTGAAGGTGTGAATTTGATAGAAGGGGAAGTACCCTTTTATAAGAGTGGTGAGGGAACCTTAGGAAAAGATTGAAATATTATTCTATAATAAAACCATTTTAGGTTTCTAATGGCTCAAAAATGATTTATTTTGAGGATAATGTGGGGATGGGTCGAAATATTCTCAACCAATAGGTTTTAGACAGGTTTGGGTCATTATATTAACCTTGCCTTTTAGATTTAACTCTTAGTTAATTAGTTTGAATTTACCATGTCTCTTTGTATTTTTATATTATATAGTTAATAAACATAATGTAAACTTCAAATAGAACCTCATGTGGTTCATTAATGAAATATATAATATTATTTAAGACCTTTGGCCTAACTTTAGATTTTTAGGAATAGAATATCAATTAATATTATAATATTTTTTTAAACTATTTTATGTAAATTTTGACAGTATTTGGTATTTTGTTTTATTTAAATTCCTAACATCATTATTACATCAAAAAAATTCATTTAACTAACCCTAACATGTCATATTAACCTATAAAATTAGTGGAATTCATAAAAATTCTCAAATTACATTTATTTGGATATTTATAATATCAATTATTTTAATATTTCATTACTAAGGAAATTATTGCATCATCATTGTGTCATAAATAAATTAAATTATATAATTGTTGGTCGAAGTTGATACTCATGAGGGGGGTGAATTGAGTTCCAATTAAAAATTATGTTAAAAAATATGTCTCTTAATATCCCCCAATTTAAAAAAAAAGTTAAACTGTAGTGAATCTATACAGAGTGTAAAGGTTCAATTAGTTTCTCAAAGATTGATTAGGTGTCAGTAAACATAATTTGAAGATTAATTTAACTTTTAAAACTAACATACTGGTTTACAATAAGTATAAAAACATGCTAGTTTAACTATCAAAGTAGCTTTAAAATAGTTTTTTTTTCAAAGTAATAAGCAGCAGAATGTAAAAAATATATGTAATTCTTATAGACTTAAAATAAAAGCACACCAAAGTTAACCAAGTGGTTCAGTCCCAAGATGAAACTTAGTCCTCTCAACAATTTATATAAATTGATCTACACCCTGGATCGGGGTTAAACAAAAGTACACTACTTTCCAGGTCCAAAGACCTCTACCACTGTTTTTCGTGGGAAAAGGAAACAACAGCACACAGGCTGTTCAGGTCTTGCTCGACCTCTACCAAAATACACAGTGGGAAACAAAAGAGTTATGGAATTTGAGTGAGAATTTAAGAATCCTACAGTTTATCTTAGGAGACAGTGTGTGTAGAATAAACTGGGTACACACACTACTCAAAATGTAAATGAAATAATCACTAATAGAAGTATGATTGAGTTTAGAAATGCTTTAGTGATTAGTAGTGCAGCTCTGGACTCGTTCGGTTTATCAGAAAAGCTTCTGAGTCCTTCTCTGGATTCTTGTTCAGAAAACAGAGGGTCATTTTCTTCCTTGCTTCTCAGTCCAGTTTAGTAGCTTGAGTTCATGAAATGTTTTTTGGAGTTCTTCACTCAAGATTCAGCTTGTGTTCTCCTCTGAATAAGTTTCTTCGTGTATGTCCAGGATTCTTGGATATGAATGTATACTAGGGAAAAAATGATACACATTTGAATGTTGTTCATCTCTTGTCTCTTTCACCCTTCGTGTGTCTTCTTAGTTACTTTCGTGTCACATACATCTATATATCCAGTGTTCTCTTTCTATCCCTTTATAGTTTTCAGCTTTGGCAGAAAAGAATAATCGCCTTTTTCATGGGTACTAGGTATGGTTCCCTGACATGAAACAGAAATAATTAAATAACATTAACTGCATTAAAACCATAAAATGTAACTGTTATCTAAATAAATACATAGTGTGAAGAGTATAGGGTTTGACTGGTTGGTCAAGAATTAGTAGCATTTTATTGGTAGACGTGCACAGTGGACTTTGTGTCGCAAAACCATCCATAGGTAGCTCTTTTGAACTTGCATCGGTAGCTCATATACCGGTGACTTTTGTTCCATCGGTAGCTATCTCTCCATTGGTAGATCTTTGCATCAATAGTCTATCGATAACTACTGGTAGACATGCACATCAGTAGCTCGTCTGTTCTATATTGGTAGACTGAATCTATGAACTGGTTCTATCCATAGACATCTGTCTATCAGTAGCTCTGGTATGTTTGTCTGTCGGTAGCTCTGTACATATTGGTGACCTTAGTGTATCGGTGACTCTGTCGATCAGTAGACTAAGTCTATCGATAGACTGAGTACCGGTAGCTCTAGCTAAACACAGACCAGTGACTTAATACTTATCTATTTTATACAAAACATATCCGAATGGGTTAGAATTACTTCAGAGATTATACAAACATGAATAAATAAAGATTAAACTATCTCAAGGATTATTTTAATATTATTATCATCTTGAGCACAGATTGAAAGAATTAATATGCAAAAAAATATTAGATTGAGATTATCAAAGTTTATGAAAGCATAATTGGGTTTATCAAAATAGGTGAGGTCAACAATCTCCCCCTTTTTGATAATCACAACTTATGATATTATCATTTTAAAAAATTGTTATCAGAGGATATATAATTAAACTCAATTTTCTCAGAGAAAACAGTATAGTATAAAACATAATTTATCAGATATATAATTAAAATTATTGGACATAAAAGAAAAATCCATGATATTAGAGCTAAAATTTAGTAGTATCAGAGAACTAAATGAAATGATATCAAAGGATGAGTGAAAAAGAACTGGTATCAGAAGATGAAATTCCGGGGTATCAATGGAGAAAAGCATGATAGCTCTTAGATAAATTTTCTCCAATTTTCATTAATATCTCTCGCTCTGGGTGAATATGTCTTCCTCTTTTGATACTTAGAGAGTATTTATCTCCCTTCAAAAAATATTTCTCCCCCTTTGTGATAATCAAAAAGTGGGAAATAACAAAGAGAAATGGAACAATAGGAATAGAAGAAAATCAGTTTATTAACTGTTACAAAAGGTAAAAAAAACAGAAAACAAAATAGATAGGATTCCTATAAAATAGTCCAACCACTTGATCAATCTACATCCTCAATGTGAGATTTTCCCTTGGGATCATAAGAGGATTCAGATGGTGAGGATACTGGTGAAAGATTAGGAACTCTTGAAATGACCACAGGAGGTTGAGAAACTGACACTATGCCTAGCCTGTATTAAGTAGTCATGTGTGTGATCATAGGTGTGAGGCTACGAATGGCTTGGACAGGAGTCATCTGAATTGGAGAAGCAGTAGAGGTAGAGCTTGGAAAAGCAGGAGGAAAAGTCACTGGCATGGCATCAACATGCAGAAAAGGCAGCAATAGATTTCAGAAATCCATAATGATTCCTCCTCCTCTCTCCATAGAGGATATAAAGTCAACCTTGTTCCCCATAGACTTGTTCAATGCTGGATTCAATTCTCTTATCATGCTAACTTTTTCTCTACAGTCTTCACTGACAGGAGGTAGTTTCATATTCTCAATCAGAAGCTTGAAATGACTGGTCATTTGGGTCTTTGTGTAAAATTTAGAGAAATAAGAGTCCTCCTTTTCTTTCAATTCTTTTTGAGAGGTAGAGGCTTCTCTCATGTAGTCTTGAACTATATTTATAATTTCTCTGGATGAATCTCTAGTAGAGAGAACAACTCTGCTCTGTTCAGATGAGTCCACAGAGCCACTGGTTGAGGTAGAACCAATCTCCTCTTTCATCATAGCTCGAAACTGATTCAAATCCATCATAGTTTTGGATGCAAGAGATCCAACAAATAATGATATAGGCTCTTTGAAGGTTTTGGTCAATCCACTAATAAGATTTTGAACTAAGGAATCCTGGATTGTAATATGATCTTTCATAGACGTTTTTAAACCTTCAAATACTGAAACCATATGGCTTACCAAACTCTTCACATAAGCTATGTCCTTATCTGGTTGGGATTTTGAGCTCATGTAAGAGTCTAAAGAAACAACAGATTCCTTTAGTGATTCAAGATTTGCTTCAAGTCTAGAAACATGAGCCTGGTAGCCTTTAACTTCTTCAACAATTTTTCCCATAAAAGTAGATAAATTACAGGCAAGAGATAGTTCAAAATATCATTTCAACATAATCATTTATTCAAAAAATATGCTTCATCTCAGCAACTGAGGCACTAAAAGATTCATTCAGCTCATCCCTTAAGATATCTATATCAACCTTGGTAATCAAATTAGCAGGTGAAACTGCAACAGATGCTCTTTCAGAGGCTAAACTGACCACAGAGTCGGTCATAACTGATTGAATTGATGATACCATAGAAACATGCACTTTCTTTACTTCTACCACAAAACATTCCATAATGTTTTTCTTCACCTTATCCAGGTCATGCATTCTGACCACATCTTCGGGAAATAATTCAGATTCATCATCATAAACAATTTTTTTTCTATTTAGAGATGCTTCATTATCTGAATCAGGATAGTCTAAACCGCAGACTATAATACCTGGGACTTCTGCCCAATCATTAAAACAAACATCCATTGTAACACTTCCAAACATAGATTGACGCTCTCCCTCAATGGGTGCATCATCAATTAGGATAAAAACATTCTCAGAATCATACTCAACAGCATTCTCTGCAGGTGTTTCATCCTGAGGAGAATCTTCCACTATCATTTCCATCACTACGGTAGCAGGAGGGTCTTCTAGATTAGGCAAGGGTATGTCAACTTCATTTTCTTCCTCAGCAGGTACTAAAGATTGTCCAATCACTAGAATCAGGCTCAAATCAACTTACAGAGATGCCTCACTCTCAGGAACATCTTCTTCATTTTCTACAGCAGCCACTTCAACATCCTCTAAAGCAGCTTCTTCATTATCTAATTTATGTTGATCTATATTTTCATGAGTTGGGCTTGGAAGAAATTAAGGGTCTCCTCCTTCATCTTCAGAGGATACTTCATCTTATGAATCATCACTGTATTCTAGCTCCTCTTCATCAGGTCCCAGAACTGGATCCCTCACATCCATTGGTCTTGAAGGATGATCCACAAGATTAAACCTGTCATACACCCTCTGGTCATCATTGGCCCATTCTCTTCTGCAAGGGATCCAATTTATTTTCATGCACTTACAAACTGTAGTTGTGATACAAAAATTATTCTTAACTACCACTGTCTCATCTTGAGACTTAGTAACCCCTTTTACCTTGATCATCACAGAGATCAAATTAGCAAAGAATAGGGAATTTGTCTTTGATTTCGGTCTTGTCATATCATCCATCTGGAGCTTCAGCAATCTATACAAATTGACCTTTACACAATGTCTTAAGAGGTGCAAGAGACAGATATCCTGATATCTCAAATTGGAAAAGTGTCCTCTCCTCAGTATCAAGACATGTTGAACAAATTTGAACAGAAATCTGTTCTCTCCATCCATTTCTACAGCAAAAACTTGTCTTTTACTTCCATCACCAGTCTTCTCTTCCAAAGTAGTCTCATAATCGAAAATGTCACTGGTAGGTGGAATGGCTCTCACGACATATCCAGATACTCATTCATGTGGAACTTTAAAGCACTCATCCCATTCAATAGATGAAAACGACATCTCCTTTCCATTCACAAAAGAGGTTACTCTATTTTCATTGTTAGATTCTTCAAAGGATACAAAATTGTAAAACTATTTCACTAATTTTGGATAGTAAGGACCATTGTTGTTAGAAAAAAAACTCTACCCATTTTTGATCTTCATGAACTTCAAGCACTAATGACCTACTAGGTAGTAGCCATTCTACACACAGTTCCTTTTCAATCATAATAACCCAATTTTATAGATGAGGATTCACTGGTCGTTTCCCCGACCTAGTTCTAGAAACCCTTCCACTACCACTTGCTTCTTGCTCAGTCCTCTACTTCTTTGTTTTCGGCTCAACAGAGTCATCTATGATGGTAGGAAGTTTGGTTTTTTCCATCACTGGTTCGAAGCATTTAGGGTTCTATAAGGATTTGGGAGCTATGGTTCGAGGGTTGTGGTTTGGGGCATGGTAGATTAAGATGTATCTCTGACATTAGTTTTATCATTTAGGAATCATAAAATAAATAAACAAAATAAAGTAAAAACAATTCAGATTCTGGCGGTAGACAGAAGTTTTAAAACAGCGCACACATTGGTGAGAATTTCTATCGGTAAGGATTCCTATCAGTGAGAAGTTTACATCCGTGAGAACTTCCCATCGGTGAGAACTTCACATCACTGAGAATTTTACATTGGTGATAATTTTACATCGGTGAGAATTTTACATCAGTGAGGTTATCACATCGGTGAAAATATCTACCGATTGAGGTTAAACATACATAAATCATGTCTAATGTAACTTAACCTTTCTGAACTCAAAGGTTTCATCAAAATAACGTCTAATTGATGTTCAGTTCCTATAAACTCAAGAGTAATATCACCCTTTTGGTAATGATCTCTTAAGAAATGGTGCCTTACATAAATGTGTTTGGTCCTAGAGTGAGACACATGGTTCTTTGAGATATTTATTGCACTAGTATTGTTATAGTTGATTGAAACATTCCTAAAGTCATATCCATAGTCCAGAAGAGTGTGTTTCATCCATAGAATCTGTGCACAACAACTACCAGCAGCAATGTACTCTGCTTAGGAAGTGGATAATTCTACAGAATTCTTCTTTTTTACTACACCAAGATACTAAGGACATTCCCAATAAATGACATGTTCCTGAAGTGACTTTTCTATCCAACTTGCAACCAGAAAAATCAGCATTTGAATAACTCATTAACTCAAAGGGTTTTCCTTTTGGGTAAAACAAACCAAAGTTTACAGTATGTTTAAGATATTAAAAATTATTTTAACAGCAAGTAAATGAGATTCATTTGGATTAGATTGAAATATTTCACACATACACACACTAAACATAATATCTGGTCGACTAGCAGTAAGGTAAAGTAAGCTTCCAATCATACCTCTGTAATTACTTTGATCCACTTGTTTCCTAGTTTCATCTGTATCCAATTTACAAGTTGTACTCATATGAGTTTCACTTTCCGTAATACTATCCAAACCAAAAAGTTTTAAGAGATCCTTTTTATATTTACTTTGATTCACAATAATACAATTTTCATTTTGAAACACTTGAAATCCAAGAAAATATTTAAGTTCTCCCAGTAAACTCATTTCAAATTCATTTTACATACTCATTGAAAAATCAATACATAAATAATGTTTATAAGATCAAAAAATAATTTCATCAACATAGATTTGAACTATTAAAATATCTTTAGAAATTATTTTAATAAAAAGAGTTGGATCATCAATCCCTTTAGTATAACATTTTGAAATAAGAAAATTACTATGTCTATAATACCAAACTCTTGTAGCTTGTTTTAAACCATATAAAGCTTTATAACGTTTAAAAACATGATTTGGAAAATGAGGATTGGTAAATCCAGGTTGTTTTTCAACAAAAACATCTTCAATAATAAAACCATTTAAAAAAGCACTTTTGACATCCATTTGATATAACTTGAAATTCAGATGAGCAGCATATGCAAGTAAGATCTTAATGTCTTCTAGTCTAGCTATAGGTGAAAAGGTTTCCTCATAGTCTATACCTTCTTTTTGAATATATCCTTGTGCAACTAATCTAGCTTTGTTTCTAACTATGTTTCCAGACTCGTCAACTTTGTTTCTAAAAACCCATTTTGTGCTTATTGTTAAAGTATCCTTAGTTCTGTTAATTAATTCCAAGACTTTGTTTATTTCAAATTGATTTAACTATTCTTGCTTATCCATTACCCAAAATTCGTCATTGATAGCATCATTGATATTTTTAGGTTCTAGCTGTGAATGAAAGGCTTGATGTTCAACCTAATTTCTTATAGAATCTCTAGTCTGTGTCCCTCTATCAAGATTACCAACAACAGCATCCAAAGGATGATTCTTTAGAATCCTTATTGATCTAGTAAAGGTAGGACTAGAAATTTCAGGTTCATCTATAGGTTCGGGTTCTATAGCAGCAGATTCTGGAATATGTCCAGAACTGGATGTTTTTACAACAGGTTCCTTAGATTTATCATTAAGGTCCATAACACTCAAATCTTCCCCAATATTTTCAAGAGAGGTTTTAGGCTCATGTTGATCAGTTTCATCAAACATTATGTTAACAGATTGTTCCCCACATTGGGTTCTTTTATTGAAGACTCTATAGGTTTTGCAAGTTAAAGAATAACCAATAAAAATTCCTTCATCACTCTTAGAAGAAAACTTGTCCAGATTATCCTTTGTATTAAGAATAAAAACATTGCAGCCAAAGACTCTAAAGTTACTATGTTTAGGTTTTCTATTATTCCACAACTCATAATGGGTATTCTTAAGAACTAGTCTAATTAAGACTCTATTAATGAAATAAAAAGTTGTATTCACAGCTTCATCCCAAGAGTAAATAGGTAGGTCATATTCGATAAGCATGGTTCTAGATATTTCTTGAAGGGTTTTATTCCTTCTTTATACTACACCATTCTGCTGAGGTGTCCTAGGAGCAGAAAAGTTGTGACTATAGACATTGTGTGAGTAATAAGATTCAAACTCTCGATTTTCAAACTCACGGCCATGGTCACTTCTCAAGGTTTTAATCTTAAGTCCACTAAGATTTTCTATAGATTTGGAGTATTTAACAATGTAAGAACAAGCATCACTCTTGTGAGCTAAGAAGTATACCCATGTATATCTAGAAAATTCATCTACTAAAACATAGACATAGTGCTTCCCATTTAAACTAGAAACTCTTGAAGGTCCAAAGAAGTCCATGTGAACCAACTCGGGAGGTTGAGAAGGTGAAACTTCTTTCTTTGATTTAAAAGAAACTTTATGTTTCTTTCCCTTTTGGTAGGGAATACAAACTTTGTCATTTGGGAATTCATGTTTAGGTAGGTCTCTAACTAAGTTCTTCCTAGTTAATATTCTTAGTGAATAGATGTTGCAGTGTCCTAATATTCTGTTCCAAATCCATGACACTTTATGAAAATTATTTAAACATGTAACATTTTTCTTAGCTAAGGAATTTAAATCCACTACATTAACAGTTTCATCTCTCAAAGCAGAAAATACTAAAACATTCATAGAATTAGAAACATTACAAGAATCATTTTCAAATTTCACATTAAATACAATATCACAAAATTGAGAAATACTTAACAAGTTATACTTAAGTCCATCAACAAACAAATCTTTAGAAATTAAAACTGAATTAGAGTTACCAATCTGGCCTAGACTGATGATTTTTCCATTAGAATTATCACCAAAGGTGAAATTGCCTCCATCAACCTTTATTAAACTTTTGAAACATGAATAATCTCCAGACATATGTCTTGAACATCCATTGTCCATGTACCATACCATCTTGTGAGAACTCTTTAAGCATGTTTCCTACAAAACAAATTTAGATAGAAAATGATTTTGTAACCCAGATCTTCTTGGGTCCAGATAGGTTAGAAATGAAAGCTTTAGGTACCCATATTTGTCCTATGGGTCTCATATAATTTACACAATCATGATATTTTTAAAGATAAACTTTATTTGACCTATAACCATATGAATAACTGGTTGAAGCATAGGGATTCCCAGAACTTGAACTAGTAGTATTCTATCTAGATTTAGGAATAAATCTATTCTTAATAAGCTGTCTTTGTCTAGGTTTGTCGCCTATACCAATAATGTATTTTGGTGCAACTTGTTTACCTAAAATCTGAGTTAGAGTATCTTTTCCATTTCTGAACTTTTCTAAGTCCTTTCTAAGTTGCTCATTTGAAATTTTTAGTTCTGTATTTTCCTTTAACAGTTGATCATTCTTATCTTTTTCAATATGAATGGAAGATTTAACATTGGCAGTAAGAGCATGTTGTTTTTTATTGATTTGTATTTGTCTTTATGTTCATAACATGTCTCTTCCATAATATTATAGTATTCAAATAGGTCATCTATAGACATATTTTCAACATTGTATGAGTCACTATTATTTCCAGAATAATAATCATTTAGTATAGGGGAAATAGGTACCTCAGAGGTATTGGTCATAAAGCACATGTTGGCATGATTCCTTTCAGAATCAGAAACATCAAATTCACTTGTTCTGTCTTCATATGCACTCCAGGTAGCCTTCATAGCTTTCTTGTACTTCTTGTCCTTATAATCATATTTATTTTTGAATTTTAATTTAGGTCAATTATCCTTGATGTGTCCTTTCCTTTTACACTCATAGCAGACTATTTCATCATTCTTGTCAGCTTTCTTCCAATCGATTTTCCAGTGTCCCTTGTTGTCAAACACTCTTTTGTAGTTAGATTTCCTGAAAAATTTCTTCTTCCTATAAAACTTATTGAAGCTCCCGGATATCTGAGCCATCTCAGCATCACTATCTGAATCAGAATCATCACTAGTTTAACTCTCACTAGGTATTTTCATTTTCTCCTTGTATTTACTCTTATAAGTAGTAGACTTGAAAGCTACAGATTTTCTCTTGGGTTCATAATCTTCCTCCTTGTTCACATTGAGTTCTTCCTCATACATCATTAAATTACCAATAAGCTCTTTTACTAGAAGTTCTCCAATGTCACATGACTCTCTGATTGAGACATAGGTGCCTCTCTATCATTCTGGCAGACATCTCAGTATCCTCATAATTTGTTCCTTAGCTGGAATAGATTTCCCAAGTGAACTCATTTTATTTACTATCTCATTAAACCTGAGATACATATCAAAAATAGTTTCATCGGTTTTCATTTTAAAATTTTCATATTTAATATTATAAGTATTCAATCTCATTTCTTTAACATTAGTTGTTCCTTCATTAGAAACACCCAAATTATCCCATATTTCATAAGCAGTTTTGCAAACAGATATTCTATTAAACTAATAATCTCCTAAAGCACAGTACATGACATTCATAGCATTATAATTATTATTGTTAGAAGTCTTTGTAGGTTCATCCCAAGTTATTCTTTCAGTTTCTAGAATTTTATATTGAGATTTAATAGCAGTCCAAATATCAAAACCCATTCATTCTAAATGAATTTTCATTTTCAGTTTCCACTGGGTATAGATTGTACCATTGAAGAAAGGTGGCCGGTTAGTTGCAGCACCCTCTAGTCTATTATCCATAGATAGATTTTAGAGAATATTTTTAAAGAGATAAAATTTAGAACTAATAAAAATTTACGATCTTTAAAGATGCAAATAAAATCACAGTTGAAAAACAGAGTATTTCAAAAATCCTTTAACAAAAAAAATCCTTTGATACCAAATGTTGGTCAGAGTGGATACTCAAGAGGGGGGTGAGTTGAGTTCCAATTAAAAATTCTGTTAAAATATATTTCTCTTAATATCCCCCAATTTAAAAATAATGTTAAACTGTAGTGAATATATACAGAGTGTAAAGATTCAATTTGAATTTCAAAGATTGATTAGGTCTTAGTTAACAAAATATTAAGATTAAATTAACTTTTGAAACTAACTTACTGGTTTACAATAAGTATAAACACTTTTTAGTTTAACTATCAAAGTAGCGTTAAAATTGTTTTATATTTAAAAGTAATAATCAGTGGAATGTTAAATATATATGTAATACTTATAGACATAAAATAAAAACACATCAATGTTAACCAAGATGTTCAGTCTCAAGCTGAGACTTTACCCTCTCAAAAATTTATTTAAATTGATCCACAACCTGGATCGGGGTTAAACAA
Organism: Viscum album; assembly: GCA_963277665.1. Taxonomy (NCBI): domain Eukaryota; kingdom Viridiplantae; phylum Streptophyta; class Magnoliopsida; order Santalales; family Viscaceae; genus Viscum; species Viscum album. The sequence continues at coordinate 29,623,163 of OY728162.1, read as the reverse complement.
CAGTACACTACTGTCCAGGTCCAAAGACCTCTGCCACAGTTCTTCATGGGAAAAGCAAACAACAGCACAAAGGCTGTTCAGGTCTTACTCGACCTCTACCACTATCCACAGTGGGAAACAAAAGAGTTATGGAGTTTGAGTGAGAATTTAAGAATCCTCCAGTTTATCTTAGGAGACAGTGTGTGTAGAATAAACAGGGTACACACACTACCCAAAATGTAAATGAAAGAATCACTAATAGAAGTATGATTGAGTTTAGAAGTGCTTTAGTGATTAGCAGTGCAGCTCTGGACTCATTTGGTTTATCAGAAAACCTCTTGAGTCTTTCTCTGGTTTCTTGTTCAGAAAATAGCATGTTGTTTTCCTACTTGGTTCTCAGTCTAGTTTAGCAGCTTGAGTGCATGAAATGTTTGTTGCAGTTCTTCACTCAAGATTCACCTTGTGTTCTCTTCTGAATAAGTTTCTTCATGTATGTCTAGGATTCTTGGATTATGGATGTAGACTAGTGAAAAATGCTCCACATTTGAATGTTGTTCAGCTATTATCTCTTTCACCCTTCATGTGTCTTCTTAGTGCCTTTCGTGTCACATACATCCATATATCCAGTGTTCTCTTCCAATCCCTTTATAACATTCAGCTTTGGAAAAAAATAATAATGGCCTTTTTCATGGGTACTAGGTACGGTTCCCTGACATGCAACAAAAATCATTAAATAACATCAACTGCATTAAAACCATCAAATGTAATCGTTAGCTAAATAAATAAATAGTATGAAGAGTATAGGGTTTGACTGGTTGGTCAAGCATTAGTAGCCTTTTATTGGTAGACGTGCACGGTGGAATTTGTTTCAGAAAACCTTCCATCGGTAGCTCCATTGAACTTGCATCGGTAGATCATATAATGGTGACTTTAGTTCCATCGGCAGCTCTCTACATCTGTATTCTATCAATAACTACTGGTAGACATGCACCTCGATAGCTCGTCTGTTCTGTATCAGTATACTGAATCTGAGAACTGGTTCTATCGGTAGACTTCTGTCTATTGGTTTCTCTGGTCTGTTTGTCTGTCGGTAGCTCTATATATATTGGTGACCTCAGTGTATCGGTGACTCTGTCTATCGGTAGACTGAGTACCGGTAGCACTATCTAAACGTAAACCATTGACATAATACTTATCTATTTTATAAAAAAACATATCCAAATGGGTTAGAATTACTTCAGAGCTTATATAAACATGAATAAACAATGATTAAACTATCTCAGGGATTATTTAAATATTATTATCATCTTGACCATAGATTGAAAGAATTAATATATAGAAAAATATTAGATTGAGATTATCAAAGTATATGAAAGCATAATTTGGATTATCAAAACAGGTGAGATAAACAATAAGGTATAAAAATTATAAATAAAATACCAATATGTATGAAATCGTTTTATCTTTCTAATTAAAATTTATAGTCGAATTTATCCTATGCGTAACCCTATATTAGAAAAGTTTTACTAATTAAACATTGAATTTAACAGTTTTAACTCTTCTTTGAATTGAAAAATAATAAATGTCCTAATCAAATACAAGTGGACCTAAAGGATGATATTTTATTCCTAAGGTTATTTTTAGTCAAATTACATTTATCCAATAGAATTATGACATGTGTTATTGTAATATTAATATCATTTTTACCTCTAATTACCCTATTTAATTTTAACCGTCGTAAATAAAAGTCAAAAGTTACTATTCACCAAAAATTATTTTCATCTCATTGAACCACATTTTACATGACATCAACCGTGTCTCTTGTATTTTCGAAATTCAACTCACAAAAGTAGTAAAATTATGTTTTATGTAAATTTGCAAATGCTCCTAAAATGTGGGTAAAAGACGGTAAAAAAATCGATAAATTTTTTATATATCTAAAATTTTTATAAACTTACTCCAATGAATTACATTAAAATTATATAGTTATTATGTACCTATTTTTACCTAATATAAAATTAAATAAAATATATAATTATTTAAATAAAAAGTCAATTTTAAACTATAACTCAGTGTTTTTCACTATTCATCAATAATTGATTGCTTTTAGAAAAATAAAAAAAATTAACCCTAGGCTAATTTTAATATTCCGAATACAAAAATGAAGTCCATTTTGAAAAATAAAATTTATAAAATTTCAAAAAGTTGGCATTAATATTCATAATAGCCAGTTATATTGGTCGCGGTATGTTAGAATCTCGAAGTGGCGTACAATTCAAGCTATTGTATTATTCAAAGTGAAAAGTACTATAGAATCATGGGGTGTTACATTACCCCCTCATTCAAATAATTTCATCCTAAAAAATTCTAGAATATTACTACATAAAATGATTTGGGTGGTTTTTTATCATAAGTTCTTCGGGTTCCCACGTTGCCTCTTCCATTTTATGGTTTCCCCATAGGACTTTTACCAGATGAGGCATCCAGTTTCTCAACACTTATTCTCATGTATGAAGAATCTTGACAGGATCTTCACAAAAAGATAGATCATGTTATAGTTCTAATTCCTCATAGGTAAGCATATAAATTGGGTCAAGCATGTATTTTCACAATAGGGATACGTGGAACACATCAAGAACATTGGAGAGACTGGATGACATTGACAAACAATAAGCTATATCACTAATTTTTTCTAGAATTTTAAAATGTCTGATGTACCTGGGACTTAATTTACCCTTCTTACTAAATCGTATAACTCCCTTCCAGGGAGAAACATTCATGAAAACATGATCTCTTACCTAAAATTCCTAATCCTTCCTTCGATTATTGTCATACCTCATCTACCTACATTGATATGTTATGATGTGGGTTTAGATAACCTTCACCTTCTCTATAGTTTCCTCTACAAATTCTGGGCCTATGCGTTTTCATTCACCAACATCTTCCCAACAAGTTGTTGTGCGACATCTCTATCCGTATAACTCATCATATGGTGCCATCAAAATGCATGAATGAAAGCTATTATTATACGAAAGTTATACCATAGGTCAATATTTATCCCATATACCTTGAAAGTCAAGTGAACAAGATCTCAACATGTCTTTTAAGGTTTAAATAGTCCATTCTAATTGTCCATTAGTTTGAGGGTTGTAGGAAGTGCTCAAATATAGTTCAGTATCGAGGTCTTTCTAAAGACTATTCTAGAATCATAAGGTAAAATTGGGATCACGATCAGAAAAAATTGATAGGGGTTCTCCATGAAGTCTTAAAACCTCATTTATATATAGTCTTGCTAGACGTGAAAGTGGAAAATCTTCTCTTATTGCAAGAAAATGTGATGACATAGTAAAATGATCAACAATGACCCATATTGCATCATTCCCTCTAGGATTTATTGGTATTCCCATGACAAATTTCATCATAATATTATCCCATTCCCACTTAGGTATGGGAAGAGATTACATGACTCCTCCAGGATGTTCCCTTCCAGGTGTCACTTGTTAACAAACCATACATCATGACACAAAATCAACAATATCCCTATTCCTGTAGTCACACTAAAATTTTTCCTTCAAATCTATATACATCTTGGTGCTCCCATGGTGTATTGGGAAATTGGAGCTTTGAGCATCATCCAATAATTCTCTTTTTAGTTCTGGTGTATTAGGCACACATAGTCTCTTCCCAAATTTTAAAATTCCATCTTCATATACGAAGTCACTCAACATCCAATCATTCAATGCTTTAATCTTCTTTAAAAACTCCTCATCATCAGTCTGAGAACTCTTTATCCTTTCTAGTAAATATGGTTTGGATATCATTTGAAAAATTGTTGATGTTTCACCTTCCATGATTATTTTCATATCTATTTTCACAAGATCCATGAAAATAGGATCCCTTTCAACTCTCATCTTGTTCAAAACTCCATAATCCTTTCTACTCAAATAATCTACCAACTTATTTTCCTTTTTTGGGTGGTAGTGTATAGTGAAATCATAATCCTTGAGTAGTTCAATCCATCTCATTTTACTCATGTTGGGTTCCTTCAGAGAGAAAATAAACTTTAAACTCTTGTGATCAGTATAAATCTCACATTTTTACCATAATTATAGTGTATCCAATTCTTCAAAGTGAATATTTCATCTTCTAACTCAAGATCATGAGTATGATAGTTTTTCTCATGAATTTTTAGCAATCATGATGCATGGGCAATAACTCTATCATTCTGCATAAGGAAAAAACCAAGTCCTTTCTTTGAGGAATCACTATAAATAACAAACCCATCATTCCTTGATGGTAGTGTCAAGATAAGGGAATTGACTAATATTCTCTTTAGTTCTTCAAAATATTCTTCAGACTCTTTTTTCCAAAAAAATTTAACCCCTTTACATATGAGCTTTGTTAATGGGTTATCCATTTGGGGAAAATTCTGAATGAAATGTCGGTATTAACTTGCTAAACCAATAAATATGCGTACCTCAGTTAATATTTTCAGTGCTGGCCATTCTTGTATTTCTTTTATCATAGAAGGGTCAACAGAGATTCCATCCTTAGTGAAAATATGGCCAAGAAAAGAAATCTTTTGAAGGCAAGATTCACACTTTCTAAACCTCCCGTATAATTCATTTCTTCTAAGGGTTTACAGAATGGTGCACTAGTGATTTTTATGATCTTCATAGATTTTGGAGTATACCAGGATATCATCAATAAATACCACCATAAATTAATCAATATATTCCTTGAAAACAATGTTTATTAGATCCATGAAAAAAGAGGGTTGATTAGTCAACACAAAATTCAATGTTGTAAACTTGTAACTCTCGTACATGGTTTGAAATGCTGTTTTTGGAATGTATTCCTTCTTTACACAGAACTGATGATATCCATATCGAAGGTAAATCTTTGAAAAATAATGAGATCTATGAAGTTGTTCAAATAAATCATCAATGTGAGGTAGGGGATACTTGTTATTTATTGTTATAACATTGATCTCACTGTATTCAATGCACAACCTCAAAGATCCATGATTCTTCTTATAAAAAAGTACAGGGGCTCCCCATGGAGAAACATTAAGGAGAATAATTCCCTAATTACTCAATTACTCTAGTTGTTTCTTCAGTTCCACTAATTCCACAGTGGCCATTCTATAAGGGGTCTTTGATATGGGCCTTGAACAGGAATTAAATCAATAGAAAACTCAATTTCTCATTCTGGAGGATGTCCAGGTAAATCTTCTGGAAACACATCAACATATTCTTGCACCGTAGGTGCATCCTCTATTTGAACATTCTTTTCCTCACCCGTAGTTTTTTCATTCTCTTCCTCTCCAATAATTGAATTTAGTTGAGCTACTGGCAGTGGATATAGATAATAATGAGGTGGTGACGTTTCTGCTCTAAAGATAAGTTGTTCTTTATCATCGTCATAAAAAATCATAACCTCATTCTTCTTATAATAATTTTTGTCATCATGGTCCGAAAGCCAATCCATAATGAGGATTATATAAAATTCAATCTTGGTTATGATGATGAGATCAGCAGATAAAGAACATTTATATGCCCTAATTGGAACTGCTTCCACAACCTTATTTCAATGATACTTCCATTAGGAGTTTTGACTAAAAACTCCCTTGTTAAATAAAATTAGAAATATCTAATTTTCCTAGAAATCTGGGAATATATGAAACAATTCAATGATACAGAATCAAATAAATCATTGGCTAAAGTTGAGAAAACCATTAAATTACCTTCTACCATGTCTTTCGGAGCTTCAACCACAGTAGTAGTGATTGCATATGTTTATCCTTGATCCCTTGGCCTTTTCTAAGGTAAGTTTCCATGACACTTGGGAAATTCAATTTCATAATGTCCCATCTCCCTGCAATTGTGTCATTGAACAATGGTAGTATCTTTATTTTCCATATAATAATCAGTAATATGGCCTTTCTGTCCACATTTGTAGCATACTCTTTTTCCTTTTAGGCAGACACCAGGGTGATTCCTTCCATAATTATCATAGTGTGGTAATTCAATTCTTCTCTTCTTCCTTGTTTCCTTATTTCCTTTCCCATAGTGTTCAGAAGATCTCTTCTTCTCTTTATTTTCTTTAAAGTCGTAAGACTTAGAGAATTCATTTTTTGTCTCGATAGCACATGAGACAATATCTTCGTACAATGAGAGGGATTATGATACTAATGCTTGATGAAGAAATGGTTTTAACCCATCAAAGAAACGGTCAATATTAGTTCTTAGGTTACATATATAATCTATAGCATGCCTTTCTATCCTTGTAATGTTAGCTTCATACTTTGCAACATTCTCATCCTCTTTTTTCCTCTGACTCAGAAATTGGATTTCTATATCCGCTTGATGATCACAAGGAAATAATTTTTCTAAGAAAAGTTATTTAAACACCCACTATTCTATAATGGACACTTCGTCATCTTCCTTTTTATTTTGAATCAATGACCACCATTGATCAGTATCTCCAATGAGGCGATAAACTACCATGACAACATTTTCCCTTTCATTACTCCCCAAAGCGTGAAATATTTTCTTTGAGAATTTATCCATTTCTCAGCCACTAATGGATTTGTACTCCCATTGGATATTGGTGGTTTATTCCACATGAAGTGGTATTACATTTATCCTTTCTATTGTGGATCAGGGTTCTCAATACGGGTATGGTTATTATTCATAACCTGTGTGAGTTTTCCCAGTATGGTGATAAGCTAATCAACACTAGTTGCATCACCAGCTCTGCTATAATTATCTTCAGTAGGAGGTCAATCCATACATGGATTTCATGCATTAATACAGTTTCCATTACTTCCACTAGGCGCCATTTCTGAACAATGGTATAAATTAGAGTAGTTTATGAATTGAAATACATAATTCCAAACATGTAAAACACTAAACATGAATTGAACAGTTTATGGATGTAATCCATAATCATAAAAAAAATGTTTTCATTCAGTAAAAATATACTCATAAAGGCTTCATAATGGTTTGTAAAGAAAATGATAGTTATCCTTAGCATATCCCCCAGAGTGTCATAACCAAGAGGACAATAAGGCTCGTTGTCGTGCACCAGTTCCTATTCGAGTCTAGCTCAAACCGGTGTTTTCGGGGTTTACCCCTAGTTATATCTCGTACAGCGCCGCCTCTACCTGCTCATATCTATACAGGGATATATTTTCTTGGAAAACTCAAAAAATCTCTAAATTACCAAAATTCTAGGAAGTTCCTCTATATTAATCCTCAATGTCTATCTTAGGGTAATTTGCTCTAATCACAGTTTTTCTAAATCTGGGTTCCATGGTTATTGTTAAACATACTATGATACAAACTGTAACTCCCCAACCCCAGTTAACCAATTTTGGTGCATTATTATATAACATTAGCATGATCACGTGAAAATCATGTCCCAAAAGACTGATCAGTTTAATATTATTGGAATCAAGATTCATATATAAGTTCAACTTTACAACATGAAAAGAAATACAACAGTAATTTTTTCCATTAGAAACATCAAAGCCTCCTAGATTAAGACTGCAAGTCACTCATAATTAACTTCTTCATATCCCGGGAAAATGAAACATAAGAAAGGGGTGAGCTCAAATGCTCAGTAAGGGATTGAAATACAATGGAAGATAACATAAATATTAGGCATGGTGAATAATTGAAAACACATGCCTTTAAAAATAATAAACATGAACACTTTTATGGTAGGAACATGAGCTGAGTAAATAATGCCAAAATAAAACATATTCATGGATATTATACTAGTATAATAACCACATGAACCATAAATATTATTTTTATAATGAGGGAATGTATAATTCAAGACATTCTGAAACATTTGGTCAAAGCCTCGGCCAAGTCGTCAAAAAATGATTAAGCCCTCAGCCAAAACTATATATCCTATTGGGAAACGCCTCAGCCAATTCCACATATAGTTGTCTCATGAGACCTACCGATGCATCGAGGAGCTATAGCGAGCTCCACCCATCACTTACTAAGTCCAATACATTCCTCATATGAAAAGGTTGAAATATAATATAATCATTCGTATTAAAACTTGCATATGAAATTCAATACTGTAACCATAAACCATGAATGGTATAAAAATAACATATCCATAGTCAAATATATCACAAAAACATCAATACAATATGGAATATTTGTATCAAAATGAATCGACTTCAAACAACTATAAAATCCATTAAAGGATGTTGACATAGATGAAATCAAAACTATTTGAGAGAAATATCTCTTTCTATTTTTGAAATAATTTAATGTTACATAATTATAAAAGGAAAAATTTATTTTTAAAATATTCATATAATATTATAAGGGAATATTTGATGATGTTATAATGGTGTAAAATAGCCACACCCATCATATAAGTTAAAAAACATTCTTACCTTGATTTTGTCGAAAAGGTCATAAAGTACCGTGTTTGGAAAATGACAGAAAGATACCCTTCAAAACAAATAAGGTCAAATAAGGGTATAAATGACCTTAACCCATTTTCTAGTAAATAGTAAAAATGTTTTGAAGTACTTTTTTAAGAATCATTGATGTGGATGATAAAGAAGTCCCTGTAGATACTTACGTAAAAACAACCTCTAATAATAAAGAGATTGTGAAATTAACCCTTACCTTGTACATTTACGTGGTAAATGATAGTTCAACCTCTATTATAATGGTAAAATAGTTGTTATTTCATTATACATGAACCATATACATTAATATGATATCACATTCGATCTTATAATATTGCATTGTTAATAATATTTTAGTATTATTGTCGTTTCAGGTGTTAAATGATTCGTTATCTTTTATATGGTTTGTTACATAAATAATGTTGGTTATTTATAGGATGTATCTTATTAATATTCAGAATTTTATTAATTCTTTAAACATTATTTTTAATCATCAAATGAAAATTCATCTTGAATGGATACAATGGGGAATGAATCTCATCGTGTTCGTGGAGACGGTAATCCGTACGTATGCACGAGCGACAATATTATTATTTTGATTTTAAAATCATATATTATTGAATATTATATCATATATAATGAATAATTATCATGTTATATTTATTATTTACATCAATTATAAATCATTATTATACCCATCCAAATAATAATGTATTGAATAACAACTACACCATGACGTGGAGACGGTAAGCTGTATATACGCACGTATGGGGAAATGTCATTCAAATGATGGATAGAATAATAAATATGGTTGCACCATATTTATAATAACATCACAGTATATATTAGATACTAGGGATATTATTTTATAATTGAATAAACAAGGAAGGAAGAAGTGGAAGAAGAAAAAACTTGAAATAGGTGATGAAATATTTACAACTTCTTTGTGTTCTTCCTTTTGATTTGATAAAAAATAATCCTTAGGTTGGATTTATGACTAAAATAAGGCATCTAGTATGAAGCGAGGACCTTTTAGTGGATATTTTTGTAGGGGCTGGCCAATCTTAATGGCTTTTAACGTGTTGATTTGAGAGAAGGAGAAGTTCTGTTTTATAAGAGGGGTGAGGGGTACCTTAGGAAAACATTGAAATATTATTTTATACTAAAATCCTTTTCGGTTTCTAATGCCTACAAAATGATTTATTTAGAGGCTAAGGTGGGTATGGTTTTCCATATTCTCAACCAATAGGTTTTATACAGTTTTGCATCATTATATTAACCTTATCTTTTAGATTTAACTCTTAGTTAATTAGTTTGACATTTACCTTGTCTCTTTGTATTTTTATATTATATGGTTATTAAACATACTATAGACATCAAAGAGAACCTAAAGTGGTTCATTAATGACATATATAATATTATTTAAGACCTTTGGTTGATCGTTATATTTTTAGGAATAGAATATCAATTAATATTATAATATTTGTTTTAAAAACTCTTTTATGTCGATTTTGAAACTATTTTCTATTTTTTTTGTTAAATTAATAATATCATTATTTCATAGAGAATAATTCATTTATTCAACTCTAACATGTCATATTAAGCTATAAAATCAGTTTAATTCTTGAAAAGTCTCAAATTACATTTATTTAGATATTTATAATATCAATTATTTTAATATTTCCTAAATAATGTAATTACTACATCATCATTGTTTCATAAATAAAATAAATTATATAATGTCTAAAAATTATTAATAAAATACCATTATATAGGAAATAGGTTTATCTTTCTAATGAATATTTATAGTCGAATTTATATTTTCTGTAACTCTATATTAAAAATGGTTCAGTTATTAAACTTTGAATTTAACTCTTTCAACTCTTCTTTGAATTAAATAATAATATATGTCCTAATATAATCCAAGTAGACATAAAGGATCATATTTTATTCCTAAGGTTGTTTTTTGTCCAATTAAACATATCCAATAGAATTATTACATGTGTTAGTGTAATAATAATATATTTTTTACCTTTAATTACCCTATTTACTTTTAATCGTGGTAAATAAAAGTCAAAAGATACTATTCAACAATCATATTTTCATTTCATTGAACCAAATTTTACTTAATATCAACTGTGTATCTCTGATTTTTGAAATTCAACTCAAAGAAGTGGTAAAATTATGTTTTATGTAAATTTGCAAATGCTCCTAGGAGGTGGGTAAAAGACGGTAAAAAGTTCGATGCATTTTTTATATATTTAAAAATTTTATAAATTGACTCCAATGAATTACATTGAACTTATATAGGTATTATGTATCTATTTTTACATAAAATAAAATTAAATATAATAAATAATTATTTAAATAAAAAATCCGTTTCAAACTAGTACTCAGTGTTTTTTACTATTCATCAGAAATTGAATGTTTTCAGAAAAATACCAAAAAATCACCCTATTCTAATTTCAATATTAAAAATACAAAAATGAAGTCCATTTTGAAAAATAAAATTTATAAAATTTCAAAAAGTGGGTATTACTATTCATAACAGCTAGTTTGATTGGTCATGTTGTGTTTGAATTTCGATGTTGTTAACAATGAAAGATATTGCATTATTTAATTGGAAATGTACCATAAAAGATGACAGTGTTACCCTTGTAGATATACTTTTATCATCTCTTCAGAGTTTAGTTCTATCCACCCACATTGTGATTGGTACACATATGGGATCTTCTATATTTGCAGCAAGGTTGTATAACCGTGGTAGAGTGTTAAATGATGTTTTCTGAACATTCACACTACTCCTTATATATGGTACCAGACTAATTCTTCAGGTCTCAGACCTTTGAACAAGGCTTATGCTAGGACATCATGGAACCATTGGTTTCCCTTAGCATTTCTACTTATGTTGGAGTACTTGAGTGATCCCTACTAGTGTAGGGTTTTTTATAAGAGAAGACATTGATACTTTGAGCTAATAGTGTGTACCAGGTAGCTGAGACCTCATCAGTACGTGGATGATGGTAGTCACAGATATCAAAGTATGTTTGGAGCTTTGGGAGGGGATCCCATGCCCCAGAGTCACCAGTGCAGGTCTCCTACGATGGCTCGAATAAGTTGAGGGATAGATGGTGTTACTGATGGGACGGTCATGGACATCTGGCTTGATATTGTCAAACCCATCATATAGCTGATTAAGAGATGGTCAAGGGACATCCTATATAGAGAAATTTGTTGGAGACGGTTGTTCTATAGAACATTGGAAATTACATAGGAGTTGGGAGAGCAGGAGTTGGTCGACATTTTAGCATGTTACCACCACCACCCCTTGGTGGTCCACATGAGGCCTAGGGAGATGGTGGGCAGGGATGAGGATAGCTGCATGCTATGAAGGCATATTCCCTCGAGACTCTAGGGATTATACAAGGGATGATATATCTATTTTTCCACCATATCTATAGTTTTTATAGAAATAGGTTCCAATCATTCCAATCATTACATGATTCTTGTTCATGATTAATAGATTATGTTTGAACCATTGACTTGAACATTATACATGGAGACTCTTATTGGAGGAGAATTGATGATCGCACACTGGTGTCAACAGTGTCACCTAACACTTAGAGGTGAGATTTTTGGTTGGGATCTCTTGGTAGCAGCATGGAGGCCTAATGATGTCATTCTTATTATGGACTAGTTATCCATAGATCATACTCATATTGATTATTTTATGTGAAGAGTGTGGTGTGTCCAGAGTTATAAAACTCTATTTTAAATTTTTGGTCAAATGTTAACACAGGCAGTCAAGGATAGACTCGTGCATAAGAGGGTCAATCCAATTTATCATCAGCTGGCTAGCCTCACCCTTGGTCTAGTATATGATATGTGTCCTCGGTTTCTTTTAGTTGTGGCAGATTATGAGGGTGTGTTTCTTAAATACTTTACAAGTTTATCTCCCTATAGGGATATGGAATTCTTCATTGATATTCACCCCAAGATGCCACTATTATATACACCTACATGTCTTATGACTCCCACAAAGCTTCGTGAGCTTAGGATACAGTTTGAAGACTTTTAGAGGAAACGTTTTGTGAGACCTATTGTTTCACACTAGGTATCCCTAGTTTTATAGTCCACGAAAGAAGATGAGAGATTGAGGTTATGTTTGGATTACAGACACTTAAAACATGTTACTATTGAGAACAATTATGAATTATCAAGCATTAAAACCATCTTTTATTAGTTTAATGGATCACAATTGTTCTCAAAGATAGACCTCAGATCATGTTATCACCAGCTGCAAGTACATGAGGATGATATATCAAAGATGACCTTTAGATGTCGTTGTAGTAACTATGAGTACTTGAAGATGTTGTATGGAATGATGAATGAACCAGTAATGTTCATGGGACTCATGAACTGGATCTTTTATCCTTACTTATATCGGTTCATGTTCGTCTTCATATATGACATTATTGTGTATTTGGAGTCTGAGGAGGAGAATGTGATACAATTAAAAATGGACTTAGGAAAACATTGAGATAACTAACTTTTCAGTAATCTCTTGATGTTCTAGTTTGGGATTTGAGAGGTCCATTTTTTGGGACATGTCATCTCAGAGGCAATATTTTCCATGGATCCAGCCAATGTTGATTCATTGCTTGAATGAGATCCACCAATGTGTGTTACACAGGTGCAGAGTTGCCTTGTATTGGAAGGGTACTATCATGTGTTTGTACCTGAATTTTCTAGTGTGGAAGTATCCTTGATAGCTTTGAGATAAAATGGGAACCCTTTTGTGTGGATGAAAAAGTGGCACTACTACTTTTATGAGATGAGGTAGAGGTTGACAGGCACTCTCATCCTAATGTTACCAGAGGAAGGGGTTGATTAAATGGTGTTATTCAATGTATCTGGGACCAGTCTTGGTTGTTTCATAATACAAATTAAAGTATTGATTTCTTATGACTCACACTAGGTGATACCACATGAGAAGAACTACGCCACCCACAATCTTGAGTTAGCAGCGTAAATATTCTCATTGAAGATGTGGTTACACTACCTTCTGGGAATGTGTTTTATCATCTACTATAATCACATGAGTATCAAGTATATCTTCTCTTAGATGGATATAAACTGGAGGCAAAGGATATTGATGGAGTTCCTATTGGAATATGAATTTGAGATTATCTGTACTCCTAGGAATGGGAATGTGGTGGTAGATTCTCTATATAGGATATCCAGTTCATGGTAGTTGAATGGGGAATTAGAGAATTTGTCCTCATTGCATAAATACTTTAGGAATAGAGATGGTGCATCTTATCTCCAGTCGATGGTTATCACACCACCACTCTTACAGTGATTCAGAGAGGCAGAACTTGGGGATACTGACTATGAGACGCTACGTGCTTATATGGCCACAGGGCATGCTCCAGTTGGATATTCAAATGGTTTGGAGCACATCTTTCTTTTTAGATGGTGCATGGTAGTAAAAGTTCCATTGTGGGAGGACGTTCTATGATATTTTCATACATCCCATTTTCTAGAACATCCAGTTGTGAAGAATATGTACCAAGGCCTCTTGTGTTAGTTTTGTGGACAAGAATAAAGAAGGGAGTTTCATAGTTTGTTTCTCAATGTCTTAGTTGTCAATAAATTAAGGCTAAGAAACATGTTCCAGTGGGTTTAGCTTAATCCCTTGATGTTACAAAGTAGAAGTTATATGGGATATAAATGAACATTTTGAAGGTTTTACCACATATATCCAAGGTGAAAGATTCTATCTGGGTGATCATTGATTGACACTCCTAGTCATCCCACTTACTAGGTATATGATATCAGATTTCAGTAGAGAGCCTAGGGTTCCTCTATGTGAAAGAGATTGTTTAAATACATGAATTTTCATTCACAATTGTTTCAAGTCATTAAGATCTCTTTAAATAATACATGTGGAAGGGATTAAAATTGGAATTTGGGGCTCAGCTAGCTTTATCACATTGTTTCACCCACAAACAAACAACTAGACTAAGTAGACCATTCAAGTCCTAGAGCATTTGTTGTGGGATTTTATGTTACACTTTGGACATAGTATAATGGAAAACCTTACACTGGTGGAGTTTTCATACAACAACAGCTACCACTCCACCATCAGTATGGAACCATTTGAGAATTTGTAAAGGCAAACCTGCAGGTCACCACATTACTAGACTAACGAAGGAGATTCGGTAGTAATGGTCTTCGAGTTGGTGAAAGATACTACAGAGAAGGTGTAGAGAATACAAGAGTAGATGAAGAATACACATATCCATCATAAGTATTATGATGACAAGTGACATAAGTCTTTTTATTTCAAATAAGGATACCATGTGTTCTTTTGGGTTTCACCTCTATGAGGATTACAAAGATTTGGCCGGGGAGAAAACCTATCTCTGAGGTTCATCGGCCATTTCTAGATACTATGTAGAGTTGGTGGGGTGGAATAATACATTTCTCTACCATCATATTTAGATCAGGTACACAATGTCTAAAAAAGTGTCGTAGCTAAAGAGGTATGTGCATGATGCATCGAACATCATCGACTAGGGAAAGCTGGACATCGAGGAGGGATATCCCTTAATTGAGTAGTTGGTGGATATTGAAGATCGGTAGGAGAGGAAAATTCATGAGAAGTCAATTCATTTTGTGAATTTCTGGTGGAAGTACAGGATCCTCTGAGAGAGAAAATGGAAGCGGGAGGCTCAGATTCATGCTCAGCACCCTCATCTATTTGAGTATCCCTTTTTTGGGTTTTTCAGGGATATAAAGACCCGAGGTGTGGAGAATGTAACATCTCGGATTTTGTGTGTACTATTTTTGCTTATTATGTGGATTATTTTCGAGATAATGTGCTGAGAAAAAGTTCAATTCCAAGCCAAATGTGCCCATAATAAATTTTTAAAAATATTAAAATATTTAATATCACGCATAAGAATTTTTCCTAAAAATGTTGAATAACATCAAAACGAATACCTAAATTAGAAATATTACGGCATCGTTGAGTTCATAATTTTTGATTTACCCTATGTGTGACCGAACATTGGTCGGTGTAGGTTGTGTGTGTAAAAATTTTTCTAATATGGTAAATAAATAAAATAATTTAAAAAGAGAATTATTTTGATATAGTGATTTATTTGTTTCAAATAAACCATTTTTTAAGAAAACAAGTGTTAGCATCATAAACCTAGAATTCTTTGGAGATGCTAGGAATAATCCTCTGGAGATCCTCTCAAGTAGGTGATAACAGAACCTATGATCAAATATCAACGAACATCGATCATGGCATATCTCGCCAACAACAATGACACGGTGACTGTTCTTCATTAGTGATCGATCCAAATATAGGTAGGATGTGTTATATTGTTCTTCTTCCCTATTTTTGATTAAAACAATAAATTCAGATTAATCCACAAATAGATTGATCCGTGGTTCTATCGTATTTGTTGGGTGGTGTTATTTTTGGGGGTCTGTCGGTATGATTTAATCTTTGTGACTAGAATTGTAAATAAATTATTTTACCATTCAAATGGTAATGAAAAAACATCTAAACAAACATAGATCAAGGTTATTTCCTCTCGATTTCATTGTGTTTTTCTCCCCCAATTCACCATTCTCCTTACGTTCTTCATTTTCTCTTCATGCTTTGAAACCCTTTCTGAAAAATCGATTGTTGCACCCTCAATTTATTGTAAAACAATCTAAAACGGTAGTTCTAGGATCATCACAATGTAAAGGATGTGAAAATGTGACAAGAGTATGGTGATTTGGTTGGGGAGGTGGTCTGGTGCGGATCTGATATTGCATAAGTATGTGTCTAGGAAGCGACTTTGGCCAGTCCAGTGAGGCAGCAACCCAATGTGACTATGGTGCCAATGTTGTTGGAGGCGGTGGCTTTTGTGGTGCAGGAAGTGGTGAATGCGGAGAGCCAGTGGGGATGATAGTGGTTCAAATGGAGGTATAGTGGGCCCGAAATAGGTGGATGTGTAGAGGGATTTCTGGTGAGGTTGGTCCAAGAGGGCTGTGTGAAGTGGCCCTAAGCAAGACAATGGGTCGGACCAGGCTGGTAGACGGGGCCAGACAGAGTGGATTGTGGTCAGATCTGGGGCAACCGAGGTGGATCCTAGTTGTATTAAACTATGGAAATAAACCATGGTAGTTAAACATGGTGTCTTGGTAGCTCGAGCTATCGTGGGGTGTAGTGACCACATAGCCGGTCTATAGTGGTCGACCACAACAGTCGACCACAGTGGCCGTTCAAGTGTGGCAAGTGGATGGACCATGACAGTCATTCCGTAGGAGGGAGATCCACAGAGTAAGTGGATCTATAGTGGAATTCGACCACATTTTTAAACCATGGAGGTAGGTAGACCTACCATGATGGTAGGTCTGCATGCCCCTGGTTGGTTTGTAGGCAGCTTCATTCAAATGATCATAACTTGTAAACGAATCATCCAATTGAGGAGGAATCTATGGTGTTGAGATAATTGGATTTAGATTGTCATTTTGAGACCAATTGTGGGTTTTTAGTTTGGACCAGTATATGTTGATAGTGTTCCCTTTGTTTATTACTCGTGGGTTCAATGTGGCATTAATTCCACATCATTGGATTATAATCCCCATTAGAGTTCGAGTCTCAAACAGAGTTATGGAATCCCTTTATTATACTGGAGTGAGATCCTATATCGAACCTTGTGGATTTTATGAAATAATCATGAGCTACATGAGTATGGATTTGATCCTCCATATACCAGGCCACATATGTAGGGTTTGTAGAATCTTTGGTATGTGATACCCTACATGGCGGGTTGAACTAGATTAGGTTCTTGGTGTCCCTTAGTGGTTCTGGATGTGATCCCCTCTCAATTTATCATAGTCTTCCTTGACCAATTTGTTCTCTTTGGGTGGGGACCAAATGAGCCAGACTACTTCATCTAGTGTCTCTAATGATATCATGGCTTGAGGACTGGGTTCTTCCAGAATGAGGGGGCTTCAATCAAAATCCTATGGCTAGAAGTTGGTTATGATAGCCTGATGGTGTGGTGTCTCTTGGGTATATCTGGGAATATCTCGTTTTTCCTCTACTTTTTGTATCTTTTAAAAAAACGTTACTTTATTATATATTGTGTCGACTATACCTGGTGCTTCGTGTTTTGTATTTCTAGGGTGTCCTACCGAGTATTGTTTTACCCACCCATACACGGGCTTTTCCTGAATGTGTCACGTCTTGTGTAGATGTAGGCCCTTTTGGTAGTGTCCTAGGATGACTAGGATCTAGTGGAGAAAAGATAGAGTTGGGTAGAATGATGAGTTTTTTGAGATCATACACTTGACATAGTCTTCTCCCTTGGAGTAGGTTGGACTATTCATAGTTTTATTTAGAATTGTGTACAAACTCTTTGTCGTGGGAATTTTTTTCCCTGTTTACATTATTGTTCTTTCACTATAGTACTCTACTGTGGGATACTTGATGTATGCATGCATCTTTCAATTTTTTTACATTTCATAATTTTTTGGCATGTAGATGTGTGTCTGTGTGTCTAGGTTCTACAAGATAATGCCTCTAATTTTAAGATATTCCTACTTGGTTCTAGTCACTATCCCCTAGACTATTTGAGGTGGGATTGGCATTATCAATGCACGAGCCCCTCTAGGCTAGGTCATGACAAAATATCCCTTCCTGATTCTTGCCTGAACAATTTATGGTATTAAATCCATCAGCTTTAGGACCTACTGTTCATCGTGAGTATAAAAGGGGAGGGGGAGCAAGTTCTCATAAAGGTGGTGGTCAGCATGAGCATTGAAAAAATATTTATTTCGAAATGATAAATTAATAATTTTTCAACAACAAAAAATAGTTGATAAAACCCCCTTTATCATTGTTTTTTAACACTAATAAATGGTGAATTTATCATAAATTTTTCTTCCATTGATAAAAGATACTGGCTTTTAAAGATTCTTACAAAAAGTATATTTTTTTATCAATGATAAAATCCTTTTAGTGTGATTATAAAGGCATGATCTGTAGTAGTGATTGTCAAACTAGTATGTGATAATGTATTTTTGTACACCACAACAAACACATGAGAATGAAAAATTAAAATTATGATGAGGTTTAACATGGTTATACAATGTGAATACGTATACATGGGACTTTCATGGTTCCCTAGTTCTTTTTTAAAGTACACTCCAAGTTACATAGAAACAAGAAAATTGAGTCTTGTTTTAAAGAGGTTGTAATCAATGATATGAAAAAAATACATTCCCTTAATGAAATGATTTTAATTAAAATTTTATATATATTAAAGGTACATAGGGGACCAATAATAGAAAAACAAACACCCCTCACCCACCGACCAAATGGGTAGGTCATATTCCCCCATCAATGGATAGCCCACCCAAAAAGCCTCTTTTTTTATTCATCTATATTATATTGGCCCATAAAACTCATAAATTCATCGACCCAATACCAATAAAAATCATGTCGAGAAATTCCAAAATCAACATGTCCATCCGGGATCATATTTTCACAAAGATGTTTTCATCACCGATAATTCCTTATAATCAACTATAGATATCCTACATATCACCAATCACATGCACCACCTTGTATAATGAAATTACCACTATGCCTAAGATTATGTTGTTGTCGAAGGAAACCTACCACCTTCCCCTCAAAATACATCACATCCTTCATTCCTATACTAATTACCATAGTTTTCAACTATTTTATCCCATGAACTTTAGTCAATATTCATCCAACTATGATTGTCCATGATCTGACATCCCCCATCTTCCCAGAAATCGGAATCACCCGCTTCGACCATCATAGGGGACTCGCCACACTACTTGCATCCGTCACTACATCACCTGCACTCAAAAAATCCTTCTGTGTCCACAGCTTAATTCCCCACTACTGATGGACCCCAAAGCCATACGCCAAGCACCACAAATCTTCTACAATCATGTGTGTTCATCGTCATATAAAACCCAACAAACATCCTGTTGATGTCTCTAGAGAAATTCGTTGAGCCTGCTATTATTATCCTAGCATGCCCCAACCACTACTATTGGAACCATAAATGATTGGCCCACTGGTGCAGTGATAATCATGAGATATAATAAAGTAAAAAAATACAGAAATAAATGAACACCATATGTAACGTAGAAAACCCCACAAATTGATAGGGATAAAAAACCACAAAAAATTGAAGGATAACTATGGGTAAAAATGGGTACACACTCCCTCACTATTACAATGAAAGAACAAAAAAAATATCTCACTTGAAAATGTAGATAATATCTCTCATAAAATACTACCTGAATAGATAATTGGAGAAGATGCTAGTGAAGGTGATGAAAAAACCATTGGAGGAGATCCCCTTTTATAGGCCTATTCCATCCCCCTTATCATATGATCTTTTACTCTCGTGTTGGGTGGTTAGTGAGTCTAGCCACCATCCATTCCTACCAATACCTTCCCCCTTTGACAAATCAAGTGGTAGAATCATTGTCTATGGAAAATAAATCTATTGATAGATGTATCATGAACCATCAACATCTGATGAATTGTTCCAAATAGTGCACTCAGTTATCCCCGTCAGAATTTCCCCAAGGGCCCTGCAGAATTACCCTCCACTTAATTCATTATAATTTAAATATAGTTATAACATATATTATTTTAATAAAATCACACCAGGAAAAAAGTAAACTAAATAAGATGATACCAAACTAAAAATATGGTGTGACACACACTTTAATTTATATGGGTGGTCATTCATTGAGTAATTTAAATGAATATCATATTTGAAACATAGGTTGTCCACATGTTTCCCTTTCATTAACTACAAACTACAAGTGTCTACCGATTATACTATTTTGGTGTGTTCATGGTACCCCAGTGGCCATTCCCCCACAATGGAGAAAAGTGGGAGCTATGGGAGATGCATTGGAACACCTTAGGGTTGCAACAAAGAAGGTAGAACTATTTCTCAAGTACCGATTGGAAGTTAGCCCTAGTTTCAACCTTTTAATTCCTTCAAATATGTCCATGATTATAATGGAGTGTCAGGGTAGGGATGGGGTGTTGGGGGAGAAGCCGGATGCATATCTCTTCAGTGAATGCCTCCATATATACCAACATATAAATTTTTCAATATATACACCTATAAGATTGAACATTAAATGAAATTAATTTCCTTTGAACGGAACCATAAATAAATTCAAAACCACAAATTAGGGATTTTAAATTTGAAATGTAATAATAATATCTCATGATATTAATAAATACCAGATGATCGGGCTACTCAACCCACTGCATCCCAAACACATCAATAGAAATATAAAAGTGAACTATGTTTCTTGTAAAACCTCCAATTACAAGAGATATTTGCCCCCAAACATGGATCATAATAAGAATAATGTTGTGGAATGTCCTATTGTTTCTCCAATCCCCAGTGGGTAGGTGGAAGCCTAAGGATGTTTTCATAAATAGCTGTCATCGGGGAAATCCAGTCTTTTGGTCAAAGGATCCTCAACACCCTTAACCCAAAATGATGTTTTTCAACATCCTAAAGTCCACAAAGAGGGAACATCTATTATATAAGATACTACTAAAATGATCTTAGGCTATAGTAGTAGTGCAGATGATCACTAGGTCCACACTAGTGAGACATTTGATCTATAGAGGACAATGATATCTAGGAAACATGTACCCAGTGCTACTAGGTCAGGGTTCATACCCCAAGAAGAGAACATTCATACTTCCACATAGAAATAAATGGAGGGCCCTCAATACTTTGATGTTACTATTGCATAGTCAGGAGGAACCAGAGGGATTTTTCTTAGGGAGGTGTAAGACTATGTAATTCTTCCTAGTGAAATGTCCATTGGAGAAGCATATCTCTTAATAAAAGAGGCCTCAACCAGTTCAGTAGTGCCATTTTTCCATCTAGGCCCTCAATCACTAATACAGATATTTCCTTTAACAACACACTAAAGTGTATTTTAACAGCACTAAAAAATGATTGTTGTCTTCATCATTATTAATGGGTGGGGGTGTCCCCTTTATAAGTGGTAAAAAATCACAGATAAAGGTTGGCCTTTATCAGCACTATTTCTAGCACTAATAAAGGCCCTCCTTTATCAACACATTCAATTGTACTGATAAAGTCCCAACCTACTCTAGTGTGTAATTTGTATAATATCACACTACAACAAATACCTACAACCAATATATAAAATTCATTAATTTAATTGATATAAATTTTACATCACAAATAAAAAAACAATACTATATTTATTTAAAACTATGATTTTTATAATTAAATATTCAATTATTATCCAAAAAAATTAAAAACATTATTGTTTCATCGTATTTGTCCCCTGTTATCCCCAATCAAAAAAATTCACCCATGGTATTAGTTTTCAAAAAAAAATAAGCTCAACCCAAGAAAGAGAATCCACCTATAAAAAAATATTATGTAAATAATAGTATAATGAAATAAATTAAACATTAATGTGAAGGAATACATTAAAAAATAGTCAATTTTATTTAAAAATACTCTCTTGGAGTTATTCCATTAACACCATGTGTCAAATTGAGGTGTGTTTGATTCATAAATGTCACAAATTAGTTATGGGTTGTTTTCCGAAAGTATAAAAACATTCAGAATGTGTTTTTTCAGTTTTGAGTATTTCACTTTTTCTTTTTATAAAAATTATTGTACATTTTATATAATGACACACTTAGAGAAAAAAGATTCACACCATGTGGCACATTGAGGTGTGGTTGATTCTTACCAAAAAAAAATTACTTGTGGATCATTGTTCAAAATTATCAAAAACATCTGAATGATTTTTATCAGTTTTTAGTATGTCAGTTGTTTTTTTTAGTGAAATGACATTTCAAATTGTAAACACATGCCTTGAGTCATACTTATTTCATTATGTCTTGATTTTATATGAGACTACTTTACAAACATCACAAATGAAATATGAATAATTTTCCTAAATTATCAATACCATTGGAGAGTGTTTCTTGGTTTTAAGTTAGTGACACTTATTTTGAAATAAAATGTCTATTTTAAACTGATAACAGATTCATTGAGTCATACCAGTCACACAACATCTCATATTATGGTGTAGTTGATTCCTACATATCACATATGAATCATGGATCATTATCCTATTGTATCAAAACAATATTGAATTTATGTTCTCAGTTGTCATTATGTAACTTTTTATTTTTACTAAAATTACTGCCAATTTTAAATGAAAAGACACACTTGAAGTCATATCTGTCACACAGTGCATAGGATTGGGGTGTGGTTTATTGACATAAGTCCAAAATGACTTACGGATCATTTAAATAAATTATCTAAATAATCTCAATAACTTTTCTCAGTTTTCAGTATGTATATTTTTCCTTTAACTGAAATTAATGTCAATTTTATATAGAAATAAACATTGTGAGTTATATTGGTCACCCCATGCCTCATATTTAAGTTAGTTTAATTCCTAAAAGTTAAAAATAACATACGGATCATTTTACTAATGTATAAAAACAATTCAAATGTTTTTTCCTATTTTTTAAGATGTCACTTATTCGTTTCTATAAAATTAATGTCAATTTTTTTTTAAAAAAAAGACACATTTAAAGTTATACCAGTCACACCATGTGTCAAATTAATGTGGGAGTTATTCCTACTTGTTATAAATAACTTATGAATAATTTTTATAAAGTATCTAAACAATATCAATTCATTTTATTAGTTTTTGAGTATGTCACTTTTTCTTTCTGCAAAAATTAAGGTCAATTTTAAATAAATATACACACTTGGAAATATACCACTTACATCATGAATCAGATTGAGGATAGGAAAATTTATAGACATCAAAAATGACTTATTTAACATTTTCCAAAATTATAAAAACAATCCAAACTATTTTTATAGATTTTGAGTATGTCACTTGTGTTTTTTAATAAAATCTCATTTGATACTAAAAAACACACTTTGATTCATACTGGTATCATAATGTGTAGGTTTGATTTGATAATTCTTCGTACATGTCAAAAACTACATATTAGTTGTTTTTCTAAATTATCAAGACTATTCGAGAACATTTTTGTTGTTTTTTTGTGAGTAACACACTTTTAACTAAAATATGAATTTTACATTAATAATGGAAACTTTGAGTCATACCTGACACATCATGTATCAGATAGAGGATTATTTGATTCCAACACATCAAAAATTGCTTTTGGATAATTTTCATAATGTATCAAAATATTCCAAATGTTTTTTCTTGGATTTAATTATGTTAGTTTCCCTTTAAGAAATTAATGTCACTTTTACATAAAAAGTGGAACATAGAGTCAAATCGGTCATTCCGTGCATCGAGTTGAGGTACAGATGATTATAACATGTCCCAAATGACTTTTGAATAATTTATATAAAGTATCAAAACAATATATGTGTGTTTTATCAGTTTTCAATATGCCATTTAACTTTTTTACTAAAATGTCATTTTAAATTGAAACACACAATATAATTTATATCGGTCAAATCTTGTTTCAGTTTGATGTGGGACTTATTATTACATGTCACAAATGAATTATGAATAATTTTCCTAAATTATCAATATAATCAGAGTATGTTTACTTGGTTTTCTTTGAGTGACACTTTTTGAACTAAAATGTCAATTTAAAACTGATAACGGACACTTTGAGCCATAATGATCACATCGTTTATTGGATTAAGGTGAGGTTGATTCCTACATATCAAAAATTACTTTTAGATAACTTTCTATAGTATCAATGCAATTTGAATTCATTTTTTTAGTTTTAAGTATGTGAGTTATCTTTTTTTCTAAAATTAATGTTGATTTTAAAATAAAATATTACCTTGGAGTCTTACCATTCACACCATGAATTGGATTGAGTTTATATTAATTTATAAACATCCAAAATGACTTATGGATAGTTTTACTAATGTATCAAAACAATATGAATGTGTTTTCATATTTTTGAGTGTGTCAATTGTATTTTTTACAAAAATGTAATTTTATATTGGAAAAATGTACTTTGAGTCATTTGAGACACATCATGAATCAGTTTGATATGAGAATGATTCATACATGTCATAAATGACATATTAATTATTTTCCGAACTTATCAATACAATCATATTGAATTTTATCTGTTTTTAATGCGAGACACTTTTTGAATTCAAATGTCAATTTAAAACAGATAATGGACATATTGAGTCATACCAGGTGCATTGTGTATAATATTTTGGTGTGGCTGATTAATAAACATCCAAAATTACATAATTATCATTTTCCTAAAATATCAAAACAAATGAAAGTTTTATCTTGGTTTTCAGTGTGTATGTTGTCCTTTTTACTGAAATTAATCTCAATTTTATATAAAAATACACACTTGGAATCATATTGGGCATACCATGCATCAGATTGAGGTGTGAATGATTTTTATACATCCCAAGTGACTTATGAATTATTTTACTAGAGTATCAAAACAATCTAAATCCATTTCTCAGTTTTGAGTGTGTCACTTGTCTTTTTTTCCAAAATGACAATTAAAATTAGAAACAAGCACTCGGATTCAAACATATCACATCGTGTATTGGTTTGATGTGAGACCAATTCCTACAATTCATGAATGACTTATGAATCTTGTTCAAAATTTATCAATAATATTTGACTGTGTTTTCTCAGGTTTAAGTAAGAGATACGTTTTGAATTAAAATGTGAATTTTAAACTGATAAAAGACACATTGAGTCATACTGGGAATATTGTGTAGGGAATTTAGGTGTGGATGATTCCAATATATCAAATACGAGTAATAGAATGTTATCCTAAAATATAAAATTAATCAGAATATTTTTTCACGGTTTTGAGTATGTCATTTTCCCTTCTTATTGAAATAAATGTAAATTTTAAATAAAAAGAAGCACTTAGAGTCATACTAGTCACACCTTATGTCAGATTGAAGTGTGTCTAATTCCCATGTGTTGCAAAGTCTTAAAAAATTAGAATATTCCAATGTTACCACCCTTTACATTGGATTTATTTTTCAAAATCCCAACATTAAACATTGATTAGTTTTTCTTAGATGAAAAAATCTTTTTCGGCTAAGAACATCGAATCACTATGTAATGTTGCAGTTTTAAAAATAAAAACAATGGAAAAAATTATAACATTGGTATAAAGAAACATTTTATCTATTTTATGGCTTCTTTTGGATATTTTAAAGCAACATATGTCTTCCAAAAATATCTATGAAAAATTTAAATAAGTATTAGATAAAATTGACAAGGGAATTAACTTGAAAATAGTAGATAAAATGATAAAAACATTAATTAAATAATTAGTAGGAATTATCCTTTTAATTATGGTTTTATAAATTCTTGTCACATTTACTTACTTTCAATATCTCAATTGCATACTTAAAGGGTTTCCTTCATTATAGTCTATTCTTTCACAAGATTTGAAACATCATCAAATGTAGAAGAAATTTTTTTCATGATTAGTCGAAAATTTAATTTATATTTTGTAAATTCATTAAAAAATATATAATGTTATGAGGAAAGTATATTAAATTAAAAAAACACTTTTACTTTCTCATTGAACTCTTAGTTGTAGCCTCTAAGTCCAATCTCTCATGAGCATGAGTAGCTTTGAACATATAACTCCAACTTGAACAAAAGAATCCACCTCTATAAGAAATATATACTTATGTGAGTAATAACTAAATGAAATAAAGTAGACATAAAAACAATCCATATTTTATATGGAATTCACATCTTCATGTCATGTGTGTATATTCTACCATCAGGTTTGCTACACACTCATTTCTAATAAAATATATATCATCTTTTGAATATGAGTATTTTCACCATTCATAGTAGTACTGAAGAAATATAAATACAAAACATATTAAGAAATATTTCAAATGAAATAGTAATTATTTATAAAATATCCCCTTAGATATTCTATTTTATTTATGGAATATGATCTCATTCATAAATTTAAAAACATAATTACCACAATTTTTCCATTTGTTTCTTTTTGGACATTGTAAAAACATTGAAAAAAATAAGTAATTAGTTTTGATATGTGTTTGGATAGTGATATATCATTACATATACCCTGATACTTTCCCAATTGTAGAAATTCTCCAGCTCCATGTGTGCATGGTTTTTTCTCATGCCATGTATTTCATAATATTTAAACAAAACCCAATATCACTGAAATTAAGAAGATGTTGTCATCTATATGTTTTCTTTCAAATGATTTTGATTGTTTTCGCACTATGTCATTTTCCTTTTATTCTATTTATTTTTATTCAGTAGAAGTGGCATGAGGACTATGGTGTCCAAATTATATTTTTTGGGGGTAATCCCTTCAATTTGAATTCATATATAGGCCTTCAAAAAAATATGAAATGTATTTAGTCATAATTAACATAGTATATTAGTTATTGGAATCAAATCATAAAAATACATCTCATTTATACATTTACAAATGAGACTCCTGGAAATTCATACTTGTGAATTTAATTTACATTATCAAAAAAAAGTGTAATATTTAATTCCTTCTAGGTAGATTAGTTCTTTGAAATAATCTATGTGATTAATACCATTTTCAAATATTTTATCTACATGAACATTCAATGGTAGTAAATGTGGATATTGAATGAGTGTATTAAAGGTTCTTTACAAAAATCTTTTCAATCACATGGTTGATCCTTTATATAGTTTTGAGTATACCTTTTATGTCACCCCTTTCCTTTTCCTATCTATAATAACATTTATTGGTTTAGACCATTTCTCATTAATTGTTAAGGTTTATCCTGAAAAATAATTTGAAATGAATACCACTTTTTCAAAATGTTTTTTTACAAGATCTATTGACCATTGTATGAATGTTCTGAAATCATGTTCGATCATATAAATATCTAGTTCCTAAAGTGGAACATGTAGATCGATGCTCCCCTCATGAGCTATGGTAATTCCCATTATCACATGACCTATTGGAAGTGGTCTGTTATGTAGACTGCCATCTTGGATATTGAACATGTTATCCCTCACAATAAGAAATTGGTGGGCTGTTGATAGATATAAAACATAATAATTTTTACCTTGTATAATATCAGTATAGGAAAGGTAGCAGTGGATGTCTGATTATAATTTCACAAAAACAATTATTAGAATATTTATTACCTCTTCTACGGAAAGTATTTCATGGGAATTTATCATCTAAAATATGGTGGGGGTGGGGGGATCTTCACCCAATTTTTTCATGATTTTTCTTTTCTATTTTTATCCCCTATAAACTTTTCTAGAAAATTGGTATGAAAATGAATTTTTTTCATGGGAACACAATATTTCTTTCATATCATCCATTTCTTTTTCTTTATCCTCATGTTGTTGTTTTTTCTCAAAATATGTTTGGGGGGTCACCACCAAATCATGATCCTCTGATCCATCCATACTATTTTACCAACTTCATGGCCATCGATAGTAGATTTTCATACATTATAGGGTTTTATGATTCATGTGTCTATTTTTGATATAAAATATAGTAAAACAATTAATTATAATTTAACATAGATTTAAATAAAAAAAATTATGTCACTAAAACGCATTTTTTCTAAAAAAAACATTGCTTGTTTTCATGTGTTAATATCCCATCTGTATCTACACATTCCACCTTCCATAGAACATAACGTGGTATAGTAGTGGATTTGGATTTTTATTCATCAATATATATGAAAATAGATAACATAATATTCTTTTTCATGTCACATTAAAGTATTATGATATATTTAAAATACGTAATTAGTTTTTTCAAGTGAAGAGTACCCCATCCTTGCTTTACTGTAGGGGTACATTTATTTTTCTACAATTTCATTATTTTAATCACAATATTTTTATTTAATAAATTAAAAATTTCAATCAAAGTGATGAATACACATATTTTCAAAAAAAAAATACCCTTTACAATGTACTGGAAAAGATATCTATGCACGATGGTTAATAAATGCATGCCAGACTACTTGTCTTATCAGGTGTGCATAAATAATCGTTGGGTGTGGGTTTATTTTCCCTTCAGTATATTTAAGATAAAATGTCATTAGAATTGTGTGAAATCATTACTGAATCCTACTTGAAATAATTAATATATATTTTTTGTGTGATTAATCTACTATAGATTCACTATACCAGGGAGGATGAAGATTAAGTCAGTGTTTCATTATTTTATTATTTAATAAAATAAAAAAAAGGATGTCATAATGTTCTTGTAATATCTTCCCAAATCAGTGCGTTATGTGTGGTAAAAACATGGTTCCATGAATATCCATCATTCAACATGCATTCTTGAGTGATAATCCAAATGTAAATATAGAACATGGCCTTATTTGGTAAATAAGCGGGTTGTATGCATTCCATCTGACCTCAAATTTGATTCCGTATCTTTTCTCCTTATTAATTTTTTCTTACACCATCACACCACAACATTCATTTTTTTACATTGTTGGGAATTTGACGTCTACTATTTCCTCATATTTAACAATGTTAATATCTTGTTCCTATAGATTTTTAACATAAGAATGTAAAGAAGGTCATTGTTACTCTAAACTAGAAGCAGTAGTAGGTTAAGAAACTTATTATTCCATAGGATTAAGAAAATAAAAAATTCAAGAATTCATTATCTGTAGAATTGTTCTAACATTTAATTTAGATTTCATAAATATAGTATTAAACAGATAATGACATGAGGTAAAACAATGTATATTCCAAAAATATATAAAAACAAATTTTTAAAATCTCTCTTTTTTTGGTTTATTGATTTTACCCCTCTATTGAGTATCCAAATACTTGCATTATAGTCTCCCCTGATGTACAAAACCAGGTCAATATTCATATCACTATGAAATGATCGCAACATCCAAATGAAAGGGTTATTATCTTCTAACCCTTCACTACTTTTAGTCGATAATATATCAATCGAACACTTTCAGTTTACATTATCTGGAACATAAAATACTTTTACGTCCTATGATTCCATTGTTAATGGTTCATCATTGCACACATCTATTCTAAAATCCACTTTTATGAATTCCAATTAAACTATTTTAACATCACTTTTATTAATAACCCACTTGAATTAAAAATATGTATTTGGAATGTTTTTCAATCTAACTCTCATATTTTTTGATGATTCCAAAGTATTAAATGTTCACATAAATTGGATTTAAATCCCTAGTACAAGAAACATGCATCAATTTATCCAAATTTGTAACTTCACTATTTCTCATGGTACTACCTTCATCATGTTTATTTATATAGAATGTGTAACAACTAATTACATAAATATTTTAAGATAATATATTAACAATTCGTCTTATATCCATCCATCGATGTTGTAATAAAATTGAATAGAGATTTTATTCTATCTTCTTAATAATATTGTCTAAAAACCATCCTATATATTATTGATTATTTGTA
Organism: Viscum album; assembly: GCA_963277665.1. Lineage (NCBI taxonomy): Eukaryota > Viridiplantae > Streptophyta > Magnoliopsida > Santalales > Viscaceae > Viscum > Viscum album. The sequence continues at coordinate 29,593,171 of OY728162.1, read as the reverse complement.
TTTCCTTTTCAAATTTCATCCCTTGATGGATTCAAATTCCTAATAATTTATTTTCAAGTTTCAACATATAGGGAAACCTCAAAATTTTTATTAAAAACATAAAGGTGATCCTTCTCCCAATATCTAATATTGATTGTTACTACATCTCTTACAAAAAATCCTTCAACCACATGCCTCCTAGTGTGACAATATTTCGATAGTCAAATTATTTCCACGCTGGATAGGTAGTCGGTAAATAATTCAAAAAATTATCAAGAATATATCACTTCTCAATACAACCCTCTAGATGAATTTTATTTCTGACATATCATTTCAAAATATTTATATACCGTTCTGTGAGGCACATCTATCTATAATGTACCATAACACATAGTCAAATCACTCTCACAATGTGAACCATCGAGTGAACCATCATATCGAAAAATGTTGGTGGTAAGAACATTTCAAAATAATATAGTATGATGGAAATTTCCATTTACATAGTTGTAAATTTAACTGATCCTATAAATTTTTTGTATATATCTTTGAAAAAGAAATAGAGTTTGGTTAAGCTATGACATGAATTCCAGGAAAAAATGGAATGTAATGATTCTAGAATTAGATCTTACATCAAAACATGATAGACATGTAATTTTATGTCTCTTAACATTAAATAATTTGTAGAAATTATATTCTTGATATTCAAAGAATACACCTCTGTAACCTTTACATCATTCAATAAGTTGCAAAATAGATATCTCTCCCTCCTAGAAAGAGTGTAAGTAGCTTGAAGAAAAGAAGTTAATTTTTCACATTACAATGGCACCCAATATTCCCATATTCTAATGTCATTCATATCCATTACAGACTTAATTCCATCATTTTTATCTGTGTGAATTTTATAGTGTTCCAATGAAATTATCACATACATTTTTTCAACAAGGTTAACATTAAGAAAATATATAACATACAGAAAAATCCGTCATGGTAATTAAAAAAACTGATCTCTTTTTAAAACTTGTTTTATAAGGTTTTTTGAAAAATGTTTACCTAAATCAGTTTCTATATATTTTAATTTATCAAATAGTAGATCACCTATTAGTGGTGATGATGTTTTAAATTCTTCATAACTTCTATCGAATGATGTCTTCCAAGATCATTACTTATGTCATTGGGGTAGAAATCCATGATGTCCAAGAAACACAGTCCTCAAATAATTTTTCATCTTAATTCATAGTTTACCTTATTCACAATTGGGACACCTTTGAGTTCCATTAATGATATATCCTATAAAATTCTATAATGAGGAAATAAATTTATCATCCCATACAACATGGCACCCAACATGAAATATTCATTTCTATAAACATCATGAAACATAATACTTGATTCCAACAATAATTTCAAATCATTGATCAATGGATCCAAATAAAAATAAATATCATTACTTATCTATTTTAGTCATGCTATATGCAGAGATAACATAATTTATATTAGTTTCATGCATAAATATGATGTCAATTTATAATTTACCATCATAACCAGCCATGTACTATGAGCATTGCTTTGAAAATCAAAAGGATTCAATCTATCTGTAGATAGTGCAGGAAAAAGTTTTCTTAGCTCATTTCTATATAAAAGATAGTCATGATCAATTATCTTCCATTGAGGATAGTATATCAGTTGATGAATTTTCCCATATTTATTTCTTGTACATGCATAGCATGATAATTTCCTTTAAATATCTTCACTTCTATATAGCCACGTAAAACTTGTAATGTTTTTAATGTACTATACAAATTTCGTAGGGCCCAATTTACCTTTCAAGTATCAAAAATCACCACACTTTGGGAATTATTTCTAGGATTTTTTATCCTTTAAAAATAGTATACATTAATTCTGGAAGGGATTTATTCTTTGAGAGATCATACACATCAAATGTAGCATTCGTTGAGCATCATATTTTCATCTAGTGAGATCATTATATTTTGAGATCATATCACTCAATAGATAAATTATTTCAATAAAACTAGTGTCACTCCATCCATTTCTATCATCTAAATTATACATCTTCAGTATGGTTGAAAATAGTTTATATTTAGTGAAACCATCAAACAATGACCTATTTTCACAACTCTTTACCTTCTAAAAAAAATTTGTACAATCACTATGTTTACCTTCAAAAATCATTTTTATTTCTTCAATGGGATCTTAATCATCATTCACAGCAACAATCACATCCTAGATATGGTGTTATTCATTATCCAAATATTTAATCATATCAGATGATCCAAAAAGTGTACTGTTGTCCTATTCAATAGATGTATTTGATTTTTCCATATGTTTATTCCATCATTTATCACATCAATAAATTCTGTGAAATTTCAAGTGTTATTTTTACTCCTAGGGACTAATTAGTATTGAATAACAATATTATAATCACAAAAAAAGTATTTGAGAAGGATAAAATGTATGATCCTTTTCAAACATGATGAACTCTTTCACCCCATATTTTGTCATAAAATTTGCATCCATCAATTCCCTATTCATATCCATCCTATTTGATTCGGTACTATAAATATTTGACAGAATATATATATAAAAGATGTTCAATTTCAGATGGATCTCATGAAATGCTTGAAATAAAATGGAAGCATTAAAAAATGGTTAACCATCCCACATGATAAAAAATAAATACATATTGAAGGAAATTTATAAATATATTGGAGTTGATTTCACTTAATAAATCTATTTTTTACTTCAATTGAATGGTGTAGGAATCATTAAAATTACAGTGAAGTATCTTGGATCAAAAGGTGTTCTCTTTATAGATGGATTGATGAAAAATAACTTGAGCATTTTTCAGCTACTTGAAAATGGGAATGAAATTATTTTAAGGTATAATAATTGATTCATTATAAGATAAAATAATAGAACTATCATCATGAAGGATTAGTGATCAATTGATAATTTATTTAATATTTTTATTGATCAAAAAACATTTTTTATGAATATAAGTGAACTATAAAACCACATTTACATTAAAAACCCTATAAAATATTGGTATTAAATGTTATAATGGAAATAGAAATATAAAAGAAATATTATTTGAGCCTATTTCATAAAGAAAAATATGGATATTGAATGTAATAATGGATTCAAAAATAAAAAAAAAGATATTCTTATAATTTTTATATATTTTCAATCATAACATATAATTTATTAATTTATAAAAGTATTAAGATATTGATAAATTAAAAATACTATAAATGTATAAAAGTATAAATTAAAAATATATATATAATTTTATATGACTATCTAAAATTACAGATGTATATATACGTATAAAATAATATATAATTTATAAAATAATATACAATTTAATGAAATATATATAATTTATAAATGTATATAAATTCATAAAACTATATAAAAGTACATATATGTTTTAAAATTATACATAATTTATAAATGTATATAGTTTTACAAATGTATAAATAGTAAAATTATAATATATAGAAGTAATATTTATGAAAGTTTAAAAGTATAAAATTATTCAATTTTAGTCCATTGATGAAATTATTGATCTTGATTTTAGGTTTAATAGAAAAAATCTAGGTGTACCTTTCGAGTCTCTTGAGGTTTCATTTATAGGTACTAATGGATTCAAACTACTTTTTAAAAATGTTTTTGGTAATATTTATTTCCCAAAATGGATCTTTGATTGCAGGACTAGATTACAACATTAAGGAAATGTTTTCTCGAATGCATATGGGATGAATGATTGATGTGAAATTTTTATTAAAAAATTTACCTAAAAGGGTTGGGGAATATTTTATTTTTCATAATGGATCTCTGATAATATGATTGGAATACAAGGGTGGGGTTATCCACACACACACCATTCCCTACCCAACAAAATATATTTTTTTTATTTTTTTTATTATTATTTATATATTAGACTAAATATATAATTTTTTCCATGTAAATATATTTTATGTTATTTTTCAGATTGGCGATCAATATAAAAAATTACGATCCTGGTATCGATTTGAACAATTTAAAACCAATATGAAATAGGTAATTCAGAACTATTGCATGAACCCTGAGATGCCATCTGATTCCTTCATGTGGAACTAATGATAAAAATGTAGTTTTTTATAAATAAATAGGTGAAAACACTCCATTTTCTACATAGATCACAATGACAATAATTTTGAGAAATTTTGAGTTCATTTTAAGAATTTTTTTAGGAATTTTAATTATTTAATTTATGAAATATATTATTGATTATAAATTTTCTAAATTATATTATTCACTACTAACATTACCAAATATTAAAATTTAATTAAATTATTAATTATATTATCAATTATTAATTATGTTATTAAATATTATTTATATTATTAGTTATTAATCATGCTAATTAAATTAATAATATTTATAGTTACATTTTTATTACTAATTACGTAAATAGTATTATTAATTATTTATTATCCTTTAAATTCAAGTAACTGGCCTTTTCTAAATATTAATTTTTATTTACAATAATTATTTTTTAGTAATTAATTATTTAAGATATTAATTATATTTAAATTTATTAATTATATTATTAATTATTTGTTGTTTTTTTAAGGAAACACAATCCAACCCATGTAAATTTCATTCTCATCGAAACATATCACATTCCCATGTTTGTGTAGTAGGCTTAGTGTCTTGAATTCACCATGTAATGTCCGATGGGTAAAACCTAACCTCGCCATGTTCTCATGTACTGTTGAGGGTGTTAAATCAATTAGTGGAGGCCCTGGTACAAGATGGTCATGAATCATCCAAGGAATTTCCTACTAGAGTCCCCCCTCTATCATGCCTTGTGGAGGAGGGTGTCAGGTAACAAAAAAGGTATTTCACATGAGGATAATAAAGTTTCCATTATTATAGTACCTCAAGGATATTAGTAGTAGGGAATGAAATGTAGCTCTAACCACATTCAACAGAAAATGTCATGGGATAATACAATAGATGATGATATGAATTCTCTCTCCATCGTGGATGTTCTGGTTTATGGATTAGTTGATGTTAGACTTGTTTATTTAGAAGATAGTCAAAATAAGGGTGAATATGAAGTGGAAACACTAGTTTACTAGATCTTATGGAAAGAAACTAAGATGGTTAATAAGGGTCATAAAGGAAAGATGGAAACAAACTATGTTTCTAGTAAAATATCAAATTTCAAGAGGGGCCAAACATTAAACATGGATCTTAATGTGAATAATATTGTGGAAAGTCCTTTGGTTTCTCTTTTCCCCAACGAGTAGGTGGAAACCAAAGGGAGTTTTACGAATGAGGTGTCATCGGGGAAATCTGCTCTTTTTATCAAACATGATTCAATACCCTTGACCCACCCTGATGTTTGTCAAAAATCCTTTAGTCCACATAAATGACACATCTATTATAGTAGATACTTCTGTTATGACCCCATGCTCTACTATTAGTGCGAATTCTCAGAGGTTTGACACTAGTGAGATAGTTGATCAATTATGGGAAAGGGGATCTAGGAAACAAGTACCAAGTGTTTCTAGGAAAAGGTCCATGCACTAGGTAGTGGACTTTACTACTTCCACACAGCCATCAATAGAGGTCCATCAATACTTCTATTTTACTAATTTACAACATGTTCAAAGAAAAGTAATTTATCTCATTAAGGATGTAGACTGGGGAATTACTTCTGGTGACCTTCCCATTGGAAAGGCTTATCTTTTGATAAAAGATGCCACAACTAGTTTAGTAGTTCACTTTGTGCCTTATAGGACTTTAATCACCACTACAGATATAACCATTAACAACACTCAAAAAGGCATTTAATAGTCTTATAAAATAATCTCTATCCTCAGGACTATTAAAGTGTGTGTGAGTGGGGGTGGGGGTTCTCTTTATCAGTGGTAAAAAAAGTACTGATAAGGGGGGGGGGGCTTTATCATTGCTAAAAATCCCTGAGAAAGGCCACTATTTATTAACACTAGTTTAGCCCTGATAATGTTCCCCCTTTATTTGTGCTATTTCTATCCCTAATAATGTCCCCCTTTATCATTTATTTCATTAGAATTTATAAGTGGGTCCTTTATCTTTGCAAGAAAAAGTCTCATAAATTCCCAACATTCTGTTGTGTACTTTTTGTATGAGAAAACACAACATCATATTATTGTAACCTTTATAAACAATATATAATTTAATTGATATAAATTTTACATCAAAAATACAAAAAAACATTACTATATACATTTTAAGATAAAATTTTATGATTAAATTAACAATTACAACCAACAAACATTTAAAAACATTATGGTTTCGTCATCTTTGGGTCTCGTGATCCCCTCTCAAAACATTCCACCCATGGCATCTATTACTGAACAAATCACCTCAACCTGAGAAAAAAAAATCCACGTATATAAAAAAACTTATGTTGTAAATACTATATGGAAACAAATTATACATTCATATCAAATAATACATTAAAAATGTCAATTTTTTATAAAAAGAAACTCTTGGAGTTATACCAAACACACCATCCATCATATTGAGGTGTCATTGATTCCTACACATCAAAAATGAGTAATGGATTTTTTCCCCTAATGTATCAAAAAAACAAAAAAAAATTCTTGATTTTTTGTATTTCTCTTGTTATTTTTACTAATATTAATTTAAATTTTAAATAATGAAACAAATGGAGTTATACTAACCACACCGTGCCTTGAATTTAGGTACAGTTTATTCTTACTTGTCACAAATTACTTATGGATCATTGTCCTAAATTTTCAAAACAATCCAAAATCATTTTTTTATTTTATAGTATACCACTTTTGTTTTTTACTAAAATGTCTTTTCAAATTGGAAAAACACACATTGAATTATAATGGTTGAATCATGTGTCTATTTGATGTTAGATTACTTTCTACACATCACAAATGACTTATGAATCACTATCCAAAATTATCCAAAAAAGATCATGTTTTCATGGTTTTTAGTTAGTGACACATGTTTTGAACTAAAATGATAATTTTAAACTCATATTGAACATTTTGAGTCATAGTGGTCACACTGTGTTTTGGATTGAGGTGTGATTGATTTTTATATGTCAAAAATGAGTCATAGATCATTTTTCTAAACTATCAAAAGAATATGAATTTGTTTTAAATGTTTTTAGTAAGTCACTTTTTATTTTTACTTAAATTAATGCAGTGTATTTAATAAAAGGACACACCTATAGTCATATCGGTCACACCGTGCATTGGATTGACGTGATATCTATTTCTACACATCAAAAATGAATTATGGATCGTTATCCTAAATTATAAATATATTATGAATACATTTTATTGATTTCTAGTATGCATCTTTATCATTTTACTAAAAGTAAGGTCAATTTTAAATAAAAAGCTACACTTTGAGATATATTGGTCACCACATGCATCATAATGAGGTGAGGTTTATTCCTACAAGTTATAAATTACTTGAGAATAATTTTTCTAATTTATAAAAACGATCTTAATATGTTTTCTTTTTTTAGTATGTCACTTATACTTTCTAATAAAATTAATATCCATCATAAATAAAAAAGGAACACATAGAGATATACTGGTCACACCATGGATTGTGTTGAGATTTTATTTATTCCTATGTGTTGTAAATGATTTATGAATATTTTTACTAAATTATCAAAATAATCCAAATTTGTCTTATCAGTTTTCAGTATGTCACTTGTTCTATTTACTAAAATTAATGTCAGTTTTAAATAAATAGATAAACATGGAATTATTCCGGTCAAATTGTGTGTCAGATTGAGGTTAGGATAATTCATACACATCAAAAATATCTTATGGATAGTTGTAAAAATGTATAAAAACAATCCGAATGTGTTTTTTTGGTTTTGGGTATGTCACTTTTTTTTATTAAAATGTGATTTAAAACTAGAAAAAAAAATTTCAGTCATAAAAATCACATCACATGTTACATTGATGTGATAATTCTTCAAACACATAAAAAATTACTTATGAATCATTTTCCTAAATTATAATTACAATCCAAGTGTGTTTTGTTGGTTTTTAGTGATGTCACTTTTTGATCTAAAATGTAAATTTTAAACTGATAACATACACTTTGAGTCATTCCTAGCACATCTTGTTTAATATTGAGGTTTGGATGATTCCTAAATGTCAAAAAATAACTTAAGGATCATTTTCATAATGTATCAAAATAATCTAGATATTTTATTGGTGTTGAGTTGGTTAGTATAATTTTTTATGAAAATTAATTTCAATTTTAAATAAAAAGGTAAACATAGAGACATATTTGTCACACCATGAATCAGAATGAGGTGTGGATGATTTTTACACATCCTGATATATTTATGGATCATTTTTTTAGTTATCAAAAAAATATGAATGTGTTTTTTTTATTTTGAGTAAATCATATTTCTTTTTTATGAAAATTTCATTTTAAACTGAAAACAGACACTTTGATTCATATCTGTCACATCATGTGTTGGTTTTATATGAGACTCATTCCTATAAATCAAAAATTATATATGAATCATTTTCAAAAATTATCAATATAATTATAGGGTGTTTACTTCATTTTCATTGAGTTACACTTTTTAAACTAAAATTTCAATGTTAAACTGATACCAAACACCTTGATTTATACCAGTCACATCATATATTAGATTGCGGTGAGGATTATTCCTACACAAAACAATTGACATATGGATAGTTTTCTTAGTGTATCAAAATAATAAGAATTAATTTTCTCTATTTTGAGTATGTCAATTGTATTTTTTACTAAAATTAATGTAAATTTTGAATAAAAATATGTAGTTGGAGTCATATGGGTCTCTTTATGTGTTGGATTGAGGCTATAATGATTCATGTATGTACCATATGACATATGGAATGTTTTCTTAAAGTATAAAAACAAAATAAATGTTTTTCATTGGTTTCGAGTATGTCACTTCTATTTTTTACTGAAATTCCATTTTTAATAGAAAATCATACTTTGATTCATATATATCACATCATGTATTGGATTGATGTGAGAACATTCCCTTCATGTCATAAATTAATTATGAATTATTTTCCGAAATTACCAAGAAAATATGAACATGATTTCTTTGTTTTTAGTGAGTGACACTTTTTGAACTAAAATGGAAATTTTAAACTGATAATGGACAATGGGAGTCATACCAGGCACATCATGTATCAGATTTAGGTGCGGAAGATTCCTACACATAAAAATGATAGTTGGATCATTTTCCTAAATTATAAAAACAATCCCAATGCATTTTCAAGGTTTTGAGTATGTCAGTTGTCTTTTAAAAAAAAGTAATCTCAATTTTAAATAAAAAGGTGAACATATAATCATATTGGTCACACCACCCATCGGATTGTGGCATGCCTAATTGCAGCACAACCCAAATGACTTACAGATCGATTTAGTAAAGTATAAATACTATTTGAATGTTTTTATCAGTTTTTAATAAATCACATATTTTTTCTAAAATTTATTTTTAAATTGGAAACATGAATTTTGAGTCATACTAGTCACATTGTGTATCAGTTTAATGTCAGTCCATTTTCTTACACATCAAGAATATCATATAATTTTTTTTATAAAATAACAACAAAAAACAAGTGTGTTTTATTTTGTTTCAATGGGTGACTCTTTTTTAATTAAAATGTTACTTTTTAACTGATAAAAGACACTTTATGTCATATCGGGAACATTATATATCAGATTGAGGTGTGTCTGATTCCTATATTCCATAAATGACTTGTGGATATTTTGTCTAATGTATCAAAAAAATACAAATATATTTTATCAGTTTTTTAGTGTGTCAGTTGTCCTTTTTATGAAAATTAATTTCAATTTTAAATAAATATAAGTAGTCAGAGTCATACCATGTGTCATATTGAGGATTGGATGATTCACACATTTCCGAAAGTCTAAAAAAATCCCTAATGCTGATGTTACCACCCTTTCTATTGGATTTATTTGTCAAACTGCCGAAACTGCATATTGATTGTATATTTATAGACAAAAAACCATTTTCACTAAGAAAATGAAATCAATATATAGAGTTCCAATTCAAAAAGAATGAAAATAGAATGTGTGGTAACATTGGTACAAGGGAACATTTTGTCTATTTTTTGGGTTATTTTAGATTGTTAAAATAAAAATATGATTCCAAAAAGATCAATGAAAAAACTACATAAGTATTAGATAAAAATGATAAGGAAATTAAGATACAAATAGTAGATAAAATCATGAAAAATTAATTAAATAACTAGTAGGAATTCACCATTCCATTATGGTTATCTTCAAGACCTTCCTTCACCAAGATGAGGAAAGGGATAGAAAATAGCCAGACCCTTCCTTCATCAAGTTTAAAAATAGATATTGGCCCCCATGTCCCACATTTAATATGCCCCAGAGTGGTGAGTAGAACCATGGGTATATAATCTCACATAAAATTGAAGGCAAAACCCTTTTTATTTAATAAGATTGGGGGATAAGATAGTAAAAACCAAAAACCACCAAAAACTGAAAGTAGATGAAAATCCAAAAATCCATTCCCATATGCATGATCAAAATAAACTAATAAAAAGTACAAGAAAATGCTGATTATAAGTACCAAAGAAAGAAAAATAGTAATGAAAAATGTCCTAACATCTGTGATATTAAGGTTCAGAGTAGTCCTAAATGTTCTCTTGGAAACCTAAAAGAAGTTTTATATACGTAGGGTGAGTATACAGGTATAATCAATAGGGAAAACCAAAATATCCAATGCACAAGTGGAGAGGCATTCTAAAGACACGTAATAAATAAAGGTAACCAAAGAACCATGCAAGGAAACAATCCACCCAGCCTCAATAAGGCACACTTCCCAAATAACACAAGTCGAGTAATGTAATAGTAATAACACATCAATATTTGGGTACCTTGCACATATTTCCCACGGGTAATTGGAGACATCTTACGTGTCATACCTCCCCGCCATTTTCACTACAATCCCACTACCACCCTAACCACAACCTTATGGGCCACCACAACTATGCATCCCACCTGCAGACACCTGGGCCACCAAAACCAAACACAACCATGACCACTGACACCTAGTCCAGAACAATTACCGTCACGCCTGAAGACACCTGGGCCTTATCCCAAAGACACTTGGAAAAGAAACCTGCCCGCAGACACCTAGGCCAACCACCCCCACATACCCTACCCGAAGAGTATTGGTCTATAATGGAACTAATGTCATCAAATCATCCTCAAAGAGTCTTGAGATACCCAGAAAAGTGGCTTATAACCAGCCACTAATAGAAATGATGGAAAAACACTCACCCCCCTGAAATAGGGGTGTTTAGCACGAAGTTATCAACATTGGTGGGGTGAGAATAAGAATCACAATAACTTAATTAATTCATATAATTAAACAAACACTCATCCTAACCAAAGACTTATGAAATATACAACCAGCCTATACACAACCAGAGCACGACCACCCTCTTTACTATTCCTACATGTAAGAACACACAACAACCAAAACTAGAGAACAACCCATTTCTGGAAATCAAATACCCCATTATATGCATTCTCGTTACCATGTTCAACTAATTCCATTTAAATATTCCTTCACTACCAAGAAACTAACAGACAATGATGCAAGACAAAGAAACAACTGAAGGAAAATAGCCAAGTAGCAATCTAAGCATTCACACCTAGTTCTCTTGTAATGTCACGACAATAAAAGGGATTAGTGAGATCCCTCAAAGTACTGTAACAAAACCATGTTGCAACATATGGGAAAAGATCCATAAACTGAAAATTGAACAATTGGAGATCCCATCCCCATCCACCTCACCCCATAAGCGTCAACGAGAAAAACCACAAATATTACCATAATAGAGCATGGAAATTTCTAGATCTATCCCCAAAATTCATTATGTTCTGTCCTTCAGTTTGGATAATCAGGGTGATCACACAAGGATTATTATTCAGTCGGAATCCATTTTATTTTCCAAATTTACATGATTGGGTAGTTTCTATGTTACAACCATTCAATCACAAGTCTATATAAAAAATAGATGTTTATTAGTGCGCAATAAAAGACCACCAACGACCACTATTTTTATTGGGCATAATCCCATACAATTCAAAACATATAAGTGAAGATAAAATAAATACAGCAACATCATCATCAAACACACCCCTTAATTCTTTTTAGTCATTTTATTATCTTTGTTATGGTTTGGTTTTTTCCACGCCTTGAGATAATCATTATCATACTCACCCTGCATGATACAGAGTAAAGAGAGATGAAGGAAAACCCTACTCCAATTATCAAGGGTCAAATTTATTATCCTAGAACCAAGAACTTGGGGTGTCTGACTTGAAAGAAAAGAAAATTTGAGGACTTCAAGGATTAATGGGAAGGGATCCAACACTGGCACATGCTTCATCTCTGGGGTAAGTCTTTGGGGAATACTTTAGGGAATGGAAAGGAATTATGAAGAAAAGATCTCATCTGAAGAAAAGGTCAGATCCTAAAATTATGGAGATTATTTTGAAGTACATAAAAATTGGATCATGGCTCGACCACATTTTAGGGAGGTTTCACACAATGGTATTAATTGAGATTTAATAATTATCCTCACAGATGGTGTATATAATATATGTGAGTTAATAGATTTATTTCAATAGAGAAAAATGCATAATAGAGAAGAAATTGAAAAACATGACAAATGTGTGACCCAAGTGAAAATAAAGCCATATGTTTTGGTTACTCCTGGGTCACCTAACTATTGGGGTTTAAAAAATTTTTACTAGCATTCAAATGATTTGAAAAGGGTATTAAAACACTTTTACATCAAATGATATGATTTTGTGGAAAAAAATAAATGTCCTAGAAAAACAGGGAAGGAGTCAATGTTTGGTGAGTCACTGTCACCCAAGCACCATCACCCTAGCACTGTCTCCCTAGCACCGTTTCCCTGGCAGCATTGCCTTGGAACCATCACCCTTGCATAATCACCATTGCACCGTCGACCTAGCACTATTTCCCTAACATCGTAGATGATTGGGGCTATGGATGACCCATTGTTGCCACCGACACTCATTTGTGCCACTGATGTCGATCGATGTCACAAACGTCCATCGTTGCCATCAACACTCCTCGATGGCACCGTTCATTGAATCCTAAAATTTTGAGAACTACTTAATGAGTCACTAATGGTCCCTAGAACACCCCAAACAGCATAATTGGAAAGTTAATGGACAAGTATGGTCCAGGACATTACATTATATTCCTCTCATTCTATTTTCATCATTAAGAATTCAAGGGTAAACCAAAATAAAAGAGATGGTTTTGAAACACCATCTTTAGGATACCTCTTAGTAGTAAACCTCCTTGATATTTATCTCCTAAACAACTGGGGAAACACTAAGGCTTCACAAGAACACCTCTTCAACATCTAGGAACACCTCTCCCTCATACTGATCAATTGTTGAAGCACTATCACCCCTCACCCGTAAGTAACCACACAAACATATAAGGTCACATTGTCCACACATATGGATTAGGGAATTTTTTCTCCCATGTCTAGATACTATCTGCTTTGGGAGGCACTGACATTCCCACACAGGTTTAATTTCATCCACCATAATGTGTATTGATTAGCAATCAGGTACTCCCCTCCCCATAGCGAGGACATTACACACATTTAGAGATTAGTAAAACATCCCATCTCATAGGAAAAAGGTTAAGCATTACACTACAGCAAAGAACAAGGAAAACCCAAAACCAAATCTCAAAATAGCTCTAGGTATTAGGCACACATTTTTACCTCCCATTTCTGGGTACCTTTATCGAGGCCACCATGCCTATATGACACACAAACCAAGGGAATATTCCAACCATGAAGCACCTTCTCCTTGCGATCCTTGATTCTTATTGGTCACTCCATAAACGTTGCATCGACCTCAATATGTACCTCTCCCCAGTCGATGAAATGTGAATCATCGTGTGGATACCGATAGAGATGAGACACGTGGAAGACGTTGTGGACCCTCATTAGCAGTGGTGGTAGGGCCAGTTGATAATCCACTTCACTGACCCCCGAAACACCTTGAAGGGGCCGATTAACCTATGAGAAATATTACTCCCTCTATCGAACCTCTATTTCCGATACAGAGGGGATACCTTTAAGAACATGTGGTCCCCAACCTCGAGCTCCAAGGGTCTCCTCCTATGATTGGCATACAACTTTTTCCAGTTCACATCCAACTTCATCCTCTCTCGTACAAGCTCAACCTTTTCTGTCATGCTCCACACTAACTGTGGGACAAGAAAACCTACTTCCCCAACCTTGGTCTAGCACATAGGTGAAGGACATGAAATTATATACAATTCATTGAAAAGATCCATGTCAATGGTATAGTAATATCTATTACTTTAGGAAAAATATAATAGTGGAATGTTCCATACCCATGATCCTTCAAAGCCCAAAACACATTCCTGTAGCATATCCTCCAACATCTGGATGGTCCTCTTTGTCTTCTCATCCGTATGAAGGTGGAAAGTAGTGCTAAGGTGTAGCTGGATGCCAAAAGAACAATGTAATCCCTTCCAGACTTGAGAGGTAAACCGTGTATCCTAATATGAGACCATGAACATCAGAACTCCATTCAATCGTAGCACTTCATCCATTGACTTCTGTGATAAGGCATCCACCGTACTCAACTCCTTGATTGCTAGGAAGTGAGGTGATTTGGTCAGTCAGTCTACAACCACCCAGATAGCATCACAGTCTCCTTGAACCCTGAGTTGTCCAATGAAGAAATCCATTTATATTTCATCCCACTTCCACACCAGTACATCTAAAGGCTTCAACAGACCTCCCAAAACATGGTTCTTAGCCTTCACATTCTTCCACATGAGGCACTTTTCTACAAAATTCACCACTTCCTGTTTCACCCCGGGCCCCCAAAAATTACCCCTCAATCCTCAGTATATCTTTGAAACTCTTGGGTTTACCACTAGGGGTGAGTTATGGAACTCACTGAGAACACTCTCATGCATTGTCTCCAGGAAAACACATTCCCACAAAAAAGCATTGGATTCTGACCATCTTCGAACCATCTATCTGGAGCATTACACTGGCTAACACAATTGTGAATCACCTCAGCCTCTAATTCCCCCCCACTAATACTCCTCCACTTTTTTTTACCAATTAAGAGTGCACCATAATATGAAATAGAAAAACTCTATCATCTTCCAACCTCATGATTAGATGTAAATTAGTCAACTCCTCCATTGCTTTCCAAGCATCTGCTAACTCATGAGCCACATCTTTCTAGGACTTCCTAATTAAGGAATCAGCCACCATGTTCCCCTTTCTTGATGTGTAGGAGATCACAATGTCGTAGTCCTAACGAAACATCATCCATCTTCATTGTCAAAAGTTCAGTTCACACTAGGAGTAGACATATATCATGATCTTGTGATTAGTGAAGACCATGAAGCATCCCCTGATGAGGTAATACTTACAAAACTTTTGTGCAAACAAAACCACTAAAATCATTAGGTCATGGGTGGAATAGTTACATTCATGAGGAAGTAACTTCCTAGACCCATAATAGATCACTCCTCATTGCTGAATCATCACACACCCCAAGCCTTAGCTAGAGGCATTGTAGAACACTTGATACGTCACCCCTTTTACTAGAAACATCAGCACTGGGGCACTGACCATATTCCCCTTTAGATAATTAAAATTCATCTGGAACTGCTCACTCCAAATAAAAGCATATTCATTCTTTGTCAAGGATATCAATGGTGCTGGAACTCAAGAGAAGTTGGGTACAAACCTCTTGTAGTAACCTATCAATATCATGAAACTACGAACCTCTTCCTTGTTCTTTGGTTCCGCCCAAGAAACAATTGATTTGACCTTCAAAGGGTCCACTTAGATTCCCTGTCGGGACACCATGTTTACAAGGATGTGAACCTTTCTGACCTAGAAAATTTTCTTTGACAAATTACTATATAGATGGTGGTGTCATAGGACCTCCAAAACCATCTTCAGATGCTTGGCATGATCCTCATATGACCTTGAGTAGATTAGGTTGTCATCGATGAACACGACTAAGAACCTATCCAAACACTCATGGAAAACATAGTTCATGAGCCCCATGAAGACAGCTGGTACATTCATAACACCAATCTGCATAACTATGAACTCAAAGTTCCCATATAAGAACCTAAAGGAAGTCTTCTAGATGTCACACTCCTTCACCCAAAACTAGTGATATCCCTAATGTAGATAAATCATTTAGAACCAACCTACTCCCTTCATCTGGTCAAAAAGGTCATCGATCCTTAGAAGGGTTTAACGGTTCTTTACTGTCACTAGATTCAGTCATCGGTAGTCTATACATAGCCTAAGACCACCTTCTTCATTATTTGTGAACAACACTAGAGAAACCCATGGTGACGTACTTGGTTGAATGAAACCCTTCTTCATCATGTCGTCAACCTGAATCCACAACTCCCACAACTCAGAAGTCACCATCTGATAGGGATCCATCAAAATTGGACATGTACCGACTTGTAAGTCTATCCCAAACTCAACAATACATCGAGGGGGTAGAGTCAAGACCTCTTTGGGAAATATATCTAGAAACTCACTGAAAATCCATAGAACATCCACCATCTCTGAATCTGCTGACTCCACTGATAGCTCGGCTAATAAAGAAAGAAGGGGTTCCACTCCCCGGATGCCCTCCTGGAAACCCCGCTCGCCAATGAATGCCACACGTTGGCCACCCACATCTGAGAAAACAACCCTTATTCAGAAGCATTCGATAACAGTGCACATGGGAAATATCCAGTCGATGCCCAAGATGATATTGTATGGCTACATTCACAGTAGAAAGAGATCCCCATTGGACTAATGTGGCACTAGCATTAGTCTCCATCCTCAACAAAGGTCAATCAAGATGGTATGATCTCCAACTAGTTTACTCAATACCAGGGGCATGGAGAGTCTCTATATGACAAGGCCTAAGGAATGGGATAGACCGAGTGAAACAAAGGATTGCACATCTCCTAAATCAAACAATTCATTGTCAAGAGTACTAAACAAGAAAATTGTACCATGAAAAAACTTCATCCCTACTAGAACTGATGCCTCTACAGTGTGTAACTATCCACACTCAGCTCCTATCCCACAAGACTATCTGCCACCTCCCCAACCATACACTATTCAAGGTCCCTGAGGATTGCCCTAGGGTCAACCTCTTCAAGAACCATCCACCCTTGGTGGAGTGGGAGCTCGCTGCCCCTGCTGCTGCTAAAAAGGTCTGGTTGGAAACTATGGCTACTGAGGTGGGATTTGAACCTTCCCGCCTCCACTGTAATGCACTTCATCTGGGAACTAATTCTGAATATTCCCATTGATACCAAAGATAAATAACCTCTTTCCTAGGCCCATATGGAAAGGGAGAGGACTAGGAGATCGAAACGTGAACTGCTGAGGCTTGCTCCCTGTCAGCTAAAACCTGGATGGCTCTGAAGCTGCAGGCCTAATGATAATGTCCTTCCCCTTTGATGAGATTAACTCTATCCCCTCACATGGCACACATCCCAGTATGTTCATCCTCTCCACCACTTCATCCTTTTTCTAAAACTCCGGGTAAATTGGTAGATTAAAGGTAGTGACAACATACTGATGGGAGGGTTGGAGGTCCTCTTCTAAGCATCTTGCCTAGGACTCCTCATCCAGGAAGAGTTCTGGAAAAAAATCAAAGGATATACTTGAACTTGATCCCCAACTCACTCACTTAAAAACTCCCATGTTGGAGGGAGAGTAACTCTTACTTCTTCTCAGCCTTCATTGTATGAGAAATGAATTCTACTTGGAACTCACTCTCAAAGTCAGCCCATGAAACCTCATCCTCCTTATTCTCTCCAGGATAGAGCATCCAACACTAATGTTCCACTCCCTGCATCTGGATTATAGCTAGAGGAACCCAGTACTCATCCGTATCCTGAATCAAGCTGAAAGATATCACCAACTCCTTGAGAGATCTTTCTATCTCCTAGTCTGAGACTCTTCCCTCGCATTTCTTGAGGGTCTGCTGCTGAAAGGAACAAAGCGTCTTCTTCCACTGCTTGTCCTCTTCCTCTAGATCAGTCCTCCATTGATCATCCAAATCATCCCCTTGGTCTTTGATTGTGCATACTACTCATGTTTGTCATCTGGGTACGACAGTTTCAAGGTAAACAAGGAATTCTTATGCTCGAGTAGTGTAGAAGATATCTATTAAATTTTTCTTAAACATTTTATCATTTTAAATATCATAAAACACCCAAAACACACAATATTAAAAGTCATCATGATTCATGTACCTTTCCTAGATCCTCTACTCTGTAATAATTGTAGCCTCATTTGGTCTTTCGGTAGGCCCAGAGTCCATGTATCGGATCACGGGGGCCCAAAAGTCTCATGGCCTAGCTGGTCTTCCCTAGACTATTTCATGAACCAAGATTTCCTAACACTGTTTCCTTGTCATCCCAAGAAATTCTCACTATGCCTAAACTAAACTCCATCGTATCTCTCAACCTTTCCTCTGATACCATTTTGTCACGACCCCCCTTCACCAAGATGAGGAAATTGACAGCAAACTCGTAGACCCTTCCTTCTTCAAGTTGAAGGAGAGATAATGACCCTAGAACCCTGTATTCAAAAGGCCCTAGAGTAGAAACTAGCTCCAATGGTATATAATCCCACGTAAAATGGAAGGAATTAAACTTTTTATTTAATAATATTGGCAGATAAGATGGTAAATCCAAAAAAACTCAAAAAAGTGAAAGTGGGAGTAAATCCATAAAATCTATTCCCTATGCATGTTTAAAATAAACTAAGACAATGAATAAGAAAAGTCTGATGAAAAGTACAAAAGAATGAAATATTGTGACAAAAAATGTCTCAATGTCTGAGCCAGTAAGGTCCAACATGGTCCTCAAAGTCCTCCTATAAACCTGAAAGTTGTTTTATATACGTAGGGTGACTATACAGGTATAATCGATAGAGAAACCAAAATCTATCATGCCCAAGTGGGGAGGAATTATAATGCCCTATGAGAAATAGAGGTAACCAAAGCACCTAGAAAGGAAAATATCCACCCAGCTTCACTAAGGCACACTCCCCAAATAATGCATGTTAGCTAATGTAATAGTAATATGACATCTATAATTGGGTACCCCACACCACTTTCCCACTATTTTTTGGAGACATCCTACGCATCAGACCTCCTGTAGAACCCCTGGTTTGAGTAATGTAGCATTATTTTATGCTTATTTATGTGTTTAATGTGCATGGGATGAGTTAAGAAGAGGTTGGGAGAGTTTGGAATGGTTTTGAAGGAGTTTTGAGGCTTTTCTTAGGGAGCACAGTTTTAGCATGGTTAGGGGAAACTGTGTGGGTTCTCCTAGAAACTGTGCAAGGGGAGGCATTAGGATTCGTATGGCCTGCACACAGTTTTTGAAACCGTGCAAGGCAACCGTGTTGACTGTTTCTCTCAAGAAAGTAGTGCTCTCACGGTTAACGAAGGGTTTTTTAAATTATGCTGGCTAACTGTGTGGCCACTTAAAAATAGAGTTTTAAAACCCGGGTTCACTAGGTCTTTCCTCAATCCTCTCCAAATCCCCTCCCACTCAAGCCTCACTCATTATTTTTGGTTCTCATAGGTGGAAGGTGATCTCCCACTCATTTTGGAATCGATTCAAAGGGGTTTTGTGGTGGTCTGAATGTGGTTTCTCTCGGGTAAGTCTTTCCTCTTGGTTTCTTTATATTTCCCCTAGATATATATCTCCCTCTCTCTTGGTTTTCTATATATACACCTGTTGTGTGTAGTACATGGGTTTTGGTTTCCTTGGATGTTAATTTTAAGGATTTTTGGATGTTAGAGAAGGGGATCTAGAGTGGTTTTTGTGGGGCGTTCACCGGTTTTGAGGAGTAGTTTCTTGGGGGTCGATTTCACTAGAACCCTAATGGTAGGTGGCTTCTATCTCAACTCCACATGGTTAGAACTAGTGATTTTGGTTACAATTAATTTTTTTATCAGAATTAATTGTGATAATGATGTTCAAATCTTGTTGGAAATCCATTGGGTGATGATTTTGAAGATTTTGGGGGAATAGGGTTATTGTGGCTCAAGAGGGCCATGTTGTGTGATTTTAAATTGTTGACTTTGAAATCATTGGTGGTTGATTATGAATATTTTGGGAAATATAGTTTTCAATAAAGATGTTTTTTATTGAAATGTGTTTTTTCATAGAAAATGATTAAAGGGTGTTTTCAATAAATGGGTTATTTATTGTAGTGGATTGACATGTAATTGAAATGGTCGATTTCATGTTTTTGTGGACTTGGTGGGTTATATGTTTGGTTGTGGCTGGTTGAAAGTTAATTTGAAAGTGGTTGGGAAGTCTCACTATAAAAGGTAATGGATATTGGTCAGAAGAACCACCATTATGAGGTGAGGTTGGGAAGTACCGCTAGTTGTGAATAGGTGAACGAGTTGGGCGAAAGTCCCACTGTTATGGTTGTTTTGTGGTGTGTACTTTGCAAGATGGAAATTTGTTGTGCTAATATGAAATGGTGAAATGGATGATGGTATGATTGTTTGGATTTCCCTGGGTTTACTTGGTTTGGATGAGATGGCTTGGTAAGGGTGTGTTTGGCTTATGGTAAGGGATGCACTTGTGATTATTTTATATAAAATATTTTATATAAATGTGCTAACGGTTTTATCCTATTTGCATGTGTAGGGAATTCATTTAGGGGAAACCTACTGAGTATTGTACTCACCCCCTAATTTGGAACTTTTTTGTCTTTACAGATGTTGTGTACTAGGATATAGGTAAAGGTAAGGCATCACTTTGATAGTGGTTTGTGGTGATGCTTGTGATGTTTTGGTGGAGCTTGGAGCTTGGAGCTTGGTGTGGAGATTTGGAGGTGTCATGGCTCATGGGGTTTTGTTGTTGAGTTCCCACATTGTACTATGACGTTTTGTGGACATGTCTAGTTGAGAATTTTTGGGGTTTGTGATGGAACTTTTAGTGTTTCATGGTTGGGCTTGATAGTGCATGCGTCTTTAGTTATTGATTGGTTGAGTTGGTTATCTTCATAAGGGAAAATTGTTCCCCATTGTTCCTTGAAGACCTCAACATTTATTTCCAGCCTTTGGCGCCTTGGGAACATCGCTTAAGGACAAGTAACCCTCATCTCCTCATCAATCCAATGAGGTAGGGGTGGAGTGTTACAAGTGGTATCAGCTTATTCATACCTTTGGAGTTTATTCTCGGATTTGGAGTTGACATTAGTTATGGTATATACCTTGAGTCGGGATGGTAGCAAGGCATTGGAATGTTGGAACTTGGAAGGTATATCATAAAAGGATGTAGCAAACACTTTTATGTTGAACTTCAAGTTACCATGGAGTTTGGTACATAAGTGTCTTTGAGACACTTATAGGCATTGGAAATCTCATTTTTGTGGGTGTAGTCAATGAGATATGCATGTAATATATCGTAGAAATGACTTCCCTCTAGGATAAATATTTCATTGGGCATAATGATTTATGGGATGAATTGAGAAATTATTTTTCAAATTTGTGAAATTTTAAGGTGAATAAAGTGGTATTTTGAAAATGGTTTGGTTTTCAAAAGTGGTGAAACATGGAAAATATGGAAAGGTGGAAAGCCTCGTAGTGATAGTGTTGTTTAATGCAATTTGAAATGAGAATTATTGATGTATAGGAAATTGAGACTCTTGGTTGTTTGTTTTATGTTTATAGAAATGTCACCACGTAGGCATTATTGAGAGAAAATAGAAGTGGCCGATGAGAAAGTGGTTGCACCTGAGCCCCAGGTGAACCAGTAGTTAGTCCTGAGCATAGTGCAAGATTTCCATGCTATGGGAAGTGTGAATAGAGTGGAAGAGCCGAAGAATGTTTGTTATGTGGACCAATTTCAAAGGAAGGATTCACCCATCTTTAGGGGTGATTCGAACTCAGAAAGGGCAGAGGCATGGCTATCCAGAGTGAACAAAATTTAAGAATTCTTGGGGATGTTGGTAGAGTTCAAATTAAAGCTATCAATGTATAAGCTAGAGGCTATTTCTCTTCAGTGGTGGGAGTTGGTAGTCCAAGTGAGAACGGACCAGGGTATAACGTTGGAAGGCTTTGAGGAATTGTTTAATAAAAATTCTACCCACATACGTTCATAATTCAGTGCAAAACTGATTTCTTCAGTCTGAAGAAAGGGACCTTGTCTGTGATGGAATATGCATTTAAGTTTATGAGCATAGTGTGGTTTTCACCTGAGGTGGCAGGTACCATGTCATTGAAGGAATGTATCTTTTAAGAGGGGTTAAGGCAAGAGATCCATTCAAAAATAGCAGTGTTTTGTATCGATGATTACACGGAGATGGTGAATCGAGCATCGGTGGCTGAGTGGGATCTGTTGGCAGCTCTGGGAGGAGGAAGCATGGTGGTAACCATGGGGAATAGTGGGAATTGTATTATTGGGTTCAAGTGGTGGAGGGACACTTATTCACAGGGTAGGAGTATGGAACATAATCTGATGGCTGGATCAGTAAATCTTCCTCTGAATCCCCAGAGCAAACCAGGATGTTTTCAGTGTGGCTCTACGGCACACATTACAGAGGGACTGTACAACACAACCTCGAGCATATCACAATTGCAAATAGATGGGGTATATTCAGAAAAATTGTAGGAATGCGCTAAGGTCAGGTGCGCGTGACACTCCTCCTAGATCATAGACGTTGTATGCATTGACGTGATGGGGACAACAACATACCCCTCATCAGTAGAGAAAATTCAGTTATAGTGATTCTCAGAACACCACAGCTCCTCAATAGAGAAATAAAGAGTAGAGTTTGGAATCCTAGGCATTGTTCGGAGTCGAGAAGGTTGTGGTAGATGACCAGTCGGGACCATCCATGGTGCGAGGTACTATTCTTTTGAATTCTACCTTGACGCAAGTGTTGTTTGATATGGGAGCCTCACACTCTTTTATTGTTGCATGTGTGGTTGAGCTGCTGGGTTTAAGAGTAGAAATGATTCCTTCAATTTTGAAACATCAAATTCGTCTGGATCGAAGAGAGTGTTGATCCTTCTTGTGTATAGAATTTTGTTTCATTTTGGGCAAGGATGAGTTAATGTGTAATTTATTAGCGCTTGAGATGGATGCGTATGATGTAATCTAGGGAATGGATTGGCTGGTGGCGTTTAAGGCCCACATCAACAGTAATGCATGGATAGTGGATTTTACGACACATGATGGTGTAATACATCTCTTTAAAGTAGAGAATCATAAAAGGTAGGGTGCAATGGGTTTTTTGGCACTAGCAGTGGGCATGTAATCATATAACTTAGCAGTGATTTAATTGGAATCAGTAGAGTGTGTTGAGCATAGTGTTCTTACGGAAGTGGTGGATTAGTTCGTGGATGTGTTTTCCAACGATTTCTCCGTGGTTACCTCTTGTAAGAGTAGTGGACATTATGATTGATCTCCATATGGGGACCAAGACTATCTCACATTTATCTTACCGAATGGCACCTACTGAATTGCGGTAATTGAAATTCCATTTGGACGAGTTAGAAAAAAAAGGGTTTATCCAGCCTAGCACGTCTACATGGGCAGCGCCAGTGTTTTTTGTGAAAATTGAGGATTGAAATTTGAGGCTCTGTGTTGATTATTATATTCTTAACCATGTTACGACAAAGAATAGATATCCTCTTCTAGTAATTGATGATTTGTTTCACCAGTTGAGGGGAGCATAGTGGTTCTCCAAGATCGACCTAAGGTCATGATATCAACAATTACGGGTGGGAAAGGATGATATTCCTAAAAAATCTTTCAGAAGTATATATGTCCATTATGAATATGTGGTTATGCCCTTTGGTCAAAATAATTCACCAGCGGTGCTCAAGGAAATGATGAATCGGATATGTCAAAGATATCTAGATTCATTTGTGGTGTTTTTCGTAGATAATATTATAGTGTATTCAAAGACAAGGTTAGATCATGAGCAGAACTTGGAGACAGTGCTAGGGATCATGAGGGATCATCGGTTGTATGCCAAATTGTCAAAGTGTGACCTTTAAATATATGAAGTCCGGTTTCTAGGCCATGTGATTTCTGAAAGGTGGGTTTCAGTGGATCCAGAAAAGATAGAGGTTGTTATCTCGTGGCAACCGCAAAATAATTTAATTGAGGTACGGAGTTTCCTTAGTCTAGCTTGGTATTATCGGAATTTTGTTCGTGATTTTTCATGTTTGGCCTCACCGATGATAGCTTTGGAAAGAAATATTATTCCATTCTAGTTGAATGAACAGTGACAGCAGTGTTTTGAAAAGCTAAAGGGCCACCTTAATTCAACACCAATCTTGGTTTTTCCAGAATTTGGAAAAAGGTACGTGGTGTATTGCGATGCATCTGGATAGGGGTTGGGGTGTGTTATCATGCAAGAGAATCATGTGGTTGCATATGGCTCATGGAAGTTGATGGTTCATGAGAATAACTACCCAACTCATGACATGGAATTGGTAGCAGTGGCCCGTGCTTTGAATGTGTGGCGTCATTATCTCTTAGGTGAGAAATTCACAGTATATACAGATCATAAGAACCAAAAACACATTTTATAATAAATGGATTTTAACATGAATCAAATGAGATGGATAGAATATCTCCATATGTTTGATTTTGAATTAATGTATACACTGGTTAAGGGATATTCAGTGGTGGATGCATTAAGAATAAAATCATATGCTCAGATGGTGAAACATGCACCAGACCAGTGGCAGTTGATTTCGGTTATAGTTGACATGCGGTTGGAATGTGAGGACCAAGGTGATAGAGTTGTCTTCTTTCTAGTTTTTTTGATTCCTTACTTATTTGACCTGTTTACAGAGGCACACATATCTGATTCTGAGTGTGTCACCATGATGTCGAAACTCAATGGTAGGGAGACCATGATGTCGGAATCAGATGGTTGTACCAGTTTCTTGTAAAGAAGATCTTCTTATGGTGTATCATAATTCTAGGTGGAATGTTCATCTTGGAATTCAGAGAATTTATGAAGCATTGAAAGCACAGTTCTGGTGGGCTAGTATGAAATAAAGAGTGGAGGAGTTTGATTCGAGATGCCTAATTTTCCAGCTGGTCAAGCTAGAGCATTAGAGGCCAGCGAGAATGTTGCAGTCTTTACCAATCCCTATTTGGAAGTGGGAGAAACTAGTGATGGATTTTGTCACAGGTCTCCCATGAATAGTCAGAAAGCTCGATGAAATTTGGGTGATAGTGGATTAGATAATGAAGTCAGCCCATTTCATCCCGATTCGTGAATCTCATACGGTGGAGGGTCTATCAAAAATCTATATATGGGAGGTGGTAAATAGGCATGGTGTTACAGTTTTGATTGTATCATATAGAGATACGAGGTTCACATTTTGTTTTTGGAAATCCTTGTAGTAAGACCCTGGGACATAGTTGACTATGAGCACGGCGTATCTCCCGCATACGGATGGTCAATATGAGAGGACGATACAATCTTTGGAGGATATGTTGCGGGCTTGTTTCAAGGATTTTTGGTGGCTCGTGGGAGGATCAATTGTCATTGGTTGAGTTTTCGTACAATAATAGTTATCATGGATCTATATATATGGCACTTATTCAAGCGTTGTATGGGTGGCCGTATTGTTCTCCACTATGCTGGGTGGAAATGGGTGAGTCCTTGATGGTTGGACATAGCATTGTCCAGGAGACTACGAAGAAGATCAAGTTAATCAGGAAGAGAATAAAGACGTCTCAGAGTCATCAAAAATAATATGCGGATCATCGTCGACGGCTGTTATTGTTCAAGGTGAGTGATCATGTTCTCTTGAGGATCTCTCCTAGGTTGGGAAATTGCCAGTTTGGGAAGCAGGTAAATCTATCTCTAAGGTATATTAGACATTTTGAGATTCTTGAGCGGGTTGGTGTGGTGGCTTATCATTTGGATTTTCCACCTAGGTTCTGTGAGGTACACAATATGTTTCATGTGTCACAGTTGAAAAAGTATCAGTCGGATCCGGGCCATGTCATTCAATGGGATCATGTTTAGCTAGAAGCAGATGATTCATTTGTGCACGTGCCAGTGCAAGTTTTGGATAGCAAAGAGAAAGTCTAGTGGCGTAAAAGCATCGGTCTGGTTTGGGTTTTTTGGAAGCATGACCAAATCCAGGAGGAGACTTGGGTGCAGGAGAAAGAGATGGTTGAGTAATGTCCCAAGCACTTTCGGCAAAAGGCGGGTTCACAACATTCTGAGGATGGAAAGTCCAATGGTTGGGAGAATGTAACACCCTAATTTGAGGTATGTAGCCTTTTTAGCCTTATTTATGTGTTTAAAGTACATGGGATGGGTTGATAAGATGTTGGGAGAGTTTGGAATGGTTTTGAAGGAGTTTCAAGGCATTTCTTAGAGAGAATGGTTTGAGCATGGTTAGGGGAAACCGTGCGGGTTCTCTAGGAAACCGTACAGGGGGAGGCAGTAGGCTTTGTATGGCATAAGCATGGTTTTCAAAACTGTGCGGGCTAACCGTGCGGCCACATAAAAATAGGGTTTTAAAACGCAGGTTCACTCGGTCTTGCCTCATTCCTCTCAAAATCCTCTCCCACTCGATCCTCAATCGGTATTTTGGGTTCTTAGAGGTTGAAGGTGATCTCCCACTCGTTTTGGAAGTGATTCAGAGGGGTTTTGTGGTGGTTTGAAGGTTGTTTCTCCCAGGTAAGTCTTTCCTCTTTGTTTAATTGTGTTTCCTCTAGATCTACATCTCCCTCCCTCTCAGTTTTCTAGATCTACACCTATTGTGTGTATATATTGGGTTTTGGTAGCCTTGGATGTTAATTTTAAGGCTTTTTGATTTTAGGGAAGGTGATATATAGAGGTTTTGGTGGAGCGTTCGCCGGTTTTAAGGAGTGGTTTCTTGCGGGTCGATTTCACCAGAACCCTAAAAGTAGGTGGATTCTATCTCAACCCCACATGGTTAGAACTAGTGGTTTTGGTTACAATTAATTTTTTTTCTCATAATTAATTGTGATAATGATGTGAAAATATTTTTAGAAATCCATTGTGTGATGATTTCGGGAATTTTTGGGAAATGGGTTATTTTGCTAGAGGGGTCTTTTTTGTGTGATTTTAAAATGTTTACTTTGAAATTATTGGTGGTTTATTATGAAAAAATTGTTTTGTGAAAGATATTTTTCAATAAAGATGAAGTGTGGTTTGTCATATAATATGATTGAATGGTGTTTTCAATAAATGGGTGATTTATTGAAGTGAATTGGCATGTAATGGAAATGGTTGATTGCATGTTTTTGTGGCCATGGTGGGTTATATGTTTGGTTGTGTCTTGTTGAAAGGTAACGTGAAAGTGGGTGGGAAGTCTCACTATAAAAGGTTATGTATAGTGGTTAGAAGAACCACCATTATGAGTAGAGGTTGATAAGTACCACTAGTTGTGAATGGGTGAACGAGTTGGGTGGTAGTACCACCGTTATGGTTTCATTATTGTGTGTGCTTTGAAAGATAGAAATTTGTTGTGCTAATGTAAAATGGTGAAATAGCTGATGGCATGATTATTTGGATTTCCCTGGGATTACTTGGTTTGGGTGAGATGGCTTGGTAAGTGTGTGTCTGCCTTATGATAATGGAGGAACTTGTGATTATTTTATATAAACTATTTTATATAAATTTGCTAACGATTTAATCCTAGTGGCATGTGTAGGAAAGTCATTTGGGAAAAACCTACCGAGTATTGTACTCACCCCCTGCTTTGGCACTTTGTTTTCTTTGCACATGTTGTGTACCGGTATACAGGTAAAGGTAAGGCATCTCATTACTAGTGTTTCATGGAGATGATTGTGATGTGTTCGTGGATCTTGGAGCTTGGAGCTTGGTGTGGAGTTGTGGAGGTGTCACGACTCTTGGGGTTTTGTTGGTGAGTTTCCACTTGGTACTCTGCTGTTTTGTGGACATGTCTAGTTGAACGGTTTTGGGGTTTGTGATGGAATTGTTAGTATCACATGGTCGGGCTTGATAGTGCATGCATCCATAGTTATTGATTGGTTGAGTTGGGTTAACTCCTTAAAGGAAAATTGTTCCCTACTATTCCCTAAATCCCTTAGCATTTATTGCCAGCCTTTGGTGCCTTGGGAACGTCACTTAAGGCCAAGTAACCCTCACAGCCTCCTCAAGCCAATGAGGTTGGGGCGGGGTGTTACACCTCCCCCTCCATTTTGAATACTGTCCAACTGCTACCCCAACAACAACCTTATGGGACACCACAACCATGCATCCAGCACGCAGACACTAGGGCTACCAAAACCATATGCAACCATACCCATAGACACTTGGTCCAGAAAAACTACCGCCACGCCAGAACACACTTGGGCCTTATCTTGAAGACACTTTGGAAACAAACCTTCCCACACACACTGTGGCCAAACACCACAACATACCATGCCCAAAGATTCTTGGGCTATAATGGACCAGAGTCTTTCACGGCCTGCTCGAAGATTCATGGGATACCAAGGAGAGGGAGTGTAAAAGGAGCTAATAACTAGCAACTCATCTGAATTTTTTGAAAACGCCCTCCTCCGTTAAATAGTGGTGTTCATCACAAATTGCTTAATGTGGGTGGGGTGCGAATAAGAATCACACGAAATAAATTTATACATACAATTAAACAATCACTCATCGCAACCTAAGGGTTCTGAAATAGCATCCAACCCATACACAACTAGAGCACAATCACCCTCATTACTATTTCTACATTCAAAAACGCACAATAACCACAACCAGAGCACAACCCATTTCTAAAAAAATACCCCATTGTATCCATTCTTGTTATCATGTTCAAGTGATTCCATTTAGATATTCATTCACAATGGGGCAACTAACATACATTTCCATAATAAAATGCAAAAACTGAAGGAAACAGCCAAGCAGTAATATAAGAATTAACACTAGGTTCTATTGTAAAGGAACAATAAGAAAAGGGATCCATGAGATCCCTCAAAGTACTAGAACCAAACCAATCCCTAATATACAAGAACAAATCCACAAACCGACAACTGAACAATAGGATATTCCATCCCCATCCACATCACCCCACAAGAATCAACTAGATAAACCACACATATTACCAGAATAGAGCAAGCGTTTTCCAGATTTTTCCACACCATTAATTATGTTCCTTCCTTTTATTTGGTTAATCGGGGTGATCACACAAGGATTCGTATTCATTGGGAATCCATTTTATCAACTAACATAATGTGATTAACTAGTTTCCATGTTATAGACATTCAATCACATGTTTATATAGAAAAATACAGGTTTATTAATGCTCAATAAATGAACACCAATAGCCAAAATTTTCAGTGGGAATAATCCCATACAATTCACAACATATAAGTGTAGATAAAATAAATACAGAAACCACATCATCAAACACACCCCTTAATTCAATAGAGTATTTTTATTATCTTCATTAAGGTTTGGTTTCCTCCACATCCCGAGAGAAGAATTATGATACCTACCCTGCATGATACATAGTAAAGAGAGATAAAGGAAACCCCTATATGGATTATAAAGGATCAAGGTTTTAATCCTGGTGTGAAGAAATGGGGGTGCATGACTTAAATAAAAAGGAAACTATTGGGCTTCAAGGCTAGGTGGGATGGTCTCTATCATGGACACATGATTCGTCTCTAGAGTAAGTCTCTAGGGCATACTTTATTCAATGGAAATGAATTATAAAGAGATGATATTGGCTTAAGAAAAGGATAGATCCTAAAATCAGGGAGATGATTTTGAAGTGCATAAAAGAAGGATCGTGGCTTGACAACATGGTTGGGCCGTCTCACACATTGGGATTAATTTAGATTCAGTTATTCTCTTTTGATATGTTGGATATAATGGATGTGAGTTAATATATTTCCATTAAATGGAGAAAAACACGTAATAGGTGAAAAAATGTAAAAAATGACAAAGGTGTGACCCTAGTAAAAAGAAATCCACATGTTTTGGTAACTCAAGGTTCACCTAACTATTGGGGGTTTAAAACAACTTTTACTAGATTTAAATGGTTTTTAAAATTGTGTTAAAACACTTTTACATCAAAAGATACGTTACTGGGGAAAATCAGAAGGTCCTACAAAATAGGGATGAACTCACAGTTAGGTGAGTCACCGTCTCCCTGGCACCATTTCACTGGAACCATTGCCGATTGGTACTATGTATGACCCGTCAGTGCCACTAACGCCCATCGGTGCCACCGATGCTTATCGGTGCCACTGTTTGTTCAATCCTGAAATTTTGAAAACTCCATAATGAGTCACTGAAGGTCCCTAAGGCACCCCAAACACCAGAATTGGAAAAGTAATGGACCATGAGTATCTCCTCCATTACATTTATACACATTCATGACACATTTTCTTATTTTCATTACCTCAATTACATACTCTAATGGTTTTCATCGTTATTATATGTTCTTTTGTGGGATTG